>CM065819.1:94351714-95661000 GCA_033398695.1 Orobanche coerulescens
CCCCATGTAGCCTCACTATTTCCTGAATATAGAGTTGAGCATAACGATCAATGAAGTATGTCGTACAAACTGGGAGAAAGTGAGCAGATTTTGTCAATCTATCAATTATAACCCAGATAGAATTGTGTCCTTTAACCGTTCTTGGTAAACCTATCACAAAATCCATCGTAATGTCCTCCCACTTCCATTTTGGAACAAATAAAGGTTTCAAGGTTCCTGCTGGTCTTTGATGCTCAGCTTTTACCTGTTGACATGTTAGGCATTGCTCCACATATTGTGCAATATCTTCTTTCATACATGGCCACCAATAGTGTAGTTTCAAGTCTCTGTACATTTTGGTTGCTCCTGGATGTACTGAATATGGTGTTGAGTGCGCCTCTAGTAGTATTTCTTTGCGAACATCTTCAAAATTAGGCACACATAAACGATTTCTAAAGAATGAGAACAGCTCAAAGCAGACAAAAGAGTTATGCAGATACCAGAAGGAGAGCACTGGAATTTGCCGTGGGTGATCGTGTATTCCTGAAGGTTTCTCCAATGAAGGGAATAATGAGATTTGGTAAGAAAGGAAAACTGAGTCCAAGATACATTGGGCCATTTCCTATTACTGAGCGGGTTGGTGAAGTGGCTTATCGACTAGAGTTGCCATCATCAATGTCTCAGATACACAATGTATTTCACGTTTCTCTACTAAGAAAATACATTGCGAATCCATCCCACATTCTCAAGAATGAACCGGTTGAGATGGAGGCGATTTGAGTTACAAGGAGATACCGGTACAAATCTTACTAAGAGAAGTAAAGAAACTCAGAAATAAAGAGGTGCCACTAGTCAAAGTGTTGTGGAGAAATCAACTCGTAGAAGAAGCCACTTGGGAGAGAGAAGATGAAATGAGGGCTAAATACCCTGATCTTTTCAGGTAAGTTAAATTTCGGGGACGAAATTTTTATAAGGAGGGGAGGATGTGATACCCGAGCCTAACATTACTCACTTGGTCAATATGATTCATGCATAACTTGTTAATTATGTGTTATTTGGATTACTTGATGTTTCATGGTTCAGTTGATCTTATAGTTAATTTCACACATAGGAATGTGCTAAACATTTGAACTCATGTCTAAAACACAATCGTGGTATATGTTACGGGACTAAGTTATGTTATTCATAGTATTTCTAATACGAAAATAAAATATGTGTAAAGATCTTATAAAACTCTAAGTACACGTGGTAAGCCTAGAAGTTATAAAGGTGTCACTGACGTGTCTATCAGAGGTTAACTAGCTTACCTCGAGATTTTAGTCGGCGCGTGTAGTGGGTCACTTTAAATTGACTATTCAAGTGGATAACCATCATTCAATAAACTAACACGCGTCAAGTGCCTTTGACTCTTGTCAATACCTAATAGGATACAATTTATGATTGTATCTGATAACGTTTGTAAAATACTGTGATCTGTCTATACCTCATTCGTTCCAACTGCGGTAGGAATGGAACTTATCTTTTAGTTTATCATATTAATTATATTTTTATAAATGATTTCTTCCATTCTTACCTATAGTGTCTCATTTGTGAAGTTTTAGAAATTTGACAATAAAGTCCTTCACTAGCATTTTCAACATTGTTCGCAGTGGTAATCGAGTTTAAGCAATAAAAATACACCCTAAACTTCTACTAAACCATTTTAAAGACCATCCATGCCCTAAATGAGGTCAATATCTACTAGGAACCGGTTCAAACACTCCAAGAACCGGATCATAACTACTTGAATCGATCAATTATTTCAAACCTAGTCTCTAGTAGTCATTCGAGGGTATTTTGGACATTTCACCTTCATAACCGACTTAAGACACTTGGTTGATGGATAAATCCGACCCTCAACCCTCATTTACAGTCTGAACATTATCAAGAAGCTTCACACTTCGAAAAATCACCAAAAATTCAAGAAGAAATCATCAAAAACATCAGCACCTCAATTCCTTTGACAATCAAGGTGAGTTTCCTTTGTTTCTTCCTTATTCTTGCTATGTTTCTTAGCTATTTCGAAGGTGTGAGAGCTTGTATATGTTCTTATACATGTTATAATGATGTTAAGAATTCATCCATGGCAAACCCTTGTGTTAAATATGGATTTATGAGTCTTAAAACTCACTAAGGCAATAAAGGAACCAATTCTGCCACCTTTTGGAATTAATAGTATATGTTACTTGATCCGTATGTTTCAGGGTCAGGAGTTTCAGTATACTTATTCTTAAGTATCTTAGGGATATTATATCAAAAATTGGTTCAAATTCAACTTATATTATAGTGGTTATAAGCAAAACAAAATCTGATTATGACAAGACTTTGATAAACTCTCTTAATCAAGTGGTTGTTATAAAACCTTGAAATTTAAGTTGAGAGTTGAATGAACTTTATAAACAGAGACTAATAGATTTATTAAGTAATTATAAGTCCAAAATTGATTGGTTAATGGGCTGGTATACATCGATAAACCGACATAAAGTACATAGAACACCGGTTATGCGAAGTGGTAAACCCTTTCGATATAAAGAGAGTTAAACCTTGCGTGTGGTATGTAAATCCTTGAAACACATTCCTTGAAACAGGTTCTGAAGATATATCATCCCAACCACCCCCTATTGGTATAAACGTAAGGGTATTACCCGATCAAGGTAAGTAGAAATCCATCTGCAACTACAATGCATAAACATAGTATTGTTTGTAAACTTGATGATATCTTGAGAGTGTATTGTATTGGATGATTGATCTGTACTATGATTAAAGTGTTTGGTTGTACCTTACATGATCATAACATACATTAGCATCTTCACATGCATGCATAACAGGATACTCACTAGTGTCTGCATGCATGGTACAATCATGGAAAGAAAGAAAAGAAAAATGTTTTGTTGGCCGCTGCTAGAGCACCGAGGCATGGTAGATGCATGCTTTTACGATATGTTTAGCACGGTAGATGCGTGCTTATATCATGTGTGAGACATGGTAGATGCGTGTTCTCACGATATATTTGGTGTGGTAGATGCATGCCTTATATGTCTGGCATGGTAGATGCATGCCTCATGATATGATATGATGTTGAGTTCATTCCGGTGCTTAGTACGTGGTTCAACGGGCCCAAGGATAAGAAAATGATTTTGAGAGATTCTCATTGATAATCATATGTCATATGTTGCATCGACATGATACATAACATGCATGATTTCTACTTATTGGGCTTTAGCTCACGTAGTTTATGCATTGTAGGTAATTCGATGCTTGAGTATGTTCCCTCATTTGGATGAGTTGGAGTTCCACCGTTTGAGGGTCGACGTACATGGATGACGCACTGTCGGGCTTAACCATGGGCTTAACATATTTTCGTTCTTGTTTGTGAACCTTACTTTATAAATATGTATTGCAGTAATGTACTCATAGGTTCGAGTGTCGTTGATGGTGTGATGGGTACTTTAAGTTCACCTAGTATGTTGTTTAACCTGTGAGGTTGTTTAAATATCGTAATGTAAAATAAATAAGTAATTTGAGAAGCTCGAAGTTTTGTGGTTTACTAATCTCTTGTAGTTATAGCTACGGGGATATTGATGTCATGAGTTTGATTCGGATTGAGACTAGATGTCTCTGTATGGTACTTGTGTTGGTTTTTATGTCACAGGTTTGGGATAGGTACTACTTTAGGGGAAACTCTGTCGAAATTTCACCATAATTTATAAGTACTAATATGATATAAGATAGTGTAAGTTAGGTAGTTAGTGCGGGTGTGCCAGAGGTGGTATCGAGCCGGTTTGTGCCTGTGGTATTTGTCCATGTACACGAGCTCAGAGCATGTGGAGCACAACAAATCCAGTAAGTGTTATTTTATTTGTGTGCACTCATATTTCATGAATTATATTGACCATATGATATAGGGCTCAGTCATAAATAGAGAATAATGCCGAGAACAAGAAATGAAGGCAGTGATGGGGGTAGAACACAAGACCCAGAAATGACATCCACAAGTTCTGATCGTGATCTGATCATTGGTCGATTGACTGAACTAGTAGAAAGGCAATCTCAACAAATCCAACAACTCATCCAACAAAGAGACATGCGAGGACAGCAGGGAGATGACAGGAATCGACCGCCACCTCGAGTAGAACAAGTTGAATTAGATGGAGGAAGGTTCAGGAAGTTGAATCCACCGACATTTGAGAGCGCATTGGATCCTATAGAAGCAGAAGATTGGCTAAGGACTATAGAAAACATGTTCCAGTATAGTAAGGTCTCTCGAATTCGCAACATCGCTCAAAGTAAAACATGAAATCATAGGGTTTACATATATATATAGGTGAGATTAATCATAACTCAAGATTTCCATGGTAAAAAACGGATTACACAACCTAATCGAGCAAAAACCCCCAAAACTACCCAAGGTAGGGATTCACAGAGATTTACCTCAATTTGAAGGAGGAGAAACAGAATTGGGGTGATTAAGTCACGCTATGAACTCGAGATGATGATGATTGATGAACTCCCGTCGACTTTTCACCTTAGAAATCTCCCAAATCGCAACAATGGAGGAGAATAAAGGAGAGAAAATGAAATCCTCTCCAAAAACCCGCACAATATAGGTCTGATGACCCGCGTGCCGCGGCGGAGGTTGAGTGTGCCGCGTCCCGCGGCGCACGGTACAGCGGCCCTGCTCGAATCTCGCAAGGGGGTGCCGTGCCGCGGCCCGGAAGGTGGTGTGCCGCGGCGCACGGTACAACCGGCTCTAGTCCGAGTCTAGCAAGGGGTGTGCCGTGGCACATAATCCCTTGTGTCGCGGCGCACACTGTTCGTGCCTAGAAAGTGACGAAAAACGACCCACGTACATGATATACTTGATCAACGCATAACCCCGACCATTTAAAGGTCTGAATGAACTATCACAAACCCTCATATGGAGATTCAACGTTAAAGACAGTCGATCCCAACACGATACTCGATCAAAATACCAATAAAAGTTCACAACATCCATAATAACATGAAATGGATTTGTGGGAACCTCGAAACGGCGGTTCCGGACAATGATTACGAGAATTGAACCCAAAGGCAACAAAAGTGATATCCAACGTGGAATTGAGTAAAACAAGTCCGAAACAAGCTCGGATGATGAAAAGTCTAGTATTTAATATTCTCAAAATACTCATACGGTTACAAGCGAGTCGACAAAATTGTAAAAGTACCGGAATTATACAAATACGGAAAATAGAAAAATGTGGATATTACATTCTTCCCCTCTAAAAAGAAGTTTCGTCCCGAAACTTAAGAAATAAAAAGTTTGGGGTATTGCAATTGCATCTTCTCTTCCGTCTCCCAAGTCGCTTCTTCAACCCATGTCTCGACCACTGCACTTTAACCAATGAGATGGTTTTGTGCCGAAGTTGCTTCTCACGATGTTCAAGGATTTTCACCGGTATCTCCGGAAAGGTAACATCTTCGGCTACATGGATCTCACCGTAATCGATAATATGACTCGGATCCGGCACGTACTTCCTCAACTGAGAAACATGAAAAACACTATGGACATGACTCAAAGCTGGAGGCAACGCCAAGCGATAAGCTAAATCTCCAACCCTGTCCAAAATTTCAAACGGTCCGATATACCACGGACTAAGTTTCCCCTTTTTCCCAAATCGGAAAACTCCCCTGGTTGGTGACACCTTGAGTAGAACATGATCTCCCACTTCGAATTCTATGGGTCGACGACGAGTATCAGCATAAGATTTCTGATGGCTTTAGGCAGTCAACAACCGGTCCCGTATAATAGAAATCTTCTCCTTAGTCTCCAATAATGTGTCCGGTTCTGTTCCGACTAGCTTCGAAGCCTCGTCCCAACATATCGGTGATCTACACTGCCTACCATAGAGTTCCTCGAAAGGTGCCATCTTGATCGATGCATGCCAACTATTATTGTAGGTAAACTCGATCAACGGCAAATGAAGTTCCCAATCGTTACTCCAGTCTAGGGCACAGGCCCACAACATATCCTCCAATGTCTGAATAGTATGCTCCGTCTGACCGTCTGACTAGGGATGAAAAGACGTGCTAAATTTCAACATGGTGCCTAAAGCCTGATGAATGGCTTGCCAAAAATGCGATACATAGCGACCATCTCGGTCGGAAAAAATAGTCTTAGGGGCACCATGCAATCTCACAATCTCGGCTATAAAAGTTCGAGCCAATCTCTCCGGTACCCAAGTGTCCTTAATACCTAGGAAGTGTGCAAACTTAGTAAATCGATTGACGATTACCTAAATCATATTCAATACGGCTCTAGTTCTCGGCATTCCAGTGATAAAATCCATAGAGATATCTTCCCACTTCCACTCGGGAATGGGAAGAGGCTTCAATAACCCCACCGGTCGTTGATGTTCAATCTTGACTTGTTGACACGTCAAGCATCATAGCACAAACTCTGTGACATCTTTCTTCATATTATTCCACCAAAAATTTCGCTTCAAGTCCTTGTACATCCTACTCGTTTTGGGTGGATAGAGTAAGGCGTAGCATGGGCTTCTCGGAGAATTCTTTACCTCAACTCTAGATCATTCGGAATACAAAGCCTGCCTTGAAATCTCAGAATACTGTTCTCATGGACCATAAAACCAGGGACTTTTCCTTTAATTACATCTTCCTTCAGTTGGGAAATCATCGGGTCACTCCATTGTTTCCCTTTGATGTCGTCAACCAAGGACGAAGTAATTTCGAGAGTGCACAACTATCCTTTTACTCTTTGAAGCCAAACTTCTATTCCCTGCTCGATTAAATCCTGACGAATCTTTGTCTGAGATGTAACAACCTCGAGCATCTAAAGCGATGCCGATTTGTGGCTCAAAGCGTCAGCGACGACATTGGCCTTTCCCGGATGGTAAAAAATTTCCAAATCGTAATCCTTGATCAATTCTAACCAACGTCTCTGCCTCATATTTAGTTCCTTCTAACTGAAAATATATTTCAAACTCTTGTGGTCGGTATGGATCCGACACGGAGAGCCATACAAATAATGCCGCCAAATATTAAGTGCGAAGACAATTGCGTCCAACTCCAAATCATGAGTAGGGTAGTTCTTCTCATACGGCTTCAACTGTCGTGACGCAAAGGCTATCATATTATCATGTTGCATGAGCACACATCCAAGCCCTTGGCCCGAGGCATCGCTATAAACTACAAATCCTTCAGTACCCTGTGGTAATGCTAGAATCGGCGCTGAGGTCAACCGTCTTTTCAGCTCATCAAAGCTCTCTTGTCTCTCAGCCGTCCAAACAAACTTTTCTGTCTTCTGGAATAATTTCGTAAGTGGCCGAGCGAGTTTCGAGAACCCCTCGACAAACCAACAGTATTACCCAGCAAGACCCAAAAAGCTATGAACTTCTTTAACATTTTTAGGCGGTGCCCAATCTAGCACTACCTCAATCTTCTGCGGGTCTACACGAACCACTTCGGCCGAAATCACATGGCCGAGAAACATAACTTCTTCCAACCAGAACTCACATTCGAGAACTTTGCATATAGGTGCTCGGCTATCAAAATATCTAATACCAAACGCAAGTGTTGGGCATGTTCCTCCTTATCCCGAGAATAAATCAAGATGTCATCAATAAAGACGACCACACACATCTGTACAGGTACTCTATGAATATCTTGTTCATTAGTTGCATGAATACTGCTGGTGCATTAGTCAACCCAAAAGGCATGACCACGAATTCATAATGTCCGTACCTCGCCCGAAATGCAGTCTTCGGAACGTTGGACTCTTTCACATGAAGTTGATAGTACCCTGATCTCAAATCAATCTTGGAGAATACTGCGGCTCCTTGCAACTGATCAAATAAATCATCTATACGAGGCAAAGGATACTTGTTCTTAATGGTCACTTTGTTTAGTTCACGGTAATCAATGCATAAATGTAGTGAACCATCCTTCTTCCTCACAAAAAGAACAGGCGCGCCCCAAGGCGAAGCGCTCGGTCTGATATACCCTTTCTCCAATAGTTCTCCTAGTTAGCTCTTTAATTCTTGCATCTCGGAAGGTGCCATCCGATACGGTGCCTTAGAAATTGGAGCCGTGTCCGGCTCTAAATCCACGGAAAATTCTATCTCTCGATCCGGCGGTAATCATGGGAGATCGTCCAGAAAAATGTCGGGATATTCATTAACAACTGGAATCGAAGATAAATCGACTTCGTTCTCTTCCGTCTTCAAGACATAACACCAATAGCCCGTGCATCCTTTATTCAAAAGTTTTACGGCCTTCATGGCGCTAATAAGCAACTTAGGTTGGCCCAATTTACGTCCTAAAAATGAATACTCAGAACCGTCTTCCGTCATCATAGTGATAACCTTAGTGCGGTAATTTATAATCGCTTGGTGACCGTCAAGCCAATCCTCGCCGAGGATCACATCCTCACCTTCCATATCAACCACAATCAAATTCGATAACCAATCCATACCGGCTATATTCACCAGAAAATCTCAAATCTCCCGATTCCCCACGATCCTATCCCCACTAGGTAGTTTCATAATGAAAGGATCGCAAGCAGTCATACTAGTTATATTCAAACGGCGCACACACTCTAAGGAGATGAAAGAATGTGTAGCACTCGAATCAAAAAGTACATGAACTAGATGAGATAGGATATGAATGGTACCTGAGGCCACCACCGCATTGGGTTCGTCTGCTCGAGGCTTCTCATAGACTTGGGTGTGTACCGAACCGACGCTAGAATCCCCCCCTCTAGCGTTATGAGTCCGTCCCCGGCCCCTACCGTAACTCTATTGTGATTGCCCGACTGGTTGTTGTTGATTCAAACTCTGATCTTTAGATGCTAGGGATAAAGCCCGAGTGCCCAAAGTCTGATCTTTTTCGGGGAAATAAGCTGCTCTATGCCCCATCTGTCCGCAAGTATGGCACTTCAGAGGTGGGAAGTTGCACTCCACATTGATGTGGCATGGATGACCATAATTAAAACAGGTTACCAGGCGAGTTGATGTGCCCGGAGCAGAACAGAAACTCTTTCTCCCTCTAAAAGAATGTGACGACTACCCGACAGAATGGTTAGTCGTCTGGGGTTTCTGGAAGTTGCCACCTTTAGAGCCAGAAAAGTTACCAGTGGTCTTCTGCTTTTTCGATTCCTCCGTAGTATCATTGTTGGGACTCAACATATCATATGTTAAGGCCCTGTCTTGGTAATCTTTCAAGGTAGTACAAGCAAATCCGGCCATATAACGACGTAAATCTATATTCATCCGCATATCAAAATAACGGATCTTGTCATGCTCATCCCGCACTTGATTCTTCACGTGGATTAGTTGCTGGTTGTATTCCACTATTGCCTAGGAAACTGGAATATTCTGCGGTTTAGCCTCGAAAAAGACTCGCATTCTGCCTTCTTGCACTGGCCAAGGACAAAACTCGGCCTCCAATAGTTCTTTAAACTTTCACTACGCAGCAGCATGATCCTGTGGCTTGATAATTTTTCACCACGTCACGGCTCTCTTAGTAAGGATGTATTGAGCAATCGGTACTTTCCTCGCTTTCGGACAATCAACCGCTTCGAAGACTTTCTCTAACTCCGCTAGCCAATCCTCCCAACCTAACGGGTCTATGGCACCGCTGAACTGCGGAGGGTGCATACGGATCACATTCTGAAGCAAGGCATCCGTTGTTAGGTTCGGATTGTTCAACTGGACGGCTTGGGCCAGGATGGTCATCTGGTTAGCTAATTGTTGAAGGACGTTCACAACTCCAACATCTGCGTTGTTTCCTTGGTCAGTCGACTGGTCATTCTGACTTTCGGTGTCAGGATGCACTGAATTAGATAAGCTAGGAGCGGTCGATCCCGCAACGAAACTGAGGGAAACGGCCGCGCCACGTCCTCTTTCGTGTCCACGACCACGACCTCGTCCCTGTCCCCTACCAGCAGACATTCTGAAGAATACATAGGGCACGTATGTACAATTCAATCGCACGTCATCGAAGTGACCGATTCCCAAAAATATCAAATCAGAAGCAAATCGATTAAGGAAACACCAGGAGAGTAAGAGGTCTTACAAGTGCCGATCGCACTGTGATGATGGCAAAGTAATGATACTGTAGACAAACGATGACTCAATCGACCCAAATGACCGACAACCTAGGTATCCATAAATCTAAGCTCCGATACCATATTCTGTAATACCTCCAAGTTATTCAGGATATATTACAGCGCCATGAGCCCGTCGTGGGTCCCACAAGGCTATTTATATGCGGAACTATGAACTTTGACCGAGGTCCAATACAATGAAATGAGGGACAATAGAAATGGCATTCAAACCATATCCAATATATCCAAATACAACACATCACAATACAATACCTCGGCAACATAGGCCGAAACATCAAGGAAACTGAAATCAGTACTCGAGTATTCAAAAACCATTCCAGTACAACAACATTGAATGGAGGAAACACAAAATATAACCGGAGACAAGACACAGTATCACACTTGCCCATCATCTTCTTTCCGACCCGATACATGCCTATTTGCTCTCCTGGAACCTGAAATACATGAAAAGTATTTCCCCCATTGAGCGGCTAGCCATCAAATAGCTAGTACAAGTATATCGAATATGAAACACAACACTTCTCGACGATAAAGTAAAAGTACCAGTCAATTCATCATTTCAAGACTAGTATTCCGGAAGAACTAAATCTCATTTCAATACATACATGATTAACCATGGAACCGCACCAAAGGCAACAGAACCCTCTGAGGCCCCGTCGGACCCTCCTAGAGTGGCTAACCCAGACTATTCATGGAACCGCACCAAAGGCCATGGAACCCTCTGAGGACCCGTCGGTCCGTCCCATAGTGAATATATACAATCATACAATTCATACATCTTACTTTCAAAGTCGAAAACGCACAATCATAAACATATACTTGCCTTTGAGACATCGAGAATTCAGAAGGAAAAAAGTATAGATTTGTTAGGTCCAAGAACGCACTTCCGGCACCTAAACGATTCTTAAGGGATACGATAATTAATAATCGATATGCAAGTCACATGGAGAAACTCACTAATGACTCCCCCCGATTTTAATATCATGCACATAGGGTTGGGAAACACCCAAACCCTCTCGAATTTACAACACCACTCAAAGTAGAACATGAAATCATAGTGTTTACATATATACAAGTGAGATTAATCATAACTTAAGATTTCCATGGTCAAAAACGGATTACATAACCGAATCGAGCAAAAACCCCCAAAACTACCCAAGGTAGGGATTCACAGAGATTTACCTCAATTTGAAGAAGGAGAAACGGGATTGGGGTGATTAAGTCACGCAATGAACTCGAGATGATGATTGATGAACTCCCGTCGACTTTTCACCTTGGAAATCTCCCAAATCACAACAATGGAAGAGAAGAAAGGAGAGGAAATGAAATCCTCTCCAAAGACCCGCACAATATAGGTTTGCTGCCCCGCGTGCCGCGGCGCAGGCTGAGTGTGTCGCGTCCTGCGGATAAAATTTGCAAGCAGGCCTCCAGGCCGTGCCGCGGCCCAGAACATGGCGTGCCGCGGCGCACGGTATAGCGGCCCTGCTCGAGTCTTGCAAGGGGGTGCCGTGATGCAGCCCGGAAGGTAGTGTGCCGCGGCGCACGGTACAAACCGGCTCTAGTCCGAGTCTAGCAAGGGGTGTGCCGCGGCGCACAATCCCTTGTGCCGCGGCGCACACTGTTCGTGCCTAAAAAGTGACGAAAAACGACCCACGAACATGATATACTTGATCAACGCATAACCCCGACCGTTTAAAGGTCTGAATGAACTATCACAAACCCTCGTTTGGTGATTCCACGTCAAAGACAGTCGATCAACTCGATACACGGTCAAAATACCAATAAAAGTTCACAACATCCATAATAACATGAAATGGATTTGCGGGAACCTCTGAACGGCGGTTCCGGGGAATGATTACGAGAATTGAACCCAAAGGCAACAAAAGTGCATCCAACGTGAAATTGAGTAAAACAAGTCCGAAACAAGCTCGGATGATGAAAAGTCTAGTATTTAATATTCTCAAAATACTCATACGGTTACAAGCGAGTCGACAAAATTGTAAAAATACCGGAATTATACAAATATGAAAAATAGAAAAATGTGGATATTACATAATTGATGTCATTCACACCTTCCCTGTGAATGTGGCAAAATTTGGACCTTCCTTATTTTATTATTTAATGTCTCAAATTGGTTCCTAGTTCTCACATCAGGAAAGGTTGAGTTGAGCAACTTGGAGCATTAGGAATCAATCTGATCCATTAAGTAATAAAATAAAGAAGATCTAGATTTTGCCATGTCATAACAGATGGCGTATAAATGGCATTAATTAAGGAGAAGAATAATTTTATCATTTCATAAATAAATTATTCCGATTTAAAATACAATAGCTTATTTATTTATTATTCATTTTAAATAAAAAATATATCATATTAATCGTCTTTTCATGATCTACAATTTAAGATCCATATTGCATATATAAAAATATAAAAAAAAAAAAAATAGTGTATTGTAATTGTAACACCCCCAATATATTCAGAAAATATTACAGCGCCGTGGACCCCTACATGGGACCCATCAGGCTAATTAAGAAATACCACTCGTCTAACTATCTTAGTTAGCGAAAAAATACACATCACCAGAACAAAAAATAAATGAAACGCCTGGTATAACCGGCAAAACAGACATCACTGGCAATCACAAATAACATATAATAATACAAACCATAATCCAAGTAGAAATGCCTAAGTACTCGCGAGTACTTTCTATAAGTTCACAAGTTTAAAGAAAAACAACCGCATCAAAAAGGACAACGGAAATAAAGAGACTCAATTGCACACGTCATCAACACTGGCCAGCATCCTCGTGTTGTGCAGCGATTAATACGCCTCAATGGAGATCGGCACAAGAGTCGAGCGACCAACATCAGCGTCAAATGAACCAAGGCAAACTTGCCAAACGAAGATGCCAGATCAAGATCAAGTACCAAGCGATCGGCGTCCAGGGCGATCGCCTCTTGGCACCTAGCGATCGTCTCTAGTTCCCGACCAAGACAACCGTCTTATGCCACGTGTGAAGCCAACATCCGTCAAGTCTACGAAGACCGAATCTCGGGATAAAAACCCACATGCAGATCCGCAAACAGCGCCGCAAAATAATGCTTTTTGACTCTAGCCTATCACCAGTTGTTGGTGACAAGGACAACCTCTCACCTACCGACAGACCCACCGAAAGGTCCTAGGTGGGTCCTCCCAAGGCCGCGACAAGAGGTGCGTGTTGTCCTCTCATTGATTCGCACATTTGGCTATGAGCAGTAGCTGCGGACTTTAAGGAAACCGACCCACATGCTGAGACGATCGCCCGTTTAATTTAATACGGATAAAGGCGATCGCTCGTTTGGGATTGAGACACCCCAACTACCTCCTCTCCTATAAATAGGAGACTTCCAGCAATTGGAAAGAGATCTGACAGTGGTACACATACAGTTGTCTACACAGAATTCTACACATCATTTCATCTTTGTTACAAGAACTCACAGAGCATTAACTGTGGTTCTTCTGGCCATCACCAGCACTCAAGAGCTAGATAACTAGGGTCATTACACTCATTGTAATCGCACTCTAACATTAATATTTATACTCCAAAGTAGTATTCTTATTAATAATATCTCGCGAGAGCATTCAAGCCCGGGACTAACAACCTCGGCAAATCTTGTGTTATTTACATTCCTTTGTACGTGCTCTCGCATTTTGTTTGTTGCTCACCCGAAGCCATTTCCAACAAACTATTCCGAATAATATTTTGGGTAACAACAATTGGTTCTAGAAGGAGGGCACTAAAACCTTCATTTTTCTCTCCGACCATTTCGATGAACACTCACTGTTCTCTGGAACATATACTTGAAGAAACACTCACTGTTCTTCAAAGAAAAACCTTTGAAACCATGACGTCTGCCACCACTTCAAAGAGGGCAACATTACGGTCCGCCGGATGCCTGATTCCAGCGCAGACCGAGTCCCAACCTACGGCGGAAGACGGCAGCGGCGATGCTATGCTCTCACTCCCGCCCCCGAGGGATGGCCCCAGCCTCTCACTCGATCAATTCCAAACCGCGGAACAGATTGAGGAGGCCGTGGCCATCCTAAGGGAGCGACGGAGAGCATGCGACACGCCCACTATTACCCCATCATCCATCCGCCATGCGGGCAAACGAAAGCTTAAGGGGTTATATGTCGAGCAATCATCAGAAAGCCCCGAGTCGCAAGAAAATACGCTCGCGAGGTGGGATAATTCCGTCTCTAGTCACCTAGGAAGTGATCCTTCATGGCAACCTGGGCATTCTGGCCCCAGCAATGAGACATCGGAGTCCGAATCCGTCACCAGGAGTTCGGCTTACCTGACTCCCAGAAAACAGGCCAGCCATCTGGATCCCACTCGCCGAAAAATTGAGCTCGGCGGCAGAGACCTCGTCGCCTACAACAGAGCCAGGAGAACAGTACATGATCGCCTCGGCTCCCGCTCCGAGAGCCAAACCGCGAGCAGCCAGGCTACGGTGATGGCCGCAATACAGCGCCAGCTCGACGATATGAAAGCGCTCCTAGAAACTGGTGCAGGCACCAAGAGAAAGGTCGTCGGACCGAGTGAGCCGCTCGCGGTCTAGATCGAGCTTGCCCCCGTGCAACCAAAGATCGCTCCTCCTCAAACACCTTTGTATGAGGGGAGATCAGACCCCGAGACTCACTTAAGCAAGTTCCGGATCTCGATTACCGGATGCGGGGCGTCAGACGCGACGAAATGCTGAATGTTCCCTTTAACGTTGGGCAACCTTGCCCATAGGTGGTACATCTCATTGCCACCGCGCTCCATCAATTCCTTTGAAAAGCTGGCGAGCGACTTCACGTTGTACTTCGCCAGCAATGAAGCTCGACCAGAGGGTCCCCACCGCATGATGAAGGTCAGATAGGGGAAAGACGAGTCCGATGAGGATTACATCGACCGAGTGGATGAAATAGTCCTCACCGGTGAGCCCATCTACTCGGTCCTGGGAGGTTTCGATGGTCTTTATCCCATGTTCAGACACCTCACGAAGGACATACCCCCGACCTACGCGATCTTCCGCACCAAGGCCACCGATTTCCTGGCCAGGCAGAGGTTGCTCACCCTTCGCCTAGGCGAGGGGGCAACCGGGGAGAGGAATGCGCCATCTCCCATACCAAAAAAGGCGATCGCCAAGCCCAGAAAGGTGGTCGCAAAGACACCGGTGAGTTCAAGGCCTTCGAGGATGTGGAAGTCCACCTCCTCCGCAACCTCAATCTATCTCCAGCCCATATCTTCAACGCCATCAAGGGGCGCGAGTGGCTAAGCAAGCCAAATCCGATGAGGGACAACGGTCATCTGGACCATAATAAATTTTGTGCCTACCACAAAAGTCCCGTCCACAACACCAGCCAATGCCGCAACCTCCTTAGACAACTCTGGAGACTGTTCGAGGAGGGCAAATTGGACAGTTTGGTAACCAAGCCAGAGCCTCGTACAGAAAGGACCGGGGGATGCGATCGTTTACAGAACGATGACCGTCACCCTCCCAATCCGGTCGCCCGACTCGAACGAAACAAGCCGGAGGAATCAGATGATTCGATCCCTCCGATCAACCCCGGCGGCCGGGTCAATATGCTCCAATCAGGAGGCAGAAACCTCGGAGGTCTTTCCCCAGTTTCCACCTTGTCGAACAGAAAGCGGAAGGCCGAGCTAAGGGCGTTCACCGAAGTCCACGTCGTGGGGCCCCCAGAGCCAACCATCTCCAAAGAGGTGCTCATCTCCTTCTCCAACAAGGATAGGGAGGGAGTGCAATGCCCCAAGGTAGACGCCTTGGTGATCTCTGCTTGTATCCTTGGGAAAATGGTCGACCGTGTGCTGATTGACAACGGGAGCTTTTGCAACATCATATTCAAGTCTGCTCTGAACCATCTCGGCAACCTGACCAAATTCATCAAGCTATTCGAAACCGTGCTTCAAGGGTTCGACGACAACACGGTCAGAGCCTATAGAAGGATCAAGTTCTCCGTCGAGCTAGTCTGCTGTTACGATCCTAAAGTTAAGATCACTAGGAACCTCAATTTTGTAATCATAGACATGCCCAGCATCTATAATGGGTTCCTAGGTTGCCCCTTTCTAGAAACCTTTGAGGTGGTCGCCTCCTCTTTCTTTTACTATATCAAGTTCCCCACTACCGAAGGGACAGTCGGTACTATAAAAGGAGACCAACTAATGGCAAATAAATGTTTGAACTACTCCTGTGTTGTAGCTTTTCCTTTAAACGTTTCTTGTCCTGTTTGTAACACTGGGACGATCGACAACCAACCAATGGAGATCGACGAGCCAAGCACCTCATACCAGCCCAACTCAGAAGATGGCATCTCACATCGATCGTCGGACGACATCGAACCAAGGATCGGCTTCGAGCCAAGCCTCGACCATCCCCACCGAAGAGTTGGAAAGTATAACAATCGATCTGGCTTGCCCGGAGCGGGTAGTGCAGGTCGGCTCAAGCATCGATCCCGAACTGAAAGACGATCTGATTAGTTTACTACGAAGGAACATCGGAGTCTTTGCCTAGTCGCATCAAGATATGGTCGGCATAAGCCCTGAACATGCTTGCCATTATCTGAAGATCGACCCGGCAAGGAAATCTGTTCACCAGAAACGTAGGAAATTCGGTCCAGAAAAATATGTTGCGCTAGACGCAGAAGCCAAAAAGCTGCTCGACAACAAACTGATCGGGGTAGCTACCGACGAGCCACAGTGGTTGGCCAACGTGGTGCTCGTCAAAAAGGCGAGCGACTCCTGGAGGTTATGCATCAATTTCACCGATTTCAACACGGCTTGTCCGAAAGATCACTTTTCGATGCCTCACATTGACCACTTGGTCGATAGCACGAAAGGTTGCGAAATGATGTCATTTATGGACGCCTTCGCCGGATACCATCAGATCCCAATGGCGGAGAAAGACGTAAAACACACATCATTCCACACATAAAAAGACATGTTCTTTTGGATCTGAATGTCGTTCGGTCTGAAAAATGCGGGGGCGACCTACTAATGCCTAGTCAACGGGATGTTCTACGATCAAATCGGCAAAACCATGGAGGTTTACATTGACGACATCGTGGTCAAGAGCCTCAAAAAAGAAGATCACCTCAAAGATCTCGCCGAGACGTTCGCCATTCTCAAGAGTTTTAACATGAAACTAAACCCCAAGAAATGAAACTTCGGAGTAAGCTCCGAAAAATTCCTGGGGCACATCGTGAGCAAAGGGGGGTCGAGGCGAACCTCACCAAGATTAAGGCGATCCTCGACATGCAAGAACCACAGAACGTCAAGCAGGTGAAACACCTCACGGGGTGTTTGGCAGCCCTTAATCGTTTCATTTCGCGGCTCGGGGACAAAAGCAAACCTTTCTTCGCCACAATAAAGAATAGAAAATTTGCGTGGACGAAGGAAAGTCAAATGGCATTCGCCAATATCAAGGAGTATTTGTCTAACCCCCAAATTTTGGCAAAACCGATCCCCGGTGAGAAACTGTTCCTTTACTTGGCGGCCTCGAAGATCGCACTGAGCGCAGTATTAGTGCGAGCAGAGGGGCAAACCCACTTGCCGATCTACTTCGTCAGTCAAGCGCTACATGACGCGGAGACGCGATACACGGCTCTGAATAAGCTTGCCTACGCACTTGTCATGAGTGTTCGCAAGCTCAGAGCCTATTTCTTCGAACACCAAGTGGAGGTTCTGACGACCCTCCCTCTAAGGCAAGTTCTGCACCGTCCAGACACCAACGGGCGACTCCTCAAGTGGTCACTGGAGATTGCCCAATACGGTGCCATATATGCTCCACGCACGGCGATCAAGGGCCAAGCATTGGCGAACTTTGTGGTGGAATTAACTTTCCCGCCTAGCCCGACCCAAGTCGGCCGACCCGCTTGGAAACTGTTCGTAGATGACTCATCCACCAGCTCGCAGGCAGGGGCAGGATTGTCCTCATCATCCCCAACGGTCAGAGTTTTACAAATGCTGTGCACTTCGATTTCCGAGTGACCAACAATGAATCCGAGTACGAAGCCTTACTAGGCGGGCTCGATCTAGCGATCGCCGTGGGCGTTCGTCGCCTTCACATCTTCATGGACTCCCTCTTGGTCGTCAACCAAATCAAGGGAGAATATGAGGCGCGCGGTGAACAGATGATCAAATATCAAGAGTTGGTCACCGAAATGTGCACGAATTTCGAAGAAGTGATGATCGAGCAGATCCTGAGAGAGCACAATTCCCAGGCCGATGCCCTATCTAAACTCGCATCGTCGGATGGGGCATCAGATTTCTCTAACATCTAAATCACTAGATTGGCGAGGTCGGCGATCAACAAAAGCTTGGTCGCCACAGTTACCATCGCCGAAGAAAACTGGATGACTACTTGAAGAACGGAATGGTCCCCACAGATCGGGTCAAGGCTCGCCAGCTTCAGCTCCAAGCAACCAGACCCTCTTGGACGACCAGCTTTACAAGCGAGCTTTCAGCCTCCCTCCCCTCAAATGCATTACGCCAGAGGAAGGCCGACTTGTTTTAGCCGAAATCCATGACGGGACCTGTAGAAATCACACAGTAGGGCGAGCCCTCATCCACAAGACGACCAGGCAAGACTTTTTCTGGCCTACCCTGCAAAAGGATGCGATCGCCTACACCCGATCTTGTTACAAATGTCAAATCTTGGGCCCGAACATCAAGCTCTCCCCGGAGTAGCTCACCTCTATGTATAGTCCGTGGCCGTTCGCCCAATGGGGCATCGACCTCATAGGTCCTTTGCCGACGGCACCAGGGGGATGTAAATTCGCCATCGTGGGGGTTGATTATTTCACGAAATGGGCAGAGGCCGAACCTCTCAACAAGATCGGCCAAGAGCAAGTGATCAAGTTCATTTGGAAGAACATCATCTGCCGTTTCGGTCTACCTCAGGCTATCATCTCCGACAACGGAAAGCAGTTCGATGGTTGTTCTCAGCCCCTTACCACCCTCAAACAAACGGGCAGGCAGAGGCTGTAAACAAGATCCTCAAGCACACAATCAAAGCCAGACTCAAATACAAGCAAGGGTGCTGGGCGAGCGAGCTCCCGGATGTTTTGTGGTCTTACCGAATGACGACAAGAAACTCAACCGGCGAAGCCCCATTCGCCCTCGCTTTCGGAACATAAGCAGTAATCCCATCGGAGATCGCCGTCCTCAGCCACCAAACTGCTCAACAACTGACGACGGATAATGATATAGCTCGGAGAATCGACTTTGATATGCTCGAAGAATGGCGACTGACCTCGGAAATGAAGAACACGATCCACAAAAGGAAGTCCGAAAAGTTCTTCAAAGGTCAAGGAGAGACGGTTCCAAGTGGGAGACCTAGTCCTCAAAAAAGATCCAGACCCACACGGGGGTATTTGGTCCGAACTAGGAGGGGCCGTTCAGGATATCCAAGTGGCTATCTAAAGGAGCCTACGAGCTCCAGCACCCAGACGGCACTCCGGACCAATACCCCTGGAACGCCATCCATTTGAAGATATATTATCAGTAGAAATACCCTGTAATCATTTGATGTGCAAAGTGCTTAATGAGATTTTCCAGTTCTCCCCAAATGATTCGCTTCGGCAAAACAAAACAAAGGCTACTGCCTGAGCAATGCCTTCCAAAAGAGGATGACTTGCTCACCCTCCAAAGTTCGTCATCTAACATGATGGAACCAGGCAAGCGATCGCCTCCCCCAGCACAACGTATACCGTCGAGGATCGCCATCTAACATGACGATCCAAGGTAGAAAAGTGCATCCATGGTCGTGGAGGTCGATGGAACCGACAGCCCGTCCATGCAAGGTCCCTTTGGGCCAAGATCGCTCGCCCTTTCGTTTAAATACGAGGCGGGCGTATCTAAAGGACCCTCCAAAATAGATCTGTGGACACGCTCGCTCGGCCTCAAAGGTCCATCATCTAACATGGTAGACCCAGACAATGCGACGCGTCCCTCCCCCCGTCACAACGCATGCCCTCGAAGGTCCGTCATTTAACATGTCAGTCCCAGGCAGAAAAGTGCTAACAAGCCACGGTCACGGAGTCGATTCATCCGATGGCGCCCCGTGCAAGGACTCCTCCAGGTAGAGATCGTCTGCCCCATCGCTATGTTGCGAGGCAAAACGTAGCCTACGGAGGACCCTCATAATTAAGTGAGTCGCGAGAAGTTGACCATCAGACGGAATGTCGCTCACGCACAAGACATAGTCGCGGAGGTCGGTTCCATCGAACTCCACGACCGCGCAAGGTTCCTCTAGGCTGGGATGGTGGGCCTTCCTCGAGGAATTTACAAAATTGAAGATCACAAGAACCAAACTGAAGATAGCTCGCTAAACGATTTATTTTCGTTCCCTTTCTTTCACTAAGTAAACAAAAATCAAAGAAGAAAAATACTCATTTCATTAACTCATTTCATTTCATCGAAAATACAAGTACAGTCGCCCGATGGCAAAATACAAAAAAGGGGAAGCCTAAAGAATTACAAGCAAAAACAAAAAGAGCAGGCAAGCTCAGGCTGCCCCTGCCTGGCCTTCGCCCCAGGCCGCTGGATCGGCTTTCGCTCCCTCGTCGGCGTCAGGCACTGCCCCCCCATCCTCCGGGGCATCCGGATGAATGATGTTGTCGGGCGACGGATACCAGCTCAAGTCGACTCTGAGATCCGAGAGGTCCAGGATCGGCACGAAGAAGGCGGGCTGCAAAGGGTGCTCAAGCACGTAGGCTTTGAAGTTATCAGCCAAAGGGCCGACCTCGAGCCCTCCCTTCTTAGCGGCGCGGATTGCGTCAGCATATGCCATATAATAGGAAAATTCACTGACGTACTCCACGTTATGTAATACCCGCTTGTAAATTAATTCATTTTTCATTCAGTAATTGTCACTCAGCGGATTTTCACTCACTAATAATCATTCATCAATCATGTTCATTCATCCATGTTCACCGTTCCGAATAATTTCGAGTTGTGTATCGATATTGTTCATTATTTCAACTTTCCACGTATGAGTTCGACTTTGTTAAATCACCATTAATTTTTTTGAAACTCCAAAAATTCTGAATCTTTGCAATATTATAGAGCATCAAGTTAGCTTTCCAATGGTTCAAACGGTGAGTCAATCGGAGTCCGGACGAGGGAGTTATGGTCGAAATAGCTAAGTCACTCTCATTTTCCAGTTTGGCCGAGCAGCCTGTACCGTGGGCCGCGGCACATGCCGGCAGGGCCGCGGCACACTGCCGAGTCACTGCCGCGGCACACCCGTCCCGGCCGCAGCACACTCGCGTTGCAATTGTTTTGGCCGACCCCTCTGTACTGTAAGCCGTGGCTCATGCCGACAGGGCCGCGGCACACTGCCGAGTCACTGTCGCGGCACATTCGCCCGGGCCGCGGCACACTTCCGATCACTGGGGGCAATTTTGGCCCTGTGCCGCGGCACACTTCGGCTGGGCCGCGGCACACAGGGCAGTCAACTCTATAATTGCGTTTTTTTCAGCGAGTTCAGCTCATTTTTTTCCTTTTCTTCAACCATACGAGAGAGAGAGAGAGGCTTGAGAGGGAGATTTTCTCCCATCTATCACTTGAGTGTGTGATTTTCTTCATATCCTTTCGATCGTGAAGCTCGGATAATTGATCCAACGCGTGTTCTTCGGATCGAAGTGCTTGGATCTTCAAAGGTAATATTCATCAAACCTCTTGGATTTCGATTTTGTATTGAGATATGATGTTTTGGATGTTAAGATCATGTTGTATGAAGTGATATACGCATGATTATGGATATGTTTGATTATTCATTGGATTATTGAAGGATTATTCAAGAACACTTTGAATATTGAGTTGGATTTGGGGGTTTTCGATTAATTGTTGTTGAAATCATGATTTTGGATATTCATAATGGATTATTGATCGTATGGAAGATGTTTTGTTGGTTTGAAACACTTCTTGGGGATTTGATGTTGGTATTATTGAGGTTTAGTTGTAAACAATCGAAGTTGGCCACAAAGTGTTCGATATAATGCCCCAATGAACTTAGTTTAGTCGTATCGACGTTTTGAGTTCGTTATATTCGTGTTTGATTCGTATGTTGAATGGATTGTTGGTGATTGTGTTATTCAAGGTTGTTCGAGCGACCGATATCTCTATTAGGACGTTGTTCGTGGAAGGATAATTGTCACCGGTGTTGTGTGAGTTAATTCTTACTCGGTTAAAAGGATATTCATTCCTTTTGTTGTTGTTCATTCATAATCATAACTCATTCATCATTGTATTAACCGTATTGAGACTTGTAATTGTCGAATAATCATTCACGAGGAACGACGGTTCCAATCATTTCATTGGGTTATCAATCACGTCACTATTATTTTCATCTCGATGAGTCATTCTTGGTCTTATCGAATTATTATTCATTGATATTCATTGTGGTCATTCTCGTTCATATGACCTTCTGGGTTCATATTGCGTGGCCGGGTGCGGATGTGTGGAATTTTTAGTCGGGCACGTGATGGCCATGTATTGGGAGTGATACATTGGACTGTGCACACGGTAAAGATTAGCTCCATGAGACTAATTAGGTACAAGGACGGGTGTGTCCGGTCATCCATCTTGTACACTTGCACAGAACACTACGGGCGTACTATGATACTCCTCTTCAGCGTAATTCATAACTAAGGATAATTCATAACTTCAGATATATCATGATTGTGTATTTTCAACCCTTGAGGATTGTTGTTCTGTGTAACTGACCCCGGCTAGGGATTTTGTTTTTTAGGTCATGGCAAGGCAAAAGCACGGGAATAGCATGTTGACGGCGAGGAGTCCCAGTAATACTAGTAGGGGCCCCCGATCTTTCAGTTATCCATGTCGTTGGCCTTTATTTTCCGCTGCAGACTTTCATTTGGATACTCCGTTTCATTCGGTGTGGTGTATTTTATCTTCATATAAAATATACTAGTATTCAGTATTGTCGTGGTGTGTTGTACTTAAACTCCTCATCGGAGTGTTTGGTAATATAATGTGGTTCGATACTACAATTATATTATTTAATTCATCATTTTCATTCGCCTGGTGGGTCCCAGTCGGGGATTCACGGCACTGTAATATCCGCCTAGTTTGGGGTGTTACAGAGTTGGTATCGGAGCGTGGTTTTGAAAACTACCTTCCGAGTCATGTCTCATTTGAAATCATCGTCATCAGACTAGTATCATTGGACTTTCGCGTCACGTTTGACCTGTGCAAATGCCGAGCCAATCAGACCGAAAGAACTGTAAGATTTCTAACGCCATGGTATAATTTCTGGCAATAATCATTCATTCATCATTCATTAATTAAAAATCCTCAAACATCATCATTCATTATGATCATGACGATCCTGTTAACTCATTAATCACTCAATTCATTTCATTACTCAGTTGATGATCAGGACGATCATGTTAACTCATTAATTACTCAATTCATTTCATTACTCAGTTATTGATATAGAAGATCATATTATTAATCTTGTTAACTTATTTAAGATACTCATTTCAAGAAATTCATCAAATAATCATGTCACCTCAGTTAATCATTCATGTAATCACTGTGTTAGAGCGCATATGCTTATTTTCATCATTTCATGACGTAAATCATAATGCGGTACTCATACGAGATCTATGATTACCATGCGACCTTCCTACTTCAGTATGGAGAGAGCTGTCAGGGGATGCACGGGGGGAGGCCGCGGTGCGGGCCGGAACCCGGGGAATAATCACTCACTGTCGGGAAATCGTACCCAGGACTCGGATCGATCAGAAGATGTTCGGGTTGATCCACTTACTTTTATGCAGGTCATGGTGACCCATATGCAATTGCTCAATCATCATTGTGCCAATCTGGCCGAATTAATCGAGAGAAGTCTCTCGTGTGAGCCTGCTGCTAAGGAAATTGCTGAGCAACAACCTTTATCTGTCAGCAAGAAATCAACGAAGCGAAATCAATCCGAAAGCGGTCAGTCAACCTTCAAGAAGCCTCGTGCGGGCCCTATCGTTTCTGAGCGACCTCCTACGGCGCATAATCGTGCGAGATCTCAGTCCCGAGCGGCCAGTTCGGCCATCATCTATTTTAACTGTGGAGCGTCGGGTCATTACAGCACTAAGTGTCTGAAATCATCTATCACGTGTCATAATTGTGGGAATTTTGGGCATAAGGCACGTTTTTACCGAAAGGACTCCAAGTCGGCTCCGGCGGCATCTCAGACCCCGAAGCAACCAGCGATTCAGAATCAGACTACTCTGTCAGTGTCGTTTAAGACAATGGAAGCAAATAAAGTCGGAGCTCATATTTATCAGACGGGAGCATCCGGTCCGGGGGCCGGCAAGTCCCGGATTCAGGTGATGAAGAGGATCGACGATCCGATGGCCCGAATGATCTCAGGTATACTCGTAATTTTATTTCAACCTGTGTGTACCTTTTGATACTGGTGCACCGCAATCATTCATTTTTGAATCATGTTTGAATAGACTTAATTTGGATAGTCCTATTGCTTGTGGACCTCATACCATCGGTCTACCTGACGATGGAAGATTTTCGGAAATCATACCAAGGTAAGCTTAATGACCGCGATTGGTTGGTGGACCTAATCGTGGTGGACTTACCTAAGGACGATGTAATATTGGGTGTTAATTAGATGGATCGTCATGATACCATTCTCAATGTTCGTAAGCGTATGGTCACTATCATTTCCGTCGTTGGATGTCGAATGTGTGCTTCAGGGAGGTGATTCCTGTTGTTCCGGAAGAATCATTAATATGATGGAAGCAGTGAAATTACTCAATCGACGTGTTCAATAATTCATCGTATCATTTTCATCGATTGGCCATTCTAAGGCAATCGAGTTGTTCAATCATTCATTGTATCATTGTCATCGATTGACCATTCATGGGCAATCGAGTTGTTCGATCATTCATTATATCATTGTCATCGATTGGCCGTTCATAGGCAATCGAGATATTCAATAATTCATTATATCATTGCCATCGATTGGCCGTTCTAAGGCAGTCGAGGTGTTCAACCATTCATCGTATCGTTGTCGTTGATTGGCCATTCTCAGGCAATCGAGGTGTTCAACCATTCGTGGTATCATCGTTATCGCTTGACGATGTACTCCCAGACGAGCTACCTGTTTTACCTCCACCGAGGGATATGGAATTCACGATAGGGTTGGAGCCTGGTACGTCCCCATTATCGAAGGCACCGTACCGGATGGCCCCAACCGAAATGCGGGAATTGAGGAATCAATTAGAGGATTTGACCGAGAAGGGTTATATCCGACAGGGTGCGTCCCCGTAGGGAGCACCAGTGTTGTCTGTCAAGGAGAAGTATGGTTCATTTCGTGTGTGTATTAATTATCAGGAGTTGAACAGGATGACGATCAAGAATAAGTATCCCTTACCCCGTATTGCTGATCTCTTAGATCAACTTCAGGGAGCTTCAGTATTTTTCCAAGATCGACCTAAGATCTGGATATCATCAGTTGCGAATTCGAGAGCAAGGACAGCGTTTCGTACACGCTATGGTCATTATGAGTTCGTAGTTATGCCGTTCGGGCTAACTAATGCATCTGCGGTATTCATGGAGTTAATGAATCGGGTCTTCATCGACTTTTTGGATCAGTTCGTAGTTATCTTTATTGATGACATTTTAATTTATTCTCATGACTGGGAGGAGCACGAGCTTCACCTTCATTAGGTTCTCGACATGTTGAGACGAGAGCAGCTTTATGGAAAGTTTTCCATATGTGAGTTCTGGATGTCCGAAGCAACATTTCTCGGGCATGTAATTTCATCAGACGGAGTTCGTGTCGACCCTCAGAAGACGGAGGCTATCCGAGATTGGCAACCTCCGAAGAATGTTAAGGAAATCCGAAGTTTCCTCGGATTAGCTGGTTAATTATCCGACCCACGACCTGGAGCTAGCAGCCGTGGTTTTCGCGTTGGAAATTTGGCGTCATTACCTTTATGGCGTCACCTGTCAGTTATTCACCAATCACAAGAGTTGAAGTATATACTTACTCAGAAGGAGTTAAATATGCGACAGAGACGGTGGTTGGAACTAATCAAAGATTACGATATCGAGATCCTTTACTACCCGGCCAAGACGAACGTTGTCGCCGATGCCTTGAGTCGTAAGTCCGTTCAGGAGCAGATGCTTGCTCGTTTAACAGTTCAGAAGGAGCTTCAGCAGGAATTCCTTAGACCCGAGATCGAGGTCTAGCTTCAGTGAGTACAAGGGCAACTTTGCATGTTAGAAATTTCATCGTCACTTGAAGAGGCAATCAGAGAGAATCAGGGTTCAGACCCATCACTGTTGCGCATCCATGAGGATGTGGCTCAGGGGAAAGCCCCTGGCTTTGTGATCCACGAGGATGGACTTTTGCGGTTTAAGAATCGGTTATGCGTACTGGTGAATGACGAGTTGAAAAACTCGATTTTGAGAGGAGCTCATGCTACCCCTTATTCCGTTCACCCGGGGTCTAGCAAGATGTATAAAGACTTGAAACAAAATTACTGGTGGAGTAATATGAAGCGAGAAGTCGCGGAATTTGTTTCGAGGTGCTTAACCTATCAGCCAGTCAAGATAGAACATCAGCGACCAGCGGGTATGCTGAAACCTCTCCCTATTCTAGAATGGAAGTGGGAGGATATTTCAATGGACTTCATCACGAGTTTGCCGACGAGTCGTCGTGGCATGAACACAATCTGGGTAATTGTGGATCGCTTAACTAAATCAGCTTAATTCCTTGAGATTAAGGATACGTGGGGTCCCGAGAGACTTGCCCAGTTATTTATCAAAGAGATAGTGAGATTGCACGGTACTCCTAAAAGTATCATTTCCGATCGTGGCGGACGATTCGTGTCTCATTTTTTTGAAATCAGTTCATCGTGCTATGGGAACTCAGCTTAATCTCAGTACAACTTTTCATCCTCAGTCCGATGGACAAATAGAGAGGACTATTCAGACTTAGAAGGATATGCTGAGGGCATGTGTCCTCGATTGGAAAGATGATTGGGAAGCCCAACTACCGTTGATCGAATTCACGTACAATAATAGTTGGCACTCTTCGATTAAGATGGCACCTTACGAGGCCTTGTACGGTCGTCGTTGTCGATCTCCTTTGTGTTTGGATGACTTGTCAGAATCAATCGGCACCGAGCCCGATATGCTTATTGCCACCCGTGAGAAGGTAGCTTTGATCAGGAGTCATTTGTTGACTGCTCAGAGTCGATAGAAATCATATGCAGTTAATCGTCGTCGACCATTAGAGTTCGAGACGGGTGACCATGTTTTGGTCAAGGTAATCCCGAGTTGTAGTATCTTCCGTTTTGGGAAGATGGGAAAGTTGAGTCCGAGATTCATTGGACCGTTTGAGATTTTGGATCGAGTAGGCGAGTTAGCTTATCGATTGGCCCTACCTCCGGCGTTGAGCCGAATTCATAATGTATTTCACGTCTCTCAGATACGGAAGTATGTTGCCGACCCGAGTCACATACTTCAGTTCGACGAAATCGAGATCGCGGATGATCATTCGTATGAGGAGCGTCCCATACGAGTGTTAGAACGGCAAATCAAACAGTTGAGGAATAAGGCGATTCCTTTGGTTAAAATTCAGTGGTCTAGACAAGGAGTCGAAGAGGCTACTTGGGAAACCGAGTATAATATGCGGGAGAGTTATCCCGTGTTGTTTGACCCTTAGTTTCGAGGACGAAACTATTTTTAAGGGGGGAGTATGTAATACCCGCTTGTAAATTCATTCATTTTTCATTCAGTAATTGTCACTCAGCGGATTTTCACTCATTAATAATCATTCATCAATCATGTTCATTCATCCATGTTCACCGTTCAGAATAATTTCAAGTTGTGTATCGATATTGTTCATTGTTTCAACTTTCCACGTATGAGTTCAACTTTGTTAAATCACCATTAATTTTTTCGAAACTCCAAAAATTCTGAATCTTTTCAATATTATAGAGCATCAAGTTAGATTTCCAATGGTTCAAACGGTGAGTCAATCGGAGTACGGACGAGGGAGTTATGGTCGAAATAGCTAAGTCACTCTCATTTTCCAGTTTGGCCGAGCAGCCTGTACCGTGGGCCGCGGCATATGCCGGCAGGGCCGCGGCACATGCCGGCAGGGCCGCGGCACATGCCGGCAGGGCCGCGGCACACTGCCGAGTCACTACCGCGGCACACCTGTCTGGGCCGCGGCACACTCGTGTTGCAATTGTTTTGGCCGACCCCTCTGTACTGTGAGCCGCGGCTCATGCCGACAGGGCCACGGCACACTGCCGAGTCACTGCCGCGGCACATTCGTCCGGGCCGCGGCACACTGCCGATCACTGGGGGCAATTTTGGCCCTGTGCCGCGGCACACTTCGGCTGGGCCGCGGCACACAGGGCAGTCAACTCTATAATTGCGTTTTTTCAGTGAGTTCAGCTCATTTTTTTCCTTTTCTTCAACCATACGAGAGAGAGAGGCTTGAGAGGGAGATTTTCCTCCATCTATCACTTGAGTGTGTGATTTTCTTCATCTCCTTTCGATCGTGAAGCCCGGATAATTGATCCAACGCGTGTTCTTCGGATCGAAGTTCTTGGATCTTCAAAGGTAATATTCATCAAACCTCTTGGATTTCGATTTTGTATTGAGATATGATGTTTTGGATGTTAAGATCATGTTGTATGAAGTGATATACGCATGATTATGGATATGTTTGATTATTCATTGGATTATTGAAGAATTATTCCTGAACACTTTGAATATTGAGTTGGATTTGGGGGTTTTCGATTAATTGTTGTTGAAATCACGATTTTGGATATTCATAATGGATTATTGATCGTATGGAAGATGTTTTGTTGGTTTGAAACACTTCTTGGGGATTTGATGTTGGTATTATTGAGGTTTGGTTGTAAACAATCGAAGTTGGCCACAAACTGTTCGATATAATGCCCCAATGAACTTAGTTTAGTCGTATCGATGTTTTGAGTTTGTTATATTCATGTTTGATTCGTATGTTGAATGGATTGTTGGTGATTGTTTTATTCAAGGTTGTTCGAGCGACCGATATCTCAATTAGGACGTTGTTCGTGGAAGGATAATTGTCACCGGTGTTGTGTAAGTTAATTCTTACTCGGTTAAAAGGATATTCATTCCTTTTGTTGTTGTTCATTCATAATCATAACTCATTCATCATTGTATTAACCGTATTGAGACTTGTAATTGTCGAATAATCATTCACGAGGAATGACGGTTCCAATCATTTCATTGGGTTATCAATCACGTCACTATTATTTTCATCTCGGTGAGTCATTCTTGGCCTTGTCGAATTATTATTCATTGATATTCATTGTGGTCATTCTCGTTCATATGACCTTCTGGGTTCATATTGCGTGGCCGGGTGCGGATGTGTGGAATTTTTAGTCGGGCACGTGATGGCCATGTATTGGGAGTGATACATTGGACTGTGCATACGGTAAAGATTAGCTCCATGAGACTAATTAGGTACAAGGACGGGTGTGTCTGGTCATCCGTCTTGTACACTTGCACAGAACACTACGGGCGTACTATGATACTCCTCTTCAGCGTAATTCATAACTAAGGATAATTCATACTTCAGATATATCATGATTGTGTATTTTCAACCCTTGAGGATTGTTGTTACGTATGGCGACCCACTTTGGGATTTTGTTTTTCAGGTCATGGCAAGGCAAAAGCACGGGAATAGCATGTTGACGGCGAGGAGTCCCAGTGATACTAGTAGGGGCCCCCGATCTTTCAGTTATCCATGTCGTTGTCCTTTATTTTCCCATGCAGACTTTTATTTGGATACTCCGTTTCATTCGGTGTGGTGTATTTTATCTTCATATAAAATATACTAGTATTCGGTATTGTCCTGGTGTGTTGTACTTAAACTCCTCATCGGAGTGTTTGGTAATATAATGTGGTTCGGTACTACAATTATATTATTTAATTCATCATTTTCATTCGCTTGGTGGGTCCCAGTCAGGGATTCACGGCACTGTAATATCCGCCTAGTTTGGGGTGTTACAAAAGGAAGGGATCGGCCTCGGTCGCCTCCAGCTTTCCCCTCAGCCCAGCGATCATTTGGTTTGCGCACTGGAGCTCAGCAACCTTGGCAGCCACCTCTCCCTTCGACGACGCCAGTTCGCCATTCAACCGGTCCACAACTGCCTTCAGCTCAGTCGCCTCCTTCTGCGCGGCCGCGTGCGACCTGCGGGCTTCCGTCATCTGGTCCCACATCCAGTTGTTCACTGCCTGGGCCCTTTTGAGGACTTGGCTCGCCTGCTTGGCCGCCTCCACTGAGCTCTTCTCCATCACCACGAGCCTATCGGTAAGCTTGGATTTTTATTTTCGAGCGGCCTCGAGGTCCGCCTGAAGACGAGCAGTGGAGGGCCGCCCCTCATAATCCTTCACGGCCTGAGCAGCCATCGTCACTGTTTGAAGGGCCAGAGCGAGGGTCGCCTGCATCGCGTCAGCAGATCGCCGGCGCGCAATCGCATCCAGATCGGTCGTCCAGGCCTTCGGAAGGGCGGCGGCAGCCCGAGCAACATAATGAGGAACATCGCAGGCTTTGCGAGGGGCATTGCTCGATAAAAAGTCCAGCACCATCGGCGAGCAGTTCGGGTCGGAGCGACGGACCCTGCACCATGAACAAAAGAGTTAGTATATTTCCAACAAGGAAATGTCATAACCTAGCTAAGCAACCGAGCTCACCTTGCGACCTTCTCCGGGTCGCGGCCAAAGAACGGCCTCCCACGAGGGGTCTCAGCGCGAGCGACTGCCGTGGCTTCCAGAAAACTCGACGAAGGCGTAGACCCCTCCGCCATTGGAATCACATAAAGTGGAGGCACGGCGATCGGCGGCGCCACTATGGGCGCATCAGCAGCAGCAGAGGTCAAGGGATCCTCCGTCCTCCGCCTCTTGCGGTTGAGCCGGAGTTGTCCCTCCTCCCGAAGCTCCTCTTCGTCGACAACCGGCTCCACGAGAGTTCTCGCCTCCGGAATAGGTCGGATCGGCGCCGCAGGGACACAGCTCGTCTTCTTCCCTTGGCGCAGATGACTCATGATCCCGGGGTTCGACATAACAACTTATCTCGGTGGCTCGGAGTAGCGGGGGAAGTGGATTTCTGCAAAGAAAATAATCGGCAAAGGTTAATTACTTTTCTCAGCCTCAGGACGATCATCAAGCAAAGGAAGATCGGGAAAATTTATACCTGGAACCCTTAAGTGGCGGGGGAAATGAAATAGCCGAGCGGCCAACCAGCAAGTTTCGTTGTTGATCTCGCGAGCGTCGATATGAGAATCTGGAAGACTACGGATTCGCTCCCAAACGATCGCAAAATCAAAGGCTAGCTCATCTGCCGCTGGTACAAGGACACTTGCAAAGAGAAAACCAAATTAGATCAGTTCAGAATATATCCGAACGAAGGGAGATTCAAAACCCTTACTCGAACTCCTCTCCCGGAAGCCGGTGGGGATGTCCAACTCATCAGTGGGATTGTCACTCGCGGCCGACTTCCACGCACCACCGACCCAGAACCACTTTGTCGGGTCGCCCCGAACCTTGTTCGGCACGCCAAGAATCACCCATCCCGAGCGACCTTGAATGTGATAGCCGCCAACAGAACCCTTCTGAGCTGTCATATTGAAGAGATAGTTCATCTCCAGTGGCGAAGGAAGATGGAACTGCCGGTGACCGCCGAACAGAGTAAAGGTGCTGACGATCTGCAGTCAGGCGTTCGGCGTCAGTTGAAGCGGTGCCACAATCCAGGCGACCAACAAGTAGGACACGGCGAACGGCAGTGGGAACCACAGTCCGGCCCCCATGATCGCCTCATTAACAACGACGATGCCCTCTGGAGGTTGGTCGGCACGTTCGTTCTCGGCAGGCACATAGAGGGAAACATCAGAGGGGACATGGAACTTCGCCCTCCAACGCTCCAAATCTTTCCTGGTCGCCGAGATTCTGATCTGGCCAAGGGACCACGAGGAGCGTCACACGGCCCAGAACAGCGTCCGTCTTTTGGGTTCATGGGGATGGGCGACCGAGTACTCGCGAAAATCGAACTTGGGAAGCGGGCCGGCCTATTTCTCCATAATTTCGGCAAAGTCTGTAAAGGCTTTGCCGAACGCACTGTTTTGCTCCCAGTACACCTTCACTGCCCTCTCCTCTTCGGCCAGCGAATCTTTTCGCTCGGCCTCCACCGCCCTGGCCACATCAGCTTCATTGAAGAGTTCATCAACCTCCATGGGTTCAATCCCGGCACGAATGGCCTCGACAGCCGTCTCCACATGGAACTCCACGGAGATCTCATCCCGGACAGTCGAAGCCCCGGTGGCGGAAGTGCTACCCGCCTCATACACCGTTGTTTTTCCACCGGAAATTTTCAAAAAAATGGAAAGGAGAAATAGAAAAGGCTTTTTTCGTACCTAAAAAGTCTATTCGAACGACGCTCAACAACTCAAAGCTTCAGAGGAATCCGATGATATTTCTTCTCAGGAAAAAAGCAAATAAGGTTATAACCCAGAAACCCTAGTCCCTTTTATAGGCGAGAGCGAGGGCTTCTGGGCAAATAAACAGATTCTCAAGGGTCGAAGCACAAGGGTCGTATAAGTCCGCATTTAATGCCGCCCTCGAATCCCACGTGCGCATCGTTTCGAGGGCATGCCAAAGGACAGAGTGACAAACCGTCGGACTCCCCCAACAGGAACGTGACACGTGCCCCAATGACGGTTCAAGTCAGCTTCCACTTCCCGCTCTTTTCAGCGACCGAGTAGGTCGTCCAAATTCAAAATTGGTCCGCTCGAAAAGACGATCGTCTGTTCCATAAAGGGTTGAGTCGCTCGTCTTTAATTTAAACGATCGCCAGTAAAACCACCTCACCCCATGCCTTCAAGCAGGGGGGGTAATTGTTGTGCGTTGATTAATACGCCTCAACGGTGATAGGCACAAGGGCCGAGCGACCAACATCAGCGTCAAATGAACCAAGGCAGACTTGCCAAATGAAGATGCCAGATCAAGATCAAGTACCGAGCGATCGGCCTCCAGGGCGATCGCCTCTTGGCACCTAGCGATCGTCTCTAGTGCCCGACCAAGACGACCATCTTATGCCACGTGTGAAGCCAACATCCGTCAAGTCTATGAAGACCGAATCTCGGGATAAAGACCCATGTGCAGATCCGCAAACGGCACCACAAGATAATGCTTTTTGACTCCAGCCCATCACCAGCTGTTGGTGACAAGGACAGTCTCTCACCTACCGATAGACCCGCCGAAAGGTCCTAGGTGGGTCCTCCCAAGGTCGCGACAAGAGTCGCGTGTTGTCCTCTCATTGGTTTGCACATTTGGCTGTCAACAGTAGCTGCGGATTTTAAGGAAACCGACCCACATGCTGAGACGATCTCCCATTTAGTTTAATACGGATAAAGGCGATCGCCCGTTTGGGATTGAGACACCCCAACTACCTTCTCTCCTATAAATAGGAGACTTCCAGCTATTGGAAAGAGATCTGACAGTGGTACACATACAATTGTCTACATAGAATTCTACACATCATTTCATCTTTGTTACAAGAACTCACAGAGCATTAACTCTGGTTCTTCCGGCAATCACCAGCACTCAAGAGCTAGATAACTAGGGTTATTACACTCATTGTAATCGCACTCTAACATTAATATTTGTACTCCAAAGCAGTATTCTTCTTAATAATATCTCGCAAGATCATTCAAGCCCGGGACTAACAACCCCGGCAAATCTTGTGTTATTTACATTCCTTCGTACGTGCTCTCGCATTTTGTTTGTTACTCACCCGAAGCCATTTCCAACAAACCATTCCGAATAATATTTTGGGTAACAACACCTCGTACTGCCCCAGTGCCCGATCGTCCGACTGAACATAACCTGAAATTCATAACAAGAATTTCCCCAAAACGGGTCCCCAAAGGGGTTAGAAATTATGCTAGTACAAGTAACCAAATAAACTACTAGCCTCGATTATCATGACGAAAAGATGGACTGAAACAATCGTGGTTACGAGAAATTGGACACATCGAACCTAGACGATTCGTCAAACACCATTACAACCAATTCGACAAGAATAACAATAACAGAAAACACCCGGAACCCCATCTACGATTCATGTAAGTTCATACAAAACAACGACGAGGACAGATCGCAACTGAACCCTCTCGATTACATAAATACCACGAAACTTACCACGAATTCGTAGAGAAAACATGAATACCAACAAGATTAATCATATACATCATGGATTAATTAATAATACGGAACGAATCGGACAAAAACTCAAAACCCCCAAAATTCCAAAAAATATGGTTCTAGGAGATTACCTTGGATTAAGGATGAAGAACCCAAGTAGATGTTGTTAATCTACACCAAGAACTCAAGGAAAATGATCTCTGAAGTGATTGGAAGAAGAAATCGCCTCCAAATCGCCTAAAGGATCGCCCGGCTGTGGAGAAGGAGAAGAAATGAGAAATGAGGCGGATCTGGGTCAACTCTCTGGTTTATATAACTAGTCAAAATCCAGTCCAGAACCTACGATTCTATCCCGTTAGCGTGCGCTACTAGAGAATAGCGTGCGCTAACAGCCCCTCGATAGCGCGCGCTATCGGGCCATAGCGTGCGCTACTTGGGGACCAGAATGAGTCCAGAAACATTCTGCCCAGTTTGGACTACCAAGTTAACGCGCGCTACTGGTCACCCAGCGTGCTCTAAGTCCAAACCATAGCGTGCGCTAATATACAAATGTAGCGTGCGCTAAGCTGCTCGTCCAGATAACGGAGAGCAAAAACAACCCACTGTCACTGTTGTGCTCGAGTCGTTAGCGCGCGCTACTAAACAAACGTAGTTTGCACTACTCAATGAAACCAGCGTGCGCTAACAGGAATAGCGCGCGCTAGCGGGTGCAAACAACAGTACAGATAGCACCCAAAGATCGAAAACAGCAAATTCCACCTCAGATGAAAACAACGTGCATCCGACACCAAACAAAGGGCCGAAGAAGACACACGAACAACAAGATCGAGTTAGAATCAAAGCGCTAAAAGAAAACACGATTCCGACTACCCGAGGGTACAGAAAACTACAATGTTAGTAATCACCCCAAAGCTTTGGGAAATTACAAAATGGCCCAAAACATCCGAAACACACGATACATGATCGAAAGAACATACGAAAGCTCACAACATGCTTAATAATATGAGATGGATTTGCAGCAACCCCGAGACGGCAGTTCCGAATAACGATTATGAGAATCGAACGAAATAGCGACAAAAAGGTAATAAACACGAAATTGAGTATAACAGGTCCGAAAAAAGCTCGTATGACAAAAATTCCAGTATTAATATTCTCGAAACATTAATACGGTTACAAGCGAGTCGCTAAAAACAAAAAATACACCAAAAATGAAAATACCGGGAAAAGAAAAATGCGGTTATTACATACCCCTCTAAAAATAAGTTTCGTCCCAAAATTCAAGAAACAAACAACTCGGGTTACCTAGCACTCCTGCTATCTTTGGTTTCCCAAGTTGCCTCCTAGACACCATGCCTCGACCACTGCACCTTGACCAAAGGAATAGTCTTATGCCTCATTCGCTTCTCGCGGTGCTCCTAAATCTTCAAGGAGTGCTCCTCGAAGGTAATATTCTCGGCGACATCAATCTCACCATAGCCGATGACGTGACTAGGATCCGGAACATATTTCATCAGCTGGGGAACATGAAAAATGCTATGAATGTGACTCAAGGCCGGAGGCAACGCCAAACGGTATGCCAACTCACCAACTCTCTCGAGAATCTCAAAGGGCACAATAAATCTTGGACTCAACTTTCCCTTCTTCCCGACGCGGAAAACTCCCCTCGTCGGCGACTCCTTTAGCAAAACGTGTTCTCCCACCTCGAATTCTAAAGGTCAACGATGGACGTCAGCATATGACTTCTGTCGACTCTGAGCAGTCAATATGCTCTCCTGAATCAATTCCACCTTATGCCTCGTCTCCATAGGGATATCCGGTTTGGTCCCAACCGAATCGGACACCTTGTTCCAGCAAATCGGCAATCAACATCGCCGCCCATAAAGTGCCTCATACGGTGCCATTCGAATCGACGCGTGCCAACTATTGTTGTACGTGAATTCGATCAACGACAAATGCTCCTTGAAGTCGCTGCTCCAATCGAGAGCACAAGCACGCAACATATCCTCAAATGTCTGGATAGTGCGTTCCGACTGCCCATCTAACTGAGGATGGAAAGAAGTACTCAGACACAACCGAGTACCCAATGCCTTATGTACCGCCTGCCAAAAATGCAATACAAAACGGCCATCACGATCTGAAACAATAGACTTCAGAGTACCATGAAGCCTCACAATATGTGCAATAAACACACGAGCCAACTTCTCCGGACCCCAAGTATTCTTGATGCCCAGAAAGTGTGCCGACTTGGTCAGACGATCCACAATCATCCAAACCATATTCATACCAGACTTCGATCTCGGCAAGCTCGTAACAAAGTCTATCGAAATATCTTCCCATTTCCATTCTGGAACGAGAAGCGACTGCAATAACCCGATCGGTCGCTGATGCTCGATTTTGACCTCCTGACAAGTCAAACATCTCGCTATAAACTATGCGACCTCCTCCTTCATGTTGCTCCACCAAAAGTTCCTCAGGTCCTTGTTCATCTTACTCGAACCAGGATGAACTAAGTAAGTCGTAGCATGGGCCTCACGCAAGATACTTTTCCTCAGTTCCAAGTTGTTCGACACATAAAGTTGACTCTGGAATCTCAACATACCATCCTCGTGAATCACAAACCCAGGAGACTTTCCCTTAAGAACATTCTCTCGGATTTGAGTAATCATCGGATCCTCCAACTACTTCAGTTTAATTTCATCGATCAACGACGATGAAATATTCAAAGTGCAAAGTTCCCCGAAAGCTCCTGGCAACAAAATCTCAACACTCAACTCAATCGAATCCCCCTGAAGCTCAGATCGAGACGTAAGGATCTCAAGCGTCCGTAACGCAACCAGTTTCCAACTCAAGGCGTCAGCCACGACGTTCGCCTTGCCCGGATAATAAAGGATTTTGAGGTCATAATCTTTAATCAACTCTAACCACCTCCTCTGCCTCATATTCAATATGTACTTCAGACTTTTATGACCGGTAAAAATCTGACATGTATAGCCAAAAAGATAGTGCGCCAAATCTTTAGCGCAAAAACAACTGCCGCTAACTCCAAATCGTGAGTAGGGTAGCTAAGCTCATACGACCTCAACTATCTCGATGCAAATGTAATAGTCTTGTCGTGTTGCATCAACACGCACCCAAGACCCTGACCCGAAGCATCGCTATAAATAGCAAAACCTTCGTTGCCACACGGCAATGCTAAAATCGGAGTTGAAGTTAAACGCCTCTTCAACTCCTCAAAACTCGACTGCTTTTCGTCATTCCAAATGAACATCTCGGATTTCTGGAGCAAATGTGTAAGTGGTCGAGCCAGTTTCGAGAACCCCTCGATGAATCTACGATATTAGCCATCCAAACCCAAGAAACTATGGACCTCATTCACATTCTTAGGCGGTGCCCAATCCAGCACTGCCTCAATATTTTGTGGATCCACACGGATCCCCTCGGCTGAAATCACGTGACCCAGAAACATCACCTCCTTCAACTAGAACTCACATTTCGAGAACTTCGCATAGAGTAGCTCGGTCCGCAAAATGTCTAACACCACACGCAGATGATGCGCATGCTCCTCCTCATTCCTCGAATAGATAAGGATATCGTCAATGAAGACGATGACACACTTATCCAAATACTCTATGAAAACTTGGTTCATCAACTGCATGAACACTGCCGGAGCATTGGTTAACCCAAAGGTCATAACCACAAACTCATAATGTGCATATCTCGTCCGAAAAGCTATTTTCGGAATATCAGACTCATTCACCCCAAGCTGATAGTACCCTGATCTCAAGTCGATCTTCGAGAATACTGCAGCTCCCAACAACTGATCAAACAAGTCATCAATCGTCGGCAAGGGATAATTGTTCTTGATGGTCACCTTGTTTAGCTCACGGTAGTCGATACATAAACGTAGTGAACCATCCTTCTGTCGGGATTCGGTGCCTAAAAACGAAGGCCCAGCGGAAGCGGTAAAACACAAATTAATTCGATCCGAATCCGTATGAGGATCGATCGAGCTACGCATATACGAATATAAAATAAACAAAGGAAGATTCGAAATCATACCCTCGTAGTCCGTTTATTATATGGTGTTCTTCTCTTAAGCTATTCCCCAAGCTACGATCCAAAGTTCTCCAAGCCCTTGGATGATCCAATGCCGAAAATACCGTGTCTCTACTTGCCACGCGCCGGAGAAACGAACGGGATAACTATCACCTTGCTATCCTCTGAGGATACGGCTAGAGCTTGATGATGAAGCTTTTGATTATAACACTCTAAGTGTATAATTTATTTCTCTCAATTATTCCTCACAATATTTTTCAAAAAAAATATAATGAAGATGAAGAATACTTTGAAGACAAAGAAAACTCTTCCTGCTCTCTCTCACCAAAACTCACATATGATGCCAGGGTGTGGTAAGTGAGAGTTAGTCTTCCTTTTATTCTTCAATCAATCACATGAAATCACCTTTACAATATAAAAGGGAGATTCCATGTCCCCTAAGACAAAACACTTCATGGTATTAAATCATGAAGTCTTACACCAAATTAGGTGGAAGACAAAGGGGTGGGGGGGCATCCAGAAGGGTAGGAGGAGTTCGGTCTATTCGGACTCCCGCGAGTCTAAACAGATAAACTCCAATTCCGTTGTGATGTATTTATATCAATTAATTAATCCAATCAATTAATCATATCAAATACATAATAACATAAATAATTTCTCGAAGAAATAATTATATTATTGAATTAAATTAATCACCAAGTAATTTATTTAATTCATTAGGCCGTAAATTAATTTCTCTAATAAATCAATTTAGACATCCAATGTCCCAATTAATTAGATATCCAATATCTAATATTCATAATGAGAGAATAAGCTTGATTCATTCCGTCGCCAATCCTATTGCGCGACTCGGTAGGATTGTCTCAGTCAGCAATGGGAGGAATCAAAGAGTAGTAGCACCACCTAGCCCGCCTGGCGGCCTACACTGTACCCCAACTGAGAACGAATGATTGGGATCTTTCAAGAACCATTATGTCGTGAATACCAATATACGTATAAACCCTTCTTTCAAATGTCCCGATCAAGTTATAGGGTCACGGTCAGTCAAACCCTATCTGTACTTGACGTTATGCATGCGTTAATGCAAATCGAGATCATCGAGCTCTCGTGTATCCAATACAACTAGCTCCAATGCTTTGGCCAAAGACTTATGATCTCATCGGCCAATAATCGCATAAGACATATAACCCGCTCACTAACGGGAGAAAAAAAAATTCTATCTTGGTATTCAGTAGGACTTTCTATTTGCCCGTCAAGATGCACGTCGAGGTTGACTCCTGCCTCCTGGTATAAAGGGTCGAACTACTCTAATGAAAATCTTGACGTCACAAGCACATCCCCACTAAATCCTAAATTCGAAGGTTCAGGAATATCTATCACAACCTTTTGACTCCGTCATTGACTGTCCCAGAGTGAAATCCGTGTGCCGAATCGAGGGTGAGTCGGTTCGAGTATACTAATCCAATTAGCATACCTATAACGTGTGCTCCCACTAACCATTAGTGTTCGACAGGCACTCTCCAAGTCAAAGAACACGTCATACAAGTCTTCACATAAACTTAACGCCCGGTCAAGTTTCATCGACTTGCGAACGATTAAGTATTTGAGCTATAAACCTTTCCAGTGCCGACCCCCTTATCCAGTATGGAGTGGAACCTTTTGCTCTCAAATACACGGACTAGTTTCTATATATATATTTACGAGTTAGGAATGCCAGTAACTACCAGTAAATAAAGAAACATCCATTGCCTTATGATAATGAATTACATAATTGCAAGTACAATGCCCTCACTCAACATCCTATGAGTGGCATTCGAGGGCATACTCCCAACAATCTCCCACTTTAACCCAATGCCACACACTATGGTATCTAATACCCATGTTCTCCAGATTACGCTCCAAGCTAATCTGAGAATGTGGCTTGGTCAGTAGATCAGCGACGTAGTCGGCTGACTCTACTCTATGCAGCACAATATATCTCTTTACGAACAAATTCTCTTACGAGATGATACTCTCTCTCAATATGTTTGGTACTATTGTGAAACCTCAGCTCCAATGCATGTGCTACCACTTTGGCAGCGCAGCACAAGGTGTCACGTGAAGTTTACCCAGTAACTTCTAAATCCTTCTTTTGGAGGCCTCCGTGGCCGCTTTGTACTCAGCCTAACAGGTGGAATTAGCAGTTGCGCTATACTTGGCACTATGCCAAGATACTGATCCTCCATTAAGAGTAAATGTAGCCAGAAGTAGACATAGAATCGTCTTTCTATCCTTAGAAGTTCAATATAGTGAATCCCATCACATTCAGTTCTCCACCACCATACATAAGAACCATATCTCTAGTCCTTCTCAAGTACTTGAGAACGTTCTTTATGGCAGTCCAATGTTCCCTAACTGGGTTAGCCCGAAACCTACTTACCACGCTCCCAGCATGCGCAATGTCAGGTCTCGTACACAATAAAGTGTATTTAAGGCTACCCAAATTCTGAAGCATATGGTATATTACTCATTTCCTTTCATTATTCCTCACAATGAGGACACATCTTCAAGGTGAGTTTTATTCCATGTCGCATTGATAGGAACCCTCTTTTAGAATAATCTATCTTAAATCACTTTAAGATTTTATCTATATAGATGGCTTGGGAAAAAACTTATCATTATCTTCGATCTATCCCAGTAGAGTCGAATCCCAAGAATATAGTTTTCTTCTCCCAAGTCTTTCATGGAGAAATTACTCGAAAGCCAAGCTTTCACAAAACTGAGCATTCCCACATCATTTCCCATTAGTAGAATGTCATCTACATATAGTACTAAGAATGCGATCTAGCTCCCACTAACCCTCTTGTATACACAAGGTTCCTCTTCATTTTGCACGAAGTCAAACTCTTTGACTGCCTCGTCAAAAGGAAGGTCCCAACTACATGAAGACTGCTATAGTCTATTTCATGGAGTCTACATCCACCATTGCTAGGTCATTGGTTGCGGGTCGGTCTCTTATTTATCACCTGGAACCTCGTGGAAACCCAGTTTCGCCAAGTGCATAAAACTATACCTCTTAGGTAATTGAGACACCCTACTAGACCTACGAGGTGGTTGTACTTGTGTTAAAGAAGGTTCGGTTCTAATTTCTTGCACAGGTGTCTCCTGAGGATTTTCATTGTATTCTTCCAAAGAAATATTTCTACCTGCTCCGCTTTCCTGAATGAACTCATCTTCCAGGAAGTGTGCATGCAAAGCAACAACGATGTTTTGATCTTTGGGCATGTAGAATAGATAACCCATCGCCTCATATGGGAATCCAATGAAACGTCTCCTCACCGACCTCGCTTTCATTTTGTCCACCTTAGTCTTCTTGAGATAGGCGGGACATTCCCAAATCCTAATGTGATTAAGACTTGGTTTCCTATCCTCCCCCATCTCATGTGGAGTTTTAGGAACGAATTTGGAAGGACATCTGTTCAAGATATATGCAGCAGTCAGGAGTGTATACCCCACAGGTAAATAGGTAAGTCAGTATAACCCAGCATGGAACGGACCATGTCCAACAAGGTCTGGTTCCTTCTTTCTGACACACCATTTAACTGAGGAGTGCCTAGAGGTGTTAGTTGTGATATTATTCCATGTTTCTTTAGGAACTCGTCAAACTCTATACTCATATACTCGCCACCTCAGTCCGACTGAAGTGCTTTGATATGATTACCAGTTTGTTTCTCGACTAGGGCCTTGAATTCCTGGAATTTATCAAAGGCCTCGGATTTATATTTCATTAAGTATACATAACCATACCTAGTATGATCATCTATAAATGTAATGAAATACTGATATCCGTCACGTGCTGCTTCCAAAGCACCACATACGTCGGTGTGGATTAATCCTAGTTTATCAGCGGCTCTTTCAAAAGTCCATGTGAAGGGGGACTTAGTCATTTTGCCTTTCAGGCAAGATTAACAAGTAGGAAAGGATCCGATCCCAATGGACCCATAAGTCTATATTTTTCCATTTTGTAAACCTTGGTCTAACCACATGACCAAGTTCAAAACTTGATTGGTTTCATCACCACGCTTCCTAGTCATATTATTCACAATGACTTTGTTACTGAGGTTTAGATGATACAATCCATTTAACAATGTAGCAGTGCCCATGAGTTTATTTCTAAAATAAATTTTGCAGGAACCATCACCAATGAAAAATGAAAAGCCTTTCCGATCCATGACCGGAATGGATACAATGTTTTTATGCTTCTTGGGAAAAACAAGTACATCTTCTAAAGTCAGAACAAAACCGAATTCTAAACCCAAAAGACATGATCCTATGTCAGTTGCTTCGATACTATGCCTGCTTCCGACAGTGATCATTACTTCTCCAGCTCCAAGCTTCCTACTTTGTTCCAGATCCTGATTCACAGTACAAATATGAGAACTAGCACCAGAATCCAGTATCCAAGAAGTAGAAAATACAGTAGCAGAACAATTTGTTTCCAAAACTAAAAGTTCTGTACCTGAAGTGCCATGAAGAATTGGACAGTCTCTAGCCTAGTGGCCCAGCTCACCGCACTTGAGGCATGCGTCCTTTTTCTTCTTGCTCTTTGGAACCATCGGGGCCTTGCCCTTTCCTTTTAAGTCCTTGACTTGTGGCCCCGTCTGCTTCTTGATCTTTTTCTTCTTGTTCTTAGACCTCCGAGGTCCAGAAGAAATTACAAGGGCAGACTCCTTCATCCATGGAGTCTTCATCTGAGACTGAGCGGTCACGAGTTTGTTCATTAGCCCAACTAAGTTACATGCAATCTCATTGCAGTTGAAGTTCATAACAAACTGTGAGAAGGAATCAGGGAGAGACTGTAGGATAAGGTCGGTTTGAAGAGAAGTATCCATCTTAAAATCAAGAGCCTCCAATCTCTCGATCATGGATATCATTTTGAGGACATGGTCCCCAACCTTCTCATCTTCCTCCATCCTTGCAACGCACAGTTGCTTGGATATCTCATATCTAGCAGTTCGACTGTGCTCACTATATAGCTCGGTTAAGTGAGATAGAATCTGCCTAGTAGAAGTCATTTTCTCATGAGCTCTCTGAAGCTCATTAGATATAGAAGCCATCATGTAAGCACGGACTTTTACGTCATCCTTAACCCACTTTTCGTGGTTTTCAATCTCTTCCTGGTTGGCTCTTGCCCGCACCGGAGGCGCCGGAATGTCCGTCTCCAAGATGTATCCCAGTGCCTCTTTACTGAGGACTATCATCATATTGTGGACCCAATCCACGAAGTTAGGTTCCATCAAGGTGTTCTTTTCGAGTAGAATTGTGAGTGGATTCATTGTGATATTGAGAGTTATGTCTGCATTAAGTACGACAGATTAATTAGTGACTCATTTAATTATGATCTGAGTATAGAATTAAGGTCTTTTCTATTCTTGTTACCCAGCTCCCACTATTTTTATCGGAATAACACACTCCCATGTGAAATTCGGAAGTATCGTCGCTCTACTTCATGGTGGTGATCGAGTTCTTTATAACTTTTAATAGAGGGCAACTGAATAGGTTTCTAGTCTATTAATTTTCATAAAGTGGTGTCCAACACCAACCCATCTAATGGATGATTCGATCTTATTTTTCCCCTTGTTCACTCCCCTCAACCTATACGGTTTCTATGGTTCGTGAACAAGTTAAGTTTATACCATCGACGCAAGTCAGTTTCACAATTGAATCTTATCCGGCAACCTATCAGGTTTCTAGGGATAAAATTTACTCCAACCGAAGGTATCCAATGCGCTCCCGTTAATTTATCCGTCCTCCCCAAACGACTACCCCAATAACTCGGAAGCATAGCACATCCAGTTTGGATTTCAATTTCCCGAAAACTCGATGGAAGGAAGGAAAACCTTGAAACCTTATAAACTTAATAATTTGTTGTGGGAGAATTATCGCGATTAATGTTACACTTTGCACATTAATTCATTTAAGCGCGTTTGTGGCATTCATACAATATGAAACAACCATTCACAACCTAGTTGCTACCAACATGTAGTTCATGGACCGTTCCTAGAAACCATAAACTCCATAATCTAATTATAAGTCTTCGTCTTGAATCTTCGTCTTCTCGAAGCGGATCTTCCTCTGGTCTTCGTCATTACATATAAATTTTACATTGAAAAATTGCATCATAGATACAAATATTTCTAGTAAAATAAATAGGCTCAAAACGGCCTTTACAACCCAATCGAATAAAACGAACGATTCAAAACTAAGTCCATGAACCACATCCCCATTCAAAAGCATTCATCCAATAAATACTAAATAAATGGATAGCGAGAAGATTACATTGATCTAATCAATATATAATCAACTATAAATAGAATTGATCCAATCAATTCAACAATAATCGACAATTTAATTTTCGTTCGTAGTGAACCCTTAAAATATTTTCTTTGAATTTTCCCTCATCAAAAATTCCAAATTAATGATTTTAACACTGGGAAATTCAATAATCGAAAATATACTGAAAAACGAGACCTAGTGCCCGACAGCCTGGAAACTACCAAACAGCACCAGGCACCCTGCTAGGCAGCCTACACGACACGCTCAGCCGCATACAACAAGCACACGGCCGGATACAGCAAGCACTCGGCCAGATACAACAAGCACTCGACCGTATACAGCAAGCGCTCTGCCGGATACAGCAAGCACTCGACCGGATACAGCAACGCGCTCGGCCGCATACAGCAACGCTCGGCCGCATAGAGCAATGCGCTCGGCCGCCTACAGGACCCACTCGGCTGAATACAACAAGCACCCTGCCGCTGTCAGGACACACCTGGCAGAATACAGCAAGCACCCGGCCGCTGTCAGGACACACCCGGCAGAATACAGCAAGCACCCTGCCGTTGTCAGGACACGCCCGGCAGAATACAGCAAGCACCCTACCGCTGTCAAGACACGCCCGGCAGAACTCGGCAGCCTACAGCAACGTTCGGCCGCTGTCAGGTAGCTGTATGGTATATCATCCAACGATTGCATACAACTCATTTTCAGGCAGATTTCTAAAATCCTGTTATTCCTGATCTATATATTATTAATATAAATTATATTTCCAAGAAAAACCTGATTTATACCATAACATAAAATCACGGAAAAACGACACTACAACGAACAATAAAATATATACGATTATCAAAGTAATTATAAATCACAAAACAAGCATTCCAAATGCTAAATATCGTATATACGATCGCAAGACCTCGCTCTGATACCACTGTTGGGATTCGGTGCCTAAAAATGAAGGCCCAGCGGAAGCGGTAAAACGAAAATTAATTCAATCTGAATCCCTTCGAGGATCGATTGAGCTACGCATATACGAATATAAAATAAACAAAGGAAGATTCGAAATCAAACCATCGTAGTCCGTTTATTATATGGTGTTCTTCTCTTGAGCTATTCCCCAAGCTACGATCCAAAGTGCTCCAAGCCATTGGATGATCCAATGCCGAAAATATCGCGTCTCTAATTGCCACGCGCCAGAGAAACAAACGGGATGACTATCACCTTGCTATCTTCTATGGATACGGCTAGAGCTTGATGATGAAGCTTTTGATTATAACACCCTAAGTGTATAATTTATTTCTCTCAATTATTCCTCACAATATTTTTCAAAAAAAATATAATGAAGATGAAGAATACTTTGAAGACAAAGAAAACTCTTCCGGCTCTCTCTCACCAAAACTCACGTATGATGCCAGGTAAGTGAGAGTTAGTCTTCCTTTTATTCTTCAATCAATCACATGAAATCACCTTTACAATATAAAAGGGAGATTCCATGTCCCCTAAGACAAAACACTTCATGATATTAAATCATGAAGCCTTCCACCACATTAGGTGGAAGATAAAGGGGGGGGGGGGCATCTAGAAGGGTAGGAGGAGTTCGGTCCGTTTCGGACTCCCGTGAGTCCAAACAGATAAACTCCGATTCCGTTCTGATGTATTTATATCAATTAATTAATCTAATTAATTAATCATATCAAATACATAATAACATAATTAATTTCTCCAAGAAATAATTATATTCATAAATTAAATTAATCACCCAGTAATTTATTTAATTCATTTGGCCGTAAATTAATTTATCCAATAAATCAATTTAGATATCCAATGACCCAATTAATTAGATATCCAATATCTAATATTCATAATGAGAGAATAAGTTCGATTCATTCCGTCGTCAATCCTATTACGCGACTCGGTAGGTCCGTCTCAGTCAGCAATGGGAGGAACCAAAGAGTAGTAGCACCACCTAGCCAGCCTGGCGACCTACACTATACCCCAACTACGAACGAATGATTGGGATCATTCAAGAACCATTCTATCGTGAATATCAGTATACGTATAAACCCTTCTTTCAAATGTCCCGATCAAGTTATAGGGTCACGGTCAGTCAAAACCTATCTGTACTTGACGCTATGCATGCGTTAATGAAAATCGAGATCATCGAGCTCTCGTGTATCCAATACAACTAGCTCCAATGCTTTGGCCAAAGACTTATGATCTCATCGGCCTATAACCGCATAGGACATATAACCCGATCACTAACGGGAGAAAAAAATTCTATCTTGGTATTCAGTAGGACCTGCTACTTGCCCGTCAAGATGCACGTCGAGGTTGACCCCCGCCTCTCGGTTTATAGGGTCGAACTACTCTAACGAAAATCTTGACGTCACAAGCACATCCCTACTAAATCCTCAAGTCGAAGGTTTACGAATACCTATCACAACCTTTCGATTCCGTCATTGACTGTCCTGGAGTGAAATCCATGTGACGAATCGAGGGTGAGTCGGTTCGAATATACTAATCCAATTAGCATACCTATAACGTGTTCTCCTACTAACCATTAGTGTTCGATAGGCACTCTCCATCTCAAAGAACACGTCATACAAGTCTTCACATAAACTTAACGCCCATTCAAGTTTTATCGACTTGCGAACGATTAAGTATTTGAGTTATAAACCTTTCCAGTGCCGACCCCCTTATCCAATAAGGAGTGGAACGTTTTGCTCTCAAATACACGGACTAGTTTCTATATGTATATTTACGAGTTAGGAATGCCAGTAACTACCAGTAAATGAAGAAACATCCATTGCCTTATGATAATGAATTACATAATTACAAGTACAATGCCCTCACTCAACATCCTTTGAGTGGCATTCGAGGGCATACTCCCAACACCTTCTTCTGCACAAACAGAATCGGTGCGCCCCAAGGTGAAGTGTTCGGTCGAATATACCCTGACTCAAGAAGCTCACTCAACTGCTTCTTCAACTCAGCCATCTCTGAAGGTGCCATGCGATACGTCGCCTTCGAAATTGGAGCCGCACCCGGCTCTAACTCGATTGCGAACCCAACCTCACAGTCTGGTGGCAACCTCGGTAACTCATCATGAAAGACATCAGGGAACTTACTAATAACTGGAATCGATGAAAACTCGACTCCACCATCTCCCGAATTCAAGGCATAGCACCAATAACCAGTACACCATTTCCGAAGGAGTCTCATCGCCTTCAAGGTGTTAATTACGAACTTCTAGTTTCTCTTTCACCTCGCGAAAGAGTGCTCGGTACCATTCTCAGCTAACATGGTGATGATTCTCGTGCGGTAATTCATGATCGCACCATGTCGCTTGAGCCAATCATCCCCGAGAATCAAATCCTCACCCTCAATACTCACAACAATAAAGAGAGTCGAGCCCTCTCACAAATAAACACAGAACAGTCTCGGACCTTTTGATAACCAATAATCCTATCACCGAGGAAGCTTAACGATGAAAGGCTTACAAGGCGTCAAACAATCGAGACTCAAATGGCGCACACACTCCAGAGAGATGAATGAATGCATAGCACCCGAATAAAAAAGCACACTGACAGGATGAGAATGGATATGAACGGTACCTGTGGCCACGGTGGCGACTGGATCATCGGCCCTCCTCATCTCATAAACACGCGGATGGGCGAAGCCGGCATTGGAAGCTCCCCCTTTAGCGGGCTGACCCCGACCTCTCATTTGATTGGCACTCGGCGGAGACTGAGAAGAAAACGACCCTTGGTCCACACTCGGTTCCCTAGGCACTGGGAAGGAAGTCTGGGCACCAAGAGTTCTCTCTCTTAGCACAAAAAGCATCCTTGTGGCCCGGCTGGCCACACCGATTACACGTCAGCATAGGACTTAAATAATTTCGACTGATGTGGCCCATTCGACCATAGTTAAAACACTTCACATCATGGGAAGGAGTACTGGCAGCCCTGCGGAAACCCCCAGTAGAACGAGTTTGACCACCACCAACGGGAAAGTTAGCAGACTGAGATTTCTGCTGACCGCCACCCTTGTAGCCCGAAAAATTTCCGACGGACTTCTGTTTCTTGCTCTTACAATCCACCTCACTGGCCGTCAAAGGCATATCATATGCAAGAGCTCTACTCTGATAATCTTTTAAGGTGGTGCAAGCGAGCCCAGACATGTAGTCACAAATCTTCAGTTTCATCCATCTGGAAAAGTGGAAAATTTTGTCGCTCTCCTCTCTAACTTGGGCCTTCACGAAGTCCAACTCCTGATTGTAATCAGCAATAGCCCAAGAAACAGGAATATCCCGAGGCTGAGCATCATAAAAAGCATGGACTCGAGCCTATTTAACTGGCCACGGGCAATATTCGGTCTCCATTAGGTATTTGAACTCGAACCATGAAGCAACATGGTCCTTAGGCTCAACAGCCTCCCACCGGTCGGTAGCGTCCCCAGTGTACTAGGCAATAGGGACCTTGCGATCCTCGAAACAATTGGTGGCAACAAAGACCTTGGATATCTCCTTGATCCACCCCTACCAACCAATCGGGTCTGAAGCCCCCAAAAACTGAGGAGGATGCATCTTGATGACATCCTGAAGCCAACGATCTGCTTCACCCCGAGTAGCATGGGCCGGAGTCGGGTTTTGAACCGCCTGAGCTATCGCAGCCATTGGGTTCACCATTTGTTGCATTACAGCTGCAACACCAAGATTGGCGCCACCACCGGTTGCGCCCTCTTGAGTAGCACTATGGCTCTGATGACCATCAGTACTACCGGCCCCAGAATTGTGTCACGTGTCCGCCTCACTGGCTGCCCCACGTCCCCGACCGCATCCACGACCACGACCTCTACCTCGTCCTCTCCCAGCATCCATACTGAAGATAAGAGGTAGCAAATGTAATTCAATGATAAGTGCGAGAGGAAAAACAGTTACAGTTCAAAAATCGGAAGTACGACACGAGGAAACAAGGAATCAAGTAAGGAAAACTTACGAGCACTGGAAGTACCGAGATGATGGCAGCGGGGTGACAATGTGCAAAACAAAACATAACTAGACCCAATTAACAAGCCTAGGTATCCATAAATCTAGTACTCTGTTACCATTTTCTGTAACACCCCCAAGATATTCAAAGAATATTACAGTGCCATGGGCCCCTACATGGGACCCACCAGACCAATTAAGAAATACAACTCGTCTAACTATCTTAGTTAGCGAGAAAACACACATCACCAGAATGAAAAATAAATGAAACGCCCGGTATAACTGGAAAAACAGGCATCACTGGCAATCACAAATAACATATAATAATACAAACCATAATCCCAGTAGTAATGCCTAAGTACTCGCGAGTACTTTCTATAAGTTCACAAGTTTAAAGAAAAACAACCGCATCAAAAAGGATAATGGAAATAAAGATACTCAATTGCACACGTCATCAACCCTAGCCAGCATCCTCGTACTGCCTCAGTGCCCAATCATGCGGCTGAACATAACCTTAAATTCATAACAAGAATTTCCCCAAAATAGGTCCCCAAAGGGGTTAGCAATTATGCTAGTACATGTAACCAAATGAACAACTTGCCTCGATTATCACGACGAAAAGATGGAATGAAACAATCGCGGTTGCGAGAAATTGGACACACCGAACCTAGACGATTCATCAAACACCATTACAACCAATTCGACAAGAATAATAATAACGAAAAACACCCGGAACCCCATCTATGATTCATGTAAGTTCGTACAAAACAACAACGAGGATGGATCGCAACCGAACCCTCTCGATTACACAAATACCACGAAACTACCACAATTTTGTAGGGAAAACGTGAATACCAACAAGATTAATCATATACATCATGGATTAATCAACAATATGGAACGAATCGGACAAAAACTCAAAAATTCCCAAATTCCCAAAAATAGGGTTCTAGGAGATTACCTTAGATTAAGGATGAAGAACCTAAGTAGATGTTGTTAATATACACCAAGAAATGAAGGAAAATGATCTCTGAAGTGATTGGAAGAAGAAATCGCCTCCAAATCGCCTAAAGGATCTTCCGGCCGTGGAGAAGGAGAAGAAATGAGAAATGAGGCGGATCTGGGTCAACTCTCTGGTTTATATAACCAGATAGCTTAGCGTGCACTAACGACCCATAGTTGGCGTGCGCTACCCAGTCAAAAACCAGTCCAGAACCTATGGTTCTGGCCCGTTAGCGTGTGCTACTAGAGAATAGCGTGCGCTAACAGCCCCTCGATAGTGCGCGCTATCGGGCCATAGCATGCGCTACCTGGGCACCAGACCGAGTCCAGAAACATTCTGCGCAGTCTGGACTATCGAGTTAGCGTGCGCTACCAGTCACCCAGCATGCGCTAAGTCCAAACCATAGCGTGCACTAATATACAAATGTAGCGTGCGCTAAACTGCTCGTCCAGAGAGCAGAGATCAGAAACAACCCACTGTTACTGCTGTGCTCGAGTCGTTAGCGCGCACTACTAAATGAACATAGCGTGCGCTACTCAACGACACTAGCATGCACTAGACAACAGGAATAGCGCACGATAGCGGGTGCAGACAGCAGTACAGACAACACCCAAAGATGGAAAACAACGAATTCCACCTCGGATGAAAACAACGCGCATCCAACACCAAACAACGTTCCGAAGAAGACACACGAACAACAAAATCGAGTCAGAACCAAATCGCAAAAATAAAACACGATTCCGACTACCCGAGGGTACAGAAAACTACAACATTAGTAATCACCCCAAAACTTTGGGAATTTACAAAACGGCCCAAAGTATCTGAAACACATGATACATGATCGAAACAACATACGAAAGCTTACAACATGCATAATAACATGAGATGGATCTGCGGCAACCCCGAGACGGCAGTTCCGAACAACGATTATGAGGATCGAAAGAAATAGCGACGGAAAGGCAATAAACACGGAATTGAGTATAACAGTTCCGAAACAAGCTCGTATGATAAAAAGTCCAGTTACAGGCGAGTCACTAAAAACAAAAAATACACCAAAAATGAAAATACCTGGAAAAGAAGAATGCGGATATTACAGTAATAATAAAAGCAGTGTGAATTGTAGAGAAAAATGCATTACTTCAGAATGTACAAATGCATTGCTTATATAGTGTATAAATAAACTGCTTCACAGTATATAAATACACTACTTCATAGTGTATAAAGTAATGCTTCTGCTTCAAGAGTAACACAAAAATTCTTGATAAAACCATCAACTTCAGTGAATAAACTGCTTTCTTTGGATATGAATTAGGAGTCATGCCATATACCATTGGAAACCAAAGGAGTCTAATTTCTAACAAAAAAATGCCACTAAAAATATTAAGTATGGAGATAGAATAAAGACTGTCATGATGCTTATTTTATAAGAATATACAAATGCGTTGTTTCATATCCTACAAATGCATTGCTTCATAGTATACAAATCAACTGCTTCACAGTACAAAGTACTACTTCTGCTTCAAAATTTAACTTATAATATATTGCTTCTTAACTGATAACTATATTGCTTCAATGTACGAATGTGCTTCATAATATACAAATACAGTGCTTTATTGCACACAAAGTATTGTTTCTGCTTCAAAATTTGCATGAAAATTCTTCCTCAAATCGTCAATTTCCATAAATAAACTGCTTTCATTGGAATGCATTCACAGTCATGCCATATACCATTATAGAAAGCCATGAGAGCCTAGTTTCCAACAAACAAAAAGAACTACAACATATTAAATATGAAGAGAGTTATGATACTTTGAATGTAGACTGTCAAGATGCCTGTTTTATAAGAATATACAAATGAATTGCTTCATAGTGTACGAATACACTGCTTTTCTTTATTATTTTATATATTTTAAGTATATGACATGCATATTAAATTATAGATCATGAAAAGACGATTAATTTGATATATTTTTTATTCTAAATGGATAATCAATGAATAAGTTATTATATTTTAAATAGAGACAATTTAATTATGTGGTGACAAGATCACTCTTATATAACTTCCACCACATCTCATGCATGAAATTAACATTGAGCCGCGACTACATCTTAGCCCTCCATATTAATTTATCTAACCAATAAGAGTGGTTCCTAACTCTCACACGAGGACATGGTTCACACATGGTCTATATCATAAAACACACACACACACACACACACACACACACACACATATATATATATATATATAGGTTTGGGTTATTCTAAAAAGGGTCTTATAATAAAAAGTGTAGGAAAGATTGTGGGAGTGACATGTGTCATCCCCCATCCACATCATATGACATGTGTCACCCCCACCCCCCCACTCCACCCCCCACCCCCCCGCGAAAATTTTTTTTTTCCTGCCAAAATTTTTTTTTTCGGGGCAAAAAAATTTTTTTTTCCCGCCAAAATTTATAAGTACATCACATTTATAAAGTTACTGCATCACAGTTATAAAGCTACTTCATCATAATTATGATTTAGTGCATTAAGGTTATAAGTTACTGCATCATAGTTGATGCACTTAATTGTTAACTATGATGCAGTAACTTATAACTGCGATGCAGTTAGAGGTGGCCACAGTTCCGGTTCCGGTTCGAACCGAAACCGAACCGCCGGTTCCACGGTTCCGGAAATGGGAACCGGAACCTAACCGGTAACTTAGTGCTACGGTTTCGGTTCTCAACCGAACCGCGGTTCGATTCGATTCGAACCGGCGGTTCCGGCTCCGATTCGAACCGGTTCCTGTTCGAACCGTCCGAACCTATTATTATTTTTTTTTCACTTTCTCCGACGCACGTTTCGCATTTCTCCGAGCTTTCGAGCTCTCTCTCTCCTCTCCTCTCCCTCTCCTCCTCCATCCATCAACTTCTCAATAACCATTTTAATATCATCGCTCTTCACCTGAACTCCCACTTTTTCTTCCTCTCCGAATACGATGGCACCTCAACTCCTACCCTCACTCGGTCCCGATGACATTCACAATGAACTTCTCATTGCAGAATCGCTCCGCAAACACAAAGGCCATTTCAACGGTTCCGGTTGCCCGAACCGTGAACCAGCGATTCGAGCAGTTCGCGGTTCCACGGTTGATTATGGTTCAACCGGAACCGCCGATTACATTGCAGGAACCGAATCAACCGTCTGACACGGTTTCGGTTCTTCGGAACCGTCTAACACGGTTCCGGTTCCAGAACCGTCCTATACGGTCCAGTTTCACGGTTCGGTTCCCGGTTCCGGTTTTTTTGGCCACCTCTAGATGCAGTAAAACTTATTATTACTGTATCACAGTTATAAAGTTAATGCATCACAGTTATGATTTAGTGCATTAAGGTTATAAGTTACCGCATCATAGTTGATGCACTTAACTGTTAACTATGATGTAGTAACTTATAATTGTGATGCAGTAAAACTTATTAGTGTGATGCACCAAAACTTATAACTATGATGCACCAAAAAAATGGTGCATCACACTTATAAGTTTTTGGCGGGGAAAAAAAATTTGGCCCCCAATTTTTTTTTTTGGCGGGAATTTTTTTTTTTCGTGGGGGTCGGGGGGGTGGGGGGTGGGGGGGTGCCACATGTCATGTGATGTGGCATGATGATGTGGCAAGGTGACACATGTCACTCCCACAATCCTTCCTACACTTTTTATTATAAGACCCTTTTTAGAATAACCCCACCATATATATATATATATATATATATATATATATATATATATATATAGGGGTGGGTTTATATGAGAATGCAATTTAAGTTAAGAAATAAGAATGAATTTCATCCATAGATCTTGATAAATGGATGACCTATATTTATTCTCACAAAAATTTGATGCATATAATGCAATATTTTAATGCATCAATATTTTGATGCACAAAATGCATATATTTCATGCATTATTAGTACAAAGCTCATGCATATTTGCAATTCACAGGATAAGAATCATTCTCATTCATTTGATCCCTCTCTCTCTCTCTCTCTCTCTCTCTCTCTCTCTCTCTCTCTCTCTATATATATATATATATATATATATATATATATATATATATATATATATATATATATCGGCACCAATTAAATATGTTACTTAAAATATCCAAAATTAAATATAAAGTCGATTTGATTGGTGTCATATGTAAAATCGAATTCAATATGAGTGCCATTTGAGCTTCTTATAAATTACGAATTGATTTTACTTGGGTGGGGGAGGTGTATTTATATAAAATGACAACAAAATTTTCTACTATATTTTAGAAAAGAAAACACTACAAAAAAACTATTTTTACCGACGGTAATTATCGACGGCAAAACCAGAATGTCATTGGTTAAAGCAGTTACCGACGACATTACCGATAAAGTGATGCCGTTGGTAAAACCTTCGATGGTAAAAAAATCCGGGCAGAAAATGCCGCCGTCGTTGATTTACCGACGGCTTACCGACGCCCTGTCCCTCAATAAATTTCTCCTTGTCAAAATTCGGGAACGGTTTTACCAACGGATTACTGATGGTAACGGCCTTTGGTAATTTACCAATGACACGGCGTCGTTGGTAAAATCTGTATACATTAAACCTTGTTTTTTTTGTCCGGGCTGGGGTGGGGTCGGGTCGGGTCGGGGCTCGATCGAGGTTGGGTCGGGTCGGTATAGACCAATATCTTCATTCAATGTTACCCAACAAGGTTTTGGTTTATAAAATAATGAATATTGTGGTATTTTTCCGATGTGGGATAAGTTTGTTTCAGAATTTACCAACGACAAGTGGCCGTCAGTAAAGCCGTTGGGAAATGATGTCGATAATACCGTCGGTACATTCTGAAATGTAAAAAAAAAATAAAAAAAATTATTCCCGCTGTCGGTAATGCCGCTGGTAAATTATGAATATAAATAAAATAGAAAAATTATCTACCAACGACAACCGTATCGTCGGTAATTCTGTCGTCTCTAATACCTTCGGTAAATTTGATGGCAAAGTTCATGCCAACATCCCGCCAACGTACCATCGCTAAATCAGTCGGTAAATTTAGTTAATCGATGCTGTCGGTAATCTGTTGGTATTTTTGATATTTACCAACAGCAGAGCGGTCGTATGGTAAAACTAGTTCTTTTGTAGTGAAATCTGTTTACGAAAATCGTTCAGTTGATTACTTCATACGTCCCATTTAAAGAGGATAATTTGATTAACATATAATTGTTTAGTTTTAAATTTTAGTGAAGGTACAACACGTTTAAAATTATCTATTCTCACTTTTTAAAAAAAATTCAATCAACTAATATTCTAATTATATACTAAAACTTTCATTTTAAGAGATATTATATACATTTTAATTGGAGCATTATTTTTTTATTTTGAAAGTACTCACCTCAAGTGGGGCAAAATTTTATTTTAAAATTGTCATTTTTCAAGTGGGACTGATAGATAATGCAATTTCCATTATTAAACTTGATGATTTATCTAGTTTTGATATTTTGTCAATAAACACAGCAATTATATCAATATATTTGTTTTCTAAAATATTTTTATATATTATTGTAATAAATATCATGATATAATTAGAAAGTTATTTATTATTAAAGTCCCATTTCAAAAACTAAAACAACAATGCTGGTAACAATATACTTAAATATCAGCTTAGAGAGGACTGAATAAGTTGTTAGCGTTGTGGAAGTCTTGAGATGTTGCTGTAGTCACAACAACAATGTGCTATCTTGTAGGCTTGATGCTTAGAGGAGGTTCTTCAGAGTAAGTATAAAGCCACAGGTAAAATGTTAAGGAAAGAACTAAATGACACAAAGGGTTAGCGTGATCCGAGGTAAATTCCTATATGTCCACGAGATCCACACATGAGTTTGTTTACTAGAATCACTCTACATCAACGAGATCTACATTCTGAGTTTGTTTACTGGAATCAAGGTAGTACACAGTAGTTATGAAACTAGATAAATACTTCACAAGTTGTATCGTTCACACATATTAATACACTCGTCTTCCCAGCTCTGCTGTTCACATATATTGGCGTGAGCTGGTCTTCAACCTCATCTTATTCTCCCATGGATCGGAAGCTTGATTCGTCTAAGCAACTTCATCTCACATAGTTAGAAGGATGATAGCTTCGTTAATCCACATAGTGTTAACTTCTCAACTTCAGGTAGGGTAGTAAATATTGAACAACAACTATATCTTTGAATTGCTTCACTGTATTTTGCAGTTCATAAGTTGCGGCTTGTCTTTCTCTTTGCTGTAGGATAGCGGTATAGGATGCAAATACTTAGTTCGTTATATTGCAAATCGACAAGTTGTTCTTCAAGTCCTACCAATCGCTATTTATAACCTTGGAAAAATATTCGTATAAATATAGTCGTTGCAGGGTAGGGGAGATGTGGACATCTCTGATCTCTTGAAATTTCAAATTAAAGTAATTTATTTTGTCTAGCACTAAATGCTTCAGCCATTTCTAGCTGGCATAAATGCTTTGGACATCTAATTATGCGGCTCTATTAAATGTGATCACCATCCACATTAAATGCATTCTAGGCCATGAACACTTTATGAGTATTATATTTAATCAGTCACAACAGCTATTAGTTAAAGTGTCAGAAGTATAAGAGTCTTTACTAAGTGTAGGGCCTATAACAAATATGATGCAGCCTTAGAAGGTCTGCATGCTGTAGACAAGGCATCTTCAAATACATGGCTTCAGAGATGCTGCTATAAGATAGCTGTTGTGATTTTCCCACACTTATCAAAATTCGATAGGAATTATCCCATCAATTTTTCTATTTTTAATAATGCCAAAACCATATCCTAGACTCTCAAATTGAGTCTACCATTTTACTTAATCTAAAATTTGAACTGCTCGCAAATATATTTTAAAATAAAGAGATTACATCTTAACTCACTAAGTTTTTACAACTTAATCCATTATTGGATGGCAGGTGTAATCCTACAATGAGACTTTAATTTACAATTGGAATAGGTTATAGTACAAAGCATCACATGTAAATAAAAGGACAAAAATTAAATATACAACAACTAAAAAATAAATTAGCGTCTTGGGAGCTGCTATCGGTTAGACCCCCTGTAGGTTGTGGGATCGTCCTTTGTACCCTTCATGCCATTCTTTCCCCTTTTTGGTATTATCCAAATAGGTGGCTTTATCATGGATTTGGCAGATGAGATTGGTAGACTCATTTCGATTTCCCTTCACGTCCTGCACCACCTTCATTAGATTTTTGACCGTTCACTTAAATCGTCAATCATGTGGCCTTGCTCAGTCAGTCTATCTCTAGAGTGCTCCAATGTGACTATAGTGGTTGCAGAGGCATGCTAGCATTTTCATGCTATTTCTTTAGGACTTCCTTATGAACTTTGATGAATTTGGCAAAGGCCATCCTGAGAGTGAAAGGGACGAGTTCGAAGGCTTCACAGATGTTGTCTACAACCCTTATGAGGTATTTAATTGGCTTCCTCCTGTGCAGTTCCACAGAGGTAGTCAAGCTCTTTTCCCATGGCATGCAGGGCCTCAACGGGCTCTTCTATAAAGATGGTTTGAGTTGCAAGTGCGACCTTTTAGTTTTGGATTTAGGCATCCCTATCGACTTAGGGTTTGGAAGAGAGGGAGTTTGTTCCTTGACAATTGTTATAGCGGCCTAAGGGGAGTCATGGTGACTTTTGCCTCCCTTGTCGAATCGTCTTTAGGTACTTGTTCAGCACATGTATAGAGAGGAGATTGCACCTGATCGATCTCCTCGATGCACTGGACAATAGGGACCGATTCCTCCTTTATGGTTTCCCCTTGTTGGACACGTAGAGAGTTTGTTGTTTGTTCTTGAGAAAACTTGACCTGATCCTAGATGTCCTGATCGTCCCTTGCCCTTGGGAGGCCTAAATTTTAGTATACTTCACCTCGCGAGCTTGCTTTCTACTCACATGAAGTCATGTCTGAAGGTCTACATCATTACCATCCAAATCAAGATCAGAGTGATGGCTGGGAGTTTGGATATTAACTGAATTGGGCTTCTTACCCTTAGCTGCACTGTCCTTCGCCTGCCCGTTCATATGCTGTCTAATTTACCTATGGCAAAATTCACCATCCAGGAGGATAAGTGCCTCCACATTTGCGGCTTCTATAATCTATAAAATAAATTATTCTTCATTTTACCAATCTGCCTAGAAGAACATCTCGTCGTATTCTAAGAGACTATCAACAACAACATCTAAGCCTTAGTCTCAAAATGATTTGGGGTTGGATAACATAAATCAAACTTTGAAACCGTCAATAATCGTTACATAAATAACATAAAAGGAAAAAAGAGGAAAAAAGTAGAGAAAAAAGCAAATAAAAAAAGAGAATAAATGAAAAAAAAAAGAAGATAACATGAAATAAAAAAAAATAGGAATTAAAAAATAAAAAATAAAAAATAAAAAAAAGGGATCAGACTCCATCCACCATCCGTATTCTTTCCCGCCACATTTGCCTCTCCATCGCCATACTTTCTCCAATTCCAAGAAACCGCATATCATTTTCAATCATCTTTATTCAAGTTTTCTTGGGTCTTCCTCTACCTTTCACAACATTACTTGTTCCCCAACTTTCTAGCCTCCTCACTGGGGCATCAATAGGTCTTCTTCTCACATGACCAAACCATCGTAATCGATTCTCCATCATTTTGTCTTCTATAGACGCAACTCTTACCTTCTCTCTGATCACCTCATTTCTGAGCCGATCCTTTTTTGTATGACCACACATCCATCGTAGCATACGCATTTTTGCCACATTCATCTTTTGAACGTGACACTGTTTTACAGCCCAACACTCGGTGCCATATAACAGCGCAGGCCTAATTGCCGTGCGGTAAAATTTACCCTTTAATCTATGAAGCATGACAGGATCACATAAAACCCGTGTGGCACTCTTCCACTTCAACCACCCTGCCTTTATTCTGTGACCCACATCGCCATCTAGCTCTCCATCCTTTTGGATAATAGATCCAAGATACCGAAAGAAAGTGGATCCATGAACAACTTTCCCATCAAATGTGATCATCCCCGCCTCTCTATCACTGTTTTCGCTAAACATACACTCCATATATTCAGTCTTACTTCTACTCAGCCTAAAGCCTCAAGCTTCCAAAGTATCCCTCCAAAGTTCCAATTTCTGTTGCACTCCAACTTTCGTTTCATCAATCAACACAATATCATCTGCGAACATCATACACCACGGAACGTCATTTTGAATTTCTCTTGTCAATTCGTCCATGACTATGGCAAAGAGAAAAGGACTAAGAGCAGATCCTTGACGCACCCCAATCGTAATAGGAAATTCTTCTGTCCTCCCAACATTAGTACGTACACTTGTACTAGCTCCCTCATACATGTCCTTTATAATGTCAATATATTTCCGCGATACACCCTTCTTTGCTAACGCCCACCAAAGTACTTCTCTTGGTACTTTATCATATGCCTTCTCTAAATCAATAAAAACCATATGCATATCTTTCTTTTTATCTCGATAATGTTCCATCAACTGCCGGATAAGATAAATTGCTTCCATGGTCGATCTTCCAGGCATAAATCCAAACTGATTTTCTGTTATCTTCACACATTTTCTGATCCTTTGTTCAATCACTCGTTCCCACAACTTCATGGTATGACTCATTAGTTTAATTCCGCGATAATTAGAACAATCTTGAACATCACCTTTGTTCTTATACAAAGGGACGAGAATACTTTTCCTCCATGCTGATGGCATCTTATTGCTTCTCCAAATCTTATTGAAAAGTATAGTTACCCATTCGATCCCTCTCTCCCCCAAACACCTCCAAACTTCAATAGGTATACCATCTGGTCCTTCTGCTTTCTTTGACCCCATCTTCTTCAATGCAATTGTCACTTCACCCTTTTGGATTCTTCTCTTAAACTCTCGGTTAACCATACTTGAGGGGATGTTTAAATTCCCAATATCTTGTTCTTGATGGCCATTGAATAGGGTATCAAAGTATGACCTCCATCTCTTTTATCTCTTTATCTTGAACCAAAACTTTTGGTCAAGATCTTTACACATTTAACTTTTCCAATATCTCGCATCTTCTTCTCTCTCATTCGAGCAAGTTTATAGATATCTTTTTCCTTCTTTAGTATCTAATCTTGCATATAATTCTTGATTGACCTTTGATCGGGCATTTCGACCGCCTTTTTAGCTTCGTCGAGCTTTCTTGTACTTCTCATAATTCTCATTGCTCGAGCATTGACCCGATACCTTATAACATTCACGTTTGGTCTTTATCGCTTGCTTAACTTCATCATTCCACCAAGATGTGTCCTTACTTGATGGTCTGCTTCCTTTAGATTCTCCTAGGACTTCTTTTGCAACTTCCTTTATGTTATGCTCCAACAAGTTCCACATCGAATCTATATCCATCTCCGTGCAATCGGACCAAATACCACTATCAACAATCTTAGCCACAAAAGTATGTCGACTCTCCCTTGGAGCTTCCACCACTTAATTCGAGGGTCAACTTGTGGTCTTCTCTTCTTAAGTGCCTCTTACCTCGAAAGTCAAGCACCACAACCCTATCCGTGTTGCAAGACTCTCACCGGTATTACCTTGCAATTAGTAAAACTTTTCCTCCAAACATTCCTTACTAAAAAGAAATCAATCGACTTGCATTACCTCCATTTCTATATGTCACCAAATGAGAGTCCCTTTTCGAACCAAGTGTTCATAATACCCAAGTCATGAGCTAATGCGAAATCCAATATACCATTTCTGCTTCTGCCTCGTCCCCAAAACCAAAGCCACCATGAATGCTCTCAAAGCCATCTCTGCTAACACCGACATACCCATTGAGGTCACCACCAATGATCAATTTCTCACCCATAGGAATTCGTTCGACAACCTCTTCCAAATCTTCCCAAAATTCTTGTTTGATCGATGCATCCAATCCTACTTGTGGTGCATAAGCACTTATGATAGTTAGAAACTCATCCCCTATCACAAGCTTAATACTCATTATTCTATCGCTCTTTCTTGACACTTCCACCACATCATCAATGAATTCTTTATCAATGACGATACCCACTCCATTTCTACTTCTATCCTTTCCAGAGTACCAAAGCTTGTAACCCCAAGGAGCTAAAACTCTTGCCTTCTCGCCAACCCACTTAGTCTCTTGTAGACACATTATGTGAATTCTCCTCCTTTTCATAACCTCCCCCACTTCTGCTGATCTCCCCGTCAAAGAGCCAACGTTCCAAGTTCCAAACCGCACCTTACTACCCTTACTAGCCGCAAGCCCGTTCACGCTGCAAGGATTCTTGCACATTTGACACCACACCCATACTTCGAGGTGGCGCGCCGCTTCCGGGCGACGACCTAGCAACCCTTGCATATTTTTCACTACACCCAGGCCTATGAAGTGTAGCGCATCCTTGCTCATTTGACACCACCCTCAGATGTAAAGGTGGCGTGCCGCTTCTGGGCGACGACCTAGCAACCCTCGCATACTTATCACTGCACCCGGGCCTATGAAATGCAGCGCGTCGCTTCTGAGGAGATGCCCCAATGATTTTCAATGTTTGATTCATGTCCATGGAATGTGACGAGTTTTACGCTGGCTGCCACTAACCTACCGCAACCCTCCTCTTTTATCCGGGCTTGGGACCGGCAATGGATGTCAAGAAGACACCCACAGGCAGAGTTGTATTCTAAGAGACTATAGCCCTACAAATTTTGAATCGTTCGATGGTTGCATCTGTTTCAACTGACAATATGATCTCGTTAATCAAATCGTTCGAGGAAGGGCTTTTTGGAGTAGTTTGGTTCCTTGGAAGAGTGGGGTCCTGAACGGAGGTGGAATCTCGAGCTGGCGTGAGGTTCCTAACAGGAATGGGAGCCTTGGGAGGGGTAGTGTTCTAAGGAGGATTATCATCCTTGGGAGGGCATGAAGGTTTCTCAGCCGGGTTGGAGTGCTGAGGGAAAGGTGTTGCAGTCAGCTCCAGTGGGGCATCCAATTCACCAGTACCTTCTAGCTTGAGGAATACTTGTCCATCACACACTACTATGGGCAGATTTTGATCAGTTGTGTCCACAATCAGGATAGCTTCTATTGGAATGATCTTAGGATATATTGTAGCATCACGAGGTGCTATTGACATAATTATTGCTGTAGTCCCTTGACGAGACTTGTGCTTCTTCTTTTTCTTCTTTATATCCATTAGAGAAGCGATGTCAGGTACCCTCTTCTTGATTTGGTGCTTTTTATTCCCTGTAGCACCAATCTTTGTAGATGATAAACTTGCATCTCTTGGAGGGCATCTCCTTGGGAAGTGGACATCTCTCAATTGATGTCTTTTTGTTGTATAGTGGTGGCTTATTTCCCCTAGGAACTTGCCAGCCTGTATCTTTTTTGCACTGTCGAACTTTTGTATGCCCTATTGTGTCAAAATATAGTTCAAGATCACCCCGAATGATTTCCTGGTGGTTTTAGGCTTGATTGATCTTTCATACAGCTTTTGGAGCAACACCTTGTTCGAATTAACCTTTTGTCTCATCATAATGGCCACCATCAGCCTAAAACATGACCCGGTGCACATCTCGAACGTATCCTGCTCTCCAGGATCCTGCAATAGACGTGCAAATAAAAGTAAGATGAAGTAAAGTTTTTTTTATGGCATGAGAGGTGAGGGTTCTCACTCGTAGGTTTCCAGTAAATATTTTCCAAAACTGGTTAATCCACTCATCCCCAAAGGTTTCAACGGCATCATGGGTGAGACATCTATAACAGATTATACAGCTTGGTAAGCAAAGGTATATCAAATTTCCTTCATTTTGCACATGACTGTAGATGCTGGTTACATCATTCTGATTTAAAGGGTTCTCAACGTTGAAGATCACATCGAGATAGAACTTATCGACTAGGGCTTCATCATAGTTGGCTGCATGCAGGCTTCCCTACTTGTATGCACATTGCTGCTTGACCTTTCTAATGACTACAGCCATGGGTGCTTCATCCTCAGACTCGCTTCCGATTCTTTCATAAAGGACCTCCCTCGCGAAGATGCAATTATCAATGATGAGGGATTTCTTTTTTCCTTTGAGTTTGGGAAAAAGTCATCTCTGAAGATGCCATTGGAATATATTAAAGGTGAAGAACAAGTTTGCAGGAAAATATTGTTGCTGAGTATTGCACTTTATGTTATATGCCCGTTGCTATTGCCTGAAGGCAGTAAAGAGTTTCTAGGTCAGCGAAAGTGCCTTTAAATAGGTGCATGAGGATGGTTAAAGTGATGATTTTTAGATGAATGAACACGGTGTATTTTGATATAACTGGTACGTCAAATCTATCCATTTTTACATTTAGTGTTGATTTCACAGTCTGACACGTTTCAGTTTCTTTAGCAAGGCTTTAATGTCCACATGTTGCTTCGAGAGTAAGTACTCAAGGGTTTAAATGCAGAAGTTGTACGTGGTCATAAAGTAGATTTAAAGGATAAGAATATAGAATTGGATACGATTAAAGATTTAATTGATATCATATAACATATTTGCTATATTTGCGTAAATACGAGAATACTCTCATTTCTCGTATCCACCGGGAAGTTTGACCAATGGTAACCTTGGTGCATACATGATTCACTTCTTACAACAATTGGTGATGAATATTTCCTCTCTTAATTAACATACCATGCAACTGTAAGAAGGGTTAATCCCATTCTTTCTACATTGAATATAATCCTTTCATAATTGTAAGTAGAGTACTAGGTATGGGAATTGTATTCACGGGTCCTACAGTGTTACCCTCAATTGATGAGTAACAATAATTGAAAAACTTAAGGAGTTAATCAAGCTATGACATTCCTAGTTCTTGATGGAGCATACAAAATCTTGTGGCACTAAAGGGCTTTGTGAAAACGTCTGCAATTTGCTTGTCTGTATGGATTTTCTAGACTCAGATAAGCTTGTTTTTTACATTATCCATTTTAAAGTGATGCTTCATATCAATTTGTTTATTCCTTGAGTACAATACAGGATTGTGCGTGATTGCATTTGCACTCATACTATCACAAATGATGGGAGGCTTTGTGTAATACCCTAGATTTTTGTTTCTGGTTACTTTAAAATTATTTATCGGTTGTACCGGTTATTTTGTTCCGTAGATGATTGCTTGAGAAATTTTCCTATGTTGTATACGGTATGATGTACCGTGTTGTGTTAAATTTCTGGAACTGTCCTGCTGCCCTTGTAGTAGGCATGGCGCACGCTAATAGTAGTAGTGTAGCGCGCGCTAATACTTAGTGATAGCGTACGTTATTGTGGCACGTAGCGCATGCTACCTGGATGGGCCGAGGTAGCCCAGAAGCTACTGCTTTCGACTGGGGAGTTTGGCAGCGCATGCTATGCAGCTTTATAGCGCATGCTGGGTTCGGCAATTAGCGCATGCTACGGGGAGGGTAGCGCACACTAACTGGTAGTTCAGGGCAGTCCAGAAGCTACTGGACTGAGACTGCAGGTCCCAATCGCGCACGCTACCCCTTGCAGTTAGAACACGCTAATTGTGATTTTGGGCAGAGCGTTGTTTCGATAGCATAAGCTAATACTTGGTGATTAGCGCACGCTAAGCTGTCCATTATATAAACTGGACAACAGATTATTTTCCTCATTTTCTCACTTCTATTTCCTCTCTCCGCGGTTGTGAATCAAGGGCGACTAGGGTTCATGACCTTGGCTGATTTTATTCAATTCAAAGGTGTTTTGGAGCATCCTAGGTGATTATAACATCACCTAATCCATTGTTCTTCGTCGGATCGAGGTATTTTTCTTGATTTCCCTAGAGTTGACTTTTTGGAGATTTGTTCTTGATTTCGTACCCGATCCAATTTTGATGAATCCATTGGTGTTAAATGATGTTGTTAAGCATGTTCTATGGATTGTATATCCATATCTTCAATTCGTTCGACCCGAATGACGATTTTAGTGTTCTTGAGGAATCGTGAACATTTAATATTCATATGAGTTTTCCTTCGTTGGTTTGAGGCGATTTCCGTTGTTATTGGTCTTGATCTTTGTTGTGACTGTGTTTGCGTTGTGTCTTGCGGAAGTTGTAGGTATTCGAGGTTTTCCAGTCGAGCCGCGTTTGTCGGAGTCTTCGGTATCGATTATCGAGGCAAATATCTTGCCCATACCTTTCGTATTTCGTGGATGTGATAATTGATAATCGACTATGTGTGTTTACTTGGAATATTCATAATAAACTTTCAAGAGGATTGATATAGTCCCATTGACGGTTTTCTCTCAAAATGCTCGAGTGCTTTGCGAATAAATGAGTTCTACGGATATGTGTATTATGGTTACGAATTGGAATATATTGCCTTCGTGCTATGTGATTATAAAAGCCCTATTCCCTTGTTAAGGTTTGTATGCTCTAATGTATATACGTTTGATGACTGCGAAAATGTTGTGGTTGTAATGTTTTTTGACCCCTTTGTAAGGAGGTGGTATTATTCAGTATTATTCGAGAAGTACATCTCCTTATGGTACGTGATCAATTATAAGTGATGTCATACCGGGTAGGGTTCGTTGAGACATCTGGGATCCGTTCTTGTTAGTACGGGTAGAGTTTTACCATAGGGTTATCCAAACCGGGTATGTCTCGAGGAGACTCCGAGGTTCGTGCTTGATAGCACGATGCCAGGATAATTTATGGGCGTATTTTCAGACATGGTACATGCTCGCCATGGGTTATCCAAACCGGGCATGTCGTTGTGAGACTCCGAGGTTCGTGCTTGCTAGTACGATGCCAGGATAACTATGAGTCTATGTTATATGTGTGTCGTGGAGTTCTAATACTTAGGATTGTTTGCTTGATGTTTATCATGGCGATATGGGGTCAACCACTCAGGGATAGACCCCGAGTCCTCTGAGGGATCGTATCTTATAGTACGAATCCAAGGTTAATCATGAGGTATGTATATTTCGTTTGTTTACCATTGGTTTATTCACTCGGGTATGCACGAAGAAACTCCGAGGTTCATGCTTGTTAGCATGGGACGAGAATAACCTTTGGGCGTATGATTGATATGGATGTTTAGGTCGTGGACCCCGTAAAAGAGTATCGGATTATTATTTTGGAAAAACAAATCTTTGGGTTGTGACACTAACGTGATTTTTGAAAAGATGAGGATTCTCAAATCCTAATTGTATTCTTCTGAAAGCTCCCGAGATCTTTGAAACGATTTACAAGTTGTTTACCCGTTTTATTATCACCTTTCAAGGTTTAGACTTATCTTGTTCAAATGAAACATCTCGAAAAACCTGTCACTGTGTTTGACTCGATGATTATTTAGACCATTATATTCATGGAATATGTATGTATGGCTCGTATTTGCACTTTAAACTTGCACTAGCAAAATTGTGGAATTTTGCTACCCCCCGAGTAATCGAGTGGTGGATGTTGTATTACATTCAGGTACATGCAGGTTCTGAAGGAGCATAACACGGGATCGACACGAAGGATGATGGAAGACAAATGATACTAATCACATGAGGGCCAGTATTGGGATTTGTTGGTTGAATTGTATTATTCTTTCCGCTGTTATGTTCTCGCGTCTTATGGGAGTGTTGTTGTATTTAGACCACTGTGCGGGTATGAGTTTTGAAAGAGATATGTATATGAAGTTTAAGTTGTATGTTTGTGGTGAAAGACCAAATCGGTCTAATGGTTCGTTATTTAGTCATGTCGGTATGTAATGTGATGTCCTATTTCTGTAATTAGCCTGGTAGATCTTCACGGAGAGGGTATGCGGCGCTGTAATATTCCCGAGTGGATTGGGGTGTTACAGAATATGGTATCAGAGCTTAAGTTGTGGAAACCTAGACTGTCGGGTCAAGTCGAGTATTGTTGAGTCTTGTCTTGTCGGATGTTGTCTGACTGAATTGTGTCGCGACGCGTCGTCTGAGTTGTCGGTCGTGATTAATATCGTGGTGCAGCCATCATCTTCATGCGACCTGTGGACGTAAGTCTCCTCTTTTCTATGTATTATCTTTGTTTCATGACCCTGTCTATATGCGTGTCATGGAGATGGAATTCGTATTTGATACTTGTGGCATATTACATGCGCAATGAACTGGATATTGATGGATTAGACACCAAGTGGCGTAGAGTGACATGAAACCTTGAACATTGATGTGTTCCAGGATATATATATCGATGGTAGAGTTTGTCGAGAAACTCATATAGATGGTGTTGACGTGTGTTGTGTCGAGATTTACTCACCTCGACAGGCGATCGACTACAAGGACGAGCGACCGAGTCTACGACCAATCAAGCTATGGCGAACTCGCCTAAACGAAGATAACAGTCCGCCTTCGAGTATCTAGCGATCGACTCTCAAAGGCGATCGCTTTTGGCACCTAGCGATCGACTCTGGTGCCCGACTTAGGACGACCGTCCTGTGCCCCGAGCAAGACCTTCGTCCGTCAAAGTCTACGAAGACTGGATCTCAATACAGTGCCCATGTGCAGATCCACGAAAGGCGCCGCATAATCCGGATCATTGACCACAACCTGTCACCACCTGTTCACCTACCGACAAACCCGCCGAAAGGTAAATGGTTGGACCGCACAACTGGCTGCCATCAACTCCTACAGACTTTAAGGAGACCAGCCCATGTGCTAAAAGACGATCGCCCGCTTATTATAATACAGCAGAGGCGATCGCCCAGCATCTCCCAGTGCTATAAATAGAGAACTCCCAGCAACTGGAAAAAGGTTCTCCATTCAGTTCAGAGAAAACGTTCAGTTGGCAATTACGTTGGTAATTACATACAAACATACACAGTTTCATACTCTTGGCTTCCTCTCCCGAATCTACCTCAGGATTTCTCTCTCAGCGTCTCTCAACCAGAAGACGGTCGGCTGAGGCAAGAAGTCTCCACAACGCAGATTCGAAGAGACTCACAAGCCCAGGAGCTCAAACATACAGCAGCTACACACCGTGAGAGACTGTCGATTTCTCACGGTCGTCACAGCTCATCAACGTTGTTACAAGAACTCACAAAGCATCACATCTGGTTCTTCCGGCAATCTACACGCTCACTAGCTAAGATAACTAGGGTCTTTAGACTCATTGTAATTGTACTCTAACATTAATACTTGTATCCCAGAATATTCGTATTAATAACATCTCGCGAGAGCATTCAAGCCCGGGACTAACAACCCCAGCAAATCTTGTGTTATTTACTTTCTCTACGGAAGTGCTCTCGCACTTTGTTTGCTATCCATCCATTCCAGCAATATCTATCTCCGGATAATATTTTGGGTAGCAACAATTGGCACTAGAAGGAGGGGGGCTTAAATCTAAACCTTCATTTTTATTCCTACCATCCCGAAGAACACTCACTGTTCTCGGGGCATATACTGGAAGTGACACTCACTACGCTTCAAAGAAAGCCTTCAGAACCATGACGTCCGCCACTACATCAAAGAGAGCCGCTCTCCGAACCGCCGGACACCATTTCTCGGCTCAATCCGAGCCCTATCCGACGGCAGAGGGAAGTTGCGACATCGCGAGGCTCTCGATCCCGCACCTGAGGGATGGCCCCAGCCTCTCACTCGACCAGTTCTAAACTGCGGAACAAATCGAGGAGGCTATGGCCATCCTAAAAGAACGACAGAGAGCATGCGCGATGCCCACTATAACTCCCTCGGCTATCCGCCGCGTGGGCAAACAGAAATTCAAGGGGATACTGAGCGAGCGATCATCAGAAAGCCCCGATTCGCGAGAAAAGGCTCTCGCACGGCCGGACGGTTCCGTATTCAGTCGCTTGGGAAGCGATCCGTCATGGCGACCGGGGCATTCTGGCCCCAACCATGAGACGACGGAATCTGAGTCCGTCACCAGGAGTTCGGCATACCCAACTCCCAGCCGAACACAGGTCAGCCATCTGACTCCTGCTCCGAACGCCAGGGGGTCAGTACTTGATCGCCTCGGCTCCCGCTCCAGGTCCCTAGCCGCGAGCAGCCAGGCCACGGCGATGGCCGCTATGCAACGCCAGCTTGACGAGATGAAAGCACTCTTGGACACTGGGGCAAGCACCAGCAGAAAGATCATTGCACCAACCAAACCACTCGCGGTCCACATCGAGCTCGCCCCCGTGCAACCAAGGATCGCTCCTCCCAAAACACCTCTATACGAAGGGAGATCGGACCGCGAAACCCACCTAAGTAAATTCCAGATTTAAATGATTGGGTGTGGGGCAATAGATGCAACCAAGTGCCGAATCTTCCCATTAACATTGGGCGAGCTGGCCCATAGGTGGTACGTCTCACTACCACCACGATCGATCATCTCCTTTGAGAAACTGGCGAATCACTTCACGTCATACTTCGCTGCCAAGGTCGCTAGACCAGAAGGCCCCCACCGCATGATGAAAATTAGGCAGGGGGAAGACGAATCCGACGCAGATTACATCGACCGAGTAGACGAAGTCGTCCTCACCGGCGAGCCCATCAGCGACGAGATCGCTCTCTATTCGGTCCTGGGGGGATTCTACGGTCATTCACCCATGTTTAGACATCTCACGAAGGACATCCCCCCAACCTACGCGATCTTCCACGCTAAGGCTGCCGACTTTCTGGCCAGGCAAAGACTACTCACCCTCCGCCTAGGCGAGGAAACGCCACCTCCTATCCGAAAGACGGCGATCGCCAAAACCAAAAAGACGGTCGCCAAGCCATCCGGCGACGACCACAAGGCCTTCAAGGATATGGAAGCCCATCTCCTCCACACGTTCAACCGAACTCCGGCCCACATTTTCTACGCCATCAAGGGGCCCGAACCGCTAAACAAGCCAAAGTCTATAAGGGACCACGATCATCTAGACCACAATCAATATTGTGCCTACCACAAGAGTCCCGGCCACAGCACCAACCAATGCCGCGACCTCCCCAGACAGCTCTGGAGATTATTCGAGGAGGGCAAGTTGGACAGTCTATTGGCTTAGCCGGAGCCCCACCAATCTCCCAACACGGTCGCCCGAGTCGAACGCGAATAGGCCAGAAGGCTCATACGAGCCGACCCCTCGATCAACCTCGGCGATCGTATCTACATGCTACAATCAAGAGAAGGGAAATTCGGAAGTCTCTCCCCGATTTCTCACCTCATTGAACAAAAGGCTACTGCCTGAGCTAACACTTCGAAAAAGAGGATGACTCGCTCGCCCTCTAAAGTTCGTCATCAACATGATGGACCTAGGCAGCGATCGCCTCCCCTAGAACAACGTATACCGTCAAGGATCGTCATCTGACATGATGGTCCGAGGTAGAAGAGTGCCGCCATGGTCGCGAAAATCGATTAGACCGACGATCCGTCCATGCAAGGTTCCTTTGGGCTCTGATCGCTCGCCCTTCGTTTAAATACGAGGCGGGCGTAGCCGAAGGTCTCTCCAAAATAAATCAGAGGATTATTCGCTCGCTCTCTAAAGTTCGTCTTCTACATGAAGAACCTAGGCAGTGGATCTCCTCCCCATACACCACATATGCCGTCGAGGATCGTCATCTGACTTGATGGTCCGAGGTAGAAGAGTGTCGCCATGGTAGTGGAGGACGATGGAACCGTTCTTTGCGCCCATGCAAGGTCCCTTTGGGCCACGATCGCTCGCCCTTCATTTAAATACGAGGCCGGCGCAGTCTGAGGGCCCTCCAAAACTAATCTGTGGACACGTTCGCCCGCCCTCAAAGGTCCATCACTTAACGTGGTGGGTCCTTCCCGGACAATGCGACGCGTCCCTCCCCCCGTCTCAACGTATACCGTCGAGGGTCGCCATCTTAATGGCGGTCCGAGGTAGAAGCAGAGCTAACAAGCCGCGGACGTGAAGTTGATTAATCCGACGATGCCCCGCGCAAGGAATCTTCCAGGACAAGACCGCACGCCCTTCGTTTAAATACGAGGCGAGGCGCAGCCTTCGGAGGACCCTACCAATTAAGTGAGTCGCGAGAACTTAGCCATCAGACGGAATGTCGCTCGCGCACAAGACATGATCATGGAGATTGGTCCATCGAGCTCCGCGATCGTGCACGGCTCCTCAAGACCGAGATGGACGGCCTTCTGAGGATTCGACAAAATTGAAGACCGCTCACTCGACGATTTATTTTCGTCCCCTTACTTTCACTAAGTGAACAAAAACAAGGGGGAAGAGTGCGGAGCTATTTATACGACGATCATCCCTATTCAATTACATACGGAGATCGGCATTATACAGATGTTTGTGTAGTGATCGAATTTGTTGTAAAAGTTATCTATATGAGTTTATAAATTCACTTAGAGCTACACACGCAACAATCTCTCCTCACACATTTGTACAAAGTCATGCAAAGGCTCAGAAAAACAATCATTCAAGTGATAAACCGAAGAAGAAAACATTCATTGCATTACTTGAAGTTTCAGAAGTACATACACGGTCGCCCGAAGGCTTAAGTATTACAAAAGAAAGCTACAAAATTACAAGGCAAGAGACTAGAACAAAAAGAACGAAGAGCCTCAGGCCCCTGCCTGGCCTTCGCCTTCAACCTCCGGATCGGCCCGCGACCCTTCGCCAGCTTCCGGAGCGGCCTCTACGTCCTCCGGAGCGTCACGATGAACAAGGTTCGCCGGAGTCGGATACCAGCTCAAGTCCACGCCAATGTCCGCAAGATCCAAGATAGGCACGGAGAAGTCAGGGTGATGAGGGTGCTCCAACACATACGCCTTGAAGTTTTCGGCTAGAGGGCCGACCTCCAGTCCTCCTTTCTTAGCAGCTCGGAGCGAGTCAACGAACGCCATATAATAGGCAAACTCACTGACGAACTCCACGTTAAGAAAGGTATTGGTCTCAGTCGCCTCTATCTTCCCTTTCAGCTCCGCCATCGCCTGTTGCGCACCCTGGAGCTCGGCCTCCCTTGCAGCCGTCTCTCCTCTCGACGCCGCCAGCTCGCTAGTCAGCCGAGCGACAGTCACCTTCAGTTGATCGGTCTCCTTCTCAGCGGCCGCCTGCAACCGTCGGGCATCTGTCATCCGATCTCGAAATCGGTCGATTGTCGCTCGGGCTTGCTCGACATCCTGTCTCGCCAGCTCAAGTTCGTGACTCGCCCGTTTAGCTGCATCCAAGGAGTCCTTATCCATAGCCACGATCCTGTCGGCGAACTCGGCGTTCTCTTTCCGAGCGGCCTCGAGGTCCGCCTGCAGACGTGTAGTGGAAGGACGCCCCTCGAACTCCTGCACAACTTCGGAAGCCATCGTCGCCGCCTGAAGAGAGAGAGCGAAAGTAGCCTACATTGTGCTCCCGGATCGCTGGCGTGCGATCGCGTCCAAGTCCATCGTCCAGGCCTTCGGCAAAGCAGAAACGGCCCAGTTGACGTATAGCGGGATATCACAATCCTGGCGAGGAGATCGGCTCGCTAAGAAATCCAGCACCATCGGCGGGCAAGATGGGTTAGTGCCACGGATCCTGCATCAAAACGACAAAAGTTAGCACATCTCCCACGCAAATAACGAAACTCAACAAACAAGCGAAGTCTACCTCTCGGCTCTCTCAGGATCGCGGCCAAAGTATGGCTTCTCGCGAGGGGTCTCAGCCTCAGCGATTGCCATCTCTCGCAAGAATGCCGCAGAGGGCGTAGACTCATCCACCGGAGGGACCGCGGTGATCGGAGGCGCGACAATCGGCACCTCACCGACAGGGGTAGCAACCTGAGGTTCCCCCGACCTCTGCCGCTTGCGGTTCGTTCGGAGCCCCTCCTCCCGAGGTTCCTCCTCCGTTGTGATCGGCTCCACGACGGGCCTCACCTCTGGAATGATAGGTAACGCCACAGGAGGAGCTCGAGATGACTTCTTCTGGCGAAGATGGCCCAATACTCCAGGGTTCGACATAGCTATCTCCGGTGGGGTCTCCAAAAAACGAGGAAAGCGGACTTCTGCAAATAAGAACAACCAAACCACAGTTAGACATATTCCTCCAACAGGACGATCGCCCAACAAATGGAGATCGCAGAAACTCATACCTGAAACCGATAGATGTCTCGGGAAACGGAATAGCCGAGCAGACAACCAACGACTCTCCTTGTTAATCCGGTGAGCGTTTAAGTCGTCATCCGGTAGGCTTCGTATCCGCTCCCAGACGACCAGAAAGTCAAAAGGAAGCTCGTCGATCGTCGGAATATGGAAACCTGCAAGAACGAAACCAAATTAGATCAGTTCAGAACACATCCGAACAAAGGGAGAGTCAAAACCCTTACTCGAATTCCTCTCTCGGAAGCCTGTTGGAATGCCCAGCTCGCCCATAGGATTGTCACTCGCTGAGGCCTTCCAGGAACCGGCGACCCAGAACCACTTCACCGGGTCGCCCCGCACCTTGTTCGGGACTCCGAGGATCACCCGACCGGATCGGACTTGAATGTGAAAGCCTCCGACCGACCCTTTCTGAGCCGTCAGCTTGAATAGCTGGTTCATCCCCAATGGCGAAGGAAGGCGGTACAGTCGGTGACCGCCGGACAAGGTAAGAGTGCAAATGATCAGGAGCCATGCATTCGGCGTCAACTGGAGCGGCGCCATGTTCCAAGCCGCCAGCAAATGGGAGACAGAAAAAGACAAAGGGAACCGTAGCCCGGCCTCCATGATTGCTTCGTTCACGGTGACCATGCCCTCCGGAGGCTGATCGGCTCGTTCATTCTCGACCGGAACAAAGAGATCCACATCTGAAGGGACATAAAACCTCGTCCTCCAAACGGCCAAGTCCTTCCTGGTCGCCGATCTCCTTATCTGGCCAAGGGACCATAGCAATCGCTGCGCAGCCCGAAAAAGCGATCGCTTAGGAGGTTGATAAGGATGAGCGATCGAGTACTCCCGGTAATTGAATTTAGGAGACGGATCGGACAACCTCTCCATAATCTCAGCAAAGGCCACATAGGCCTGGCCAAAAGTACTATGCCGCTCCCAGTAGGCACTCACCGCCAGATCTCTCTCCATCTGTGAACGTCTGTGCTCAACCGCCGCCTCCCTAGCGACGTCGGCCTCATTAAATAGCGCCTCGACTTCTGCAGGATTGATACTGGCGCGGATAGCTTCGGCGGCCGTCTCCAGATGGAATCCTACAGAAGGCCTTCCAGGACATTGGAAGCCCCGGCGGCAGAGGTGGTGCCCACTCCGTGCGAAGAAGATGTTCCAGACATTCTCGAAGTAAGAAGAGAAGAAAAGGAATGTTTTCTTACCAAAAGATGGAATCGATCGACGATTGGCAGTCAGATCTTCAGAAATATTCTTCAGCAAAATCCTTCTTTCTCCGATAAAAAAAAGAAAAAAAATGCATAAGGGACTTTACCCTACAACCCAGCACCTTTTTATAGGAGGTGGCAGGGACTTCTATGCAATTAAGGAGAATCTCAGGGGTCGGGAGTGCAACCGTCGCAATAAATGACTCACTTGAAACCCGCGACACATCTTTTCAAAGACACGCCAGACGAGGAGTCGCATCTTACCGTCGGTCTCCCCCAACAGGAATCCGACATGTGCCCCAGAGACTTTTCCGCATCCGCTGCCGTTTTCCCGCTCATTTCGGCGACCAACAAGGTCATACAAGTTCAAAACCGAACCACTCAAATGACGATCGCCAGTTCTGTAAAATGCAGAGTCACTCATCAAAATTCAGCGATCGCCAGCAGAACCACCTCACCCCACATTTCCAACTTCGCAGCGAGCTGGGGGACAATTGTTGTGTCAAGATTTACTCACCTCGATAGGCGATCGACTACAAGGCCGAGCGACCGAGTCCACGACCAATCAAGCTACAGCGAACTCGCCTAAACGAAGATAATAGTCCACCTTCGAGTATCTAGCGATCGACTCTCAAAGGCGATCGCCTTTGGCACCTAGCGATCGACTCTGGTGCCCGACTTAGGACGACCGTCCTGTGCCCCGAGCAAGACCTTCGTCCGTCAAAGTCTACGAAGACTGGATCTCAATACAGCGCCCATCTGCAGATCCACGAAAGGCGCCGCATAACCCGGATCGTTGACCACAGCCTGTCACCACCTATTCACCTACCGACGAACCCTCCGAAAGGTACATGGTGGGACCGCCCGTGAAAGCGACTCAGACGCGTGCAGACTTCTCATTGGACTGCACAGCTGGCTGCCAGCAACTCCTGCAGACTTTAAGGAGACCAGCCCATGTGCTAAAAGACGATCGCCCACTTATTATAATACAGCAGAGGCGATCGGCCAGCATCTCCCAGTGCTATAAATAGAGAACTCCCAGCAACTGGAAAAAGGTTCTCCATTCAGTTCATAGAAAACGTTCAGTTGGAAACTACGTTGGTAATTACATACAAACATACACACTTTCATACTCTTGGCTTCCTCTCCCGAATCTACCTCAGGATTTCTCTCTCAGCACCTATAAACCAGAAGATGGTCGGCTGAGGCAAGAAGTCTCCACAGTGCAGATTCGAAGAGACTCACAAGCCCAGGAGCTCAAACATACAGCAGCTACACACCATGAGAGACTGTCGATTTCTCATGGTCGTCACAGCTCATCAACGTTGTTACAAGAACTTACAGAGCATCACATCTGGTTCTTCCGGCAATCTACACGCCCACTAGCTAAGATAACTAGGGTCTTTACACTCATTGTAATTGTACTCTAACATTAATACTTGTATCCCAGAATATTCGTATTAATAACATCTCGCGAGAGCATTCAAGCCCGGGACTAACAACCCCGACAAATCTTGTGTTATTTACTTTCTCTACGGAAGTGCTCTCGCACTTTGTTTGCTATCCATCCATTCCAGCAATATCTATCTCCGGATAATATTTGGGTAGCAACAACGTGTATTTGAACCTAGTACTCATGGATTGTGTTTGATAAATTGATAATCTTGAATGCCGTATAGGCATATGTTTGAGAACCGATTGTGTTTGACAAATTGTTATTATTTGCTACAAATGTGTTTTCGTTGGTAATCATGTCTGCTGCGTGCGTATTTGAAAACGCTTTTCCGAAAATTTCATAGCCTTGAGTATGTTTCTGGGAAATCAAAAGTTCTAAAAGTTTGGACAACATGGTCAAGCGGCGGTTTCGTGTGGACTTTTAAAATTGTTTGGATTTGGCGAGCCGATCTTGTATTCTCGAATGAAACCCTATGATGGTATTTGAAAAATGTGTTTTGAAGTATTTTGGATGTTTTGTAAATCGTTACCATAGTTGATTTTGTTTGTCACGTTGAAAAGATTTTTGGAAATGATATTTAAACGTATAGTTCTTATTTTCAAATAATTTGAGTACACAATTTTAAAATTCTTTTGCACCATAAAATTTTTATTTTCCAAAATAAAAACATTATTTTTTACTTTAAAAACTAAATAGTGAAAGATGAAATATCTTACTCGGCTTAAAGTTTAAATTCAGATTGAAAAAATTTTCTGTATTGAACTAGTTAACGCACGCTAATCTTATCGTTAGCGCGCGTTAACGAACCTGAACTGAATTGTGGACTGAATTTAGTTACTTAGCGCATGTTAAGATTCTATGTGTGCGTAACATGGAATTATCGCTTAAGAGTTAAAAACTAGAGCTTAAACCAAAGCGATTGTTTGTGAGGCCGAGTGGTTTGAATTATTGTCGTGTTACCATTTTCATTGGAGAATTATGTTTGTACACCTGAATGTTATGATGTCATGATTTGATCTGTTTGTAACTTATATGATGCTATCCGGATGAGATTGTTGGTTGAGGAAGTGATTAGTACTAATATGAATGATTTGTCCAATTAGAAACGGTTCAGTGTAACCTTCGAGGGTCGATGCTAAGAGGGCATGACCATGCGATACCTTATATATTGTTATTATTATCAATGTTGCGTGGCAACATGTGGTTACCTTATGTGTTGTTATTTGAGATGACGATAAGTGATGACCTGGTCATCTTGATGATGTTGATTTCGAGGAAACTTGTTGTTCCAAGTTATGGTTTTGCATAGGTTTTCAAAACAAACATTTATGAAATGTGGTTCTAGTAGTGATAAAACATCCCAAGGTACCAAAAGTGTTTCAAAATTTTTCAGATAGACAAACAGATTCAGAGACTTTCAAATGATATTATTTAAACGGATACCTCGTGATTTTTTAAAGGAATGTTAACAATGAGTGGCTACCATGTGTGGTATATTATGGTCGTGATTGTAACAATAATGGTTGTTAATTCTATGTTGATGTGGTCATGTGATCCGTGAGTTATGACCGTAAGTTTCAATTATTACATTGTAATTTTTGTATTCGTGTAACTATCTGGAGTGGATATTTTTATCGTATTGCTATTTGTTGCCTTATGTTGATACGCCATGCTGGGTTGGCCCTTTGGTATGTTGTTTTACGATGTTGTGTCTCATTGTGTTGAGTGGGTATCTGCTCAGTATGCCGAGGGGCATTGGTCGTGGCCGTGACCGCGGTACAGATGGTCATGGAGATCGGATGCGGGACCAAGAGAATATTGCCGAGACCGATATTAGCATTGGTGTTGCTACTATATTGCAACAGGTATCTACACAGATGACTCAGTTGACCCAGACGGTCCAACGTAACACAGATGTGACCCAGAATGTCGGCGCAAACCAATGGCTACGAGAAGTACTTCGGATGAATCCCCCTTGTTTCGCTGGTGCCGCGGATGCATTAGGCTGGGATGGTTGGCCTTTTCAGTTAGGAAAGGTATTCGAAGCAGTTGATTGTCCCGAAGGACGGAAAGTACCTATCGCTCAGTACCTTCTTGACAGAGACGCCGCTAACTGGTGGGAGGTTGTTAAGCCTCGGGATCATGTTGTCACATGGACGGAATTCCATGATTTAATGGAAGCCGAGTTTTGTCCGGAACCGATCAAAGAGAAGAGGATTCGTGATTTTTATTTGGCCAAGTGGCTAGATGTACCGGTGTCTCAAGCTATCATCGATTATAGCAAACAACTCATCTATGTGTGAGATTAGGTGAGGACAGAAGAAGAGAAGATCTGTCACTTTGACATGCGGATGAAGTCGGAGATTCATCGATATATGGTGGGATTCACTTGTACTACATGAGGGAATATCAGAATCGAGCTTTGGCCTATGATCTAGCTTCATCATCGACTGAGCATATGCCCGAGTCGAAGAAGCAGAACACAGTTGATGATTTTCCTGTCAGTTCAGGAGTTGGAGCTTCTACACTACAGCACCGTGGTCTTTCTGCCGTGAAGCTCCGTCGCTTGACGAGTAGAACCGAGAGTTCTAAGTCGTTAGCTTCGACTCCAGGTAAGTCCAGGAGATGTTTCAACTGTAATATACCGGGTCATGTTCGTGCACATTGTCCTTTCCCGCTAGTAACGTGTTACAAGTGTGGGCTCGAGGGGCACTGAATCCAGTTTTGCGAGTTGGTTGCTGAGTCTTCTAAGACCCGTACTTCAGCATCCATATCAGGATCGACTATTTGAAATCCTTGAGAGGTGTAATCTGTCAGATGTTGCTATGTTGTTGCCTTGTTTTCGTGTTTCAAGTTTCAAGGACGAAACTTCTTTTTAAGGAGGGTAGAATGTAATTCCCTAGATTTTTGTTTACGGTTACTTTGAAATTATTTATCGGTTGTACCGGTTATTTTTTTCCGTAGATGATTATTTGAGAATTTTCCCTATGTTGTATACGGTATGATGTCCATGTTGTGTTGAATTTCCGGAACTGTCCTGCTGCCCTTGTAGTAGTGTAGCACGCGCTAATACTTAGTAATAGCGCACGTTATTGTGTCACCAGCTATTCCGTCTTCCTTCACCGCTGGAGATGAAATATCTCTTCAAACTGACGGCTCAGAAGGGTTCTGTTGGCGGCTATCACATCCAAGGTCGCTCAGGCCGGGTGATTTTTGGGGCGCCGAACAAGGTCCGGGGCGACCCGACGAAGTGGTTCTGGGTCGGCGGTGCGTGGAAGGCGGCCGCGAGTGACAATCCCACCGATGAGTTGGACATCCCCACCGATTTCCGGGAGAGGAGTCCGAGTAAGGGTTTTGACGCTCCCTTCGTTCGGATATATTCTGAACTGATATAATTTGATTTTCTCTTTGTTGGTGTCCTTGATCCGGCGGCGGGCGAGCTAGTCTTTGATTTTGCGATCGTTTGGAAGCGAATCCGTAGTCTTCCATATTCTCATATCGACGCTCGCCAGATCAACAATGATACTTGCTAGTTAGCCGCTTGGCTATTTAGTTTCGCTCGCCACTTAAGGGTCCCAGGTATAAAATTTCTCGATCTTCCTTTGCTTGACGATCGTCCTGCGGTTGAGAAAAGTAATTAACTTTTGCCGATTGTTCTTTGCAGAAATCCACTTCCCCCGCTACTTATAGCCACTGAGAGAAGTTGCCATGTCGAACCCCAGGATTATGAGTTGTCTGCGCTAAGGGAAGAAGACGAGCCGAGTCCCCGCGGTGCCTATCCGATCTATCCCGGAGGCGAGACCTCTCGTGGAGCCGATCGTCGGCGAACAGGAGCCTCACGAGGAGGGACAACTCCGGCTCAATCGCAAGAGGTGGAGGGCGGAGGAGCCCGCTGTCTCAGCTGCTGCTCATGCACCCACAGTGGCGTCGCCAATCGCCGCGCCTCCACTCTCTGCGGTTCCAATGTCGGAGGGGTCCACGCCTTCGTTGAGCTTCCTGGAAGCCGCGGCCGTTGCCCGTGCCGAGACCCCACGTGGGAGGCAGTTCTTTGGCCGCGACCCGGAGAAGGTCGCAAGGTGAGTTTGATTGCATTCTTGGGTTATGACATTTCCCTGTTGGAAATATACTAACTCTTTTGTACTTGGTTCAGGGTCCGTCGCTCTGACCCGAACTGCTCGCCGATGGTGCTGGATTTCTTATCGAGTAAAGCCCCTCGCAAGGCCTGCGAGGTCCCTCATTATGTTGCCCAGGCTGCCGCCTCCCTGCCGAAGGCCTGGACGACCTATCTGGATGCGATCGCGTGCCGGCGATCTGCCGACGTAATGCAGGCGACCTTCGCCCTGGCCCTTCAAACGGCGACGGTGGCTGCTCAGCCAGTGAAGGATTATAAGGGACGACGCTCCACAGCTCATCTTTAGGCGGACCTCAAAGCCGCTCGAAAACAAAATGCAGCTTACTGAAAGGTTCGTGGCAATGGAGAAGAGCTCAGTGGAGGCGGCCAAGCAGGCGAGCCAAGACCTCGAGCGGGCCCGGGCGGTGAACAACCTGATGTGGGATCAGATGACGGATGCCCGCAGGTTGCACGCGGACGCTCAGAAGGAGGCATCTGAGCTGAAGATGGTTGTCGACCGATTGACCGGCAAGCTGGCGTCGTCGAAGGGAGAGGTGGCTGCCAAGGTTGCCGAGCTCCAAGGCGCAAACCAAACGATCGCGGGGCTGAGGGGAAAGATGGAGGCGACCGAGGCCGATCCCTTCCTTAACGTGGAGTACGTCAGTGAATTTGCCTATTATATGGCATATGTTGACACAATCTGCGTCGCTAAGAAGGGAGGGCTCGAGGTTGGCCCTTTGGCTGATAACTTCAAAGCCTACGCACTAGAGCACCCTTTGCAGCCCGCCTTCTTCGTGCCGATCCTGGACCTCTCGGATCTCGGAGTCGACTTGAGCTGGTATCCGTCGCCCGACAACCTCGTTCACCCGGATGCCCCGGAGGACGGGGGGGCAGTGCCTGATGCCGGCGAGGTAGCGAACGCCAATCGAACGGCCGGGGGCGAAGGCCCGGCAGGGGCAGCCTGAGCTTGCCTGCTCTTTTTGTTTTTGCTTGTAATTTTTTAGGCTTCCCCTTTTTTGTATTTTGCCTTCGGGCGACTGTACTTGTATTTCCAATGAAATGAAAAGAGTTTCTTTATCTGATTCCTTGTTTGTATGATCGTCTTTCCAAATCTTTTGCATTTGACTTCATACAAAGGTGTTTGAGGGGCGATCGTCGAACGTGCATCTCCAAATGAATTGATATACTTAAACTCGTACTGGTAAATTTCAGAACGAAGTCGATCGTTGTATGTATATCTGAACAAAACCGATCGTCGTATGTATATTTGAGCATAGCCGATCGTCGTACGTATAGCGTACGATCTCCCTCTTGTTTTTGTTTACTTAGTGAAAGTAAGGGAACGAAAATAAATCGTTTAGCGAGCTATCTTCGGTTTGGTTCTTGCGATCTTCAATTTTGCAGATTCCTCGAGGAAGGCCGACCATCCCGGCCTAGAGGAACCTTGCACGGTCGTGGAGTTTGATGGAACCGACCTCCGCGACTATGTCTTGTGCGCGAGCGACATTCCGTCTGATGGTCAACTTCTCGCGACTAACTTAATTGTGAGGGTCCTCCGTAGGCTACGTTTTGCCTCGAAACGTAGCGATGGGGTGGACGATCTCTGCCTGGAGGAGTCCTTGCATGGGGCGCCTTCGGATGAATCGACTCCGCGACCATGGCTTGTTAACACTTTTTTGCCTGGGACCGACATGTTAAATGATGGACCTTCGAGGGCATACGTTGTGATGGGGTTAGGGATGCGTCGCATTGTCCAGGTCCACCATGTTAGATGATAGACCTTTGAGGGTGAGTGAGCGTGTCCACAGATCTGTTTTGGAGGGTCCTTCGGCTACGCCCGCCTCGTATTTAAACGAAAGGTGAGCGATCTTGGTTTAAAGGAACCTTGCAGGGGCGGGCTGTCAGTTCCATCGACCTCCACAACCATGGCTGCACTTTTCTACCTTGGATCATCATGTTAGATGGCGATCCTCGACGGTATACGTTGTGCCGGGGGAGGCGATCACTTGCCTAGTTCCATCATGTTAGATGACGAACTTTGGAGGGCGAGCGAGTCATCCTCTTTTTGAAGGCGTTGCTTAGGCAGTAGCCTTTGTTTTGTTTTGCCGAAGCGAATCATTTGGGGAGAACTAGAAAATCTCATTAATCACTTTGCACATCAAATGATTACAGGGTGTTTCTACTGATAATATTTCTTCAAATGGATGGCGTTCCAGGGGTATTGGCCCGGAGTGCCGTCTGGGTGCTGGAGCTCGTAGGCTCCTTTGGATAACCACTTGGATATTCTGAACGGGCCCTCCCAGTTTGGACCAAATACTCCAGTTTAGATAACCACATGGAACCGTCTCTCCTTGACCTTTGAGTTGAAAAACCTTTCGGACTTCCTTTTGTGGATCGTGTTCTTCATTTCTAAGGTCAGTCGCCGTTCTTCGAGCATATCTAAGTCGATTCGCCAAGCTATATCATTGTCCGTCGTCAGTTGTTGGGCAGTTCGGTGGCTGAAGACGGCAATCTCCGATGGGATTACTGCTTCTGTTCCGAAAGTGAGGGCGAATGGGGTTTCACCGGTTGAATTTCTTGTCGTCGTTCGGTAGGACCACAAAACATCTAGGAGCTCGCTCTCCCAGCGCCCTTGCTTGGATTTGAGTCTGGCTTTGATTGTGTGCTTGAGGATCTTGTTTACAGCCTCTACCTGCCCATTTGTTTAAGGGTGGTAAGGGGCTGAGAACAACTTTTTAATTCCCTATTTCTTGCAAAATTGCATAACTTCCAAACCGTCGAACTGCTTTCCATTGTCGAAGATGATAGCCTGAGGTAGACCGAAACGGCAGATGATGTTCTTCCAAATGAACTTGATCACTTGCTCTTGGCCGATCTTGTTGAGAGGTTCGGCCTCTGCCCATTTCGTGAAATAATCGACTCCCACGATGGCGAATTTACATCCCCCTGGTGCCGTCAGCAAAGGACCGATGAGGTCGATGCCCCATTTGGCGAACGGCCACGGACTATACATAGAGGTGAGCTGCTCCGGGGAGAGTTTCATGTTCGGGCCCATGATTTGACATTTGTGACAAGATCGGGCGTAGGTGATCGCATCCTTTTGCAAGGTAGGCTAGAAAAAGCCTTGCCTGGTCGTCTTGTGGATGAGGACTCGCCCTTCCGCGTGATTTCCACAGGCCCCGTCATGGATTTCGGCTAAAACAATTCGGCCTTTCTCCGGCGTAATGCATTTGAGGAGAGGGAGGCTGAAAGCTTGCTTGTAAAGCCGGTCGTCCAATAGGGTGTATTTGGTTACTGGGAGCTGAAGCTGGCGAGCCTTGACCCGATCTGTGGGGACCGCTCCGTTCTTCAAGTATTCAATGAACGGAGTCATCCAGTTTTCTTCGGCGATGGTAACTGTGGAGACCAAGCTTTTGTCGATCGCCGACCTCGCCAATCTAGTGATTTGGATGTTAGAGAAATCCGCTGCCCCATCCGTCGATGCGAGTTTGGATAGGGCATCGGCCTGGGAGTTGTGCTCTCTCGGGATTTGCTCGATCAGCACTTCTTCGAAATTCGTGCACATTTCGGCGACCAACTCTTGATATTTGATCATTTGTTCAGTGCACGCCTCATATTGTCCCTTGACTTGATTGACGACCAAGAGGGAGTCCATGAAGATGTGAAGGCGACGAACGCCCACGGCGATTGCTAGATCGAGCCCGCCTAGTAAGGCTCCGTACTCGGCTTCATTGTTGGTCGCTTGGAATTTGAAGCGCCCATCATTTGTCAAACTCTGGCCATCGAGGCTGATGAGGACAATCCCTGCCCTTGCTCGCGAGCTGGTCGACGAGCCATCTACGAATAGTTTCCAGGAGGGACGGCCGACTTGGGTCGGGTTAGGCGGGAAAGTTAGTTCCACCACAAATCCGCCAGCACTTGGCCCTTGATCGCTGTGCGTGGAGCATACGTGACACCGTATTGGGCGATCTCCAGTGATCACTTGAGGAGTCGCCCGTTGGTGTCCAGCCGGTATAGAACTTGCCTTAGAGGGAGAGTCGTCAAGACCTCCACTTGGTGTTCGAAGAAATAGGCTCTCAGCTTGCGGACACTCATGACAAGTGCGTAGGCGAGCTTCTCCAGAGGCGTGTAACGTGTCTCGGCGTCATGTAGTGCTTGACTGACGAAGTAGATCGGCAAATGGGTTTGTCCCTTTGCTCGCACTAATACTCTGCTCAGCGCGACCTCCGAGGCCGCCAATTAAAGGAACAACTTCTCGCCGGGGGTCGGTTTCGCCAAAATCTAGGGGTTAGACAAATACTCCTTGATTTTGGCGAACACCAATTGACTTTACTTCGTCCACGCAAATTTTTTATTCTTTATGGTGGCGAAGAAAAGTTTGCTTTTGTCCCCGAGCCGCGAAATGAAACGATTAAGGGCTGACAAACACCCGTGAAGCATTGCACCTACTTGACGTTCCGTGGTTCTTGCATGTCGAGGATTGCTTTAATCTTGGTGGGGTTCACCTCGATCCCCCTTTGGCTCATGATGTGCCCCAGGAATTTTCCGGAGCTTACTCCGAAGTTGCATTTCTTGTGGTTTAGTATCATGTTGAAATTCTTGAGAATGGCGAACGTCTCGGTGAGATCTTTGAGGTGATCTTCTTTTTTTAGGCTCTTGACCACGATGTCGTCAATGTGAACCTCCATGGTTTTGCCGATTTGATCGACGAACATCCCGTTGACTAGGCGTTGGTAGGTCGCCCCCGCATTTTTCAGACCGAACGGCATTCGGATCCAAAAGAACACGTCTTTTCCGTGTGGAATGATGTGTGTTTTACGCTTTCTCCGCCATTGGGATCTGGTGGTATCCAGCGAAGGCATCCATAAACGACATCATTTTGCAACCTGCCGTGCTATCGACCAAGTGGTCAATGTGAGGCATTGGAAAGTGATCTTTCGGACAAGCCGCGTTGAGGTCAGTGAAATCGATGCATAACCTCCAGGAGTTGCTCACCTTTTTGACGAGCACCGCATTGGCCACCCACTGTGGCTCGTCAGTAGCTACCCCGATCAATTTGTTGTCGAGCAGCTTTTTGACCTCTGCGTCTAGCGCAACATATTTTTCTGGACCGAATTTCCTACGTTTCTGGTGAACAGGTTTCCTTGCCGGGTCGATCTTCAGATACTGGCAAGCATGTTCAGGACTGATGCCGACCATATCCTGATGCGACTAGGCAAAGAGTCCGATGTTCTTTCGTAGTAAACTGATCAGATCGTCTTTCAGCTCGGGATCGACGCTTGAGCCGATCGGCACTACCCGCTCCGGGCGAGCCAGATCGATTGTTATACTTTCCAACTTTTCGGTGGGGACGGTTGCTTCTTGTTTGGAGCAACCGCCGGACTCGATCCTTGGATCAACATCGAGGCTTGGCTCGAAACCGATCCTCGGTTCGATGTCATCCGACGATCAATGAGAGATGCCGTCTTCTGAGTTGGGCCAGTATGAAGTGCTTGGCTCGTTGATCTCCATTGGTTGGTTGTCGATCGTCCCAGTGTTACAAACAGGACAAGAAACGTTTAAAGGCAAAGCTACAACACAGGAGTAGTTCAAACATTTCTTTGCCATTAGCTAGTCTCCTTTTACAGTACCGACTGTCCCTTCGGTAGTGGGGAACATGATACAATAAAAGAAATAGGAGGCGACCGCCTCAAAGGTTTCTAGAAAGGGGTGACCTAGGAACCCATTATAGATGCTGGGCATGTCTATGATTACAAAATGAGGTTCCTAGTGATCTTAACCTTAGGATCGTAACAGTAGACTAGCTCGACGGAGAGCTTGATCCTTCCATAGGCTTTGACCATGTTGTCGCCGAACCCTTGAAGAACAGTTTCGAATGGCTTGATGAATTTGGTCAGGATGCCGAGCTGGTCCGAAGGAGACTTGAATATGATATTGCAAAAGCTCCCGTTGTCAATCAGCAGGCGGTCGACCATTTCCCCAAGGATACAAGCAGAGATCACCAAGGCTTCCACCTTGGGGCACTGCACTCCCTCCCTATCATTGTTGGAGAAGGAGATGAGCGCCTCTTTGGAGATGGTTGGCTTCGGGGGCACCACGATGTGGACGCCGGCGAACGCCCTCAGCTCGGCCTTCCATTTTCTGTTCGACATGGTGGAAACCGGAGAAAGACCTCCGAGATTTTCGCCTCCTGATTGAAGCATATTGACCCGGCCGCTGGAGTTGATTGGAGGGATCGACTCATCTAACTCCTCCGGTTCGTTTCGTTCAAGTCTGGCGACTGGATTAGGAGGGTGTTGGTCATCGTTCTGTCGCCGATCGCGTCCCCCGATCCTTTCTGTCTGGGGCTCCGGCTTGGTTACCAAACAGTCCAGCTTGCCTTCCTCGAACAATCTCCAGAGTTGTCTAAGGAGGTCGCGGCATTGGCTGGTGTTGTAGCTGGGACTTTTGTGGTAGGCACAAAATTTATTGTGGTCCAGATGACCATTGTCCCTTATCGGATTTGGCTTGCCTAGCCACTCGAGCCCCTTGATGGCATTGAAGATGTGGGCCGGAGATAGATTGAGGTTGCGGAGGAGGTGGACTTCCACATCCTCGAAGGCCTTGAACTCACCGGGTGGCTTCGCGACCCCTTTTCTGGGCTTGGCAATCGCCCTCTTTGGGATGAGAGATGGCGCTTTCCTCTCCCCAGTTACCCCTCGCCTAGGCGAAGGGTGAGCAACCTCTCTCTGGCCAGAAAATCGACAGCCTTGGCGCGGAAGATCGTGTAGGTCGGGGGGATGTCCTTTGTGAGGTTCTTGAACATGGGCGAAAGACCATCGAATCCCCCCAGTACCGAGTAGAGGGCGAGCTCGTCGCTTATGGGCTCGCCGGTGAGGACTATTTCATCCACCTGGTCGATGTAATCTTCATCGAACTCGTCTTTCCCCTGCCTGATCTTCATCATGCGGTGGGGACCTTCTGGCCGAGCGACCTTGGCAGCAAAGTACGATGTTAAGTCGCTCGCCAGCTTCTCAAAACAATTAATTGAGCACGGTGGCAATGAGATGTACCACCTATGGGCGAGATTTCCCAATGTTAAGGGGAACATTCGGCATTTCGCCACGTCTGACACCCTGCATCCAGTCACATAGATCCGGAACTTGCTTAAGTGAGTCTCGAGGTCCGATCTCCCCTCATACAAAGGTGCTTGAGGAGGAGCGATCTTTGGTTGCACGGGGGCAAGCTCGATCTAGACCGCGAGCAGCTCACTTGGTCCGACGACCTTTCTCTTGGCGCCTGTCCTAGTTTCTAGGAGCGCTTTCATATCATCGAGCTGGCGCTGCATTGCGGCCATCGCCGTAGCCTGGCTGCTGGCAGTCTGGCTCTCAGAGCAGGAGCCGAGGCGATCATGTACTGATCTACTGGCTCCGTTATAGGCGATGAGGTCTCGGCTTCCGACCTCAATTTTTCGGCGAATGGGAGCCAGATGGCCAGCCTGCTTTCTGGGAGTCTGGTATGCCGAACTCCTGGTGATGGACTCAGACTCCGATGTCTCATGGATGGGGCTATAATGCCCAGGTTGCCATGAAGGATCACTTCCTAGGCGGCTGAAGACGGAACTGTCCCGCCTCGCGAGCGCCTTTTCTTGCGACTTGGGGCTTTCTGACGATTGCTCGACATATAACCTCTTGAGCTTTCGTTTGCCCATGTGGTGAATGGCTGATGGGGTAATAGTGGGCGTGTCGCATGCTCTCCGTCGCTCCCTTAGGATGGCCATGGCCTCCTCGATCTGTTCCGCAGTTTGGAATTGATCGAGTCAGAGGCTGGGGCCATCCCTCGGGGGCGGGAGTGAGAGCCTCGCGTCGCCGTGGCTGCCTTCCGCCGTAGGTTAGGACTCGGTCTAGGCTGGAATAAGGCGTCCGGAGGACCGTAAGGTGGCTCTCTTCGAAGTGGTGGCAGACGTCATGGTTCCAAAGGTTTTTCTTTGAAGAACAGTGAGTGTTTCTTCAAGTATATGTTCCGGAGAACAGTGAGTGTTCTTCGAAACGGTTGGAGAGAAAAATAAAGGTAAAATACCCTCCTTCTAGCGCCGATTGTTGTTACCCAAAATATTATTCGGAAGGATTTGCTCGATATGGCTACGGGTGAGTGACAAACAAAATGCAAGAGCACGTCCGATGGAATGTAAATAACACAAGATTTGCCGGGATTGTTAATCTCGGGCTTGAATGCTCTCGCGAGATATTATTAATATGAATACTGCTTTGGAGTACAAATATTAACATTAGAGTGCGATTACAATGAGTGTAATGACCCTAGTTATCTAGCTCTTGATTGCTGGTGATTGCCGGAAGAACCAGAGTTAATGCTCTGTGAGTTCTTGTAACAAAGATGAAATGCTGTGTATAGGATTTTCTGTAGACAACTGTATGTGTTAACCCATCAGAACTATCTCTCGGATCCTTTTCCAATTGCTGGAAGTCTCCTATTTATAGAAGAGGAGGTAGTTGGGATGTCTTAATCCCAAACGGGCGATCGCCTTTTCCGTATTAAATTAAACGGGCGATCGTCTCAGCACGTGGGTCGGTTTCCTTAAAGTCTGTAGCTACTGCTGGCAGTCAAATGTGCGAACCAATGAGAGGACAACACGCGCCTCTTGTTGCGGTCTTGGGAGGCCCCACCTAGGACCTTTCGGCAGGTCTGTCGGTAGGTGAGATGCTGTCCTTGTCACCAATAGCAGGTGATGGGCTGGAGTAAAAAAGCCTTATCTTGCGGCGCCGTTTGCGGATATGCATGTGGGTCTTTATCCCGAGATTCGGTCTCCGTAGACTTGACGGATGTTGGATTTACACGTGGCATGAGACGATCGTCTTGGTCGAGCACTAGAGACGATCGCTAGGTGCCAAGAGGCGATCGCCCTGGATTCCGATCGCTCGGTACTTGGTCTTGATCTGGCATCTTCGTTTGGCAACTTTGCCTTGGTTCATTTGACACTGATATTGGTCGCTCAGCCCTTGTGCCGATCGCCATTGAGGCGTATTAATCACCGCACAACACCTGTATTCATGATTAATTCAAATGTATGTACTTGGCATTGTAAGAAGAACCTAATGAGTATCTTCTATAGGCCATAAAAAATTAAGATAAGTTTAGATCATATTGATCATATAGAAATTTGGCTAAGTATAGAACTGATAAGATATCATACTAGTTTCTATCAGGCGAGTTTTTGGTCAACAGAAATATCAGAGAGGCTTGCCCAACATAAATATCAGGCGAGATACTATCAGGCGAGTTTTGGTCAACACGAAATATTAGAGAGGTTTGACCAAAGTATCAGGCGAGATACTATCATGCGAGTTTTTGCTCAACAGAAACATCAAAGAGGTTTGACCAACAAATATCAGGCGAGATATTTTCAGAGGAGTTCTGACATATCAGAGAAGTTTGACCACAGACGAGTTTATCATCAGCTTGGGTTTCAGACAGATAAAATATCAGGCGAGTTCTTACTCCAACTAGAAGCAGACGAGTTTTTGGTCAAACAGTAATATCAGCTGAGAATTGACCATAGGCGAGTTTTTATCAGTCGAGGTTTTCGGTCAAACTAAATATCAGAGGAGGTTGACCAAACCAGTACTGCTGCCAAGTATGTGTATCTGAATAGCAGCTCAGTCCACGTCAGCAAACGTTGAAAAGTCAACAATAACGGGAAGACACATATGGACGTAAAAGTTGTAAGATCAGAAGTAGTTGAAGCTGAGGCTGTACAAGCTGAGCCGAGACTACAACACCACAAGATACAACACGAGACGCCTATCTAGAACTTGACAGGAGATGGCTAAGAGTTCATCCCAGGAGTTGATTATAGGTGATATTGATGCTAGTGTAACTACCCGTAGAAGAATACAAAGTACACAAGGAATTGTAATATGTGTGCAAGAAGAGATCTATTCTGAGAAATATCCATTTCCTGTATGGAAATCTCAAGCTGAACTTAGAAAACTAGCTATGTGCATCCTAGCTATATTCTTAGCCCAATCTAAACCTGTTTCGACCAATGAAGCTTTGAATAATTCTCAATGGATCACTTCTATGGAAGAAGAGCTAATGGTTTCGAAAGAAACAATGTATGGTATCTAGTATCCAGGCCATAACATCAAGCTGTAATTGGAATTAAATGGGTATTTAGAAACAAGAAGGATGAGAATGGACTTGTTATAAGGAACAAATCCCGTCTAGTCCCACAAGTCTACAGACAGGAAGAAGGCATAGACTATGATGAAACGTTTGCCCCTGTAGCCAAACTAGAAGCCATCAGGATATTCCTAGCATTTTCCGCACATAAGAACTTGATAGTATATCAAATGGACGTTAAGAGCGCATTCCTGAATGGAGATCTCGCTGAAGAAGTTTATGCTGATCAACCACCAGGGTTTGTCAATACTAAAGGCGGAGACCTAGTATACAGGCTACGAAAAGCTCTGTATGGACTTAAGCAAACACCTAGAGCTTGGTATCCTTGTACCAAATTAACAATGAGTTTGAGAAAGGTGCTGTAGGCAAGACTATATTTAAGATACATGAGGGAGATGATCCTTTAATGGTGCAAATATATGTCGATGGTATTATATTTGGTTCTACTAATCTTGCTTTATGTCAAAGGTTCTCTCATCTCATGCAAAGTAAATTTGAAATGAGTATGATTGGAGAACTTATTTATTTTCTAGGTTTGCAGGTTAAGCAACTGCGTATAGGAATATTCATTAACCAAGAGAAGTACAGCAAGGAACTGCTCAACAAATTTGGGATGAACAACTTCAAATTCTCGTCAACCCCCATGAGCACTTCCACGCAAATTAGTGCTGACGATGCTGGAAAGCCGGTTGATCAATCACTCTATAGGAAGCTTATAGGCTCACTCCTGTACCTAACTACTAGAAGGCCCGATATCCACTTTGCTGTAGGAGTGTGTGCTCGGTATCAAGTAGCACCTAAGTAGTCACACATCACCAAAACCAAATGAATCCTTAAGTACGTGAAAGGAACAATTGATGTAGGATTGTGTTATCCCAGGGAATGAGGATTCGATTTGGTTGGCTACAGTGAATCAGATCTCGGAGGCTGTAAGTTAGATAGAAAGAGTACAAGTGGTACTTGTCACTTTCTTGGACCTAGATTTGTGTCGTGGTTCAGTAAGAGGCAATTGGCCAACCTGCTTTCTACAGCTGAGTCGGAATACTATGCCGCTGGAAGTTTCTGTATGCAGATTCTTTGGATGCAACAACAATTATAAGATTATGGAATCAGTGCCAGAGAGACGCTAATCATGTACGATAGCACGAGTGCAATTGCAATAACGCACAACTGTAACGCCCCCAAAATTAATCGGGACGCCACAATGCCGTGAATCCCATGTGGAACCCACAAGGAAAGTTTTAAAAGAGTTTTAAAAACAATTTATTTAACAAGTAGTTTGCGGGAGTATTCTCATAATAGCATTCGTACGAATTGAAGTACAAAAGAAAAATAACGTCCGCACACGCGGTTATTACATAACGTGGAATGTTCAAAATTCAATTTAAGAAAATAGCAGGACTTCCTCCCAACATTCCTCAAGCCTGACCGGAACCTTTGGGAACGTCCTTCACATATTCAACAAATTTGCCTCACACGACGCATCGTGTCAGTCAACCTAAGTCAGATAAAACGAACCAAATTCATTGATAGAATCAAATAAATCCAAAAAACAACGTTATCACCGAATATTTAATGTCATCTCTTTTATCAGCACATAAACTCCCAAGGTCGCAGCCATCTACACAGGAATACTCCGGATGTGGGTACCATTCAGGTTTTATCCCGCAACACAGTTCCATAAACTATATCAATATATAAACTCCCATGGTCGCAACCAAGGGTCACGGAAGTATCTACTCAGGAATACTCTAGACCAGATAATTAAAACGAGCACAGTTCCACGGATAATGGCCGTAACACAACATTATGGCCATAACCGGACACTCCTTACAGACGTAATCGAGTTCCCCAGGGCTGCTGCCCAAATTGTGCGAATGTCTTACGGATGTAATCGGCCACGCCTTATGGCTGTAACCCGACCCAGCCAACCACCCGACTGTCCAGCTAGATGCTAGAAGATGTCTCGATCACAATAACGCAATGACTATGATTCAAAGCAATAACGAGTAGGGTACGAAACCTAACGTACAACAACACAAGCACACATTTCGAAAGACGTGGGCAACAACAATCCGCTAGACCGAAGAAAAGTTCAATGAAACCGAGACGAAGATCACGGGTATTACATTCTATCCCTCTTAAAAGAAGTTTCGTCCGGAAAACCTAAAACATGAAACAATCAACGCAAGACAATCTCAGATAACACACGTTATTCGCCGCCGATGATCTGCAACGAATCATATGCAGTACGTAGCTGCTACCATCCATATCGCTACGCTAGGATGATAATAAAACGTAACGAACAAAAATCAATAGGGTTGACCAACCCGAACAGCACATCAGTCAAAATACGAGTTAATCGCTGAACAATTACGAGATTCTGACAACCCAAGGTTTGGAAGATTGAATACGAAGCTAATATCCCGAACTTAAGTAAATTACAAAGTGATTCGAACATTCAAAAATCACGATACCAGATCAACAAAAACCGGATAACAAACCATCGAAACAACAATGGTCGAACAACCAAATTCGAAGCACAACAAACAAAAAAAATCATAGCAAGTTCACACCTAGACTCTAGATAATAGATGATCTGGTAAAACCTACAAGATATTCATTTACATAAGGTTCACGGGAATGGAACTGAATTCGGAAAAAGCCACAACGACAAACGAATTAATCCGAAACAATACTACAACTCGTTCGAACAATAAAAAGTGAAGAATAGAACAAGTTCAGAAAATATCAATGAACACAAACGAGTCGATAGAGTTGATAATACAGAAGTTCAAAAATCCGATCCACTTCTAATAAAAGAAGTTTATCCCCGAAATTCGAAACAACAAAGCAGGGAAATAACATAACATACAGCTGGTAGACTACACCTCTCAGGGACTTCTCAGAGTCGATCCTGATACCAGTGCTCAAGTCCGTGCCTCGGAAGGCTCGGTGACCAACTCGTAAAATTGAACCCAGTGTCCCACGAGTCCGCACTTGTAACATGTTATTGGCGGAGAAGGGTAATATGCACGAACATGCCCCGAGACATTGCAGTTAAAACACCTCCTGGCTTTACCAGGAGTCAAAGCTGACGACTTGGAACCTTTAGCTCCACTCATCGAACGATGAAGCTTCACAGTAGAAAGACTATGGTGCAGAAGTTTAGAACCTCCAGCTCATAAACTGACAACAACATCATCAGACTTCCTCTGCTTCATCGACTCGGGCACACAATCCGACGATAACAAAGCTATCTCGTAGGCTAAGGCTCGTTCCTGATAATCTCTCAATGATGTGCAAGTGAATCCCGCAATATACTGGCAAATCTCCAGCTTCATCTGCATGTCGAAATGATGGATCTTCTCTTCTTCAGTCCTCACCTGATCTCGCACATAACTGAGTTGTTTGCTATAGTCGATGATAGCCTGCGACACCGATATATCTTGCGGTTCTGCCAAGTAAAAATCATGAATCCTCTGGTATCTAATCGATTTCGGACAAAACTCAGCTTCCATAAATTCTGGGAACTTCGCCCACGTGACACCATGATCACGAGGTTTAATAACTTCCCACCAATTAGCGGCATCTCTATCAAGAAGGTACTGAGCGATAGGCACCTTTCGCTCTTCGGGGTAATCAACTGCCTCGAATGTCTTACCCAACTGAAGAAGCCAACCATCCCAGCCCAATGCATCCGCAGCACCGGCGAATCAAGAGGGATTCATACGAATTACCTATCGAAGCCATTTATTTACACCGACGTTTTGAGTCGCGTCAGTGTTGTGTTGAACCGCCTGGGTCAACTGAGTCATCTGTGCTGCTACTTGTTGAAATATAGTAGCAGCACCAATACCAGTATCATTCCCGGCATTATTCTCTCGATCCTACTTCTGCTCCCCAGGGCCATCAGTACCACGGTTACGACCACGACCTCTATCCCTTGGCATACTAACAAGCAACAACCTAACGTAAAGAAAAACATAATCACCTACCAATAGTACTAGACCGGAGGTTACAAATAAACAACAGCGTAAAAATCTAAACTCCAATGGTTCGCATAATTATAACATTACACAAGTAGCCATCAGAAGTTAATTAACATTCAAAACCCAATTTCCCCCTCTCAGTCACGAGGACTATCTCAACTATTGCATACCGAACGACTCAGCGTTCACACCACTATTTTAATCACAACTCTGAGCATTATAGTCGAAATAACGATAACATCATTACCACATACCTTTTAACCGAAATTCATGAAACCGAAAAGTTAAAAGCGAAAGTCATGTCTCAAGTAAATTTTTGGTAGACCTCATTTGAGTTTTTAAAATCAAATTTGTGAAAACTTGCAATACAAGATGAAAATAAAATATAAGTGGTTTGAATTCTCAAAATTTTCGGCCTCGAGGTCATCATACGAAAATCAAACTTTTTCTTCTCTTGAAGGATGTTTTAAAATAAAATTTACGTGACTTTCTAAAACATTTAAAGCTTTAAAATATCACATTGATAAACTTTTCTTGCGTAACCACACCAAAGCTATTACTCATGTAAAAAACGATTTATATATATATATATATATACATATATGCATATACACCGGCACCACTCTTCATTCTAGAACAATACGAAAATCAGACAAGCATAAAGTCACGTATTCACAATTCACATTTAAACACCACTTCACAACATAGAATCACATAAGCTCATATAACACGAGACACAACATAGTATGGAGACTTACATTCACAGATTGCACGAAGATGATGGCTGCGCCTTGATACTAATCACGACCGACATCCCAGACGATGCGTCGCGACATGACTCAGTCAGACAAAATCTGACAAGACAAGACTCGGCGACACACAGTGACCCGACAGCCTAGGTTTCCACAATCTAAGCTCTGATACCATATTCTGTAACACCCCCAAGCCACTCGGGAATATTACAGTGCCGCACACCCTCTTTGTGAGGATATACCAGGCTAAATACAGAAATTACAACAAGACAATACATGCCGATATGGCTAAATAGCGAATCATTAGACCGATTTGGTCTTTCACCAAAACGTACACATCACTTATACGTAACTCTTTCCCACAACTTATACCCACGCAGGGGTCAGAATACATCAACACTCCCATAAGACGGGAAAATACCACAACAGAAAGACAAAACAACAAGACATTACCAAAATGCTCAACACTGGACTTCATGTGATTAGTATCGCCGTCATTCCATCATCCCTCGTACCGATCCTGTGATTTGCTACCCAAAATCCTACAAGTATCTGGACGCAATACAGACATCCACCCCCGATAACTCGGGAGATAGCAAAACTCCACTATTTTGCTAGTGCAAGTATAAAATACAAATACAAGCCATACACATCATACTCCAGAAACATAGTGATCGTCAGTAATCATCCAGACAAAAATAATAACAGACTTCCCGAGATAATTTTCTTGAATAAAACAGTTCGAGACACGAAAGTTGGAAATGTAGCTCGATATACATTTTGAGAAAACATTTTAAGATCTCGGGAGTTTTGAAAATATTTGAGAATTCTCACTTATCGAAGCAACCGGGGGACACAACCCAAAGATCATTTTTTTTCAAAATACAATACCGATAACAAAACATGGGTTCCAAGACCCAATCATACCATTCCAACCACAATCGTACACATCAAAATATTCCCAATCATACACATCAACATATTCCCAAGGATTATTCGCGTCCCGTGCTAACAAGCCACGAACCTCAGATGCTCCAACAGAACATAACCGAGTGAATAACCCAATAAGAAATCACACAATATCACATGTCACCATGACAACAGTCAGATAACCATAACCATACATACATTTATAGTTATCCCGGCATCGGGATAGCAAGCCACGAACCTCGGAGCCTGCATGAGACATACCCGATCGGACAACCCATGACACGTACGTCACACAACCAAACCACAACCATAAGTTATCCCGGCATCGCGCTAACAAGCTACGAACCTCGGAGTCCCCGCAAGAAATACCTGGATTGGATAACCCCACATGTTATCCTGGCATCTGGCTAGCAAGCCATAAACCTCGGAGTCCCCGCAAGACATACCTGATTGGATAACCCCACGGTCACGCCCGATCCATACTAGCAAGGATAGATCCCGGAGATTCAACAAATATTACCCGGTGGCACATCACTTACAACAATCACACAACGACAAGCAAATACCATTACCAAACAACAATAAGCATCACAACCTCCTTACAAAGAAGTAACAACTAATACCACACAATGCCAGATATTAACCAAACGAGTACACGCATCAATACACAATCTTCAACCAGTGGAAAAGGTCTATTATAATTGCATATTATAATCACAACCACGCAACACTAATACACATATATAGGAAAGCACATTTACTCCCAAAACGTACGAGTTATCTTTTGAAAGACAACATTTATCGAGAATATACCGATCTTTTTGCAAGTTCATTAAAACATTCGGTTTGCACATATAATCAATTACCAACTATTACGTCTACGAAACATGAAATGTATGGGCAAGATACTTGCCTCGATACCACGAGCAACGGAACAACGAACGGACACGATCGGGTAGCCCTTGAACTTCCAAGAATGACCCAGAACTCAAGAACCACACGAATACTACAAAAATAACACCACCACGACTCAATAAAACTAAGCGGAATCCAAATCAACCCTAAAAGCAACAAGGATCTGAGGGTTTCTTCAAAGAAATAAACAATCATGCTCCGGGTGATAAAAATCGATAAACGAGTTACAAAATCCGGAGGTCATGACCAAGACAACAAAAATTCCATAATCAATTCATCAACCTCGGATTAAATCAAAGAATCACGAAGAAACCCCCAAAAATTACACAACTAGGGTTCTAAGAAAGAAAATATCTCGGGACTACTGCCCAAAACTTGCTGGTGCATTACGACCGTAACCGACCCATGCCTTGCGGCCGTAACACAACATTATGGCCGTAATCGGACACTCCTCAGGGCTGCTGCCCAAATTGTGCGAATGTTTTACGTCCGTAATCGGCCACGCCTTATGGCTGTAACCCGACCCAGCCAACCACCCGACTATCCGGCTAGATGCTAGAAGACGTCTCGATCACAATAACGCACCGTCTATGATTCAAAGCAATAACGAGCAGGCTACGAAACCTAACGTACAACAGCACAAGCACACGTTTCCAAAGACGTGGATGACAACAATCCGCTCGACCGAAAAAAGGTTCAACAAAACCGGAACGAAGATCATGGGTATTACATTCTACCCCTCTTAAAAGAAGTTTCGTCCCCAAAACCTAAAACATGAAACAATCAACGCAAGACAATCTCAGATAACACACGTCATTCGCTGCCGACAATCTGCAACGAATCATATGCAGTACGTAGCTGCTACCATAATATCATTATTCTGGGATGATAATAAAACGTAACGAACAAAAATCAATAGGGTTGACCAATCCGAATAGCACAACAGTCAAAACACGAGTTAATCGTTGAACAATTACGAAATTCCGACAACCCAATGTTTGGAAGATTCAATACGAAGCTAATTTCCCGAACATAAGTAAATTACGAAGTGATTTGAACGTTTAAAATCACGATACGAGATCAACAAAATCGGAAAACAAACCATCAAAACAACAACGGTCGAACAACCAAATTCGAAGCACAATGAACAACAAAAATCATAGCAATTCCGAAGTTCACACCTCGACTCAAGATAATAGATGATCTGGTAAATACTACAAGATATTCATTTGCATAAGGTTCACGGTAATAGAACCGAATTCGGAAAAAGCCACAACGACAAACGAATTAATCCGAAACAATATCACAACTCGTTCGAACAATAAAAGTGAAGAATAGAACAAGTTTAGAAAATGCCAATAAACACAAACGAGTCGATAGAGTTGAGAATACAGAAGTTCAAAAATCCGATCCACTTCTAATAAAAGAAGTTTATCCCCAAAATTCGAAACAACAAAGCAGGGGAATAACATAACATATAACTGGTAGACTACACCTCTCAGGGACTTCTCAGAATCGATCCTGATACTAGTGTTCAAGTCCGTGCCTCGGAAGGCTCAGTGACCAACTCGCAAAACGGAACCCGGTGTCCCAAGAGTCCGCACTTGTAACACGTTATTGGCGGAGAAGGGTAATATGCATGAACATGCCCCAACACATTGCAGTTAAAACACCTCCTGGCTTTACCAGGAGTCAAAGCTGACGACTTGGAACCTTTAGCTCCACTCATCGAACGATGAAGCTTCACAGCAGAAAGACTATGGTGCATAAGTTTAGAACCTCCAGCTCCTAAACTGACAACAACATCATCAGACTTCCTCTGCTTCATCGACTCGGGCACATAATCCGATGATAACGAAGCTAGCTCGTAGGCTAAGGCTCGATCCTGATAATCTCTCAATGAAGTGCAAGTGAATCCCAACATATACTGGCGAATCTCCAGCTTCATCTGCATGTCAAAATGACAGATCTTCTCTTCTTCAATCCTCACCTGATCTCGCACATAACTGAGTTGTTTGCTATAGTCGATGATAGCCTGCGACACCGATATATCCTGCGGTTCTGCCAAGTAAAAATCACGAATCCTCTGGTCTCTAATCGGTTTCGGAAAAAACTCAGCTTCCATAAATTCCTGGAACTCCGCCCACGTGACATCACGATCAGGAGGTTTAACAGCTTCCCACCAATTAGCGGCATCTCTATCAAGAAGGTACTGAGCGATAGGCACCTTTCGCTCTTTAGGGTAATCAACTGCCTCGAATATCTTACCCAACTGAAGAAGCCAACCATCCCAGCCCAACACATCCGTAGCACCGGAGAATCGATGGGGATTCATACGAATTACCTCTCGAAGTCATTTATTTACATCGTCGTTCTGAGACGCGTCAGTGTTGCGTTGAACCGCCTGGGTCAACTGATTCATCTGTGCTGCTACTTGTTGAAATATAGTAGCAACACCAATACCAATATCATTCTCGGCACTATTCTATCGATCATACGTCTGCTCCCCGTGGCCATCAGTACCATGGTTACGACCACGACCTCCGCCCCTCGGCATACTAACAAGCAACAACCTAACGCAAAGAAAAACATAATCACCTACCAACAGTAGTAGACCGAAGGTTACAAATAAACAACAGCGTGAAAATCTAATCTCCAATGGTTCGCAAAATTATAACATTACAAAAGTAGCCATCAAAAGTTAATTAACATTCAAACCGAATTTCCCCCTCTCAGTCACGAGGACTATCTCAATTATTGCATACCGAACGACTCAGCGTTCACACCACCATTTTAATAACTCTGAGCATTATAGTCGAAATAATAATAACATCATTACCACAAACCTTTTAACCGAAATTCATGAAACCGAAAAGTTAAAAGCGAAAGTCACGTCTTAAGTAAATTTTTGGTAGACCTTATTTGAGTTTTTAAAATCAAATTTTTGAAAACTTGCAATACAAGATGAAAATAAATATAAGTGGTTTGAATTCTCAAAATTTTCGGCCTCGAGGTCATCATACGAAAATCAAACTTTTTCTTCTCTTGAAGGATGTTTTAAATTAAAATTTACGTGACTTCCCAAAACATTTAAAGCTTTAAAATATCACATTGATAAACTTTCCTTGCGTAACCACACCAAAGTCATTACTCTTGTAAAAAACGATATATATATATATATATATATATATATATATATATATATATATATATGCATATACACCGGCACCACTCTTCATTCTAGCACAATACAAAAATCAGACAAGCATAAGTCACGTATTCACAATTCACAATTAAACACCACTTCACAACATAGAATCACATAAGCTCATATAACACGAGACACAACATAGTATGGAGACTTACATCCACAGATCGCACGAAGATGATGGCTGCGTCTTGATACTAATCATGACCGACATCCCAGACGACGCGTCGCGACATGACTTAGTCAGACAAAATCTGACAAGACAAGACTCGACAACACACAACTAGACTCGACCTAAGCTCTAATACCATATTTTGTAACACCCCCAATCCACTCGGGAATATTACAGCACCGCATACCATCTTTGTGAGGATCTACCAGGCTAAATACATAAATCACAACAACACAATACATGCCGACATGGCTAAATAGCGAAGCATTATACCGATTTGGTCTTTCAACACAACATACACATCACTTATACATAACTCTTTCCCACAACTTATACCCACACAGGGGTCAGAATACATCAATACTCCCATAAGACGGGAAAATACCACAACAGAAAGACAAAACAACAAGACATTACAAAAATGCTAAACACTGGACTTCATGTGATTAGTATCGCCGTGATTCCATCATCCCTCGTACCGATCATGTGATTTTCTCCCCAAAAACCTGCAAGCACCTGGACGCAATACAGACATCCACCCCCGATTACTCGGGGGTTAGCAAAACTCCACTGTTTTGTTAGTGCAAGTATAAAATACAAATACAAGTCATACACATCATACTCTAGAAACATAATGATTGTCAATAATCATCCAGACAAAAATTATTACAGACTTCCTGAGATAATTTTCTTGAATAAAACAGTTCGAAACACGAAAGTTGGAAATGTAGATCGATATACATTTTGAGAAAACATTTTAAGATCTCAGGAATTTTGAAAATATTTGAGAATTCTCACTTATAGAAACCACCGGGGGACACAGCCCAAAGATCGTTTTTTTTTTTTTCAAAATACAATACCGAAAAAGAACAAGGGGTCCACGACCCAATCATACCATTCCAATCACAAAACATGGGGTCCACGACCCAATCATACACATCAATATATTCCCAAGGATTATTCGCATCCCGTGCTAACAAGCCACGAACCTCAGATGCTCCAACAGAATATACCCGAGTGAATAACCCAATGGGAAATCACACGATATCACATGTCACCACGACAACAGTCAGATAACCACAACCATACATATGTGCATAGTTATCCCGGCATCGAGCTAGCAAGCCACGAACCTCGAATCCTCCACGAGACATACCCGATCGGACAACCCATGACACGTACGTCACACAACCAAACCACAACTATAAGTTATCCCGGCATCGCACTAACAAGCTACGAACTTCGGAGTCCCCGCAAGACATACCCGGATTTCATAACCCCACAAGTTATCCCGGCATCAGGCTAGCAAGCCACGAACCTCGGAGTCCCCAAAAGACATACCCGATTGGATAACACCACGGTCATGCCCGATCCGTACTAGCAAGGATGGATCCCAGAGATTCAACAAATCTTACCTGGTGGCACATCACTTACAACAATCACACAACAACAAGCAAATATCATTACCAAACAACAATAAGCATCACAACCTCCTAACAAATGAGTAACAACTTAACGCTACATATTAACTAAATGAGTACTCGCATCAATACACAATCTTCAACCAGTGAAAAAGGTCTACTATAATCGCATAATATAATCACAACCACGCAACACTAATACACATATACAGGAAAGCACATTTACTACCAAAACATACGAGTTATCTTTTGAAAGACAACATTTAGCGAGAATATACCGATCTTTTTGCAAGTTCATTAAAACATTCGGTTTGCACATATAATCAATTACCAACTATTATGTCTATGAAACATGAAATGTATGGGCAAGATACTTGCCTCGATACCACGAGCAACGAAACAACGAACAGACACGGTCGGGTAGTCCTTGAACCTCTAAGAACGACCCAGAACTCAACAACCCCACGAATACTACAAAAATAACACCACCATGAATCAATAATACTAACCGAAATCCAAAATGACCCTAAAAACAACAAGGATCCGAGGGTTTCTTCAAAGAAATCAAGAATCATGCTCCAGGTGATAAAATCGATAAACGAGTTACAAAATCCGAAGGTCATGACCAAGACAACAAGAATTCCATAATCAATTCATCAACCTCAGATTAAATCAAAGAATCATAAAGAAACCCCCAAAAATTACACAACTAGGGTTCTAAGGAAGAAAATATCTCGATCCGACGAAGAACAATGATTTGATGTTGATATAATCGACAAAAGCCTTCCAAAACGCCTAGAAATTGAGTAGAACCGACCAAGAATCCGATTTTCCCTCTCCCCCATCCGTCAGCCGCGAAAACAAGTGAAGAAAGGGGTAAAATGAGGTCAACCCGTCGCCCAGGCCTATTTATGGCCAATCACGTTACGGCCATAACTGGACACTCCTTACGGCCGTAACTCGGCAAATATCCTTACGGTCGTACCGGCCTCTGCCTTATGTACATACCCGACACCCCCTTACAGCCATACTTGGCACCCCTTTACGGCCGTGACCAAGCTCTCGGGGCTACTGCCCATAACCTGCTGGTGCATTACGGCCGTAACTGGCCCATGCCTTGTGGCTGTAACACAGCATTACGGCCGTAACCGAACACTCCTTATGGTCGTAACCGAGTTCCCCAGGGCCGCTGCCCAAATTGTGCGAATGTCTTACAGCTGTAATCGGCCATGCCTTACGACCGTCACCCGACCCAGCCTACCATCCGACTGTCCGGCTAGCTGCTCGATGACGTATCGATCACAATAACCTATCTATGATCCAAAGTAATAACGAGCAGGCTACGAAACCTAACGCACCACAGCACAAGCATACGTTTCCTAAGACGTGGACGACAACAATCCGCTCAACCGAAGAAAAGTTCAACGAAACCGGAACAAAGATCTCTGGTATTACAGAGATTATATGATATATCAACATAATAGGTTCCTAAATTGTCCTTTGTCAAAGCTTGGGGCTGCGAATCATATGTGAAACAGTGGTTTCTGACAGATTGCTCCCAAATAAGATAACTATCTATTTGTGGTTTACCGAAAAGAGATAAAGGGGACTACTTTGATCACTATTCTGAGAAAAAAGTACTTGTTGTTTGAGAAGGTACCTTTCTAGAAAAATTAGACCTTTCCAAAAATATATGTGGAGTAAAGTTCATCTCGAAGAAATTAGAGAAGAGCAGCAAACCAAAATGGAAACTCCTCCTCCTAGCTCCTTTGAAACACCTGTCTCACTCGAAATAGTCCAGGAGAATCCAGAACCATCTTTAGAAGATGTTATAGATGTTCCTCAACTCCATCATAGGTCTCAAAGATAAAGAGTTTGGCCAAAAAGATACTAAAGTATCAATCTAACTAAAAATTATCAAGTCATGCTTTTAGAAAGCAATGAATCAAGCACCTACAAGGAAGTTGAGATGAGTCTGATGTCGAGAAATGGAAAGAAGGCATGAATCCAAAACGAACTCCATGTAAGAAAACTAAGTATGGGACTTGGTTGATTTGCCTGATGGGGAAAACTCATAGGAAATAAATGGGTTTTTAACATAAAAACCAACATGGATAAAAACTGAAGTTTTGAAATCTAGACTGGTATCCAAAGGTTACAAACAAATTCATGGGGTGGATTATGATAAAACCTTCTCTCTTCTTAATTCGATAAGGATTCTCCTATCAGTTGCAACTCATTATGATTATGAGATTCAGCAAATGGATGTCACGACCACCTTGTTACATGATATTTTGGAAGTGGATGCGTATATGATACAACCAAGAGGCTTTGAAGATTCATAATACGCTGGGAAGATATACAAGCTTCAAAGCTCAATCTATGGGTTGAAGCAAGTTCAAAAAAATTGGCTTCATAAGAACGAGGAGGAATATTGTGTATAGATGAAAGTTAGTGTGAGCAATGTTGTATTCCTAGTCCTATGTGTCGATGACATCCTACTCAATGGAAATGACATTCCTATTCTAAAGTCGGTAAATGCTTGGTTTACCACGAGTTTCAAATGAAGGACTTAAGCCAGGCACAATGTATATAGAGTATCATAATACTTTGAGGTACTCAAAACCATCTATGTCGGTACCAGAATATAGACGACGCTTAGAGTCCTCAAGGAGAATCCACAAGATCAAGAGCAAGTTTTACCACACACATCAGATGTATACTTACTATACTTTAGATTAAACTAGATTAAATTCATATATAACATGTGTATGCGATCCTATTATTAGTTAGATGTTTCTGCCAAATTAGATTCAATCAAAGCCTTACAGCCAAACTTCAGAAATGGATATTTTAAGATTGCACACTGAGTGCCTCTCTGTCAGCAATGAATCCCTCTGGTTGGAGCATAAACATCACTTTATACATATTGCCATTTAAGAATGCAGTCTTGACATCCATGTACCAATTGCGCGGCTATAGCTAAGAGAATTCAGATTGCCTTAAAGCTACTCGTGAAAAGATTTCATCATAATAGATGCCCTCCTTCTGAGCTTAACCTTTCAATATAAGCCTAGCATTTAAGGTTTCAACCTTCCTGTCAGATTCTCTCTTTTGATCCTAGACCCACTTACTCTAAATGGGTTATACCCCGCCAGGTAGTTTTACTAGCTCACACACTTGGTTGGAATCCATCCATCCCATTTCTAATTACATTGTTGCATGACATGAGTCAGCATCTTTATCTTGGTATGCCTGTTTATAGGTCCATGGATCCGATTCATCCTTGCTTGGAACTGATTCCGAAGACTCTCCCTACCCATGCCTATAAATCGATAGAGTTGATGAACAAGTGTTCCACAATGATGATGCAGGTCCTGAGTTGGTGTAAACATATTGGTGTCTGATAGGTGGTGAAGTATCAGTTGGTGATTGTCCAATTATTATAGTCTGAATCTCGCCATTCAACTCTTCTAGAATGATTTGGCTAATGGGTTTGTGTCTTATCACAGAGTCCTCTTCCATGAATCGGGTACTGATATTAACAATGACCTTCTCATCCTGAAGAGTATATAACCAGCTACACTTCGTTCCCTCCTGGTATCCTACAAACACTCGTACTTTTGTACGATGTGCCAACTTATCAGCGTCCTCATTTAGCACGTATACTGAAGAACCTTAAATTTGAACATGTTTTAGATTAGACTTTTGCCCATTCTAAAGTTTTGTGGGTGTTTTTAGATTGGAGGCACTAGTTTAGAATATAAACTTTTGTTTCGAAGGTGTATCCTCAAAACAAAATAGGAAAATCTGAGTAATTCATCATTGATCTAACCATGTCTAAGAGGGTTCAATTCATGCGCTCATCAATACTATTTTGTTGTGGAGTTCCCGGTGCAGTGAACTAGGGCGTGATCCCTCATCTGTCAAGAAATCTAAAACTCTCCAATAAGGTATTTGACACCACAATAAGATCCTAGTGACTTGATACGTTTTCCATGATGCTTCTCCATTTCAGCCTTGAAGTCTCTGAACTTATTCAATGCTTCAGACTTATGATGCATCCAATAGATGTATCCATATCTCAAATAATCTTCTATACATGTGATAAAATATTCGAAACCACCCCTGGACTAGATGTTCATTGGAGCATATACATCCATATCTACCAGTTCTAACACATCGTGGCTCAAATTTCCCTTGGTTTTGAAGATCCTTCTAGTCATCTTATTTTCTAGACATGATTCACATATTAGAAATGAATCAACCTAAAGTTCATCCAATGGGACATAATGTAATGCCCCGGTCTTTATATGCATGATTTATTATAACCTCATGTGCGACATTAGGGTTTTGCATTCCTAAGTAATAAAATTTTGACTAATGTAATAAGTTCATATATATTTACACATTTTTAGTTCAGAAATTGGATGTTCGGTTATCTGGTTGGGTTTCTTTTCTGAATTTAATTTTCTATATCGACAGATAGAATCATGATTCCGTCTCCTTCTATATACACTATTTATACGTTGCGAGTATGATTTTTGACAGTTTACTTTTTAAGTTTTTGGGTATATTATACGTCGAGTTGTTTTCTCGGATAATTCACGTTCCATAAATCGCGAAACTTTTCTTCGACTTTAAGCTATAAGTTCGACATGATAATTTAAGTATACGACATACATTTAATAGCCGAATAGTTTTATCTTTGGAAGAGCGAAACATAAAATATTCTTGAACCGCTTTATTAAAAGGCTAGGTTTAACCTAGTATATAAAGGGACCCTCCCTTTTTTATCTCACTTCATCTTCTCCCCATTCATTTCCTATATTGCCCCCCCTATTAAAGATAAGTCCTTCATTGTTCTTCCATTGAAGCTCCACAACCAAGCTCCATTGGTGTTCCAAACTTGAATCAAAGTTCATATTGAAGTAAGTTAGCTTCTCCTCTTCATTTCCATCTAAGTAGAAGTAGATTTTGGCTAACTTTAAAATTTGGAAACTGATGAAGGAACTTGGGTTTGATTTTCTAATATTTTATATGCTGTTTCTAAGTTGATTCTAAGGTACTTGGGAGTGTTTAAAACAAGTTTTATTCATGCATCGATTTTTGTCATTTGGGCCGAAAATATTAGGGTTCATAGCTCAAGTTACACAATATATTTCTACTTGATGATATGATGCTATGATGAATTTATGGGATTTTAATAAAATGTTTGGTATTTGGAAAAAAAGGAAGAATCATGCTTAGTTCTTCATATGTTGATATACGTTCAAAGTGACTTGATGATTTGTGATGATGTATGAAAGATATACATGATATGTTTTTGTTATATTTTTGTAATATGTTTTAGAAATTTGTTTGAAAACAAAGACATGATGTTAGATTTATGAAGTTGATTATGTGTTAGATAGTTGATATAACTAAAGAGCATGTTATGTATTGAGGATTTTTAAATCATGTTTAGGTCATTTTTCATGTTGGGACCAACATGAGTATGGAGTAAATGTGTTGCTAGATGTTATGATGCTTGATGTTGATGATGCTTGATATTGATGATGTTTGATATTTGTTGACATATATTGGAAATAAAAATATGTTAGTAGTCATTTTTCAAAAGAAAAGATTATGAAATGGAATTCGTAGTTTCGAGAAACATGCTTGTATGTAGACTCCTATATGTGTTATAAGTATGTCATGATTAGAGTTTACATATTTAGGATTTTCGTTGCTAGAAACGAGCTCTAGATTAATATGACATTTTTCCCATTCTCGCCGGAAATTAGCAGTTTAGCTACACTTCACAAAAATGGCCATAACTTTCTCCATGGTTAATATTTTGAGATCCGTAAAATGGACATGAAACTCGACTTCAGTGGATTTCCAGGGGTATAATATATAGTGTCCAATTCATACTGTGCAATTATAGAAATCTACATCTTTTCAGCCTTTATGCACAATATCTTTTGATTATGTCAAGTGTTTGATGATGGTTTTCGAACCAAGGAATGCGTAATGGAATCAAGTGTCGGTTACCGTTGTTAGTATATTTATATGTTATATTGGTCAGTGTGGTTCTCTAGGAGAATCATAGCTTTTAAACTTAAGTCGAATGCAAAACCCTAAAGTCCAAACATGTAGATCGAGTCTGTTGTCCATTAGACTTCATTAAGCTCGATCGACCGCTAAACTTAGTTGTTTCCGATGAAAGGTGGAGAAACAGATTTAAGCATAAGAAAGAGCTGAGAATCATTTTGCTTGAATTTATCACTTGTCCAGGTGGGCTTTCTATCCGGAAATGATTTGAGCTTTGCTCTATTTTGATGAAATATTTTACAAGCAAATTACGATTTTCAAATGATTATGATGCATAAAAACTTTTATGTAGATTCTAATGAACCTATCACCGTTGGCTTGCCAACCTATGAAATGATTGGGTCCTGAGCTAGACAAAGGTCGCTGGCCAGGGTTAGTGTACGCAATACTCGGGATTGTGAGCTCTCATCAGAGTGGCCGATCTTGTGGAGTAACGTTCGAGGGAGGTGGCCACCTTCTCCGGCATAAATTATGGATATGGTGAATCTGATGATATATGCAATGAAATAAAATGATTTAGTAAACACGGGATTTTCTTAGAACCCCCATGTGTTACTGCTTATATGAATGATGACAAATACGAAAGCATGTTTTATCTTTTAGCATTATGTTCACGGAGTACGTTGTACTCAGTCCTGTATATATTGAGCAGGGGATGTGACGGAAGGTGTTGAGTGGAAGTCTTTTGTCTACAAACAATGTTAAGCCCTGGTTACATATCTTCATATATGTAACCAACCATGTTTTTCCGCTGCAAACACTCTTTACGATTTTGCTTTCTAAGTCAGGTCGTTTGTAATGTACTATGAAGCCTTTCCTAAAATTCATGGCTAATATTATTACTATGTATTCTTATCTTGAATTCTAAGTCATTTACACGGGATAGATTCCCCTTCATGATGCCTTTATAGGTTATTTGTGGAAATCCACCCCTATTCCTTATGAAACGTTTGTTTCCCCCTTTCCCCGCTTCTTAATTCCTACCCCGGGTCACGCCCTGGCTGTGCCGTCCTTAGAGATAAGGGGCCGTGAAAGAATCATATCAGAGTGGTTCGTTTGCTCTGAGCCTATGTTCTTTCAAGCGAAGTTTAGTTCGATTATCTAAACTGATATAAGAATCAATTGTCAACTCAACACCTCGTCACGTCATGCTCAACTGAAGAGTAAGGTAAATAATTTACTAGTCTTTATGATTCAAACTTCTTTTGCCATGAAAAATGTATCTCTTTACAAGCTTTTATGAGATGTTAATTATGAACATGTATGGAACTATATATGTATGACGAAGCATGTAATGAATTTTATTTTACGATTACATATGAATTGTTGCTGATGAAGAAACATGAGACACGAGAACTTAGAAACTTTGTTGGAGTCTTCTATTACGCGAACGAGAACTTATGCGCCTCAAGTATTTCAGCATATACATGAATGTGAAAGGAGAACGATGATGATGTAATAACAAGGATCAATGATGCAGTGATATCTCCAACGAATATCACTTACGTACGAATAAATGCGAGTATGGTTATTTTTTATCGGGATGTCAATAACTTTCATAATGTACCCCATTAGAGAGTATATTATTATTTTTATGTTAGGTGTTCCTCAGAGTCCAGAGTTCGAGTCGAGAACTTAGGATGAGATTTATATTTTTCTTCTGAGAACCCTTTAGTAGAGTGGATCTATTATGTTGAGACGTTGATATTATATGTATACCTTCTTCATAGGATGGCAACCACGAAGATGACGTGGAAGTTAGTGAGGAGAAGGCCGACATCGTGCGACCTTATGGAGGCTCTCCGTAGCACGTATCGAGGCACAGACACCACCGCAGCCCAGTGCGTGGCAGACCTCGTGGTGACTTGGCGCCTAGCTGCTTCTCATGGTGTCTCGTACTACAAGGGCATTCATCACGTTATCTACCTCCTTCCGATCGAGTGGAAGGAGTGGGCTGCTGCAGTCTCATGGTACTGTATCTTTTTGCGTTAGCCCACTTTTAGTACCACCCGGAGATTGCGTGGCCTTTGCTATCTGGATCACCACTTTGTACCTCCAGCATCGTGCACCTCCCCTTGGAGCTTGCATGTATCGACCATATGCTAGGGGATATTTGCCAGAGAGGCCAGCTACACCTCTACCCATCCAGGTGGTTCTTGCTGCACCGCCTCATACTCAGGGTGGGTTTGACCCGAAGGCAGGGACCTCAGCACCTCGCCGTAGGGACATGAGGACCTAGCCTTTTACTCTCAGGAGGACGTCTCCGCCACTTCGACCTATGCCATTCATCGATCCAGTCCACCCACGATCGATTGAAGGCGATGCTCATCTACTTCTCCCAAAGAAGCGTAGAGTCATTGAAGACCCTGTTGCAGTCTCTCCAGTTTTAGACGAGGAGTCATAAGAAGATCCGGAAGAGGATCCGAAGGAGTTTTCCGAGGAAGACAACTCGACCGTCGAGTCGAGGGCGATTTGAGATAGTTCAGGATGGTGCTAGATAGCCATTTATTTTGTATTTTGTATGTGGAATGTCACTTATTTTGCTTATATGTGTCGTCCCGATGTCTAGCACTTTCTGATTTTATAGACGGCAATGCTATTTGTTAGAGCATCCCCTATTTTGGTATATGTGTAGGCAGGTAGCCTAGATCAACTTGTATAGCTTGATAGTCAGTAAGACCTCGCGGAAGGCAATTGTTCTACTATGATGCTTATGATATGTTGATATATATTTTGACCCTTTATGGGCTTTTCTTTTCATGAGTATGATGTTGTTATTTTATGATCTATTTCTCGACCCTGCCACGAGAGTTATTTATGAGTATGTGTTGATGCATTATGATTATGTAGTCGTGAACTCCTTTCTATGATAAAGTATGGCGATAAATTGGACCAGCGAGAATGAACTAATGATGATTATGTGAATCACAGAATGCCACCTAGAAGGGAAAGAAGAAGAGGAGGCCATGAATGCGACCCTACACCACCACCTCCTCCACCACTACGGGCTATTGAAGAGCTTTTCCTCAAGCATAATCTGCCTACTTTCAACATATCAGGAAACCCAAGCGATCCTGAGCTTTGGGTTAGAGCTATAGAACGAATTTTTAACTTCCTAAGGTGTACCAACCAAGAGCGTCTTTATTGTGTGCTCTTCTAACTCACTAGATCTGCATACTTCTGGTGAGAAGCACGCAGGAAGATTCTGATGGTTGAGCAACTGGAAAACTACTCTTGGGAGGAATTCAAGGAAGCACTATATGACAAGTATGTTCCAAAAACCTTCAAGGTCAAGAAGGAAGCTGAGTTCTATAATCTGAAGCAAGGGAGCATGTCAGTGACCGAGTATGATAGAATGTTTTGTGACTTATCAAGGTATGCTCCAGACCAAGTTGATACTGATGAGAACATGCCAGGGAAATTTAGATCAGGACTGAGGCATGAGATAAGCATGTCCTTAGCTAGCCATGGGAGGCTGAGCTACACTGAATCACTGAACAAAGCTCTGGATATCGAGGCAGCAATGCCAGAAGAGAAACGGGCACCCACAGTTACACCACCACCCATTCAGACAAATTCCCATGAATATAAGGGGAAGCATAAGTGAGAAGGACAAAACAATGGTGGCAATAACAACCACAATGGGAAAAAACACGCTAACAGGAATCCGTGGCAAGGAAATATACATCATGGACAGCCTCAGGCTCAAAGAGGCAACAATCAGGACCGACAGATGGTTCCTGCTCAGGGAGGCAATAACTAGGGACGAGTTGCAAACCCCATATGTACCAAGTGTAACAAGAAGAATCAGTGTGCCTGTCTATTGGGCACTAGAAGTTGTTACACATGCGGTCAGAAAGGCCATATCATGAGGAATTGTCCTAAGCAGCAACAGGGAGAGAGACCAAACCACCATGGTCAACCCCAGCTACTGAGGGTACTGCAAGGACAACCGCAACTACCGCCACCACCTAAAGAGCAGAATCAGAATACTAGGTCATATGCCATCCGTCAGAAGTAACCCGAGAAGGATAAGGGTAACTTGGCAGGTATGGGAAAACTTCTTAACCTACCTGTAATTGTTTTGTTTGATACTGGAGCATCGCATTCATTAATTGCTAGATCATGTGTGGATAATCTTAACATTATATCAAAACAGGATAGTCATGTCATGAGAGTATCTACACCACTAGGAGGAATTTCAACTACCACCCATGTTTGTTCTAATCTGGAATTAGAAGTCGGAAACCTTAAAGTGGTAACTAATAATCTGAATGTTATGACGATGTGGGATGTTGATGTAATCATAGGAATGGATTCGTTAGCCGAGATTTATGCCACAATTCTTTGCCATTAGAGGAAAATTTCCTTCCAAGCACTGGGAAAGGAGCCCATAAACTTTCACGGCATTAGGATGGGTAGAGGAGCACCCGTTACCTCTGCCCTTCAAGCCAAGAATATGATGATAAAGAAGGATTATCAGGCTTTCCTTCTTTACCTTAATGGGGAAGCTGGAGAAGAGAAGACGATAGGTGATGTGCCAATTGTGCGGGAATTCGAGGATGTATTCCCAGAAGCATTATCGGGTTTACCACCAGATAGACAAGTGGATTTCAACATCGAACTGGAGCCAGGGTCATCCCCAGTATCTAAAGCACCATACAGGATGGCACCGAAGGAACTGCAAGAACTCAAGATCCAACTATAAGAGCTATTGGATTATATTTCATCAGAACGAGTGTTTCTCCATAGGGAGCACCTGTTTTTTTGTGAAAAAGAAGGATGGTATGCTGATAATGTGTATAGATTACAGGGAGCTGAACAAGCTCAGACTCAAGAACAAGTATCCTCTGCCAAGGATAGATGACCTGTTTGACCAACTCAAGGGAACAACTGTGTTTTCTAAGATAGACCTTAGGTCTATGTATCACCAGTTGAAGATTCGACCAGAAGATATACACAAGATAGCATTCCGAACAAGATATGGACACTATGAGTTTATAGTCATGCCATTCGGATTAACAAATGCTCCCGCAGTATTCATGGATCTAATGAACAGATTGTTCCACCCGTACTTGGATAAGTTTGTCTTGGTGTTCATAGACGACATTCTCATCTACTCTATAAACGAGAAAGAGCACGAAGAACATCCAGGATAGTGTTGCAAACACTGAGAACTGAGAAACTCTTTGCTAAATTCATTAAGTGCAAATTTTTGTTGAAATAAGTAATGTTTCTTGGGCACATTGTGTCAGCAGATGGTATTAATTAAGGTAGACCCAGCTAAAATGGAAGCAGTAAGTGACTAGAAGTCACCAACCAACCCTAATGTGATTAGGAGTTTCTTGGGTCTAGTTGCGTACTACCGAAGGTTCATCGAAGGATTTTCCAAGATTGCTAGACCAATGACACAACTGTTGCGGAAAGGTAATAAGGTATTTATGGACAGATGAATGTGTTGAGAGTTTTCAGGAACTCAAGATAATATTGACTATTGCGCCAGTTTTAGCATTACCAGAAGCGAACAAGGAGTTTGTGGTTTACACTCCATGCAGCTTGTGGACGTAAGTCTCCTCTTTTACGCGAGGTATCTATGTTTCATGATTTCATCTATGTCAACTAATTGTGGTGCATAATTTTATTTGTATGGTGTTGTGTAATGGAGTTTGTATTCGATACTTGTGACACACTGTATGTGTATAGAACCAGACATATTGATGTTTTGACTTTGAACCACCGTGTGGGATGGTATGATGTGAAATTTGTGAACCTTGATGGGTTTCGAAAAACCGATGGTAGAGTTGGTGAGAAGCTCAGATGGATGGTTTTGTTGTATGTTTAAACTTGATGCCCACGAGATGTATTTGATTGAATTGGTGATTCTGTTTGTCGTTCGGGCATGTGGTTTTAAGTTCGATTATTTTTGGACTATTGTAATTATGCCCACTGTGGGTATGTTTAAGAACGTTTTTCTAAAGGAATTTAAGGGCCTGAGCATTTTTGTGGAAATCGATTTTTGAAAATATTTTGATGGTGCGATTAAACAACGGTCTGTATGGATTTTGAAATCGGTTGGATTTTGACAAGTTGGTCCTGTACTTTCAAATGACACCATCAGACGGTATTTGGAAAATGTATTTTAAAGTACTTTGGACATTGCAAAATATTATCGTTATCTTCGGTTATGATCGAAAGGATTTTGGAAAATTTCTGTTTTGCAAAATGACTTTGGTTTTCGGAATTTAAAATGTTATGTGTTTGTGTGTTGGGACTAAGTCATTGCGACAAGTTTGTTATGCTGTTATGCCCGTTGGAGAATTTTTACAGTATTTTCTAAATATAGAGATACACTGTTAGGAGCCGATCCTTAACCTTCAGAGCGGTTTTGAGACTTCTGAGTTGATTCTGTTGTCTTACAGTTAGTTGTTACTGCCGTAAGCTTCCGACTGTCATGGCAGTAACTTTGTTGTTACAGTTATGTCTGTGCTCATTATCGGTCGTTTGGTCCCTGTCGACCTAGTCATATGGTCCGTCTGTGGCGATCGTGAACTTTAACTGTTGTATCAGTAATTGCTCATTATTGTTTTAAATCATAGCCGGTGTGTTAGTGTGACCGAGATATTTTCGAACGTCTAACCGGACTATCAGAACGATCGAGTTTCGACTGTAAGGCCTGGCCGGGTTACGGCCGCAATGCAGGGCCGATTACAGCCGCAATGCATGGCCGGTTACGACCGCAATGCCTTGCCGGTTACAGACGTAAGTGAGGGGCCTGGTACGGCCGTAAGGGAGACCGAGTTACGACTGCAAGAGTCCATGCGTTACGGCCGCAACTTGCCGATGGTAACGGCTGTAATGTGCCCGAGCAATTTGGGCAGAGGGTAGGCCGATTACGGCCATAAGGGTTTGTTGACCGAGTTACGGCCGTAAGGTGCTGCATGTTACGACCATAACATGCTCGGCCATATATAGGCCTGGCCGACGGGTTGTGGTCATTTTCCACCTTTCATCCTCCTTCTTCTACAATTCTCGGCCGGTGCTCCTGGGTGGTGATCGGAGGTATCGTCGTGCATCATTTCGGGAAGCTTAGTTCATGCCAATCATCATCTAATCTTTGTTCTTCGTCGGATCGAGGTAAATTATTGAAATCTCCTAGGGTTGTCTTTCGGGATTTCCTTCTTGATTTTCGCTGCTCGTCTGATTTTGATGAATCGGTTGATGTTATCAAGCATTAGTAATCGTGTTCTATGGTCGGTATATCCATATTTCGAGTTTGTTTAACTCGATTGGTGATTCGAGTGTTCTTGGGAGTTATTGAATATTGAATGTTCGATTAAATGTCCCAATGAGTATCCCCTCGATAGTTTGATTGGATTTCCGTTATTTTTGGTCTTGTTTCTCATCGCAATCGTATCTTTGTTATTTTTGGCTGGGAGATTATAGGTGTTTGAGGGTTTTCGGTCAATCTTTCCCGTTGCTTCGCGTGTTTTGGACTTGAGGCGAGTATCTCATCTATAATCTTTATACTTTGAGAATGTGACGTGTCGTGAATTTAACGTGGACTTGTTAGTGATTGAACGTTTAACCGTAACTTACTTTTAAATGAATATGTGATTCTATGAAAGTAAATACGAACGTAAATCTGAGGTTCCTGAAGAATGACAACAACCATTTCATGTGTATTTTGCTTAAAACGAATGCTAGAAATGAGTAGTTATCCGAGGAAATGTGGAATCGTGGAATATTTGTATTGTCCGCTTGTTAGCCTGTTTCCTGAATGATGATGTGATGTGAATGTTGTGCCTTTTTGGAGGTGTATGATGTGTTAGCTTATGTTTTACGTGTTTGCGATTGTGGTGAATATTGTACCTTTATTGTTCTGTAATTGGTTAATTGAGATGTTACCCGGGTAGGGACCCGTGAGGCCACCGGCGGGGCGTGCTTGCGAGTACGGCTAGTTGATATGATTTGACCATAAGGTTATCGAATCGGGTAGGTCTGGATAGGGATCCGAGAATCGTCACTTGCGAGTGCGATGTCACGATAACTTATGGCGTTTTTGAATTATGTTACCCGGGTAGGGACCCGTGAGGCCTCCGGCGGCACGTACTTGCGAGTACGGCCAGTTTCCATGATTTGACCATAAGTTTATCTAATCGGGTAGGTCTAGATAGGGCTCCGAGAATCATTGCTTGCGAGTGCGATGTCAAGATAACTTATAGATGGGTTTGAGCTTGTTTTCGGTAGCTAATCCGGGTGGGTCCCATCGAGGCCACGAAGGTGATTTGAGTATTTGATTGGATATCTCTGAATTGTGAATGTTTGAATCATAGATCCCGGTTATATTGGTGAATATGGTTTTGTCTTTGAGACTTGTTTGAGAATTGAATCATTTATATGATTTTGAAACAAAACCCTTTTGAAAAGAAGAATTATAAATCTTTTCATGATTTTACACTGAGACACCCGACGTCTTCAATTATTCTTATAAATGTGTTTTGAAGTTATCCTTATGATCATTCCTAGTAGAAACTATTTTCGAAAAGAATTTAGACTCGGGGATCGTGTTGCTACCTTGTCAAAAGGTTATTTTCATAACGGTTGTATTCTTGATGTATAACTTTATATCTTGGTTACTTGCTAGCGATTTCCATCGCTAACCCCTCGTTGGGGCCTATTTACATTCTTTTCAGGTGTCCTGATGGGAGTGAGCAATCATAGAATCGACTTGGAGGATGATGTAAAGCAGCGGTACTAGTCACAGTTGTAGTCGGTTGTCCGTCAGTGATCAGTCGGTCTGAGTGTTCATTTCTAGTTACTTTGTCATCCTTAAGAGGATGGACATGTTGTGTAATTTGTGATCGAGTTGTGATTTGGTTTATCAGTTGTACTACTATGTTGTGTTTTGAGACACCTAATCGGTCTACGGTTTTATGCTTTGGTCGAGTTGACCACGTGTGGGTTTTATTTTGTAGTCTTTTGCCTGACAGATCCTTGCGGAAAGGGGTCTACGGCGTGTAATATCCGTGGGCAGGTTGGGGGTGTTACAAACTTGAGGTGGAAAAACCTGTCCAATGATCCAGCGCACGCTAGCATAGATGCCAAGATGACCCTGTCGGACCAACACGAGGTGGACATACAACAACAACACATATGCCCGACAACATGTATAACATCTATACATTAAACGTAATTAAAGTACTTGCCTTAGAAAGATGGCAAGAAATAAATACTTGAATGTCTTCAACAACTCGATCAATTGTTCGCAAACCTCAAACCTTACACAAAATTAAGTGATGATAAACTCAACTTTACGTAACAAGGCTATCGCACGAACATGCTAAAACGTTCCAACAAGTGATCGAACTAGTTATCATCATACGGCCAATTCCTGGTTAAATACTTAAAGCACACTACGTCGAACGAATACCATACTACATGTGAAACGAAGAATCATAACGGTGTCTACGGATTTCAGCATGTTCAAAACATTAAAAACCACATTCCAATTCTGCCCATCAATTCTAATACACGTATCGGTTATCTAAACGAATTCATAACAAGGTAAGTACGTTCAACCGAATTCTAAGTTAATCCCACTTATGATTCTCGTTCTTCCGCAAGTAAATTCATCTTATCCAATTTCTAAGTTCACCATGATTTTTACAATAATATCGTATCGTTCTAACCATTCATATGAAGATTGTCAATCCAATCAATCTTTACAACCTTGGATTATACTTGAAGAACAATCCCTATGTTCATCATCTTGAACCCAATTAGTTTAGGTGATAATATACTCAATTTGTTCATCATATACTCATCACGAAATCATCATCAAGGCAGGTTATAATTTTTGAAAATCAAATCCTTAGGCATAATCAAGGTTCAACTATTACCAATGAATACCCTACATTAATCTAATCCAATCTTCCTAAACTTGATGTACGATTCATAATGTTCATAACAAACTCCATAAACTCAGTAGCATGCTCATAATCAATACTGAGGATAAGAGTTTCAGGTGGTTGAAGCAACACATAACTTACTACGTAAGGAAACGACGAAACACTTGATGAAACTCGACGTCAGATGCTAGAACACTAATACCCAATGTTTGTTGTCTTAAACAATCACATTCATAGGCTGATATGAGGGGTTAATGTCGTGAGGGTAGCTCTTCAAGTCGAAAAAGTCGGATAATGGACAAAGGGTAAAGTGTGAAATGAAATAGGGGTGATGTCCTATATATAAGAAATGACCTTTGCTATTTCTTCAGTTTAGCGTGCGCTAATGGGCTCACAGCCTACTGTCTCTTTCTGTTCTCCGTCTTACGTACGTTAAACAACCTTTACATACGTTAATGCAACAGTTAGCGTATGATAACGCCTTATCATAGCGTGCGCTAACGACAGTTATCTAATCCGGGTATGTCTTGCGGGGACTCCGAGGTTCGTAGCTTGTTAGTGCGATGTCGGGATAACTTATGGTTGTGGTTTGGTTATGTGATGTACGTGTCTTGGGTTGTCCAGTCGGGTATGTCTCATGGAGGCTCCGAGGTTCGTATCTTGCTAGTGCGATGCCAGGATAACTATGAATGTATATATGGTTATGGTCACGTCACTGTCGTCACAGTGACATATGATTTGGTATGGTTTCCCATTGGGTTATTCACTCGGGTATGTTCTGCGGGAGCATCTGAGGTTTGTGGCTTGTTAGCACGGGATGCGAGTAATCCTTGAGAATATGTTAATATGTATGATTGGGTCGTGGACCCCATGCTTTATGACCGGAACGGTATGATGGGGTTGTGGACCCCGTGTGTTGTTATCATAATTATATTTTGGGAAAATGACTTTTGGGTCGTGTCCCTAAGTGGTTTCGAAAGGCTTGAGAATTCTAAAATCCCAAACGTTTTCAAAATTCCCGAGATCATAAATGTTTTGTAAGATGTATATGGGTTTCATCCCCACCTTTCATGATTTGAACTGTTTTGGTCAAGTGACTTATCTCGGGAAGCATGTTCACGATTATTATGTGCTTGGAGTATGTTGTGTATGGCTTGTATTTGCATTTTATACTTGCACTAGCAAAACAGTGGAGTTTTACTAACCCCCGAGTATTCGGGGGGTGGATGTCTGTATTGCGTCCAGGTACTTGTAGGTTGCTGGGGAGCAAATCACAGGATCAGTACGAAGGATGATGGAAGACGACAATACTAATCACATGAAAACCAGTCGTTGAGTATTTTGGTAGAGTCTCATTGTTTGGCTCTTCATTGCGTAGTTTCCCCATTTTATGGGTATGTTGATGTATTCCAACCCCTGCGTGGGTATGAGTTGTGAGGAAGAGTTATGTATGTTTGATTTGTGTGTTGTGGCGAAAGACCAAATCGATCTATTGGTTTGTTATTATCCATGTTGGCACGTGTTGTGTTATTGTGTTTTCTGTATTTAGCCTGGTTGATCCTCACGGAGAGGGTCTGTGGCGCTGTAATATTCCCAATTGATTTGGGGGTGTTACAGAATATGATATCAGAGCTTAGGCTGCGGAAACCTAGGTTGTCGGGTCGAGTTGTGTGTAAGTCGAGTCTTGTCTTATCAGATTTTGTCTGACTGAGTCGTGTCGCGACGCATCGTATGGGATGTCGGTCGTGATTAGTATCAAGGTGCAGCCATCATCTTCGTGCGATCTGTGGATGTAAGTCACCCTACCATGTTGTGTCTCATGTTAAGCGAGCTTGTGTGATTTTTTTTATGATGTGGAGTCTAAATGTGAGTTGTGGATACGTAATCCATACTTATTGATTCTCGTAATGTGCTGGAATGGAGAGTAGTGCCGGTATATATATATATATATATATATATATATATATATATATATATATATATATATGTATGTATGTATGTATAAATCGTTTTTACAAGGGCAATGGTTTTGGTGTGACTACGTAAGAAAAGGTTTATCAACGGGATATTTTAAAGCTTTAAATGTTTTGGAAAGTCACGCAAATTTCATTTTAAAACATCCTTCAAGAGAGAAAAAAGTTTGATTTCCGTATGATGACCTTGAGACCGAAAATTTTGAGAATTCAAACTACTTATATTTTATTTTCATCTGGTATTACAAGTTTTCAAAATTTTGTTTTTTAAAACTCAAATGAGGTCTACCAAAAGTTTACTTGAAACATGTCTTTCGATTTTAACTTTTCGGTTATGAATTTTGGTTGATAGGTATGTAGTAATGATGTTATTATTATTTCGACTATAATGCTCAGAGTTGTGGTAAAAGTGGTGGGGTGCACACTGAGTCGTTCGGTATGCACTCATTGAGATAGTTTTCTTGACCGAGAGGTGGGAATTAGGTTTTGAATGTTAATTATCTTATGATGGTTATTTGCATAATGTTATAATTATGTGAACCGTTGGCGTTTGGATTTATACGCTGTTGTTTATTTGTAACCTCCGGTCTAGTACCGTTGGAAGGTGAGTACGCATGCATTGCCAAACTTGCACTGTTAGCGCATGCCATCTTTTGTTGTGGAGCGTGCTTTCTAGCTGGGCAAAAGTTTTGGGACTGCATTTTTGCCGTCAGGCCTAATTTTTGCAGTCTATCATATGTGAGTGGATTTTATGTGTGATTATATGATTTTCGTTGCATTAGGTTGTTGCTTGTTAGTATGCCGAGGGGCAGAGGTCGTGGTCGTAACCGTGGTACTGATGGCCACGGCGGTCAGATGCGGAATCGAGAGAATATTGTCGGGAATGATATTGGTATTAGTTTTGCTACTATATTGTAACAAGTAGCAGCACAGATGACTCAGTTGACCCAGGATGTTCAACACAACACTGACGCGACTCGAAACGTCGGTGTAAATCAATGGCTTCGAGAGGTAGTTCGTATGAATCCCCCTCGATTCGTTGGTGCTGCGGATGCGTTGGCTAGAACGGATGGCTTTTCCAGTTGGGAAAGATATTCGAGGCAGTCGATTGTCCCGAAGAGCGGAAGGTACCTATCGCTCAGTACCTTCTTGACAAAGTTGCCGCTAATTGGTGGGAAGCTATTAAACCTCGTGTTCGTGATGTCACGTGGGCGGATTTCCAAGAATTTATGGAAGCTGAGTTATGTCCAAAACTGATTAGAGAACAGAGAATTCGTGAATTTTATTTGGCAGAACCACAAAGATATATCGGTGTCGTAGGCTATCATCGACTATAGCAAACAACTCAGTTATATGCAAGATCAGTTGAGGACCAAAGAAAAGAAGATCCTTCATTTTGACAGACGGATGAAGCGGGAGATTCTCCAGTATATGGAGGGATTCACTTGCACTTTGCTGAGAGATTACCAGGATCGAGCTTTAGCCTACGAACTAGCTTCATTATCGTCAGAGCGTATGCCCGAGTCGAAGAAACAGAGGATGTCCGATGACCTTATGGACAGTACAGGAGTTGGTGTTTCTGGATTGCAACGTCGTAGTCTTTCTGCTGTGAAGCTCCATCACTCGATGCGTGGGACTGAGAGTTCCAAATCGTCATCTTTGACTCCTGGTAAAGCCAGGAGGTGTTTCAACTGCAATGTGTCGGGGCATGTTCGTGCACATAGCCCTTATCCGCCAGTAATGTGTTACAAGTGTGGACTCGTGGGACACCGGGATCAGTTTTGCAAGTTAGTCACCGAGCCTTCCGAGGCATGGACTTGAGCATAGATATCAGGATTGACTCTGAGGAGTCCCTGAGAGCGTAGTCTACCAGTCGTATTTTATGTTATCTCCTTGCCTTGTTGTTTCGACTTTCGGGGATGAACTTCTTTTATAAGGAGTGGATCGGATATTTGAACTTCTGTATTTTCAACTCTATCGACTCGTTTATGTTCATTGATATTATCTAAACTTGTCCTATCTTTTGGTTTTGTTGATCGAACGAGTTGTGGTATTGTTTCAGATTAATTCGTTTGTTGTTGTGACTTTTTCCGAATTCGGCTCCATTCCTATGAATCTTATGTAAATGCATATCTTGCCATTTTTACCAGACCACATATTGTCTCGAGTCGAGGTATGAACTTCGGAGTTGCTATTTGTTTTTTGTTGTTCGTCGTGATTCGAAATTGATTGTTCTACCACAGTTGTCTCGATCATTTGTTGTCAGTTTTTTGTTGACCTCGTATCGTGATTTTTGAGCATTTAGATCACTTCGTATTTTCCTTAAGTTCGGGAAATTAGCTTCGTTGTCGATCTTCAAACCCTTGGGTGGTGGAATTTCGTATTTTTTTCAGCGATTAGCTCGCGTTTTGATTGATGTACTATTCGGTTTGGTCAACCATATTGATTTTGTTCGTTGCATTTTGTTATCATTATGGTTTAGCGATATGGATGGTAGCAGCCACGTGCTGCATGTGATTCATTGCAGGTCATCGACAACGGATAGCGTGTGTTATCTGGGATTGTTTTGCATTGATCGTTTTATGTTTTAAGTTTCGGGAACGAAACTTCTTTTAAGAGGGGCAGAATGTAATACTCGAGATCTTCATTCTAGTTTCGTTGAGTTTTTCTGCGGGTTATCGGTTTGGCGTTGTCCATGTATTTGGAATGTTGTGCCATGTTTGGGTGTGTCATGAGTGGACACGTATTTGATTTCCATTTCAGATCGTTGCATGAGTTTTTGACTCATTGTGGTGTAGCGCGCGCTATCGCTTGTGGTGTAGCGCGCGCTACTGTGCCCTTGTTAGCACATGCTACTGGGTGTGTAGTGCACGCTAACCGGTAGTCCAGAGGCAGTCCAGGAGCCACTGGACTGGGACTGGAGTCTCGTTAGCGCACGCTAAGGTTGGTAGATAGCGCACGCTATCGTCTGATTTGCGCATGCTAATTGTCCTTTCTAACGCACGCTACCTGATAGGTGCAGATCTGTCCAGGAGCCACTGGACTAGATTCGTGACTCGTTAGCGCATGCTACGCATATTGGCTAGCGCACACTAACAGTGTTGCGGGCGGAACATTCTGGAATCGTTGACCTGTTAGCGCGCGCTACTGTGCAGAGTTGCGCATGCTAATAGCTGCCCAGTATAAATACTGGACAGCAGGCTTCCTTTCCCATTTTTCTTTCTTTATTTCTTATTTTCATTTCCAGTGGTCGGGGCGAGTCTCTAAGGAAGACCAGAGGCGATCTTCATCTTCAATCATCATTGTGGTGAGTTTTCTTCATGTTATTATCACCATCTAACTGGTTTTCATTACGGATCGAAGTATTTCCTTCTTAAGAACCCTAGTTGAGAAATATTTGGGTTTTTTTCTTTGTTTCGTGATTCTTACCCGATCTCATCCAATCGGTTGTGTATTCTTGTTGTCTTGGCCGTGACCTTCGGATTGGTAACTCGTTTAATGATTTTATATCACCCAGAACAATGATTCTTGATTTCTTTGAGAAACTCTTAGATCCTTGTTGATCTTAGTGTCGTTTCAGATTCTGATTAGTGTTGTTAATTTGTGATGGTATTGTTCTCGTAGTATTCGTGGGGCTGTCGAGACTCTTGGTCTTTTTCGGAAGTTCGAGGGCTGTCAACCTCATCCGTTCGTTGTTCGGTTGCTCATAGTTTCGAGCCAAGTATCTTGCCCATACACTTCAGGTTTCGTAGACGTAACGGTTTATAATTAATTGTATGTGTGCGATCCGAATGTTTTAATGAACTTTAAAAAGGATCGGTATATTCTCGATAAAGGATTTTCTCCAAAGATAGCACGTATACTTCGTGAATAAATGTGTTTTCGGAATATACGTATATGCGTCGTATGTTGGAAGATGTTATAATCATATTTCGTGAATATAATAGACCGTAATCACTTGCCGAGGATTGTGTATTGATATGTGTACTTGTTCGGTGAATATGTGACGTTGTGTGATATGAGTTATTACTCCTTTATAAGGAGGTTGTGGTGCTTAGTGTTGCTTGGCATCGGTATTGGCTTGTTGTTGTATGATTGTTGTAAGTGATGTACCACTGGGTAAGATTTGTTGAATCTCCGGGATCCGTCCTTGCTAGTACGGGACGGGCATCACTGTAGGGTTATACAATCGGGTAGGTCTTGCGGGGATTCCGAGATTCGTGGCTTGCTAGCCCGATGCCGGGATAACTTGTGGAGTTATCCAATCCGTGTATGTCTTGCGGGGACTTTGAGGTTCGTAGCTTGTTAGTGCGATGTCGGGATAACTTATTGTTGTGGTTTGGTTGTGTGATGTATGTGTCATGGCTTGTCCAGTCGGGTATGTCTCGTGGAGGCTCCAAGGTTCGTAGCTTGCTTGTGCGATGCTAGGATAACTATGAACGTATGTATGGTTATGGTCACGTGACTGTCGTCACGGTGACATGTGATTTGGTATGGTTTCCCATTGAGTTATTCACTCGGGTATGTTCTGCAGGAGCATCTGAGGTTAATGGCTTGTTAGCACGGGATGCGAGTAATCCTTGGGAATATGTTAATATGTATGATTGGGTCGTGGACCCCGTGCTTTTTGATCGGAATGGTATGATGGGATTGTGGAACCCGTGTGTTGTTATCATAAATGTATTCTAGGAAAATGACTTTTGGGTTGTGTCCCTAAGTAGTTTCGAAAGGCTTGAGAATTCTTAAATCACAAACATTTTCAAAACTCCCGAGATCATAAATGTTTTGTAAGATGTATATGGGTTTCATCCCCGCCTTTCATGATTTGAACTGTTTTGATCAAGTGACTTATCTCAGGAAGCATGTTCACGATTATTATGTGCTTCGAGTATGTTGTGTATGGCTTGTATTTGCATTTTATACTTGCACTAGCAAAACAGTGGAGTTTTGCTAACCCCCGAGTATTCGGGGGTGGATGTCTGTATTGCGTCCAGGTACTTGTAGGTTGCTGGGGAGCAAATCACAGGATCAGTACGAAGAATGATGGAAGACGACGATACTAATCACATGAAGACCAGTCGTTGAGTATTTTGGTAGAGTCTCATTATTTGGCTCTCGGTTGTGTAGTTTCCCCGTTTTATGGGTATGTTGATGTATTCCAACCCCTGCATGGGTATGAGTTGTGAGGAAGAGTAATGTATGTTTAATGTGTGTGTTGTGGCCAAAGATCAAATCGGTCTATTGGTTCGTTATTAGCCATGTTGGCACATGTTGTGTCATTGTGTTTTCTGTATTTAGCCTCGTAGATCCTCATGGAGAGGGTCTACGACGCTGTAATATTAACAATTGGTTTGGGATTATGTTGTTTTGTTATGAACATGATTATAGAATCATGGTGTCTTGGTGTTCTTGGTATATATCACATCAAAGAGGAATATGTTATAAGATATAAATGGTTTCGGATATATACATGGATTTGGTAATTAAAGCCAATATTATGTTGATTTTAGTGTTAGATTTCGTATGTTCTTGGTGAAATGTGCATCATGATATGAGGTTGAATCTGGAAAGATTATGGTTAATCTTAGAATATGATTATTCATGGTATTGAACTATTTGGATAGTTTGGATGGTCGAGTATATCGGTAGTACTATTTTATTGTGAATTTACAATTATGAACAAGGAGGAATCTTTTTAATCCATATATGATATTGATTTCGGAATTGAGTATGTTATAATCCTTGTTATTGGGTTGAATTGACTGTTGATATGATTATCAGATTTTAAAATCGTATTGTGGTTATGGATTCGTGATTTATTGATCAGGGTTGTTCGGATTTGTGTTTAATCGAGATATTGTGGAACCATTGGGTTTGTTGATTGGTTATATTGATTGTTGATTGTTATCGAACTTGTTGTTATCGATTATTGCAATAGGTTGTGAGGATTGATCGCTGACTAGAATAATATATTGCGGTCGAGTTCGAGGATGTTCATGAATTACTTTGGCCAGGGCCGAGGAGTTTGTAGAAGAAGGCAAGGAAATTGGTAACAGCTTCATTATCATCGTATCGGCATCGAGGCAAGTTATTACTTGTTCATTTTATAATATTTAATGAATGGTTTCAGTTTCATTTCGTTTATAATGCATATAGCAATGATTATTATGAACTATGGATATTTGGATTGTATGTTGTTCTCCGATTTTTGGGAGTAAAATCATATTGTATATGATTTACATTCGTTATTGGTATAATTGGGTATCGAGGATACATTGTGGTAAATGCAAGATATGAGTTATCTACAGTCCATGGTACTTTTGGATCGTCGAATATCAAGGAAATTGTTAGTGATGGTTTTGTCATCGAGATTGCTCTCGAATGACTCGGGCAAGTACTCTAATCATTTCGTCATCTTCTATCGATCATGTTGTGATACATTTGTGTATCGTTGTTGTCATGCATTTTTGTATTGTTTTTATCATGCATTTGTGCATTGTTTTCGTATGTCCACCTCGTGTTGATCTGACGGGATCATCTTGGGATCTATGCTAGTGTGCGCTGGATCATTGGACGGGTTTTCCACCTGGTGTTGGTCCGACGGGATCATCTTGGGATCTATGCAGTAAACGCTGGATAATCGGATTACCCATGTGTTGTTGTTGTGCATAGGTATGGTTATCCACCTTATGTTGATCTAACAGGATCATCTTGGGATCTATGCTGTGTGCGCTGGATCATCGAATTTCCATTGTGTATACATTTTTGTTATTGTTGTGGGCATATTCATGTCGTCATGTGAGTATGCATTTGTAGGTCTCTTGTAGGATCAGATCCGTAGGTTGTATTGGTCTGATCTCGAATTAGACTGACACGAATTGTCATGGCATTGTGTATCTTGAGGTACATTTCGTATTTTTCTTCTTGGTACATGTCTGTTGATTGTTAATCGATTATCTTGTTGAGATTTGATGATGTTATCCGATGGATTGGGTTGGACAGAGTTGGTATATTTCGTATCACTGAGCTATTATGATGTTTTGAGAATCTTTAGTATTGCCTAGGATACCGTACAAATGTTTGTGTACGATTCAGTGTATTTTTGAGAAATACAAGATGTAAAATCTGGTGAGGATTACTTTGATGAGGATTATCACAAATTGGTAAGGTTATGATGGTAAGATTACATTGCTAGTGTTCTTGCTTTGTAATTTCATTGGTATGTAATTATTGACGTAATATGATCTTTATCATTGTTGAGTATTATGGCTAACCCCGTCGTGGGCTTTATTTTTAGCTACTCGGAGATCGAGCTAGTAGCGGTCGTGAAGGGATGAGCTTCCTGGAGGATACTGGCTATGGCGTGTGTTTATGAATTGAGTACTTGGACTAGTTGTTACTTTTCCGTTGTAAAGTATTTTTAATCATTTGTTATATCGGCTGCGAGTGTGTTTTAAAATGGCTTGCTAGCATTTTACGAACTTGAGTTTATTTTGGAAAATTGTTTTCTAAACTATTTTGTCGATACGTGCAAGTGGTGGCTTAACGTATACTTTTGAAACTGTTGAGTTTTGACGTTTTGGCCTTGTACTTTCAAATGAGGTTTTAGGATGGTATTGATAAATGGATTTTATAAAGTCTTTCAATAATTTTAAAAATATTACCTTTGTTGCCCCGTACGCGTATTTGAAATGTTTGTAAAAATGTCTTTTAGCCTTGTGGGTTCCGGTTCGGGGCCCACGGTGCTGTAATATTCCCGGATGGCTCTGGGGGTGTTACAGAATATGGTATCGGAGCTTAGATTATGGAAACCTAGGCTATTGGGTCGAGTCGAGTCTTGTTTTTGTCATGTCATTCGAATTTTCGGTTGGGAGCCCTAGGTTTTTGTTGTTCACTTGGGCTTGTGTGTTATGTGGTTTACCAGTGTGGTACTGTGGTTGTTTTAAAACTTATCCAAATGGTATTAACGTGATTCTTTGGAAAGAGATGTGTCATATTTTGAGTTGAACTAATTTTGCAAATTGTATGATTTGAAAATATCTGTATCAAGTATTTTCTAGAGTTGATACATGTGCCAGTATCAACGGGAATCATCAGCTTCACGATCTGTAAGTATTTGGATTTTTGAATTGCCTTGAGGTTAATTGCAGTTATAAGTTGATATGCTTTGAGATTCAAAAGAATACTATGTGTTACTGTATGAGGTAGCAGAATGTAAACCCTCAATCCGCTCAGGGATATTACACGCCGTACACCTTCTCCTCGAGGATCTACCAGGCTGATAACTAAAATCAAACATCGCCTTTAAGGCTAAAATGACTCAGTAGACCGATTTGGTCTTTCAATAAATACATACAACTCAAATACAACTCATGCCCACGCAGGGGTCAAAATACAACCACACCCGTACAACGGGAAAGGATACTGCAGCGGAAAAGAAAATACAACTGGACCAATGCGACATCAACGGATCCTCGTGTGATTAGTATCGTTCATCTTTCATCATCCTTCGTGCTGACCCTGTGTTATGCTCCCAAAACCTGAATGCAAAAATAGACATCCACCCCCCGAATACTCGGGGGTTAGCAAAACTCCACTGTTTCGCTAGTGCAAGTACAAGTGCAAAAATACGAGCCATACAATTCACATTCCACGAATAACAATAACCAGGAATCCGCAAAGATCCAAACGTAACAAAAAGTACTTCCCGAGGCAAGAGTTTGGGTATATATTTCCAAAACCGAAAGACAATAATTAAAGGGGAAACAATTTATAAAACAGTTTAAAATGCCCTCGAGAGTTTTAATAGAAAACAATTTAGGATTACCGAATCCTTATCTTTCCAAAATCAACAGGGGTCACAGCCCAAAGGTTTTGTTTTCGCAAATAGAAAACCAACAACAATTTACAGGGTTAAAACCCACGTCACGTGTCCTGGGCGGACATAAAATTAATACAATATAATCGCCCAAGATACGTAAACCTTGGTCACCAAAAAAAAAATACAACATCAACTCGTGAATCCAGGGCTATACCATTGGATTCCCTTCGTGGCCCCGTCGGACCCTCCCAAGGTGAGCAGAATGCGTTTTCGAAACCATATACACCAACTCGTGAAGTTTTACTCGTGAATCCAGGGCTATACCATTGGAATTCCCTCCGTGGCCCCGTCGAACCCTCCCGAGGTGAGCAAATACATTCACCAAACATACACACGCACTCGTGAAGTTTTACTCGTGAATCCAGGGCTATACCATTGGAATTCCCTCCGTGGCCCCGTCGAACCCTCCCGAGGTGAGCAAATACATTCACCAAACATACACACGCACTCGTGAAGTTTTACTCGTGAATCCAGGGCTATACTATTGGAATTCCCTCCGTGGCCCCGTCGAACCCTCCCGAGGTGAGCAAATACATTCACAAAAAAAACAAACGCACTCGTGAATCCAGGGCTATACCATTGGAATTCCCTCCGTGGCCCCGTCGGACCCTCCCGAGGTGAGCGAAAATACATGCACACAAATTAGCATATCACACCAAACATATCCAAGAAATCCACCCAAAGGCAACAACGCAAGGCACGACACAATTGTCAAATCACAACGCATTGAAAAGAGAATATATGTATATATATTATCAAAGCACAACAACAACAACAAGCGAATTTACAGGGTTCACGTAACCATCCACAGAGCACAACATTCACAAAACTCATGCGTTTTGAGAGAGGGCCTTTAACAAGGCTAACCGAATTCTTGAAAGTTCAATTCAAACGATCAAATAAACACATAGAGACGATCACTAATTATCATATCCATAAAATAAGAAAAGTATGGGCAAGGTACTTGCCTCGAATAACCACAACGCGGAGAATCGGCCGAAGTAGGTTGGCACGAACCGACTACGAACTCGCCGACCCCACCAAATGCCAATTCACGATAATAAACTATGGAGGACAATAACAACAATGAAAATGAATTCCATAGCATGACTCAAAGCCGTTGAATTCAAAGAACGAACGACGAATGTTCAAGTGTTTTCCCCAAAACGGCCAAGAACACGATTCGTCCCGACAAAACACGAAAACGGAATTCCAAGTTGAAATATGGATATACAATCCATAGAATATGTTTAACAACATCATTTAACCATAATCGATCCATCGAAAACGGATGAAAAACGAGATCGGGGACAAATCCCCCGAAAAGTCAATTCGAAGTAAATCAAGAAATATACTTCGATTCGACGAAGAACAATGGATTAAATGATGTTAAACACGAGAATACTACCAAGATTAATCATACCCATCATGAATTAATCAACAACATGGAACGAATCGGACAAAAATACAAAGCCCCCCAAATTCACGAAATTAGGTTTCTAAGGAAGATTACCTTGATTCGCTGGATCAAAGGATGATAACGGATGATTGATTGATGTTATGAACTCAAGAACTTCATAGATTTGTTGTTAAACAACATGGCTTCGTCACCCATGAATCGCCAGCCGCGGACGGAGAAGGAAGGAAATGAAAAACGAAGGGAAAAGTGGCCGGTCTGTCATATATATACTGGGCCAGAACTAGCATGCGCTAGCCTTCCCGGACTAGCGTGCGCTATCGGCTAGTACCGGCCGAGCACTCTCGGCCATGGCCCGCATGACCCGGCACCAACGACCAATTCTGCCGACCATGACTGTCCGCCCGACTCCCGCTAGCGTGCGCTACGGCCGGAAGCCTGCGCGCGCTAGCCGAGCTGTCCAGTAGCCTCTGGTCTAACAAACTCACCCAGGTAACGTACGCTAGTCGGCCGACAGCGTGCGCTACCCCTGCCGGTTAGCGTGCGCTACAACCGACAGTAGCGTGCGCTACCTGCCGATCCTGACCGAGTCCAGAACCTCAGAACCCCACTGCCCAGACCCGATAGCGTGCGTTAGGCCACCCGATAACATGCGCTACACCTGCCGGTTAGCGCGCACAGCCTTCCGGCAATAGCGTGCGCTACGCCGGTTCCTGCCGCACCTGTCCGGCCGGTGCCCGCAATCGTCCGGCCAGTCCCGCAATCGTCCGGCCAGTCCCCGACCACCAAGGCTCGACGACCCGATTTCCGAAAACGTACAGAACAAACACGACGAAAAGTTCGCGGACAACATCAACGGCCCGAAATGAAAACATAATACCATAATTAATCATACGCGACCAAGAAACGGGTCGAGACAACAATTCCAGATACGGATACCCGTAACTTTCAAGAAATTACAAAATGGCCCAAAACGCCCGGAAATCACGATACGTGATCGAATAACAAAACCGAAGTTCACAACACGTCTAACAAAGTTAAACAGACTTGCGGGAAACTCGAAACAGCAGTTTCAGACGAGATTCGCAAGAATCGAACTCAAGTGCGGAAAAGTCGCTAAAAAGCACGGAACTCAACAAAACAACACCGAAACGAACTCGGATGACAAAAAGTGTAGAATTGATAATTCTCAGAATGACGAAACGGTCATGAGCGAGTCGTCAAAATGGACTCTAGCCGAAAAAAGAAATTTACCGAAAATCAAAAATTGCGGGTATTACATTCTACCCTCCTTAAAAGAAGTTTCGTCCCGAAACTTAAAATAAGTAGGGAGAAGCAATATCCCCTGCCAGGAAAAATCGACGAGATACACAAAAGCCGAAAACTCGTGCCCGACGGCGAAATGCTGCAAGAAACGCAAAGAGACATACGGCGTGAAAACACGCTCCACGGCGACCAACACAACGCCGCCGTTAGGAATATAATAAAACCAACATATGACAAGCGTCATCAAACGGATAATATAGTCAAGTCAATTATCCGAACAATCACAAAACACAACGAATGAAAATCAATAAGATTGACCGACCCAACGGTACATCAATCAAAACGCGAGTCAATCGCTGAACAAATACGGAATTCCACCGCCCAAGGGTTGGAAGATCGAAAACGAGACTAATTTCCCGAACTTGAGGGAATCAGGAAGGAGCTTGAACGCTCACCAATCACAAAACGAGAACAAAAACCGAACAAGCAAACGATCGAGACAACAAAAATCGAACAATCATGTCCGAAACACGAAGGATAATACAATTCAAACAACAACTCCCAGGATGATCTGGTGAGAACTACAAGACATGCATTCCCATAAGATCCACAGGAAAGGGAATAGCGATTGAAAAGTCACAACGACAAACGAGTTATTCCGAAACAATACCACCCTCGTTCGATCAACAAAAGTAAGGGATAGGGAAAGTTCAGAAAATGTTAAGGAGCATAAACTAGTCGACTGAGTCGAAAATACAGAAATTCAAAATCCGATCCACGTCGAATGGAAGAGTTAATAGAACCAAATGATGTCACTTCCGAATAATTTTCACAAGAGTCGAACCGAACTCGAAAAAGTCACAGCGATAACTAGATCGACCTACAACAAGATCACAGCTCGTTCGGATGATGAAACCGAAATACAGAACAAGTTCATAAAGTATCAACGAAAACGAGCGAGTCGGTAGAATTGAGAAAGAGAAAAATGCAGAAGTCAAAAATAATACGGGTATTATATTCGACTTCTTCTAAAAGAAGTGTCGTCCCCGAAACTCACAACAATGAAATCAAGGTGGCGACACAACAAGCAACCGACAGAAACATCCTTTGAAGGCCTCTCAAAGACGATTCTGATAACCGTGCTGAAGCGCGAACTCCGAAAGTCTCGGTATAGCCAATTCGCAAAATTGAATTTGGTGTCCCTCGAGTCCACACTCGAAATGTGTTACTGACGAGAAGGACAAATTGCACATACATTCCCCCGACACATCACCATTGGAATGCCTCGGCTCGGCATACCGAAAATACAAATGCTAGATACAATGGAACATAACATCACAAAACAACAAACCGGAGATGCCAACTCAGAACAACAAGGAATCATAATACATATCATAGACAACGATTACCATCGTAAGGTAATACACACACAAACACTACAACAACGACGGTATCGTTCGGCGACCTCAACGGCCCGAACGATAACCAGCACATAATTACAACCATCATGAAACAATCACACATGTACACAAACGTACAAACTCAAGCTTTAACAGCTCACACAGGTGCGATAACATGCAAGCCACCACGAAATGACAACATTAAAGATCGTCATCATACCTCCCACAAAGGGTTAACAAAACATGAGCGTGGCGAACGACTCAACGTTCACACCACCAATTCAATCATAATTCGGAGGGCTAACACCCTAACAACAATACCAACATCATACACACCTTCCCCGACCACAAGCAGGAAATGATGAGTTTTGAAACGAAAACCACCTTTTGAAAACAGTTTGGAAATACCAGTTGATCTTGAGTATCATTTTACAAAAAGTTGACAAACATCATTTTCGAGACTTTGAAAATCATCTCGCATTTGAACAAAAATGAGGACACCTTTCTTTTAGTGAAAACTTTCAAAAATATTCGACCCTCAGGTCTAAGCAATTTCCAAAATTACTGGAAGGAAAAAAAAAATATTTTTTTGGTCCTCAAGATAGAAGAATTTTGAAACAGATAGTTGCGCTAGTAGGCGCGTTGAAAATACAATCCATTTAAAAGTACGACTCGAATTTTATTTTCTAAGATACTCAAGGTTTTCGAAAATCTATTAGGCTAGAATGCCTAAAAACTCACATGTAACAATATTCACTTACATACAATCATAATACACGCAACAACTCGCTCAAAAATCAAGACAACACCTGTCTTTTACCGGAAACAACAGTCAAATATCACAGTCAAAAGGACCGTAAATAATGACAATACTCCTCATATAAATGAAACCTGAGAGTCAAATAACCACATATCCAGAAATCAAAATCCATTAGAGGATTCCGTCACTTAACAAATAATCATAAAAATAGCTCGTGTCACACGAGGCACCACACAAAGAAGGGAGACTTACATCCACAGGTCGCACGAAGATGATGATCGCCCACGATACTAATCACGACCAACAAACTCAGACGACGCGTCGCGACACGACTCAGTCAGATAAAATCTGACGAGACAAAACTCAACAGACACCACTGACCCGACAGTCTAGGTTTCCACAACATAAGCTCTGATACCATTCTGTAACACCCCCAATCCGCTCAGGGATATTACACGCCGTAGACCTTGTCCTCGAGGATCTACCAGGCTGATAACTAAAATCAAACATCGCCTTTAAGGCTAAAATGACTTAGTAGACCGATTTGGTCTTTCAATAAATACATACAACTCAAATACAACTCATGCCCACGCAGGGGTCAAAATACAACCACACCCGTACAACGGGAAAGGATACTGCAGCGGAAAAGAAAATACAACTGGACCAATGCGACATCAACGGATCCTCGTGTGATTAGTATCGTTCATCTTTCATCATCCTTCGTTCCGACCCTGTGCTATGCTCCCAAAACCTGAATGCAAAAATAGACATCCACCCCCCGAATACTCGGGGGTTAGCAAAACTCCACTGTTTCGCTAGTGCAAGTACAAGTGCAAAAATACGAGCCATACAATTCACATTCCACGAATAACAATAACCAGGAATCCGCAAAGATCCAAACGTAACAAAAAGTACTTCCCGAGGCAAGAGTTTGGGTAGATATTTCCAAAACCGAAAGACAATAATTAAAGGGGAAACAATTTATAAAACAGTTTAAAATGCCCTCGAGAGTTTTAATAGAAAACAATTTAGGATTACCGAATCCTTATCTTTCCAAAATCAACAGGGGTCACAGCCCAAAGGTTTTGTTTTCTCAAATAGAAAACCAACAACAATTTACAGGGTTAAAACCCGCGTCACGTGTCCTCGGCGGACATAAAATCAATACAATATAATCGCCCAAGATACGTAAACCTTGGTCACCAAAAAAATACAACATCAACTCGTGAATCCAGGGCTATACCATTGGATTCCCTTCGTGGCCCCGTCGGACCCTCCCAAGGTGAGCAGAATGCGTTTTCGAAACCATATACACCAACTCGTGAAGTTTTACTCGTGAATCCAGGGCTATACCATTGGAATTCCCTCCGTGGCCCCGTCGAACCCTCCCGAGGTGAGCAAATACATTCACCAAACATACACACGCACTCGTGAAGTTTTACTCGTGAATCCAGGGCTATACCATTGGAATTCCCTCCGTGGCCCCGTCGAACCCTCCCGAGGTGAGCAAATACATTCACCAAACATACACACGCACTCGTGAAGTTTTACTCGTGAATCCAGGGCTATACCATTGGAATTCCCTCCGTGGCCCCGTCGAACCCTCCCGAGGTGAGCAAATACATTCACAAAACAAACAACCGCACTCGTGAATCCAGGGCTATACCATTGAAATTTCCTCCGTGGCCCCGTCGGACCCTCCCGAGGTGAGCGAAAATACATGCACACAAATTAGCATATCACACCAAACATATCCAAGAAATCTACCCAAAGGCAACAACGCAAGGCACGACACAATTGTCAAATCACAACGCACTGAAAAGAGAATATATGTATATATATTATCAAAGCACAACAACAACAAGCGAATTTACTGGGTTCACGTAACCATCCACAGAGCACAACATTCACAAAACTCATGCGTTTTGAGAGAGGGCCTTTAACAAGGCTAACCGAATTCTTGAAAGTTCAATTCAAACGATCAAATAAACACATAGAGACGATCACTAATTATCATATCCATAAAATAAGAAAAGTATGGGCAAGGTACTTGCCTCGAATAACCACAACGCGGAGAATCGGCCGAAGTAGGTTGGCACGAACCGACTACGAACTCGCCGACCCCACCGAATGCCAATTCGCGATAATAAACTACGGAGGACAATAACAACAATGAAAATGAATTCCATAGCATGACTCAAAGCCGTTGAATTCAAAGAACGAACGACGAATGTTCAAGTGTTTTCCCTAAAACGGCCAAGAACACGATTCCTCCCGACAAAACACGAAAACGGAATTCCAAGTTGAAATATGGATATACAATCCATAGAATATTTTTAACAACATCATTTAACCATAATCGATCCATCGAAAACGGATGAAAAACGAGATCGGGGACAAATCCCCCGAAAAGTCAATTCGAAGGAAATCAAGAAATATACTTCGATTCGACGAAGAACAATGGATTAAATGATGTTAAACACGAGAATACTACCAAGATTAATCAAACCCATCATGAATTAATCAACAACACGGAACGAATCGAACAAAAATGCAAAAACCCCCAAATTCACGAAATTAGGGTTCTAAGGAAGATTACCTTGATTCGCTGGATCAAAGGATGATAACGGATGATTGATTGATGTTATGAACTCAAGAAATTCATGTATTTGTTGTAAAACAACATGGATTCGTCACCCATGAATCGCCAGCCGCGGACGGAGAAGGAAGGAAATGAAAAACGAAGGGAAAAGTGGCTGGTCTGTCATATATATACTGGGCCGGAACTAGCGTGCGCTAGCCTTCCCGGACTAGCGTGCGCTATCGGCGATCGGCCGAGCACTCTCGGCCATGGCCCGCATGACCCGGCACCAACGACCAGTGCCCGACCATGGTATCGCCCGACTCCGCTTAGCGTGCGCTACGGCCGGAAGCTGCGCGCGCTAGCCGGCTGTCGGTAGCCTGCGGACTAACAAACTCACCCAGTAACGTCGCTAGTCGGCCGACGGCGTGCGCTACCCCTTCCGATTAGCGTGCGCTGGCAACCGATGGCGTGCGCTACCCGCCGATCTGGCCGAGTCGAGAACCTCGTAACCCCACCGCCTGCACCGATAGCGTCGTTAGGCCACCCGATAGCGTGCGCTACACTGCCGGTTAGCGCGCCTGACCTTAGGCAATAGCGTGCGCTTCTGGCCCAGTTCTGCCCGCTTTGTCGGCCGGTGCCCGCAATCGTCCGGCGATCCATAACCGTCCGCGATGCAGACCACCAGGGCTCGACGACCCGATTTCCGAAAACGTACGGAACGAACACGACGAAAAGTTCGCGGACAACATCAACAGCCCGAAATAAAAACATAATACCATAATTAATCATACGCGACCAAGAAACGGGTCGAGACAACAATTCCAGATACGGATACCCGTAACTTTCAAGAAATTACAAATTGGCCCAAAACGCCCGGAAATCACGATACGTGATTGAATAACAAAACCGAAGTTCACAACACATCTAAAAAAGTTAAACAGACTTGCGGGAAACTCGAAACAGCAGTTTCGGACGAGATTCGCAAGAATCGAACTCAAGTGCGGAAAAGTCGCTAAAAAGCACGGAACTCAACAAAACAACACCGAAACGAACTCGGATGACAAAAAGTGTAGAATTAATCATTCTCAGAATGACGAAACGGCCATGAGCGAGTCGTCAAAACGGACTCTAGCCGAAAAAAGAAATTTACCGAAAATCGAAAATTGCGGGTATTACACAGAATATAATAGTTGGGACAGAACCAATGATCTTGAGAAAACTATGATTATGAAAAAATCAATAGGTAGCGTAACCTTGGGAAAACGGAGTTATGTATTTGGGAGAAATGTTGTGGATTGTTGAGAGAAACATGTAGTCATGCTAGTTCATTTTGAGATACACAAAACTATTTTTGAACATTTGAAAATGATACTTTTCAACATGATATATTTTGAATAAACTATTTTGCTCGCTGTCATGAAAATATATTTTCTTAAATTTATTTTGGGAGACAGTATTGTTGTCTTTAAAAACATGTTTCATCATGGCATAGTTGAAGTGTTGCAGAATGGAATAATGGTCAATATAGCAAGTCATATGTGAAAAATATGCTTAACAAAGTCTATGCAATAAGATTTTGGATTCTATCGTGTGATTTTCCGACCGAATGTCAGTGGAATTGGTGACAAGATGAATTGGTATACAGGAGTATGGATGTGGTCAATCATTTGCATAATTTCATTTTATTTAATCGTGTGTATTCGAAAAGAATTATCATCGAGTACTTGACATGAGCGAGCCAGTTTAACTTTTTGTAAATTGATTTTTGTAGTCTTACAAATATATACATGTTTTGAGTTTTGAAATTCTTGAAAGAACTTTCGAAAATGGGTTTTTATTGACAAGATTATATGATTTCAAGCTGTTTTGAAAATGTGATTGGTATAAGTACAACTGTAGTACATAATGCATATCATGGTGAAGTTCTGAGTGAGACTCACAAACTGGATAACACGTCAATGGTACGATGAAAAGAGATTCAAACTTTAGTATGGTAGTTTGGTTATCCGGGGATGACCGGTTGGCTGATCAGATAAGAGAAATATGTCGTGTGTTGTAGATTCAGTACAGAATATGATTCTGGAACTTCGGGTTTTTGTGACATATGTGCTATGTGGCTCTATTAGTGTGGTAGTAGCGTGATTTTGCTATAGTGATTTTTTATTTTTGATCCATATTTATTAGTCATTCATACTCCATATATGATTGAGTATGTTCATCGGTTTATGACTGGTTGTTCATACGCCGAGGGGTATGTTCAACAGTTGGGCGTGTTTCTTTGAGATCCACTGTATGTGATTTGTTTAACATTTTGAGAATTTTATTCTTTCGTATATCTATCCTTGTGGTTCTGTGTTAATCGTGTTGGAGCTTACCGTGTGAGGGTATTCTCGGTTATTGTTAATCGTTCTTTGGTAGTATTGGATTTTATGATGTGGATGATCCCTTTGGTTGATCATATTGAAGTTTATCATGTCGATGATATTCTCGGTTAATTTATTGGTTGATCATTGTTATTGATCGTATGAGCGTTCGGACTTTGTGTCGATGTTTCGGGATTTGTTGCCATTGCTTTGGGCAGTTGTTTCACATATGTATCATGTATTATTGGTTTTTATAAGGATTGGGACTTGATTGCATGATCAGGCAGATATGCTTTGACACGGATGCATTATTCCATAATTGAGTAATAACGTTTGTTGAAATTTGTGAAATTGTGATTGTAAGCATATTGAGGCTTCGAAGTGGGGTCGTTTGCTAGTATCGCAGGAGATCATCGACTTCATGCATTTGTAAGTATACTGTTTTGGTTATTCGTTAATGATGATGATTGAACAATTTCGTGATGATTTTGGATATCCTGGTTGAGCTGTTGATTACAGTGGGATTGCAAGTTTCGAGGACGAAACTTATTTTAAATGGTGTAATATGTAATATCTGAATTTCTACTATAGTTGTTTAATGTTATTTTATCCGAGTTATACTGCACACTGTGGAATCTTTACAGTAGGGATAAAATGATTGAAGGACTGAGACATCTGTACTGGTATAATTATCGTACTTGGTCGACAATTGCATTTGAAGATATTGTGTGTCAGCGTATTGTATGAATATTATTGGAAGGAGTATATGTATTCAATATGTTGTGTGTACGTATCCAGTATGTTGAGATAGACAGGAGCAGTTATAATTGACTAAGTACAGAAGCCATAACGTACGCTAATTTGAGGAGCTAACTTACGCTAATATGCTAAGGGTAACGTACGTTATGTATCATGTATTACGTACGTTACGAGAGGAATCGGATAGAGGAATCTATACCTGACATGTGGAGCCCAGAGAACGGTCGGCGTGCAAAAAGGCATGTCAATGAAGAGGTTAACGTACGCTATGGATTGCTCATTACGTACGTTAAATGGACATACTACTGTAGTAAGTCAACTATGTGTTACGTAAACTATGGCATGGATGTTACGTACGTAAGCAATCGAACGAATTGAGGCAGTAGCTTCTGGGCTTTTGTTACGTACGTTATCAAGGACGGATAATGTACGTAAGGATTTTTACGTACGCTAGGGAGTTGATATAGCGTACGTAAGGTATGAATTTTTATAAATGTGAGAGCCTCCGTCATTTCGCCATTTTGAGAGTTCCACTTCGTTCCTTCACCCTTCAACCCTCCGAGTCCGACTTTGGTTCTTCTAAATTGGTTATGAGCTTGGGAGCGCAGATTGGAGTTGTTCTTAGAGTTGATAATGATTCTTGAAAGGAGTTCGGTTGTTCTTCATCATAGTTCATCAATACAAGGTAACATTCGTATCCCTCTGATTGTAGCTCGGGTTTGGAAGGATGTTTACATGTTAAGAAGCATGTTGGTCTTTCTTATTGTCTATTATGATGTTATACATGAATAATTGGAATTATGACAAGAGGTTGAAGATATTGGTTAAGGTTATTCATGTTGGAAGAGTTGCGATTCGTTCAAACATACTCGTAAGATGGATTATCGGATTTTGTTAATGTTGTTGTTGATACATGGGTATTGATATGATTCTTGTGGTTTCGGTATGGGTATTGATATGATTCTTGTGGTTCGGATTATGCTGTTTATCTTCTAGGGGTATGGTGGTTAATTCCTCTCTTCGTTTTTGGATTCTTTATGCTGTTGTCATTGTTTACTTCGTGTAATGATATATTATGGTAGTGTTGTGATGATTCTTGGTGTTTCATGGAGTTTGGGTTGAGAAAGATGATGATATATATCATGGATTATGTTGTTTTGTTATGAACATGATTATGGAATCATGGTGTCTTGGTGTTCTTGGTATATATCACATCAAAGAGGAATATGTTATAAGATATAAATGGTTCCGGATATATACATGGATTTGGTAATTAAAGCCAATATTATGTTGATTTTAGTGTTAGATTTCGTATGTTCTTGCTGAAATATGCATCATGATATGAGATTGAATCCGGAAAGATTATGGTTAATCTTTTAATATGATTATTCGTGGTATTGAACTATTTGGATAGTTCGGATGGTCGAGTATATCAGTAGTACTATTTTATTGTGAATTTACAATTATGAACAAGGAGGAATCTTGTTAATACATATATGATATCGATTTCGAAATTGAGTACGTTATAACCCTTGTTATCGGGTTGAATTGACTGTTGATATGATTATCATATTTTGGAATCGTATTGTGGTTATGGATTCGTGATTGCTTGATTTGGGTTGTTCGGATTTGTGTTTAACTGAGATATTGTGGAATCGTTGGGTTTGTTGATTGGTTATATTGATTGTTGATTGTTATCGAACTTGTTTTTATCAATTATTACAATAGGTTGTGAGGATTGATCGCTGATTAGAATAATATATAACGGTCGAGTTCGAGGATGTTCGTGAATTATTTTGGCCAGGGCCGAGGAGCTTGTAGACGAAGGCAAGGAAATTGGTAACGACTTCATTATCATCGTATCGGCATCGAGGCAAGTTATTACTTATTCATCTTATAATATTTAATGAATGGTTTCAGTTTCATTTTGTTTATAATACATATAGCAATGATTATTACTATGAACTCTAGAGATTTGGATTGTATGTTGTGTTCCGATTTTTGGGAGTTAAATCATAATTTATATGATTTACATTCGTTATTGGTATAATTGGGTATCAAGGATACATTGTGGTAAATGCGAGATATGAGTTATCTACAGTCCATGGTACTTTTGGATCGTCGAATATTGAGGAAATTGTTAGTGATGGTTTTGACATCGAGATTGCTCTCGAATGACTCGGGCAAGTAGTCTAATCATTTTGTCATCTTGTATTGATCATGTTGTCATACATTCGTGTATCGTTCTTGCCATGCATTTTTATATTGTTGTTATCATGCATTTATGCATTGTTGTCATAAGTCCACCTCGTGCTGATCTGACGGGATCATCTTGGGATCTATGCTAGTGTGCGTTGGATCACTGGACGAGTTTTCCACCTCGTGTTGGTCCGACGGGATCATCTAGGGATCTATGCAGTGAATGCTGGATAATCGGATTACCCATGTGTTGTTTTTGTGCATATGTATATTATTGGTTATCCATCTCGTGTTGATCTAATAGGATCATCTTGGGATCAATGATGTGTGCGCTGGATCATCAGTTTTCCATTGAGTATACATTGTTGTTATTGTTATGGGCATATTGATGTCATGTGAGTATGCATTTGTAGGTATCTTGTAGGACCAGGTCCATATGTTGTATTGATTTTATCTTGGATTATACTGACATGAATTGTCGTGGCATTGTGTATCTTGAGGTACGTTCCGTATTTTTCTTCCTGGTACTTGTTTTTTTATTGGCAATCGATCATCATGGTGAGATTTGATGATATTATCCGATGGATGGGGTTGGACAAATAATCCCTTGAGAATCTTGAGTATTCTCTGGGATACCGTACAAATGTTTGTGTACGATTCAGTGCGTTTTTGAGAAATACGAGATGTGCAATATGGTGAGGATTACTTTGATGAGAATTATCACAAATTTGTAAGGTTATGACGGTAAGATTACATTGCTAGTGTTCTTGGTTTGTAATTTCATTGGTATGTAATTATTGATGTAATGTGATCGTTATCATTGTTGAGTATTATGGCTAACCCCGTCGTGGGCTTTATTTTTAGGTACTCGGAGATCGAGCTAGTAGCGGTTGTGAAGGGATGAGCTTCCCGGAGGATACTAGCTATGATGTGTGTTTATGAATTGAGTACTTGGACTAGTTGTTACTTTTCCGCTCTAAAGTATTTTTAATCATTTGTTATATCCCCTGCGAGTGTGTTTTAAAATGGCTTGCTAGCATTTTATGAACTTGGGTTTATTTTAGAAAATTGTTTTCTAAACTATTTTGTCCATACGTGCATGCGGTGGCTTAACGTATACTTTTGAAACTGTTGAGTTTTGGTGTTTTGGCCTTGTACTTTCAAATGAGGTTTTACGACGGTATTGATAAATAGATTTTATAAAGTCTTTGAATAATTTTAAAAAATATTACCGTCATTGTCGCTTAGGCGTATTTGAAATGTTTGTAAAAATATCTTATAGCCTTGTGGGTTCCGTTTCGGAACCCATGGCGCTGTAATATTCCCTAATGGCTCTGGGGGTGTTACATTTGAGGGTTACACTGGAGACACTTCGCATGGAGAAGTTGTATGCCAAGTTCAAGAAATGTGAGTTTTGGTTAAACAGAGTTGGATTCCTTGGTCATGTGGTGACTTCTAAAGGAATTGAGGTATATCCCGACAAGGTTGTAGCAATGAGTATTTGGGGAGTACCCAAGAATATGAGTGAAGTTCGTAGCTTTCTAGGCTTAGCTGGCTATTATAGAAGATTTATCGAAGGATTTTCGAAAATCACCACTCCTATGACCCAGTTAACAAGGAAAGGTGTGAGATTTGAATGGAACGAGAGTTGAAGAGAAGACTAACCTCGGCACCAGTTTTAATGATTCCTGATCCGCGGAAGACTTGGTTATTTATAGTGATGCCTCAAAACAGGGGTTGGGTTGTGTTCTGATGCAACATGGTAAAGTAGTAACCTATGCATCGATACAGCTCAAACCACATGAGTTGAACTCCGACGCATGATCTGGATTTGGCTGTTGTAGTACATGCGTTGAAGATTTGGCCTCACTATCTCTACGGAGAAAAGTGTGAGATATACACGGACTATAAAAGTCTGAAGTATCTTTTCACACAGAAGGACATTAACATGAGGCAAAGAAGATGGTTAGAATTGGTGAAGGACTATGATTGTACAATTCATTACCATCCGGATAAGGCTAATGTGGTAGTCGATGCCTTGAGTCGAAAGACTAGAGGCGGTTTAGCTTGCTTGACCGATTAGGAGAGTTTGATAAAGGAGTTCTCCCAGTTAAGGATTGAGGTAGTTGAGTCTTCAAAGAGTTCGAATGTAATCATATCATCTTTGGTCTTGCAAACAAACTCGAGGGATAAGATTAAGGAGGCGCAACCACATGATAAGTTCCTGTGCAAGATGAAAGATCGAGCACAAAATAGGAGTATTGAGAAATTTATCGTTGCCGCAGACGATGTTTTGACTTATGATAGGAGGTTATGTGTTTCTAAGGATCAATCCCTTAGGAAGCAAATCCTTGAAGAATCTCATAATACACCATACTCTGCTCACCTGGGAGGTACAAAGATGTACCACGACCTGAAGAAGTTCTTTTGGTGTAGAGGAATGAAAAGGGACATTGGTTATTCGTGGAGAGATGTATGATATGTCAGAAGGTGAAGGCAGAACACCAACGTCTAGGAGGTTTACTTCAATCGTTGAAAATCCCAGAATGAAAATGGGAGCATATCACAATGGATTTCGTGGTTGGTCTGCCGTGAACCGTGAAGAAGAACGATGTTATCTGGGTGATAGTAGATCGTTTGACAAAGTCATCTCATTTTCTACCTATGAGGATGACTTATAGTATGGAACAATATGCGAATATTTATATTCGGGAGATTGTGAGGTTACATGGTATTCCAGTGTCGATCGTATCGGATAGAGATCCGCGATTTACGTCGAAATTTTGGATGAGTCTTCAGAGTGCATTGGGCACTAAGTTGAATTTCAATACTGCATACCATCCCCAGACCGATGGTCAATCTGAACGGACTATCAAGACACTTGAAGATTTGTTGAGGGCATGTGTTCTTGATACTGGTGAGAATTGGGAAAATATTTTGCCGTTAGTAGAGTTTGATTATAACAATAATTACCAAGCGACTATACAAATGGCCCCATATGAGGCTATGTACGGAAGGAAATGTCGACCGCCCCTTTATTGGAGTGAGGTTGGATAAGGAAAGATTTTGGGTCCAGAATGATCGGGCAGACTGTAGATAAGATAGTCGAGATCAGAAGTAGGATTAAGACTGTCCAGGATCGACAGAAGTCTTATGCTGATAAACGAAAGAAGGATATCCAATTTGAGATTGGAGAAACTGTGTTCTTGAAGCCGATGAAAGGAGTTATACGATTTGGCAAAAAAGGAAAGCTACAGCCTCTTTATATCGGACCTTTTTAGCTTTTGGGCCGTGTTGGTAATCTTGCTTATACTTTGGCATTGCCATTGGAGTTATCGGGAGTGCACAATGTCTTTCACGTCTCCATGCTGATAAAGTACGTACATGATCATGGTCATGTATGCAACTTCAAAGAGTTGCATGTAGCCAAGAACCTGACTTATGAGGAAGTACATATAGCTGTTTTGGAGCGTAACGTACATTGGTTGCGAAACAGAGAGGTTATACTAGTGAAAGTTCAATGGAGCCATCATGGTCCGAACTAAGTGACTTGGGAACTTGAAGAGGAGATCCGTTCTAAGTATCCGCATTCGCCATGGAAGGTACATGATTTAATTTTCGAGGACGAAAATTCATTTAAGAGGGGTAGGTTGTGACGCCTCGATTTCGCACATGCATTTATTTTATAATTTATAGAAAGCGCATGAATAATTTTAAATGTCCGATAATTTATTTACGAAATTTATTTCAACTATTAAATAAGGTAAAATTTTCCTTATTTGCATATCATGATTTTAGTTTACCCTTCAGGCTCAAGCCCAAGTTCTCGTATTATTATAGCCCAGTTATATTTATTTTTATAGATACCACAAGTCGAATTTCATTTAATTATGCCAAATTATTATTTAGCCTAATTACTATAATAATAATAATTATTAATAATAATATTACTATTATTATAATTACCATTATTATTTTAATTTATTTAAACCCAACAATTTTCGTTAGCCAAAACGGTTATAATTATTTATTATTATTTTAAACTCAATTATTATTAGTAGTATTATTAAATTTTTTGTGGCCCAAACTCTTTTTCTAGCCTAATTATACCTCTACCCTAAACCTAAACTTTACAGTATAAATATTGTATTCTACACTCATATGAACTCTAAAATAAACAATACACAGATATATTCTTTTTTCCTTTCTTCCTGCAATCGTCTGCCGTCGTGCACTGATTTTTTACAGTATCTTCTTCTCTATTCAAAGGTAAACTCCCTCCACTTTCAGCTTTATTTTTTATCCTCAGATCAATTCCAGATCGTTGTTTGTACTATTTCTCTTATTTCTCCACCCTCCGGTTTGCGTGATATTTAGTTTTCTGTTGTGAATTTATGTACGTAAACCCAGTCAAATTATCAAACTAGAAGAAATTCACAAATTTTCAGATCCAAACCCAAATCGAAGCCTCGAACCATGAACTCTCGATTTTCGGACCCTAACTCCGGCAAACCAGTCGCCTTAGTTGTAGCTGCCATCACCATCATCCTAGCCGCACGAACCACCTTGCAAGTTCACGGCCTCCACCAGGTCGCTCCAAACATACCCAATGGCTGATGCTAAATTTGCCGTTTCATCTCAAAATTCGTCCGTCACCAACCTAAACCAGTCCAGAAACGACTCTCAAAGCCTAAACCATCTCAGAAATCTTGAATCGTCGTGGCAAAGAACTGTCGCACGCTGTAACACCATCCCCTCACCCGAGTAAATCAACGAGCTTCTCTGTCGTGGCTCAATTAGTACGCGAGTGGATGTGCGGTGTATGAATTTCGCAGTAAAAAAAGAAATGAGAGAGGGACGGGTTTTTACAGTGAGAGAGAGAGAGAGAGAGAGAGAGATAGGCCAATATTGATTGAGAGAGAACAGAGGGAGAGGATGAGGATGAGAGTGAGATATGCGGCCGATTAATTAGGGCTGGGTTTTTATACCCAGCCCTCTTTTTTGAGTATTTCAATCGAGTCCCCCATGTTCCAGACCTTTTCATTTGACCCCAAATCAACTTTTCAGTGTATTCAATTTCGGTCCCTCAATTTTCCCAATCTTTTTAATTCGACCCCCAGCCAGTTTAAATAAAATAAAAAAAATCAGATCTCTTTTACTCAATTATAAAATAATAATTTATGTTAATTTATTCTGGACACTATATTAATATTAAATTTTAATTATTATTTTAGGAGACGAGGACTTGGAGCCTAGGATTTGAACCGCATTCGCATCTCATATTTTCAGGGATCATCATCGTATTTCGAGGTGGGGACTTTACGCTTGTTTTATTTAATGCATGATGTTACTTGTATACATGCTTGTTTCTTGCCAAATATTTATATGCTCAAAGTATGCATATTATTTATGTTCTAGTCTCTATGAGTAGTAGGCATAATATGCTCAGTTTGCATGTTAATTTTGTTGTAGCCTCCAAATGAGTAGTAGGCAGTATGCACAAAGTTCGCATATTAATGCCCCTCGGGCAATCACCAGGCTCAGGCATGTCATATCTACTTGACAACATGTATGTATTTAAATTTAACAAAGCCTTCCCTCCCCATTGAGCGAGTTGAAAGCTCACCCCATTATTTTAAACCTTTCAGGTTGAGGAGACTGACGTGGCGGGCGAAGGCGTGGCTTGATAATAATATCTAACTTATTTCGTTTTTTTTTTAATTTTTAACTTTGGCTTCAATGTCATGGTTAGATATGATGGATGTTTTGAAATATTGGGAATTTATTTTATATTTACTTGTAAAATTGTTGACTTTATTTCAAGTTCCGCGGCAATTATTCAATTATTTATCTTAAAGATATTTAATCTCCTTTGAAATTAATTTAAAATGACATTTTGAAAAGTGGTCGCTACATGAGACACCGGAACAGCAGTCTCCGTAGATAAGTCCACATTATAATGTCGAAAGATAACGGTGAGAATTGAAACAAACAGCATTCTGGCCTTTCTTGACCGAGAAGCGTAGTGCTTGGAACGAAAAAGGTCACCTTTAGCTTTTATCCAACTAAGCACAATAGCCGCAAAATTCACTTTATCGTCATTCAAGATCCGGTAAACAACAAGTTTGTCAATCCCAACCAATTTGTGTCGAGTATTAACTTTCGACATCAAGCATTTTGTCAAAGCAACCAATAATAAACGGATTTGTATCCCAAAATCGTTGTTTTCAAAGACATCGTCGGTTATTTCGATAACCCGCTTTTGAGATAAGAAATTCCTTAACCTCTAATTCACTCAAATCAGAGTCTTCATCATCAATCGACTTCCCAGAACACATAAAGCCGTCATTCGATAGTCCAAACAATGCATTCAATACATCTGACGATATTTTCACACAAATACCACCGGCTCAACTTTGAAGAACAAGAGAAGTAGACCCTTCATTTTCTCCAACATGAAGGTTAGCAAAAAATTCTCTAATAAGATTCGGATAAGTCGGTTCTTTGCACTCAACAATTCGGTCAATGCCCAACATTGAAAAAAAATCACGGATTTCAATTTTAGCACGCTCCAAACATCCAAAATTGAAATAATAACAGTCCGTGATGTTTTCTTGTGGAAGAGTTTCAGAGAATACCTTGAAGGCCACAGACGAAACGAACCGGGTTGAATCAAAATCGGACTCTCTAGGACATTTGGCGCTCTTGTATTGCTTTTTCATGGGGATTCTTGATCCACTTTGTAATATCCATATTTTCTATTTTTAGTCATTTCTATTTTTAGTGTATTTTCATTTCGGATAACTCGCTCGTAAGTGTTGCAGTAGTCTGAAACCATTTTTTTTTGCATTCATGACCATCCGGACGAGTTTCAGAGTTGTTTTTATGAGATTTTACTTAGTATGCAACTTTTCCACGTTGAGGCTCGATTCTCGTAAATCTCGTTCTAACCTGGCATTTCGTTACCTTTGCGAGTTCCCTTAATATTTCTGAACATGTTACAACTTTCTGAGATTGCTGTTCAGGTCTCGAGTCTAGATTGTTGGATGTTTGAGTCATTTTGTAAATTCTTATTATATTGGGCGTTGATGATAATATTCGTTTATTCCGGCCTTAGAATGATCGGAGGCTTGTGATGGTTTTTAAGTTTATCTCGCCTATAAAATATCTTCGTATATCTGTGGTTTTCATCCCTTGTACTTTCATTCCGGTTGTTGACGAATCATTGTTTTCAAACCAGCCTGACCTACTGCCAAGGCTGAGTTACGGCCGTTAGATGGTATGCATTATGGCCGTAAGATTGTATACATTACGGCCGTAATGTCCTTTTTGTAGCGGCCGTAAGGTAGTTGTGTATCTTGGGCAGTAAGGTCGTGAATACCATTACGGCCGTAATGGTATAGGTGTTACGGTCGTAACACCTGCCCAGTTTATAACTGGGTAGCGACCTTTTTCTTCATTTTTCACCTTCCTCTCCTTCTTGCGTGACGGGAGCGATCCTTCAGACTAGGAATCGACCGTTTTCCACCCACACTCTGTTGGAGAAGTTTATTCAAGCATTATATTATTGCCCTATCATCATATCATCAGAGGTTTCGCCTTCAATTGAGGTATATTCTTAGAACCCTCGTTTTTGGGGATTTCGGGATTTTGGCATGATTTTACGCTTCGAATTCGATTTAGCTTTGATAAGTTGTTAGATTGGATTAATCAATGATATGAACTCCATTACTTCGTGGATTCATCGCCCGACAACATGCCTTCGACTTCCCCAAGACTCCAGCCGCGGACAGAAAAGAAAGGAAATGAAAAACGAGTGAGAATATGGCCGCTCAGTCATATTTATACTCCCCAGCATGTGCCGATCACTAACGGCCGTAACCGGCCTTCGTCCAGCCCATGCCTGCCGATCATTTACGGCCGTATCCGATCACATACGGCCGTAACCAGCCTTCGTCCATCCCATGCCTGCCGATCACTTATGGCCGTAACTCATCCAGACGGGTCCCTGCTCCAAAACGTGCGGCCGTGACTCGGCCGTGGTTAATTCCGACGGCACGATTAGGCATTCGACAATGTCTCAGTCACATTAACACACCAGTTATGATTCAAAACAATAAAGAGCAAATTACGAAACATAACATACCACGAGCGCGTATTTAATAAAATAAATACACGCGACCATATAAACACAAAAATCAATCATCGAGAAAAATAATACCGATACTCGGCAACCGAGAAATATCCGGAAAAATCCAAAATAACTGGAACGAAAATCCCAGGTATTATATTCTCCCCCACTAAAAATAAGTTTCGTCCCGAAATTCGAAACAAAGACATCACAGTGCTAGCAAAGCGCCACGCTTAAGCATACAAATATCAACTCATGACCCCGTGATCTACAGTCACATGTCTCCGTAGGTTTAACAACCCACACGGATTGAGTCGAAACACTACACCAACATCAATTATCCCCGTGACCCCGTGATCTCTTGTTACGTGTCTCCATAGGTTCAACAACCCACACGAATTGAGCTAAAACAACAATTACAACAAATATGCTCGTGACCCCGTGATCTCCTGTCACGTGTCTCCGTAGGTTCAACAACCTACACGGATTGATCTAAAACAACCATTACAACAATCATGCTCGTGACCCCATGATCTCCTGTCACGTGTCTCCGTAGGTTCAACAACCCACACGGATTGAGCTAAAACAACCATCACAATAATCCACACGGAAATATTCAAACTAGAATATCAAAGATCAAGTACCATACATTCACATGAGACAAAATCCACAAGACAAAACATAATATACTATCACTGGGCACCACTGGGCCCTCCAGGAGTATAAACAAAATCTCACTTCCGGAGCATTATAGCAACCGTGTCACAATGCACCACTTGGTGCCCCAGTTGACCACACTCGAAATAGTGAACCGACGACTGCTTACAGCTCGCACGTACGACTCGGAACATTACAGTCAAAACCTCGGCGCACCAGCGAAAATTACAATACCGACTCGGAGCCATATGCTCCTCCATCGATGGAGAAGGTTCCATAATGATCAATTACGAGGGTCGAGATTTAGAAACCTAAATTCCTTTACCTCTCTATGAATCTCCAGACATTGTCCTCGGCATGCCGACCATATAATCACTAAGCACTACAAAACGTAACACCGCAGAGCAACGTACTATGACGCCAACTCAGCACAACACATCGCAAATCAATATGCCGAAATGCCCACTCAGCATAACATACTAACGTAAGGCAACAATTAATAGTACGACAAAAAATATCGACTCCGGAAAATTATACGAATACAAGAACTATCATTGCAACAGATGGAACTTGTTGGAATATTTTATTCCATACATTCATTAATAGTGTTTTGATGTTTAAAGTTGCTAAACAAAGCAAAACAACAAAGAAGCGAAGAAAAGAATCGAAGTAGACGAAGACGCAAAAAGCTGTCTAAAATACAAGCTTAACGTACGTAACAAGGATATCATAGCGTACGTAACATGTGGAGCTTAGCGTACGTAAGGAGAGTTGTTTAACGTATGTAATGTGATGTTTGTGATTTCAAACAAGAAGAACGTTGGAAGAGTCAATGTCAGAAAAGCGGCAACGGACATATGATGTCAGCAATGATGTATAATTAACGTACGTAATGTGGAGGTGATAACGTACGTAATGTAGAGAGAATGATGGTACTGGAATAAACTGCATACATGCTAACGTACATAAAGGATGGAGGTTAACATACATAACACTGTTAACGTACGTAAGAGAGTGCTAATAGCGTACGTAATGAAGGCACAGGGAGCAAACGGCTAGTTTGATGAAGAAGGCTATAAATACCACATCCTTGGTATCAAACCATACAACAACTTCAAGCAAACGATACATTCATCAGATATTGATATACATTATATTGTTGTTGTGATATTGAGCTTATATTGTTAGTTTGAGTGTTTATACATTCAACACATACACGAGAGGTAAAATAAAAGATACGATTAGATTCGGTGTTATTAGGATCAAGGATCCGACATTGTTAGAATCGCAATCGATATCTTCGTGAGGTTTATCTAGTACCGATAGAAAGCTAGAGTGGTTGATTCCTTGTCCAATAGAAAAGGAAAACGGTTTAACTTGGCCGGACACAAAGACAAGTACGAGTGGTTTATCACGGACCAATTGAAGACGTGATTGTAATGGTTATCCCTCGACCGATAGAAGAGAGGTGCAGAGGTTTATCTTCATCCTATAGAAAAAGATATCGAGAGAGGACGTAGGCTCGATTATAGCCGAACCTCTATAAATCCGTGTGTCATTTCATTTCCGCACTTTATATTTACGCTTCCGCACAACGGCACATATTCCGATTTGGTTCCAACAATTGGTATCGGAGCGGTACCTCCAATAAGCGGCTTAACATCCGAGGAGTCGATCTAAATGGCGTTTCAATTTTGTCCAGTCAAAGGTCTTGCTTTGAACCGACCTCCATTTTTTGATGGCGCAAATTTCATGACATGGAAGAAAAAGATGTCAATATTCATCTGAGCATATGACATCGAGATTTGGAAGATCATTTGTCTTGGCCCGAAAGTTCCAATTAAACCTGACGGATCTCTTAAGAGTTTCGAAGAATATAATGGCGAGGATTGGAAGAATGACCATCTAAATTATAAGGATACTCAACTTCTATATTGTGCCTTAAATCCAGTAGAGGTCAGTCGTATCTCAACGTGTGAAAGTGCTAAAGAGATATGGAAAATTCTTGAAATCACACACGAAGGGACAACTCAAGTCAAGGAGACGAAGATCAATATGCTTCTCCATGACTATGAGTTATTTATGATGAAAGGTGACGAGTCCATCACCAACATGCTCGACCGATTTTCGGTCATCACAAATGGACTTTCTTCGTTCGATAAACTATTATCAAGTAGTGAGAAAGTCAAGAAAATCTTAAGATCACTACCTGTTTAATGGGACGGCACGGTTACGGCGATAATGGAATCTAAAGATCTAAACAATCTTGAGTTTAGTGCTCTCGTTGGTTCACTTATAAACTACGAGATAGTCCTAAAATCTTGGAATGCTAAACCAACGCCGAAGGAAAGATCGATAGCCTTGAAGGCTAAGATGTCTAAAAGAGAAGAAATTCCGGTGGACGAAAGCGACGAAGAATCGGCATATTATGCTAAAAATATTAATAAGTTTCAAAGCTTATTAAACCGGAGAAAGAAAGACATCTCGGGCGAATCTAAAAAATTCGACAACAATTGTCGATTATGTGGTAAACCAGGCCACTTTGTAAATAATTACCAAGCTAAACCCAAGAAGGAGGTTCTCGTTGCAACATGGAGCGATGAAGATGAAGATGATAATTTTATCAATCAAAATAATCTCGCTCTTATGGCCCGGAGTTCATTCGACGATAGCGACGTTGAAAGCCAGGTTAGTACATCGTCTCACGATGAATTATTTGAAGCATTTGAATTACTGCATACCGATTTTCAAAATGTTTTATCTGAGATTAAATCCCTTAAATCTAAAAATAAATCATTGAAAATTGAAAATTCCAAAATTCTTGAAAAGGAAAAATTTGTCGAGACAAATCATTCCAAATGTGTTGAAAATGAAAATATTTTAAAGAATGATCTTTTAAAAGTTCAAAATGAACTAAAAATTTTGACGAAGAAATTCTCATGCGAGAATGATAAATTTGAACAAATGCTTTGTGTTCAAAAATACACGTTAAATAAACAGGGGCTGGGATTCAAACCACGTTCTAAAAATAAATCCGTAAATTTAAAAATGCCCCATTGTGAAAAATATTTGAAAATTGGGCACCACATTTCTAGTTGCAAAAGCCCAAGACGGACGATAAAAATCAAAAATATTTGGATTCCAAATGGAACCGTTATTCCTAACATCGTCCATATTTCGAAACAAAAACAAACTCTGGGTTGGATCCCCAAAAATTAATTTTTAACAATTGGTATTATACTCAGGGGGAGTAATATTTTTTAAAGGGGAGATATTATTTTCAGGGGGGTCATACCCATATCATGCATATTTTTATATACATTAATTGACATTTTTATTAGTTTATATTATTTACACTTTTTGCTGATAACAAAAAGGGGGAGAGAAAAGATGAATGAGATAAAAAGCGTCATTGAAAAATGACGAAAAAATAAAATGCAAAAAGGGGGAGAAAAGAGCAAGTCGAAGAAGTCGAAAATTATAGATTCCGTGAAAAACAAAAAGGGGATAGAAAAGTCGAAAAATAAAAAATGACAACGAAGAAGTCGAAAAGGATAAAAAGAAAAAGATGGGAAACTAACGAAACGATCAAAGCCGAAAACTTTGATTCGTAGAAATATACAGATATTTTATTTTTGCAGGTTTAATCCATTCAAAGGGTGTTGTTTTGTAATCATCAAAAAAGGGGGAGATTGTTGGAATATTTTATTCCATGCATTCATTAATAGTGTTTTGATGATTAAAGTTGCTAAACAAAGCAAAACAACAAAGAAGCGAAACAAAGAATCGAAGCAGACGAAGACGCAGAAAGCTGTCCAAAATACAAGCTTAATGTACGTAACAAGGATATCATAGCGTACATAACATGTGGAGCTTAACGTATGTAAGGAGAGTTGTTTAACGTACGTAATGTGATGTTTGTGATTTCAAACAAGAAGAACGTTGGAAGAGTCAAAGTGAGAAAAGCGGCAATGAACATATGATGTCAGCAATGACGTATAATTAATGTACGTAATGTGGAGGTGATAACGTACATAATGAAGAGAGAAGGATACTGGACTAAACTGCATACATGCTAACGTACGTAAAGGATGGACGTTAACGTACGTAACACTGTTAACATATGTAGGAGAGTGCTGATAGCGTACTTAATGAAGGCACAGGGAGCAAATGGCTAGTTTGATGAAGAAGGCTATAAATACCACATCCTTGGTATCAAACCATACAACAACTTCAAGCAAACGATACATTCATCATATATTGATATACATTATATTGTTGTTGTGATATTGAGCTTATATTGTTAGTTTGAGTATTTATACATTCAATACATACATGAGAGGTAAAAAAAAAGATACGGTTGGATTCGATGTTATTAGGATCAAGGATCCGGCATTATTAGAATCACAATCGATATCTTCGTGAGGTTTATCTAGTACTGATAAAAAGCTAGAGTGGTTGATTCCTTGTCCAATAGAAAAGGAAAACGGTTTAACTTGGACCAACACAAAGATAAGTACGATGGTTTATCACGGACCAATTGAAGACGTGATTGTAACGGTTATCCCTCGACCGATATAAGAGAGGTGCATAGGTTTATCTTCATCCTATAGAAAAAGATATCGAGAGAGGACATAGGCTCAATTATAGCCGAAAATCTATAATAAATGAAATGACACATGGATTTATAGAGGTTCGGCTATAATCGAGCCTACGTCCTCTCTCGGTATCTTTTTCTATAGGATGATCAGATAAACCTCTGCACCTCTCTTCTATCAGTCGAGGGATAACCATTACAATCACGTCTTCAATTGGTCCGTGATAAACCACTCGTACTTGTCTTTGTGTCGGTCCAAGTTAAACCATTTTCATCTTCTATTGGACAAGGAATCAACCACTCTAGCTTTCTATGGGTACTAGATAAACCTCACGAAGATATCGATTGCGATTCTAACATTGTCGAATCCTTGATCCTAATAACACCGAATCCAATCGTATCTTTTCTTTTACCTCTCGTGTATGTGTTGAATGTATAAACACTCAAACTAACAATATAAGCTCAATATCACAACAACAATATAATGTATATCAATATCTGATGAATGTATCGTTTGCTTGAAGTTGTTGTATGGTTTGATACCAAGGATGTGGTATTTATAGCCTTCTTCATCAAACTAGCCATTTGCTCCCTGTGCCTTCATTACGTACGCTATCAGCACTCTCCTACATACGTTAACAGTGTTACGTACGTTAACGTCCATCCTTTACGTACGTTAGCATGTATGCAGTTTAGTCCAGTATCCTTCTCTCTTCATTATGTACGTTATCACCTCCACATTACGTACATTAATTATACGTCATTGCTGACATCATATGTTCATTGCCGCTTTTCTCACTTTGACTCTTCCAACGTTCTTCTTGTTTGAAATCACAAACATCACATTACGTACGTTAAACAACTCTCCTTACGTATGTTAAGCTCCACATGTTACGTACGCTATGATATCCTTGTTACGTACATTAAGCTTGTATTTTGGGCGATTCTTTGTGTCTTCTTTGTTGTTTTGCTTTGTTTAGCAACTTTAATCATCAAAACACTATTAATGAATGTATGGAATAAAATATTCCAACAGAACTTACAATCGTAAACGAATCACAAAACAAAATCAATACAAAACTTACGGTCATCCCCAATACGACCACAGTCGTAATGACTACACATAATTTTAACCAATCACTGACCACATTCTTTTTGAAACTCCACGAGGTATTCGTTTAAATAATATCATTTGGAAATCCTTGAATTCGTATATTTTTCCGAAGTAAAAATTTGAAAATACTTTTAATACATCGGGCTGTTTTACCAAAACCATAACCCATAGATCGCAACAGTCTCGTTTTGAAATCATTTGCAAAATAATACTCCAGAACATCATTCGAAGTACATCACATTCTTTGAAAACAACATCACCACAAACGTCAACACACCTGGTAATCACCTATTACCACTCAACCTCATCACAATCAACAGCACACAGGGTAATCACGTGTTACCACAATCATCATCACAATCAAAAGCACATAGGGTATCCACGGTCATGCTCTCTTGGCATCGACACCCAGGGGTTCCACCGAACCATTCCCTGGTGGATAATACATATACAGGTATTTCCACATATCAACAGTCACATCCAAGTCACACAACATAATGCATCTTAACACACGCTAAGCATACTATCTAGCGTGTGTTGTGCGTTATTGACACAATTTAGAAAGATTTTTCCTCCACCCTTTTTGAAATTAAAATCATGTTTGAATCATAAATACAAAATATTTTAGGGTGTAAAGGTTTTAAAAAAATCATTTACTCGATCATTTGAAAATAGTACCAATACACGAAAATCATTTTCTTAAAATCCTTCCAAACACGACAAAAATGCCGTCAACGGTAATATTGTACCAAGCATCCAAAATACCTCAAAACACTTCCTTCAAAAATGTTGTCATAGGGTTCCATTAAAAGACAAGGTTAGTTCATTGAAATTCAAAAAAAAATCCAAAATCAACATCAACCCATTATTTGACCGTATCGTCAAAACCGTTTCCAAATTTTGTTTTTCCACCAGCGTACTCAAGCCATGGTATGTACAAGAAAATCATATTCAAACATATACGCAACGGATATGATTACAACAACTATCTAAAATTAACCAATCTTAAAATGTATGCCCACTCGGCATATGGACTCATAAATTCCACAAACAACTCATACATACCGGGTTCAAACACATCTCAAACCATCCATTCAAGTCTAACAACATAACTAACGAACACCGTTTTCGAACACATGTCGAACTATCAATGCTTCCCTGAGCATCTCTGATCAGTACACACGTAATGCATCACAAGCACCAAATACAACTTCATTTCAAAACAAACTTGTGACAAAATCACTAAACACAAAATACAACGGAGGAGACTTACATCACAGATCGCACGAAGATGACAGTCGCCCAGGATACTAATCTTCTCTCGCCATCCGACAACTCAAGTGACGGAACAAAACACAACTCAACTCAACTCAACTTGTCAATCGACACCTCAAATGACAGCACAACACATCACTCGACTCGACCCGATAGCCTAGGTTTCCACAACCTAAGATCCGATATCATAATTGTAACACCCCCAGAATGCAACCGGGAATATTACACGCCATGGACCCCACACCGGAGATCCACCAGGCTGAACACGAACATACGACCAAATATTTGACCGGTAGGGATCAAACAGCATAAAGACACAGACCGATATGGTCACACAACAGAATCAAACAGTAACAATTTGTTACAACTCATCACCCACACTGGGGTCCAAAATACAAAATGATACAACACAGCGGAAGACTGAGAATAATACAACGACGCAACGACAAACAACTGGGTTCCAGATCTCTTGATTAGTATCGCTGTCCATCATCTTTCGCACCGATCCTGTTACTGCTCCACACACCAGCAAGAACCTGGATACAAAATAGATATCCACCCTCCGATTACTCGGGGGTTAGTAAAACTCCACTATTTTACTAGCGCATGTATCAAACCATACAAAATGTGACAAGTAATTACAAATCATAAATCAGACAACCACACTACCAATCATAAGTCAACCATTTATGTATTCCCTAGAAATTTTACGAATGGAGAAACCAACACACGTGGAGTCTTTATAAAATGAAATGCCATCTAGGGAATCTTATAAAGCACAAATCTTTTAGGAACTCATGTCCTAAGTTTGTCAAAAGCCTCTAGGAACTCCCGTCCTAGGTTTGTCAAAAGCCTCTAGGAACTCACGTCCTAGGTTTGTCAAAATCCTTTACATTAAAAACATGTCCGACGGTCAATCAAAACGTTTGTGAACTCTTGTCACATAAACCACATACAACAATCATAACACTCATGATCCCTTGTCACGTGGCTCCGTAGGTTCATCAACCCGCACGGACTATGCCAAACACAAATATCATAATACCGTGAACTCTTGTCACGTATCAACACAACACTCGTGAACCCTTTTCACGTGGCTCCGTAGGTTCATCAACCCGCACGGACTATGCCAAACCAAAACAATCACAACATCCAGTCCCGACTTCGTGATCCCTTGCCACGAGTCACCGTAGGCCCCGTAGAACCCACACGATTGGACGTACTGTGTCCTGACCCCATGATCGACTGCCATGTGTCATCGTAGGCCTCATCATACCCGCACGACTGGACCTCAGCACCACATACTAAGTTCCGATTCCATGGACCCTTGCCATGAATCCTCGTAGGCCCCGTCGAACCCGCACGAGTGAACTTAGCATCACAACACATATCTTCACAGTTACATTCACATTTCACCAAGTCCATACAAGGCAAATCAATCACATTGATCACCACATAGTCACGCATCACGCGTACATAACACAGTACCAACAATCACAACAACCGTCATCAATCAATGACACACAACCAACATAACTCACGATCAATACATGCAACACAATCTCAACACACAAGTCATCATCATCAACGACACACGACCAACATAGCTCATAATCAATACACAATACATTGCACAACCATGTGTACAACCAAGCTAATACGATTATCACAATCCTGCACACAAAACACGATACACAATACATATACTCAAATAACATAGTCATCGTGTTGGGATAACAATCCATGTATTGAGGTTTTGATAAAGTGTTTTGATAAAGTGCCAATCCAGCATACAGCAAGCTACTGTATCGAAAGTCTAATCGAAGTTGCCAATCCTGTATCGAAGACTTCTCATCATGCCATCATACAGTAACAGAGTTTAAAAGCGGAAGCTGTCTCTTCATACAGCAAACATTCTATACAACGACTACTCCACTATAGCCTACAGCACAAATGGATACAACATTCAAGCTGTAAAGTATTGAGATCTTCAATACCTATTGAAACACGACTGAAGACCGTTTGAAAAGGGATCTTGGTTATTCCCTAAAGTCAAGTCCCGTTTGAAAAGAAGTATTTAAATACCGAAAGGATAAAGTATTTAAATAGTAAGCCAACAGAAATCTTCAAACAATGCAAAATCTGGATCTTGGTCTATACAAGTCAACTATCCAGTTGGAATGGATCTTTCTCAACGGATCTATTCAAAGGCTATATATATCCCCAAGAGTTTGAAGATCAGTCACAGAAGTAATAACAACAAGCACTTACACGAATATATCTGAGCAAACATATTTCTTCAAGTATACTGCATATTCTGAGAGAAGAAATATCCAAGTGCTCAACCTTGAACAACACATCATCATCAAAAGCTCAAGAAAAGTCAAGCTGTTGTTCAAACCAACGTTCTTTCTTTGAACAAACCCATCAGCCCTGTGTGGACTGAGATAGTCTTGCTTTTCCTGAACTGTGTGTAACGGACTTGCATTGAAGAGACAAAGCTTCGGAACTGTGTGTGAAGAAGTTAGTCAAGGGAAAGCCTAAACTAATCTGTGTGAACGGTTGAAAGCTTCGATTATTGTATCAATCTATATGAACGATACATTGATAGGTTTGATTATAAATACGTAGTTGTGTACGCAGTATTTATAATAAACATTTTCACTCCTGTGTGGAGGACCAGTGGACGTAGAGAGGTTTACCTCGAACCACTTTAATTATTGTGTCTATTACCTTCTGCATTTACTGTTTTATTAACTGTGATTATTTTAAGTATACACTTCATATCTAGTTACTGTATTTACAGCAACTTACTTTTTACAAGACTTCTGTTACGCACTCAAAACTTGAGAATCGTACAGCTTGTTGCTTAAAACACTTTCCAAGCTGTATTCTGTATACTTATTGGCCAACACATCGCAAATCCCATACAACGGGTAATACAGAACCAATTCACACGAACCACAGTTTCGAAGGTAAACCAACCATCAAACCACAACACACGATTTTTAATCACAAGACACAAGTTGTATAACAAGATACTTGCCTCAATAACCGCTACCGAACACTCCGAAGAACACGGTTCAACCGGGAAACTTGGACCCCGAAGAAAACAACGAGCGGGAGAGTTTTGACTTGAGTTCTCCACAAGGATTTCGTTCCTAAGTCATATCATCAATAAATCAACAATCGTACGATGAATAATAATCGCACAACGCTTGAATCCCCCTCTAAGACCTTTTATCGGACACCTTCAAGGCGTCGATTAGGGATTCAACAAAACGACGAATCCTAGACAATCCAACCATGGAATAATAAGGGAAATGATAGAATACATCATAATAATCATTGATACGCCACAAATCTAAGTTATTACGGTTAAATTGGACAAAACCAAGCAAAACCCCCAATTTTCCCAAACTAAGATGTTTAGTAAATCTGACCTGATTCGCTTGATCAAACGATGTTATAGAAGGATTAATCAATGATATGAACTCCAGGACTTTGTGGATTTATCGCCTAACAACATGCCTTCGACTTCCCCAAGACTCCAGCCGCGGACAGAAAAGAAAGGAAATGAAAAATGAGTGAGAATATGGCTGCTCAATCATATTTATACTGCCCAGCATGTGCCGATCACTTACGGCCGTAACCGGCCTTCGTCTAGCCCATGCCTGCCGATCACTTACGGCTGTAGCCGATCACATACGGCCATAACCGGCCTTCGTCCAGCCCATGCCTGTCAATCACTTACGGCCGTAACTCGGCCAGGCGCGTCCCTGATCCAAAATGTGTGGCTGTGACTCAACTGTGGTTAATTCTGACGGCCCGGTTAGGCATTCGACAACGTACCGGTCACATTAACGCACCAGTTATGATTCAAAATGATAACGAGCAAATTACAAAACATAACATACCACAAGCATGTATTTAATAAAAGAAATACACGCGCCCATATAAACACAAAAATTAATCATCGAGAAAAATATTATCGATACTCGGCAACCGAAAAATATTCGGAAAAATCCAAAATAACCGGAATGAAAATCCCGGGTATTACACAGTCCTGGAATCAACATCTCTCAATGAAACAATCAATATGAACCCCGTCATACGAAACATCAACATACAACATATACAACAATTCACCAGAATAAATATCCTCATAACTGAACAATACTGAAATTACCTCAAAGCCGAAGATAATATCCTTTCCACGAACAGACATCCCTGAACGAATATTCAGATGATTCAAAGAACCTCAAATGTAATACAGTCAATTCAGTACCAATAAACCTCCATGCCGAAATTAATGTCGACACAATAAACTATCCTTGATATCCAACATTCCATATCATAGGCCAAAGATAACTCACATATCCACCTTCAATCAAACACAATTAAATCATATACATTATGATTTAATCCAAACTAGAGCACAATATACAAACCATCATTCCAACAATTTACATTTATAATATCATTGCTATATGAATTATAAATGAGATGAAAATGAAACCATTCATTAAAATTGTAAACTGAACAAGTATAAACTTGCCTCGATACCAATACAACAAAAGTATTACCAATACAGTTGCTTTCGTCTACGAGTTCCTTAGTCTCGACTAAAGTAATCTATGAAATCTTCAACCTCAACCGCAACACAACAGTCATAATCCACGATCAAACATCACAACTTATTGTAAAAAGAAGGATTAATAATCAACAAGTCCGATAACGATCAATATCAATACAACCAAACCATAAACTCAACGGTTCCACAATATCTCGATTAAATACAGTGTGAACCATTCAACTCAGACACTTACGAATCCATGTCCACAATACGAGCCGAAAACCGATGATCATATCAGCAACCAATTCGAACCAATAATAAGGGTCTAAATATTACCGATTCCAAACTCAATTCTTTAATACGAATTGACAAGGTTCCTTCTCGTAAATCCATAATTAAAATTTACCGATGATCATTATCAATTCAAACCATCCAAATAGTTTAACATTATAGATAATCATATTCTAAGGTTATCAAACAATCCAATCATTTGACTTGAACATTTGTTCAATACGTATGGACTTCCAAACTCATATATGAATAATAATTTCATCAAACTCGTAATTATATTCGTATTCCTATGCGAATATTATATCAAAACACATAATTTAGCTCTAGACATGAACATTCCATATTCATATCCAAAACACCCATACTTCTTATTAATGTTCATCATCTCGTATAATTCAAGAGTCGCTTAAGAACATGAATTAATCCTAAATCACGTCCATAATCGACCAAACGACATTATCCGATGTTCTAACATCTAAGCCATCATCTAACTTATAGTCTAAGACATATATCATCATAACATCAAGCATCGCAACAATACTGCCAAGAACACTATGACTCCCTAACCATGCTCATGACAGCATAACATAACCCAACATATACATCATCATGTCATAATCTTCCTTAACAAACTTCCCGTGGAATACCAAGAATCATCATAACACCTCCATAAAGTATTATCATACGAATTTATCATCAACAACAACGTCAAAATCCGAGATGAAGGGAGATATTAACCAACATATCTTTTGAAGATAAACAACTCCCTTCAAAAACATACGAATCATATCAACATCCGCACCTCAAAAATAATATCAACGTAACTCGGTAATCCATCCCATAATGATACTTATAAACTCATATACATGATGGTTATCAATTCAAGAACATCGTATGCAATCCAAGACGAAATCCCAAAGTGAAAAGTAATTACCTCATCGAAGAAATGGATTGAATCCCAAGGTTGAATCTATTCTCGATCACTTCCAAGCTCCAATCCTGTTAAGGACGATCAATCCCACAATACTCAAGTGTCTGGATCCTCAAAATATCCTCCAATAACACTCTCTACTGGATGAAAGGAAAAGATGGACAAAATGAAGAATAATCTCCAACTGCACATATACCACCTTCGGAGTAGGTGCACACAAACAAGTCAACTACGGGCAGCGCACGCTAAGGTCGGAGACTTGCGTACGCTAGACAGAGTATTTACGTATGTTATTGCATAAGCATTACGTACGCAAAACACAGTGCGGAGTAAGACAATAGCCTCTGGACTACGATAGTGCACGCTAACAAAGTCAGCTAGCGCATGCTGTGGCAAGTAGCGCACGCTATCCATTAATAGTAGTGCGCTAGCGTGCGCTATACTTCGCCTATAGCATGCGCCAAGCATGCACCTTAGCGTGTGTTATATCCTCGTACTGGCGTACGTTAATTCAGGCTACACTTAGCTAAATCCAACGGTTCTGTCTGTCGTCTCGAAATACTGAACACGTATATACAACATATCGATCCAATAACATTCTCATATGATATACCCGGTATCAAAATTAAAACAACATGTCGATCTAGTACGACAATTATACAGATACAATTGTCTCAGTTCTCACATTATTTTATCCATGCTGTATAAACACCATGCTATCCAGTATACCTCATATAAAATAACGTGAAACAAATTTCTACTGAAAGTCACTATCCACTTTAAAATATCGTCCTTGAAACTTGCAATCCTGACACAAACCACAGATCAACCCGAAATTTCCAAACTCATCACAAAAGCAATCGTTAGTCGCCACAAGCGAATAACCGAGACAGTACACTTACAGGTGCGTGAAGTCGATGACCTCCCGTGATACTAGCATACGACTCCCATACAAAGTCTCAACACAATACTAATACACATCAATATCGCAATTACCAATTTGACAATATCTCAAGGAAGAGTTCACGTTCGTGACCACGGCCACGACTCTGTCTCCTGTCAGCAAAAAAATTCTGAAGGGCACACACTCATGTAAGTATAATCCAAATCGCACATTCTCGAAGTGACCGATTCCCAAGAATACCAAACTAAAAGCGAAGCGATTAAGAAAATACAAGAAGAGTAAGAGGACTTACAAGTACCGGTCGCACTGTGATGATGGAAAAGTGGTGATACTGTAGGCAAACGATGACTCAATCGACCCAAAAGACCGACAACCTAGGTATCCATAAACCTAAGCTCTGATACCATATTCTGTAACACCCTCGAGTTATTCAGGGTATATTACAGCGTCGTGAGCCCCGCCGTGGGACGCACAAGGCTAATTATACGCGGAACTATGAATTTTGACCGAGGAGGTCCAATACAATGAAATGAAGGATAATAAAAATGGTTTTCAAATCATATCCAATATACATCCAAATACAACACATCTCAATTCAGTAACACGGCAACACCGGTCGGAGCATCAAGGAAACTGAAAATAGTACTCGAGTATTCAAAAGCCATTCAAGTACAACAACGCTGAATGGAGGAAATACAAAACATAACCAAAGACAAGACACAACATCACACTTGCCCATCATCTTCATGCCGACCCGGTACATACCTATCCGCTCTCCTGGATCCTGAAATACATGAAAGGTATTTCCCCCATAAAGGGGTTAGCCGTCGAATAGCTAGTGCAAGTATATCGAATATGAAACATAATACTCCTCGACAATAAAGTAAATATCATCTCATCAATTCAAGACTAGTATTCCAGAATAACTAAATCTCATAGCATCACATTCAATACATACATGATTAACCGCGGAACCGCACCAGAGGTTACGGAACCTTCAGAGGACCCGTCGGTCCGTCCTAGAGTGGTTAACCCAAAATATCCGCGGAACTACACCAGAGGCTACGGAACCCTTAGAGGACTCGTTGGTCCGTCCCAAAGTGAATATAAACCATTATACAATTCATATATCTTACTTTCAAAGTCGATAACGCACAATCAAAAACATATACTTGCCTTTGAGACATCGTGAATTTGGAAGGAAAAGAGTATAAGTTCGGTAGGTCCAATAACACACTTCCGGCACCTAAACAATTCATAAGGAATACGATAATCAATAATCCATACTCAAATCACACGAAGAAACTCCCAAAACCCGCCAACGATTCACGAAACTACAAGGATAATCATCTAGAGATTTGAGAATCACCCAAACCCTCTCAAGTCCGCACAAGGTACAAAACAATACATATAATCATAGGAGAAACATGGGTACGGGGTAGATGCATCATATTTTCAAAGATCTCAAGCTCCAAAACGGATAAATCGGAAGAATCTAAGAAAATTCCCAAAATTTCCCAAAACTAGGGTTCTAAGGAATTTACCTTGATTTGGAAGATGGAAATGGATTAGATGTTGTGTAATCTATGTTATTCAACCAAAGATGATGATATCTGAAGAAGAATCGCCTCCAAATGCTTCGAATTGTAACCCCAATCACGTAAGGGACGTTACACGCCGTAGAACCCTCATAAGGTCTACCAGGCTAACACATGACACATAATCCACAAACAAATCCCATAAGACACATTAATCATAGTAAAATAGGATCGTGGCCTCGGCCAAAAGATTTTAATCGAACTTCATGAAGTATAAGTCAAATACAAGTTCATTGCCCATGCAGGGGACTTTAACCAAGTTTATAAAGTAACCAGTCTAACTCCAACACCCAAGTAGATACTATGACAAAACATAAAACATATACTCGAGCCTCATCATCATGCTGGGCCATCCTTTATGTGAATATCCCGTGCCAGCTCCTCAGCTTGACCGACACCTGAAATGCATAAGACGCATTTCCCCCATTTAAGGGGTTAGCATTCAAATAGTTAGTGCAAGTACACAATTACATGACATTATATACATACACGAATCGACACAAGCAATCCATTTTAAGAAGAACATTTGTAATCAATATTCCGGAATATCACATTTACATCAAACAGTGTATCAACATGTTTCAACATCACAACTATCCACACTTGGTATCCCGCGGCCGTACCCATTAGTATCGACCCCTAGAGGTCCCGTCGGACCGTCCCCGAGTGAGAAACCACTTCCACGGCCGTACCCATTAGTATCGGCCCCTAGAGGTCCCGTCGAACCATTCCCGGGTGGAAGAACAACAATGCATGCACCCAAGTCCTCTACCGTAGCCGTTCCCATTAGTATCGGACCCCAGAGGCCACAGATGCCATCCCCAGGTGAAAGAACGACAACACATCCATGCAATAACACAATTTACATCATTCGCATCAAAACCGTACACACATAACGGAATGTAATACATGTACTTGCCTTGAATAACACGACGTGAAGGAAATGGTGAAAGGAAAGGTTTCATTCCGAATAATCTTCACAAATCCGTTCCTAACACAATAACGATATACAACCAATCTCAATATTGTGAAAACGTAGGAATTCATCCTAGTTCTACCCGATGGGACAATTCGTCGAACACTACTAGGGTATCCTCGAGTATATTGATGAATAATGGAAAAATCGGATTTTAATCTACAAATACTCGAGGAAAAACGAAGGATTACAAGTATACAATTGAAGTCTACCAATAATCTATGATAATTCGGATTGAAAAGGGTCAAATCACAAGAAATCCCCAAAATTCCACCAAAATCTCAAAACAAGGGTTTTAGGGATTCTTACCTTGATTCGGGTGGCGGAAGATGTTAAGAACTTGAAGAATTCGCAGAAGGAATGTAAGGATGTTAGTGGATGATAATATTTGGTCGAAATCGGCTCTAACCCTCATCTGGAATCGCCCAAAGCTGAAGAGAAGAAGTAAGGATGGAAAATGACGAAGTTGGGCTGTTGCATTCTTATTTATATCAGACAGGCTTAGCGTGCGCTATCGGGGTGCAGAATGCAGTCAGAGACTTCTGTCCTCCAATTAGCGTACATAGAAACAAGCTTAGCGTACGCTAAGGTTAGCAATTAGCGTACGTTAACACTCAATTAGCGTACGCTACCTGGTTAAGTTCACAAATACTGAACCTTCTGTCCAGTTCCAGGGTATTCTGCCCAGATGTATTAGTGTATGCAAAATGTAAGTCTAGCATGCGCTAGTTTTACCCTCATAGTGCACGCTACGGAAAAACGTTAGCTTGCGCTAACTGTTCCTGCATAGAGTACAGTTAGGAAACTCGGTCAGACTGTACCCGACTCGAAAGGCATGAAGCTTGACAGATACCAGCGAATAATGAGACATGACAAGAAAACAAAAACTTCCAAGCACAATCTCTCAATCGAATGTACGATTCTGACTTCTGGGAGGTTTGAAATACGACAAGGGAGATAAAATTCCCTAAACTTATAGGAAAATACAAAACAACCCAAACATACGAAAATCACGATACGACGTCTGGTTAACAATCCGAAACTCACAACATGAACAACTCAACCATACGAACTCATGGAAACAAATAAACAGCAAAATCAAACGAGTTTTACAAAAATCGAACGTACATGCGACAAAACATAACTCAAAACGAAAATACGTAAAAACATCTCCGAAACTCGTCCAAATGGAGAAACTCCAAGAACAAAATAGATTCAGAATTCCAAAACAGTAACAAGCGATTCGTCCGAAATGAATATACACCAAAAATAGAAATTACCAAAAATGGAAAGTACGGATATTACATTCTCTCCCCCTAAGAATAAGTTTCGTCCCGAACTTACAACGCGAATAACTCAGGGTATCTCGACTTCATATTCTCTTTCGTTTCCCATGTGGCTTCCTCGGATCCATGTTTCGACCATTTCACTTTAACCAAAGGAATAGTTTTGTGCCTAGGTTGCTTCACCCGACGCTCTAAAATCTGAATCGGCCTCTCTTCGATGGTAATGTCGGGCCCCAACTCAATCTCTCCAAAATCAATAATTTGGCTAGGGTCCAGCACATACCTCCTAAGCTGGGAAACATGAAACACGTTATGCACGTGACTCAAGGATGGCGGCAAGCCTAACCAATACGCAAGCTCTCCAACTCTCTCTAAAATCTCCAACGGTCCAAAGCAGTCTTCGCTCTTGTCTCAACTACTATATCTGGTTCAGTACTAATCAACTAGGATGCATCATTCCAACACAACGGTGATCTGCACCTTCTCCCATACAATGCCTCAAATGGTGCCATTTTGATCAAGGCGTGCCAACTATTGTTGTACGTGAACTCGATCAGTGGCAAATGTGACTCCCAATCATCCTTCCAGTCTAAGGCACAGGCTTTCAACATATCCTCCATCGTCTGTATCGTCCGCTCTGATTGTCCATCTGTTTGAGGGTGGTAGGATGTACTGAGTCTCAACTCAGTTCCCAAAGCTCGATGAACAGCCTGCCAAAAATGTGATACAAACTGGCCATCTCGATCCAAAACAATACTCTTAGGAGTCCCATGCAACCTCACGATCTCTGTAATAAACACTCGTGCTAGTCTCTCTGGTCCCCATGTATCCTTAATACCCCGGAAATGAGCAGATTTGGTTAGTCGATCGATAATAACCCAAATTATGTTCATTCCAGTCCGAGTCCTAGGCATACCGGTAATAAAATCCATAGAAATGTCCTCCCACTTCCACTCCGGAATGGGAAGTGGTCGTAATAATCTCGCGGGTCGCTGATGATCAATCTTAACCTGCTAACAGATCAAACACTTCGCCACAAACTCGCTAATGTCCATCTTCAAATTGCTCCACCGATAGTTACTCCTTACATCCTTGTACATTTTGCTCATACCAGGATGTATGGAATAAGGTGTAGTATGATCTTCGCTCAAGATTTTCTGTCTCAACTCAATATCACTCGGTAGACATAATCTGCCGCAAAATCTCAAAATCCCATCATCCTGAACCATAAACCCAGGGGCTTTCCCCTTCTTCACGTCCTCTCTCAACTGGACTAAAAATGGATCATCATATTGCCTCCTTGATATCATCAACCAACGACGAAGTGATTTCTAACGCACATAACTGACCCTGAACTCTCTGAACCCAAACCTCGATGCAGTGACAAATCAAATCCCGCTGGATTCTGCTCTGAGGTGTAAGTACCTCTAACATTTGTAGCGCAATCGGCTTACGACTCAACACATCTGCCACAATATTGGCCTTGCCCAAACGATAAAGAATATTGAGATCATAATCTTTAATTAACTCCAACCACCTACGATGTCTCATATTCAATTCCTTTTGACTGAATATGTACTTCAGACTCTTGTGATCCCTGTAATCTTACACGACGACCCATAGAGATAATGCCTCCAGATTTTTAAAGCAAAGACGACCGCAGCTAACTCTAAATCATGCGTGGGGTAATTTGCTTCGTAAGGTTTCAACTTACGGGACGCATAAGCAATAACCCTATCTCTCTGCATTAAAACACATCCGAGCCCTAGGCCCGAAGCATCATTATACACCACAAAATACTTGTTCCCCTAAGGTAATGCTAAAACGAGTGCGGTAGTTCAACTCATCAAAACTATCCTGCCTGTCTGCGGTCCACTCGAACTTCTGAGTCTTTTGGAGTAACTGGGTGAGTGATCTAGAGATCTTAGAAAATCCTTCAACGAATCTACGCTAATAGCCTGCAAGTCCCAGAAAACTCCTCACTTCCTTCAACTCTAACATCTCCGACGGTGTCATGCAGTACGGCACTCGAGAAACAGGAGCCGTGTTCGGATCTAGATCGATAGGGAACTCAACTTCCTGATGTGGTGGTAATCCCGGTAAGTCGTTCGGAAATACGTCAGGATACTCGTTCACAACTGGAATCGATGACATGTCAACTCCACCATCTTCTGCTTTTAAAGCGAAACACCAGTAGCCTATGTTGTTACCCAAAATATTATCCGGAGATGATATTGCTAGAATGGTCGAGTAACAAACAAATGCTAGAGCACGTCCGTGGGGAAAGTAAATAACACAAGATTTGTCGGGGTTGTTAGTCCCGGGCTTGAATGCTCTCGCGAGATATTATTAATACAAATACTTGGGAACAAATATTAATGTTAGAGTACATTTATAATGAGTGTAAAGACCCTAGTTATCTTAGCTATTGAGCGTGAAGATTGCCGGAAGAACCAGATATGATGATCTGTGAGCTATTGTAACAACGATGGAGTGCTGTGACGACTATGAGAAATCGACGGTCTCTCACAGTGTGTATTAACTGAATGTTTGAGCTCTAGGGCTTGTGAATCTCTTCAAACCTGAACTGTAGGGAGTTCTTGCCTCTGTCGACCGTCTTTTGGTGAATAGGTGCTGAGAGAGAAATCCTAAATGGGTTCAAGAGAGAAAGCCCGAGGGGAGAGAGTTGTGAACTTTTGTGAACGTATTTGCCAACGTAATTTCGGAGAGAGGAACCTTTTTCCAGTTGCTGGAGGTTCTCTATTTATAAATCTAGCAGTTGCTGGGCGATCGCCTCTGCGGTATTATAATATGTGATCGATCTTCTTTAGCACATGGGTTGGTCTCCTTGAAGTCCGCAGAAGTTGCTGGCTGCCAAAAGTGCGAACCAATGAGAGGCCAACACGCGTTCATGTCTCTGTCCTGGGAGGCCCTACATAGGACCTTTCGGCGGGCCTGTCGGTAGGCGAGGTCGTCCTTATGCACCGACAACTGCTAATGGGCTGGAGTCAGCGATCCATGTTCTGCGGCACCTTTCGCGGATCTGCACATGGGTGCTTGCTTCGTGATCTAGTCTTCGTAGACTTTGACGGACGATGGCCTTGTTCGTGGCACAGGTCGGTCGTCCTTGGTCGAGCACCAGAGTCGATCGCTAGGTTCCAAAAGGCGATCGCCTTGGGATTCGATCGCCAGATACTCGAAGGTGGACTGTTGTCTTCGTTTAGACAAGTTCGTCGTAGCTCGTATGGTCCTGAACTCGGTCGCTCGGCCCTAATACCGATCGCCGTTGAGGTGTATAAATCGCCGCACAACAATTGCCCCCCAGCTCTCTCCGATATCAGAGACGTGGGGTGAGGTGGTTCTGCTGGCGATCGCTTAACTTAGACGAGTGACTTAGCATTTTCCGGCGGTGACGATCGTCTTTGAACGGACTAGTTCTGAATATGGGCGACCAGGTCGGTCGCTGCAATGAGCGGGAAGTGATAGCAGTCGTGGAAAAGTCTCCGGGGCACGTGTTGGGTTCCTGTTGGGGGAGACCGACGGTTAGTTATGACTCCTCGTCTGGCGTGTCCTTAAAACGACGCGTACGCGGGTTTCAAGGGAGGCATTAATTGCGACGGTTGCACTTCGGCCCCCGAGATTCTCCTTATTTGCATGGAAGCTTCTGCCTTCTCCTATAAAAAGGGGCTGGGCTGCAGTGTTAAGAACCTTATGCGATTTCACTGGAGAAGAAGATAGTCGAAAATTTTCTGAAGCTTTTGCCTGCCGATCGTCGATCGACTCAACCGTTCGGTAAGAAACACTCATTTTCTCCTCTTCTTTTCTTGATGCAGGATCCGCAGCGCTAACCCGGCATGCCCTCCGCTGGTATTGGATTTCCTCGCGAGCCGATCTCCTCGCGAGGCCTTTGATGTCCCACAATACGTCAACTGGGCTGTTTCTGCCTTGCCGAAGGCCTGGACGACCGACTTGGATGTGATCGCCCGCCAGCGATCCGGGAACACAATGCAGGCTGATTTCGCTCTCACCTTCCAGGCGGCGACGATGGCTGCCCAGGCTGTGAAGGAATTCGAGGAGCGTCCTTCTACTTCCCGCCTGGTACCCGACTCCCGAAAATCTTGTTAATCCAAATGCCCCGGAGGACGGGGAGGCAGCTTCGGAAGCCAGCGAGGGATCGCGGGCCGATCCAGTGGTCGAAGGTGAAGGCCAGGCAGGGGCAGCCTGAGGTCTCTCGTCTCTTTTGTTTTTGTTTTTGCCTTCTAATTTTTGTAGCTTTGTTGTACTTAGGCCTACGGGCGACCGTGTATGTACTTTGACATTCCAAGTAATGAAATGAAAGTTTTGCTTCTTTGATGTATTGCTTGACTGAAAGTTTTCTGAGTCTTTACATGACTTTATACAAATGTGTGAGGAGAGATTGTTGCGTGTATAGCTCCAAGTGAATTGATAAACTCATATTGATAACTTTTACAACAAAATCGATCGCTGCGCGTACATCTGAAAAATGCCGATCTCCGTATGTAATTGAATAGGGACGATCGTCGTATATATAGCTCCGCCCTTCCCACTTGTTTTTGTTCACTTAGTGAAAGTAAGGGGACGAAAATAAATCGTTGAGTGAGCGGTCTTCAATTTTGCAGATTCCTCGAGGAAGGCCGTCCATCTCGGTCTTGAGGAACCGTGCACGATCGCGGAGTTCGATGGAACCAACCTCCACGACAATGTCTTATGCGCGAGCGACATTCCGTCTGATGGCTAAGTTCTCGCGACTCACTTAATTGTGAGGGTCCTCCGTAGGCTGCGCCTCGCCTCGTATTTAAACGAAGGGCGTGTGGTCTTGGTCTAGAGGAGTCCTTGCGTGGGGCGTCATCGGATTAGTCGACTCCACAACCGCGGCTTGTTAGCACTTTCTACCTCGGACCGCCATGTTAGATGGTGATCCTCGATGGTATACGTTGTGACGGGGGGAGGGACACGTCGCATTGTCCGGGAAGGATCCACCATGTTAAGTGATGGACCTTTGAGGGCGGGCGAACGTGTCCACATATCTGTTTTGGAGGGCCCTTCGACTACGCCCGCCTCGTATTTAAATGAAGGGCGAGCGATCGTGGCCCAAAGGGACCTTGCACGGGCACAGAGAACGGTTCCATCGTCCTCCACATCCATGTCGACACTCTTCTACCTCGGACCATCATGACAGATGATGATCCTCGACGGTATATGTTGTGTGAGGGGAGGAGGTCGCCTGCCTGGGTTCTTCATGTTGATGACGAACTTTAGAGGGCAAGCGAGTCAGTCTCTTTTCTGAAGCGTTTGCTCAGGCAGTAGCCTTTGGTTTGATGAGGCGGGAATCGGGGAGAGACTTCCAAAGTTTCCCTCTCTTGATTGAAGCATATAGATCCGGTCGCCGAGGTTGATCGAGGGGTCGGCTCGTATGAGCTTTCTGGCATGTTCGCGTTCAACTCTGGCGACCGTATTGGGAGATCGACGGGGCTCCAGCTAAGCCAATAAACTGTCCAACTTGCCCTTCTCGAACAATCTCCAGAGTTGTCTGAGGAGGTCGCGGCATTGGTTGGTGCTGTGGCTGGGACTCTTATGGTAAGCACAATATTGATTGCGGTCTAGATGACCGTTGTCCCTTATCGCCTTTGGCTTGTTTAGAGGTTCGCGCCCCTTGATGGCGTAAAAAATGTGGGCCGGAGTTCAGTTGAACTTGTGGAGGAGATGGGCTTCCACATCCTCGAAGGCCTTGAGATCGCCGAGTGGCTTGGCGACCGCCTTTTTGGTTTTGACGATCGTCGTCTTTCGGACAGGAGGTGGAGTTCCCTCGCCTAGGCGGAGGGTGAGCAGCCTCTGTCTGGCCAGAAAGTCGGCAGCCTTAGCGCGGAAGATCGCGTAGGTCGGGGGGATGTCCTTGGTGATATGTCTAAACATGGGTGAATGACCGTAGAATCCCCCCAAGACCGAATAGAGAGCGAGCTCGTCGCTGATGGGCTCTCCGGTGAGGACTATTTCATCAACCTGGTCGATGTAATCTGCGTCGGATTCGACTTCCCCCTGCCTGATTTTCATCATGCGGTAGGGGCCTTCTGGTCTGGCGATCTTGGCGGTGAAGTATGACGTGAAGTCACCCGCCAGTTTCTCAAAGGAGATGATCGATCGTGGTGGTAGTGAGACGTACCACCTATGGGCCAGCTCACCCAATGTTAACAGTAAGATTCGACACTTGGTCGCGTCTGATGCCCCACACCCGGTCATGTAAATCAGAACTTGCTTATGTGGGTCTCGGGGTCCGATCTCCCTTTGTACAGAGGTGTTTTGGGAAGATCGATCCTTGGTTGCACGGGTGCAAGCTCGATGTGGACCGCAAGTGGCTCAGTCGGTCCGATGATCTTTCTACTGGCGCTTGCCCCAGTATCCAAAAGCACTTTCATCTCATCGAGCTGGCGTTTCATAGCAGCCATCGCTGCGGCCTGGCTGCTTGCGGATAGGCGCTCGGAGGTGGAGCCGAGGCGATCGCCTCTGCTGTATTATAATATGCGGGCGATCGTCTTTAGCACATGGGTTGGTCTCCTTGAAGTCCGCAGAAGTCGCTGCCTGCCAGAAGTGCGAACCAATGAGAGGCCAACACGCGTTCATGTCGCTGTCCTGGGAGGCCCTACATAGGACCTTTCGGCGGGCCTATCGGTAGGTGTGGCCGTCCTTGTGCACCGACAGCTGCTAATGGGCTGGAGTCAACGATCCATGTTCTACGGCGCCTTTCGCGGATCTGCAGATGGGTGCTTGCTTCGTGATCTAGTCTTCGTAGACTTTGACGGACGATGGCCTTGTTCGTGGCACAGGTCGGTCGTCCTTGGTCGAGCACCAGAGTCGATCGCTATGTGCCAAAAGGAGATCGCCTTGGGAGTCGATCACCAGATACTCGAAGGTGGACTGTTGTCTTCGTTTAGACAAGTTCGCCATAGCTCGTATGGTCGTGAACTCGGTCGCTCGGCCCTTATACCGATCGCCGTCGAGGCGTATAAATCGCCGCACAACAGCCTACACAACCCTGGTTCACAAGTTTCTTCGCCTTCAAGGCACTAATCACATTTCCTAATCTACCCGGCTTACAACCAAAAAGTGTATGCTCTGTGCCATCCTTAGCCACTATCGAGATAGTACGAGTCCGATAGTTCATGATGGCACCGTGACGATCCAACCAATCGTCCTCGAGGATCAAATCCTCACCATTAAGGTCTACAACAATGAGGTTCAAGGGCCAATCTCGGCTCCCGATCCTCACTGGGCAATCTCTAACTTCCCGGCTCCCAACCATACGATCCCCACTAGGCATACCCACTACGAAGGGTCCACACTCAAACAAGCAGTCAATACCGATACGATATACGCAATTCGAAGCAATAAAAGAGTGAGTAGCACCCGAATCAAGAAGCACTGAAACTGGATGAGAAAGGATCTGAGTGGTACATGATGCCACTGAAACGTCTGTCTCGTACGTGCGTCTCATCTAGTACAAACGAGGATGAACTGAGCCCGAACTCGATGCCGCACGGGGATCCGGCTGACCCCGACCCCTACCACAGCCCGAACTCTGAGGAATATGAGTAACTGGAGTACTGTGCTCCTTCTGAACGGTAGTGGTAGTCGGAGCTCTGGCGGCCCTGGTAGCCCTATCGCAATGGACTGCCCGATGCCCGGTCTGTCCGCAAGTAAAGCAAGTAACTAACGGAATTGGACAATCCTTCATCACATGGTCATACTGACTGCAATTAAAACAAACTCTACCGCCAGGTATAGGGGACTGGACTGAACGGTTACTTCGAGACCCTTGATCCTGGTGAAACAGCTTCTTCCTAGATATAGGAGCAGACTGAGACCTCGAAAATCGACCACCCTTACCGGCTGAGAAACTGCCAATAGTCTTCTGTTTCTTAGCCTCAGAACCTAACTCTAACTCCGGAAAGGCCATCTCAATTGCTAGAGCACGATCCTGATATTCTTTCAATGTGGCATACATGATTGGTGCCATGCTCTGCCTGATATGCGGCTTCATGTGCATATTGAAATAGCGAACTTTATCAGCCTCGGTCCTCACCTGATCTTTCACATAGCTCAACTGCTGATTATAGGTGATGATAGCCTGAGAGATCGGTACATCCTGGGGTGTAGCAGTGAAGAACTCCACGATCTTACGCTCCTGAACAGGCGGTGGACAGTATTCTGCTTCCATAGCAGTCTTAAATTCCTCCCAAGTGGCTAAACGGTCTCTGGGCGCCACAGCCTCCCACCATTCCGCAGCTTCCTTATCCAGGAGGTACTGAGCAATATGTACCCTCCTGTCATCGGGACAAGCTACGGCATCGAAAGTTCTGCCCATCTGAAAAAGCCAATTCTCCCAACTGAGGGAGTCAGTAGAACCAGTGAATCGAGGGGGGTGCATCTTGGTCACTTTCTAAAGCCACTTACTAGCTTCAGCCTCTGGAGTCGGGGGCAGATTTTGACGTCCACCCTGAGCTATCTGAGCGAGATGAGCTACCAACTGCTGAAGTACATCAGTAGCCCCGGCGTCATCATTACTACCCGACGGCTGATCCTGACTGACTGACAAATTCTGCTGCCCGTCAGAACTCAGAGGTAGAGTGTTCGGCACTGAATGAGAGGCCGAATCTGCGGAGGACTGAGAAAGAGGAACTTCCTCACTATTAGCACCACGACCACGGCCTCGACCGCGCCCCCTAGCTGGTCTACCGCGACCTCTCAACATACTGAGGAAAAGAATTGACAGGAACAAGATCATAAAAATTCACAGTTTACAAGGTTGGTACCACAATTTACAATTCCAATCGACACAAGGGAGATGAATTACAGAAATATAAGAGTCGAGAGACTTACAGCCACAAGGTCGCACGAAGAGATTTTAGCACGATGATATTAGGCTTAACGACTGACTCTAACGACACGACTGACAGACCCAAAATTAACCAACGGCCTAGGCATTCATAACCTAAGGCTCCGATACCATAAATATAACACCCTAAATCACGTAAGGGACGTTACACGCCATTGAACCCTCATAAGTTCTACCAGGCTAACACATGACACATAATCCACAAACAAATCCCATGACACATTAATCATAGTAAAATAGGGCCGTGGCCTCGGCCAAAATATTTTAATCGAACTTCATGAAGTATAAGTCAAATACAAGTTCATTGCCCACGCAAGGGACTTTAACCAAGTTTATAAAGTAACCAGTCTAACTCCAACACTTAAGTAGATACTATGACAAAACATAAAACATAGACTCGAGCCTCATCATCATGCTGGGCCATCCTTTGCGTGCATATCCCGTGCCAGCTCCTAAGCTTGACCGACACCTGAAATGCATAAGACGCATTTCCCCCATTTAAGGGGTTAGCATTCGAATAGCTACTACAAGTACACAATTACACTACATTATATACATACACGAATCGACACAAGCAATCCATTTTAAGAAGAACATTTGTAATCAATATTCCGGAATATCACATTTCTATCAAACAGTGTATCAACTTGTTTCAACATCACAACTATCCACACTTGGTATCCCGCGGTCGTACCCATTAGTATCGACCCCTAGAGGCCCCGTCGGACCATTTCCGGGTGAGAAACAATTTCCGTGTCCGTACCCATTAGTATCGTCCACTAGAGGTCCCGTCGAACCATCCCCGGGTGGAAGAACAACAACACACGCACCCAAGTCCACTTCCGTGGCCGTACCCATTAGTATCGGCCCCCAGAGGCCAAACATTGCATCCCTGGGTGGAAGAACGACAACACATCCATGCAATAACACAATTTACATCATTTGCATCAAAACCGTACACACATAATGGAATGTAATACATGTAGTTGCCTTGAATAACACGTCGTGAAGGAAACGGTGAAAGGAAAGGTTTCGGTCCGAATAATCTTCACAAATCCGTTCCTAACACAATAACAATATACAACCAATCTCAATATTGTGAAAACATAGGAATTCATCCTAGTTCTACTCGATGGGACAATTCGTCGAACACTACTAGGGTATCCTCGAGTATATTGACGAATAATGGAAAAATTAGAATTTAATCTACAAATCCTCAAGGAAAAACAAAGGATTACAAGTATACAATTGAAGTCTAGCAATAATCTATGATAATTCGGATTAAAAAGGGTCAAATCCCAAGAAATCCCCAAAATCTCAAAACAAGGGTTTTAGGGATTCTTACCTTGATTCGGGTGACGGAAGATGTTAAGAACTTGAAGAATTTGCACAAGGAATGAAAGGATGTTAATGGAAGATAATATTTGGTCGAAATTGGCTCTAACCCTCGTCTGGAGTCGCCCAAAGCTGAAGAGAAGAAGTAAGGATGGAAAATGACGAAGTTGGGCTGTTGTTGTCCTATTTATATCAGACAGGCTTAGCGCACGCTACGCACAAAGATTAGCGTGCGCTATCGGGGTGCAGAATGCAGTCAGAGACTTCTGTCCTCCCGTTAGCGTACGTAGAAACAAGCTTAGCGTGTGCTAAGGTTAGCAATTAGCGTACGTTAACACTCAATTAGCGTACGCTACCTGGTTAAGTTTAGAAATCGAACCTTGTCCAGTTCAGGTATTACGCCGGATGTATTAGCGTACGCAAAATGTAAGTCTAGCGTGCGCTAGTTTTACCCTCATAGCGCACACTACGGAAAAACGTTAGCGTGCGCTAACTGTTCCTGCACAAAGTACAGTTAGGAAACTCGGTCAGACTGTACCCGACTCGAAAAGCACTAAGCTTGACAGATACCAGCGAATAACGAGACATGACAAGAAAACAAAAACTTGCAAGCACAATTTCTCAATCAAATGTACGATTCTGACTACTGGGAGGTTTGAAATACGACAAGAGAGATAAAATTCCCTAAACTTATAGGAAATTACAAAACGGCCCAAATGTCCGAAAATCACGATACGACATCGGATTAACAATCCGAAACTCACAACATGAACAACCCAACCATACGAACTCATGGAAACAAAGAAACAGCAAAATCAAATTAGTTTTACGAAAATCGAACGTACATGCGACAAAACATAACTCAAACGAAAATACGTAAAAACATCTCCGAAACTCGTCTAAATGGAGAAACTCCAAGAACAAAATAGATTCAGAATTCCAAAACAATAACAAGCGAGTCGTCCAAAATGAATATACACGAAAAATAGAAATTACCAAAAATGGAAAGTATGGATATTACACGAATCGCCCAAATCTCGCTGCTCCCGTCGGAAAAGAAAGGAAAGATGAAAAATGATGATTTTAGGGGTTGACTGCCCCTTATATAAAATCTCAGGTTAGCGTGCGCTAAGAATCGGGGCTAGCGTGCGCTAACGGGCTCACCCAGTAGTCCAGAAAGTAGAGATACCTCACTGCTTCTGCCGGATCAGCACGTTAGCGTGCGCTACGGACGATGTTAGTGCGCACTACTAACCACGAATAGCGGGCGCTAGCGAACTCCTAATGTGCGCTAACTACTAGTTCAGAGAGCAGAATTAGGTACTGCCTCTGCCAAGCTTGGACCATTAGCGTGCGCTAAGGCTCAAAGCTAGCATGCGCTACCCAAGTAGAATTGGCGTGCGTTAGCCTAGGCCTAGCATGCGCAATCAGCCTGTCACATAACACTGCCGATAGGTCCAATCAACACGATCATGATCCGAAAGGTACGAAACTCTAAATCAACATCGACAACACCCCAAAGTGTTTACAGAGCGACAAAAGAGGAAGAATGGCAAGGTCAAACAATCAATAAAAAGTACGGTTATTACATGAAATTTTAAGGTCTGAAATGAGAATGAGACTGAAGCCCTACTTTTACAAAGGAAAAAGGCGAATCCTGAGGGAGGCTAGGGCGATCTGGAGGTTTCCTACAGCCTAGTGACACCTAGACCTAGGATGCAGAGAAGAGCAGCGGTTGAGAAACGCGACCATAAATGCACATGAATTCAGAGAAAAATCATTATTACCTAGGGAACATCTCCTGAGAATTTATCATATCAAGGTTGCCAGAATCCCAACAAGTTCTACTCTACTCAATATTATTATCTCGACGAAATTATGGGGGACTGGTTAATATGACAATATATGTGGACCTCCTAAGAGACCGGTCTAAAAAACACGGTCCCTAATAGACCTAGCGACCTGCCAGTTCATAGTAGGTCGGGCGAAATTAGGAGAGGTAAAACACCCTGAAGGGGGGTCTCTTTGTAAGAGAGTTCGAGCTCTGTATCTACGTCCCGAGCTTTGTTTCTCTTCCCCGAGCTTGGAGTTCAAAGTTAATACGTCAGCAAGATAGATGAGCTAGGAAAAGTCATGATATATAAGAATAAATCCCTGGAAAGCTAGGATTTTACCATCATGTGATGCCCAAGGTTCTGACACACAAAGTCTAATTATTAATAATAATTTCTATAAACAAGCATGCAAGGTTTTGATCCTATTTGCATATATTTATGATCGGATAACACGATATTGCTACTAAGTGACCAATAATGTGCTTGCATTATTATATATAATTTATATGCTGCTTATGTTTATATAGTTTTTTAGTATATATATCTTTAGAATTTCTTAATGACTAAAATAAGATAAAGATGTAAAAAAAATACGTATTAGATACATATATGTTTGTACTAATTGCTATATGCATATTCTTTAGTAAGATAAATGTTTATAAGTTGAGTTAGTGGTTGTTAATACGAGTCAGTGAAATTTTAGGTACTTTATGACTTAATTAAAGTATATGGGCTTAATTGAAAACTTTTTAAAGGGTGAAAATATAATTAGTCAAAAGTTAGACCAAAGAAAAGGAAGAAAAAGAAAAAAAAGGCTCTACCGCCTTCAGGTCTAGATAAATACACACTAAGATACTTGGGAGGGGAAAACACACACCTGCGGGCTACATCAAGTAAGAAGAAAAAAAGAGTGGGTTTGGTCGGGCAAGAAGAAATCTTTGGTAAGATTTCACAATATATATCAGTTTGTTCGTCTTGATGAGTAGAATACAAATCTATGTTCAGTTTTTTCAAACCGATGCTGGAATCATGGGAACAGGGTAAAAACATCATTTGTCTTCAGGATGCCCATACTGGTTCTTCGACTATCATAATTTTACAAACTTTATACTGTTACAAAGCTATTGTTATAAAAAAATATGTTTCTAACTTTTATTTTGAGTTCTGGTGAGGATTTATGTGCCGTTTATGTGCTGGTGTGTGTGTAGTGCAACGTGTGTGTGTGTGTGTATTTCTCGTGTAGGTTGTGTGTGTGTTGTGCTGCATATTTTGTGTGTGTGTGTGTGTGTGTTTGTTGATGTGTTTTCTAAGTACTATGTTTGTAGAAGCAGCATGTGTGTATGTGTGTTGTGTGTAGGTGTGTGTTTTGTGTATTTTTGTGCGGTATATGAATATGAGTATGTTATGTATGTGTGTTGTTGTGTGTGTTGGTGTGATGTGTATGTGTTGTTTGTGTGTTGCGTGTGTGTGTGTGTTGTATATATACACGTATATACTCTCTCTGTGTGTGTGTGTTGTATATATATATATATATATATATATATATATATATATATATATGGGCTGGTTATCGTGAGAAGGTATTTTTTAATGAGAAGGTGCGAACTGTTACCAAAGTTGCACAAAATGTATAATTGCTTGGCACAAAATCATTAATGTTGTTGCACAACATTGTGCAACAACTTTATACATTCTGTGCAACATTATCATAGTGTAACAACTAGATAAATTTTGTGCAACAACTGAATACACTTTATGCAATAATATTCACGTATAAATAAATCATTGCACAAACAGTTAAAACATTTTGCACAATCGAAAATAGATATGGATCATTGATCTACAATAATCAGGGGCCCAAATTCATTCTCATTTCTCACGAAATATGGACATCTCACCTCAACTTACCCATATATATATATATTATGTGTGTATGTTTTATTATGTGTATTTGTGGTGTGCCTGTGTTTGGATATATGTAAGGTAATGTGTGTGTCTGTGTGTGTGTGTATATATATAATATATATACACATATTGTATGTGAAAGAGTTGCTATATAACTATGCATAATTAAGGACATTAACGGGAAACAAGGATTTTAATTTTATGGTTCGATTGATAGATTAATATATATAATTTTTATCCTGATTAGATCTTATTGAGATAGAGCATAGAAGCTGATCTAAGATTGCATTACAGTAAGCTTTGGGACACATGTAAGTAGTAAATGATTTATAAATTGTATCACAAGAGCATTACTTGTTTAAATTATTGTTGGGTGATTTGATGATACTTATATCCTGAGTTACTTGACTAATGTGTTGTTGATGTTACTTGTATTGCGAGTTACGTGAAGCATTGATTTAAGCATATACTCATAGCATAGCATTGGGGTGTACTGCTACATGCATTGGGCATGACACGAAGGTTTAAAAGAAATATGAGTAAATCAGTTTGGTTATGTACATTGTCGAGTTACTGGTAAGGGGCCTGAAATGGATTTATTGTTGTAGTGGATCATGGGGAACACTACAGTATAATTCATATTTGCGAGTGAGTCTGTGACACGTCGTGGTGACCCATGTGTTATGATTGGGCACCTTGGATAGCCATGATTCCGGTGGATCCTGGGGAATGCCGGGGTGACCCGTGTGTTATGACTGGGCACTTTGTTCTGGCTAAGATTAGATGTTAGACATACATGCTTATTGGCTCGGGCTAGTTAACTCGAGGCGTATATAACAACATGTATATAAGAGATTTCGAAATTAATGAAGAACACAAGTCATGTTTCATAAGCTCACTCATGGGGTGCCTACATGGATTGTATAGTCACTACTTACCGATCTTTCGCTAATTTAGTTAATTCTTGTGATACATGTGATTACACAAACTAGCATGTCTAGAAGGTTGACTGTGATGTTTCACCTCGCCATCGAGCTGTTGTATATCAACACGCTGACCTGTGGAGTATCTTTTGGGATTGATCTTCGTTTTGCTTTTAAACCTTTGAAAATCGACATCTTATTTTAGTTGTATCAAAATGTTGAACTATTTGTCGACTCGTGTGTTACTATAAAGCCTACTAGTTTTGTTATGTAAAAGAGGATTTTAAAAGAGTTCAAATTTCCGCTCTCTTGTGGTCATTTATAATGTATGGTATTATGTAGCCAAATCAGAGGGTATGTGACAGGTTTGGTATCGAAGCGAAGGTTTAAAGCATTTCTGAAGACCGTTCATATACAACGATCGCTTGGCTGAGCAGAGCAGTCAACCAGTTAGTTGTTCAGTTCAAGTTGTGCACTTTCTGATCATTTGTATATATTTATTGTCGGCTAATAAAAGATCCTTTTGTGAAAAAGCCAGGCTATAAGGAGAAATGGAGGAGACTAGAGCACAGAGTAGTGCGAAAGGAGAAAGGGGTAATCGTCTTGATTGGCTGACGGATCTCGTGGAGAGACTTATAGAACGAGATGTAAGGCGTGAGGCAGAATCATGTCCATCGCCTCCTCCTAGGAATGATAATATCGACTTGGTTAGTGAGAGGTTCCAGAAATTAAGACCTCCCACGTTCGAGGGTGGCCTTAACACGAGCGTCTCTAAAAATTGGCTCTGAACTGTAGAGGGGATGTTCAGCTATGGTAGAAGTCCCGATAAGGTTAAAGTTTCATATGCGGTATTTTTTTCTTCGTAATGATGCGAGCTACTGATGGGACATTATGACTGGTATTTATGATGTTTCTAAATTTACATGGGAGAAATTCAAAGAGTTGTTTAAAGCGAAATATCTTACTAAGGCTGCACGAGCTTCAAAGAGAAAGGAGTTCTCAAATTTTAAACAAGATGACATGTGTGTTGATGAATATATTAGGAAGTTTGAAGCGTTATCAAGGTATGCGCCACACATGGTGAGCACTGATGAGTTGAAGATCGAACAGTTTATTGAGAGCCTAAAACTAGAGATATACAGAGATGGCCAGACTGGAGAAACTGGAGGCTCAAACTATGTGTCAGTGGTTCAATGGGCCTTAAATGCTGAAATGGCTCAAAGAAAGATAACTGAGGAAACAAATGAGAGGGAAGCCAAAGAAAAGCAGAATGGGCCTATGTTCAAGTCAAACTATCAACAAGGTCAAGCCAGGTGGAAGCAAATTTATAAGGGCAACAAGAGGCAAGGTCAAGGAATGCAAGGTCAATTTAATAAGGGAAATCACCAGAAACATTTCAAGAACAATAATCAAGGACAGCCTTTCACAACAAATGTTCAGAAGCTGAAATGTTCAAAATGTAGAAGATTTCACTTTGGAGTTTGTATGGAAGGACCCAAAGAAGATAGGTCATTTTGCAAGAGAGTGCACATCTAATGACTCAGAGCAGAAAAAGGTGCAAGGAAGTCTTCTCACTCACGCAGGCAGAGGTCGATGCTAATCCTTCGGTCATCTCAGGTAATATATTAATTTGTGGCATCCTTACATATACATAGTTAGACCCAGGAGCTACACATTCATTTGCATGGAATAAGTATGTGAGAAAGTTGGCAAACCACTAGAGAAACTCAATGGGCGGTTTAATGTTTCTACCCCATCTGGAGAGTCCCTAACATCGGATAGGGTTCTCAGAGCCTGTAAGCATGGAATAGATAATAGGAAACTTGATGCGGATCTCATCATGCTTAACATGTCCGATTATGAGGTAATTCTAGGAATGAGTCGGTTGTTCAAGCATCATGCTACTATGGATTGTAAGAAGAAAATAGTTACATTTCAACCACCAAATGAAGAAGAGTTCTTGTTTGTTGGAAGTAGTAGCAGGCTGAGAACACCAATAATTTCCGCAATGAAGGCACGAAGATTACTTAATAGTGGATGTGTGGGTTACTTAGCATGTGTAGTGGACACGGATAGGGAGTAGAATCACTAGTAGAATAAACATCAAAGACTTCGATACAATTTACTTCAGTTATGTATATTAGTGAAGTAAAAAATAAAAAACAACTTCGCTTTTCAATTTGCTGAAGTAAAACACCCACGTAGACTTCAGTAAATGGTATCATACTAAAAAGCAGAAACTAGTTGAGAATTTTAAGATACAAAGACTTCACTAATTTGATAATTAATGTAGTTACAGTGTGAAATTTTATTTTTTATCCGAATATTTTACAAAAGCGAAGTGTATGTGTTTTGGCCGAGAATTAATATTTTCAACTTCATATTTTTTTCATTTAGCTCCTAAAAACACAAGTAAAATATTATCATTATTAATTTATGTTATGTATTAGATTTTAATATCACTACAAGTAAAGTTCCTGTTATCAAGAGTTTATAATTTATGGAAAGATACTGTTATTAGATTTTTTTCTACCCGATTTTTCTAATGGTATTTTTGGAATATTTTTAAAATATAAGAAACTTGTAGAAATTTCAAATCGTTACGAAACATACATTTTCTAAATATTTGCGGGACTTAATCATTCCGGTTTGGGCTTAATGTAGAGTTTGGCTTATGACTTAATTGACCCAAAAATTAAAACTGGGCTGGATGAAGAAATGAGGATTTGGGTCAACATGAAAAAAGGTTTGGCACGAAAGGTGTTGGCCCATTCAATTGAGAGAAATCGGTCAACCCCGCATATATGCCTTCTCTTCTGCACAAAAGAAAAAGGCATATCATTAATCTCCTGCAAAAAGTTTTCCTCTCGTCCCGACTTCTATCCTTCTGAACTCATCTCTTCCCAGGGATGGCTCGTCTGTAGTCGGCGACGACCATGCCCAAATTCGGAGCAGCAGCCAGGCTAGGTGTGATTCAAGGATCTAGTTCCGACCTCCAAATAGGAAATCAGATTCGACTCCCGTGGTCTTTCAAATTGGCGGGACCCGGCAGAGGCGGTGAAAGGATTCGCTCATCGGCCATGAGTTCGAACCGACGGCGGAACAAGGTTGCAGCGGCCGGAGGTTTGAGCCGACATCAGCCGAAAAAGGTGGCTATGGCTGAAGACGTCCACGGGTTTGTGGTTAGTGACAAAATTGGTGGCAGCGAGCGTGAGGGTTTAGATAATCTCGATTAAACTCCGGTGAGTTCTTTTTATTCTGATTTGATTCTGAAAACAGGATTGAAATTTGTACGATCTCTGAACTTGGTTTGGTTTTTCTGAAACATGTGTTTGTGTGTTTTCTGAATCAGAAATGGAACCCGGTGGGCAGAGGAAGGACTAAATCCCTTCGGTGATAGGATTCGATTGAGAGGAACGAACAAGTTTGCTATGAGAATTGATATGAAAAGTTTAAAAATATCGTAGGAAGATATAGAAAATTCACCTGTTGTGCTCCAGGCGTAGAAATCTGAAGTGTGATATTTGTGAAATGTGTTTTGCTCGGTTTGCTGTGGAAATTATGGTGAGTTGAGGAAAAGAAAATGGATATAAATTGTCATGAGTTGTGATTTATAGTTGTAGTCCAAGATTTAACCGCTCTTATCCGCCTATCCCGGTCTGCCTAACCGCCACGACGCCTCCCCCGGTCCGCCTAACCTCCATCCGTCTCTTTCCTAACCGCCACGATGCATGCCATGCGGCGCCCCCCCATTTCGTCGCCCCTCTCATTTGCTAACCCTAGTCACCTCGACTAGCACCGCCTGCTCGTCGTCGTCCCTCTCATCTGCTAACCCTAGCCACCGCGACCAGCTCCGCCTATTCGTCACGCACCTCTCATTGTATGTACAATTTTCTATTTCTACACATTAGTTTGTTCGATTTTATGTTTCATTGCATTGACAAAGTCGATCTCTCGTTGTTGTAGGACATGGAATGTGGAAGGAAATCATGAATGATGGTTGATTGAGGTTAATCTGTTGCCTCTAATTCATAGATTTTGCACTGAGTTTGTTTTGTTTTATTTTAGATTTACTATCTATTTAGAAGAGATTTAGTGTTTCTGATTTTTATTTAGTTCTGTTTCACGAGATTTTTTGAGTGGATTAGGCAATTAATTGCTTATTTTCATTAAGGTTTGTTCCAATATTGTCTGCTAAATATTCTATGGCCACATTTTTCCTTATCAACTGTTGAAGCTCTAAACGAAGCCTTGTCGAGGGTGTAAAAGTGGTGGTAGCCACTGGAAAAGTAAGAAAGGAACTTTCTTTGTGATTTGATTGGACTTTATATTCTATGTGACTATAATGTAGTCTTTGCTTGGCACTGATGCTATTTTCTCTCTCATTAGACTCGTCCAGTTGTATTAAACATTTTCAAGATGGTAAATTTAGCTGGCTAAGTTGGCATTAGGTTTCTCCTGGAACATCCTCTCGTGGACTCACTTCACACCATGTATCATGAGCCGAAGGTGTGATTTACTGATGTTGTTTTCAGATTGTTCTGTAAGTGGCCCTAGGTGCGGTTTCTTGAAATTGTGATTGACATTAAATCTTTCCACTATACCTTCAGTCGAGCAGCTCCTGTCAGGCGTGGAAATACAGGTTTATTCAAGAATTTGGATCTGTCTTCTTCAACTAGCATGATCGTCTGATGAAAAGCAATGATGTGCTGAAAAGAGACTTGGTCGTTTCGAAGTATATGGTCTTTTTTATCCTTTTTGTCCTATTTGTGGTGTTCATGATGAAATAGATATAATCTTATTACACATTCTTTATCTTTGTTATGATATGTATCTGGTTTTGAATTAGTTGGAACGCATGTTATTTTTTTCAGATGGGATGATATGAAATTGTTGTGAGAAGAAGACCTATTGAAAATTGTTATTTTGGTCATGTGAGAAGAAGACCTATTGATGCCCCAGTGAGGAGGCTAGAAAGTTGGGGAGCAAGTAATGTTGTGAAAGGTAGAGGAAGACCCAAGAAAACTTGGATAAAGATGATTGAAAATGATATGCGGTTTCTTGGAATTGGAGAAAGTATGGCGATGGAGAGGCAAATGTGGCGGGAAAGAATACGGATGGTGGATGGAGTCTGATTCTTTTTTTTTTTTTTTTTAATTCCTATTTTTTTTTATTTCATGTTATCTTTTTTTTTCTTTTTTTTTTTTCTTTTCATTCATTCTCTTTTTTTATTTGCTTTTTTCTCTACTTTTTCCCTCTTTTTTCCTTTTATGTTATTTATGTAACGATTATTGACGGTTTCAAAGTTTGATTCATGTTAGCCGACCCCAAATCATTTTGGGACTAAGGCTTAGATGTTGTTGTTGTTGTTGTTGGGATGATATGAAATTGTTGGTTCTTATATTATTAAGCTCGTGGTTGATGGTTAGTTATAGGTGAATGTAGATTTTGGCAATGCATTTGAAATTGAAATGTGAAATACTACTATATATTACTGCAGAAAATACTAATATATATTATATGATAACTGGAGTAAAAAGTTCTTTTTTTACTACGTCAATTATAAAATAACCGTAGTTAAATGCATTCTTTTATTTCACTTACACCCACATTTGGATCATAATTAGAAAAAAAATGGGATAGACTTCGGTTATTAGGATATTAGACTTCGTATAAAAAGCAAAGTCTAAAGTATCGTTTTTACTACACGAACATAGACTTCGGTAATTATAATGAATCCCAAACCCGATGAAGTATCTGGTTCAAGAATTTCTTGAGGTTTTCCCAGAATTTGCCAGGGTTACCTCCAGATAGAGAGATTGAGTTTAATATTGACCTAATTTCAGGAACGGGAGCAATATCTAAAGCCCTGTACAGGATGGCTCCAACATAATTAAAGGAACTGAAGGTCCAATTGCAAGAACTGCTTGATAAGGTATTTATACGACCAAGTTTCTCGCCATGGGGAGCTCATGTACTCTTTGTGAAGAAAAAAGATGGTACCATGAGATTGTATATAGATTACAGAGAGTTAAATAGGAGGACCATCAAGAATAAATATTCATTACCGAGAATCGATGATCTACTTGATCAAATTCAAGGATCTTCGATATTCTCAAAGATTGATCTGAGATCAGGTTACCATCAGTTGAAGATAAAGGAAGAGGATATTCCAAAAACAGCATTCAGAACAAGATATGGGCATTACGAGTTTTTAGTAATGTTTTTTGGTTTGACTAATGCCCCAGCTGCTTTCATGGATTTAATGAACAAAGTTTTCAAAGATTACCTGGATAAATTTGTCATTGTCTTTATTGATGATATTCTCATTTACTCACGTTCGTTGGACGAGCACAAGGAACATTTGAGAATAGTGTTAAGTACTTTGAAGGATAAAAGATTATTTGCTATATTTAAAAAGTATGAATTTTGGAAGGAACAAGTAGCTTTCCTTGGGCATGTAGTTCCAAAGGACGGAATTTCAGTTGACCCAAGAAAAGTGGAAGCCGTGTGGGCAAGTGGACTAGACCGAATAATGTTCATGAAATACATATTTTCTTGGGGTTAGCAGGCTACTACAGATGACTTGTTGAAGGATTCTCAAAAATAGCCTCATCACTCACTCAGTTGACTAGGAAGAATATTAAGTTCCAATGGTCTGATTCATGTGAGAAGAGATTTGAAGAACTCAAACAAAGGTTAACATCTTCCCCGATCCTTACTTTCGATGCAGGAGGATTTGTATTATATAGTGATGCATCCAAGTCAGGATTGGGAGATGTGCTCATGCAAAATGTTAAGGTAATTGCTTATGCTTTACGACAATTAAAGGATTATGAGAAGAGCTACCCAACCCACGATCTTGAGTTAGCGACAGTAGTGTTTGCCTTGGGAATATGGCTATATTACCTATATGGAGAAAGGTGTGAAATTTATACTGATCATAAGAGTTTAAAAATATTATTTCACACAGAAGGAACTCAACATGCGACAAAGGCGTTGGTTGGAGTTGGTCAAAGATTATGATTACGTGATAAATTATCACCCGGGAAAAGCAAATGTTGTCGGAGATGCTTTAAGTAGAAAGTCTGATGCTAGTATATCAGCAATGATAGCGAGCAGAAACCATTGTTTCTAGAGTTGAGAAGGATGGAACTAGAGATTGTACAAACGGGCTATGTTGGGGAACTGGCTTCAATGACTTTGTAACCTGCGGTGCTTGAGAATATCAAACATAATCAGTTTAAGGATCCTTACTTGTCTCATCTGAAGGAAGAGATTGAGTTAGGAAAAGCAAAAGATTTTGGAATTTCATCAGAGAGAGGTCGCAACTTCAAGAGGCAATTGTGTGTTCCTAATGATAGCAGACTGAAGAAAGAAATACTCACAAAAGATCATAGCACTCCCTACTCTATACATCCTAGAACCACAAAGATGTATAAGGATTTAAAGATGAACTACTGGTGGCCTGGACTGAAGAATGATGTAGTTGCATCTGTAGCCAAGTGTTTGACCTGTCAACAAGTGAAGGCAGAACATCAAATATCAGCAGGGATGTTACAACCACTAAATATTCCGGAATGAAAATGGGAGGATATCACCATGGATTTCGTGGCGGGTCTTCCAAGAACTAAAGAATGTTACGATGCCATATGGTTTATAGTTGATCGTCTTACAAAATCGTCTCACTTTCTTCGAGTACAGACTACATACACGATGGACAAGTTTGATGAGATATACATTAGGGAGATTGTTAGATTGCATGGCATTCCATAATCAATTGTGTTAGATAGAAACTCCAGGTTTACTTCATCATTTTGGAAGAGTTTGCATAGAGCATTGGGAACCAAACTAGCTTTCAATACTGCTTTTCATTCGCAAATCGATGGTAAATCAGAAAGAACCATTCAGATATTGGAAGACATGTTGAGGGCGTGTGTACTTGATTTTCAGAAGTCATGGAATACATATTTGCCACTAATAGAGTTTGCGTATAATAATAGTTTTCACTCCACTATAGGCATGGCGCCCTACGAAGCCCTATATGGAAGAAAATGTAGATCACCAATTCAGTGGGATGAGATGGGTGAACAAAAGTTTCTTGGGCCAGAATTGGTGCAAAAGACTGGGCAAGCTGTTGAAAATATTAAAAAGTAGATGCTCGCAGCCCAGAGTCGACAGAAGAGCTACGCAGACAAAAGACGGAGGAAGCTCGAGTTTGAGGTTGGGGATAAAGTGTTTCTCGAAGTAGCTCCAATGAAGGGTATCATGAGATTCGGAAAAAAGGGAAAACTAAGTCCAAGATACATAGGACCATTTGAAACCCTCGAAAGTATTGGAGAAGTAGCTTATAGGTTGGCACTCCCACCATCAATGGCCAATGTCCATAACATCTTCCATGTTTCAATGTTAAATAAAAATGTCTCGAATCCATCGCATATCTTGAGTCACAGACAAATGCCTTTAAGCGAGGACTTGGGTTATGAGGACGTACCTGTCAGAATTTTTGATAGTAAGCAAACAGAGTTGAGGCACATAAATATATCATTCGTTAAGGTGCTATCGAAGAATCATTCAGTCGAAGAGGCTACCTGGGAAAAAGAAGAGAAAATGAGGCACAAATATCCATCATTATTTGGTGACTAAATTTCGAGGACGAAATTTTTATAAGGAGGGGAGATTGTGATGCCCAAAGTTCTCACACACAAAGTATGATTAATAATAATAATTTCTATAAACAAGCATGCTAGATTTTGATCCTATTTACATACATTTATTATAGGATAACATGACATTGCTACTAAGTGGCCAATAATGTACTTGAATTATTATACATAATTTATGTGCTACTTATGTTTATATAGTATTTTAGTATATATCTGTAGAATTTCTTGATGACTAAAATAAGATAAAGATAGATACATATAGGTATGTAATAATTGCTATATGCATATTCTTTGGTAAGATAACCACATTTATAAGTCGAGTTAGTGGTTGTTAATACGAGACGTGAAATTTTAGGTATGTATGACTTAATTAAAGTATATGGGCTTAATTGAAAACTTTTTAAAAGTTTTGGGGGTGAAAATATAATTAGTCAAAAGTTAGACCAAAGAGAAGGAAGAAAAAGAAAAAAAAGGCTACATTGCCTTCAGGTCTAGATAAAAACACACTAAGATACTTATTGGGAGGGAAAAACACACACATGCAGGCTACATCAAGTAAGAAGAAAAAAAAAAGGGGGGGGGGGGGAGAGAGAGAGATGAAGTGGGTTTGGTCGGGCAAGAAGAAATCTTTGGTAAGATTTCACAATCTGTATATCAATTTGTTCGCCTTGATGAGTAGAATACGTATCTATGTTCAGTTTTTCAAGCCGATGCCGGAATCATTGGAACGTGGTATAAACATCATTTGTCTTCAGGATGCCCGTACCGGTTCTTTGGCTATCGGAATTTTACAAACATTATACTTGTTATAAAAAAATATGTTTCTTGTTGAAGGAAAAATAATTGAGAGAATAAAGCAAGGCAAAAGTGTGTATTATTCCATTGATGACATCTCTTTAAATAAGGAGAAATACATACGAGCAGGCATAACCATACCTAACTAGGAAAGCTCGTAAGCTAACAGACTTAGGCACACATTTGTTATTCTTACTTTAACACTCCCCCTTATGCCTAGTCTACAAGCACATGTCATGTTGCCTCGTTAAAATCTCGTCAAGCAAAAACCCAGTGGAAAAAATGTCTTGATCGTAGGGAAAAGAGTTCAGCATCTAGACACAACAAGTTTAGACTTCGTCCTTTGAATATATCCTTTCATATAATCATTACATTTGATCATAGCACTACTAAGGTGACCATTCCATCGATCCCTAAAATCGTACATCTTGTTACCTCGTTAAAAAACTTTCCAAGTGATGAAAACCCTGTGGGGAAAAAAATCCTTGGAAGGAAAAGAGTATAACATACGGTGAGGATGTAAGACTCCCCCTCAAGTCTACATCTCCCCCTCACTTGTACATTAATCAAGGATATTTTGAAAAACTTGTGCATGTGTCGTTTGCCTCATTAAAAACTTTGCCAAGTAACACCAGTGGGAGAAAATAAACCTTGGTCAAAGAAAAGAGTACAACGTCGGTGAGTAAGTTTCTTTATGAATCACTCTTCTCTCTCTACCTTTACATCGATTTAGGGAGTTTGGAAATTCTCCGCATTCCGATACTTCTCACATATTTTTCAAACACGGCTTTGGGCAGAGATTTGGTGAACAAATCGGCCACATTCTCCTCAGATTTCACCTGATTTACTTGAATATTGAGGAGAGCCTGTTGTTGCTGATTATAGAAGAATTTTGGAGATATGTGTTTTGTTATATCCCCCTTGATATACCCAAGCTTCATCTGTTCGATGCAAGCTGCATTATCTTTATATATACATGTGGGTGCTTCAATGACATTACTTAGTCCACTGTTACCTCGGATATGTGTAATGATAGATCTTAACCAAATACACTCACGTACGCCTCATACAAAGCGATAATCTCGGCGTGATTAGATGAGGTAGCTACAAGGGTTTGTTTAATAGATCTCCAAGATATAACGGTGTTCCCAATAGCAAAGACATAGCCATTTTGGGAACGACCTTTGTCTGGGTCGGAGACGTACCCTACATCAGCAAATCCTACTAATACGTTCGTCGGGGTAGGTTCTATGGCATTAGCATTTACTTCAGCATTTTCCTTTACGTAAGCAGCTTCCTTTGCCTGCTTGTAGGGAAAGAATAGTCCCAAGTCAATGATTCCTTTTAGGTATCTGAATATGTCCTTGATACAATTCCACTGACATTGCGTTGGTGCTGAACTAAATCGAGCCAGCAAATTTACAGAGAATGTGATGTCAGATCGCGTGCATTGAGCTAAGTACAATAGAGCGCCTATTGCACTTAGGTAGAGAATTTCATCTCCCAGAAGCTCCTCGTTATCTTTCTTTGGACGGAATGGATCTTTCTTCGTATCCAAGCTACGACCGATCATGGGAGTGCTAACCGGGTGTGCTTTGTCTATGTTAAAGCATCTAAGTATCTTCTGGACATAAGCAGACTGGTGGATGAGAATTCCACAGACTCTATGTTCTATCTGAATACCAAGACAGAAACGAGTCTTCCCAAGATCTTCCATCTCAAACTCAATTTTCAAGTATCCAGTGGTTTCTCTTATTTCATCAAGAGTACCGATTATATTCATATCGTTGACATATACTGCGATGATCACCAATCCAGAACTTGTTTTCTTTACAAAGACGCAAGGACACAGTTCATCGTTCTTGTATCCCTTTCCAATCAAGTATTCACTCAGACTGTTATACCACATCCTTCCGGATTGTTTCAAACCGTAAAGTGGGCATTTTAAACAAACTGAATACGCACTCCTTGGTCTGGGGTTACTTTATTTGGGTAATGAAATGCCTTCGGGCACTTTCATGTGAATCTCCGTATCTAGATCTCCAGAGAGATACGCACTGACCACGTCCATTAGCTACATTTCCAATCCTTAGGATATAACTAGGCTAATTAGATAGCGGAACGTAATAACATCCATTACGGGGGAGTATGTTTCCTCATAATTGATACCATGGCATTGTGAGAAACCTTATGCAACAAGGCGAGCCTTGTACATTAGGACTTCGTGCTTCTCATCACGCTTTCTGACAAGAACCCATTTATATCCAACAGGTTTTAAACTTGGTGGAATTAGCACTACTGGGCTAAATACCTGGCGTTTTGTCAGAGAGTCAAGCTCTGCCTGGATAGCTTTTTTCCATTTAGTCCAATCGGCTCTTCATTGACATTCTTCAACAGAGTGTGGTTCGATATAATCGTGCTCTATGATTTATTGAGCAACTGTATATGCAAACACATCATCAATATGATTGGTCGATCGTTCCATCAAATCAGATGCACTTTCATAGTTGATCGATATCTCTTTGTTCTCTAATGTCGAATCGATCTTCGGGGCGTCCCCCAGTAATGATTCGTGGACATAGCTATAGTCAGATACAATCTCGTGGGAAGAAATCCTAGTATTGATGATCAATGGGTTGATTTGTGCCTCACTTACCCTTTTCTTCCTTGGGCAGGTGTCTATCGAACCAGATGGCCTCCCCTTTTTCCTTTTGGGAGCCACGGCCTCGATCGCACTTCCAGAGGGTGCGGTCGCATCACTCGGTACATTGGTGATGTGCCCCTTATTGGGGACTTCTAACCTTGCAGGCACATTTGCAGCTGGAATGTGTGATCTTGTCACTTTGGCGATATCAGTGAACGCATCAGGCATCGAATTTGCTAGGTTCTGAAGATTGAGGATTCATTGTACTTCACGATCACATAGTGAGGTACGGGGATCATAATGAGACATATTAGGGATGGACCAGGACAATTCCTGTCGTTCCTTGAGAAATTTCTTTTTCTCCTCTCCCCCTAACGACAGGAATTGTGACTCTGAAGTGACAATCCAAAAAGTGCGCGGTAAAGAGATAACCTATCAAGGGTTTCAAGTAGCGGATGATTGTTGGGGATTCATATCCAACCTAGATACCTAAACGTCTCTGAGGACCCATCTTATTGCATTGTGGGGGCGCAATCGGCACATATGTTGCACAACCAAATATGCGTAGATGTGAGATATCTGTTACCAACTGTTACTTAAGAATGGTTGGCCAACAGTGGGTCTGAAACGAATAAGTACGGCTGTATGTTGGACTACATATCCCCAAGCAGAGATGGGCAGATTGGTGCGCAAAACCAATGCACGTGCTACCATTTGGATTCTTTTAATGGTTGCCTCCGCGATACCATTTTGCGTATGCACATGGGGAACAGGATGCTCTACATCAATTCTGATTGACATGCAGTAGTCATTAAATACTTTAGATTTAAATTCTCCTGCATTATCGAGTCAAATAGACTTGATAGGGTGATCAAGATGGTGAGTCCTTAGACGAATGATCTAAGCTAGGAGTTTTGCAAATGCAGCATTTTGAGTGGAAATGAGTGCGACATGTGACCAACGTGTCGAAGCATCCACCAGTACCATAAAGTACCTAAATGGTCCACGTTCTGGGTGGATGGTTCCACAAATATCTCCTCGTATACGTTGTAAGAATGGGATGTTCGCTTTAGTATCTTTAGTGTGGGAAGGTCTCGCTCCTACTTTAGCTAAAGAGCAGGCTTTGCAGAATGAGTGATGTGCTTTCGACATAGTCAATTGCTTAGGAGGGGCATATGTCTCTATTTCTTTAGACCACATAGCATGATTAACATCAATACTGTTCTTTATGTTAAGTTGTTGCACTTTTTTCACTCGAAAGAGAGGATGTCCGTGCGAGTTCTTTATAATACAGATCATCATATCTTGACCGGGATGACCTAGTCTATCATGCCAAAGCCTATATGAGTCATTGTCCCAAATTTCATTTATGGTGACAACATAGGATTCGAATACCCTAATGGTTGTGGTGTACAGTCCACTATTTTGACTCTTAAGTTTTTCTAATATGCGTTTACGTCCACATTCATTAGATGTAATATAAAGGAACTCGATTCCATTCTCATAGTGGGTTTCGCTATGGAAACCATTGCTACGTATATCCTTAAAGCTGAGTAAGGTTCGAGGGGCCCTAGGTGCATATAGAGCATCGGTAACTCGGAGAAGAGTGTCGTTAGGCAATAAAAATAGGGCATTTCCTCGCCCTTGGATGAGTTGGGAGGACCCAATCATCGTGGTTACCGAGGATTGACATGCAACTAATTCAGTGAATAGAAGCCTATTCCTAAGAATGGTGTAGGTGGTCCCACTGTCAACCAAACATTCAAGTTCTCCTCGATTCATTCCTACGAAAAAGAAGAAAAAAATTTGAACCATAAACACGCAAGCAATATTCGTTTCTTTGAAATAAAGCTAAGAATATAACGTAGGCAATAATAATATCTTGTTCTAGAAAAACAAAGTTTCATCACACCATTATTGAAAATAAAACATCGATAAAATCGTTCTGAGGTAACAATGCCAAATGTAAATGAGAAAGTAAATATAATCATGGCATTCAGTCATAAAGGGGTGCCTCTAATAACTGTGACATGTATGGCTCATTGCGATTACCGGTGACTGTGAAATTGACGTTGGGGGACTCATCGAGAGCATCTTCCTCCATATAGTGAGCTTTCCGTTCTTTAGACTCTCTATATTTCTTGTAGTATGCTACGACTTGCTTGCTTGCATGGTAGTTCTTGTACCAATGTCCAACATCTCCACATCGATAGCACGGTTCATCGCCAACTCTGACTTTGGGAGCGACATGGGGGGGTATGTGCTTTATTTCCTTGGCTAGAAGAGCCGGGAGCACCAAGTCTTCGCATTACATTGGAAGAACCCCCACGTCCTCGACCATGTCCTCGACCACTTTGCGCTTTTCCACGTTGTGGTTTGGGGTTGCCATGACCAGTCCCCTATGCGTTGGGGTTCTTTCCACCTTTCACTTTGTCATAGTTGGCCTCGGGAACTTTCTTTGTCCCAGCAGGCCTGGCATTGTTGTTCACTAGCACTTCATTATGCCTCTCAGCCACTTGCAGTAGGTTCATAAGCTTATTGAAGGTAGTGATGCGTTTGTTGTCATACTCCAGCCTATACTGGTTCGCTAGTATAATGGCAGAAGTAGGGAAGGTGGAAAGGGTTTTCTGGATCATATCATCTTCTGTGATGTCCTTTACACAGAACTTAAGGTGTGCCTTCAGATGGAGCATATCTTTGTTGAAATTGTTGATCCGTTTATAATCAAGCAAGCGGATTTTATTCCACTGCACAGTCAACTCTGGGAGCAAGGTATTGTGTATGTTCCCAAAATGGCCCTTAAGGGCATCCCACAGTTCTTTTGGGTATTTCAACTGTAGATATTACCATATTAGGCTGGGGTCGATATGTCGCCTAAGGAACATTAATGCACTAGCTTTGGTTTTGTCAAATGGTACTTCGCCTGCTTTTTCAAAGATAGTAGCACTATAGTCCTTAGCGACAAAAGTGTTCTCTATGTCAGAAATCCATCTATGGTGTTGGAACGAGATCAGTTATACGCGCTATAATGCGGAAGCGTATTTAAATGAGAGTGCAGAAAATAAATCGACACAAGAATTTATAGAGGTTCGGCCAAACGTGCCTACGTCCTCTCTCGGTATCTTTTTCAATAGGATGAAGATCAACCTCTACACTTCTATTCTATCGGTCGAGGGATAACCGTTACAAACTTGTCTTCTATCGGTCCAAGTTAAACCGTACAATCTCTCTTCTATCGGTCGAGATATTACCGTGTGTACTTGTCTTTATGTCGGTCCAAGTTAAACCGTTTTTCTTTTCAGTCGGACAAGGAATCAACCGATCTAGCTTTCTATGGGTACTAGATAGACCTCACTTAGATATCGATTGTGATTCTAATAATGCCGGATCCTTGATCCTAATAACACCGAATCCAATCGTATCTTTTCTTTTACCTCTCGTGTATGTGTTGAATGTATAAACACTCAAACTATCAATATAAGCACAATTACAACAAGAATGTGTATAACAATATATGATCACTGAATCGTTTGCTTTGCGTTGTTGTAGGATGAAGACCATTATAAGTGGTATCATTACGTATGTTATACTTCTTCCTTTATGTACGTAAGCCTCATTACGTACGTTAACATCAACATGTTACGTACGTTATACTCCAAGCAAATTAGTCCAGTAACTTCTATCTTGTTCATTACGTACGTTAGCCAATCTCCCATTACGTACGTTATCAATAGTCAACATATCCGCTGCTTGCTGATGTAAGCCATGACATCATCTCCAACGTTCTTATTGTTTGAATACTGAAACACTTCGTTACGTACATTATCCACATCGTGTTACGTACGTTAAGCTTGTTTTGTTACATACGTTATGCTTCATTCGTTACGTACGTTAAGCTTGGTGAGCCAGCTTCCTTCTTGTGTGATCAAGTAACATGATCTCGTCTTATCTGCAGGTGGGTCGACTCGTCTGATCTTGAGCAAATAGCTTTTTCGGATTGCACGACTTCGACTCATTCGTAGTTTTGTTTCGCTTCTTTGTTGTTTTATTGTGTTTTAACAACTTAATCATCAAAACTCGATTATCTCCCCATTTTGATGATTACAAAACAACGTCTTGAATGAATAAATCCTGCAAAAATAAAATATATATATATATATATATTGTACGAAACAAAGTTTTCAGCTTTGATCGTTTCGTTAGTTCTCCCATCTTTTTCTTTTTATCCTTTTCGACTTCTTCGATTTCATTTTTCGACTTCGTCGAATCTTTCCTTTTTCCCCTTTTTGCATTTTATTTTTCTCGTCATTCTTCCATGACGCCTTTTTATCTCATTCAATCTTTTTCTCTCCCCCTTTTTGTCATTAGCAAAAAGTGTAATAATGTAAACGAATAAAAACCAATTGATGTATAAAATATGCATGAAACGGGTATTACTCCCCCTGACAAAAATATCCATAAGAAATTATAAACTCCCGCTGAGTAAAATATTTATCGATAAAAATTAATTTTTGGGGATCCAACCGAGAGTTGGTTTTTGTTTCGATACATAGACGATATTCGGAATAAAAGTTCCTCTGCGAATCCAAATAATTTTAGTTTTTATCGTCCGTCATGGGCTTTTACAATTTGAAATATGGTGCCCAATTTTTAAATATTTTTCACAATGGGGTATTTTGAAATTTAAGGATTCGTTTTTAGAATATGGTTTGAATCCCAAGCCCTGTTTATTTAGAGTATATTTTTGAATACAAAGCATTTGTTCAAATTTATCATTTCTGCATAAAAAATTTTTCGTCAAAATTTTAAGTTCATTTTGAAATTTTAAAAGATCATTCTTTAAAATATTTTCATTTTCAACACATTTTGAATGATCGGTCTCGACAAATTTTCCCTTTTCAAGAATTTTGGAATTTTCAATTTCCAAAGATTTATTTTTAGATTTAAGGGATTTAATCTCGGATAAAGCATTTTGAAAATCGGTATGTAGTAATTCAAATGCTTCAAATAATTCATCGTGAGACGGTGTACTAACCTGGCTTTCGACGTCGCTATCGTCGAATGAACTTCGGGCCATGAGAGCAAGATTATTTTGATTGATAAAATCATCATCTTCGTCTTCATCGCTCCATGTTGCAACGAGAACTTCCTTCTTTGGATTTGCTCGGCAATTCTTCGCGAAGTGGCCTCATTTACCACAGACTCGACAATTGTTATCGAATTTTTTTATTCCGCCTGAGATTTCTTTCCTTCTCCGGTTTAATAAGGTTTGAAACTTATTAATATTTTTGGCATAATATGCCAATTCTTCGTCGCTTTCATCAACCGGATTTCTTCTTTTCTTGACATCTTAGCCTTCAAGGCTATCGATCTTTCCTTTGGCTTCGGTTTAGTGTTCCGAGATTTTAGGACAATCTCGTAGTTTATAAGTGAACCAACGAGAGCACTAAAATCAAGATTGTTTAAATCTTTAGATTCCATTATCACCGTAACCGTGTCGTCCCATTCAACAGGTAGTGATCTTAAGATTTTCTTGACTTTCTCACTACTTGATAATGGTTTACCGAACGAGTCCAGTCCATTTGTGATGACCGCAAATCGGTCGAGCATGTTGGTGATGGACTCATCACCCTTCATCATGAACAACTCGTAGTCATGGAGAAGCATATTGATCTTCGTCTCCTTGACTTGAGTTGTCCCTTCGTGTGTGATTTCAAGAATTTTCCATATCTCTTTAGCACTTTCACACGATGAGATACGATTGACCTCTTCTGGATTTAAGGCACAATATAGAAATTGAGTAGCCTTACAATTTAGATGGTCGTTCTTCCAATCCTTGTCATTATATTATTCGAAACTCTTAAGAGATCCGTCGGATTTGATTGGAACTTTTGGGCCAAGACAAATGATCTTCCAAATCTCTATATCATAGGCACGAATAAAGATCGACATCTTTTGCTTCCATGTCATACAATTTGATCCATCAAAGAATGGTGGTCGGTTCAAAGCAAAACCTTCGATCGGAGCAAATTGGAATGCCATTTGGATCTTCTCCTCGGATGTTAAGCCGCTTATTGGAGGTACCGCTTTGATACCCATTGTTGGAACGAGATCGGTTATACGCGCTATATTGCGAAAGCGTATTTAAATGAGAGTGCAGAAAATAAATCGACAGAAGGATTTATAGAGGTTCGGCCAAATGTGCCTACGTCCTCTCTCGGTATCTTTTTCAATAGGATGAAGATCAACCTCTACACCTCTCTTCTATCGGTCGAGGGATAACCGTTACAAACTTGTCTTCTATCGGTCCAAGTTAAACCGTACAATCTCTCTTCTATCGGTCGAGATATTTCCGTGTGTACTTGTCTTTATGTTGGTCCAAGTTAAACCGTTTTCCTTTTCTATCGAGCAAAGAATCAACCGATCTAGCTTTCTATGGGTACTAGATAGACCTCACTTAGATATCGATTGTGATTCTAATAATGCCGGGTCCTTGATCCTAATAACACCGAATCCAATCGTATCTTTTCTTTTACCTCTCGTGTATGTGTTGAATGTATAAACACTCAAACTATCAATATAAGCACAATTACAACAAGAAAAATGTGTATAACAATATATGATCACCGAATCATTTGCTTTGCGTTGTTGTAGGATGAATACAATTAGAAGTGTTATATATAAAGGCTCCAAAGCCTCAACTAGCTGCTAGCTCCCTGGTGCATCATTACGTACATTATACTTCTTCCATTACGTACGTAAGCCTCATTACATACGTTAACATCAACATGTTACGTACGTTATACTCCATGCAAATCAGTCCAGTAGCTTCTGTCTTGTTCATTATGTACGTTAGCCAATCTCCCATTACGCAATAGTCAACATATCCATTGCTTGCTAATGTAAGCCATGACGTCATCTCCAACGTTCTTCTTGTTTGAATACTGAAACACTTCGTTACGTACGTTATGCACATTTACGTACGTTAAGCTTGTTCTGTTACGTACGTTATGCTTTGTTCGTTACGTACGTTAAGCTTGGTCAGCCAGCTTCCTTCTTGTCTGATCAGGTAACATGATCTCGTCTTATCTGCAGGTAGGTCGACTCGTCTAATCTTGAGCAAATAGCTTTTCCGAATTGCGCGACTTTTTGCGACTTCGACTCCTTCGTTGTTTTGTTTCGCTTCTTTGTGGTTTTATTGTGTTTTAACAACTTAATCATCAAAACTCGATTAATGAATATTTGGAATAAAATATTCCAACATATGGTACTCAAGTCCTTCTGAGTCCAAGATGTCAAATTCAGGACGAGTTGGATCAGCCATCTTGAGACAAGAAAAAAAAAAGGAAAATGAGTTTTCACAGTATATCATGAGTACTTTCCATGATAAAATTTTCAATAATATGGAGGTTTATTATTTTTCAGAACCAATATATGGTCAATAAATTACTTTCGATGCTATTGAGGGTGACCAATGAAATTATTTTATCATGGTTCGAATTAATGTAGGCAGTGGATATAGGTGCTCTAAAAATCTACTAATGATGAAGTCTAATTTGCATGCCATATCTATATAAGTATGCAAAATATATGTATAATTATAGATATAATCACATAACCCTATAAATATATCTATACATGGATATATGCAGTCAAAGATGTGTCTTATGGCGCAATCTATGTTTAGTTCGTGTGAATTAATTTTAATCCGAGCTGTTTAAAGCAATTCGCTTTAATTTAATTAAAGTTATTAATGTATCATGCTTTTAGTTGGTTTAATTAACCATAAATAAATTCGGGTATAAGTATGCTATCAAAGATATTTAAAAAAAAAAATCTAAAATTACACATTGCAGATAGTATGGTTCGTATTGTGTACTTTACTTCGTTAATAGGGGCAAAAAAATAGATTGAAAAATAGGACTGCCGAGCGGGTGGAGCCGGGTCAGTAATGGGGTCGGGTCTGGGTCAGCAACCGAGTCCGGTCTGTGTCAGCAACCGGGTTGAGTTAGCTCCTTCTGGGTCTGGGTCGCGGGCCGAATTCTGGACTGCAGCGACGGGCTGGACAATCGGGTCGAAGGCTGGACGAGCGGGCCAGAAAAATTGTAGCGGACGGGTCAGAGACGGTGATTGGACAGGTCGGGATTGTCAGAGACGAGTGACTGGACAAGTCCGGCTGGTGATTTCAGGTCGGGAAAACAGAGCGGTGAAGGGTTTTGACCGTATGGGGATGAGTCGCGGCGGTTGTGCTGACTGAAGTAGCGGGCAGTCGCTGTTGGAATCGGTGAAGGTCGACTGAAAACGAAGGTGAGCAACAATTGGGGTTCTTTGTCGGAGTTGGTGAAGAAGGCCGACTGGATTTAGGGTCGTGTTCCGATGATCGATCGGGGAAGGAGATGCAGGCCGTCGGTCAGGGAAGAAAGGTGGCGGCTAGGGTTTCTGGGAAAATCCGATTTTTCCTTTTTTTTTGTTTCGGAATTTTGCAGAGAAAAAAAACGGGAGGGATTTTTCTTGCTTAGTTGGGAACTACGTGCTGATAACGTGTTGAAGGGAAAATAACCGAGACAATAAAGTAGGGCAAAAGTGTGTATTATTCCATTGATGACATCCCATTAAATAGGGAGAAATACATACAAGCAAGTCTAACCATACCCTAACTAGGAAAGCCCATAAACTAACAGACTTAGACACACATTGGGTAACATTTCTAACTTTTATTTTGAGTTCTGGTGAGGATTTGTGTGTCGTTTATGTGCTGGTGTGTGTGTAGTGTAACACCCCAAACTAGGCGGATATTACAGTGCCGTGAATCCCCGACTGGGACCCACCAGGCAATGAAAATGATGAATTAAATAATATAATTGTAGTACCGAACCACATTATATTACCAAACACTCCGATGAGGAGTTTAAGTACAACACACCAGGACAATACCGAATACTAGTGTATTTTATATGAAGATAAAATACACCACCCTGAATAAATAAACATCTCAAACGGAATTTTGCAGCGGAAAAGTACAAATGACAGAATAACTGAAATGACTTAAATGACTGAATCAAACGGAAAGACTGGGGCCCCCTACTAGTATCACTGGGACTCGTCGCCGTCAACATGCTCTTCCCGTGCCTTTGCCTTGCCGTGACCTGAAAACAAAATCCCCCAACGGGTCGATACGTAACAACAATCCTCAAGAGTTGAAATTACACAATCATGAATTAACTGAAGTGATGAAATATTCTTAATTATGAATTACGCTGAAGAGGAGCATCATAGTACGCCCGTAATGTCCTGTGCAAGTGTACAAGACGAATGACCGGACACACACGTCCTTGTACCTAATTAGTCTCACGGAGGTAAGCGTTACCGTGTGCACGGTCCGATGTATCGGTGAACCCAATACATGACCATCATGTGCCCGACTAAAAATTCCACACAGCCACACCCGGCCACGCAATATGAACCCGTAAGGTCACATGAACGAGAATGACCATGATGAAAACCAATGAATAATAATTAGACAAGGCCAAGATGACTCACCGATATGAAAGTAATAGTGACGTGATTGACAAACCAATGAAAAGATTTGGAACCGTCGTTCCTCGTGAATGAAATGATTATTCGACACTTACAAGTCTCAAAATGATTAATATTATGATGAATGAATTATGATTATGAGCAATCAACAACAAAAGGAATGAGTATCCTTTTAACCGAGTAAGATTTAACTTACACAATACCGATGAAGAATGTCCGTCCACGAACAACGTCTAACCAAGATACCGATCGCTCGAACAACCTTGAATAACAATAATTACCAACAATCGTTCAATACACGTATCCAACCACAAAACACGACTAACCCAAAGGTCGAAACAACGATAATCAAACTCATAGGCATTCCAACGAATACATAACCGACCGCACAACCGGAAATATCCAATCCGAATATGTCGAAACCCACACTAAAATGAGTATTTCGAACTAACAAAACACTTCAATGATATCAATAATCCATTAGGAATCCATAATTCATGATTATAACGACATCAATCGGAAAATCCCCAATTAATCAAGTCAACCCCAAGGGTTCTTGAAAACAATTCGAAAATAACCATTAAATCCGTAGGAATATATTTATCCAAGTAGATAATCCATAACTAACATATTCCAAGGATAATCCGAGCTTACGAAGAAATCGGAAGGAAAAACCCAAAAATCCGAAATTCTAGATCCAAGAAATTAATACCTTTGATTCGATGTGATGAAGATGATGAAATGATGATCAATCCGAAAGATGAGCTTGAAGATGATGATTGATGATTACACCTCGAAGAATCCTCTCCGAATCGCTCGAAATCGCCCAAAAATACCGAAGGAGTGAAATGAGATGAAAAATGACGAACTCTGACTAAACCGTCCCAATTTATACTCGGTCGAGGTTAGCGTGCGCTAGCTCCTTGTGCATAGCGTGCGCTAACGAGTAATTGGGTAGTCCGGTACCCATTGTCCGAACACGGTAGCGCGCTACGTACCTCTTTGTAGCGTGCGCTACGGCCATACTACTAGCGTGCGCTAATATCCATTGTTAGCGTGCGCTAGCGAAATATTTGACGCCCGATCGGAGTCCGTAAAACCATCGCCTCTGATCTAACCTCGATAGCGTGCGCTACAACCATTATTTAGCGTGCGCTAATATATCGATTGCGTACGCTAACAACAATGCATAGCGCGCGCTATGAATAAACCCGGTGCAGTCCAGTAGCCACTGGACTCAACCTGATCCGCCCCCCTAGCGCGCGCTACTCCACACATATAGCGTGCGCTACTACGACCCGTTAGCGCGCGCTACTTACCACTCGTAGCGTGCGCTACAAATATTCTCACCTGCAGTCGGTACCTTGCGATCTGCAAGGTAGCCTTAGCGTGCGCTAAAGCTGAGCGGTAGCGTGCGCTACCTATACCCAATTAGCGTACGTTAAAAGGAGTATGTAGCGTGTGCTACTCCTCAAGCACAGCTTGCAACGAAAATGACAATGATGATAAACACGGCACGAAACTCCAATCAGATTAATGATGAATGACGATCGATACACGATACAATTACTCTGAATGATGAATACCATAACTGAATCTGAGTGACAAATGATCAATAATGAATGAAATTACTGAGTATCAATTACTGAATGATAAATACTGAATGATAATTACTGAGTGATAATTACTGAATTAAAACTGGGTATTACATACACCCCCCCTTAAAAGAGTTTCGTCCCCGAAACTAAGGGTCAAACAACTCGGGATAACTCTCCCGCATACTATCCTCGGTTTCCCAAGTAGCCTCTTCGACTCCGTGTCTAGACCACTGAATTTTAACCAAAGGAATCGTCTTATTCCTCAACTGCTTGATTCGCCGCTCTAAAACTCGTATAGGACGTTCCTCATATGAATGATCGTCGGCGATCTCGATTTCGTCGATCAAGTATGTGACTCGGGTCGGCAACATACTTCCGCAATCGAGAGACATGAAACACATTATGAATTCGGCTCAACGCCGGAGGTAAAGCCAATCGATAAGCTAACTCGCCCACTCGATCCAAAATCTCAAACGGTCCAATGAATCTCGGACTCAACTTTCCCCTCTTCCCAAAACGGAAGATACCACGACTCGGATACCTTGACCAACACATGGTCACCAGCCTCGAACTCTAATGGTCGCAGCGGTTATACGCATATGATTTACGCCGACTCGAGCGGTCAACAAACGACTCGATCAAAGCTACCTTCTCACGCGGCTATAAGCATATCGGGCTCGGTGCCGATTGATTCGATAAGTCGTCCCAACACAACGGAGATCGACAACGACGACCATACAAGGCCTCGTAAGGTGCCATCTAGATCGAAGCATGCCAACTATTATTATACGTGAACTCGATCAATGGTAGTTGGGCTTCCCAATCGTCTTTCCAATCGAGGACGCATGCCCTAAACATGTCCTCTAATGTCTGAATGGTCCTCTCTGATTGTCCGTGACCGAGGATGAAAAGCGATCTTGAGATTAAGCTGAGTTCCCATAGCACGATGAACTGATTTCCAAAAATGCGACACAAACCGTCCGTCACGATCGGAAACGATACTTTTAGGAGTACCGTGCAGTCTGACTATCTCTTTGATGAACAGTTGAGCAAGTCTCTCGGGACCCCACGTTTCCTTGATTTCAAGGAAATGAGCTGATTTGGTTAAGCGGTCCATGATCACCCAGATCGTGTTCATGCCACGACGACTCGTCGGCAAACTCGTGATGAAGTCCATAGAAATGTCTTCCCACTTCCACTCGGGAATAGGAAGAGGTTTCAACATACCCGCCGGTCGTTGATGTTCAATCTTAACTTGTTGACAGGTTAAGCATCTCGAAACAAATTCTGCGACTTCTCGCTTCATATTACTCCACCAGTAATTTTGTTTCAAGTCCTTGTACATCTTGCTAGACCCCGGATGAACAGAATAAGGAGTAGCATGAGCTTCTGTCAAAATCGAGTTTTTCAACTCGTCATTCGCCGGTACGCACAACCGATTCTTAAACCTCAAAAGTCCATCCTCGTGGACCACAAATCCAGGGGCTTTCCCCTGAGCCACATCCTCTCGGATGCGCAACAATGATGGGTCCGAACCCTGATTCTCTCGAATTGCCTCCTCGAGTGATGATGAAATCTCTAACATACAAAGTCGTCTGAACTCGCCAAGCCGACCTCGATCTCGGGTCTAAGGAATTCCTGAAGCTCCTACGAATCATTAAACGGGCAAGCATCCGCTCTGAACGGACTTACGACTCAAGGCGTCGGCGACAACGTTCGCCTTGCCCGGGTGGTAGAGGATCTCAATATCATAATCTTTGATTAATTCCAACCACCGTCTCTGACGCATATTTAACTCCTTCTGAGTAAATATATACTTTAAGCTCTTATGATCGGTGAATATCGGCATGTAACGCCATAAAGATAGTGACGCCAAATTTTCAAAGCGAACACCACGGCTGCTAGCTCCAGGTCGTGGGTCGGATAATTAACCTCGTAAGGTCTCAATTGCCGTGAAGCATAGGCAATAACCTTCCCGTTCTGCATGAGCACACATCCGAGACCCTGTCCGGACGCATCACTATAGACCACAAATCCTTCCATCCCCTGCGGTAAGGAAAGTACAGGTGCTGACATTAACCGGCTCTTGAGTTCCTCAAAACTCCGTTGACACGCGTCGGACCACATGTATTTCTTATCCTTCCGCAAAAGGTTCGTTAAGGGTTGAGCGATTCGAGAAAATCCCTCTACAAATCGCCGATAATAACCCGCTAATCCAAGGAAACTTCGGATTTCCTTAACGATCTTCGGAGGTAGCCAATCTCGAATAGCCTCCGTCTTCTGAGGATCGACACGAACTCCGTCTGATGAAATTACATGTCCGAGAAAGGTCACTTCGGACATCCAGAACTCACATTTAGAAAACTTCCCATAAAGTTGTTCTCGTCTCAACACGTCTAGCACTTGATGAAGGTGGAACTCGTGTTCCTCCCGGTCACGAGAATAAATCAAAATGTCGTCGATGAAGACAACAACAAACTGATCCAAAAAGTCGATGAAAACCCGATTCATTAATTCCATGAATACCGTAGGTGCATTAGTCAATCCGAACGGCATAACCACAAACTCATAATGACCATAGCGTGTTCGAAACGCCGTCCTCGCGATATCCGACTCTCGAATCCGCAACTGATGATACCCAGATCTTAAGTCGATCTTGGAAAATACTGAAGCTCCCTGAAGTTGATCTAAGAGATCGTCAATACGGGGTAAGGGATACTTATTCTTGATCGTCACCCTGTTCAACTCCCGATAATCAATACATAAGCGGAATGAACCATCCTTCTTCTTGACAAATAACACTGGTGCTCCCCACGGGGACGCACTCGGTCGAATATAACCCTTCTCGAACAACTCTTCAAGTTGGTTCTTTAATTCCTGCATTTCGGTCGGGGCCATCCGGTACGGCGCCTTCGATATCGGGGACGTACCAGGTTCCAACTCAATCGTGAATTCCACATCCCTCTGTGGAGGCAAACCAGGTAGCTCGTCTGGAAAAACATCGGCATATTCCCTCACCACCGGAATATCCGTTAACATTACTGATGACTTCTCGGTTTTGGCCATATAGCACCAATAACCGACACATCCCTGATTGAGTAACCTTACTGCTTTCATTGAATTAATGACCTTACTGCAGCCGGGATTACCTCCTGAAACACATATTCAACTCCATCGTTCAAATGATAGTGACCATACGCTTACGGACATTAATGATGGCATCATGACGATCCATCCAATCAATACCCAAGATGACGTCGTCCCTCGGCAAATCTACCACGATTAGGTCCGCCGCCATACACGACCATGAAATGAATCGACAATTCGAATCTCACGACACGATAATTCGTCTACCATCGTAGTCCAATGACATAAGGCTCACAACTAGTAGCACTACCTGCACGTAGTCTACTCAAACATGACTCGGAAATGAATGAATGCGATGCACCAAAGATCGAAAAGAGTACACACAAAGTTGAGATAGAATATCGAGTGTACCGAGATCATTCGGGCCTCTGGATCATCGGTCTTCTTCATCTCATAAATCCGGGCTTGCTAGTCCCAGACCGACGCTCCCGATTCTGGCTAAAAGCTCCACCTTTAGTCGCTCTGCTGCTTTTAAACGACGCCGATTGAGTGGCTTGATTAACGGCCGACCGCTTAGGGGCACGAGATGACGTCTGAGTAGGTTTGGAGTCCCTACGGCAAAAACGGGCCTTATGCCCAGCAATTCCACAATTATGACATGTGATAGTCTGCTTCGGACACTTGGTACTGAGGTGACCAAGTTCCCCGCAGTTATAACAGGTGATGGCCGAACTGGCCGCTCGAGACTGAGATTCCGCGGGTTTAGACGACACAGGAGGTCGCTCAGAAAAAGCGGAGCCCGCACGTGGTTTCTTGAAAGTGGCCTGACTCCCGTCAGACTGATTACGATTCTTGGACTTCTTGCTAGCAGACGAAGGTTGCTGCTTAGCAATTTCTTTAGCAGTAAGCTCGTAGGTGAGAGCTTTCTCAATGAATTCGGCCAACGTGGTGCAATTATGATTAAGTAACTGAAGTCTCATACGGGGTTTCAGCCTCTTGCTGAAATACTTGATCTTATCCGCCTCTAAATGAATGATGGATGAGGCGAAAGGGAGAAGTTCCTGAAATTTCTCGGCAATGGCGAGAACATCCTCGTCTGTTGAGGGGTCGGGGGTGAGCAATTCTGACAGCTTGGCCTCTCTGAGTGGGGCCGGATAATACCTCTCCATCATGAGAGTCTTGAACTGATCCCAAGTACAAGATCCTTCGGTGGGCTTCAAGGACAACCACCAAGAATGTGCGCTCTTACCAAGGTAATAAGCCGCAACAGAAACTTTGTGTCCCTCGGGACACTCTACCATAGCAAACAGCTTCTCGAAATGCTCGAGCCAATGAATGATATCTGCCGGCTCGGACGAGCCCTCAAAAGTAGGTGGCCTCGCGAGAGATATCGCCGATGATGTTACTCACATTCCTCTCTTGCCTCCGAGGTGGCGGCGGAGGAGCCCGGCGGTCGATTGACGGAGTTATGCATCGTCTCCATCAACGAGCCATCCGAGTCATTTGGGCCATCATGCCCGCATAAATGCGAGTGGATCAACCGGACACCCTCTCGACCGAGCCGTGTCCTGGGTACGACTCCCGATAATGAATGATCGCGTCTGTGTGAATGAGTGGCGGCGTCTTGCCATTTGAATTAGCATTATTCCCGGCATTTGCACGGGTATTCGCACGAGTTCTCGGATTCGCCCGCTCCACGGCCTCGTCCTCCACGTCCTCTGCCGGCCCTTTCCATCTCGAAGTGGAAAGTCATATGATGATTATACATCTCGCATGAGTATCACATTATGATTATATTATGAAATGATGAAAATGAGCATACGCGCTCAAATACAATGATTACATGAATGATTGATTGACGTGACATGATTATCGATGAAGTTCTTGAAATGATTATCTTGGATGAGTTAACAAGATTAATGATCCGATCTTCCCGATCAACAATCGAACAATGAAATGAATTGGTGATTAATGAGTTAACTGACCGTCCGGTCAAAATGACAATGATGATTGAGGATTGTTAATCGATGAATTATGAATGAATGATTAATGCCAGAAATTATACCATGGAATTAGAAATCTTACAGTTCTTGGTCTGATTGGCTCGGCATTTGCACAGGTCACACGTGACGCGAAAGTCCAATGATACTAGTCCGATGACGATGATTTCAAATGAGACATGACTTGGAGGGTAGTATTCAAAACCACGCTCCGATACCAACTCTGTAACACCCCAAACTAGGCGGATATTACGGTGCCGTGAATCCCCAGGGACCCACTGTGCAATGAAAATGATGAATTAAATAATATAATTGTAGTACCGAACCACATTATATTACCAAACACTCCGATGAGGAGTTTAAGTACAACACACCAGGATAATACCGAATACTAGTGTATTTTATATGAAGATAAAATACACCACCCTGAATAAATAAACATCTCAAACGGAATTTTGCAGCGGAAAAGTACAAATGACAGAATAACTGAAATGACTTAAATGATGAATCAAACGGAAAGACCGGGGCCCCCTACTAGTATCACTGGGACTCGTCGCCGTCAACATGCTCTTCCGTGCCTTTGCCTTGCCGTGACTGAAAACAAAATCCCCAACGGGCCGCCATACGTAACAACAATCCTCAAGAGTTGAAATTACACAATCATGAATTAATCAAGTGATGAAATATTCTTAATTATGAATTACGCTGAAGAGGAGCATCATAGTACGCCGTAATGTCTCGTGCAAGTGTACAAGACGAATGACCGGACACACCCGTCCTTGTACCTAATTAGTCTCACGGAGGTAAGCGTTACCGTGTGCACGGTCCGATGTATCGGTGAACCCAATACATGACCATCATGTGCCCGACTAAAAATTCCACACAGCCACACCCGGCCACGCAATATGAAACCGGAAGGTCACATGAACGAGAATGACCATGATGAAAACCAATGAATAATAATTAGACAAGGCCAAGATGACTCACCGATATGAAAGTAATAGTGACGTGATTGACAAACCAATGAAAAGATTTGGAACCGTCGTTCCTCGTGAATGAAATGATTATTCGACACTTACAAGTCTCAAAATGATTAATATTATGATGAATGAATTATGATTATGAGCAATCAACAACAAAAGGAATGAGTATCCTTTTAACCGAGTAAGATTTAACTTACACAATACCGATGAAGAATGTCCGTCCACGAACAACGTCCTAACCAAGATACCGATCGCTCGAACAACCTTGAATAACAATAATTACCAACAATCGTTCAATACACGTATCCAACCACAAAACACGACTAACCCAAAGGTCGAAACAACGATAATCAAACTCATAGGCATTCCAACGAATACATAACCGACCGCACAACTCGGAAATATCGATCCGAATATGTCGAAACCCACACTAAAATGAGTATTTCGAACTAACAAAACACTTCAATGATATCAATAATCCATTAGGAATCCATAATTCATGATTATAACGACATCAATCGGAAAATCCCCAATTAACCGAAGTCAACCCCAAGGGTTCTTGAAAACAATTCCGAAAATAACCATTAAATCCGTAGGAATATATTTATCCAAGTAGATAATCCATAACTAACATATTCCAAGGATAATCCGAGCTTACACGAAGAAATCGGAAGGAAAAACCCAAAAATCCGAAATTCTAGATCCAAGAAATTAATACCTTTGATTCGATGTGATGAAGATGATGAAATGATGATCAATCCGAAAGATGAGCTTGAAGATGATGATTGATGATTACACCTCGAAGAATCCTCTCCGAATCGCTCGAAATCGCCCAAAAATACCGAAGGAGTGAAATGAGATGAAAAATGACGAACTCTGACTAAACTGTCCAATTTATACTCAGTCCAGGTTAGCGTGCGCTAGCCCTTGTGCATAGCGTGCGCTAACGAGTAATTTGGGTAGTCCAGTACCCACTGTCCGAACACGGTAGCGCGCGCTACGTACCTCTTTGTAGCGTGCGCTGCGGCCATACTACTAGCGTGCGCTAATATCCATTGTTAGCGTGCGCTAGCGAAATATTTGACGCCCAGTACTGGAGTCCATAAAACCATCTGCCCTCTGATCTAACCTCGATAGCGTGCGCTACAACCATTATTTAGCGTGCGCTAATATATCGGTTGCGTACGCTAACAACAATGCATAGCGCGCGCTATGAATAAACCCGGTGCAGTCCAGTAGCCACTGGACTCAACCTGATCCGCCCCCTAGCGCGCGCTACTCCACACATATAGCGTGCGCTACTACGACCCGTTAGCGCGCGCTACTTACCACTCGTAGCGTGCGCTACAAATATTCTCACCTGCAGTCCAGTACCTTCTGGACTGCAGCCAAGGTAGCCTTAGCGTGCGCTAAAGCTGAGCGGTAGCGTGCGCTACCTATACCCAATTAGCGTACGTTAAAAGTAGTATGTAGCGTGCGCTACTCCTCAAGCACAGCTTGCAACGAAAATGACAATGATGATAAACACGGCACGAAACTCCAATCAGATTAATGATGAATGACGATCGATACACGATACAATTACTCTGAATGATGAATACCATAACTGAATCTGAGTGACAAATGATCAATAATGAATGAAATTACTGAGTATCAATTACTGAATGATAAATACTGAATGATAATTACTGAGTGATAATTACTGAATTACAACTGGGTATTACATGTAGTGCAATGAGTGTGTGTGTGTATTTCTCGTGTAGGTTGTGTGTGTGTTGTGCTGCATAAAAGGGAGTTGCGCGCCAGGTCCGATATCAGAAGGTGCTCACAAGAAGATGACAGGTATGAGTTATATGTGGAGGATCCTCGAAGGCGACTAGTTACATATGCTCGCATCCACAACTTGGGGCCAACCATACACCACCGACAAATGAATGTGGATGAGGCTAGGGTGGTGGTTGTACGTGTTGTAGTGGGAGAAGGACGAGTGCCATGCCCGATGGATGAGGTCAGTATTATGGCAGAAGCGCCGAACCAGTTCATTGCTTGGCCTAGGAGATTGATACAAAATGTTACAAATAAGGTAACACACACACACACACACACACACACACATATATATATATATATATATATAATTGTGGCTGTTTTGTAATTTATAAAATATTTGGTCTGTTGTGTAATTTCTTAAAATTGGGTCTATTTTGTAATATCTACAAAATGGGACTGTTTTGTAATTTCTATAAAATAGTATTGTTTTGAAGGTTTCTAAAAAATTAGGATTGTATTTCAATTTCTAAAAATGGCCTATTTTGTAATAGAATTTTGCTGGGTCAGTGATCCACTCCCTCTCGATTAGCTTTCTTTTAGTCGTGCTCGGTCCTTAAGTATTAGGCTGATAGGATTATAATTGCTTAATGGGGGAGCCTAGCTACACTGCTCTCTGAGCTCTAGTGGAACTCAATCATTCTGGAGTTTGAGTTCTATGTCCAGATTCGGGACTTTAGTTATACAACACAATTACTAATGATGTTTTGAAAATGTTATAAAAATGGTGTTGTTTTGAATTTTTGGAGTTGTTCTGTAATTTCTACAAAATGGGGCTATTTTGAAAAGTTTATAAAATGGTGTTGTTTTGAATCTTGGGGCTGTTTTGTAATTTCTACAAAATTGAGTTGTTTTGAAAATTTTATAAAATGGTGGTGTTTTGAATTTTGGGGCTGTTCTGCAATTTCTACAAAATGAGACTGTTTCAGAAAGTTTATAAAATGGTGTTGTTTTGGATTTTGGGATTGTTTTGTAATTTCTACAAAATTGGGCTGTTTTGAAAATTTTATAAAATGGTGGTGTTTTGAATTTTGGGATTGTTTTGTAATTTCTACAAAATTGGGTTGTTTTGAAAATTTTATAAAATGGTGGTGTTTTGAATTTTGGGATTGTTTTGTAATTTCTACAAAATTGGGTTGTTTTGAAAATTTTATAAAATGGTGGTGTTTTGAAATTTTATAAAATGGTGCTGTTTTGAAATTTTCTACAAAATGACACTGTTTTGTAATTTCTACCGAATCAATTCTTGCTTCCTTTATATATGTAGGGTATTTCTTTGGCAAAACAAGTGGATCCAAAACCCTTATCCCAACCAGATACTGATGTGCTGAAACTCATGTGGTTTGCCGCAGCTGATATTAGAGAACCCATACATGTAGATATTGAGGCCGAGATAATTGGTGAGAAAAGGGAGTTGTTTATTTATCAAAAGGATATCATGGAGTTGTTGAAAATCAAAAGCTTTGCGTGTCTATCTTACAATTTTACAATAAGTATGTTATTTATCTTTCAACATAGAACGCACTCTTAAATGTAATAATGTATACATTTACTTCTTTAAATGTTTATCCTTTAGCGAACTTTTTAAAGTGCCTTGATTTAATATTATTGTAGGTATCTCCACAACATGTTGAAATTATTGGGTAGAGCCGAGAAATATGGATTGATGTGCCCACTCACCATTCAAAGCACATGCAATAATAAGCAATACATAGAAGCATACATTAGGACAAGAATTACAGGAGGAGATTTTTATTGTTTCCTTGCACCGTACTTTGCCGAGTAAGTAGCAATAGTTTAAGTGAAATAGAAAAACTTTAACTAAATAAGTTTAAAATGGTATCAAATATAAGAATAACTACAAAATAGGTTTAAAATAAGAAAAATATTTTCTTATTTGTTTTCTTATTTCAGTTCATATCTTGCAGGGATCATTGGCAATTGATTGTTCTTTGCCCGAAACTGAATGTCGTCGCCTGGTTCTGCTCCGTAGGGAGAAAGCCCAAGAAGGACTTGATCAACAAGATTGAGACGTATGATTTGAATAAAAAATCTTTTTATAGTGTTGTGTGCCTATTTTGAACTAATTTTTTTATTTATTATGTCATAGAGCGTTTGATGCATATCAAGTTATTAAGGGCAAGCACATTACAAATTAAAGAAGCCCACGTGAGTTTTTCAAAGGTAAATTTTCAAACATGTTTACTTTCTATACTTATTTAAGTTAAGGCATTAAATGTTTATAATCATAATTGTTCATTTTACTTTTTTTTTTTTTCAAGTGTCACAAGCAAATTGGAGGTGAGGCATGTGGGTACTTTGTTATGAGGTATATGCTAGAGATCATCACATTAGACATCGTCGACTCATTCGAAAAGGTACTTTGTTTACGTCACGTAGAAGTGAGGCTATAAAGAGGGCATGGCCACTGGTTTCTTGTTTACTAGTTAAAAAAATCAGTTGGTTTGGGCATTTACTGTGTATAACCCACTGTTTTATTTTGGTGTATTATTTACTTTTGTTTGACACAAATATTTAGAAAATGAAACCCCCCCCCCCATCCCGCTTCTTTTCTATATTTTTACCATAAAAATAGTTGTTGACAATAAAAGAAGGAGAAATGGCAAAATATCAGTTGTTCAAAATCAAAGACATTAAAATGTTTATGGATATTTGATCAATTGGTGGCTTCTTGTTAATTTGCAGACATTTTATGTGGAAGAGCCATATTCGAAGGATGATATTGATGATGTAAGAAGACGGTGGACTCAATATTTCTGGATTTTACATCTTTATTGAAGTAGTAAGAGAGGAATATGGGAACCGAGTACGTAGGGATTTGCTGCGGAGGGATCATTCATCATTTTGTGGTTGTACTTTTTTTGCAAGATTTATAAATCTCTTGTAATAACTGCTGTTGCACATTTTTTGCAAGATGTAAACAGGATTTTGTAATAGAATAGTGTAAACTTGATAATTTTGGTAGAATATATGGTGTCTTTTGGAGATTTTATTGTTCATGTTATGTTTTATAAGAGGGATTCTATCGTGATCTAAAAATTGCTACTTTTGTGAACATGGCCTTTCTAAATCTGCAATTTTTTTGAACCAGAATATCAATTTTTCTAAATCGGTTAAAGCAGTAACTGATTCAGAATATTACACATTCTAAATCGGTTAAAGCAGTAACCGATAGAAAATTTGATATTCTGGTTCAAAAAAGATGGCAGATTTAGAAACCAATTTAGAATATTACACATTCTAAATAGTTAAAGCAGTACCCGATTTAGAAAGATAATATTCTAAATTGGGTTTGTGGATATCCGATATGGAATGTGAGATTCAAAATCGGTTATATGTACTTACTAAATCGGTTAAATAACCGATGTTAAAAGTATTTTCCACATCGGCTAAATAACCAATGTTAAATGCGTTAATTTTCTACATCGGCTGGATCTATAACGGTTCAAGACCTCGTTTAAAAGGCCTATTTTAATCGATTTAAAACGTGTTTTTTTCTAGTAGTGAAATAGCCTAAAGCAAGAGGACATTGAAAACTTGAACACTTGACAATAAGATGAAAACGCAAAAATAGTGAAAGCTTATAAGAGCAAGATATATCTTCAAGCATACAGCGACATCTAAAGTGAAGAAATATACAAGTCCTCAACACGAACAACACATTTACAACGAAAGCTTATCAAGCCTACAGCTGTTGTTCGAACTCGTGATACCCAAATCTTTCCCTGTGTGGACTAAGAAAAGCTATTTCTAACCTGTATGGGATGAATAGTGTTAAGGACGAAGCTTCAATCTGTGTAAGAAGAAGCAATTCAAAGAATCCCAAGCCAATCTGAGTGAACGACCAAAGCTACTGTCGGCTGTATCAATCTCTATGAACAATACATCAGTGAGTTAAGTTAAAATCATACAGTTGTGTATGCTGTGATTTTAATAAACTATTTACTCCTGTGTGGAGGACCCGTGGACGTAGCTACGATTGGATTTGTCACCAGAGAATTCTATGCTCTGGTATGAAATTTTAAGGTGTGAAATGAGAATGAGACTGAAGCCCTCCTTTTACAAAGGAAAAAGGCGAAGCCTGAGGGAGGCTAGGGCGATCTGGAGGTTGCCCACAACCTAGTGACACATGGACCTAGGATACAGAGAAGAGCAATGGTTGAGAAACGCGACCATAAATGCACATGAATTCAGAGAAAAATCATTATTACCTAGGGAATAGCTCCCGAGAATTTATCATATGAAGGTCGCCGGAATCCCAATAAGTTCTACTCTACTCAATATTATTAGCTCGACGAAATTACGGGGGACTGGTTGATATGAAAATATATGTGGACCTCCTAAGAGCCCGGTCTAAAAAACACGATCCCTAATAGACCTAGCGACCTGCGAGTTCATAGGAGGTCGGGCGAAATTAAGAGAGGTAAAACACCCTCAAGGGGGGTCTCTTTGTAAGAGAGTCCGAGCTCTGTATCTGCGTCCCGATCTTTGTGTCTCTGCCCCGATCTTGGAGTTCAAAGTTAATACGTCAGCAAGATAGATGAGTTAGGAAGAGTCATGATATATAAGAATAAATCCTGGAAAGCTAGGATTTTACCATCATGTGATGTTCAAGGTTCTCATACACAAAGTCTAATTAATAATAATAATTTCTATAAACAAGCATGCAAGATTTTGATCCTATTTGCATACATTTATGATCGGATAACATGTTATTGCTACTAAGTGACCAATAATGTGCTTGCATTATTATATACTCCCTCCGTCCCACCCATCTTGAGCATTTTCTTTTCGGCACGAGATTTAAAAAAAGCTGAAAAATAGTGTATAAAGTGATAGTATGAATATATATTATTTAAAGTTCTGAGAGATAAATGTGTCTTAAAAAGGAAATGACCAAGTATCTTGGGACGGCCAAAAAAGGAATATGAACCAAGATAGGTGGTACAGAGGGAGTATAATTTATGTGTTGCTTATGTTTATATAGTTTCTTAGTATATATATCTTTAGAGTTTCTTGATGACTAAAATAAGATAAAGATGTAAAAAAAATACGTATTAGATACATATAGGTATGTAATAATTTCTATATGCATATTATTTAGTAAGATAACCATGTTTATAAGTCGAGTTAGTGGTTGTTAATACGAGTCGGTGAAATTTTAGGTACTTCATGACTTAATTAAAGTATATGGGCTTAATTGAAAACTTTTTAAAAGTTTTGGGAGTGAAAATATAAACCAAACCAAACCAAACCAAACATACCCAGTATATCCCGCTCAGAGCAGGGTCTGGGGAGGGTAAGATGTATGCAGACCATGCCCCTACTTATTACGGTAGGAGAAATTTGTTTCAGGAAGACCCCGACTTAGTGCACTGTGAGAATATTGGTGATAAAAAAATGATTCTAAAAAACTCGATACCATACCTGAGCCCATGGCTTAATCCACATGGGACTTACCTAAGCGGAATTTGGCTACTTCACTCCCGATGAATGTTGCTCTAATAGAAGAGAGGTTGGCTCAACGCACAGCTCCCTGTCAAAAATACACCACACGCAAAGACAATAGGATAAAATAAACAATAAAAGTAAAACAATACAATGCTTTAAGTCAAACCTAACCGAGACAACCCAACCCTGAGGCTATCAACTATAGCACCGCTCCCTACAAAAGAATCCACAACTCTGATCTGGCGCCTCCAAGCGCACCTATCAACAGTCATGGTCTCGGAAAGGTTTAAGGCCTTCAAATCTAATCTCAGCTGCTCCTCCCACGTCCTCCTCGGTCTGCCTCTCCTCCTCTCCCCGACAACCAATAAACTCTCGACCCTCCTCACCGGAGCAGATGCCTGCCTCCTGCGGACATGGCCAAACCATCTCTGTAATACCCGGCTATAATTCATTCTGTACCACTCAGTAATTATCAGTCTGTAATTATCACTCAGTAATTTTCACTCATTAATAATCACTCATCATTCATGAATCACTCTTTTGCGTTCAATGTTGGCATGTTGTAATCGTATATCAGTTACCGATCGTCATTTTATCTCCGTATTTAGATCGAGACGGGAGTATGATCATTTTCATTGTGATTGATAGCCTTGTACTGGGAGTATCATCTTTGGATCGTGTTAGACTTGTTCACTTCCACATTCGTATGATATGTCGGATCATTCATCAGTCGTAGCGAGGAATCGGAATTATCGGATTGATTCACCTTGGCCAAGATCGAGTTACGGCCGTAAGGTTACGGGCTACGGCCGTAAGTCGGCCGAATGCGGCCGTAAAGGCCGATTCTGGCCGTAAGTGATCCATGAGGCTACCAGGCATTTTGGCGAAGATGAGTTACGGCCGTAAGGAAGATGAGATACGGCCGTAAGTGGTGTTCGTATATTTCGGGTGTTGTCGACCAAGGGTGACTTGCGGCCGTAAGGGTTGCGGCATACGGCCGTAAGTCGAGGCGATGCCGTAAGACTTGGCCGGATACGGCCGTACGTTGCGAGAAGGATGTCGGCCATTTTGTGAAGGCGGGTTACGCCGTAAGGTTGGCGGATACGGCCGTATCATCAGTTACGGCCGTAAGGTGTGCGGTGGCCGTAAAGGCTGTCGGCAGGTGTTTTTGACGAAGGCGGGTTACGCCGTAACTCGGGAAGCGATTCTGGCCGTAAGTCAGCCGGCGAGCTTTGACGAAGCGAGATTCACGGCCGTATGAGTTGGCGATTCGGCCGTAAGGCCGTTGACTTGGAAAGTTACGGCCGTAAGAGGGCCGAGTTACGGCCGTAACTTCCGGCAGATTTATAGTTTGGCAGGACACTTTTTCCTCATTTTCTTCATTTTCACTTTCTTCTTCCTTTTTGTCCGAGAGAGAGCTTGGGGAAAGGGATTCTTCCTTCATCAAACACTTGTGTACTTGAGTTTCTTCATTTCCATTCGATCATATAGCTCGGATACTGCTTTAACTCGTGTTCTTCGGATCGAAGTGGTTGGATCTTCTAGAGGTAATTTCTTCAACATCTTGGATTTCGATTTTGTGTTGAGATATGATGTTTTGGACGTTATAATCATGTTATATGAAGGGATATGTGTATGATTATGAGTTTGTATAAGGATTCATTGGATTATTGAGGGATTATTCAAGAACACTTTGAATATCGAGTTGGATTTGGAGATTTTCGACTAATTGTTGTTATAATCACGTTTTTGGATATTCGTTGTGGATAATTAATCCTATTGAAGATGTTTTGTTGGTTTGAAACACTTCTTGGGGGATTTGGTATTGGTATATTGAGGTTTGATTGTAAACAATCGGAGTTTGGACGCAACGTGTTTGATTTAATGCCTCAATGGACTTGGTTTAGTCGTATCGACGTGTTGAGTTCGTTATATTCATGTTTGTACGTATATTAATCGGATTGTTGGTAATTGAATTGTTCAAGGTTGTTCGAGCGACCGATATCTCAATTAGGACATTGTTCGTGGAAGGATAATTGTCACCGGTGTTGAGTAAGTTAATTCTTACTCGGTTAAAAGGATATTCATACCTTTTGTTGTTGATCATTCATAATCATAACTCATTCATCATTGTATTAATCATATTGAGACTTGTAATTGTCGAATAATCACTTCATTAATAAGGAACGGCGATTCCCATCAATTCATTGAAACTATTAATCACTTCATTATCACTTTCATCCCGGTAAGTCATTCTTGACGTTGTCGGATTATTATTATTCATTGATATTCATTATGGTCATTCTTGTTCATATGACCTTAAGGGTTCATATTGCGTGGCGGGTGCGGATGTGTGGAATTTTTAGTCGGGCACATGATGGCCATGTATTGGGAGTGATACATTGGGTGTGCACACGGTAACGTTTACCTCCGTGAGACTAATTAGGTACAAGGACGGGTGTGTCCGGTCATCCGTCTTGTACACTTGCACGTAACACTACGGGCGTACTATGGTACTCCTCTTGGCGTAATTCATAATTAAGAATATTTCATAACTTGATTAATTCATGATTGTGTAATTTCAACTCTTGAGGATTGTTGTTCTGTTAACCCATTTGGGGATTTTGTTTTTCAGTCGTGGCAAGGCAAACGACGGAATAGCGAGTTGATGTCGAGGAGTCAGTGATACTAGTAGGGGGCCCCGATCTTTCAGTTATTCATGTTATTGTCCTTTATTTTCCGCTGCAGACTTTTATTTGAATACTCCGTTTCATCCAGTGTGGTGTATTTTATCTTCATATAAAATACCCTAGTATTCGGTATTGTCCTGGTGTGTTGTAACTAAACTCCTCATCGGAGTAATTATTGTTGTAATGTAGTTCGGTACTACATTTATCCTGTATAATTCATTCATTTTCAATTGCACGGTGGGTCCCGGTTGGGGATCTACGTGACCGTATTATCCTCCTAGTTTGGGGTGTTCTGAGTTGGTATCGGAGCGTGGTTTTGAATACTACCTTCCGAGTCATGTCTCATTTGAAATTATCGTCATCAGACTAGTATCATTGGACTTTCGCGTCATGTGTGACTGTGCAAATTCCGAGCCAATCGAATAGGAAGAAGCTGTAAGATTTCTAACGCCATGGTATAATTTCGGCAATATTTAATCATTCATCTTTCAACTTTTAACTATCATCAAAATTCATAATTCATTGTGATTAGGGCGATCATGTTAACTCATTAATCACTTAATTCATTTCATTACTCAGTTAATGATCAGGACGATCTTGTTAATTCATTTATTACTCAATTCATTTCATTACTCAGTTGTCGATCTGGATGATCATATTTTTAATCTTGTTAAGTTATTCAGGATAATCATTTCAAGAATTTCCTCAGATAATCATGTCACTTCAGTAAATCATTCATATAATCACTAAGTTAGAGCATGTGTACTCATTTTCATCATCTCATGACGTAATCATAACATGATAATCATGCGGGAAATATAATCATTTTGCGACCTTCCTACTTCAGTATGGACAGAGCTGTCAGGGGATGCACGGGAAGAGGCCGCGGTGCGGGCCGAAACCCGAGGAATAATCACTGTTTGCCGGAAATCGTGCCCATGACTCGGCTCGATCGAGAAGATGTTCGGGTTGATCCACTCACTTTTATGCGAGCCATGATGACCCATGTGCGGTTGCTCAATCATCATTGCGCCACTCTGGCGGATTAATCGAGAGAACTCTCCGTATGAGCCAGTGCTAAGGAAAGTCTTGAACAACAACCTTCATTTGTCGGCAGGAAATCAACGGCGTAATCGGTCCGAGGCGGTGGTCAACCTCCAAGAAACCTCGTGCGGGTCCTATCGTTTCGGCGACCTCTACGGCACCTAATCTGCGGATCTCGATCCCGACAGTCGATTCGGCCATCATCTGTTTCAACTGTGGGGCGCCGGGCCATTTCAGTACTAGGTGTACGACGCCGTCTATCACATGTCATAATTGTGGGAATAAGGGGCATAAGGCCCGTTTTTGCCGAAAGGACTCCAAGTCGGCCCCGGCGGCATCTCGTGCCCGAAGCAATCAGCGTTTCAGAATCAGACTACTTTGTCAGCGTCGTTTAAGACAATGGAAGCAAATAGAGTTGGAGCTCGTATTTATCAGACGGGAGCGTCCGGTTCGGGGGCCGACAAGTCCCAGATTCATATGATGGGGAGGATCGACGATCCGGTGGACCGAATGATTTCAGGTATACTCGTAATTTTATTTCAACTTGTGTGTACCTTTTGATTCTGGTACACCGCATTCATTCATTTTCGAATCATGTTGTAATAGACTTATTTTGGGATAGTCCTATTGTTTGTGGACCTCATACCATCGGTCTACCTGGCGATGGAAGAATTTTCGGAATCATACCGAAGTAAGCTTAGTGACCGCGATTGATTGATGGACCTAATCGTGGTGAATTTTATCTTAGGACGATGTAATTTTCGGTGTTAGTTGGGTTGATCGTTTTGATACTATCCTTAATGTTTGTTAGCGTTTGGTCGCTATCTTTCCGTCGTTGGTTGTCGAATGTGTACTTCAGGGGAGTAATCCCCGTTGTTCGATAAATTATTATTAGGGCGGAAGCAGAGAGATTCCGCAATCGATCTATTCAATCATTCATTATATCATTTTCATCGATTGGCCTTTCTAAGACAATCGAGTCATTCAATCATTCATTATATCATTTTCATCGATTGACCTTTCTAAGGCAATCGAGTTATTCAATCATTCATTTGCGTCATTTTCATCGATTGACCTTTCTAAGGCAATCGAGCTATTCAATCATTCATTGTGTCATTTTCATCGATTGGCTTTTCTAAGGCAATTGAATTATTCAAACATTCATTGTATCACTTTTTATCGATTGACCATTCTAGGGAAATCGAAATGTTCGATCATTTGTGGTATCATTGTCATCGATTGACGACGTATTTCCAGACGAGTTATTTTGGTTGTCTTCACATAGAGTAGTGGAGTTCAGGAGTGAGTTGGAGCCGGTACGTCCCCTTAATCGAAGGCACCGTATCGGATGGCCCCGACCAGAATGCAGGAGTGGAAGACTCAACTTGAGGAGTAGTTCGAGAAAGGTTATCGCCGACCGTTTGCGTCCCCGTGAGGAGCACCAGTGTGATCTGTCAAGGAGAAGGATGGCTTGTCTCGTGTGTGTATAAATTATCAAGAGTTGAACAGGGTGATGATCAAGATTAGTACCCTTACCTGTAATGATAATCTTTTAGATCAACTTCAGGGAGCTTCAGTATCTTCCAGGATTGACTTAAGATCTGAATATCACCAGTTGCGGATTCGAGAGTCGGATATCGCGAGGACGGCGTTTCGAACACGCTATGGTCATTATGGGTTCGTAGTTATGTCGTTCGGGCTAACTAATGCACCTGCGTTATTCATGGAGTTAATGAATCGGGTTTTCATCGACTTTTTGGATCGGTTGTTGTTGTTGTCTTCATCGGCGACATTTGGATTTATTCTCGTAGCGAGAGGAACACGAGGTTCATCTTCATCGGGTTCTCGACGTGATGAGACGAGAGCAACTTTATGGAAAGTTTTCCAAGTGTGAGTTACGGAGGTCGAAATGACTTTCTGGGCATGTAATTTCATCCATGAGTTCGTGTCGACCCTCGGAAGACGGAGGTCATCGAGATTGGCAACCTCGAAAGATGTTAAGTAAATCCAAGTTTCCTCGGATTAGTTGATTAATTATTCAACCCACATTGTAGCTAGCAAGTGGTTTTCGCGTTGGAAATTTGGCGTCATTACCTTTATGGCGTCACTGTCGATTATTCACCAAACACAAGAGATGAAGTATATATTTAATCACAAGGAGTTTTATATTTGACAGATGCGGTGGTTGGATCTATTCAAAGATTATGATTTATAGGTCCTTTGCCACCCGGCAAGGCGAATGTTGTCGCCGACGCCTTGAGTCGTAAGTCCGTTCTAGAGCAGATGCTTGCTCGTTTAACGATTCGAAGGAACTTGAGAATTCCTTAGACCCGAGATCGAGGTCCGGCAGCGAGTTCAGAACACTTGTATGTTAGAGATTTCATCATCTCTTGAGAAGGAAATCGGGGAGAATCGGGGTTGATTCATTTTGTTGATCATCCGCGAGGATGTAGTACAGGGAAAGCCCTGGATTTGTAGTCCACGAAGATGGACTCTTGAGATTTGAGAATCGGTTGTGCGTGCGGTGAATGATGAGTTGAAAAACTCGATCTTGAGAGAAGCTCATGCTACCCCATATCCGGTTCATCCGGGTCTAGTAAGATGTACAAGGACTTGAAACGAAATTTACGGTGGAGTAATATGAAGTAGAAGTCGCGGAATTTGTTTCGAGATGTTTAGCCTATCGGCAAGTCAATATGGAACATCGGCCAGGCATGAGTATGCCGATACCGCTCCTATTTCGGAATGGAAGTGGGAAGACATTTCTATGGAATTCATCACGAGTTGCCGACGAGTCGTCGTGGCATGAATACGATCCGAGCGATCGCGACTACTTTACTAATTAGCTCATTTCCTTGAAATCAAGAATATGTGGGGTCCCGAGAGCGGCGATTGTTCATCAAGGAAATAATGAGACTTCACGGTACCCCTAACGTATCGTTTCGATCGTGACGGACGATTCGTGTCCCATTTTGGAAATCGATTCATCGTGCTATGGGAACTCGGTGAATCTCATTACCGTTTTTTCATCCTCGATGACGGACAATCGAGAGGACTTTTCGGACATTTGAGGACATGTTGAGGGCATGCGTCCTCGATTAGTAGAGGATTGGGAAGCCCATTCGTTGTTTGTGTTCACGCAGTTTAGTTAGCATCCGCGATGAAGGTAGCACCTTACGAGGCTGACGGTCGTCGTTGTCGATCTCCCTTGTGTTGGGACGGCCCATCAGAATCAATCAGCACCGAGCCCGATATGCTTATTAGCCGCCCGTGAGAAGGTAGCTTTGATCAGGAGACGTCTGTTGACTGCTCAGAGTCGACAGAAATCATATGCAGGTAATCGTCATCGACCACTAGAGTTCGAGACGGGTGATCCCGTTTTGGTCAAGGTATCCCCGAGTCGAGGTATTCTCCGTTTCGGAAAACGGTGGAAGTTGAGTTCGAGATTCATTGGACCGTGTGAGATTTTGAATCGAGTAAGCGAGTTAACTTATCGATTGGCCCTATCTCTGTTGTTGGGCCGAATTCATAATGTGTTTCACGTCTCGCACATACTTCAGTTCGACGAAATCGAGATCGCAGATGATCATTCGTATGAGAAGAGCCCCATACGAGTGTTGGAGCGGCAAATCAAACAGTTGAGGAATAAGGCGATTCCTTTGGTTAAGTTTCAGTGGTCTAGACACGGAGTCGAAGAGGCCACTTGGGAAACCGAGGAGAGTATGCGGGGGAGTTATCCCGAGTTGTTTGACCCTTAGTTTCGGGGACGAAACTCTTTTTAAGGGGAGTATGTAATACCGGCTATAATTCATTCTGTACCACTCAGTAATTATCAGTCTGTAATTATCACTCAGTAATTTTCACTCATTAATAATCACTCATCATTCATGAATCACTCTTTATCGTTCAATGTTGGCAGGATGTAATCGTATATCAGTTACCGATCGTCATTTTATCTCCGGTTTTATATCGAGTCGGGTGTATGTTATTTTTCATTGTGATTGATAGCCTTATCGGGAGTATCATCTTTGGATCGTGTTAGACTTGTTCACTTCCACATTCGTATGATATGTCGGATCATTCATCAGTCGTAGCGAGGAATCGGAATTATCGGATTGATTCACCTTGGCCAGCATCGAGTTACGGCCGTAAGGTTCTGGGCTACGGCCGTAAGTCAGCGGGTACGGCCGTAAGGCTGGCCGGTTACGGCCGTAAGTGATCCAGCAGGCTACCAGGCATTTTGGCCGAAGATGAGTTACGGCCGTAAGGAAGATGAGATACGGCCGTAAGTGGTGTTTGTATATTTCGGGTGTTGTCGACCAAGGGTGACTTACGGCCGTAAGGGTTGCGGCATACGGCCGTAAGTCGAGGCAGGTACGGCCGTAAGACTTGGCCGGATACGGCCGTACGTTGCAGGAAGGATGTCTGGCCATTTTTGACGAAGGCGGGTTACGCCCGTAAGGTTGGCCGGATACGGCCGTATCATCCGAGTTACGGCCGTAAGGTGTGCGGTACGGCCGTAAGGCTGTCGACGGGTGTTTTTGACGAAGGCGGGTTACGCCCGTAACTCAGAGCGATTACGGCCGTAAGTCTGCAGCCGAGCTTTCGGACGAAGTTTGTTACGGCCGTATGAGTTGGCGATTACGGCCGTAAGGCCGTTGACTTGGAAAGTTACGGCCGTAAGAGGGCCGAGTTACGGCCGTAACTTCCGGCGATATTTATAGTTTGCCGGGACACTTTTCCTCATTTTCTTCATTTTCACTTTCTTCTTCCTTTTTGTCCGAGAGAGCTTGGGGAAAGGGATTCTTCCTTCATCAAACACTTGTGTACTTGAGTTTCTTCATTTCCATTCGATCATATAGCTCGGATACTCGTTTTAACTCGTGTTCTTCGGATCGAAGTGGTTGGATCTTCTAGAGGTAATTTCTTCAACATCTTGGATTTCGATTTTGTGTTGAGATATGATGTTTTGGACGTTATAATCATGTTATATGAAGGGATATGTGTATGATTATGAGTTTGTATAAGGATTCATTGGATTATTGAGGGATTATTCAAGAACACTTTGAATATCGAGTTGGATTTGGAGATTTTCGACTAATTGTTGTTATAATCACGTTTTTGGATATTCGTTGTGGATAATTAATCCTATTGAAGATGTTTTGTTGGTTTGAAACACTTCTTGGGGGATTTGGTATTGGTATATTGAGGTTTGATTGTAAACAATCGGAGTTTGGACGCAACGTGTTTGATTTAATGCCTCAATGGACTTGGTTTAGTCGTATCGACGTGTTGAGTTCGTTATATTCATGTTTGTACGTATATTAATCGGATTGTTGGTAATTGAATTGTTCAAGGTTGTTCGAGCGACCGATATCTCAATTAGGACATTGTTCGTGGAAGGATAATTGTCACCGGTGTTGAGTAAGTTAATTCTTACTCGGTTAAAAGGATATTCATACCTTTTGTTGTTGATCATTCATAATCATAACTCATTCATCATTGTATTAATCATATTGAGACTTGTAATTGTCGAATAATCACTTCATTAATAAGGAACGGCGATTCCCATCAATTCATTGAAACTATTAATCACTTCATTATCACTTTCATCCCGGTAAGTCATTCTTGACGTTGTCGGATTATTATTATTCATTGATATTCATTATGGTCATTCTTGTTCATATGACCTTCTGGGTTCATATTGCGTGGCCGGGTGCGGATGTGTGGAATTTTTAGTCAGGCACATGATGGCCATGTATTGGGAGTGATACATTGGACTGTGCACACGGTAACGTTTACCTCCGTGAGACTAATTAGGTACAAGGACGGGTGTGTCCGGTCATCCGTCTTGTACACTTGCACAGAACACTACGGGCGTACTATGGTACTCCTCTTCAGCGTAATTCATAATTAAGAATATTTCATAACTTCAGTTAATTCATGATTGTGTAATTTCAACTCTTGAGGATTGTTGTTCTCATTTAGCGACCCATACCGGGGATTTTGTTTTTCAGGTCGTGGCAAGGCAAACGCACGGGAATAGCAGGTTGATGTCGAGGAGTCCCAGTGATACTAGTAGGGGCCCCCGATCTTTCAGTTATTCATGTTATTGTCATTTATTTTCCGCTGCAGACTTTTATTTGAATACTCCGTTTCATCCAGTGTGGTGTATTTTATCTTCATATAAAATACACTAGTATTCGGTATTGTCCTGGTGTGTCGTAACTAAACTCCTCATCGGAGTAATTATTGTTGTAATGTAGTTCGGTACTACATTTATCCTGTATAATTCATTCATTTTCAATTGCCTGGTGGGTCCCAGTTGGGGATCTACGGCACTGTATTATCCTCCTAGTTTGGGGTGTTACAATCTCAATCTCTCTTCCCTAACTTCCGCTGAAATGAGCGCCACTTCCAGCGCGTTCCTGAAAACCCCGTTCGCGATTCTATCTAACATTGTGCGACCACATGACCAACATAACATTCTCATTTCAGCCACTTCCAACTTGATCTCAAGCGACTTCTTCATCGCCCAACATTCGGAGCCATACAACATTGCAGGTCGGATTGCCGCTCTATAGAATTTACCCTTCAACTTTAGAGGGACTTTCTTGTCGCACAGGACCCCTGTCGCTGCTCTCCACCTTAGCCACCCCGCCTTGATGCTGTAATATCCGGATTTATTACTGTGTATTTTACCTGTATTCAAACCCTGTATTATTCGGAATTGTGAACTTGATGATTGGAGTATGATATTTCTTGCATTGGTATCTTTGTACATAAGTATATCAACATGCAAAATTTCTCATGCAAACTCGTGATAGCGCACGCTAAGAATGTAGCTTAACGCGCGCTATCGGCTACTACTAGCACACGCTACGTATGTAGGAGTTGCGTGCGCTAGGCACTCAATTATTGAGCTGGGCGGCTAGCACATGCGCCAGCCAGGACATGGGTCCGGTAAGATTCCCGCGGACGAACCTGGATAGTTTTGAAGTCAACTCTTATTAGCGCGCGCTAAGGAATGCTTAGTAGCGTGCGCTAATCTGCCTTTGTACAGAAAGTTTATATATGGGCCAACACTCCATTTTATTCTCATTTTCTTCGTTCACCTTTCGTTTTTGAGAGACCATAGAGCATATCATCTTCCTTAGACACACTTATAACATATCCACTTGATCATTGGACATTGAATACTTCTTGTGATTGATCATTGAAGAGAAGTAGCACCTTGGAGTGGCATATAACCAACCGGAGTCAGATGCTACCTTTGGAGTTCAGTGATTTCGTCATATTAAGGTATGTTGATTCTATCATCAAATATAGATTCGTGTTATAGAGAATGAGATGATCATGCTAGCCAAATATTGAGTTTCTTGGGTGAATTATCCAAACCACTTCATGTTTGGAATATTGAGATGATTATGCCTTAAGTACTTTGATTATGAACATCATGATTCGAATCTTATTACAATGAATAAGTAGAGGAAGCTCCTATCATTGGTAATCTGAATCTAGTAAGTGTATTCATAGCAATCTTGGACTCGACTTTGGAATCATTATTATTAGACGAATACAAAGGATTGATCATGGAAAGATTTATCTTGTAAAGATGGAATGTTAATCGAAACTACAGAATGATAGTTTTTGATTGAGATAAAGGTGTTGATATCGACCGATAAGCTTTCCGAATTATCACATGAAGAATGGTAATCGAAATGGAATATGGTTTTATAATAGTATACATATCCTTGAATCCGAAGTTGTTGTTATCCGTAGGATCATTCATAACCGTATAAACATGATATTCATGGAGGTAACATGAATTAACACTGAAGATTTTATTGATTTGATCATGTTGAGATCAGTCTACTGCCCTGTAGTAAACTGCCATGCCCAGTTAGCGCACGCTAAGCTATGCAGATTAACGTGCGCTATCGAGCATGAGTTAACGTACGCTACATTTGGTACGTAACGTACGTTAGGCCATCAGACGAGTCAGTCGGCTGATCAGTGAGGTACTGACCATGCATAGTTAGCGTACGCTAGGCTTTGTTGTTTGCGTGCGCTATCGAGCAGACTTAACGCACGCTACACAGAGTACTTAGCGTGCGCTAAGCAGTTCAGGCAGATTATATTTTATGCGCTTTTGGCCGTAAATCGAATTGTTAGACATTCGTACGACGTGAGATAAATTCTATATTATTTCTTTTGTTAAGGTTCGAGCTTGTTACGTGATTGATTGAGGGGGGCGACCTTCGAGTATTCGTTTTCGTGGAAGTATTGTTCTTGTCTTCGAATCGAGGCAAGTACCTTATTTGTTTTATGTATTGATGTTATACATATTGTCGTGCATGTATGTCGTTGTTGTATGTCCACCTCGTGTTGGTCCGACGGGATCATCGGGGGATCTATGCTAGCGTGTGCTGGATCATCGGACTGGTTTTTCCACCACTGGTTGGTCTGACGGGATCATCGTGGGTTCTAGGCAGTGAACGCTGGATCGTTGGAATTACCATTTGTATGTTATGATATCATGTTGTGATTATCAGTTGTGTATGTTATATATGAGTTTCTCGCAGGAGAAGACTCGTTTGACATTTTATCATTTACGTTATTATTATTCTGCGTGTGACGTTGAATAATATGTTGTGGTACTTGTACTAGCATTGTTGTGCTAACCCCTTCGGGGGTGAACATTTGTTTATGTTCAGGATCCAGGAGAGCGGGGAAACAACCACTGGAGCTGCATGACGACGAGGGTGTAGAGTGATGTTCCGGCGGGGTTTATTTGTCTGTTGTTTGTTGGTTATTTCAATAAGTACTCGAGTACATAGTCGTTTATGGTGAATTTGAATTTGATGATGTATTAATAATTTTCTGTTGAATATTCGTATTTTCAGTATTTGGTCAGAACTGTTTTTAATTCCGTCATTATCATTCGTTGGTATATGTTAATATCTTATCAATTCTTTAGCCTTGTAAATCCTTATGTAAAGGATTTACGGCGCTGTAATATTCCTGAATATATTGGGGGTGTTACAGAATATGGTATCAGAGCTAAGATTATGGATATCTTGGCCACTGGGTTATAATAGGGGTCATTTACGTCTTTTGAGGTAACCGGCCGTGAATGACATCACTGTACTGCCTACGTCTTCACGCGAATGGTGGTTGTAAGTTGCTAAACTCTATCTCGTTCTTTACATGTTGTATCTCTTTATACTTGAACATTAGATCGATGTTGTTTCCTGTTTATTGAGTATTTATGCTTACAGTATGTTGAGAGGCGGACGTGGATGTGGTCGCGGTCGTGGACGCGGACGAAGGAATGCTGAAAGGGAGGCGTCGCCTTCAAATCAAGCCAGTCATAGCTCAGGCGAGCCACAACGATCTATCAATAATGAACCGGAACCTGCTGTACCAGAGATCCTTCGCCAAGTGGTGAACCAGATGACTCAGTTCGCCCAAGTCATGGACCGAATGCAAGTGGCGGTGGGACTACAGCAGGGAGAGAGACAGCAAGGGATCCCAGACATGGGAAATCGAGGTGACCGGTGGCTGCAAGAGGTGGCAAAGATGCAACCACCCAAATTCGACGGTATCTCTGAGACTCCCACCTGGGACCATTGGATGAAGGAACTGGAGAAAATCTTTGCCGGAATTAACTGCCCAGATGACCGGAGAGCCTCTATCGCTCAATACTTTCTGATAGGGGAAGCGTCCGAATGGTGGGAAGCCATCCGACCTGTAGACCATGATGCTGATTGGACAGAGTTTAAATTAATGATGGAAGCTCGATCTTGCCCTCGTCTGTGAGGGAAGCCAAGGTTCGGGAGTTTTCTCGCTCGGCCTTGGATGTGCGGTATCTCAGGCAATTAAGACGTTTAACCAGCAGCTGGCATTTGTTCGACATCTGGTCAGAACAGATGCAGAAATGATGATTCATTTTGATATGAGGATGAAACCAAAAATCCAGAGGTACATGTCCGGTTTTGAATGTACCACCCTCCGTCAATACCAGGATAAGGCGTTGGCATATGAGATCAAGGAAGCAGCCATGGAGAAATTTACGGAATCCAAGAAGCAGAAAGTTTCTGGTACTTTTACAGAGCACAAGAACAGCGGGCCCCGCAAGGCCCAATCATCCTTTCACTCTTTCAAGAAACCTCCGCACCCAGTTAGGAGTGGAAAGAACTTCGGAGCAACATCAACTATGACTGATGTTACCAGGAAATGCTTTAACTGCACCCAGACGGGGCACTATCGACGAAATTGCCCCTACCTGCCGTGACTTGTTTTGATTGTGGTTGAGAGGGACATGGTGCGGTGTTCTATGAAGAGGCTGCAAAGTCTTTTAGAGCTCGTACACCACAGCCAGTCCATAAGGAAGCCAGTATCCAACAGACGCAGCAAAGTGTTCATATGCCTCAGAATTTTGGTCGCGGACGAGGCAGAGAACAATAGGACCGAAAGGGGACATCGAGTGCCAGATCTGTTCCCCCACGTCTGTACGAGATGAGGAGGACGATCGGAGATCTTCTTTGTCGCATCAGTCTTGTCAAATCCTTTCCCAGCCAGTTAGCGTTTTGTTCGATACAGGAGCTACGCATTCTTTTATATCCTTATCTTGTGTAAATCGTTTGAATATTTCTGGTTTTCATGCTTGTGAACCTTATATTGTTGGTTTACCGAGTGGAGAGAGGATTTTTGGGAATTTAGAAACTAGAGATTTCCCTGTAACATTTGGAGGTAGAGAGTGGCTCTCAAATCTGATTGTAATAGAAATGCAAGGGGACGACCTGATGCTCGGAGACGATTGGCTTAATCGATATGGAGCGATTGTAAACTACCGAAGGAGAAATATCTCGCTGATCGCTGACGATGGTTCCGAAATACTGTTTGAGGGATGGAAACCGGGAAGCTCAGAAAAGTTGATCAAAGCGATGAAAGCTGTCAAATTGTTGAAACAGGGCTGCACCGGATACTGGTGCTATGCAATGAAAAAAGAAGACGAAATTGTGGAACTTTCATCCATTCCTGTTGTGAACGAATTTCCAGATGTATTTCCTGATGAGTTACCTGGACTACCTCCACAAAGGGATGTAGAATTTACCATTGAGCTGGAACCCAGAGCTACACCAATTTCTAAGGCGCCGTATCGTATGGCACCTACTGAGATGTACGAACTGAAGAAGCAGCTAGAGGAGTTATTGGACAAAGGCTATATCCAGCCAAGCGTTTCGCCTTGGAGAGCGCCAGTTCTTTTTGTTCGGAAGAAGGATGGATCACTGCGACTGTGTATTAACTATCGAGAACTGAATAAAATGACGATTAAGAACAAGTATCCGTTACCACGGATTGATGATCTGTTTGACCAGTTGCAAGGAGCAACAGTATTTTATAAAATCAATCTGAGATCAGGATATCATCAGCTGAGGATTAAGGAATCTGATGTTCCGAAATCAGCGTTCAGAACTCGTTACGGCCACTATGAGTTTGTAGTGATGCCGTTTGGTCTCACTAATGCACCTGCTGTATTCATGCAATTGATGAACCGGGTGTTCATCGAATATTTGGATAAATTTGTGGTCGTGTTCATTGATGACATTCTAGTGTATTCTAAGAACCCGGAAGAGCATGCACAACATTTGCAGATTGTATTAGAACTTTTAAGAAGCGAGCAACTGTATGCCAAACTCTCTAAGTGTGAATTCTGGCTAAAGGAAGTAATGTTCCTCGGTCATGTGATATCAGCTGAAGGAGTCCGAGTAGATCCTTAGAAGATTGAAGCGGTTTTGGATTGGAAGCCTCCAAAGAACGTGAAAGAAGTCCGAAGTTTCTTAGGACTTGCTGGGTATTATCGTCGGTTCGTGGAAGGGTTTTCCAAAATTTTCCGCCCACTTACTCGAATCCTGCAGAAAACTCAAAAGTTTGAGTGGAACAAGTTGTGGCAGATTAGCTTTGATGAATTGAAGAAGAGATTGACGACGGCGCCGATTCTATCACTTCCACAGGGAACTGGAGGATTTATAGTTTACAGTGATGCTTCGAACCAAGGGCTCGGATGCGTATTGATGCAGAATGATAAGGTGATCGCTTATGCGTCGCGACAGCTGAAACCTTATGAAGTGAATTACCCAACACACGATTTGGAGCTGGCAGCAGTGATTTTTGCTTTGAAAATCTGGAGGCATTATCTGTACGGGACTCACTGTCAGATCTTTACTGATCACAAGAGTCTCAAATACATCTTCAGTCAGAAAGAGCTGAACATACGGCAAAGAATATGGTTAGAGCTAATTAAGGACTACGACTTGGAGATTTTGTATCATCTAGGCAAAGCAAATGTGGTGGCCGATGCACTTAGCCGCAAGCCTGTTTCTATTCAGATGCTGGAGACCCTGACCTCCCAACTTGGTCTTCAACGAGAGATGATTAGAGAAGGAATTGAAGTGTGGTTACAAAGAGTCCAAGGACAACTGTGCGTGATGGAAATAACTTCATCATTAACCGAAGAAATCAAATCTAGACAGGCAGATGATCCTCTGATGATTCGGTTACGTGATGAAGTGATCAAGGGAAAGGCACCTGGATTCCTAATTCATGATGATGGAGTTTTGAGATTTCAGATCGGACTCTGCATTCCTGATATCGATGTTCTGAAACAGACGATTATGAAGGAAGCTCACAACTCGCCCTATTCTATCCACCCGGGCACCACTAAGATGTATAAGGACTTGAAACAGAATTTCTGGTGGGGTAACATGAAGAAAGATGTAGCAGACTATGTCTCGAAATGTTTGACTTGCCAACAGGTTAAGATCGAGCATCAACGTCCTGCCGGGATGTTGAAGCCACTCCTGATTCCTGAATGGAAGTGGGAGGACATATCGATGGACTTTATTACTAGTATGCCGAGAACCAAGTCAGGAATGAACATGATTTGGGTGATAGTTGATCGTTTAACCAAATCAGCTCATTTTCTAGGCATTAAGGATACATGGGGACCAGAGAGGTTGGCGCGAGTATTTATTTCAGAGATAGTTCGACTGTATGGTACGCCGAAGACCATTATTTCTAATCGAGACGGCCGTTTTGTGTCTCATTTTTGGAAAGCAGTCCATAAGGCCTTGGGGACCGAATTGAACTTCAATACAGCTTATCACCCGCAGAATGACGGACAATCTGAGAGGACCATTCAAATGGTGGAAGACATGCTAAGGGCCTGTGCCTTAGATTGGTCAAACGATTGGGAAATTCATCTACCGTTGATTGAATTTACCTACAACAATAGTTGGCATGCTACCATTAAGATGGCACTATTTGAGGCATTATACGGGAGAAGATGCAGATTGCCCCTATGCTGGGACGATTCATCAGACTTGATCGGAACAGAACCAGAGTTGATCGTACAGACTCTAGAGAAGATATCTCTAATTCGTGATAGACTGTTGACCGCCCAGAGTCGACAGAAATCTTATGCAGACGTACGCCGTCGCCCTTTGGAGTTCAGTACGGGAGACCACGCACTTTTAAAGGTTTCTCCTACTCGGGGAATCTTTCATTTCGGAAGGAAAGGAAAGCTGAGTCCGAGATATATCGGACCATTTGAGATCCTTGAGAGAGTTGGAGAGTTAGCATACAGATTGGCATTGCTGCCGTCATTGTGCCATGTTCATAACGTGTTCCACGTATCTCAATTACGGAGGTATATACCAGATCCTAGTCATGTCATTGATTTCGGCGAGATCGAAGTCGCTCAAGATGGGACGTTTGAAGAAAAACCGGTCAAGATACTCGAGAGTCGAGTTAAACAGTTGAGAAACAAACCCATCGTTTTGGTCAAAGTTCAATGGTCACGTCACGGAGTGGAAGAAGCCACATGGGAAACGGAAGATGGCATGAAGTCCAGATATCCTGAGTTATTTTCGTCTTGAGTTTCGGGACAAAACTCCTTTTTAGTAGGAGAGTATGTAATATCCGGATTTATTACTGTGTATTTTACCTGTATTCGAACCCTGTATTATTCGGAATTGTGAACTTGATGATTGGAGTATAATATTTCTTACATTGGTATCTTTGTACATAAGTATATCAACATGCAAAATTTCTCATGCAAACTCGTGATAGCGCACGCTACGTATGTAGGAGTTGCGTGCACTAGGCACTGAATTATTGAGCTGGGCGGCTAGCACATGCGCCAGCCGGGACATGGGTCCGGGTAAGATTCCCGCGGACAAACCTGGACAGTTTTGAAGTCAACTCTTATTAGCGCGCGCTAAGGAATGCTTAGTAGCGTGCGCTAATCTGCTTTTGTACAGAAAGTTTATATATAGGCCAACACTCCATTTTATCCTCGTTTCCTTCGTTCACCTTTCATTTTTGAGAGACCAGAGAGCATATCATCTTCCTTAGACACACTTATAACACACCCACTTGATCATTGGACATTGAATACTTCTTGTGATTGATCATTGAAGAGAAGTAGCACCTTAGAGTGGCATATAACCAATCGGAGTCAGATTCTACCTTTGGAGTTCAGTGATTTCGTCATATTAAGGTATGTTGATTCTATCATCAACTCTAGATTCGTGTTATGGGGAATGAGATGATCATGCTAGCCAAATATTGAGTTTCTTGGGTGAATTATCCAAACCACTTCATGTTTGGAATATTGAGATGATTATGCCTTAAGTACCTTGATTATGAACATCATGATTCGAATCTTATTACAATGAATAAGTAGAGGAAGCTCCTATCATTGGTAATCCGAATCTAGTAAGTGTATTCATAGCAATCTTGGACTCGACTTTGGCATCATTATTATTAGATGAATCTAAAGGATTGATCATGGAAAGATTTATCTTGTAAAGATGGAATGTTAATCGAAACTACAGAATGATAGTTTTTGATTGAGATAAAGGTGTTGATATCGACCGATAATCTTTCCGAATTATCGCATGAAGAATGGTAATCGAAATGGAATATGGTTTTATAATAGTATACATATCCTTGAATCCGAAGTTGCTGTTATCCGTAGGATCATTCATAACCGTATAAACATGATATTCATGGAGGTAACATGAATTAACACTGAAGATTTCATTGGTTTGATCATGTTGAGATCGATCTCGCCTGTAGTAAGCGCCATGCACGCGATTAGCGCACGCTAAGCTATGCATTAACGTGCGCTATCGAGCATGAGTTAACGTACGCTACGTTTGGTACGTAACGTACATTAGGCCATCGACGAGTCGATCGGTGATCGGTGAAATCTTGACCATGCATAGTTAGCGTACGCTAGGCTTTGTTGTTTGCGTGCGCTATCGAGCAGACTTAATGCACGCTACAAAGAGTACTTAGCGTGCGCTAAGCAGTTCAGGCAGATTACATTTTATGAGCTTTTGGCCGTAAATCGAATTGTTAGACATTCGTACGACGTGAGATAAATTCTATATTATTTCTTTTGTTAAGGTTCGAGCTTGTTACGTGATTGATTGAGGGGGGCGACCTTCGAGTATTCGTTTTCGTGGAAGTATTGTTCTTGTCTTCGAATCGAGGCAAGTACCTTATTTGTTTTATGTATTGATGTTATACATATTGTCGTGCATGTATGTCGTTGTTGTATGTCCACCTCGTGTTGGTCCGACGGGATCATCGGGGGATCTATGCTAGCGTGCGCTGGATCATCGGACTGGTTTTTCCACCACGGGTTGGTCTGACGGGATCATCGTGGGTTCTAGGCAGTGAACGCTGGATCGTCGGAATTACCATGTATATGTTATGATATCATGTTGTGATTATCAGTTGTGTATGTTATATATGAGTTTCTCGCAGGAGAAGACTCGTTTGACATTTTATCATTTACGTTATTATTATTTTGCGTGTGATGTTGAATAATATGTTGTGGTACTTGTACTAGCATCGTTGTGCTAACCCCTTCGGGGGTGAACATTTGTTTATGTTCAGGATCCAGGAGAGCGGGAAACAACCACTGGAGCTGCATGACGACGAGGGTGCAGAGTGATGTTCCGGCCGAGTTTATTTGTCTGTTGTTTGTTGGTTATTTCAATAAGTACTCGAGTACATAGTCGTTTATGGTGAATTTGAATTTGATGAGGTATTAATAATTTTCTGTTGAATATTCGTATTTTCAGTATTTGGTCAGAACTGGTCTTAATTCCGTTATTATCATTCGTTGGTATCTGTTAATATCTTATCAATTCTTTAGCATTGTAAATCCTTATGTAAAGGATTTACGGCGCATAATATTCCTGAATATATTGGGGGTGTTACAGATGCGATGAGTGACATCATCTTCACACTCACCTTTCTTATGAATGATCGAACCCAAATACTTGAACTTATCCGTACGGGGTACGATCTGATCCGCAATCATAACCTCTACATCTTCCTCGTTGGCCTCACCACTAAAGTTACACCATAGATACTCGGCCTTAGACCGGCTCACACGCAAGCCCTGGGATTCTAACTTAGACCTCCATAACTCCAACTTCGAGTTCACCTCCCTCCTCGACTCCGCCACTAACACAATATCGTCAGCAAAAAGCATGCACCACGGGACGCCATCTTGTATCCCCCAGGAAATGACGTCAAGGATTAGAGCGAAGAGAAGAGGGCTAAGCGCCGACCCCTGGTGTAGCCCTATGTCAACTGGAAAATACTGGGTGTCACCAACTGGGGTCCTTACGCACGTCCTAGCTTGGGAGTACATATCTTGGATCGCCCTAACGAACGGTAACGACACCCTCCTCTCTATTAGGATCCTCCAAATAACATCGCGCGGAATGCTATCATAAGCCTTCTCTAGATCTATGAACACCATATGGAGGTCCTTACGCCGCTCTCTAAACTTCTCCATAAGGCGTCTGACGAGATGAATGGCCTCAGTCGTGGACCTCCCCGGCATGAAGCCAAATTGGTTCTCTGAGATCTCAACTTCTCTTCTAACCCTGCATTCCACCACTCTTTCCCAAAGTTTCATAGTATGACTGAGGAGTTTAATACCCCTATAGTTACTACAACTCTGAGCATCGCCTTTGTTCTTGAAAAATGGCACGAGAATACTATGCCTCTACTCCGTCGGCATCTTAGAACCTCTTAGGAGGATGTTGAACAGCTCTGCTAGCCACTAAACTCCGACTTCCCCCAGACAAAGCCACACCTCAATAGGGATCTGATCCGGGCCTACAGCCTTAGCTCTCCCCATTTTCATTAGGGCACCCTTCACTTCCTCCTTGCTGATGCTCTCACAGGAACTAAACGAACAAGCAGAAGATAGACCAACTTCTTGCACTATCGAGTCACTACCCCTAGCCTCATTGAAAAGTTCGAAAAAATTCCTATTCCACCTCTTTTGGGAGTGAAAATATAATTAGTCTAAAGTTAGACCAAAGAAAAAGAAAAAAAAGAAAAAAAACGGCTCTACCGCCTTCAGGTCTACATAAATACACACTAAGATACTTGGGGGGCACACACGTGTGGGCTGCATCGAGTAAGAGGAAAAAAAAGAGTGGGTTTGGTCGTGCAAGAAGAAATCTTTGGTAAGATTTCACAATATGTATATCAATTTGTTCGTCTTGATGACTAGAATCTATACTATATAATACTTATCCCTCTTAATTTAATGTGGAAGGGGGATTTAATTGTAACTTTTAATTGTAAATATATGAAGAGACTATTTTAATTGTAACTTTTAATGTAAATAAACTAATTTATATATAATACTTATCCCCCTTAATTTAATGTGGAAGGGGGATTTAATTGTAAGTTTTAATTGTAAATATATGAAGAGACTATTTTAATTATAACTTTTAATGTAAATAAACTAATTTAAATACAAAAGTTATGATAAACGTCACAATGCAAATGCACCTTCTAATACACAAGGTGATTAAAATGAACTTTTAAATGATAGTATAAATTACAAGATGGTTAAATTTTAGCTAAGAAATCTTAGATACAATCGGTGCATCGCACGGGTTGAATAAACCAAAAACAACCCCAGAGCAACATACGGGTTAGTAAAGCCTCATTTCATATAACTAATTACATAGAGTAAAATAAAAGGACAATAACAATAAAAAATATATAAACTTCTCTAAAAGGCATTTAAATTCTGCCATCTGCTCATTCAACCGTCAGCCCCAATATTACGTACAAAACACGTAGATATTCAACCAAAGACCGTGCATCGTAGAAATCTATATTCAGAGGGGTGTATTCATTTCAGATTTTGGTGGATTAATAATAATCTATGGATTTTTAAAGATTTTGGCGGAATAGAAATAATGCATGGATTAATAATAATCATCGTAGAATTTTATAAAGTTGATGGAGAGTCTTTCGGATTTACAAATGGATTTTTAGAAATTCTTCAAAATCTCATTGATTTTGGTGAGATTTCAAAACTTACAAAAAACACTAACAAATCCATCAAAATCCACCATTTTAATGAATCCAAAACACTACTACAGATTTGCACTTGCATAGCACTTTTTTTTGCACTCACATAGCGCTTTTGAGCGCTATGTAAGCCGCCGCTATACAAGTGCATATGACTTGCATAGCGTTTTTTTAGAGCTATGCAAGTAACATACTTAGATAACGTTTTTTAAAGCACTATATAAATAGGTGGCTTCTAAGTGCATCGCTTAGATAGCACTTTGGTACGTGCTATGCAAGTAAGATATTCAATATATAATTCTACTTCAATAGCACTTAAAAAAGCGTTTTCTAAGTGATATTTTTTAAAATTTCATTGTTATTATGCATTTTGTTTTTACCAGTAATATTTCAAAAAATTCATAAATACAATAAAAATAGACAAAACGCACAATCCAAATTTCTTTGATATAATTAATATAAATCACAAATATTAACTTCATTAATTTATTTGGTGTCTAGTACAGGGAACAGGTTCTGGCAGGGATACAAGAAAACATAAAGCATAAACATAGACTAAACTAGATCATCATGCTTCTAAGTAAGACCAAGTACTTGAACTGCAGAATCAGTCCTGGCATTTTTGATTCCTTTGTTAGTTGAGTGATATTGACCTGGAACTCGATCAGGATGAGCATCGCCACTGAGCCAGACACACTTAAAATGAACAAGATTCTGATACTTATTTCTCTGTTTCATAGTCCGATTATCAATCTGGTACCTCATGTTGTACTAACCGATTTTAAAATGAAATAAAGAGATTATTAATAAAAATAAAAGAGTAACATTCTTATCTTCGTAGAATAATGTAACTATAATATCTTAAACTTGTAGTGTCGTGTACCAGAAGAGCTTACATTTGATAGTGCTAACGCCTGGTATTCGTCCTGGACAAGCTCAGATGCATATGCCTGATCATGGTGGAAAATATTACAATGTAAGACCCTAATAAACTTAATAAAAATTCTGTGCACAAACAAACTACAGAAATGGATGTGCGATAAAATGTGCCATATGCGGAGCCAAAACTTAGTTAGTGGGACCTTTCTTTGAAAACATTAAAAGTCAACCTAATTGTATATATATGGAATTAATCTGATATTCTGATTTTTTTCGAGATACCTTTATTGGTCCAAGTACACCATTCAAACTTCCAAGAAGAAACCTTGTAGCAATGACCATCCAAAAAATTTATACGTAGACCGAAAAGAGTGTTAACCCTGCAAATGATCGGTTATAGAAAACGATTACAAGACAAGCATATAAGAAATAGCCAAAAAAAAATCCCAGAGTAAGTAACGAGTTAAAATACACCTGACTGGGCTATGGCATTATACCAGGAACATGCTATATATAAACCAAGTAGTTTAGTCCATCACGAAACCAATACTGAAAGTAATGCCATTTGAGCACATCCTCCTTCCTGAAACTTCACTCGTGATGATAATTGACACCAGCAAGCAGATATACCATCATTATAGCCCCACTTTAGGAAGATGCATGAATTAATACTGACAAGGTCATATTAAAATATATCCTTAAACAATATCTTTAGTTCCTTAATGCTTTCCACAATGTTTTCCTGACAAATGTACAACAACATTCAAATAAGAAGCCTGCTTCAATTACCCTAATTAACAGGTTTGTAATATTCTAAATAGCGGCCCCCGGTGTTATGTGAATTCAGTGTCAAGTGTAGAAGAACTTGAGATTAAATAACGGAAGAAAACCAAAGAAATATCAGCAAACAAAGTATTATTGCTAACGATGTAGATTTAAAATAACATTTTGATTTGCAAACTACTAGTAATCTCCAAAACTAGGTGTACACTCAAACATTACAATTATTATAAGAAATAAAAAGTAGATGTTATACTGATATAAAAAATTCTATCATGTGATACACACCTCTTTTGTCGCCAACTGAGTGAAGAAATAGTCAAGTAGGGTACGTTTAGCCTCACGCACTTGACAATGAACCACAGACTTTGGGATGGAGTGTCGTAAAGTTCCAAGCACCATATTCATATACGACAACACATTTGCTCCTGTTTTGTATAATCACAGAAAGAGAGGTGAACTAATGTTATTTAAAAAGCTTAAGATGTTTTAATTTAATGATACTTACCAACACGATGAAGATATGCTTCATTGTATCTATAAAAAAAATCGAGTCTGTTGGATTCCAACCCCTATCACCATCTTGTGGAAGCTTCTGGAATAAATCAACTGTCAAGTAACAGCACTCCATATCAACTAGCCGCATAGTTGCTCTTTTGCTTTCATCCCTCATTCTTTCCAAAGATTCATTAGCTGCGTTCCAAACCTCCATTCTTAGGGAAGGATATTTTTTTCAACTCTTGCACATAATATGATCAGTAATCCAATTAAAAAGATTATAAATATAACGAACTTGAATCTGATAAAAATAATTTTTTCAGAAGGACACCAATACAAAGCAGCACAAGGATGAGATTTTCTAGATGTAGTCATAGATTTTTGCTTCCTTCACTTATCATCCATATAGATGTGTTGAAACATCTCATTCTGAAACGACGCCACTAAAAGAATCTCCATACCCCCCTCCCTTTTAGCAACATTATTACATTGCATCTTCATTGTGACTCACCTCCAGATGAGGAGAGTGCTTAATTGCATCTCAACCAAACAAATGGAGTCAAGTCCCATTAATTTTGTAAGAGATGACTCAGATACAATTACATGATACTCAAAATGAAATTGAAATTAACAACAATGTTAATAACATATAAATTGCTTACGATATTTGAAAAAGAATCGTCCTAGAAACAATAAATTCCGGACTTCAATATTGTGAATGTTGTGAGGCATGAAGCAAAAGTTGGAACATTAAGACACGAAAAGATATACTTCTCACGGATCTGCGAATCGCCCTTGTTAATTCCTATTGAAGACTATGCGGCAAATTCCAACAACAGTAGAAGAACAAGAAGCAAATCTAAATGAACTGAATTCAAAATCACAAAACGAAAAAACAAGGAGAAAAGAAGAGGGCGACAAAGAGGGGACATACATGGGCCTAACCAAGCCATTCCTGTAGCAAATAGTGAACCAAAGAGCTGCCCTAGCGTTGCACCAGCGCCAATAAACCCAAACAATCTTGAACCTGACTGAATTCAAGAGTCATTGTCACATAATCAACTAGGCAACAAGATTATACAAGCACCAAAACTGTGTTGGATTGGGTTTACGATTCTTGCTCTCGGTTAATGGATTCATGCTTGTGCTCAATTAAGTGTATACATTAAAAACATTAGACTAGATTTTGACAGAAAAATAGTACACACTGGCCTCACTGTCCAGCACATCAATTACTCTCGCCCATATAGAGGAAATAGTTATAAGATTAAGCAAAGCAAACTGTTGAAAACAAGAAACAGATTATATTTATGAAACCTATAGAATAAAACTAGAGATAACACTAACAACAATCTGAAATTTGCAGAAGCTTACCCAAAGGAACAAGGCAATCCTAACTGCAATATAGAACCACCCACGGTTTTCCCAGCTAGCAGAATTTGCTGGAATGGTTTGATTCATCGCAACCTTCAGCTCCCCCTTTATAGTGGAGTTAGTTATGCGCATTTCCTACACATACAGATGCACCCGAATAATTTTAGAGAAAATATCATAAAACCCATCTGCTGAAGAAAGAAACTGTTAAGCACTTGCCTTTACGTGAAACATCAAACTTCCAGGCATCGAAAAAAGCCATAGAATGAATATTATAACAAGAGACATGCTGAAAAGCGGTGTATCAAAACCAAAGCCTGAAACGGAAACAAAACTTCCGGATGTTATTGGAAGAACAATCCAAACCAGTTTAAGGGGAACAGATCACCCAGAAGTGTATGACTTAAGAAGTTAAAGATTCAAGGAATATCTAAGACCTAAAAATAAGAAGAAATTTCGGTAAAGGCAATAATTTAACAAACAATTCATACCATTCCTTTGGATAGATTTGACAGCGAAAAATGCACTTTCTATTTTAATTTGAATTTTATTTGCAAGTTGTAAAATAGAAAACACAAAAATAGAAAAGAAAGAACTCAAAGATGAAACTCACATCTTCAATTTGTCAAGCTTCAAATTCAAGTAAGATGAAAATGTAATACCTTTAATTTCAAACTCCAGTGAGTCTAGAGAAGTAAAGTGTTCCCAAAATAGTAAAATTAACAGCTCCACTCCACAGTCCTAAGTTTCCTAAAATTGAAATCAAAATCCTAAATCGAATCAAATAAGATTAACAGCTGAAATAAAGTTTGATATACCAAATCAGAGAGGAATATACTAACAGTAGTAGAAAGATTAACAGAGATTGGCAGCATTAGAGCAGACCACAAATCCCAAATGGATTAGCTAATCCCAAATGGATTAGCTGAGATTATACTTTGCTACAATAAATCTATAGAAATTATCATTACCCCCAAGTTCCATTTTCCGGAGCTGGATCTCCGACCACGACTCCATCATCCCAGATCGGACGGAGATGTGGACACCTAAGCCGCGGTGTTTGCCCGAACAATCTAGACACATAAAGACGACATAGGACACCGAAGCTGTAACACCCCAATTCACAAATGGGACATTACACGCCGTAGAGCCCCCGTGAGGTCTACCAGGCTAACTCATGACACGTAAACCACAATGATAACCCCAAAAGATGCACTCAAAAAGTAAATAAGGCCGTGGCCTCGGCCAAAACGTTTTAACGGAGTACATGAGACATAAGTTAAATACCAATTTATTGCCCACACAGGGGACTTAAACCATGTTTAAAAATAAACAGTCTAACTCCAGTACTCAACAGATGCAATGACCAAACCGAAAAATACAGACTCGAGCCACATCATCATGCCAACCCATCCTTTGCATGCGCATCTCGTGCCAGCTCCTCAGCTCGACCAGTACCTGAAATGCATAAGACGCATTTCCCCCATTTAAGGGGTTAGCATTCGAATAGCTAGTGCAAGTACACAATTACACAACATTCTATACATACACGATTCAACGCAAACAAATCGTTAGAAAAATCATTTTGAAAATCAATATTCCGGAATATCACATTAACACCAAAACAGTATATCAACAAGTTTTCCACATCACAATTATCCATGCTTGGTAACTCGCGATCGTACCCATTAGTATCGGCCCCCAGAGGTCCCGTCAGACCGTCCCCAGGTGAGAAACCACTTCCGCGGCCGTACCCATTAGTATCGGCCCCCAGAGGTCCCGTCGAACCGTCCCCAGGTGGAAGAACATCAACGCATGCACCCAAGTCCACTTCCGTGGTCGTACCCATTAGTATCGGCCCCCAGAGGCCACATGCCATGTAACACCCCAAACAAGGCGGATATTACAGTGCCGTGAATCCCCGACTGGGACCCACCAGGCAAATGAAAATGATGAATTAAATAATATAATTGTAGTACCGAACCACATTATATTACCAAGTACTCCGATGAGGAGTTTAAGTACAACACACCAGGACAAAACCGAATACTAGTATATTTTATATGGATATAAAATACACCACCCTGAACAATTAAACATCTCAAACGGAATTTGCAGCGGAAAATACAAATGACGGAAATGACTGAAACAAACGGAATGACTGGGGCCCCCTACTAGTATCACTGGGACTCCTCGCCGCCAACATGCTCTTCCCGTGCCTTGTGAATGATTGATAATAGTGACTTGATTGATAACCCAATGAAATGATTTGGAACCGTCGTTCCTCGTGAATGAAATGATTATTCGACAATTACAAGTCTCAATATGATTAATACTATGATGAATGAATTATGATTATGAGCAATCAACAACAAAAGGAATGAGTATCCTTTTAACCGAGTAAGAGTTAACTTACACAATACCGATGACAATGTTCTTCCACGAACAACGTCCTAATCGAGACACCGGTCGCTCGAACAACCTTGAATAACAATAATTACCAACAACCGATCAATACACGTGTCAAGCAACAAAACACGACCAACCCAAAAGTCGATACAACGATAATCAAACTCATAGGGGCATTCTAACGAATACGTAACCAACCACACAACTTCGGAAATATCCAATCCCGAATTAATCGAAACCAACACCAAAATGAGTATTTCGAACTAACAAAACACTTCAATGATATCAATAATCCAATAGGAATCCATAATTCAAGATTACAACCACATCAATCGGAAAATCCCCAATTAACCGAAGTCAACCCCCAGGGTTCGTGAAATAATTCCGAAAATAGCCATTAAATCCGTAGGAATATATTTATCCAAGGTAGATAATCCATATCTAACATATTCCAATGATAATCCAAGCTTACACGAAGAAATCGGAAGGAAAAACCCAAAAATCCGAAATTCTAGATCCAAGAGATTAATACCTTAGATTCGATGTGATGAGGATGTTGAAATGATGATTTATCCAAAAGATAAGCTTGAAGATGATGTTTGATGATTACTCCCCGAAGAACACTCTCCATATCGCCCGGAATCGCCCGAAACCGCCGAAGAAACGAAGAGAAATGATAAATGACGGATTAAGGGCTGAACGGTCCTATTTATAGCAATCCCAGTTTAGCGCGCGCTAGCCCCAGTTCTTAGCGTGCGCTAACGGGTGTTTTGGGTAGTCCAGTACCCACTGTCCGAACACGGTAGCGTGCGCTACGTACCTTTTGTAGCGTGCGCTACAACCATACCATTAGCGTGCGTTAATATCCATGGTTAGCGTGCGCTAACGAATTATTAGATGCCCAGTACTGGAATCCAGAAACCGTTTGTCCTCTGATCTGACCTCGGTAGCGTGCGCTACAACCAATATTTAGCGTGCGCTACTACACCATTTGCGTACGCTAAATATCACTCATAGCGTGCGCTATGAATTAATCCAGTGCAGTCCAACAGCCACTGGACTCAACCTGATCCGTCCTTAGCACGCGCTACAGCAATTATTAGCGTGCGCTACTACAACCCACTAGCGCGCGCTACTTACCACTCGTAGCGTGCGCTACTTATAACTCACCTGCATCAAGACCTTCCGGATCGGCAATGTGGTAACATTAGCGTGCGCTAATGCTGAGTGGTAGCGTGCGCTACCTGTACTCAATTAGCGTGTGCTAGAAAGAGTACGTAGCGTGCGCTACTCCTCACGCACAACCCACAATGAAAAAATGACAAAGATGATAAACACGGCACAGAACTCCAATTATATTAGTGATGAACGACGATTGATACACGATACAATTACTCTGAACGATGAATACCATGATTGAATATGAGTGACAAATGATCATTAATGAGTGAAATTACTGAATGATACATACTGAATGATAATTACTGAATTACAACCGGGTATTACATACACCCCCTCTTAAAAGAGTTTCATCCCCGAAACTAAGGGTCAAACAACTCGGGATAACTCTCCCGCATACTATCCTCGGTTTCCCAAGTAGCCTCTTCGATTCCGTGCCTAGACCACTGAATCTTAACCAAAGGAATCGTCTTATTCCTCAACTGTTTGATTCGCCGCTCTAAAACTCGTATAGGACGCTCCTCATATGAATGGTCGTCGGCGATCTCGATTTCGTCGAACAGAAGTATGTGACTCGGGTCGGCAACATACTTCCGCAACTGAGAGACGTGAAACACATTATGAATTCAGCTCAACGCCGGAGGTAAAGCCAATCGGTAAGCTAACTCGCCTACTCGATCCAGAATCTCAAACGGTCCAATGAATCTCGGACTCAACTTACCCCTTTTCCCAAAACGGAAGATCCCACGACTCGGGGATACCTTGACCAACACGTGGTCACCTGCCTCGAACTCTAATGGTCGACGACGGTTATCTGCATATGATTTCTGTCGACTCTGAGCGGTCAACAAACGACTCCTGATCAAAGCTACCTTCTCACGGGCGGCTATAAGTATATTGGGCTCGGTGCCGATTGATTCTGATAGGTCGTACCAACACAACGGAGATAGACAACGACGACCATACAAGGCCTCGTAAGGTGCCATCTTAATCGAAGCATGTCAACTATTATTATACGTGAACTCGATCAATGGAAGTTGGGCTTCCCAATCGTCTTTCCAATCGAGGACGCATGCCCTCAACATGTACTCTAATGTCTGAATAGTTCTCTCTGATTGCCCGTCGGACTGAGGATGAAAAGCGGTACTGAGATTAAGCTGAGTTCCCATAGCGCGATGAACTGATTTCCAAACATGCGACACAAACCGTCCGTCACGATCGGAAACGATACTTTTAGGAGTACCGTGCAATCTCACTATCTCTTTGATGAATAACTGGGCAAGTCTCTCGGGACCCCAAGTATCCTTAATCTCAAGAAAATGAGCTGATTTAGTTAAGCGGTCCACAATTACCCAGATCGTATTCATGCCACGACGACTCGTCGGCAAACTCGTGATGAAATCCATAGAAATGTCTTCCCACTTCCATTCTGGAATAGGGAGAGGTTTCAGCATACCCACCGGTCGTTGATGTTCGATCTTGACTTGTTGACAGGTTAAGCATCTCGAAACAAATTCCGCGACTTCTCGTTTCATATTACTCCACCAGTAATTTTGTTTCAAGTCCTTGTACATCTTGCTAGACCCCGGATGAACAGAATAAGGGGTAGCATGGGCTTCTTTCAAAATCGAGTTTTTCAACTCGTCATTCGCCGATACGCACAACCGATTCTTAAACCTCAAAAGTCCATCCTCGTGGACCACAAATCCAGGGGCTTTCCCCTGAGTCACATCCTCACAGATGCGCAACAATGAAGGGTCTGAACTCTGATTCTCTCGGATTGCCTCCTCGAGTGACGATGAAATCTCTAACATACAAAGTTGTCCCTGAACTCGCTGAAGCCAGACCTCGATCTCGGGTCTAAGGAATTCCTGCTGAAGCTCCATCTGGACTGTTAAACGAGCAAGCATCTGCTCCTGAACGGACTTACGACTCAAGGCGTCGGCGAAAACGTTCGCCTTGCCTGGGTGGTAAAGGATCTCAATATCATAATCTTTGATTAATTCCAACCACCGTCTCTGTCGCATATTTAACTCCTTCTGAGTAAATATATACTTTAAACTCTTATGATCGGTAAATATCTGACAGGTAACGCCATAAAGATAATGATGCCAAATCATCAAAGCGAACACCGCGGCTGCTAGCTCCAGGTTGTGTGTCGGATAATTAACCTCGTAAGGTCTCAATTGCCGTAAAGCATAGGCAATAACCTTTCCATTCTGCATGAGCACACATCCGAGACCCTGTCCGGACGCATCACTATAAACCACAAATCCTTCTGTCCCCTGTGGCAAGGAAAGTACAGGTGCCGACATTAACTGGCTCTTGAGTTCCTCAAAACTCCGTTGACACGCGTCGGACCACGTGTATTTCTTATCCTTTCGCAAAAGGTTCGTCAAGGGTTGAGCGATTTTAGAAAATCCCTTCACAAATCGCCGATAATAACCCGCTAATCAGAGGAAACTTCGGATTTCCTTAACATTCTTCGGAGGTAGCCAATCACGAATAGCCTCCGTCTTCTGAGGATCGACACGAACTCTGTCTGAAGAAATTACGTGTCCGAGAAACGTCACTTCGGACATCCAGAACTCACATTTGGAAAACTTCCCATAAAGTTGTTCTCGTCTCAACACGTCGAGCACTTGATGAAGGTGAAACTCGTGTTCCTCTCGGTCACGAGAATAAATCAAAATGTCATCGATGAAGACAACAACAAACTGATCCAAAAAGTCGATGAAAACCCGATTCATTAACTCCATGAATACCGCAGTGCATTAGTCAATCCAAACAAAGATAACCACAAACTCATAATGACCATAGCGTGTTCGAAACGCCGTCCTCGCGATATCCGACTCTCGAATCCGCAATCGATGATATCCAGATCTTAAGTCGATCTTGGAAAATACGAAGCTCCTGAAGTTGATCTAAGAGATCATCAATACGGGTAAGGGATACTTATTCTTGATTGTCACCTGTTCAACTCCCGATAATCGATACACAAGCGAAAAGAACCATCCTTCTTCTTGACAAATAACACTGGTGCTCCCCACGGGGACGCACTCGGTCGAATATAACCCTTCTCGAACAACTCCTCAAGTTGGTTCTGTAATTCCCGCATTTGGTCGGGGCCATCCTGACGGTGCCTTCGATATCGGGACGACTGTGCTCCAACTCAATCGTGAATTCCACATCTCTCTGTGGAGGCAAACCAGTAACTCGTCTGAAAACATCGCATATTACCTCACTACCGAATGTCCGTCAACATTATCGATGATTTCTCGGTTTTGGTCATAAAGCACCAATAACCAACACACTCGATTGAGTAATCTCACCGCTTTCATCAAATTAATGACCTTACCGTAATGAGATTACCTCCTGAAACACACATTCAACCCCATCGTCAAATGATAGTGATCATACGCTACGGACACTAATGATGGCATCATGACGATCCATCCAATCAATACCCAAGATGACGTCGCCCTCGGCAATTCTACTACGATTAGGTCCGCCGCCATACACGACCATGAAACCGAATCGACAATTTTGAATCTCACGACACGATAATTCGTCTACCATCGTAGGCCAATGACATAAGGCTCACAACTAGTAGCACTACCCGATGTAGTCTACTCAAACATGACTTCGGAAATGAAAGAATGCGATGCACCAAGATCAAAAAGGGTACACAAAGTTGAGATAGAATATCGAGTGTACGAAATCATTCGGCCTCTGGATCATCGGTCTTATTCATCTCATAAATCCGGGGCTTGCTAGTCCCGCACCGACGCTCCGTCTGGCGGCTATAGGCTCCACCTTTAGTCGCTCCTATCGTTTTAAACGACGCTGATTGAGTGGCCTGATTCTGAACGGCTGACTGCTTAGGGCCCTGAGATGACGTCTGAGTAGGTTTGGAGTCCCTACGGCAAAAAAGGGCTTTATGCCCAGCAATCCCACAATTATGACACGTGATAGTCTATCTCGGACACTTGGTACTGAGTTGACCAAGATCTCCACAGTTATAACAGGTGATGGCCGAATTGGCTGCTCGTGACTGAGATTCCGCGGGTTTAGACGTCACAGGAGGTCGCTCAGAAAAAGCAGAGCCCGCACGAGGTTTCTTAAAAGTTGTCTGACCGCCTTCAGACTGATTACGATTCTTCGATTTCTTGCTAGCAGACGAAGGTTGCTGCTTAGCAATCTCTTTAGCAGTAAGCTCATAGGTAAGAGCTTTCTCAATGAATTCAGCCAACGTGGTGCAATTATGATTAAGCAACTGTAGTCTCATACGGGTTTGACCTTTCTTGTCAAATACTTAATCTTATCTGCCTCGGAATGAATGATAGATGAGGCGAACGGAAGAAGTTCCTTAAATTTCTCGGCAATGGCGAGAACATCCTCATCTGCTGAGGGGTCGGGGGTGAGTAATTCTGACAGTTTGGCCTCTCTGAGCGGGGCCGGATAATACCTCTCCACCATGAGAGTTTTGAACTGATCCCAAGTACATGATCCTTCGGTGGGCTTCAACGACAACCACCAAGAATGTGCGCTCTTACCCAGGTAGTAAGCCGCAACAGAAACTTTGTCTCCATCGGGATACAATACCATAGCAAACAACTTCTCGAAATGCTCGAGCCAATGAATGATATCCGCCGGCTCAGACGAGCCCTCAAAAGTAGGTGGCCTCTGGCGAGAGATGTCGCCGATGATATTGCTCACATTCCTCTCTTGCCTCTGAGGTGGCGGCGGAGGAGCATGTTGATTTTGATTGATGGAGTTATGCATCGTCTCCATCAGCTGTGCCATCTGGGTCATTTGGGCCATCATGCCCTGCATAAAAGCGAGTGGGTCAACCCGGACACCTTCTGACTGAGCCGTGTCCCGGGTACGACTCCCCGTTAGTGAATGATCGCGTCCAGGTGAATGAGTGGCAGCGTCGCTGCTCGATGAATTAGCATTATTTCTCGCGTTTGCACGTGTATTCACACGAGCTCTCGGGATTCGGCCCGCTCCACGGCCTCGTCCTCCACGTCCTCTTCTTGCCCTCTCCATACTGAAGTAGGAAAGTCACATGATGATTATATTTCCCGCATGAATATCACGTTATGATTATGACATGAGATGATGAAAATGAGCATACGCGCTCTAACACAGTGATTACATGAATGATTAACTGACGTGACATGATTATCTGATGAAATTACTGAAATGATTATCTTGAACAAGTTAACATGATTAATGATTCGATCTTCCTGATCAACAACTGAACAATGAAATGAATTGAGTTATTAACGAGTTAACATGACCGTCCTGGTCAAATGAAAATGATGGTTGAGGATTGTTAACTGATGAATTATGAATGAATGATTCTTGCCAGAAATTATACCATAGCGTTAGAAATCTTACAGTTCTTGGTCTGATTGGCTCGGCATTTGCACAGGTCACACGTGACGCGAAAGTCCAATGATACTAGTCCGATGACGATAATTTCAAATGAGACATGACTTGGAGGGTAGTATTCAAAACCACGCTCCGATACCAACTCTGTAACACCCCAAACCAGGCGGATATTACAGTGCCGTGTATCCCCGACTGGGACCCACCACGCAAATGAAAATGATGAAATAAATAATATAATTGTAGTACCGAACCACATTATATTACCAAGTACTCCGATGAGGAGTTTAAGTACAACACACCAGGACAAAACCGAATACTAGTATATTTTATATGGAGATAAAATACACCACCCTGAACAATTAAACATCTCAAACGGAATTTGCAGCGGAAAATACAAATGACGGAAATGACTGAAATGACTGAAACAAACGGAATGACTGGGGCCCCCTACTAGTATAACTGGGACTCCTCGCCGCCAACATGCTTTTCCCGTGCCTTTGCCTTGCCGTGACCTGAAAACAAAAATCCCCCAACGGGGTCAGCTACACAGAACAACAATCCTCAAGGGTTGAAATTACACAATCATGAATTAACTGAAGTTATGAAATATCCTGAGTTATGAATTACGCTGAAGAGGAGTATCATAGTACTCCCGTAATGTTCTGTGGAAGTGTACAAGACGAATGACCGGACACACCCGTCCTTGTACCTAATTAGTCTCACGGAGGTAAGCGTTACCGTGTGCACGGTCCAATGTATCGGTGAACCCAAAACATGACCATCGTGTGCCCGACTAAAAATTCCACACAGCCACACCCGGCCATGCAATATGAACCCAGAAGGTCATATGAACTAGAATGACCATAATGAATGCCAATGAATAATAATTCGACAAGGCCAAGATGACTCACCGAGATGAAAATAATAGTGACTTGATTGATAACCCAATGAAATGATTTGGAACCGTCGTTCCTCGTGAATGAAATGATTATTCGACAATTACAAGTCTCAATATGATTAATACTATGATGAATGAATTATGATTATGAGCAATCAACAACAAAAGGAATGAGTATCCTTTTAACCGAGTAAGAGTTAACTTACACAATACTGATGACAATGTTCTTCCACGAACAACGTCCTAATCGAGACACCGGTCGCTCGAACAACCTTGAATAACAATAATTACCAACAACCGATCAATACACGTGTCAAGCAACAAAACACGACCAACCCAAAAGTCGATACAACGATAATCAAACTCATAGGGGCATTCTAGCGAATACGTAACCAACCACACAACTTCGGAAATATCCAATCCCGAATTAATCGAAACCAACACCAAAATGAGTATTTCGAACTAACAAAACACTTCAATGATATCAATAATCCAATAGGAATCCATAATTCAAGATTACAACCACATCAATCGGAAAATCCCCAATTAACCGAAGTCAACCCCCAGGGTTCTTGAAATAATTCCGAAAATAGCCATTAAATCCGTAGGAATGTATTTATCCAAGGTAGATAATCCATATCTAACATATTCCAATGATAATCCAAGCTTACACGAAGAAATCGGAAGGAAAAACCCAAAAATCCGAAATTCTAGATCCAAGAGATTAATACCTTATATTCGATGTGATGAGGATGTTGAAACGATGATTTATCCAAAAGATAAGCTTGAAGATGATGTTTGATGATTACTCCCCGAAGAACACTCTCCAAATCACCCGGAATCGCCCGAAACCACCGGAGAAATGAAGATAAATGATAAATGACGGATTAAGGGCTGAACTGTCCTATTTATAGCAATCCCAGTTTAGCGCGCGCTAGCCCCAGTTCTTAGCGTGCGCTAACGGGTGTTTTGGGTAGTCCAGTACCCACTGTCCGAACACGGTAGCGTGCGCTACGTACCTTTTGTAGCGTGCGCTACAACCATACCATTAGCGTGCGTTAATACCCATGGTTAGCATGCACTAACGAATTATTAGATGCCCAGTACTGGAATCCAGAAACCGTCTGTCCTCTGATCTGACCTCGGTAGCGTGCGCTACAATTAATATTTAGCGTGCGCTACTACACCGTTTGCGTACGCTAAATATCACTCATAGCGTGCGCTGTGAATTAATTCAAAGGTACCCAAAGAGCCACTGGACTCAACCTGATCCGTCCTTAGCGCGCGCTACAGCAATTATTAGCGTGCGCTACTACAACCCACTAGCGGGCGCTACTTACCACTCGTAGCGTGTGCTACTTATAACTCACCTGCAGTCCAGTACCTTCTGGACTGCAGCCAGGGTAACATTAGCGTGCGCTAATGCTGAGTGGTAGCGTGCGCTACTTGTACTCAATTAGCGTGCGCTAGAAAGAGTACGTAGCGTGCGCTACTCCTCACGCACAGCCCACAATGAAAAAATGACAAAGATGATAAACACAGCACGGAACTCCAATTATATTAGTGATGAACGACGATTGATACACGATACAATTACTCTGAACAATGAATACCATGATTGAATATGAGTGACAAATGATCATTAATGAGTGAAATTACTGAATGATACATACTGAATGATAATTACTGAATTACAACCGGGTATTACATGCCATCCCCAGGTGGAAGAGAAACAATCACATTCGTTCAATAATACCATTACATCATTCACATCAAAATCATACGCACATAACGGAATGTAATACATGTACTTGCCTGGAATAAGACGAAATGAAGGAAATGACGAAGGAATAGGTTTCGGTCCGAACAATCCTCCCAAATCCGTTCCTAACACAATAACGGTATACAAAAAGTCTCAACAATGCGGAAAGGTAAGAATTCATCCTAATTCTACCCGTTGGAACAATTTGTCGGTCATACAAGGTCAAAACCGAATCCCAACTATCAACGAGGAAAACATCGAGTTTAATCCGTAAAACCACAAGAGAAACAAGGGATGGTGATTACGCTATCGAAATCTAACAATCGTAAGGGTCAAATCGGACTAGAAGGGTGAAACCTAAAATAAAACCCCAAAATCTCCAAAAGTTAGGGTTCTAAGAAATTATACCTCGATTCGGACGGAGAATGATGATGATTAATCTTCCTTGGAATGCAATAATCAACCTTTATAGGGTTTCTACGGATTTCACCGGGCAAATCGCTCCAAACCGCTCCAAGGGAACTCACGTCGCGAGAGAGAAAGAAAAGAAATGAAATGAGGCGACCGAGGATAAGTCAGGAATTAAAAGGCCTGACAGCGCGTTACGTACGTTAACGCAAGCTGTTAACGTACGTTATGAGGGTTACGTACGTAACCCAACACTGGTTAACGTACGTAACAAACAGCCTGCCCTAAAATGTGAAGGCCATAACGTACGTTATGGATCATGCATAACGTACGTTATGCATGCAGCAGTTCCCAGTTCTGAACAATCACATTCAGCACAGTCGATACAAGGACGGAACGCGACATAAGGATGGAATTAAAGGTGTAATTACGAGGTGTTCATAACAACGAAGCTGGGTGTTGAAAGAAAATGCACTTCTAACTACCGAGGAATCCACAATACGACAAGGAGGGTAAAGGCACTCTAAACTCTTAAGAAATTACAAAATGACCCAAACATCCGAAAATCCACGATACAACGTCGGATTAATAATCCGAAACTCACAACACGCTCTACTCAACCAAACGAACTCATGGAAATAGGAAAATGGCGAAATCGAATGAGTTTAACGAGAATCGAATACACATGCGATAAAATATAACTCAAGATTAAATTACGTAAAAACATCATCGAGACAGTCCCAACGGAGAAACTCCAAGAACGAAATAGATTCAAAATTCCAAAACGGTGCCAAGCGAGTCGTCCGAAACGAATATACACCGAAAATAGAAATTACTAAAAATAAAAAGTACGGATATTACATTCTCTCCCCCTAAAAATAAGTTTCGTCCCGAAACTTACAACGCGATTAACTCGGGGTATCTTGACCTCATACTCTCTTCCGTCTCCCACGTGACTTCCTCGGATCCATGCCTCGACCACTACACTTTAACCAAAGGAATGGTTTTGTGCCTGAGTTGCTTCACCCGACGTTCTAAGATATGAATCGGCCTCTCCTCGAAGGTAATGTCGGGCCCCGACTCGATCTCTCCAAAGTCAATAATATGGCTAGGGTCCGGTACGTACTTCCTAAGCTGGGAAACATGAAATACGTTATGAACGTGGCTCAGGGACGCGGCAAGCCTAACCGATATGCAAGCTCTCCGACTCTCTCTAGGATCTCGAATGGCCCAATAAATCTCGGACTAAGTTTACCCTTCCGACCGAAGCGGTAAACTCCCCAAGTCGGCGATACCTTGAGCAACACATGGTCTCCCACCTCAAACTCCAACGGCCGGCGATGTATATCGGCATAAGACTTCTGTCGGCTCTGAGCCGTCACCAACCTATCGCAAATGAGAGAAATCTTCTCCCTCGTCTCAACTACTATATCGGGCTCGGTACCAATCAGCTCGGACGCATCGTCCCAACACAATGGCGATCTGCACCTCCTTCCATACAATACCTCGAATGGTGCCATTTTTATCGAGGCGTGCCAACTATTGTTGTACGTGAACTCGATCAATGGCAAGTGCGACTCTCAATCATCCTTCCAATCTAAGGCACAGGCTCTCAACATATCCTCCAGTGTCTGTATCGTCCGCTCAGACTGTCTGTCAGTCTGAGGGTGGTAGGATGTACTAAGTCTCAACTCGGTCCCCAAAGCTCTAGGAACGGCCTGCCAAAAATGTGATATGAACCGCCATCACGATCCGAAACAATACTCTTAGGGGTCCCATGCAACCTTACTATCTCCGCAATAAACACTCGTGCTAGTCTCTCTGGCCCCCAAGTGTCCTTAACACTCATAAAATGAGCTGATTTGGTTAGTCGATCAACAACGACCCAAATCATGTTCATTCCAGTCCGAGTCTTAGGCATACCGGTAATGAAATCCATAGAAATATCCTCCCATTTCCACTCCGGGATAGGAAGTGGTCGTAAAAGCCCCGCGGGTCGCTGATGCTCAATCTTAACCTGCTGACAGGTCAAACACCTCGACACAAACTCGCTAACGTCTGTCTTCAAATTACTCCACCAGTAGTTACTCCTCACATCTTTATACATTTTACTCGTACCAGGATGTATGGAGTAAGGTGTGGAATGAGCTTCACTCAAGATCTTCTGTCTCAGCTCAACAACATTTGGTACACATAGTCTGCCGCGAAATCTCAAAACTCCATCATCGTGAACCACAAATCCAGGGGCTTTCCTCTTCCTCACATCCTCCCTCAACTGGGCTAAAAACGGATCGTCATACTGCTTCGCCTTGATATCATCAGTCAAGGACGAAGTGATCTCTAACGCACATAACTGACCCTGAACTCTCTGAACCCAAACCTCGATATTCTGACAAATAAGATCTCGCTGGATCCTACTCTGTGGTGTAAGTACCTCTAACATCTGTAACGCCATCGGCTTTTGGCTCAACGCATCAGCCACTACGTTAGCCTTACCCGGATGGTAAAGTATCTCGAGGTCGTAATCTTTAATTAGCTCCAACCACCTACGCTGTCTCATATTCAACTCTTTCTGACTGAAGATATACTTCAAGCTCTTGTGATCTGTAAAAATCTTACACGACGAACCATAGAGATAATGCCTCCAGATCTTCAAGGCGAAAACTACCGCAGCTAATTCCAAATCATGCGTGGGGTAATTTACCTCATAAGGTTTCAACTGGCGGGACGCATACGCAATGACCCTATCTCTCTGCATCAAAACACATCCGAGCCCGAGGCCCGAAGCATCACTGTATACCACGAAATCATCGTTCCCCTGAGGCAACACTAACACGGGTGCGGTGGTTAGTCGTCTCTTCAACTCGTCAAAACTACTCTGTCTGTCTGCGGTCCACTCGAATTTCTGAGTCTTCTGGAGCAACTGAGTGAGTGGTCTAGAGATCTTAGAAAACCCCTCAACAAATCTACGGTAATAGCCGGCGAGACCCAGAAATCTCCTCACTTCCTTTACGTTCTTAGGCGGCTCCCAAGCCATCACCGCCTCTATCTTCTGCGGATCTACCCGAACTCCCTCTGCTGAAATCACATGCCCGAGGAACATCACTTCCTCGAGCCAAAACTCACACTTAGAGAACTTCGCATATAACAGCTCACTCTCAAAATGTCTAATACAATCCGGAGATGTAAGGTTTGCTCCTCCCGACTCCGTGAATAGATAAGAATGTCATCGATAAAGACGACTACGAATTTGTCCAGATACTCAATAAAAACTTTGTTCATCAACTGCATGAACACTGCTGGGGCATTGGTTAGCCCGAAAGGCATAACCACAAACTCGTAATGGCCATATCTCGTCCGAAAGGCAGCTTTCGGTATATCGCTGTCCCGAATCCTCAACTGGTAGTAGCCCGATCGCAAGTCAATCTTCGAAAAGACTGTCGCCCCTTGAAGCTGATCAAACAAGTCGTCAATCCGGGGCAAAGGGTATTTATTTTTGATGGTCAACTTGTTTAATTCTCGATAATCGATGCATAAACGAAGCGATCCATCCTTCTTCTTAACAAAAAGTACAGGTGCACCCCAAGGCGATGCGCTCGGTCGAATATACCCTTTATCTAACAACTCTCCCAAATGATTCTTCAACTCTAGCATCTCCGACGGTGCCATACGGTATGGTGCTCGAGAAATAGGGGCCGCATTCGGCTCAAGATCAATAGGAAACTCCACCTCTCGATGTGGTGGTAATCCCGGCAAGTTATCCGGAAATATATCGGGATACTCGCTAACAACTGGAATCGACGATATGTCAACCCCACCATCTTCCGCCTGCAGAGCGAAACACCAGTAGCCGACACAACCCTGGTTCAGAAGTTTCATCGCCTTCAAGGCGCTAATCACACTCCCCGATCTACCCGGCTTACAGCCGATGAGAGTATGCTCGGTGCTGTCCTCGGCAACTATCGAGATGGTACGAGTCCGATAGTTCATGATAGCACCATGACGATCCAACCAATCGTCCCCGAGGATCAAATCCTCACCCTTAAGGTCTATAACAATGAGATTTGAGGGCCAATCCCGGCTCCCGATCCTCACTGGGCAATCCCTAACTTCCCGGTCCCCAACCATACGATCCCCGCTGGACGTACCCACTGCAAACGGCTCACACTCAAACAAGCAGTCAAAGCCAATACGACTTACACAATCCGAAGCTATAAAGGAATGGGTCGCACCCGAATCAAAAAGCACTGAAACTGGATGAGAAAGGATCTGAGTGGTACCTGATGCCACCGGAACATCTGCCTCCTCTGTGCGCCTCATCTGATACAATCGGGGATGGACTGAACCCGAACTCGATGCTGCGCGGCGATCCGGCTGACTCCGACCTCTACCACGACTCGAACCCTGCGGAACATGAGTAGCTGGAGTGCTGTGATCCCTCTGATCGGCAGTGGTAGTCGGAACTCTAGCGGCCCTGGTGGCCCTCTCACAATGAGCTGCCCGATGCCTGGTCTGTCCGCAAGTAAAGCAAGCAACTAACGGAAATGGGCAATCCTTCACAACGTGCTGGCCGATCGCAATTAAAACAAACTCTCCCGCCAGTGTAACAGATCGAGCAGTTACCACGAGATCCACTGGCCTGATGAAACGGCCTCTTCCCAGGTGTAGGAGCAGAACGAGACCTCAAAAACTGACCACCTTTTCCGGCCGAGAACCCACCAGTAGTCTTCTGCTTCTTAGCTTCCGAAACCGACTCTGATTCCGGGACAGCCATCTCGATCGCCAGAGCGCGATCCTGGTATTACTTCAAAGTGGCACACATAAGTGGCGCCATACTCTGTCTAATATGCGACTTCATTTGCATATTGAAGTAACGGATTTTATCAGCCTCCGTTCTCACTTGATCTCTCACGAAACCCAACTGCTGATTGTAAGAAATGATGGCCTGAGAAATAGGCACATCCTGAGGTGTAGCGGTGAAGAACTCCACCCCTGCGCTCCTTGGGGCGGCGGACAATATTCTGCTTCCATAGCAGCCCTGAACTCATCCCAAGTGGCCCGACGGTCTCTGGGCGCAACGGCCTCCCACCATTCCGCAGCTTCCTTATCCAGGAGGTACTGGGCAATATGTACCCTCCTGTCTTCAGGACAAGCTACGTCATCAAAGGTCCTGGACAACTGAAAGAGCCAATTCTCCCAACCGAGGGAGTCAGAAGATCCGGAGAAACGAGGAGGGTGCATCTTAGTCACCGTCTGAAGCCACTTACTAGCTTCCTCTTCACGTGTCGGGGGCGGATTCTGGCGTCCACCCTGAGCTATCTGAGCAAGCTGGGCTACTAACTGCTGAAGTACGGCAGTAGCCCTGGCGTCGGCATTATTACCCGACGGCACTGAGTGAGAGGCTGAGTCTGCAGAGGACTGAGAAAGTGAGCCCTCTTTATTATCAGCACCCCGACCACGGCCTCGGCCGCGTCCCCTAGCTGGTCTACCACGACCTCTAAACATACTGAAGAAATACGAAAGGAACAAGATCAGAAAGATTCAAAATCTACAAGGTTGGTATCAGAATTCTCAATTCCGAACAACGCAAGAAAACGAATACAGAAATATCAGAGTTCGAGGAGACTTACAGCCACGGGTCGCATGAAAAGATGGTAGCACGATGATATTAGGCTCAACGACTGACTCTAACGACACAACTGATGCACTCCAAAATTAACCGGCTCAGGCATTCAAAACCTAGGCTCCGATACCATAAATGTAACACCCCAATTCACAAATGGGACATTACACGCCGTAGAGCCCCCGTGAGGTCTACCAGGCTAACTCATGACACGTAAACCACAATGATAACCCCAAAAGATGCACTCAAAAAGTAAATAAGGCCGTGGCCTCGGCCAAAACATTTTAACGGAGTACATGAGACATAAGTTAAATACTAATTTATTGCCCACTAGGACTTAAACCATGTTTAAAAATAAACAGTCTAACTCCAAAGACTCAATGATGCAATGACCAAACAGAAAATACAGACTCGAGCCACATCATCATGCCAACCCATCCTTTGCATGCGCATCCTCACTGATTCAAGACTAAATGCATAAGACGATTTCCCATTTAAGGGGTTAGCATTCGAATAGCTAGTGCAAGTACACAATTACACAACATTATATACATACACGATTCAACGCAAACAAATCGTTAGAAAAATCATTTTGAAAATCAATATTCCGGAATATCACATTAACACCAAAACAGTATATCAACAAGTTTTCCACATCACAATTATCCACGCTTGGTAACTCGCGACCGTACCCATTAGTATCGGCCCCCAGAGGTCCTGTCGGACCGTCCCCAGGTGAGAAACCACTTCCGCGGCCGTACCCATTAGTATCGGCCCCCAGAGGTCCCGTCAAACCGTCCCCAGGTGGACGAACATCAACGCACGCACCCAAGTCCACTTCCGTGGCCGTACCCATTAGTATCGGCCCCCAGAGGCCACATGCCATCCCCAGGTGGAAGAGAAACAGTCACATTCGTTCAATAATACCATTTACATCATTCACATCAAAATCATACGCACATAACGGAATGTAATACATGTACTTGCCTGGAATAAGACGAAATGAAGGAAACGACGAAGGAATAGGTTTCGGTCCGAACAATCCTCCCAAATCCGTTCCTAACACAATAATGGTATACAACAAGTCTCAAAAATGCGGAAAGGTAAGAATTCATCCTAATTCTACCCATTGGAACAATTTGTCGGTCATACAAGGTCAAAACCGAATCCCAACTATCAACGAGAAAAAACATCGAGTTTAATCCGTAAAACCACAAGAGAAACAAGGGATGGTGATTACGCTATCGAAATCTAACAATCGTAAGGGGCAAATCGGACTAGAAGGGTGAAACCTAAAACAAAACCCCAAAATCCCCAAAGTTAGGGTTCTAAGGAATTATACCTCGATTCGGACGGAGAATGATGATGATTAATCTTCCTTGGAACGCAATAATCAACCTTCAGAGGGTTTCTACGGATTGCACTGGGCAAATCGCTCCAAATCGCTCCAAGGGAACTCACGTCGCGAGAGAGAAAGAAAAGAAATGAAATGAGGCGACCGAGGATAAGTCAGGAATTAAAAGGCCTGACAGCGCGTTACATACGTTAACGCAAGCTGTTAACGTACGTTATGAGGGTTACGTACGTAACCCAACACTGGTTAATGTACGTAACAAATAGCCTGCCCTAAAATGTGAAGGCCATAACGTACGTTATGGATCATGCATAACGTACGTTATGCATGCAGCAGTTCCCAGTTCTGAACAATCACATTCAGCACAGTCGATACAACGACGAAACGCGACACAAGGATGGAATTAAAGGTGTAATTACGAGGTGTTCATAACAACGAAGCTGAGTGTTGAAAGAAAATGCACTTCTAACTACCGAGGAATCCACAATACGACAAGGAGGGTAAAGGCACCCTAAACTCTTAAGAAATTACAAAATGACCCAAACATCCAAAAATCCACGATACAACGTCGGATTAATAATCCGAAACTCACAACACGCTCTACTCAACCAAACGAACTCATGGAAATAGGAAAATGGCGAAATCGAATGAGTTTAATGAGAATCGAATACACATGCGATAAAATATAACTCAAGATTAAATTACGTAAAAACATCATCGAGACTCGTCCCAACGGAGAAACTCCAAGAACAAAATAGATTCAAAATTCCAAAACGGTACCAAGCGAGTCGTCCAAAATAAATATACACCGAAAATAGAAATTACTAAAAATAAAAAGTACGGATATTACATTCTCTCCCCCTAAAAATAAGTTTCGTCCCGAAACTTACAACGCGAATAACTCAGGGTATCTTGACCTCATACTCTCTTCCGTCTCCCACGTGGCTTCCTCGGATCCATGCCTCGACCATTGCACTTTAACCAAAGGAATGGTTTTGTGCCTGAGTTGCTTCACCCGACGTTCTAAGATCTGAATCGGCCTCTCCTCGAAGGTAATGTCGGGCCCCAACTCGATCTCTCCAAAGTCAATAATATGGCTAGGGTCCGGTACGTACTTCCTAAGCTGGAAAACATGAAATACGTTATGAACGTGGCTCAGGGACGGCGGCAAGCCTAACCGATATGCAAGCTCTCCAACTCTCTCTAGGATCTCGAACGGCCCAATAAATCTCGGACTAAGTTTAACCTTCCGACCGAAGCGGTAAACTCCCCGAGTTGGCGATACCTTGACCAACACATGGTCTCCCACCTCAAACTCCAACGGCCGGCGACGTATATCGGCATAAGACTTCTGTCGGCTCTGAGCCGTCACCAACCTATCGCGAATGAGAGCAATATTCTCCCTCGTCTCAGCTACTATATCGGGCTCGGTACCAATCAGTTCGGACGCATCGTCCCAACACAACGGCGATCTGCACCTCCTTCCATACAGTGCCTCGAATGGTGCCATTTTGATCGAGGCATGCCAACTATTGTTGTACGTGAACTCGATCAATGGCAAGTGCGACTCCCAATCATCCTTCCAATCTAAGGCACAGGCTCTCAACATATCCCCCAGTGTCTGTATCGTCCGCTCAGACTGTCCGTCAGTCTGAGGGTGGTAGGATGTACTAAGTCTCAACTCGGTCACCAAAGCTCTATGAACGGCCTGCCAAAAATGTGATATGAACCGGCCATCACGATCCGAAACAATACTCTTAGGGGTCCCATGCAACCTTACTATCTTCACAATAAACACTCGCGCTAGTCTCTCTGGCCCCCAAGTGTCCTTAACACTCAGAAAATGAGCTGATTTGGTTAGTCGATCAACAACGACCCAAATCATGTTCATTCCAGTCCGAGTCTTAGGCATACCGGTAATGAAATCCATAGAAATATCCTCCCATTTTCACTCCGGGATAGGAAGTGGTTGTAAAAGCCCCGCGGGTCGCTGATGCTCAATCTTAACCTGCTGACAGGTCAAACACCTCGACACAAACTCGCTAACGTCTGTCTTCAAATTACTCCACCAGTAGTTACTCCTCACATCTTTATACATTTTACTCGTACCAGGATGTATGGAGTAAGGTGTGGTATGAGCTTCACTCAAGATCTTCTGTCTCAGCTCAACAACATTTGGTACACATAGTCTGCCGCGAAATCTCAAAACTCCATCATCGTGAACCACAAATCCAAGGGCTTTCCCCTTCCTCACATCCTCCCTCAATTGGGCCAAAAACGGATCGTCATACTGCTTCGCCTTGATATCATCAGTCAAGGACGAAGTGATCTCTAACGCACATAATCGACTTGAACTCTCTGAACCCAAACCTCGATATTCTGACAAATAAGATCTCGCTGGATCCTACTCTGTGGTGTAAGTACCTCTAACATCTGTAACGCCATCGGCTTTCGGCTCAACGCATCAGCCACTACGTTAGCCTTACCCGGATGGTAAAGTATCTCGAGGTCGTAATCTTTAATTAGCTCCAACCACCTACGCTGTCTCATATTCAACTCTTTCTGACTGAAGATATACTTCAAGCTCTTGTGATCTGTAAAAATCTTACACGACGAACCATAGAGATAATGCCTCCAGATCTTCAAGGCGAAAATGACCGCAGCTAATTCCAAATCGTGCGTGGGGTAATTTACCTCATAAGGTTTCAACTGGCGAGACGCATACGCAATGACCCTATCTCTCTGCATCAAAACACATCCGAGCCCGAGGCTCGAAGCATCACTGTATACCTAGAAATCATCGTTCCCCTGAGGCAACGCTAACACGGGTGCGATGGTTAGTCGTCTCTTCAACTCGTCAAAACTACTCTGTCTGTCTGCGGTCCACTCGAATTTCTGAGTCTTCTGGAGCAACTGAGTGAGTGGTCTAGAGATCTTATAAAACCCCTCAACAAATCTATGGTAATAGCCGGCGAGACCCAGAAAACTCCTCACTTCCTTCACGTTCTTAGGCGGCTCCCAAGCCATCACCGCCTCTATCTTCTGCGGATCTACCCGAACTCCCTCTGCTGAAATCACATGCCCGAGGAACATCACTTCCTCGAGCCAAAACTCACACTTAGAGAACTTCGCATACAACAGCTCAGCTCTCAAAATGTCTAATACAATCCGGAGATGTAAGGCGTGCTCCTTCCGACTCCGTGAATAGATAGGAATGTCATCAATAAAGACGACTACGAATTTGTCCAGATACTCAATAAAAACTTTGTTCATCAACTGCATGAACACTGCTGGGGCATTGGTTAGCCCGAAAGGCATAACCACAAACTCGTAATGGCCATATCTCGTCCGAAAGGCAGCTTTCGGCATATCGCTGTCCCGAATCCTCAACTGGTAGTAGCCCGATCGCAAGTCAATCTTCGAAAAGACTGTCGCCCCTTGAATCTGATCAAACAAGTCGTCAATCCGGGGCAAAGGGTATTTATTTTTGATGGTCAACTTGTTTAATTCTCGATAATCGATGCATAAACGAAGCGATCCATCCTTCTTCTTAACAAAAAGTACAGGCGCACCCCAAGGCGATGCGCTCGGTCGAATATACCCTTTATCTAACAACTCTCCCAACTGATTCTTCAACTCTAGCATCTCCAACGGTGCCATACGGTATGGTGCTCGAGAAATAGGGGCCACATTCGGCTCAAGATCAATAGGAAACTCCACCTCTCGATGTGGTGGTAATCCCGGCAAGTCATGCGTAAATACATCGGGATACTCGCTAACAACTGGAATCGACGATATGTCAACCCCACCATCTTCCGCCTGCAGAGCGAAACACCAGTAGCCGACACAACCCTGGTTCAGAAGTTTCATTGCCTTCAAGGCGCTAATCACACTCCCCGATCTACCCGGCTTACAGCCGACGAGAGTATGCTCGGTGCCATCCTCGGCAACTATCGAGATGGTACGAGTCCGATAGTTCATGATAGCACCATGACGATCCAACCAATCGTCCCCGAGGATCAAATCCTGACCCTTAAGGTCTATAACAATAAGATTCGAGGGCCAATCCCGGCTCCCGATCCTCACTGGGCAATCCCTAACTTCCCGGTCCCCAACCATACGATCCCCGCTGGGCGTACCCACTACAAACGGCTCACACTCAAACAATCAGTCAAAGCCAATACGACTCACACAATCCGAAGCTATAAAGGAATGGGTCGCACCCGAATCAAAAAGCACTGAAACTGGATGAGAAAGGATCTGAGTGGTACCTGACGCCACCGGAACGTCTGCCTCCTCTGTGCGCCTCATCTGATACAATCGAGGATGGACTGAACCCGAACTCGAAGCTGCCCGGCGATCCGGCTGACTCCGACCTCTACCACGACTCGAACCCTGCGGAACATGAGTAGCTGGAGTGCTGTGATCCCTCTGATCGGCAGTGGTAGTCGGAACTCTAGCGGCCCTGGTGGCCCTCTCACAATGAGCTGCCCGATGCCCGGTCTGTCCGCAAGTAAAGCAAGCAACTAACGGAAATGGGCAATCCTTCACAATGTGCTCGGGCTGACTGCAATTAAAACAAACTCTCCCGCCAGGTGCAACAGACTGGACTGAACGGTTACCCTGAGATCCACCGGCCTGATGAAACGGCCTCTTCCCAGGTGTAGGAGCAGAACGAGACCTCGAAAACTGACCACCTTTTCCGGCCGAGAACCTACCAGTAGTCTTCTGCTTCTTAGCTTCCGAAACCGACTCGATTCCGGACGACCATCTCGATCGCGGGCGCGATCTCGGTATTCCTTCAAAGTGGCACACATGAGCGGCGCCATACTCTGTCTAATATGTGGCTTCATGCGCATATTGAAGTAACGGATTTTATCAGCCTCCGTTCTCACTTGATCTCTCACGAAACCCAACTACTGATTGTAAGAAATGATGGCCTGAGAAATTGGCACATCCTGAGGTGTAGCGGTGAAGAACTCCACAATTCTGCGCTCCTTGACTGGCGGCGGACAATATTCTGCTTCCATAGCAGCCCTGAACTCATCCCAAGTGGCCCGACGGTCTCTGGGCGCAACGGCCTCCCACCATTCCGCAGCTTCCTTATCCAGGAGGTACTGGGCAATATGTACCCTCCTGTCTTCAGGACAAGCTACGGCATCAAAGGTCCTGGACAACTGAAAGAGCTAATTCTCCCAACCGAGGGAGTCAGAAGATCCGGAGAAACGAGGAGGGTGCATCTTAGTCACCGTCTGAAACCACTTACTAGCTTCCTCTTCAGGTGTCGGGGGCGGATTCTGGCGTCCACCCTGAGCTATCTGAGCAAGCTGGGCTACTAACTGCTGAAGTACGGCAGTAGCCCCGGCGTCGGCATTATTACCCGACGGCACTGAGTGAGAGGCTGAGTCTGCAGAGGACTGAGAAAGTGAGCCCTCTTCATTATCAGCACCCCGACCACGGCCTCGGCCGCGTCCCCTAGCTGGTCTACCACGACCTCTCAACATACTGAAGAAATACGAAAGGAACAAGATCAGAAAGATTCACAATCTACAAGGTTGGTATCATAATTCTCAATTCCGAACAACGCAAGAAAACGAATACAGAAATATCAGAGTTCGAGGAGACTTACAGCCACGGGTCGCATGAAAAAATGGTAGCACGATGATATTAGGCTCAACGACTGACTCTAACGACACAACTAACAGACCCAAAATTAACCGACAGCCTAGGCATTCAAAACCTAGGCTCCGATACCATAAATGTAACACCCCAATTCACAAATGGGACATTACACGCCGTAGAGCCCCCGTGAGGTCTACCAGGCTAACTCATGACACGTAAACCACAATGATAACCCCAAAAGATGCACTCAAAAAGTAAATAAGGCCGTGGCCTCGGCCAAAACATTTTAACGGAGTACATGAGACATAAGTTAAATACTAATTTATTGCCCACGCAGGGGACTTAAACCATGTTTAAAAATAAACAGTCTAACTCCAGTACTCAACAGATGCAATGACCAAACAGAAAAATACAGACTCGAGCCACATCATCATGCCAACCCATCCTTTGCATGCGCATCCCGTGCCAGCTCCTCAGCTCGACCAGTACCTGAAATGCATAAGACGCATTTCCCCCATTTAAGGGGTTAGCATTCGAATAGCTAGTGCAAGTACACAATTACACAACATTATATACATACACGATTCAACGCAAACAAATCGTTAGAAAAATCACTTTGTAAATCAATATTCCAGAATATCACATTAACACCAAAACAGTATATCAACAAGTTTTCCACATCACAATTATCCACGCTTGGTAACTCGAGACCGTAACCATTAGTATCGGCCCCCAGAGGTCCCGTCGGACCGTCCCCAGGTGAGAAACCACTTCCGCATCCGTACCCATTAGTATCGGCCCCCATAGGTCCCGTCGAACCGTCCCCAGGTGGAAGAACATCAACGCACACACTTAAGTCCACTTCCGTGGCCGTACCCATTAGTATCGGCCCCCAGAGGCCACATGCCATCCCCATGTGGAAGAGAAACAATCACATTCGTTCAATAATACTATTTACATCATTCGCATCAAAATCATACGCACATAACGGAATGTAATACATGTACTTGCCTCGAATAAGACGAAATGAAGGAAACGACGAAGGAATAGGTTTCGGTCCGAACAATCCTCCCAAATCCGTTCCTAACACAATAACGGTATACAACAAGTCTCAACAATGCGGAAAGGTAAGAATTCATCCTAATTCTACCCGTTGGAACAATTTGTCGGTCATACAAGGTCAAAACCGAATCCCAACTATCAACGAGGAAAAACATCGAGTTTAATCCGTAAAACCACAAGAGAAACAAGGGATGGTGATTACGCTATCGAAATCTAACAATCGTAAGGGGCAAATCGGACTAGAAGGGTGAAACCTAAAACAAAACCCCAAAATCCCCAAAAGTTAGGGTTCTAAGGAATTATACCTCGATACGGACGGAGAATGATGATGATTAATCTTCCTTGGAACGTAATAATCAACCTTCAGAGGGTTTCTACGGATTGCACCGGGCAAATCGCTCCAAATCGCTCCAAGGGAACTCACGTCGCGAGAGAGAAAGAAAAGAAATGAAATGAGGCGACCGAGGATAAGTCAGGAATTAAAAGGCCTGACAGCGCGTTACGTACGTTAACGCAAGCTGTTAACGTACGTTATGAGGGTTACGTACGTAACCCAACACTGGTTAACGTACGTAACAAACAGCCTGCCCTAAAATGTGAAGGCCATAACGTACGTTATGGATCATGCATAACGTACGTTATGCATGCAGCAGTTCCCAGTTCTGAACAATCACATTCAGCACAGTCGATACAACGACGGAACGCGACACAAGGATGGAATTAAAGGTGTAATTACGAGGTGTTCATAACAACGAAGCTGAGTGTTGAAAGAAAATGCACTTCTAACTACCGAGGAATCCACAATACGACAAGGAGGGTAAAGGCACCCTAAACTCTTAAGAAATTACAAAATGACCCAAACATCCAAAAATCCACGATACAACGTCGGATTAATAATCCGAAACTCACAACACGCTCTACTCAACCAAACGAACTCATGGAAATAGGAAAATGGCGAAATCGAACGAGTTTAACGAGAATCGAATACACATGCGATAAAATATAACTCAAGATTAAATTACGTAAAAACATCATCGAGACTCGTCCCAACGGAGAAACTCCAAGAACAAAATAGATTCAAAATTCCAAAACGGTGCCAAACGAGTCGTCCGAAACGAATATACACCGAAAATAGAAATTACTAAAAATAAAAAGTACGGATATTGCAGAAGCCCATTGCGGGTCTTTCTGTGAGCAGTCGACGCAGATCTTGTTTCCCGGTTGTCCTTGCAGGTCAGGCTGCCGCCTTGATGCCTCCGCCATCTCTTGGATCGGCTATCTGCAAACCCGGATCCGATTTGGTGTGATGTGGTTTTGGGACCAAGTCGTTTTGCGCTGGCCAACAACAGTGAAAAAAGGGGAGCGGGGATGAGGTCACCAAGAGTTTTTGCGTTGGCCGACAATAGTGAAAAAAAGGGGAGATGAGACTGGCAACGGTTGACTGCTCCACCCCCCACCCGAGTTGAGATAGAGCAGCGGCGATTTTAGGCGGAGATGGAGATAAGGTTTTACAAAATAAATAAAAAAAAACACAGAAACAATAATTAGTTAGGATATGTGGACTTCAAACGCTTTTGAAAGCGCTAGCATTAAAAACTAATAAAAAAAATCAAAAATATTACTTAAAAATTGCTAACTAGCATTACGCTATCCGAAACGCTATTGAAGATAAAAACTAATACAGCGTTTTCAAAATAAACGCTATTGAAGTATTTTCTTCTATTTCTAATTTATTTTTAAAAATTATGATAATAACTTGGATAGCGCTTTTCTCGTGAAGCGCTGTCTAAGTTCCTTACTTGCATAGCGTTTTTGAAAAAGCGCTATGCAAGCAGCATCTCCTAAGCCCAGATTTGTAGTAGTGAAAAATCCATGGATTTTTGAATACCCTCAGATTTTAATGGATTGTTTTAAATCCATATTGAATACACTAAGATTTTAAATGACATTTTGAAATCGTAATTGAATACACCAAGATTTTAAATGACATTCTGAAATCCAAATTGAATACCTCAAGATTTTAATGGATTCAAAACAATCCAAATTGAATACCCTAAGATTTCTAAAATCTAAAAAAATCACACAAAATCCCAATTGAATACACCCCTCTCAGTTTTTCAAACCGATGCCGGAATCATTGGAACAAGGTAAAAACATCATTTGTCTTCGGGATGCCCGTACTGATTCTTCAGCTATCGGAATTTTACAAACTTTATACCGTTACGAAGCTATTGTTATAAAAAATATGTTTCTAACTTTTATTTTGAGTTCTGATGAGAATTTGTGTGTCGTTTATGTGCTGGTGTGGGTGTGTAGTGCAACGAGTGTGTGTGTATTTCTCGTGTAGGTTGTGTGTGTTGTGCTGCATACTTTGTGTGTGTGTGTGTGTGTGTGTGTGTGTGTGTGTGTGTGTGTGTGTGTGTTGATGTGTTTTCTGTGTACTATGTTTGTAGAAGCAGCATGTGTGTATGTGTGTGTTTTGTGTATTTTTGTGCGGTGTGTTTTGTTGTGTGTGTTGGTGTGATGTGTATGTGTTGTATGTGTGTTGCGTGTGTGTGTTGTATATATACACGTATATACTCTCTGTGTGTGTTGTATATATATATATATTATATATATATATATATATTTATATATTGTTAAGTATCGTTGAAATGCGCACTACGAAGGGAGTGTTAAGAATCGTTGAAATACGCACTCCTCGTAGTGCGTAATAAGATAATGTATTATAATATGTGAATGACTATTATGTCTCTGATGTAATTATGTAATTATGATTGTGCCATCTGAAATTTTCCTATAAATAGGACTTCAGTTATTAATGAAAAGTATACTTGAGAATCATTCTCTCTATTCTCTCTCTCTAAATTCTCTATATAATATTTCATTTTATAACACGTTATCAGTACGAAGGCTCTAATCCCACCACCCAACAAACAGAAAACATTTACTTACAAACCCACTGTATTATATCTACAGTCTACAACATCTCTCTCTGCCCATCCTGCAAAAACTGCGCGCAAGAGAAAAGCCTAGGCTACTATTTCCCTTTCATAGTCTCTATTTGTAGTCTCAGTTAATGGGCCTTAAATAGTGAAACTAATTCCGCTATATATATGTACATATAATACCCAAGTCTGGCATTCCTTTTGTTTTTAGGAAAAGGGTGAGAACGAAAAAAAAAAAAAAAAAGAAAGAATCATGTTGGAAACTGTGAAGTATTTGATTGGCACCGCCGGTGCGAGTGGCTTCAGCTCCAAGTCCACAAGTTACCGACGTCTGCCCCGATCTCGTCGGTATCACCGTCATCATCACAATCCCTTCTTCAAGAAGCCTAAAATCGGTTATAGAGGAGAATATATCATCCACTCAACAACCATGTGTTGATCAGATCCAGGTTACACCTCCTTCCCTCCCTCTTCAACTTTTATTTTCTACTCTTTCTTTTATATGAATAAAATAATAAAATAATAAAATACTCTTTTAATTAATTAAATCATACATTTATTTTTCTTACATATAAGATACATATGATATCGGAATTAATTTTTCTTGATACCACCGTGATTTATTTTACGAGAGCTTCAATTTAACATTAATATTGATATGAGATAACAATTCTTTTAATATATGTTATTACTAAATTTTATATGAATTAGTAACTTGATTCCTTTAAAAATATTAAAAGGACTTGTGGATATATATTCTTGTACTGTGGAAATTTACAAAGTGGTATGTATAATATTGCGGGACGACCAGGCGGCACTGATGCCGGCAACTGGGTCGATAATGACTTTTAATGATCCAACCTAATACCACATGATTATACTTTGAGAAAATTGTTGGACGAACCTGCTCCAGAAGAAGCAGTTAAATATTTACTTACCTAATTCCTGACTTTATTATAATTATCTCTAAGTGGTGGTTGAAACCATCTATTTGTTGAGCTTACATTATGCAAATATTACTATACCTCCCATGTGATAGTCTAATTATCATAAGATGGATGGTGATACCTCCCATATGATAATTAATTATCACAGGATGGATGTTGATACCTCCTATGTGACAAGTTTAATTATCACAAGATGGATGGCGATGCCTCCTATATGATAAATGTAATTGTCACAAGACGGATGGTTTTATATATTTACTATACCTCCTATGTGATGAGTTCAATTATCACAAGACGGATGGTTTTACATATATGCAATTTATATATTATATAGTACCATCGTGGTTGGTTATACCATATGAATGATTCATAAATATTGCTACCGAAAAAGTAGTTGATAAAAATAAATCCTACTCTGAAGAAGTAGTTGATCGATTATCATGCTCTTGAAGAAGCAGTTGATAAAAATAAATCCTACTCTGAAGAAGTAGTTGATCGATTATCATGCTCTTGAAGAAGCAATTGATAAAAATAAATTCTACTCTGAAGAAGTAGTTGATCGATTATTTAAATCATGCTCTTGAAGAAGCAGTTGAAAGAAATAAATCATACTCTGAAGAAGTAGTTGATCAATTATCTAAATCTTGTTCCCGAAGAAGTAGTCGATAAAAATAAATCCTACTCTGAAGAAGTAGTTGATCAATTATTTAAATACTGCTCTTCAAGAATCAATTAAAAGAAATAAATCCTACTATGAAGAAGTAGTTGATCAATGATTCAAATCCTACTCTCGAAAGAATAAGCAGTTGATAGAAATAATAAGATGAAGAAAATTGAGCAAGCAATACCAGAAGTTATAATGATCAAATTAAAGAAAATCCTATGCAAATACACCGCATGGTGGGCAAGTGATATGAAAAACTATCACCGGAAAATAATTGTTCAATAAATCTCATATTGATTATATCACATGGTGAGATCATTGAAATCATATTGACATATTTGCATCAATATGGTGTAATGAATAATAGAGAAGCATACATATTCGTGAGAATAATGTATTTGCATAGAGGCAAAAAGATGATCTTATTATTGCTGGAAAAAGCACAAAATTAAGCCATTGCTTACACGTACCGACAAAATAGTTTAGAAAATCATTTTTCAAAATAAACCCAAGTTCTCAAGATACTAGCAACCTATTTTCAAATATACTCACAGCGGATATAACAATTGACTAAGAAATACTATTGCAGCAGAAAAAAAATGACAACTAGTTAAAGTACTCAATTCACAAACACACGCCACAGCCAGTATCCTCCGGGAAGCTCATCTCTTCACGACCGCTACAAGCTCGATATCCCAAGAACCTGAAAACAAATCTCGCGGGGTCAGCCATAATATCCAATAATGATAACGATCATATCGCGTCAATAATTACATATCAATGAAAATACTAAGTAAGGATACCACCAATGTAATCTTACCGCCATAACTTTACCAACACGTGATAATCCTTACCAAAGTAATTCTTACCAGAATTCACATCCCGTATCCTCAACAACACAATAAACTCATACCCAAACATCTGTACTGTACCTCAAGCAATACCCAAGGTTCTCAAAACATCATAACTCACTGATACGAAATATACCAACTCTGACCAATTCAATCCATTGGATATCATTATCAAATCTCAACATGAAAATCGATTATCCATCAAAGACAAATACCAAAGAGGAAATACTGAACATACCTCAGGATACGCAATGCCACGATGAATCATGTCAGTCTAATCCGAGATCAGATCAATACAACATATGAACATGGCCTGTAACACCCCCTAACCTAGCAGCTGAACCACAAAGGGGTCTGTGCTACTAAGTTGGGGAGTATCACTCTTTTATGCTTTGAAAACCGTAATTTTAAATTTGGTAAAATTAAGAACTCAGGGAAATAATGCAAACTTGTATTATTTGTTCAAAGCATTACACAACCTTAAGTTTAATATATAAAAAAAAACCATAACAGAGCGATCTTATTCAAAACAAAACATACTCCCAGCATAGAGGCAAAATAGCTGTGGAACATGGCATATGGACAAGTCTCCGACTTGCGGCACTGAAGAAATATAGTCAACCCCTAAAGATGAGCATTGTCACCTGTATCATAAGAATCTAGTGACACTAGTAGAAAAAGAGTCTTTCTTGACGCGCATTTGGCGTCATAAAGGGCCTTTATGACGCGCAAATGCTGGTCATAGAAGGACCAGTCATAACTCATTATGACTCGCATTTGTTCGTCATTGTACAATGACACGCACTTATGACACCCACTTTATGACGCCCTTTTCTGACAACTATATATGCGTGTCATAAAAGTTATGACCCCTTTTTCTGATTTCAGTTTTTGCGTGTCATAACTTCAAAATTTTTTATTTTTTTCCGCTTTTATGACCCCCTGCTAAACTCGCAATTATATACCAATTGTACCCAATTCATTACAAAACCTTTGATCGATTGTACAAAATTAACGCATTTCATATATATCGCAAAACCATGCGTTACCAATTCATTACATGACTCGACTAAACTCGATCATGTCAAAATCGGATCAATATTATCTAGTTTACGATTACTACCAATTGTACCCATTTCTACCAACTGTACCTATTCCTACAAACAGTTTTACTCCCTAAAAATAAAATTCGACACATAAGTACACCATTCTTCTCGAATGTCGTCGAAATCCGCATCAGTGTAGTCGTTGCTTTCACCTCCAATCTAGTCAAATAAAACAACAAGTTAAAACAGTTTAAATAGGATCCGCGGACTAACTAAGCTAGACAAAAACTCAAAACTAGCACCCAAAACTAGCATCCACTGGCAATTGTAAATGTGACAAAAAGAAGAGATGTAAACAATATTTGAACATATTCTAGCGTCAAGAAGCATAGTACACAGTGAAACTAAGAAGCTCAATTGATAGAATAAGGCACAAAATAAATGGATAATGCTCGTAAAACTCATTAGAGATAACAAAAATAAGATACAACAACCAATGATATCACTGACCACTGGGGCATTCAAATAGCGGAGTCGGTTTTATGGCAGGACTTGAAAAAAGGAAAAAGAATAATTTCATTCGAGAAGATAATGTCTTGCCCCAAGCCTAAGCTCGAAAACTATACATAGTATGTCTCTGATGCTCCATAATAAAAGAGACATAATAATAAACCTATTACTAATAGGAATTTGACCCATAATACTAGCAATTCGGCATAAATTGATACCAGTAACTTCAACTCTATTTACAATCACTTATGAATCCTTTTTTGGATTACACCCGACCACCACAAAACCACAATTCAGTCACAATTCACGGTGACAACTTCAATTCACAGTCACAACTTCAATTCACAGTTTAAATAAGACAACTAAGACCAACAGCCACAATTCACAATTCACAGTTTAAATAAGACAACTAAGACCAACTACAAGACAATCTAGACTGCTCATTATCACCAACAGCCACAATTCACAGTCACAAAACTTCAATTCACAGTCACAAAACTAGGCAATAACAGGGACAACCGAGAGCCGGCAATAACCTACACTTACAACTAAAACCAGCTACCAATTCATATTAACAAAACAAATAACCTACACTTACAAGTAAAACAAGATGATCAATTAACTAGGCAATAACCTACACAAACTGAGATTCAATTACCAAGAAGTAAAACAACCTTCACTTACAAGTTACGAAATAGTAAAACAAGCATAATTAGACAAGTTAACTAGCCAATAACAGGGACAACCGAGAAACGGCATCTAAACTCTAAAACCAGCTGCCAATTCACAGTCACAAAACTGAGATTCAAACCAGACTCTAAACACCATAAAACAACACAAATCAACAAAATCAAACCAGACTCTAAACACCATAAAACAACACAAATCAACAAAATCAAACCAGACTCTAAACACCATAAAACAGTTAAGACAAACCATTCCAGCTACTTTAACCTACTTCATTCATACTCAGAATCATACCTACTTCAAATAAACTAATAAAAAAGTAAACTTTATAGCTACTTTAAGTAATTAACTTACATTGTCATTTTCGAGAACCCGAACTCCATGCTTAACAACCTCCTTCATAAACTTCATGAAGTACCCACATTCGGTGAATCCGGGCTGACGTGGACACTACACAGAACCACGATTAATTGTTAAAATTAATTACTAACTTTACTACAACTTAACTTTATATATCTTAAAACAACACAAGACTAATTACTACTGACCGTGCATAATCACATAAATATATATAATAACCTTAGATCAGTTAACTAACCTTAGAATTAACCCAGATAAGTTTGGTTCTCTTACTGCTTCCAACTTGTACATCATACATTGCAATTTCCCTACACCGAATTAACTTGATTAAGTATTACATCATAGAGATAATGGTTAAACTGAGAATTTGTATTACTTACGCATCCACTATTTGCTTAAACTGAGAATTGACATCGCTTGTCGTGAGGGAATCGAGATAATAGCATGTGCTTGTCTTCATATTAAGGATGCCCAACACCCAATGTCTTCTACAAAAAACAAAAATCAAATTCTGTTAAAAACAGTTAATATTTACTAATTAATTTGAAGATTGTCGAAAATCTAACCCGGGATTGTATGGCAGTATGACAATGTCATTTTGCTTCCTTGAAGATAATCGTTTTGCAATGACTCAACTTGCATCCTCGATATTCTGGACCCTCGCTTTACGTCCAGAAGTCATGGTTGCAGTCGGGGTCATGAAACAAACTCCATGATCTTGTTGTGACCCATTCTTGATTTGTTCATACAAGAACCTGTTAAAATAGAGTTAATTAACTAAATTAACTACTAAATAATAAGTTAACTAAATTAACAAATTAACTAACTTACATGGTATAAGATGCAATGATAGCACCGCTTAATTCATCCATCGCAAAAAGCTTGTCAAAGTCATTCCAGTTTAAGTACCTGTTAAAATAAAGTTAACTAAATTAACTAAGTAATTAAATTAATAACTAGCTAAAATAACTAAATTATAAGTTAACTAACTTACGTGAAACTGTCGTACCCAAACAAATCATCCTCGCACTGCACTTTAATGGAATCGACCTTCGCAACTTGTCCATCAACCATCATTGCAGTCATTTTCAACCCAAGCCTTTCGTTAATTCTCTTCCGTACTCTCTTCTGCCCTCTCGTCGTCATTTTTCTCAACGGATTTCTGGCCTTTTTCTTAGTTTTTGCAACAGTGGCGAGAGTTTCCGGACTTTGTCCTTTATCCTTCACTTCAACTACAACATATCAAGCTGGTTATTATCAACATATCAACTACAAAAACTTGAAAAACTTGAAAAATAGAAAAACTAGAAAAAATACCTGCAACCAAGTGTAACTTTTTCCCATCATCCACATATGTTGTCTGCAATTGGTCAACCTGAGTAGGAGGACATTTTGGTCATTTTGTTAATAAAAATAGAAAAACTTGAAAAAATAATAAATGTTAAATACAAAGATCGATCAGTTTACCTCGGGTCGTTTTTTGTCAACTGTCGGTTCTTCGTTGTTGGCTTCTCGTTGGCGCTTCTTCTTCTTTTCTTTTTCGGTGGGTCACAGTTCCCAACTCTCCATTCTTCTTTCCTTCTTCTTCTTTTCTTTTGGCTTCTTCTACATCTTTTTTTCTCTTGTTTGCTTCTTCGATTCTGCGTTTCTCCTTTTCTTGGCGGCATCCTTTTTCTCCATCTTTTGACCACCGCTATCTTGTTCTACACAAATATAACCAAGTCAAACTATAACTAACACTAATTAACTAACTTAAACATAAAAGTCAACTGTTTTATAATAAAAACATACCAAACCGAACATGGAATGACTAGGTGAGTCGGCTAACTTAGTATGTACCCGAGGGCATCTTTATGTCTCAACAAACTCATCGGGAATTGGATTCGGTAGCTTAGCTTCTCCTTGAACAGATGTATCAACGGTAACTTGAAGGTTCCCATCTAATATATGAACAAATAAATATTAAATAAGTAAGAATATATATAAAGTTTAAATATATATAAATATATACCTTCAACAAACGGATTCACTATGGTTCCTTTGGCGACTATATTTGAAGGATCGTCGACCGCAAGATAGCATAATTTATCCTACACAAGATTTATATGTTAGTAAACCTGAGTGTTTAAGTTATAAATCCAAACAGAATATATAAATGACTTACATTTGGTTCACTTGGTTCATTTGGTTCTTCGTCTTGATCGCTCCAGAAATGGTAATTACTTGCACCCTCAGAAGCATTACTTCCACATCTTTTCATTCTTGCTAACTCATCTTCAACATCTCTGAGCCGTTGGTTCATCTTCTTAGCATGTTGTCTCAGGTACTGCTTGATATTTTTGGGTATTAGAAAGTACTGATGCGGTGTTATATAACGACCCATCCCACGAACACGCCCACGTTGTTCTTCGGTACCCAGAGCTTCTGTTAACAAATCTTGTGCTCCCATTGGATCTTCTATGAAATCTTTGTCCTTCTTTAGCTCCTCCTGAATACACAAACCAGATTACAAGTCAAACATACCAAAATAGTTAACAACAAACAAGCAACAAGTCAAACTTTTAAAAACTTATAACATACCAAAATAAAGAAGAGACTATATGAAACTTACAATTTTATCGATAACTTGTTGGACAGCTGGATCGAAACCTCCTTTCTTCTTTTCTCTTGCTTTTTTCCAACATTCTACCCGATCAATTTCTTCTTCCTATAGTCATGTTTCTGTCATCTAAGTTGTCAACAAAATAAAAGTCAATTAACATAAGAATATAATTAAATTAAATTAAACTAAATTACATATACCATCTCGAAATGAGTCCAGATATCCCTTTCGGCTCAAACGATGGTTGTACTTATTACGTGTCGGATAGTGACGCCTTTGCACTCCTTTCTGTTTTACAAATACAAATAGTTAGAAACTTAAACAAATACAAATTATAACTATTTAACAAACTTAAACAAATACAAATACCTCAAAAGCTTTCTTAGTTCTTTGTGATACGACGACTTCAGTCTTTTTTTTTCACGGACGGATAACATGCGGGAGGAGTATTTAATCGCTCCTTGGCCTCCGGACTCATCATCCTTTAGTGGCTTAATGTACTTCTTGTAGAGATAATGCTTGAAGTTTTTCCACTATACCCCGATTGACTGGAGAACTTGCTTCCGACTCTTTAGGCTAACTACAAAATGTGTCTGAAACGTAACAAAACACAGTTAGAATAAATTACTAAAACTAAAACATAATTAGAATAAAATATTTCAGTACTTACCAAAATATATTGCCAACAAGCTTCCTTTGTCTCAGCATCTACAACTAACCAAGAATCATAGGTTATGGGAACCATAGATCTTGCAACCAATCCCTCAAAAGTTGACAGTTTCTTCGCCCCCGGTCCAACTGGCACACCTCTTTTATTATAAGTAATTATTGTTTTGTTCTTCGCCTTTGCTTTTATTGTTGGGCCTCTTTGCTTGGAACCGAATTCGGGATCCGACTCAGAACCAGAACCGGTTCCAGAAACATCTTCGCCGTCCGAATCAGAACCAGAACCCGAGGCCATCTTATTACCAAAAAGCAACCTGTTTAAAATTAACAAAATAAACTGTTAACAAATAATAAATAAACAGTTAAATAGTAACTAAACAGTTAAATAATAAATAAACATACCAAAAACTAATGATCTAAGACGAATATGCCCTCGTCATCCGGGCGCGTACACTTAAAATCATCGTCTAGGTCTACTAAAGACAGGTTCATATCTTGTGTAACATCAAATTCACCCACATCATCATTTTCACTTAAATCTCCATATTTATGCATCCTATGTGGTGTGAAGCCAACAACTAATGTGTTCCTATCTTGTTGGTCCTAAGCGAAAAAAACTTGTCTTGCTTGACTAGCTAATATGAAGGGTTCGGACTGTTGACCAAGCCTATCAAAGTTAACTCGTGAACCCTAAATCATCTTTTCTTACTCCACGACTATCTACCCATTCACACATGAAAACAGGAATCGTAAATGTACGATAATCAAGATCCCATATTTCCAATATGCGATCAAAGTAAATATGACGCCGTACACACGATTGGAGTCTTTTGCACTAGCAATCTGCATAGTATTTGCAACTATAGATACTCCACTACCTTGAGTGGTTTTAGATTCATCGCGAGATTTTGTATGGAATTTATATTCATTTATGGCATAACCGTATATTCACTAACGGCAAAATCGGGGCCTTTTGCTAACCAACGAGCAGTTTCACAAATATTTTCCCGTTAGCCAAACCCTTTTCAACCAACTTCTTAAACCACCACTAAACGTCCGACTATGTTGGAGTCTGCTGACCATGTATTATTTCGACGCGGGTTAAGATCCTTAAGTTCTAACATATGCTGATTTATGTACGGTTCAACGTCGGCGGTGTTTCGTATTACATAGAGATGAGCACGATCAAGTAACTTAGAATCCACAACACGGATGGTAGCCGATAAAGGTTTACGGTCGAATTCTTTCGTCAACTCGATCATTACGATTTCCAATAGACTTCATGTTTTCTAAGTAACCGAACAGAACTCTAATGCTTCCTCTGCCACATAACATTCTGTCATGCAACCCTCGGGTCGATAATGGTTTCGTACATAACCCTTTAGTGTTTTCATGTACCTCTCAAACGGATACATCCACCTAAAGTGGACTGGGCCACATAACCTAACCTCTCTGACTAAATGCACCATCAAATGAGTCATGACATCAAAAAACGAAGGCGGAAAATACTTCTCTAATAAGCACAAAGTTAATACGATGTCATTTTGCAGCTTGCCTAGCTTACTAACATCAACAACTTTACTACACAGCTCGTTGAAGAAGTGACACAACGATATAATAGTTTTCCTAACTTTCACGTCTAACACCCCTTTGATTGCAAAAGGAAGAATCTGTTGCATTAGTACGTGACAATCGTTGGACTTCAATCCATTCAACTTCGAATCGTTGGACACCAGATTCTTAAAATTGGAGGAATAGCCTTCGGGCAATTTTATGTTAGACATCGTGTCATAAAACATAAGTTTCTTCGAGCTGTTTAATGAGTAGACAGCTGGTGGAAGATAATGGCCAGACCCTTTCGGTTGACTTATTAACTCAGGCTTAATCCCCAACTCTTTAAGATCTTTTCGTGCGTTTAAACCGTCCTTCGTCTTGCCTGAAAATTCAGTAACGTCCCATAAATACTCTCGCATACATTTTTTTCTATATGCATCACATCTAACTGGTGACGAACAAGCAAATGCTTCCAGTACTCTAGTTCAAAAAAGATAGATTTTTTATGAAAAAGTTTCGATCTCGCATCGACAGTTTCTTTTATCTTTTTCGATCTATGAAAACGTGGCATTTTCTTCTTCTTCTTTGATATTTTCTTCTTCCACGTGTAAATATCCTTCTTTGCCTTAATCTTCTTACCCCATTTAGTCTCAAACCCCTCAAGATACTCGTAAACTTCTTCACCCGATTTCGGTCTTCTAATCAGACCGCTCTCTTGTTGATTATTGAAATCCTTTTTTCTTTTGCGAAACGGATGTATTACTGGGAGGAATCTTCTATGCCCGAGGAAGCATACTTTTTTGGAATTTGTCATCCATTGTGAGTAGGTCTCCTCGGAACATACTGGACACGCTTTATAACCTTTGGTAACACACCCCGACAGGTCACCATATGCGGGAAAGTCATTTATAGTCCAAAGTAAGACTGCTTTTAAATTGAAGAACTGTTTCCTATAAGCATCGTATGTCTTAACGCCCGGTTCCCACAACTCTTTCAGATCTGCAATTAGTGGTGCCAAGTAGACATCGATATTGTTACCAGGTTGCCTTGGACCTGATATCAATAGAGTCAACATCAAGAACTTTCTTGACATACACAAATTAGAAGGCAGATTGTATGTTGCTAGGGTAACCGGCCAACAACTATACTTTGCACTTAATGACTTATGAGGATTTATACCGTCCGCGGACAAGGCTAACCTCAGATTCCTATCTTCGTTTCCAAAGTCTTTCCACTTGTCATCAACAAGTTTCCAAGATGGGGAATCAGAAGGATGTCTCAGCTTTCCATCACTTACCCGACCTTGCGCGTGCGAAGTCAGGTCCCGTGCGGTTTCTGGTGACGCGAACATTCTCCTAAATCTAGGAATTGGCGGAAAATACCAAACAACTTTTCTCGGCACGTTCTTGGTATTCTCCTTCCACCGAGAAGTGCCACATGTTGGACATTGAGTAGCATCCTCATGTTCTTTCGAGAATAAGACACGGTCATTAGCACAAGCATGATACTTTATGTATTCTATAGTTAGGCCTTTTAGCAACTTCTTGGCCATTATAGCGACTTAGGGATTGCATTATTTGGAGGCAAAACATCATTTAGCTCGCCTGATAAAGCATCAAAGCTTGTATCGGACAACCAATTGACCCTTCAAATGTTGGAATTTCAGCAACCCACTTAGTGCATTATGGTTAGACCCTTCATAAAGTGGCTTGTCGCATTGTTCAAGAAGTGACTTCAATGAACTAGGTTCATTCTCTGCATATGTGTAGGCATCATGTAGCATCTCCTTCGCGTAGTCGAACTGAGGAGGTCTAGGCTGATTAGACTCATTAGGTTCAGACTTAGATAAACTCTCTCCGTGGAAGGACCAAACCTTATACTTCTCATCGAACCCGTGTTTAAACAGGTGATAGCGCACGTTGGAAACTGAAGTGTGACACAAATTTATACTGATTTACACAAGGACATGGAATGGCGTCCGAATTCGGATTATTACATTGTGCAAACTCTAAAAATGCATTCACACCTTCCTCGTACGCGATTGATAATCTATCGGACAGAATCCAAGATTTATCCATGAGAGTTTTGATTAGGTTTTATGAACATACCTTTTTGATTACGCGACTGCAACTTCCACAAAACGACTGAAATTAGGGCTTGAGAGATTTGGGGCAAAATCAACTGATGTGTGTGAGATTTGGGGGTGAATCGACTAAGTGTGTGTGTTTGAGAGATTTGAGTGATTTGAGTGATGAATCGACTAATGTTTGTGAGAGATTTGTGAGATTTGGGTTAAGTGTGTGTGTTTGAGTGTGTTTCTTGTGTTGACGGGAATAGGAGGAATGAATCGATAAGTGGAGTAGGAGAGGAATGAAAACGATTATGACTGCCACTTTTTGACACATGTAAACTCGCGTCATCGCTAATGGACATTTTACGCGTTATGACTCTGATTATGTGACTAAGCTATTTGCGAGTCATCTTCGACTGTTGGTCATAAAAAAAGGGTCAAGGAAGGGGCTGTTTCTACTAGTGTGAGCTAATGACTCAGGAATATGAAGCTTCTGTAATAGCAAATTATCACATATCACATTCAACGAATAAGTACTTTATATGATACAGTCGTATCCTAGTAAATTACTTTCATCGGGTACCCTTGAAGTGTGATACTCGAATGATAGTGATTGGCCATGGTTTTCGGAACCTGTTCATATAATTGTCCAATAAAACATGTATACGGAGATTCCCATACTGGTTTTTCAGCTAATGGTATTAGCCGTATTCAATTTTTTTCATTCACTGTGGGGTTCCTTGACCGACGTTCAGCCGCAAGTATTTGCCACTACGTGTTGGGTCCGCCGGTCCCCCACGTTCTGTGCCTACCCGCCATCAATCAAGTACCATACTTCCTTTTCCTAAATATCTTTCACATACATATTTTATGCAATATCATTCAATAACAATCACATATGAAAATATTAATCAGTATATGATCATTATGATACAGCAAGGAAAAACTTCATCTTACCTCAGGTCCAGTGATGTGTTGAAGTGAAAAGATCAGTTTCTATTGCTAGATTAGATGTGCTAAAGGCCTGGATTATAACCACATAGTACCTTTAATGTCTTTTTAATTTATGGAATGAAAATAGAGTATAATATTTTATAAATTTATACCTTTATACTTAACTAGTACAATGCGATATATAAGCATGATATAAGCTAAGCTAAATTTTAAATTCCTCTTAAACCCTTAATTAATCCTATTTGCATAAATCGCACATGTACAATTATTTATATAAAATATGAATGATTGTCATGACCTCATAAATAATTTACCTAGAACTAATTACAAATCATAATGCACCGAACCCTCGATTATTTCTAATGCTACTACTTACTAAAATTAACAAATTAATTTACCTTAAAAAGATCATGCCACCTAATGTATTCACGTAAAGAACCATGATTTTAATACTAAATAAAACGTAAAAACCTAACAAAACATGTACAAGAGAATAAAATAAAATGAAGTATAAGAAAGACTAAGAGGAAACATACCTTATAAATAGAATACTATGCAAACTCCCTCACACCAAGAAAAATAACTAGACTAAGGGTTCCATAATTAAAAGGATCCCATAACTTATTGAACTAAACCTCACACACATATATAAGTACTTCTCATATTCATACACGATAACTCATTTATAGGGGCGACATCACGTCCTTTTCAATTCATAATCGGTGTGGGATAATGAATTTGCCACTACTTCTATATCCGTTCAACACCTGTACATTTACAAATTTATCTATTATATACACATACTTCACTATATATATGACACGCACGCACACTTATAGTTATTCACATGTATGCGCACACATATATATTATAATATATACATACGTACACACTCACACACATGCATACGTTATTAGTATATTATATTATATACTACATGCGCGCACACACACACTCATGCACACACACACTTATGCCTGCACACACACACACACTCTCAAACACATACGTACGTGCACACACTCTTAAACACACACGCGCGCACACACACACACACACACACATATATATATATATATATATATATATATATATATATATAATTAGAACTAGCATTTATAACTCTCATTTCCATATTTTGGTGCAATTATAAATGACACTTCATATCATTCCTTTAGAAGGTTCACAATATTAATAATTCAATTGACAAATACTATCGCTTTGTAACCGTTTAGCACATCGGTCTCCTTTAACTGGGAAACTGAGCTTCTCACTGCAATGAGATATTTATAAAGATGTATTTAATCATGTTATGAGGAATAAATCACATATTGCACGTATCATAGATATATAACGTAAATAAACACATAAGTAGCAATTATTCATGCTCATGAAATACCTATCTATATGCCACGGTTCCCTAATGCATATTATGTAATGTATTTAAGTATAAAAATGGTTATTGGCTTAGAAGGAGATAACCGGGCATTACAATCCACCCCTTTATAAAATTTCATCCTCGAAATTGATATACCCAATAGTTCTGGGTACTTGCTTTGCATTTCCTCCTCTCTTTCCCATGTCGCCTCTTCAATAGCATGATTCCTCAACAAAATCTTTACCAAATGAATCTCCTTGTTCCTTAGTTTCTTTACTTTCTTATCAAGAACCTGTATCGGCTTCTCTTCATAGGACAAATATGGGGATAATTCCAACGGATCATAATTTAACACATGTGAGGGGTTTGAAATGTACTTTAACATGGACACATGGAAGATATTGTGCACACCAGATAGTGAAGGAGGTAAGGTTACTATATAAGCTCTATCACCAACTGTCTCAAGAATTTCAAATGGGCCAACATATCTCGGGCTAAGTTTTCCTTTCTTCCCAAATCTCATAATGCTTTTCATTGGAGATACCCTCAAGAACACATGGTCTCCAACTGCAAATTCTAAATCTCTTCTTCGAATAACTGCATAACTCTTCTGTCTACTTTGTGCAATCTTCATTCGTTCTCTTATCTTTTCTACTACCATGGCAGTCTGTTGTATCATTATGGGATCAGTAGACTTCGTTCTCCAACTTCATCCCAGTGTACGGGAGATCTACATTTTCTCCCATACAGTGCTTCATAAGGTGCCATCCCAATTGTAGATTGGTAACTGTTGTTCTAGGTGAACTCTACCAATGGAAGCTTTGTATCCCAATTGCCCTTGAAATCTAGTATGCATGCTCTCAACATATCTTCGAGTATTTGAATAACTCTTTCTGACTGCCCATCACTTTGTGGATGAAATGCGGTGCTGAAAGCAAGCTTCATACCCATTGCATTATGTAAACTTTTCCAAAATGTAGATGTGAATTTAGGGTCCCTGTCAGATACTATTGATACTGGCACCCCATGTAGTCGAACTATCTCTTTAATATATTCCTGAGCATATCGATCCATATTATATGTGGATTTTACTGGAAGGAAATGAGCAGACTTGGTCAATCTATCAACAATCACCCATATCGAATTATACCCACTTTGAGTCGGTAGCCCAAGCACAAAATCCATTGTAATGTGTTCCCATTTCCATTCCGGAATTAGTAAAGGCTTCAATAATCCTGCTAGTCTCTGATGTTCAGTTTTGATCTGCTGGCAAGTTAGACATTCTGCCACGAATTTTGCAATACTTTCTTCATGTTAGGCCACCAAAAATATTGTTGCAAGTCTTTATACATTTTTGTGCTACCTGGATGTATTGAATAAGGACTGGAATGAGCCTCCTTCAAAATGTCCCCTATGATGGTTGTGTCGGCTGGCACACACAGTCTCCCTTTATATCGTAATATTTTATCACTATTGTTGGTCCCAGAAATGGTGAAGACTATCCTCACTGTACCAACACCAGTCTTTTCTAGCGTGTTTTGTCCTCACTCACGCGCACCTAAGAAACTTCCCAGGGGGTCACCCATCCCATAACTATTCCAGGCCAAGCACGCTTAACTTTGGAGTTTCTATGAGATGGCTACCAGAAAAGAAGATGCATCTTGTTGGTATGAGTAGTCCAAATCAATTCATTTAATCACTTTCTAGTGGCAGCGCAAAGCCCCGTACTAAGCGACAGGCGGACATGAGGGGCTGCACCACTAGGGTGCCGCGGGTCGGGATGTTAAGCCCGGCCAGTTACGTTCTCCCAAGTCGAAGGTGAGGACACTGGATGCAAAGCATTCCCAACAACTATAGACTGAGAAGTTTGGTAATTTGCACTCATCAACTTTTTCCCTCAATTTGCCTATGTACTGATCTGCCTTTTGGGTTTCTTTGATTATATCTTGAAGTGCAGGTTTCAATATGAGTGCTGATAACGAACAAATCTTCCTTTTGGACACAATTTCCAGTTCTAATTTTTGCAAGTCTAATAATAGTGGCTTCTGCGTGATTAGAAAGGAAGACATAGACTTTCTACTTAGTGCATCTGCAACCACATTTGCCTTACCAGGATGATAGTTGATCTCACAGTCATAGTCTTTCACTAATTCTAACCATCTCCGCTGTCGGATATTCAGCTCCTTCTGTGTGAAAATGGACTTCAAACTTTTGTGGTCTGTATAGATTTCGCACTTTTCACCATATAGGTAATGCCTCCAAATTTTTATTACAAAGACAACAGCAGCCAGTTCTAAATCATACGTTGGATAATTCTTTTCATACTCTTTTAATTGCCTGGAGGCATAGGCTATTACCTTCCCATGTTGCATTAATACAACACCCAAACCATTTTTGGAAGCATCAGTGTAAACTACAAAGCCACCTGTTCCTATTGGAGTGGCAAGGATAGGAGCTGTAGTTAATCTACGCTTCAATTCCTGGAAACTCCCCTTGCAAGCATCAGTCCAAACAAACTTTGTATTCTTCATTGTTAACAATGTAAATGGGGTTGCAATCTTTGAGAATCCTTGTACAAACCGTCGGTAGTAGCCAGCTAGTCCTAAGAAACTTCGAACCTCTGATACATTTGTTGGTGTTGGCCAATTACTCACCGCCTCTACCTTGTTTGGATCAACTGAAATGCCATCCTTGGATACCACATGCCCTAAGAATATCACTTGTTCTATCCAGAATTCACATTTCTTGAATTTAGCATACAACCGTTTTTCTTTGAGAATTTGAAGCACGGTTCTGAGGTGTTCTTTATGCTCAGCTCTATCATGTGAATAGATAAGGATATCATCGATAAACACCACCACAAATTTATCAAGGAACTCTTTGAATACTCGGTTCATCAGATCCATTAATGCGGCCGGAGCATTTGTCAAACCAAAAGGCATCACTAAAATTTCATAGTGACCATATCGCGTTCTAAATGCTGTCTTTTGGATATCTTCTTCTTTGACCTTCAGTTGATGACATTCGCAACGTAAATCAATATTTGAGAATGCTGATGCTCTTTGCAACTAATCAAATAAATCATCTATCCTTGGAAGAGGATATTTATTCTTGATGGTGACTTTATTCAGTTCTCTATAGTCAATGCATACTTGCAATGAGCCATCTTTCTTTTTCACAAATAAGACAGGTGCTCCCCAAGGTGAATAACTAGGATGGATGAATCCCTTATCAAGTAATTCTTGTAGCTGAACTTTTATTTCTTTCAATCTGTTGGTGCCATTCTATATGGGGCTTTAGAAATAGGGGTAGTCCCTGACATAATATCGATTGCAAACTCAATTTCCTGATCTGGCGGCAACCCTGGTATATCATCTAGAAACACCTCAGAAAATTCTCTAACCACATCTATATCTTCAGGCTTCAATTTCATTTCAAGGGAGGTGTTCAAAACATTAGCCAAATAACCAGTACACCCCTTATTTAACATCTTCCTAGCTTTCAGTGCAGTTATATTTGGCAAAGAGCAGGAATACGAATTACCTCTAAAAGTAAATCGTTCTCCATTTACTGATTGAAAGGCCACAATCTTCTTATTACAATCGACATTTGCACAATATTTAGCTAACCAATCCATACCAAGGATAAAATCAAAATTAGATATTGGCAAGACAACAAGGTCGGCGTAGAGTACCCTCCCACCAATTCTAACTATACAAGCCCTCAACATCTGATCATAATCCATATTTTCTCCAAATGGAGCAGCCACATTATAACCAACTTTCAATAGTTCTGGTTTAATGCCCGATTTCTCATAAATGCATATGATGCAAATGAATGTACGGAACCTGTATCTATCAATGTAAGTGCAGGAATTCCTGAGATCAGAATGGTACCTGAGACTATGGAATCATCTACATCAGTTTGTTCTCGTGTCATTGCAAACACCCTTCCTTTAACTTTATTCTCTGGGTTTGGGCAATCTCTCGCCATATGTCCGAGCTTCTTACATCTGAAACAATTATTGGACCCGACAAAACATTCTCCAAAGTGAGTTTTACTACATTTAGTACACTTAGGCTTCTCAGTTGTATTTGGAGCATGTCTCGCTGTAGGATGCTTTTGATTGGCTTTGCCTGGTTTTTGCTCCAGTTTCTTCCAAAGTGTTGAATTTTTTGAAACAAATGCTTTCCTCTTCTGCTCATAAGACCTTTGTATCTCCTTTTCGTCAGTTTCTGCGAGCAGCGCTTTGTCAACTATTTCTCTGAACTCAGTTAATGTAGACATTCTCACATCTCTTCTAATTTCAGGTCGGAGGCCTCTTAGGAAATGATCCATCTTCTTAGCATTATCCCTAGCAATATAGGGAATGTACCTGCAGCCTTCTTCAAATTTTTAGATATATTCACAAACAGACATATTCCCTTGCTTCAGCTCCAAAAACTCTTTGACCTTAAGAGATCGTCCATCCCTGGTGAAGTATTTATCATAGAATGTTACTTTAAATCTCTCCCACGTCAACTCTTCCATGTTGACTGCAAGTTTGGCTCATTCCCACCAAGTTCTGGCATCTTTTTTGAGTTGAAATACCGCACAAAGTATCTTCTCAGCATCATCGATGTGCATGTAATCAAAGATAACATCAAGTGATTTGACCCATTCCTCTGCAACCATAGGATCAGACCCACCATGAAAATCAGGAGGTTCCATTTTCCTAAATTTCTCATACACTGCTGGTCCATTATTGTTTCTTGGTGGAGGTTGTTGGTTTTGTTCCTCGTTTCTTTGTTTCATATTCATAAATTGTTGCATTTGTTCACCATACATCCTAGTCTGTTGCTGCATCAGCTCAGCCAAATTCTCAAGAAGGTTGTGGTTTGGATTTGGATCATCTCTTGTCTTCCTTTTGGGTGCCATCACATCCGCCAATCTCACCCATTCATAAGCCAATAACGAACACACAATAATGATAATGACAACTAATAGATTGCAATCTATTAAACATAATACTTAACAGATAAAAGTTGACCATACCCCTCAGTCGAGAATGTCCATATGCCATCTTCTGTCTGCAGGAAAGATTTAAACCTTTGCTCAGATACCACAACTGTAGCATCCCCTAACCTAGCAGCTGAACTGCAAAGGGGTCTATGCTACTAAGTTGGAGAGTATCACTCTTTTATGCTTTGAAAACCATAATTTTAAGTTTGGTAAAAGCAAGAACTCAGGGAAATAATGCAAACTGGTATTATTTGTTCAAAACATTACACAACCTTAAGTTTAATACATAAAAAAACCATAACAGAGAGATCTAATTCAAAACAAAACATAGTCTCCCAGCATAGGGGCAAAATACCTGTGGAACATGGCATATGGACAAGTCTTCGACTTGCGGCACTGATGAAATATAGTCAACCCCTAAACATGAGCATTGTCACCTGTATCATAAGAATCTAGTGAGCTAATGACTCAGTAAGATGAAGCTTCTATAATAGCAAAGTATCACATATCACATTCAACGAATAAGTACTTTATATGATACAATCATGTTCTAGTAAAATCCTTTCTTCGGGTACCCTTGAAGTGTGATACTCGACTGATAGTGATAGGCCATGGTTTTCGGAAACCTGTTAATATATTGGCCAATAAAACATGTATACGGGGGTTCCCATACTGGTTTTTCAACCAATGGTATTAGCCGTATTCAATTTTTTTCATTCATTGTGGGTTCCTTCACTGATCATTATGCAATATCATTCAATAACAATCACATATGAAAATATTAATCAGTATATGATCATTATGATACAGCAAGGAAAAGCTTCATCTTACCTCAGGTCCAGTGGTTGAAGTGAAAAGATCAGTTTCTCTTGCTAGATTAGATGTGCTAAAGGCCTGGATTACAACCACATAGTACCTTTAATGTCTTTTTAATTTATGAAATGAAAATAGATTATAATTTTTTATAAATTTATCCCTAAATACTTAACTAGTACAATGCCATATATAAGCATGGTATAAGCTAAGCTAAATTTTAAATTCCTCTTAAACCCTTAATTAATCCTATTTGCATAAATCGTACATGTACAATTATTTATGTAAACTATGAATGATTGTCATGATCTCATAAATAATATACCTAGAACTAATTACAAATCATACTGCACCGAACCCTCGATTATTTCTAATGCTACTACTTACTAAAATTAACAAATTAATTTACCCTAAAAAGATCATGCCACCTAAAGTATTCACGTAAAGAACCATGATTTTAATACTAAATAAAACATAAAAACATAACAAAACATGTATAAGACAATAAAATAAAATAAAGTATAAGAAAGACTAACAGGAAATATACCTTATAAATAGAATACAATGCAAACTCCTTGACACCGAGAAAAATAACTAGACTAAGGGTTCCTTAATTAAAAGGATCCCTATAGCTTATTGAAATAAACCTCACACACATATATAAGTACTTATCATATTCATACATCATAACTCATTTATAGGGGCGACATCACGTCCTTTTCAATTCATAATCGATGTGGGATAATGAGTTTACCACTACTGCTATATCTGTTCAACACCTGTACATTTACAAATTTATCTATTACATACACACACTTCACTATATATATGACACGCACACACACTTATAGTTATTCACATGTATGAGCGCGCGCGCGCGCGCACACACACACACACACACACACACACACATATATATATATATATATATATATATATATATATATATATATATATATATATACACACCCACCCACACACATGCTTATTAGTATATTATATTATATACTACATGCGTGCACACACATACACGCATACACACACTTATGCATGCACACACACACACACACACTCTCTCAAACACACACGCACGTGCACACACTCTTAAACACACAAGCACGCACACACGCTCATGCACACATATATTATGTAATTTCATGCACACCACACATATATCCATCTCTCTCTCTCTCTCTCTCTCCCTCTCTCTCTCTCTCTATATATATATATATATATATATATATTATTAAATTAGAACTAGCATTTATAACTCTCATTTCCATGTTTTGGTGCAATTATAAATGACACTTCATATCATTCCTTTAAAAAGTTCAAAATATTAATAATTCGATTGACAAATACTATCGCTTTGTAACCGTTTCGCACATCGGTCTCCTTTAATTGGGAAACTGAGCTTCTCACTGCAATGAGATATTTATAAGATGTATTTAAGCATGTTATGAGGAATAAATCACATGTTGCACGTATCATAGACATATAACGTAAATAAACCCATAAGTAGCAATTATTCATGCTCATCAAATACCTATCTCTATATGCCACGGTTCCCAAATGCATATTATGTAATATATTTAAGTATAAAAATAGTTATTGGCTTAAAAGGAGATAATCGGGCAATACATGGTCCTAACACAATGTAATATCCGAATTTATTACTGTGTATTTCATCTGTATTCAAACCCTGTATTATTCGGATTTGTGGTTTTGATTATTGGAGTATGATATTTCTTGCATTGACATCCTTGTACTTAAGTATAACAACATGCAAAATTTTCTCATACAAACTCGTGATAGCGCACGCTAAGAATGTAGCTTAACACGCGCTATCGTCTATTACTAGCGCACACTACGTATGTAGAAGTTGCGTGCGCTAGACACTGAATTATTGAGGTATGCGGCTAGCACATGCGCCAGCTGGGACATGGGTCCGGATAAGATTCCGCGGACGAACCTGGACAGATTTGGAGTCAACGCTTATTAGCGTGCGCTAAGTATTGTATGCTAGCGTGCGCTAATTAGCTAAAGTGCAGAATATTATAAATGAGACAACAACCCATTTTGGCTTACATTTCCTTCGTCCATTCTTCATTCTTGAGAGGCCAGAGAGCTATAATAATCCTTCTAACACACTTAGAACACATCTTATTGATCCTTGTATATTGGTTATCACTTGTGAGTGATCATTGAAGAGAAGTAACACCTTGGAGTGGCACATAACCAACCATAGTCGGATTCTACCTTGTGGTTCAGTGATTTCGTCATATTAAGGTATGTTGATTCTATCTTCAAACTCTAGATTCGTGTTATGGAGAATAAGATGATCATGTTAGCAAATATTGATCTTCGTGGATGAATTAGCCAAAGTACATTATGTTTGGAATATTGAGATGAATAGGCCTTAAGTACCTTGATTATGAACATCATGATTCGAATCTTATTACATTGAACAAGTAGAGAAAGCTTCTATCATTGGTAATCCGAATCTAGTAGGTGTTTTCATAACAATCATGGACTTGACTTTTACATCATTATTGTTAGACGAATCTATAGGGTTGATCATGGAAGGATTTATTTTGTAAAGATGGAACATTATTCAAACTTCAGAGTGATAGTTCTCATTGATATAAAGGTGCTGATATCACCCGTTAAGCCTTCCGAATTATCGCATGAAGAATTGTATTTGAAATAGATTATGGTTTCATAATAGTATACTTATTCTTGAATCCAAAGTTGTTGTTATCCGTAAGATCATTCATAGCCGTATGAACATGATATTCATGGAGGTAACATGAATTAACACTGAGGATTTCATTTGGTTTGATCATGTTGAGGTCCGTCTACTGCCCAGTAGTAAACTGCCATGCACAGTTAGCGCACGCTAAGCTATGTAGATTAACGTGCGCTATCGAGCATGAGTTAACGTACGCTATGTTTGGTACTTAATGTATGTTAGGTCATCAGACGAGTCATTCGGATGATCAGTGAGGTACTGACCATGCATAGTTAGCGTACGCTAGGCTTTGTTGTTTGCGTGCGCTATCGAGCAGACTTAACGCACGCTACACAGAGTACTTAGCGTGCGCTAATAAGTTCAGGCAGATTACATTTTATGAGCTTTTGGCCGTAAATCGAATTTTTAGACATTCGTACGATGTGAGATAAATCCTATATTATTTCTTTTGTTAAGGTTTGAGCTTGTTACGTGATTGATTGAGGGGGACGACCTTCGAGTGTTCGTTTTTGTGGAAGTATTGTTCTTGTCTTCGAATCGAGGCTAAGTACCTTATTTGTTTTGTGTATTGATGTTATACATATTGTCGTGCATGTATGTCGTTGTATGTCCACCTCGCGTTGGTCCGACGGGATCATCGGAGGATCTATGCTAGCGTGCACTGGATCATCGGACGGGTTTTTCCACCACGGGTTGGTCTGACGAGATCATCGTGGGTTCTAGGCAGTGAACGCTGGATCGACAGAATTACCATGTGTATGTTGTGATATCATGTTGTGATTATCAGTTGTGTATGTCATTTATGAGTTTCTCGTAGGAGAAGACTCGTTGGTATTTTTGTCGTTTACGTTATTATTCTTCGTGAGATATGAATAATATGTTGTGGTACTTGTACTAGCATCGTTGTGCTAACCCCTTCAGGGGTGAACATTTTGTTTATGTTCAGGATCCAGGAGAGCGGAAAAACAACCACTGGAGCTGCATGACGATGAGGGTGCAGAGTGATGTTCCGGCCGGGTGTATTTGACTGTTGTTTGTTGGTTATTTCAATAAGTACTCGAGTACGTAGTCGTTTATTATGAATTTGAATTTTGTGATGTATTAATAAGTTTCTGTTGAATATTTGTATTTTCAGTATTGTCATAACTGTCGTATCTTAATTCAGTTACTTCCATTTATTTGTACCTGTTAAGGTCTGTTCAATTCTCCAGCCTTGTAAATCCTTATGTAAAGGATTTACAGCGCTGTAATATTCCTGAATATATCGGGGGTGTTACAGAATATGGTATCGGAGCTAAGATTATGGATATCTTGGCAGTTGGGTTAAAATAGGGGTCATTTATGTCTTTTGAAGTAACCGACTGCGAATAACATCACTGTACTGCCTACGTCTTCGTGCGGCCGGTGGTTGTAAGTTCCTAAACTCTATCTCGTCCTTTGCATGTTATATTTCCTTGTACTTGAGCATTCGAACGATATTTATTCTTGTATATTGAGTATTTATGCTTACAGTATGTTGAGAGGCGGACGTGGACGTGGTCGCGGTCGCGGACGCGGATGAAGGAATGCTGAAAGGGAAGCGTCGCCTTCTAATCAAGCCAGTCATAGCTCAGGCGAGCCACAACGATCTATCAATAACGAACTGGAACCTGCTGTACCAGAAATCCTTCGTCAAGTGGTGAACCAGATGACTCAGCTCGCCCAAGTTGTGGACCGAATGCAAGTGGCGGTGGGACTACAGCAGGGAGAGAGACAGCAAGGGATCCCAGACATTGGGAAATCGAGGTGACCGGTGGCTGCAAGAGGTGGCGAAGATGCAACCACCCAAATTCGATGGTATTTCTGAGACTCCCACCTGGGACCATTGGTTGAAGAAACTGGAGAAAATCTTTGCCGGAATTAACTGCCCAGACGACCGGAGAGCCTCTATCGCTCAATACTTTCTGATAGGGGAAGCGTCCGAATGGTGGGAAGCCATCCGGCCTGTAGACCATGATACTGATTGGACAGAGTTTAAATTAATGATGGAAGCTCAGTACTGCCCTCGTCCTGTGAGGGAAGCCAAGGTTCGGGAGTTTTTCTCCGCTCAGCCTTCAGATGTTCCGGTATCGCAGGCAATTAAGACGTTTAACCAACAGCTGGCATTTGTTCGACATCTGGTCAGAATAGATGCAGAGATGATGATCCATTTCGATATGAGGATGAAACCAGAAATCCAGAGGTACATCTCCGATTTTGAATGTATCACACTCCGTCAATACCAGGATAAGGCGTTGGCGTATGAGATCAAGGAAGCGGCTATGGAGAAATTTTCGGAATCCAAGAAACAGAAAGTCTCTGGTACTTTTACAAAGCACAAGAACAGCGGGCCCCGTAAGGCCCAGTCATCCTTTCACTCTTTCAAGAAACCTCCGCACCCAGTTAGGAGCGGAAAGAACTTCGGAGCGACATCAACTATTACTGATGTTATCAGGAAATGCTTTAACTGCGGCCACATGGCACTATCGACGGAATTGCCCCCTACCTGCCGTGACTTGTTTTGATTGTGGATGAGAGGGACATCGGGCAGTGTTCTGTGAAGAGGCTGCAAAGTCTTTTAGAGCCCGTACCCCACAGCCGGTCCAGAAGGAAGCCAGTATCCAACAGACGCAGCAAAGTGTTCAGATGCCTCAAAATTTTGGCCGTGGACGAGGCAGAGGACAATGGGACCGAAAGGGGACATCGAGCGCCGGATCTGCTCCCCCACGTGTGTACGAGATGAGGAGGACAGACGATCAGGATGCTGCTGTCGCATCAGGTACTGTCCAGATCCTTTTCCAGCCGGTTAGCGTTTTATTCGATACAGGAGCTACGCATTCTTTTATGTCTTTGTCTTGTGTAAATCGTTTGAATATTTCCGGTTTTCATACTTGTGAACCTTATGAAGTGAATTACCCAACACATGATTTAGAGCTAGCAGCAGTAATTTTTGCTTTGAAAATCTGGAGGCATTATCTGTACGGGACTCACTGTCAGATCTTTACGGATCACAAGAGTCTCAAGTACATCTTCAGTCAGAAAGAGTTGAACATGCAGCAAGGAAGATGGTTAGAACTGATTAAGGACTATGACTTGGAGATTTTGTATCATCCAGGCAAAGCGAATGTAGTGGCCGATGCACTCAGCCGCAAGCCTATTTCTATTCAGATGCTGGAGACGCTGACCTCCCAACTTAGCCTTCAACGAGAGATGATTCGAGAAGGAATTGAAGTGTGGTTACAAAGAGTCCAAGGACAACTGTGCGTGATGGAAATAACTTCATCACTAACCGAAGAAATCAAATCTAGACAGGCAGATGATCCTCTGATGATTTAGTTACGTGATGAAGTGATCAAGGGGAAGGCCCCCGGATTCCTAATTCATGATGATGGAGTTTTGTGATTCCAGAACCGACTCTGCGTTCCCGATGTCAATGTTCTGAAACAGACGATTATGAAGGAAGCTCACAGTTCGCCCTATTCTATCCACCCGGGCACCAGTAAAATGTATAAGGACTTGAAGCAGAATTTCTGGTGGGGCAACATGAAGAAAGATGTAGCGGACTATGTTTCGAAATGCTTGACTTTTCAGCAGGTTAAGATCGAGCATCAACGGCCTGCCGGAATGTTGAAGCCGCTCCCAATTCCTGAATAGAAGTGGGAGGACATATCGATGGACTTTATCACCAGTATGCCGAGAACCAAGACAGGAATGAACATGATTTGGGTGATAGTTGATCGTTTAACCAAATCAGCTCATTTTCTAGGCGTTAAGGACACGTAGGGACCAGAGAGGTTGGCACAAGTATTTATTTTGGAGATAGTTCAATTGCATGGTACGCCGAAGACCATTATTTCTGATCGAGACGGCCGTTTTGTGTCTCACTTTTGGAAAGCAGTTCATAAGGCCTTGGGGACCGAATTGAACTTCAGTACAGCTTATCACCCGCAGACTGACGGACAATCCGAGAGGACCATTCAAACGGTGGAGGATATGCGGAGGGCTTGTGCCTTAGATTGGTCAAACGATTGGGAAGTTCATCTACCATTGATTGAATTTACCTACAACAATAGTTGGCATGCTTCCATTAAGATGGCACCATTTGAGGCACTATACGGGAGAAGATGCAGATCGCCCCTATGCTGGGACGACTCATCAGACTTGATCGGAACAGAACCAGAGTTGATCGTACAGACTCGAGAGAAGATAGCCTTGATTCGTGAAAGGCTGCTGACCGCCCAGAGTCGCCAGAAATCTTACGCAGACGTACGTCGCCGCCCATTGGAGTTCAGTACTGGAGACCACGTACTTTTGAAGGTTTCTCCTACTCGGGGAATATTTCATTTCGGAAGGAAAGGAAAGCTGAGTCCGAGATATATCGGACCATTTGAGATCCTTCAGAAAGTTGGAGAGTTGGCATACAGATTAGCATTGCCGCCGTCATTGTGCCATGTTCATAACGTGTTCCACGTATCCCAGTTACGGAGGTATATACCAGATCCTAGTCATATCATTGATTTCGGCGAGATCGAAGTCGCGCAGGATGGGACGTTTGAAGAAAGACCGGTCAAGATACTCGAGAGTCGAGTTAAGCAGTTGAGGAACAAACCAATCGTTTTGGTCAAAGTTCAATGGTCACGTTACGGAATGGAAAAAGCCACATGGGAAACGGAAGCTGGTATGAAGTCCAGATATCCCGAGTTATTTTCGTCTTGAGTTTCGGGACGAAACTCCTTTTTAGTAGGAGAGTATGTAATATCCGGATTTATTACTGTATTTCATCTGTATTCAAATCCTGTATTATTCGGATTTGTGGTTTTGATTATTGGAGTATGATATTTCTTGCATTGGCATCCTTGTACTTAAGTATAACAACATGCAAAATTTTCTCATACAAACTCGTGATAGCGCACGCTAAGAATGTAGCTTAACGCGCGTTATCGTCTATTACTAGCGCACGCTACGTATGTAGAAGTTGCGTGCGTTAGACACTGAATTATTGAGGTAGGCGGCTAGCACATGCGCCAGCCGGGACATGGGTCCGGATAAGATTCCCGCGGACGAACCTGGACAGATTTGGAGTCAACGCTTATTAGCGTGCGCTAAGTATTGTATGCTAGCGTGCGCTAATTAGCTAAAATGCAGAATATTATAAATGAGACAACAACCCGTTTTGGCTTACATTTCCTTCGTCCATTCTTCATTCTTGAGAGGCCAGAGAGCTATAATAATCCTTCTAACACACTTAGAACACATCTTATTGATCCTTGTATATTGGTTATCACTTGTGAGTGATCATTGAAGAGAAGTAACACCTTGGAGTGGCACATAACCAACCGGAGTCGGATTCTACCTTGTGGTTCAGTGATTTCGTCATATTAAGGTATGTTGATTCTATCTTCAAACTCTAGATTCGTGTTATGGAGAATAAGATGATCATGTTAGCAAATATTGATCTTCGTGGATGAATTATCCAAAGTACATCATGTTTGGAATATTGAGATGAATAGGTCTTAAGTACCTTGATTATGAACATCATAATTCGAATCTTATTACATTGAACAAGTAGAGGAAGCTTCTATCATTGGTAATCCGAATCTAGTAGGTGTTCTCATAACAATCATGGACTTGACTTTTACATCATTATTGATAGACGAATCTATAGGGTTGATCATGGAAGGATTTATTTTGTAAAGATGGAACATTATTCAAACTTCAGAGTGATAGTTTTCATTGATATAAAGGTGTTGATATCAACCGTTAAGCCTTCCGAATTATCGCATGAAGAATTGTATTTGAAATGGATTATGGTTTCATAATAGTATACATATTTTTGAATCCGAAGTTGTTATCCGTAAGATCATTCATAGCCGTATGAACATGATATTCATGGAGGTAACATGAATTAACACTAAGGATTTCATTTGGTTTGATCATGTTGAGGTCCGTCTACTGCCCAGTAGTAAACTGCCATGCACAGTTAGCGCACGCTAAGCTATGTAGATTAACGTGCGCTATCGAGCATGAGTTAACGTACACTACGTTTGGTACTTAACGTACGTTAGGCCATCAGACGAGTCAGTCGACTGATAAGTGAGGTACTGACCATGCGCTATCGAGCAGACTTAACGCACGCTACACAGAGTACTTAGCGTGCGCTAAGAAGTTCAGGCAAATTACATTTTATGAGCTTTTAGCCATAAATCGAATTGTTAGACATTCGTACGATGTGAGATAAATCCTATATTATTTCTTTTGTTAAGGTTTGAGCTTGTTACGTGATTGATTGAGGGGGACGACCTTCGAGTGTTCGTTTTCGTGGAAGTATTGTTCTTGTCTTCGAATCGAGGCAAGTACCTTATATGTTTTGTGTATTGATGTTATACATATTGTCGTGCATGTATGTCGTTGTTGTATGTCCACCTCGCGTTGGTCCGACGGCATCATCGGGGGATCTATGCTAGCGTGCGCTGGATCATCGGATGGGTTTTTCCACCACGGGTTGGTCTGACGGGATCATCGTGGGTTCTAGGCAGTGAACGCTGTATCGACGGAATTACCATGTGTATGTTGTGATATCATGTTGTGATTATCAGTTGTGTATGTCATTTATGAGTTTCTCGTAGGAGAAGACTCGTTGGTATTTTTGTCGTTTACGTTATTATTCTTCGTGAGATATGAATAATATGTTGTGGTACTTGTACTAGCATCGTTGTGCTAACCCCTTCGGGGGTGAACATTTTGTTTATGTTCAGGATCCAGGAGAGCGGGAAAACAACCACTGGAGCTGCATGACGACGAGGGTGCAGAGTGATGTTCCGGCCGGGTGTATTTGACTGTTGTTTGTTGGTTATTTCAATAAGTACTCGAGTACGTAGTCGTTTATGATGAATTTGAATTTGGTGATGTATTAATAAGTTTCTGTTGAATATTTGTATTTTCAGTATTGTCATAACTATCGTATCTTAATTCAGTTACTTCCATTTATTTGTACCTGTTAAGGTCTGTTCAATTCTTCAGCCTTGTAAATCCTTATGTAAAGGATTTACGGCGCTGTAATATTCCTGAATATATCGGGGCTGTTACACACAAGAGGTACAAATGTATACTCACATGACGACATCAATATGCCCACAACAATAACAATAATGTATACTCAATGGAAATCCGATGACCCAGCGCACACAACATAGATCCCAAGATGACCCTGTTAGATCAACACGAGGTGGATAACCAATAATATACATATGCACAACAACAACATATGGTAATCCAACGATAAAGCGCACACAGCATAGATTCCCATGATGATCCCGTCGGACCAACGCATGATGGAAATCCCGTCCAATGATCCAGCGCACACAACATAGATACCCAAGATGATCCCGTCGGACCAAGACGAGGTGGACATACGACAACAATGCACAAATGCATATAAACAACAATACACAAATGCATGACAACAACAGTACACGAATGAATCACAATATGATCGACACAAAATGACAAAAATGATTAGAGTACTTTTCCCGAGTCCTTCCAGAGCAATCTCGATGTCAAAACCATCACCAACAATTTCTTCAATATCCAAAGATCCAGAAGTACCATAGACTATAGATATCTCATATCCTCGTCTTTACCATAATGTATCCTCGATACCCAAGTATACCAATAACAAATGTAAATCATATACATTATGATTTAATTCACAAAATCAGACACAACGTACAATCCCAAATTTCCAGAGTTCACAATTAAAATCATTGCTATACGAATTGTAAACGAATGAAACTGAAACTATTCATTAAATATTAGAAACTGCGCAAGTTATAACTTGCCTCGATACGATACGATGATAGTGAAGCCGCTACCAATGGCTTGCCTTCGTCTACAAGCTCCTCGGTCCCGGCCAAAGCAATTCCCGAACATACTCGAACTCGACCGCAGCATATTATTCTAGTCAACGATCAATTATCACAACCTATTGAAGTAATCAATAAACCAGAATCCGATAACAATCAATAACCGACATAGACAACCAATCAAACTCAACGATTCAACAATACCTCGATCATATACAAAACCAAATAATCCAACTCAACAAATACGAACTCATATCTACAATACAAACCGCAACTCGATGATCATAATTAACAATCAATATAACCGATCAACAAACCCAATGGTAACACAATATCCCGATTAAACACAAATCCAAACAACCTGAATCAATCAATTAATCACGAATCCATAACCACAATACGATTCCATAATCCGATAATCATATCAACGATCAATTCATATCGGTAACAGGGATTACATAACATACTCTATTCCGAATTCAACCTCCTAGATGAATTAACAAGATTCCTCCTTGTTCATAATTGTAAATTCACGATAAAATAATATGACCGACATAATCGACAATCTGAACTATCCAAATAGTTTAATACCATTGATAATCATGTTCTAAGATTAACCATAATCTTTCCGGATTCATCCTCATTATCATGATTCATATTTCATCAAGAACATATGAAATCAACTACTACAATCAACATAATATTGGTTTTAATTATCAAATCCATGTTTATAATAAAAACCATTATATATCCCATCACATATTCCTCTTTGATGTGATATATATCAAGAACACCAAGAATACCATGATTCCATAATCATGTTCATAACAAACAACATATTGAAGACATCTATTATCATATTCTTCAACATACAATTCACATAACCTCAAGAATCACAATACCACCATAACCATCATCATACGAAGAAGATATCAACAACAACATCCAAATCCAAAATTAAAGAGAGGAGTTATCCAACATACCTCTTGAAGAAGAACCACAACATTCAAACACTTCAAGAAACATCAAGGATTCCAAACCTCAAGATTTTAATAGAACCATCAAGGTCTCAACCAAGGTGGAAGGGTCTGGAATAGGCTTAGAGTAAAGAGGGACGAAGTTTGGGAGGAAGATATCTGTTTTTTCTCGTGAAGAAATGAAAGATGGATCCTTATTTTATAACCTGCACAGATCATTACGTACGTTAACACCGAACACTAACGTACGTAAGACCTACTAACGTACGCTACATGTCCTACATAGCGTATGTAACCAGCATCCATAGCTCACTGCCTTATTTCGTACCTTGTATTACGTATGTAACACTTGTGCCATAGCGTACGTAACATAGAGTTGACTTACTACAGTAATATACCCATTTAACGTACGTAATGAGCAATCCGTTAAGTACATTAACCTCTTCGTTGACTTGCCTTTTGCACGACAGCTGAAAGTTGCCGACCATGGGACCCACTTGTCGGTCATAGCCTGATCCTGTCCAGTTCTCTTCATAACGTACGTTATGTACTCTACGTAACGTACGTTACTGCTGTGTCTTAACGTACGTAAGCTCCTACGCTTAACATACACTATGTTTGTATTGACAAAGTCCTCTGATCAGACGACTTCATCTCACATGATACTTTAACATACGTAATGCATGATACATAACGTACGTTATGCTTACCAACTTAACGTACGTAAGCTCCTCAGCTTAACATACGTAATGGCTTCTGAACTTAGCCAAAAATAGTTGCTCCTGCCTGTCGTCTCAACATACAGAATACATATACATGACATATGGAATCCATATACTCATCCCAATGATATATCCGATATTAAAACTACCTGATACACGATGTCTTCAAATGCAATTGTCAACCAAGTACGACGATTATACCAATACAGATGTCTCAGTCCTTCAATTATTTTATCCATACTGTACAGATTCCACACTGTGCAGTATAACTCGAATAAAATAACATTAAACAACCATAGTAGAAATTTAGGTTATTACATACATCACCACTTAAAATAAGTTTCGTCCTCGAAACTTGCAATCCGGTCACAATCAAAAGTTCAGCCACAATATCCAGAATCATCAGGAAACCGATCAATCATCATCATCATCATTAACGAATAACCAAGATAGTACACTTACAAGTATATGAAGTCGATTATCTCCCTTGATTACTAGCAAATGATTCCCCTTCAAAGCCTCAACATGCTTACTATCAAAATTTCATGAATTCAACAAAATGCGTCGTTATAACTCAATTATGGACCAATCCATCCGTGTCAAAGCCTGTCTGCCTGGTCGCACAACCAATTCCCAATTCTTATAAAAACCAATAATACACGATACATCTGTGAAACAACTGCCCAAAACAATGGCAACAAATCCCGAAACATCGACACAAAGTCCGAACGCTCATACGATCAATGACAATGATCAACTAATAAATTAAACGAGAATATCATCGACATGATAAAATCCAATACGACCAACCAAAGGTCAAAACACAACCGAGAATATCATCCACATGATAAACTCCAATACTACCAATGAACGATCAACAATAATCGAGAATACGCTCGCACGGTAAGCTCCAACATGATCAACACAGAACCACAGGGACAGATATACGAAAGAATAAAATTCTCAAAACGTTACACAAATCACATACAGTGGATCTCAAAGAAACACACCCAACTGTTCAGCATACCCCTCGGGTGTACGAACAACTAGTCACAAACCGTCGAACATACCCAATCATACTCCAATCAATATGGCTCAAAGTCAAAAAAATCACTATAGCCAAATCACGCTACTACCACACCAATCGATCCACATAGCACCTATGCCCCGGTTCTACAAAATCCAAAGTTCTAAAATCATATTATGTACATGAATCTACAACACGCAGCATATTCCTCTTATCTAATCAACCAACTGATCACCCCTGGATAACCAAACTACCATACTAAAGTTCGAATCTCTTTTTATCGTACCATTGATGTGTTATCCAGTTTGTGAGTCTCACTCATAACTTCACCATGATATGCATTATGTACTAAATTTGTGCGTATACCAATCACATTTTCAAAACGGCCTTGAAATCATATAATCTTGTCAATAAAAACCAATTTCCGAAAGTTTTTTCAAGAATTTCAAACTCAAGACATATATAGTCGTAGACTACAAAAATCATTTTCCGAATTTTTTTTAAACAGGATCCCTTATGTCAAGTATTCGATGACAATTCTTTTTAAATACATATGATTAAATAAAATGAAATTATGCAAATACTTGACTACATCCATACTCTTGTATACCATTTCGGATCGTCACCAATTCCACTGACATTCCATCGGAAAACAACACGATAGAGTTCCAAAATCTTAATGTATAGATTTCGATAAAAACTCCTTTTCCGCATATGACTCGCAACGTCGACCATTATCCCATCCTGGATCACCTCAACTATGCTATGACAAAACATTGAATAATCAACAAATCAAACACAATGAAAGACTACACGAGAAGTTTGATTTGGACAAATAAACCAAAACCCCAAAAGGTAGTAATAAAATAGATAAACGATTGGTAAAGTGTTTTACAAATCTCGGGAGTTTTAGAAAACAGAAAAGCCTTTTACGACTTCATGTCCAAAGTTTAAAGCCTTTTTGAAACATTAGGGTCTTAGCCCATATCCCGTTCCATATTACAAGAAGTTTATAAAGTAGAAAACCCTTTTGGACCCCAAGTCCTGAGATATGAAACTATTTCAAAATCGATTAGGTCTCGGCCCAAAATCGTTTTCCGTAAAACATCCGTAAAACATTCATTTTGAAAAGTATCATTTTCATATGTTCATAAACAGTTTCGTGTAATGAACTAGCATGACTACATATTCCTCTCAACAATCCACAGCAGTTCTCCCAAGTACGTAATTCCATTTTCCAAGTTTACTCGACCTTTTGATTTTCCATAATCATAGTTCCTCAAGATCACCAGTTCTGTCCCATCTATTATATTCTGCTATTTCATACTGTAACACATGATATCCTTCTGAATCTCAGAACATATCAACTTATAACTACAAATAATTTCAATACAATCCAAAAATCCAAATACTTGCAGATCGTGAAGCCGGCGATTTCCCGTGATACTGGCACCTGCCTCAACTCTAGAAAATACTCGATACAGATATTTTCAAAATATACATTTTGCAAAATCAGTTCAACTCAAAATACGACACATCTCTTTCCAAAGAAGCACGTTAATACTATTTGGAAAAGTTTAAAACAACCACAGCACCACACCAGTAAATCACATAACACAAGCACGACTGATCAATAAAAACCCAAAACTCTAACACTTGTCAACAGACAACTAGAATGACATGACAAAAACATGACTCGACTCGACCTGACAGCCTAGGTTTTCACAACCTAAGCTCTGATACTATATTCTGTAACACCCCTAGAGCCATCCGGGAATATTACAACGTCGTGGGCCCCAAAACGGAACCCACAAGGCTAAAAGATATTTTACAAACATCTCAAATACGCCTAAGCGGCGATGATGGTAATATCTTTAAAAATATTCGAAGACTTTATAAAATCCATTTATCAAAACCATCGTAAAATCTCATTTGAAACTACAAGGCCCGAAATGCCAAAACTCAACAGTTTAAAAGCATACGTTAAGCCATCGCTGACACGTACCGACAAAATAGTTTAGAAAATGATTTTCCAAAATAAACCCTAGTTCTCAAAATACTAGAAACCCATTTTCAAATATACTCGCAGCGGATATAACAATTGACTAACAAATACTATTGCAGCAGAAAAAACGACAACTAGTCATGGTACTCAATTCACAAACACACGCCACACCCAGTATCCTCCGGGAAGCTCATCTCTTCACGACCGCTACAAGCTCGATAACGCAAGAACCTAAAAACAAAGCCCACAATGGGGCCAGCCATAATATCCAACAATGATAACGATCACATCACGTCAATAATTACATATCAATGAAAATACAGGTAAGGATACTACCAATATAATCTTACCGCCATAACCTTACCAACTCGTGATAATCCTTACCAAAGTAATCCATACCAGAATTCACATCTCGTATCCTCAACAACAAAATGAACTCATACCTAAACATCTGTAATATCAGGATTATTTATGGAGTATTTCATCTGTATTTGAACCTTGTATTATTTTGAATGATGATATTGAAGTATGATATTTATCATTTGTATCCTTGTACATGAGTATGGCAACATGTAAATTTTTATCCATGCATATACATGATAACGTACGCTAAGAATGTAGCTTAACGTATGTTACCTGTTAATAATAACGTACGCTACGAATGAAGCATAGCGTACGTAATGCAGTCAATTATTGAGTAGGTCGGCTAGCACATGGGGTAACTGGTGGTGGACTCGACCAAGATACCCACCAGATTCGCACGACATGAACCTGGACACTTTTAAGTCAATGGACTTTAACGTATGTTATGGACGATATGTAGCGTACGCAAATTGTATGGATTACGTATGTAACATGATAAGTGTAGCGTACGTAATGAAGTTCAGAAACAAGACAGTGAGCTATTTTGGACGATAACGTACGTTATGAAGTAGTTCTAGCGTACGTAACACTCAGAAAGTTATAAATGGGGCAACACCTCATTTTATTTCATTTCGTTCTTTTGCCTCTAGCTTCACCATATTTCGTCCCCAGAAGATTTTCAGCCCCTTTTAACACACTTAGATCACTTGTTACTGAATCATTGAGATTGGAAGATACTACTTGATTATTGAAGACTAATTATATTGGACTTTGGAGTGGAAATCATCACAAGTCGGCGTTGAAGCAACCAGAGTTGAATTTTACTTATAGTCTCAGTATTTTCTTCATCTTAAGGTATGTTATATTACTTCCAACCTTGAAGTTATGTTATTAAGGACGATATGTTCACATTACCTAGAATAGTAGATCACTTTGACGATGTATGCAACCTAGAATCATGTTTAAACAATGATGATCGAGTTATTATGGTTAAGAACACCGTAGTTGAACCTTGTTATGGCAAAGGATGAGAATAGTGTTCTGAGAATTATAAACCATATCAAATGTTATCGTCATATTGATCGTAAACTTAGTGTTGATATCCACTTTTACTAAATGGATTTTGGAAAGAATCATCAAAGTTGTACTCTTGCTTATAAGTTGGAATAAGTAGTTCACCTTCAAGATAAGCCTAGATATAATGACGATATTAGATCAAGTACATCAACCATAGATCAGCCGAACTTTACATGAGTATTATAATCAAGATTGAGAATAGTGTTATGATGATATTCGTATCCTTGAATTTGGAGATATTAAATCCGTAGATCATTCATGAGCATGATATATATTGGAAGATGTTATAAGTTACTCATTGAAGATTCGTAATACTCCGTCACTAATCGAGACAGTCGTCTGCCCAGTGAGAAACTGACATGCATGTTTAACGTATGTTAAGCTTTATAACTAACGTACGCTATCTGGCATAATTAACGTACGCTACGTTTGGTACGTAACGTACGTTATACTATCAGGCGAGACAAGTTGACTAATCAGAGAGGAACTGTCGATACACGGTTAACGTACGTTAGACTTCATTGTTTACGTACGCTAACGAGTAATTTTAACGCACGTTACAAAGGATATGTAACGTACGTTATGTAGGCCAGACAACTTTTGTTTTATGAACTTTCGGCCGTAAATTGGATTGTTAGACATTCGTACGACGTGAGATAAATTCTATATTATTTCTTTTGTTAAGGTTCGAGCTTAGCAACGTTTTTAATCGAAGGGGACGACCTTCGAGCATTTTGATATTCGTGGAAGTCTTTCTTGTCTTCGAATCGAGGCAAGTACCTTAATTGTTTTATGTATTGATGTTATACATATTATTGTACATGTATGTCGTTGTATGTCCACCTCGTGTTGGTCCGACGGGATCATCGGGGGATCTATGCTAGCGTGCGCTGGATCATCGGACGGGTTTTTCCACCTCGGGTTGGTTTGACGGAATCATCGGGGGGTCTAGGCAGTGAACGCTGGATCATTGGAATTACCATGTGTATGTTGTGATATCATGTTGTGATTATCATGTATGTATGTTATTATTTGTGTTTCTCGCAGGGGAAGACTCATTGGTTCTTTTGTCATTTATATTATTATTATTATTATTCGTGAGATGTTGAATAATATGTTGTGGTACTTGTACTAGCAATCGTTGTGCTAACCCATTCGGGGTTAACATTTGTTTATGTTCAGGATCCAGGAGAGTAGGGAAACAACCACTGGAGTTGCATGACGACGAGGGTGTAAAGTGATGTTCCGGCCGGGTTTATTTGTCTGTTGATTGTATCATTTTAATAAGTACTCGAGTACGTAGTAATTTATGATGATTTGGATTTGGTGATGTATTAATACTTTTCCGTTGAACATTCGTACTTTCAGTATTGGTCAAAACTGTTGTATTTTATTTCCGTTATTTTCATACGTTGGTATCTGTTAATGTCTTTTCAGTTCTTCAGCCTTGTAAATCCTTGTGTAAAGGATTTACGACGCTGTAACATTCCTCAATATATCGGGGGTGTTACAACATCTGTACTGTACCTCAAGCAATACCCAAGGTTCTCAAAACATCATAACTCACTAATACGAAATATACCAACTTTGACCAATTCAATCTATCGGACATTATTATCAAATCTCAACACGAAAATTGATTGTCCATCAAAGACAAATACCAAAAAGGAAATATGGAACATACCCCAGGATACGAAATGACACGATGAATCACGTCAGTCTAATCCGAGATCAGATCAATACAACATACGGACAAGGTCCTAACACAAGACCTATAAATGCATACTCACATGACGACATCAATATGCCCACAATAATAACAACAATGTATAGTCAATGAAAATCCGATGACCCAGCGCACACAGCATAGATCCCAAGATGACCATGTTAGATCAACACGAGGTGGATAACCAATAATATACATATGCACAACAACAACACATGGTAATCCAACGATCCAGCGCACACATCATAGATTCCCATGATGATCCCGTCGGACCAACGCATGGTGGAAAACCCATCCAATGATCCAGCACACACAGCATAGATACCCAAGATGATCCCGTCGGACCAACACGAGGTGGACACGAAAACAATGCACAAATGCATATTAACAACAATACATAAATGCATGACAATAAAAATACACGAATGTATCACAATATAATCGACACAAAATGACAAAAATGATTAGAGTACTTGTCCCGAATCTTTCGAGAGCAATCTCGATGTCAAAACCATCACCAACAATTTCCTCAATATCCGATGATCCAAAAGTACCACAGACTATAGATAACTAATATCCTCGTCTTTACCTTAATGTATCCTCGATACCCAAATATACCAATAACAAATGTAAATCATATATATTATGATTTAATTCACAAAATCAGAACACAAAGTACAATCCCAAATCTCCATAGTTCACAACTAAAATCATTGTTATACGAATTATACAAATGAAACTGAAACCATTCAATAAATATTAGAAAGTGAGCAAGTAATAACTTGCCTCGATACGATACGATGATAGTGAAGCTGCTACCAATTCCTTGCCTTCGTCTACAAGCTCCTCGGTCCCGGCCAAAGCAATTCCCGAACATACTCAAACTCGACCGCAACATATTATTCTAGTCAACGATCAATTATCACAACCTATTGAAGTAATAAATAAACAACAATCCGATAACAATCAATAACCGACATAGCCAACCATCAAACTCAACGGTTCAAAGATACCTAGATCATATAGAAACCAAATAATCCAACTCAACAAATACGAACTCATATCTACAATACAAACCGCAACTCCGGTAATCATATAAACGATCAACTCATCCCGGTAACAAGGATTACATAACATAGTCTATTCCGAATTCAACCCCCTAGATGAATTAACAATATTCCTCCTTGTTTGTAATTGTAAATTCACGATAAAATAATACGACCGACATAATCGACAATCCGAACTATCTAAATAGTTCAATACCATTGATAATCATGTTCTAAGATTAACCATAATCTTTCCTCATTATCATGATTCATATTTCAACAAGAACATATGAAATTAACCACTACAATCAACATAATATTGGTTTTAATTATCAAATCCATGTTTATAATAAAAACCATTATATATCCCATCACATATTCCTCTTTGATGTGATATTTATCAAGAACACCAAGAAAACCATTATTTCATAATCATGTTCATAACAAACAACATATTGAAGACATATATAATCATATTCTTCCACATACAAGTCACATAACCTCAAGAATCACAACAACACCACCATAACCATCATCATACGAAGAAGATATCAACAACAACATCCAAATCCGAAATTAAAGAGAGGAGTTATCCAACATAACTCTTAAAGAAGAACCACAACATTCAAAACCTTCAAGAAACATCAAGGATTCCAAACCTCAAGCTTTTAATCGAACCATCAAGGTCTCAACCAAGGTGGAAGGGTCTGGAATAGACTTAGAAGTGAAGAGGGATGAAGTTTGGGAGGAAGATATCTATTTCTTCTCGTGAAGAAATGAAAGACGGATCCTTATTTTATAACCTGCACAGATCATTACGTACGTTAACACCCAACACTAACGTACGTACGACCTACTAACGTATGCTACATGTCCTATATAGTATACGTAATCAGCATCTAGAGCTCACTGCCTCATTTCGTACCTTATATTACGTACGTAACACCTGTGCCATAGCGTACGTAACATAGAGTCGACTTGTTATAGTGATATACCCATTTAACGTACGTAATGAGCAATCCGTTGCGTACGTTAACCTCTTCGTTGACTTGCCTTTTGCACGCCAGCCGAAAGTTGCCGACCATGGGACTCACTTGTCAGTCATAGCCTGATCCTGTCCAATTCTCTTCATAATGTACGTTATGTACTCTACGTAACGTACATTACTACTGTGTCTTAACGTACATAAGCTCCTTCGCTTAACGTACGCTACGTTTGTATTGACAAAGTTCTCTGATCAGGCGACTGCATCTCACCTGATACTTTAATGTATGTAATGCATGATACATAACGTACGTTATGCTTACCAACTTAACATACATAAGCTCCTTAGCTTAACGTACGTAATGGCTTCTGAACTTAGCCAAAAATAGTTGCTCCTGCCTGTCGTCTCAACATACCGAATACGCATACACAACATACTGAATACATATACTCATCCCAATGATATACCTGATATTAAAACAACCTGATACGCGATGTCTTGAAATGAAATTGTCCACCAAGTACGACGATTATACCAATGCAGATGTCTCAGTCCTTCAATTATTTTATCCATACTATACAGATTCCACACTGTGCAGTATAACTCGAATAAAATAACCTTAAACAACCGTAGTAGAAATTCAGGATATTACAATGCATAAATTGTTGATCAAGTCCAAAAGGATAAGGAAATCACTATATAGACTCAAATAGGCACTGCGGGCTTAGTACGAGACACTGTGACTGTATCTCATCAACAGCAGATTCGAGAAGGGTGTTGTAGGCAAGACACTTTTCAAGGTACCTGAAGGCAATTATCTTCTTATGGTACATGTTTATGATGATAGTAGTTTTGGTTCAACTACCAAGATATGTGCAGGAAGTCATATCATCTCATACAAAGTAAATTTCAAATGAATATGATAGGAGAACTTAGTTTTTTCGTAGGCTTGCAGGTTAAGAATTTTCCTACAAGAATTTTCATTAGCTAAGAAAAGTACTGCAAAGAGGTACAAGGTTCGGGTTGAACTTCTCCAGTACTTCACCAACTCCAGTGAGCACTTCTATCCAGATAAACAAAGATGATGCTAGTAAACTAGTAGATCAAATGCTCTATAAGAAACTGATCTGATTGCTCATGTACCTTACAGCAAGCATGCCAGACATTATATTCGTTGTAGAAGTGTATGCGAGATAACCACTTGCACCCAGAGAATCACACCACAATTTTGCAAAGAGAATCCTCAAGCATGTCAAGGGAACCTTTAATGTAAAAGATGATTCGACCTTGTTAGCGATAGCGACTGTGATCTCCATAGCTGTAAGATGGATAGGAAGAGCACAAATAGGACATGTCACTTTCTTGTACCAAGACTTGTATCCTGGTTCAGCAAGAAGAAACTGTCTAATTTGCTATCTACAATCGAATCAGAGTATTATGTTGCTATAAGTTTTTGTTTGCAGATACTTTGGATGAAGCTATAGATTCAGGACTATGGGATTAAGGCTAAAGAGACGTCCATCTTATGCTAACAGTAAGAGTTCAGTAGCAATCACACACACCTTATATGCACTCAATAACGAAGTATATTGATATAAAGCATTACATAATCAAGGAGCACGTCAAAAAGAAGCATACCAGGATTGAAAAGGTTCACACAAACGTACAAATAGCAGACATCTTCACAAAACCACTCCGTGAGATAAGATCTTGTCTACTCTAGGAACTGGATTACTACAACTTGACTAAAGCCCTGTAAGATTTTCATTTAGTATTACTCATCCATTAGGGTAATTTTGTATTTCCTATGAGCATAGTATTCTATACTTATTACTCTACATACAACAATCCATCAGTATAGGAAGATGAGGACATAACGGTTCTTCCTATAGCTATATCATACATTAAATAAGGGAGAACACTGTATAACCCTTGAATACATCATAGATCACCAATTTGTGTAAGAATTAAATTATATATGCTCCAATTAATGGGTAATGATATTCAAATTCGGGTAAAGCATACACACCACAGGATACTAATTTTTTTCAATCTTATCAAAATGTAATGCTTCTCAATGTACTGCTTCTTGCCTGTTCCCCACATTGGCACAACTTCCTCAAGTATAAATTTCACCACAAAGTACAACTCTTTTCCCTCCTGGATGAGGGGTTGGATAAAGTCTTTTCTAGTTCTCCTCTTCTTGTAGGAGGGTCCTGATCCTCAGCTGAGTTTTTCCTTTTCAATTTTTTGGAGGTTGTTCCTGCTTCTGGATAATGGATGATTGTAGGAGGGGCACTTCTGGGAATAACAGCTAAGGATTCGTTCCGCTTGCTCCTCATTTCTTCCTCTTTTTTTGCCAGCATCAATGAGTTGTGTCAGCTATTCTTCCACCTTGGTCATAAAGTCTTGCATGGCAAGGGGTAGACTGACTGAGGTAGGTGTTGTAATATCCGTGTACTTTATTAATAATGTATTCTTGGCCATATTCTATTGGGAGTTGGTTTGGGAAAGTTCCATATTATATTGTTTGGTGCCTGGAATCGTGTGTATATTGGGGTTGGAACTGGTATGTTGGTTGTTAGTGATGGTCGAGGTATGTGCTTGTCAGGATGTGCTCTTTCTGACCAAACTTCATAATGGTGATGCTGAGAAGCAGCAGTTAGCACACGCTAGACTATGTTGCTAGCGCGCGCTAATCATGCATTGGTAGCGCACGTTAATTGGCTATGGTAGCACACGCCATTATGGCTGCTCAGTACATGCAGAGGTTCTGGACTCTACTCGGAAAAACTAATAGGTAGCGCACGCTAACCATTACGGGTAGCGCACGCTAGCGCGGCCAGTGTAGAATGTTCTGCACCACCTTTCAAAGCTGGTGGACTACCTTTCAGCCCGATAGCGCACACTACACCTTGCCTGTAGCGCGCGCTAATCACATCCAGTATAAATAAGACAACATGGTTCACTTTACGTCATTTCTTCTCCCTTCTTTTTCCTTCCGATGACCAGGGCGACATCAGGGTCGGGAAAATGTGGATATTGGCCGGATTTCACTACCAAACAACGTTTTAGAGTTCCTGGAACAAAGTTAACAAGATCTTAATAGTTTTTATCGTCCGGATTAAGGTAAATCATTCGAAACCCTAGTTCTTCATATTTTAGGGTTTTGTTGAGGTTTCATCCTCTAAAGTCCAGTTCTAGCCGTGATTGTGCTAGATTATGATGTTGTAATTATAATCCTTTGCTTTTTGTTGAAGTTTACGGATTAAGTTTTGAGTTTTCTTCCGAAGTTGTGTATGATCCATGCTGACCCCATAGTGTCCGATTGATTGTCCCTGAGAGTATAACTTAGGGTAAACCTTTCCGTTTCCATCGTACTGTGTTTGATATAGTGATGTGTTGTGCTAGGACCTGATCATTGAGGAAAGTTCGGGCAGCAGGTCCTTTCACTCACTGTTCCCTGTACCATTGTAATTGAGGCAAGTACTTTGATTGTGTTTGATGTACTTCGTGTGAATATGTGGAAAATGTGATTTTATGAAAAGTGGTAATTTCAGAAAATGTGATTTTTGCCATTTCGTGAAAAAGTGATGATTTCTGAAAATGCGACATGTGGTCACGTGCCAAGTAAAATCAGTGAGGGTCCCCTGGGTTCCGTAGACCGAGGCTTCTGCAGTTCACTTGGTAGGGTTGTATAGCCAGAGGGGCCTGACGAGGTCTCTTTGGGGAGTGGTATGTATCTCGCATGAGGTATAGTGCCAGTATAGCCCCAGTTGTTTTGTGATGATGATTGTGGTATGATATTCCGGAGTATCCGTGGTGGCACTGTGAATTCTAGAATTGTTGTACTTGCATCGGCTTATTGCTGACCCCTTCTGGGGTGGATATACTTGTTGTGTATTCAGGTACAGGTCTTAGTGGCGAGTCGGCGCAGGAAGGGCACGAGGATGACGAGCAACACTAATATCATGTGTTATTTTGAGTCGGTGGTCGTTTGGTCATGGTCAGAGTTGTGTTTTGGTTTTTGTACTCGCGCGGGTACTGTCATATATGGTTTAATGTGTTGGTGTTAGTTTTTGTTGATGTTGTTGGATCAGTTGTGATTTGTTGTATCTGTTGTGATCCAACAGCACCATGTATTGGTATGCTTTGTGATGTATGTCATATTGGAGTTGATGTTGGTTATAAAGTGTGGGAATGTCTCGGTTTCGTTAATGATTAATGTTTTTTATGTTGACCTAAGCCTGGTAGGTTCTACAAAAGTAATCTACGATGCTGTAATATCTCTATAAATCACGGGGGTGTTACAGAATGTGGTATCAGAGCTTAGGTTTATGGATACCTAGGTTGTCGGTGTTTTGGGTCTGTCAAAGTTGAGTTGGTCATTTCTATATGATATCACTGGGTTGCTGCCATCTCGTGCGACCTGCGCTGTAAGTCTCTCTGAATTCTAATTCCTTCTGCCTAAATTATTTTAGTCTGTTTCCGAATATGCTTGTATTTTGAGTTCCTCTTGTGAATTGTGTTCCATTGGAGTTGTGCCTATTGATTTTTGATCTTATTAGAGACCTACGGGAAAACCAGAATAGCCATTTGGTATTCCTACGAATTGTGTCTATTATTTTCCTCCCCTTATACGTCTAAGGAACTGGTGCATATTGACGTAAGGAGAAGGTAAGTCTTTCGATTGTAAGCTCGCTCCTATGTGAGTGTGGTGGTTGTATTGTGTTAATTCGATTAACTCTGGGTTGAGGGGCTGGAATTTGTTGATGGTATTAGGATTGTTGGGATGTGCATGAGTATACTATACGGTCCGGGTGAAAATAGTTACATAATGTATATTGGAAAATCGGGAATATTATCAATTCTTACATTCCATTGAGAATGAAATTTTAAGTGTCGGTTTTATCCACTGCATGAACATTTTCTTAAAAGTGGTGCTGTGGACTTTTTCAAGCAGTGAAGACCTATAGACGTCTTATATCTGGTCACGTATTTCGGTGAAAACTTTTTCTCAAGTAAACGTTTTGGTAGAAGAGGAAAGATTTTTAAATTTGCGGTATTTGAAATGTAAATCCTTTTAACTAGTTACGACATTTTAAAACTTTGTTTGCAACTTGAAAGTTGACATGAGAAATAAAACTTCCTCTTCTAAAGTATTCACGAGTTTTGGGCGAAACGTGGCTCGCCCCTTATTTGCAAAAGATTGTGTTTCGAACATGGTATTATCATTCCTGTCAGAAGACCAAAAGTTGATTTTAAGCATAATACGCATGTATATATATTCTCACCCTTGTATATAGTATACATGCCTCCCAAATTCGACGTTCTAGTGTTGCCTACTTTGAGTACTTGAGATCGGACGATACCTTATGAAGCCCCCTCAGTAACTGAGTTGACATGCGGGGCAAGCAAACAGAAGACATCTGGAAGATTTTGGGCATAAGTGCTCAGAATTGTGATCAAGTTGATGGTGTAAACATTAGGTTGTTCTGTACACCCTCGTGGTAATAATCCTCTTTACCCAGAGGTAGGATTTCAATTTAGTTGTTAGTGACCTTCTGATGATTCTTTGTGTGATGTTGTACACGTACGAACCGATGGTGTTCGGATTTGTATGTTGCCGTTTATTGGTAACCTTCAGTTCTAATGCTGATTGAGATATGTTCACAACCATTTTACTGAATTAGAACAGTTAGCTACGCTATCTTGTGGACAGCGCACGCTAACGCGAGATGCAGAAACTACTGCATTTGACTGAGAGTTCGGCAGCACAGGCTATGTAATTATGTAGCGCGCGCTAAGGTGTAGCAGTTAGCGCACGCTACAGAGAGAGTAACGCGCGCTAACTGGTAGTTTGGGGTAGTACAGAAGCTACTGGACAACCCAGTGAGGTTGGGGTTCTCCTTAGCGCACGCTAAGCTTGTAGTTAGCGCACGCTAATCTGTCCGGCATATATGCCGGACAGTAATCGTGTCTCATCATTTCCACTCTTTTCCTTTTTCTCCGCGGGTTACACCAAGATGTGAATCGAGGCGACTAAGGTTCGTGATCTTGGCCGATTTTGTTCAAAGGTGTTTTGGAGTATAACATCTTCTAATCTAGTGTTCTTCGTCAGATCGAGGCAATTCCTTGATTTTCTTGAGTTAACCATTTTGTAGATTTTGTTCTTAATCTCATTTCCAACCCGATTCTGACGGATCAATTGATGTTAAATATTGTTGTTGGCCATGTATTATGAATTGTATATCCATAATTACGACTTTTTCAACTCGATTGATGATTCTAAGGATTGTGAGGAGCCGGCAACAATTAACGTTCGATCAAATGTCTGGAAACTATCGGAGAACAAAGCAAACGATCAAGGGGCGTCCAGTATCCCAAATGTTGGCAAGTGATGCTTTCATAATACGTCGGAATTGTTGATGCTTCCGACAATTGTGGCTTTGATTCCTTTTATCTTCTTGATTTCTATCTCTAACTTGGTAGTTCTACGCTTCGAGGATAAAACTCCCTTTGAGGGGGAGAAGAGTATAATGATCGAGATTCTTGTGCTTGTACAATTTAGGGCCTTAAACCCCTATGTTTAGCTCTATCGTCGCACCGCAGAACTTGCGAGTTTGGTGGTACTGCGATGATTGGCTTGATGTCTGAGCTTATCATAATTTTGCTTTTCATCATGTACTAGTTTCAAGATCTCGTTGTATAACTCCACTTTCGTTGAATGTTGGACCATAATCATTTTGGTAACTCGTGATTCTACCCGAGCAAATCATATCTAATTGTGTTGTGCTTTATTTTGATCTCAGCTTATGCCGTTTATTGAATCGCGTCACTATTGAGAAATTCTCGTAATGTTAGTCTTCATTCCGCATTCGTTAGAATTCTTAGAGATTTGGCCATCCGACCTTATGAAGTTGCTTGTTACGTTATTGCCTTGTTTTCGTTGTTCTAAATTTCGGGGACAAACTTCTCTATTTAAAGTGGATCATGATACCCGAGTTTTTAACTTCTGTATTTTTCCATCCGATCGACTCGCTTGTGTTCGATGATACCTTCTAAATTTGTTATGTTCTTCGGGTTTTTCGTTCGAATGAGTTGATGCCCATGGGAAATAGGTTAAAGATGATGCGAGGGTCCGTGGTTTCATGATGGCTTCTATGAATAATGAGCTTCAGAGGGGCCATGAGAAAATGCCCTCTTCAAGGGCGATTCTGGCACATCTAACTGAACTTTATGGGTAGCACAATCGAACTGCTCGGTATGAGATATCGAAATAGTTATTTAGTGCTCGAATGAAGGAAGGAGAGAAAGTTGGGGACCACGTCCACAAAATGATATCTATGATCGAGAGATTGGAGGCTCTGGATTTTATTATGCATGTTTTCCTCCAGACATTCTTCAATCACTTCTCGACTCCTTCTCTCAATTTGTCATGAACTTTAACTGCAATGAGATTGCATTTAATTTAGTTGGGCTAATGAACAAACTGAGTACGACACAATCTCAGATGAAGACTAGGCCGAAGGAGGTTGCTCTTGTAATTTCTTCTGGGCCTTGGAGGTCTAAGAACAATAAGAAGAAAGGTAAGAAGGAGTTCAAGCCAAAAGGTGAGGTACAGAAAGATAAGGGCAAAGCCCCAATGGTTCAAAAGAGAAAGGGCCCAAGAAAACGGACATATGCCTCAACTGCGGTGAGCTAGGACACTGGAGGAGGTACTACCTAAAACTTGACCGAAATGCACCTTTAGGTATGGAACTACTGGTTTTGGAAATAAATTATTCTCTAACTGTATATTCTACTTCTTGGATACTTGATTCTGGTACGAGTTCTCACATCTATACAATGAATCAGGATCTTGAACGAAGTAGGATGCTGGATTTAGGGAATGTGATGGTTGTAATATCCGAATTTTTAGTATAATTTTTTCGCGTTATTTTATCTGAGATATGCTGCATAGCTTGGTGTCTATACAGTATGGATATAATAATTTGAAGACTGAGACAGCTGTATTTGTATAATTGTCGTACTTGGTCGACAATTGCATTTGAGGATATCGTGTATCAGATGTATCGTATGAGAATATTTTGGGACGAGTATATGTAATACCCGGTTGTAATTCAGTAATTATCATTCAGTATGTATCATTCAGTAATTTCACTCATTAATGATCATTTGTCACTCATATTCAATCATGGTATTCATCGTTCAGAATAATTGTATCGTGTATCAATCGTCGTTCATCACTAATATAATTGGAGTTCCGTGCCGTGTTTATCATCTTTGTCATTTTTCATTGTGGGCTGTGCGTGAGGAGTAGCGCACGCTATGTACTCTTTCTAGCGCACGCTAATTGAGTACAGGTAGTGCACGCTACCACTCAGCATTAGCGCACGCTAATGTTACCCTGACAGCAGTCCAGAAGGTACTGGACTGCAGGTGAGTTATAAGTAGCGCACGCTACGAGTGGTAACTAGCGCGCGCTAGTGGGTTGTAGTAGCGCACGCTAATAATTGCTGTAGCGCGCGCTAAGGACGGATCAGGTCGAGTCCAGTGGCTATTGGACTGCACTGGATTAATTCATAGCGCTTGCTATGAGTGATATTTAGCGTACGCAAACGGTGTAGTAGCGCACGCTAAATATTGGATGTAGCGCACGCTACCGAGGTCAGATCAGAGGACAGACGGTTTCTGGATTCTAGTACTGGGCATCTAATAATTCGTTAGCGCACGCTAACCATGGGTATTAACGCACGCTAATGGTATGGTTGTAGCGCATGCTACAAAAGGTACGTAGCGCACGCTACCGTGTTCAGACAGTGGGTACTGGACTACCCAAAACACCCGTTAGCGCACGCTAAGAACTGGGGCTAGCGCGCGCTAAACTGGGATTGCTATAAATAGGACAGTTCAGTCCTTAATCCGTCATTTATCACTTCTCTTCGTTTCTTCGGCGGTTTCGGGTGATTCCGGGCGATTTGGAGAGTGTTCTTCGAGGAGTAATCATCAAGCATCATCTTCAAGCTTATCTTTTGGATTAATCATCATTTCAACATCCTCATCACATCGAATCTAAGGTATTAATCTCTTGGATCTAGAATTTTGGATTTTTGGGTTTTTCCTTCCAATTTCTTCGTATAAGCTTGGATTATCATTGGAATATGTTAGATATGGATTATTATCTTGGATAAATATATTCCTACAGATTTAATGGCTATTTTCGGAATTATTTCAAGAACCCTTGGGGTTGACTTCGGTTAATTGGGGATTTTCCGATTGATGTGGTTGTAATCTTGAATTGTGGATTCCTATTGGATCATTGATATCATTGAAGTGTTTTCATAGTTCGAAATACTCATTTTGGTGTTGGTTTCGATATATTCGGGATTGGATATTTTCGAAGTTGTGTGGTTGGTTACGTATTCGTTAGAATGCCCCTATTAGTTTGATTATCGTTGTATCGACTTTTGGGTTAGTCGTGTTTTGTTGCTTGACACGTGTATTGATCGGTTGTTGGTAATTATTGTTATTCGAGGTTGTTCGAGCGACCGGTATCTCGATTAGGACGTTGTTCGTGGAAGGACATTGTCATTGGTATTGTGTAAGTTAATTCTTACTCGGTTAAAAGGATACTCATTCCTTTTGTTGTTGATTGCTCATAATCATAACTCATTCATCATGGTATTAATCATATTGAGACTTGTAATTGTCGAATAATCATTTTATTCACGAGGAATGACGGTTCCAAATCATTTCATTGGGTTATCAATCACGTCACTATTATTTTCATCTCGGTGAGTCATCTTGGCCTTGTCGAATTATTATTCATTGATTTTCATTGTGGTCATTCTCGTTCATATGACCTTCTGGGTTCATATTGCGTGGTCGGGTGTGGCTGTGTGGAATTCTTAGTCGGGCACACGATGGTCATGTATTGGGTTCACCGATACGTTGGACCGTGCACATGGTAACGCTTACCTCCGTGAGACTAATTAGGTACAAGGACGGGTGTGTCCGGTCATTCGTCTTGTACACTTGCACAGAACATTACGGGCGTACTATGATACTCCTCTTCAGCGTAATTCATAACTAAGGATATTTCATAACTTCAGTTAATTCATGATTGTGTAATTTCAACCCTTGAGGATTGTTATTTTGTGTAACTGACCCCGTTGGGGGATTTTGTTTTCAGGTCACGGCAAGGCAAAAGCACGAGAAGAGCATGTTGACGGAGAGGAGTCCCAGTGATACTAGTAGGGGGCCCCAGTCGTTCCGGTCATTTCAGTCGTTTCAGTTATTTCAGTCGTTTTAGTCATTTCTATTTCTCTTCATTTGTATTTTCCGCTGCAAATTCCGGTTGAGATGCTTATTTATTCAGGGTGGTGTATTTTATCTTCATATAAAATATACTAGTATTCTGTATTGTCCTGCTGTATTGTACTTAAGCTCCTCATCGGAGTATTTGGTAATATAATGTGGTTCGGTACTACAATTATATTATTTAATTCATCAGTTTTCATTCGCCTGGTGGGTCCTAAATGGGGTCCACGGCACTGTAATATCCGCCTAGTTGGGGTGTTACAGAGTTGGTATCGGAGAGTGGTTTTGAATACTACCTTCCGAGTCATGTCTCATTTGAAATCATCGTCATCGGACTAGTATCATTGGACTTTCGCATCACGTGTGACCTGTGCAAATGCCGAGCTAATCAGACCAAGAACTGTAAGATTTCTAACGCCATGGTATAATTTCTGGCAATTATCATTCATTCATAATTCATCAGTTAACAATCCTCAATCATCATTTTCATTTTGACCAGGACGGTCATGTTAATCCATTAATCACTCAATTCACTTCATTACTTAGTTGTTGATCTGGAAGATCATATCATTAATCTTGTTAACTTGTTCAAGATAATCATTTCAAGAATTTCATCAGATAATCATGTCACCTCAGTTAATCATTCATATAATCACTATGTTAGAGCGCATATGCTCATTTTCATCATTTCATGACGTAAATCATAATGCGGTACTCACACGAGATCTATGATCATCATGCGACTTTCCTACTTCAGTATGGAGAGAGCAGGCAGAGGACGCGGAGGGAGAGGCTGCGGTACGGGCCGAAATCCGGGAAATAATCACTCACCACCAGGAAGTCGTACCCAGGACTCAGCTCGATCGGAAGATGTTCGGGTTGATCCACTCACTTTTATGCAGGTCATGATGACCCATATGCAATTGCTTAATCATCATTGCGCCACTCTGGCCGAATTAATCGAGAAGACTCTCACGTACAAGCCTGCTGCTAAGGAAATTGCTGAGCAGCAACCTTCATCTGGCAGCAAGAAATCAACGAAGCGTAATCAATTCGAAGGCGGTCAGTCAGCCTTCAAGAAGCCTCGTGCGGGCCCTAACTTTTCGGAGCAACCTCCTAAGGCGCCTAAACCTGCGGGATCTCATTCCCGAGCGCCCGGTGCGACCATCACCTGTTTCAACTGCGGGGGGCAGGGCCATTTCAGCACTAGATGTACGACGCCGTCTATCACATGCCATAACTGTGGAATTGTTGGGCATAAGGCCCGTTTTTGCCGAAGGGACTCCAAGTCAGCTCCAGCGGCATCTCAGGCCCCGAAGCAACCAGCGATTCAGAATCAGACTACTCTGTCAGCGTCGTTTAAGACGATGGAAGCAAATAAAGTCGGAGCTCATATTTATCAGTCGGGGGCCGGCAAGTCCTGGATTCATGTGATGAGGAGGATCGACGATCCGGTGGCCCGAATGATCTCAGGTATACTCGTAATTTTATTTCAACCTGTGTGTACCTTTTGATACTGGCGCACTGCATTCATTCATTTTCGAATCATGTTTGAATAAACTTAATTTGGTTAGTCCTATTGCTTGTGGACCTCATACTACCGGTCTATCTGATGATGGAAGAATTTTCGGAAATCATACCGAATTAAGCTTAATGACCGCGATTCGTTGATGGACCAAATCGTGGTGGATTTACTTGAGGACGATGTAATATTGGGTATTAGTGGGATGGATCGTCATGATACCATCCTCAATGTTCGTAAAAGTATGGTCACTATCATTTCCGTCGTTGGAGTCGAGTGTGTACTTCAGATATAATTACTCAATCGACGTGTTCAATCATTCATTGTATCATTTTCATCGATTGGCTGTTCTAAGGCAATCGAGGTGTTCAATCATTCATTGTATCGTTTTCATCGATTTACCGTTCTAAGGCAATCGAGGTGTTCAATCATTCATTGTATCGTTGTCGTCGATTGGCCATTCTCAGGCAATCGAGGTGTTCAACCATTCGTGGTATCATCATTATCGCTTGACGATGTACTCCCAGACGAGTTACCTGGTTTGCCTCCACAGAGTGATGTGGAATTCATAATTGAGTTGGAGCCTGGTACATCTCCAATATAGAAGGCACCGTACCGGATGGCCCCGACCGAAATGCAGGAGTTGAAGAATCAACTTGAGGAGTTGTTCGAGAAAGGTTTTATCCGACCGAGTGCATCCCCGTGGGGAGCACCAGTGTTGTTTGTCAAGAAGAAGGATGGTTCATTTCGCTTGTGTATTGATTATCGGGAGTTGAACAAGGTGACAATCAAGAATAAGTATCCCTTACCCCGTATTGATGATCTCTTAGATCAACTTCAGGTATCTTCAATATTTTCCAAGATCGACCTAAGATCTGGATATCATCAGTTGCGAATTCGAGAGTCGGATATCGCAAGGACAGCGTTTCGTACACGCTATGGTCATTATGAGTTCGTAGTTATGCCGTGGATTGACTAATGCACCTGCGGTATTCATGGAGTTAATGAATCGGGTTTTCATAGACTTTTTGGATCAGTTTGTTGTTGTTTTCATCGATGACATTTTGATTTATCCTCATGATCGGGAGGAACACGAGTTTCACCTTCATCAAGTGCTCGACGTGTTGAGACAAGAACAACTTTATGGGAAGTTTTCCAAATGTGAATTCTGGATGTCCGAAGTGACGTTTCTCGGACACGTAATTTCATCAGACGGAGTTCGGGTCGATCCTCAGAAGACGGAGGCTATTCGAGATTGGCTACCTCCGAAGAATGTTAAGGAAATCCGAAGTTTCCTCGGATTAGCGGGTTATTATCGGCGGTTTGTGGAAGGATTTTCTAAAATCGCTCAACCAATGACGAACCTTTTGCGAAAGGATAAGAAATACACGTGGTCCGAAGCATGTCAACGGAGTTTTGAGGAACTCAAGAGCCGGTTAATGTCAGCACCTGTACTTTCCTTGCCGCAGGGGACGGAAGGATTTGTGGTTTATAGTGATGCGTCCGGACAGGGTCTCGGATGTGTGCTCATGCAGAATGGAAAGGTTATTGCCTATGCTTCATGGCAATTGAGACCTTACGAGGTTAATTATCCGACCCATGACTTGGAGCTAGCAGCCGTGGTTTTTGCGTTGAAGATTTGGCGTCATTACCTTTATGGCGTCACCTGTCAGATTTTCACCGATCACAAGAGATTGAAGTCTATATTTACTCAGAAGGAGTTAAATATGCGACAGAGGCGGTGGTTGGAACTAATCAAAGATTATGATATCGAGATCCTTTACCACCCGGGCAAGGCGAACGTTGTCGCCGACGCCTTGAGTCGTAAGTCCATGCAGGAGCAGATGCTTGCTCGTTTAACAGTTCAGAATGAGCTTCAGCAGGAATTCCTTAGACCCGAGATCGAGGTCTGGCTTCAACGAGTTCAGGGACAGCTTTGTATGTTAGATATTTCATCATCTCTTGTGTCGGAAATCAGAGAGAATCAGGGTTCAGACCCATCATTGTTGCGCATCCGTGAGGATGTGGCTCAGGGGAAAGCCCCTGGATTCGTGGTCCACGAGGATGGACTTTTGAGATTTAAGAATCGGTTGTGCGTACCGGCGAATGATGAGTTGAAAAACTCGATTTTGAGAGAAGCTCATGCTACCCCTTATTCTGTTCATCCGGGGTCTAGCAAGATGTACAAGGACTGGAAATAAAATTACTGGTGGAGTAATATGAAGCGAGAAGTAGCGGAATTTGTTTCGAGATGCTTAACCTGTCAGCAAGTCAAGATAGAACATCAGCGACCGGCGGGTATGCTGAACCGCTCCCTATTCCAGAGTGGAAGTAGAAATACATTTCCATGGATTTCATCACGAGTTTGCCGACGAGTCGTCGTCGCATGAATACGATCTGGGTGATTGTGGACCGCTTAACTAAATCAGCTCATTTCCTTGAGATTAAGGATACGTGGGGTCCCGAGAGACTTGCCCAGCTATTCATCAAAGAGATAGTGAGACTGCACGGTACTCCTAAAAGTATCGTTTCCGATCATGACGGACGATTCGTGTCTCATTTTTGGAAATCAGTTCATCGTGATATGGGAACTCAGCTTAATCTCAGTACCGCCTTTCATCCTCAGTCCGACGGGCAATCAGAAAGGACTATTCAGACATTAGAGGACATGTTGAGGGCATGCGTCCTCGATTGGAAAGACGATTGGGAAGCCCAACTACCATTGATCGAATTCACGTATAATAATAGTTGGCATGCTTCGATTAAGATGGCACCTTATGAGGCCTTGTATGGTCGTCGTTGTCAATCTCCGTTGTGTTGGGATGACCTATCAGAATCAATCAGTACCGAGCCCGATATGCTTATAGCCGCCCGTGAGAAGGTAATTTTGATCAGGAGTAGCGTGAGGAGTAGCGCACGCTACGTACTCTTTCTAGAGCACGCTAATTGAGTACAGGTAGCGCAGGCTACCACTCAGCATTAGCGCACGCTAATGTTACCCTGGCAGCAGTCCAGAAGGTACTGGACTGCAGGTGAGTAATAAGTAGCGCACGTTACGAGTGGTAAGTAGCGCGCGCTAGTGGGTTGTAGTAGCGCACGCTAATAATTGCTATAGCGCGCACTAAGGACGGATCAGGTCGAGTCCAGTGGCTACTGGACTACACTGGATTAATTCATAGCGTTCGCTATGAGTGATATTTAGCGTACGCAAACGGTGTAGTAGCGCACGCTAAATATTGGATGTAGCGCACGCTACTGAGGTCAGATCAGAGGACAGACGGTTTCTGGATTCCAGTACTGGGCATCTAATAATTCGTTAGCGCACGCTAACCATGGGTATTAACGCACGCTAATGGTATGGTTGTAGCGCACGCTAGAAAAGGTACGTAGCGCACGCTACCGTGTTCGGACAATGGGTACTGGACTACCCAAAACACCCGTTAGCGCACGCTAAGAACTGGGGCTAGCGCGCACTAAACTGGGATTGCTATAAATAGGACAGTTCAGTCCTTAATCCGTCATTTATCACTTCTCTTCGTTTCTTCGGCGGTTTCGAGCGATTCTGGGCGATTTGGAGAGTGCTCTTCGAGGAGTAATCATCAAGCATCATCTTCAAGCTTATCTTTTGGATTAATCATCATTTCAACATCCTCATCACATCGAATCTAAGGTATTAATCTCTTGGATCTAGAATTTCGGATTTTTGGGTTTTTCCTTCCAATTTCTTCGTGTAAGCTTGGATTATCATTGGAATATGTTAGATATGGATTATCTACCTTGGATAAATATATTCCTACGGATTTAATGGCTATTTTCGGAATTATTTCAAGAACCCTTGGGGTTGACTTCGGTTAATTAGGGATTTTCCGATTGATGTGGTTGTAATCTTGAATTGTGGATTCCTATTGGATCATTGATATCATTGAAGTGTTTTGATAGTTCGAAATACTCATTTTGGTGTTGGTTTCGATATATTTGGGATTGGATATTTTCGAAGTTGTGTGGTTGGTTACGTATTCGTTAGAATGCCCCTATGAGTTTGATTATCGTTGTATCGACTTTTGGGTTAGTCGTGTTTTGTTGCTTGACACGTGTATTGATCGGTTGTTGGTAATTATTGTTATTCAAGGTTGTTCGAGCGACCGGTATCTCGATTAGGACGTTGTTCGTGGAAGGACATTGTCATCGGTATTGTGTAAGTTAATTCTTACTCGGTTAAAAGGATACTCATTCCTTTTGTTGTTGATTGCTCATAATCATAACTCATTCATCATGGTATTAATCATATTGAGACTTGTAATTGTCGAATAATCATTTTATTCACGAGGAATGACGGTTCCAAATCATTTCATTGGGTTATCAATCACGTCACTATTATTTTCATCTCGGTGAGTCATCTTGGCCTTGTCGAATTATTATTCATTGATTTTCATTGTGGTCATTCTCGTTCATATGACCTTCTGGGTTCATATTGCGTGGCCGGGTGTGGTTGTGTGGAATTCTTAGTCGGGCACACGATGGTCATGTATTGGGTTCACCGATACGTTGGACCGTGCACACGGTAACGCTTACCTCCGTGAGACTAATTAGGTACAAGGACGGGTGTGTCCGGTCATTCGTCTTGTACACTTGCACAGAACATTACGGGCGTACTATGATACTCCTCTTCAGCGTAATTCATAACTAAGGATATTTCATAAATTCAGATAATTCAATATTGTGTAATTTCAACCCTAGAGGAGTGTTGTTACGTATGGCCGACCCGTTGGGGATTTTGTTTTCAGGTCACGGCAAGGCAAAGGCACGGGAAGAGCATGTTGACGGAGAGGAGTCAGTGATACTAGTAGGGGGCCCCGATCGTTCGGTCATTTGATCGTTTGATTATTTCATCGTTTGATCATTTCTATTTCTCTTCATTTGTATTTTCCGCTGCAAATTCCGGTTGAGATGCTTATTTATTCAGGGTGGTGTATTTTATCTTCATATAAAATATACTAGTATTCTATATTGTCCTGGTGTATTGTACTTAAGCTCCTCATTGGAGTATTTGGTAATATAATGTGGTTCGGTACTACAATTAGATTATTTAATTCATCAGTTTTCATTCGCCTGGTGGGTCCCAGTCGGGGGTCCACGGCACTGTAATATCCGCCTAGTTGGGTTGTTACAGAGTTGGTATCGGAGAGTGGTTTTGAATACTACCTTCCGAGTCATGTCTCATTTGAAATCATCGTCATCGGACTAGTATCATTGGACTTTCACGTCACGTGTGACCTGTGCAAATGCCGAGCCAATCAGACCAAGAACTGTAAGATTTCTAACGCCATGGTATAATTTTTGGCAATAATCATTCATTCATAATTCATCAGTTAACAATCCTCAATCATCATTTTCATTTTGACCAGGACGGTCATGTTAATCCATTAATCACTCAATTCACTTCATTACTCAGTTGTTGATCTGGAAGATCATATCATTAATCTTGTTAACTTGTTCAAGATAATCATTTCAAGAATTTCATCAGATAATCATGTCACCTCAGTTAATCATTCATATAATCACTGTGTTAGAGCGCATATGCTCATTTTCATCATTTCATGACGTAAATCATAATGCGGTACTCACACGAGATCTATGATCATCATGCGACTTTCCTACTTCAGTATGGAGAGAGCAGGCAGAGGACGGGGAGGGAGAGGCCGCGGTACGGGCCGAAATCCGGGAAATAATCTGTAACACCCCCAAAACCATCCGGGATATTACAGCGCCGTGGATCCCGCGCCGGAACCGACCAGGCTAAAAACCGTTTACAAAACCATTTCAAAAGCGTTCGAAAAGCCAAAGAGGCCGATGACGGTAATATTTTGCAAATACTCAAATATTTTCGAAAGCATAATTTTGAAATACCGTCATAAAATACCATTTGAAAATACAAGGCGAAGTGCCAAATCTCGATAGTTCAAAATGTACGTTAAGACACCGCTTAAACGTACCGATAAAATAATTTGGGAAAAAGAGTTTGACGAAAATAACCCAAGTTCGTAAAATGCCAAAAGGGCCATTTAAAAAAATACACGCATGCAGCGGATAAAGATACCGAAAGCCATTTTGAAATATACACACGCAGTGGATAAAAACACAGTTTAAAATACACATTTGCAGCGGAAATGAATAACCAGAAAGAAATACTCGATACTCCAAAACATGCCACCACCAGTATCACATCGGGAAGCTCATCCCTTCACGACCGCTACTAGCTCGATCTCCGAGTACCTAAAAATAAAGCCCACGACGGGGTCAGCCACAATACTCAATAATGATATCGATCACATCATCATAAATAATTACATACCAATGTAATAATATTGTAAGAATACTACCAAAGTAATCTTACCGTCATACCTTACCAATCCATAACAATCCATACTAAATCAATCCTTGACATATTCCACATTTCGTATTCTCAAATGACGAAATGAATTCAACAACAATCATCTCTACTGTATTCCAGAGATACCGACAATCCTCAAAACATCATCATAACTCATAAGTGTGGAAATAATCCAATCTGTGCAAATCCTGTCCATCGGATTACACAATCAAAACTCAACCTGGATAAACCAACAGTACACAACATATCTGTAGATCAACTACCATATGATAATGATAACAAATCCCGAAACATCAACATATAGTCTGAATGCTTATACGATCGATAACCAGATCAACCGATAAATCAACTGAGAATATCATCGACATGATAACTCCAATACGACCAATAAAGGATCACGATAACTGAGAATACCATCAACATGATAACTCCGACACGATCAACAAAGGATCAACGATAACCGAGAGTACCCTCAACATGGTAAACTCCCAACACGATCAACAAAGGATCAACAACAACCGAGAATACCCTCAACGAGGTAGACTCCAAATGATCAACAATAATGGATCTCAAGAAATAACTCTGACTGTCGAACATACCCCTCGGGCGTATGAACAACCAGTCGCAAACCGTCGAACATATCCAATCATACATGGACTATGAACGACCCAACAATATGGCTCAAAAGATGGACGTCACAGTACGCCCGATCCGGAAATGTGTCCGTGCACAAGCCACCCCGGGTATCGATCAAATACACGTGTGGTCTTGTACCTAATTAGCCTCACGAACTACGTATCGTGTGCACGGTTCAATGCGGAAATATCCACGCATAACCATCATGTGCCCGGCTAAAAATCCTACACAATAACCAATCGGCACGCAGATATGACTCCAGATATGTCACGATGCAACATGACAACGAAACTCAAGAATTACATATCCAATAAGGATCAAAAGACTCATCGAAGTGAACAACGACAATCTGACAAAGAAAAGTCGACACGACTAATCAATATTTAAAACAACAATCCTGGGATCACAAACCCCAAAGGATAATCCATACGATCAATCAACATCCCTCGATGAGACGATCAACACAACCATTAATACCAACAATAGTCCTAGGATCAACATCCCTCAATGAACAACCAGTACGAATCTCAATATATGAAGCCTCAACATACAACATATACAACAACTCAACATAACAATTATCTCATAACTGAACAATACATAAATTACCTCAAAGACGAAGACAACATCCTTTCCACGAACAACATCCCTGAACGAATACACAGTTATACAAATAATCTCAAATAAGATACCATCCATTCAATACCAATAACCTTTTATCCCGATACTTATGTCATCACGATAACTATCCTCGATATCCGATATTCTATATCCTTGACCAAAGATAACTCACGTCTTCCCTGAACACAATTAAATCATATACCTTATGATTTAATACAACCAGAGCACGATATACAAACCATTATCCCGACAACTTACATTTCTAACAACATTGCTATACGAATTATAAATGAAATGAAAACGAAACCATTCATCAAATATTATAAACTGAACAAGTATAAACTTGCCTCGATACCGATACCACGAAGCTGTTACCAGAATCCATTGCCTTCGTCCCCGAGCTCCTCAGCCCCAACCAAAAGCAACCTACGAACTCTCCAACTTTGACCGCAACACAACGGCCATAATCAACGCTCAATTATCGCGACCTAATGCAATAATCAAATGACAACACATCCGATAATAATCAATAACCGGTATAACCAACCAATCAAACTCAACGGTTCAACAATACCTCGATCATTTACAAAACCGAACAATACAACTCAAACAATTACGAACTCATATCAACAATACAAGCCGAAATCCGATAAATCATAATTATCAATCAATAACCGATCAATAACCCAACAGTTCCACAATATCTCGATTAAACACAGTCTTAAACAATCCAGTTCAAACCATCACGAGTTCATAATCTCAACACGAAAATACTACACTGTCTGCCTACCTAGCGCACGTTAAACTCATAACGTAGCGTGCGCTAAGTCGTTCCCGATAGCGTGCGCTAGCCAGTATGCTTAGCGTGCGCTAATGCTACGATGCATGCATTCCAAAGATTGACTAACACTTTGCGGCTACGAATATGAATGTAATGAAAACCATACTCCAAGATCAAACACAACCTTCCGATCCAAACTCATCATCATACTCGAAATCATATTCGTATTCTTATACGAATATTATATCAAATCACATAACTTGGCTCTAGATACGAATATCCCATATTCATATCCAAAACATCAACACCTTCTATACATAATCGTCATATCCTATAATTTCAGAGCTCTTCAAGAACATGAAATATCCGACATCACGTTCAAAACAACATAATCCGAGGTATATATCATAATGTTTATCATTTTCTTCATCATGCAAATCACATAATCAAACCAACCCGATAACAAGGATCATCTCATACATAATCTGGAATACAACCTCATATCATGATTTAACTCATCTAAATCAACCACTGAAATTATCATGATTCAGAAATCCATGATTCAACCTCATCAAGTTAAACGAATCACCATTAACATGAAGAATCTTAAATAACATCCGAAAACTCTTATCATAATCCCATAAAATCTCATATAATATCGTCACATGATTATCCAACATGTTCCTCACATGTAATCATCCTTAAAAACGAACAACTAACAAGGGATACGAATATTACCTGGATTTAGATGAACCAAGAAGAAGAACACTTGAACTCCATTCCAAGAATCACGAGTAACTTGAAGAACAAGGCTTGAATCCATGCTCTCTATCTTAATCTTGTTAAAATCACCACCTCACCGTGTATGGGAACCTTAAGACCCTCCCAAATCTCTCTCTATTGACTGAAGGAAAAAGAATGGACTAAATGCATCTCAAAACCCGTTTGTCCCCTTATATAGTAAACATTACTATCGTGCGCTACTCTCATAAAATAGCGTGCGTTATTGCCCTAGCGTGCGCTAACTGACTTTGTTAGCGTGCGCTATCGCAGCCCAGAAGCTACTGCCTTGCTTCGTAAACTAGCTTACGCACGTAATGCCCATGCATTAACGTACGTAAAACCTCCTGTCTAGCGTACGCAAGTCATTGACCTTAGCGTGCGCTATCCGAAGTTGACTTGCTACAGTCTACGTACCGCATGTGCCCCCACATGCCGATCTGACAAGGATCAGATTCCATTTGACCGATCTACAATTAGCGTGCGCTAAGCCTCATGCTTTAGCGTGCGCTAATACTTCAGGACAACAACCGTTGACTTATCAGAACGTGCGCCGAAAGCAGCCGGGTCCACACGCAGATTCCTTCCGATCTGACTGCATTTAGCATGCGCTACATTCCGCCTCTAGCGTGCGCTAACCATGAACGATAACGTGCGCTATACTTGAACATTAGCGCGCGCTAATCAGGCTATACTTAGCCCTTTTCCAATTCTCCTCGTCCGTCTCGACATATCAAAATACAAACATACTACATACTGAATACATGTACTGAATCCAATAACATCATCATACGATATATCCAATATCAAAACTACGGTAACCTGATACACGGTATCCTCAAAATAATTGTCGAACCACTACGACAGTTATACGAGTACAAATACGGTGTCTCAGTTCTCAATTTATTTTATCCATACTGTATAGACACCAAGCCATCCAGTATATCTTAGATAAAATAACGCGAAAAAATATCATACTGAAAATTCGGGTATTACATACTACCCCCCTTAAAATAAGTTTCGTCCTCGAAACTTGCAACCTGCCACCAACAACAGATAAATCCAAAACTTTCCAACTCATCACAAAACAATCAAGTGTCGCCACAAGTGAATAACCAAACCAATATACTTACAGGTGCGTGAAGCCGATGATCTCCCGTGATACTAGCACACGACTCCCACACGAAGTCTCAACACAACCAATACACACCAATATCACAAATAGCAGTTTGAAAAGATCTCAAAAATTTTGGAAACTCCAAAAATCGATTTGACTCAAAAGTCAGAAAATCATTTTCAAAAGTCACGCTACTACCGTCCCGGTAGAGCCACATAACACACACGCCCGGGTTTCACAAAACCCAAGCTCCGATACCATCTTCTGTAACACCCCCAAAACTATCGGGGATATTACAGCGTCGTGGATCCCGCGCCGGAACCCACCAAGCTAAAAACCGTTTACAAAACCATTTCAAAAACGTTCGAAAAGCCAAAGAGGCCGATGACGGTAATATTTTGCAAATACTCAAATATTTTCGAAAGCATAATTTTGAAATACCGTCATAAAATACCATTTGAAAATACAAGGCGAAGTGCCAAATCTCGATAGTTCAAAATGTACGTTAAGACACCGCTTAAACGTACCGATAAAATAATTTGGGAAAAAGAGTTTGACGAAAATAACCCAAGTTCGTAAAATGCCAAAAGGGCCATTTAAAAAAATACACACATGCAGCGGATAAAGATACCGAAAGCCATTTTGAAATATACACACGCAGTGGATAAAAACACAGTTTAAAATACACATTTGCAGCGGAAATGAATAACCAGAAAGAAATACTCGATACTCCAAAACATGCCACCACCAGTATCACATCGGGAAGCTCATCCCTTCACGACCGCTACTAGCTCGATCTCCGAGTACCTAAAAATAAAGCCCACGACGGGGTCAGCCACAATACTCAATAATGATATCGATCACATCATCATAAATAATTACATACCAATGTAATAATATTGTAAGAATACTACCAAAGTAATCTTACCGTCATACCTTACCAATCCATAACAATCCATACTAAATCAATCCTTGACATATTCCACATTTCGTATTCTCAAATGACGAAATGAATTCAACAACAATCATCTCTACTGTATTCCAGAGATACCGACAATCCTCAAAACATCATCATAACTCATAAGTGTGGAAATAATCCAATCTGTGCAAATCCGGTCCATCGGATTACACAATCAAAACTCAACCTCGGATAAACCAACAAGACACAACATATCCGTAGATCAACTACCATATGATAATGATAACAAATCCTAAACATCGACATATAGTGCGAATGCTTATACGATCGATAACGGATCAACCGATAAATCAACTGAGAATATCATCGACATGATAACTCCAATACGACCAATAAAGTATCACGATAACTGAGAATACCATCAACATGATAACTCCGACACGATCAACAAAGGATCAACGATAACCGAGAGTACCCTCAACATGGTAAACTCCCAACACGATCAACAAAGGATCAACAACAACCGAGAATACCCTCAACGAGGTAGACTCCAAATGATCAACAATAATGGATCTCAAGAAATAACTCGATCGCCGAACATACCTCGGGCGTATGAACAACCAGTCGCAAACCGTCGAACATATCCAATCATACATGGACTATGAACGACCCAACAATATGGCTCAAAAGATGGACGTCACAGTACGCCCGATCCGGAAATGTGTCCGTGCACAAGCCACCCCGGGTATCGATCAAATACACGTGTGGTCTTGTACCTAATTAGCCTCACGAACTACGTCTCGTGTGCACGGTTCAATGCGGAAATATCCACGCATAACCATCATGTGCCCGGCTAAAAATCCTACACAATAACCAATCGGCACGCAGATATGACTCCAGATATGTCACGATGCAACATGACAACGAAACTCAAGAATTACATATCCAATAAGGATCAAAAGACTCATCGAAGTGAACAACGACAATCTGACAAAGAAAAGTCGACACGACTAATCAATATTCAAAACAACAATCCTGGGATCACAAACCCCAAAGGATAATCCATACGATCAACAATCTCAGACAACAGTTCTGGGATCAACATCCCTCGATGAGACGATCAACACAACCATTAATACCAACAATAGTCCTAGGATCAACATCCCTCAATGAACAACCAGTACGAATCTCAATATATGAAGCCTCAACATACAACATATACAACAACTCAACATAACAATTATCTCATAACTGAACAATACATAAATTACCTCAAAGCCGAAGACAACATCCTTTCCACGAACAACATCCCTGAACGAATACACAGTTATACAAATAATCTCAAATAAGATACCATCCATTCAATACCAATAACCTTTTATCCCGATACTTATGTCATCACGATAACTATCCTCGATATCCGATATTCTATATCCTTGACCAAAGATAACTCACGTCTTCCCTGAACACAATTAAATCATATACCTTATGATTTAATACAACCAGAGCACGATATACAAACCATTATCCCGACAACTTACATTTCTAACAACATTGCTATACGAATTATAAATGAAATGAAAACGAAACCATTCATCAAATATTATAAACTGAACAAGTATAAACTTGCCTCGATACTGATACCACGAAGCCGTTACCAAAATCCATTGCCTTCGTCCCCGAGCTCCTCAGCCCCAACCAAAAGCAACCTACGAACTCTCCAACTTTGACCGCAACACAACGACCATAATCAACGCTCAATTATCGCGACCTAATGCAATAATCAAATGACAACACATCCGATAATAATCAATAACCGGTATAACCAACCAATCAAACTCAACGGTTCAACAATACCTCGATCATTTACAAAACCGAACAATACAACTCAAACAATTACGAACTCATATCAACAATACAAGCCGAAATCCGATAAATCATAATTATCAATCAATAACCGATCAATAACCTAATAGTTCCACAATATCTCGATTAAACACAGTCTTAAACAATCCAGTTCAAACCATCACGAGTTCATAATCTCAACACGAAAATACTACACTGTCTGCCTACCTAGCGCACGTTAAACTCATAACGTAGCGTGCGCTAAGTCGTTCCCGATAGCGTGCGCTAGCCAGTATGCTTAGCGTGCGCTAATGCTACACAGATGCATGCATTCCAGCATTGACTAACACTTTGCGGCTACGAATATGAATGTAATGAAAACCATACTCCAAGATCAAACACAACCTTCCAGATCCAAACTCATCATCATACTCGAAATCATATTCGTATTCTTATACGAATATTATATCAAATCACATAACTTGGCTCTAGATACGAATATCCCATATTCATATCCAAAACATCAACACCTTCTATACATAATCGTCATATCCTATAATTTCAGAGCTCTTCAAGAACATGAAATATCCGACATCACGTTCAAAACAACATAATCCGAGGTATATATCATAATGTTTATCTTTTTTTCATCATGCAAATCACATAATCAAACCAACCCGATAACAAGGATCATCTCATACATAATCTGGAATACAACCTCATATCATGATTTAACTCATCTAAATCAACCACTGAAATTATCATGATTCAGAAATCCATGATTCAACCTCATCAAGTTAAACGAATCACCATTAACATGAAGAATCTTAAATAACATCCGAAAACTCTTATCATAATCCCATAAAATCTCATATAATAACGTCACATGATTATCCAACATGTTCCTCACATGTAATCATCCTTAAAAACGAACAACTAACAAGGGATACGAATATTACCTGGATTTAGATGAACCAAGAAGAAGAACACTTGAACTCCATTCCAAGAATCACGAGTAACTTGAAGAACAAGGCTTGAATCCATGCTCTCTATCTTAATCTTGTTAAAATCACCACCTCACCGTGTATGGGAACCTCAAGATCCTCCCAAATCTCTCTCTATCGACTGAAGGAAAAAGAATGGACTAAATGCATCTCAAAACCCGTCTGTCCCCTTATATAGTAAACATTACTAGCGTGCGCTACTCTCATAAAATAGCGTGCGTTATTGCCCTAGCGTGCGCTAACTGACTTTGTTAGCGTGCGCTATCGCAGCCCAGAAGCTACTGCCTTGCTTCGTAAACTAGCTTACGCACGCAATGCCCATGCATTAACGTACGTAAAACCTCCTGTCTAGCGTACGCAAGTCATTGACCTTAGCGTGCGCTATCCGAAGTTGACTTGCTACAGTCTACGTACCGCATGTGCCCCCACATGCCGATCTGACAAGGATCAGATTCCATTTGACCGATCTACAATTAGCGTGCGCTAAGCCTCATGCTTTAGCGTGCGCTAATACTTCAGGACAACAACCGTTGACTTATCAGAACGTGCGCCGAAAGCAGCCGGGTCCATACGCAGATTCCTTCCGATCTGACTGCATTTAGCGTGCGCTACATTCCGCCTCTAGCGTGCGCTAACCATGAACGATAACGTGCGCTATACTTGAACATTAGCGCGCGCTAATCAGGCTATACTTAGCCCTTTTCCAATTCTCCTCGTCCGTCTCGACATATCAAAATACAAACATACTACATACTGAATACATGTACTGAATCCAATAACATCATCATACGATATATCCAATTTCAAAACTACGGTAACCTGATACACGGTATCCTCGAAATAATTGTCGAACCACTACGACAGTTATACGAGTACAAATACAGCTGTCTCAGTTCTCAATTTATTTTATCCATACTGTATAGACACCAAGCCATCCAGTATATCTTAGATAAAATAACGCGAAAAAAAATCATACTGAAAATTCGGGTATTACATACTACCCCCCTTAAAATAAGTTTCGTCCTCGAAACTTGCAACCTGCCACCAACAACAGATAAATCCAAAACTTTCCAACTCATCACAAAACAATCAAGTGTCGCCACAAGCGAATAACCAAACCAATATACTTACAGGTGCGTGAAGCCGATGATCTCCCGTGATACTAGCACACGACTCCCACACGAAGTCTCAACACAACCAATACACACCAATATCACAAATAGCAGTTTGAAAAGATCTCAAAAATTTTGGAAACTCCAAAAATCGATTTGACTCAAAAGTCAGAAAATCATTTTCAAAAGTCACGCTACTACCGTCCCAGTAGAGCCACATAACACACACGCCCGGGTTTCACAAAACCCAAGCTCCGATACCATCTTCTGTAACACCCCCAAAACCATCCGGGATATTACAGCGCCGTGGATCCCGCCGGAACCCACCAGTGCTAAAAACCGTTTACAAAACCATTTCAAAACGCTCGAAAAGCCAAAGAGGCCGATGACGGTAATATTTTGCAAATACTCAAATATTTTCGAAAGCATAATTTTGAAATACCGTCATAAAATACCATTTGAAAATACAAGGCGAAGTGCCAAATCTCGATAGTTCAAAATGTACGTTAAGACACCGCTTAAACGCACTGATAAAATAATTTGGGAAAAGAGTTTGTGAAAATAACCTAAGTTCGTAAAATGCCAAAAGGGCCATTTAAAAAATACACACATGCAAATGGATAAAGATACCGAAAGCCATTTTGAAATATACACACGCGGTGATAAAAACACGATTTAAAATACACATTTGCAAATGAAATGAATAACCAGAAAGAAATACTCGATACTCCAAAACATGCCACCACCAGTATCACATCGGGAAGCTCATCCCTTCACGACCGCTACTAGCTCGATCTCCGAGTACCTAAAAATAAAGCCCACGACGGGGTCAACCACAATACTCAATAATGATATCGATCACATCATCATAAATAATTACATACCAATGTAATAATATTGTAAGAATACTACCAAAGTAATCTTACCGTCATACCTTACCAATCCATAACCATCCATACTAAATCAATCCTTGACATATTCCACATTTCGTATTCTCAAATGACGAAATGAATTCAACAACAATCATCTCTACTGTATTCCAGAGATACCGACAATCCTCAAAACATCATCATAACTCATAAGTGTGGAAATAATCCAATCAGGCAAATCCTGTCCATCGGATTACACAATCAAAACTCAACTGGATAAACCAACAAGACACAACATATACGTAGATCAACTACCATATGATAATGATAACAAATCCCGAAACATCGACATATAGTCTGAATGCTTATACGATCGATAACCAGATCAACCGATAAATCAACTGAGAATATCATCGACATGATAACTCCAATACGACCAATAAAGTATCACGATAACTGAGAATACCATCAACATGATAACTCCGACACGATCAACAAAGGATCAACGATAACCGAGAGTACCCTCAACATGGTAAACTCCCAACACGATCAACAAAGGATCAACAACAACCGAGAATACCCTCAACGAGGTAGACTCCAAATGATCAACAATAATGGATCTCAAGAAATAACTCTGACTGTCGAACATACCCCTCGGGCGTATGAACAACCAGTCGCAAACCGTCGAACATATCCAATCATACATGGACTATGAACGACCCAACAATATGACTCAAAAGATGGACGTCACAGTATGCCCGATCCGGAAATGTGTCCGTGCACAAGCCACCCCGGGTATCGATCAAATACACGTGTGGTCTTGTACCTAATTATCCTCACGAACTACGTCTCGTGTGCACGGTTCAATGCGGAAATATCCACGCATAACCATCATGTGCCCGGCTAAAAATCCTACACAATAACCAATCGGCACGCAGATATGACTCCAGATATGTCACGATGCAACATGACAACGAAACTCAAGAATTACATATCCAATAAGGATCAAAAGACTCATCGAAGTGAACAACGACAATCTGACAAAGAAAAGTCGACACGACTAATCAATATTCAAAACAACAATCCTTGGATCACAAACCCCAAAGGATAATCCATACGATCAACAATCTCAGACAACAGTTCTGGGATCAACATCCCTCGATGAGACGATAAACACAACCATTAATACCAACAATAGTCCTAGGATCAACATCCCTCAATGAACAACCAGTACGAATCTCAATATATGAAGCCTCAACATACAACATATACAACAACTCAACATAACAATTATCTCATAACTGAACAATACATAAATTACCTCAAAGCCGAAGACAACATCCTTTCCACGAACAACATCCCTGAACGAATACACAGTTATACAAATAATCTCAAATAAGATACCATCCATTCAATACCAATAACCTTTTATCCCGATACTTATGTCATCACGATAACTATCCTCGATATCCGATATTCTATATCCTTGACCAAAGATAACTCACGTCTTCCCTGAACACAATTAAATCATATACCTTATGATTTAATACAACCAGAGCACGATATACAAACCATTATCCCGACAACTTACATTTCTAACAACATTGCTATACGAATTATAAATGAAATGAAAACAAAACCATTCATCAAATATTATAAACTGAACAAGTATAAACTTGCCTCGATACCGATACCACGAAGCCGTTACCAAAATCCATTGCCTTCGTCCCCGAGCTCCTCAGACCCAACCAAAAGCAACCTACGAACTCTCCAACTTTGACCGCAACACAACGGCCATAATCAACGCTCAATTATCGCGACCTAATGCAATAATCAAATGACAACACATCCGATAATAATCAATAACCGGTATAACCAACCAATCAAACTCAACGGTTCAACAATACCTCGATCATTTACAAAACCGAACAATACAACTCAAACAATTACGAACTCATATCAACAATACAAGCCGAAATCCGATAAATCATAATTATCAATCAATAACCGATCAATAACCCAACAGTTCCACAATATCTCGATTAAACACAGTCTTAAACAATCCAGTTCAAACCATCACGAGTTCATAATCTCAACACGAAAATACTACACTGTCTGCCTAACTAGCGCACGTTAAACTCATAACGTAGCGTGCGCTAAGTCGTTCCCGATAGCGTGCGCTAGCTAGTATGCTTAGCGTGCGCTAATGCTACACAGATGCATGCATTCCAGCATTGACTAACACTTTGCGGCTACGAATATGAATGTAATGAAAACCATACTCCAAGATCAAACACAACCTTCCAGATCTAAACTCATCATCATACTCGAAATCATATTCGTATTCTTATACGAATATTATATCAAATCACATAACTTGGCTCTAGATACGAATATCCCATATTCATATCCAAAACATCAACACCTTCTATACATAATCGTCATATCCTATAATTTCAGAGCTCTTCAAGAACATGAAATATCCGACATCACGTTCAAAACAACATAATCCGAGGTATATATCATAATGTTTATCATTTTCTTCATCATGCAAATCACATAATCAAACCAACCCGATAACAAGGATCATCTCATACATAATCTGGAATACAACCTCATATCATGATTTAACTCATCTAAATCAACCACTGAAATTATCATGATTCAGAAATCCATGATTCAACCTCATCAAGTTAAACGAATCACCATTAACATGAAGAATCTTAAATAACATCCGAAAACTCTTATCATAATCCCATAAAATCTCATATAATATCGTCACATGATTATCCAACATGTTCCTCACATGTAATCATCCTTAAAAACGAACAACTAACAAGGGATACGAATATTACCTGGATTTAGATGAACCAAGAAGAAGAACACTTGAACTCCATTCCAAGAATCACGAGTAACTTGAAGAACAAGGCTTGAATCCATGCTCTCTATCTTAATCTTGTTAAAATCACCACCTCACCGTGTATGGGAACCTCAAGATCCTCCCAAATCTCTCTCTATCGACTGAAGGAAAAAGAATGGACTAAATGCATCTCAAAACCCGTCTGTCCCCTTATATAGTAAACATTACTAGCGTGCGCTACTCTCATAAAATAGCGTGCGTTATTGCCCTAGCGTGCGCTAACTGACTTTGTTAGCGTGCGCTATCGCAGCCCAGAAGCTACTGCCTTGCTTCGTAAACTAGCTTACGCACGCAATGCCCATGCATTAACGTACGTAAAACCTCCTGTCTAGCGTACGCAAGTCATTGACCTTAGCGTGCGCTATCCGAAGTTGACTTGCTACAGTCTACGTACCGCATGTGCCCCCACATGCCGATCTGACAAGGATCAGATTCCATTTGACCGATCTACAATTAGCGTGCGCTAAGCCTCATGCTTTAGCGTGCGCTAATACTTCAGGACAACAACCGTTGACTTATCAGAACGTGCGCCGAAAGCAGCCGGGTCCACACGCAGATTCCTTCCGATCTGACTGCATTTAGCGTGCGCTACATTCCGCCTCTAGCGTGCGCTAACCATGAACGATAACGTGCGCTATACTTGAACATTAGCGCGCGCTAATCAGGCTATACTTAGCCCTTTTCCAATTCTCCTCGTCCGTCTCGACATATCAAAAACATACTACATACTGAATACATGTACTGAATCCAATAACATCATCATACGATATATCCAATATCAAAACTACGGTAACCTGATACACGGTATCCTCAAAATAATTGTCGAACCACTACGACAGTTATACGAGTACAAATACAGCTGTCTCAGTTCTCAATTTATTTTATCCATACTGTATAGACACCAAGCAATCCAGTATATCTTAGATAAAATAACGCGAAAAAAAATCATACTGAAAATTCGGGTATTACATAATCACTCACCACCAGGAAGTCGTACCCAGGACTCAGCTCGATCGGAAGATGTTCGGGTTGATCCACTCACTTTTATACAGGTCATGATGACCCATATGCAATTGCTTAATCATCATTGCGCCACTCTGGCCGAATTAATCGAGAGGACTCTCACGTACAAGCCTACTGCTAAGGAAATTGCTGAGCAGCAACCTTCATCTGGCAGCAAGAAATCAACGAAGCGTAATCAATCTGAAGGCGGTCAGTCAGCCTTCAAGAAGCCTCGTGCGGGCCCTAACTTTTCGGAGCAACCTCCTAAGGCGCCTAAACCTGCGGGATCTCATTCCCGAGCGCCCGGTGCGACCATCACCTGTTTCAACTATGGGGGGCAGGGCCATTTCAGCGCTAGATGTACGACGCCATCTATCACATGCCATAACTGTGGAATTGTTGGGCATAAGGCCCGTTTTTGCCGAAGGGACTCCAAGTCAGCTCCGGCGGCATCTCAGGCCCCGAAGCAACCAGCGATTCAGAATCAGACTACTCTGTCAGCGTCGTTTAATACGATGGAAGCAAATAAAGTCGGAGCTCATATTTATCAGTCGGGGGCCGGCAAGTCCTGGATTCATGTGATGAAGAGGATCGACGATCCGGTGGCCAGAATGATCTCAGGTATACTCGTAATTTTATTTCAACCTGTGTGTACCTTTTGATACTGGTGCACTGCATTCATTCATTTTCGAATCATGTTTGAATAAACTTAATTTGGTTAGTCCTATTGCTTGTGGACCTCATACCACCGGTCTATCTGATGATGGAAGAATTTTCGGAAATCATACCGAATTAAGCTTAATGACCGCGATTCGTTGATGGACCAAATCGTGGTGGATTTACTTGAGGACGATGTAATATTGGGTATTAGTGGGATGGATCGTCATGATACCATCCTCAATGTTCGTAAACGTATGGTCACTATCATTTCCGTCGTTGGAGTCGAGTGTGTACTTCAGATATAATTAATCAATCGACGTGTTCAATCATTCATTGTATCATTTTCATCGATTGGCTGTTCTAAGGAAATCGAGGTGTTCAATCATTCATTGTATCGTTTTCATCGATTTACCATTCTAAGGCAATCGAGGTGTTCAATCATTCATTGTATCGTTGTCGTCGATTGGCCATTCTCAGGCAATCGAGGTGTTCAACCATTCGTGGTATCATCATTATCGCTTGACGATGTACTCCCAGACGAGTTACCTGGTTTGCCTCCACAGAGTGATGTGGAATTCATAATTGAGTTGGAGCCTGGTACATCTCCAATATAGAAGGCACCGTACCGGATGGCCCCGACTGAAATGCAGGAGTTGAAGAATCAACTTGAGGAGTTGTTCGAGAAAGGTTTTATCCGACCGAGTGAATCCCCGTGGGGAGCACCAGTGTTGTTTGTCAAGAAGAATGATGGTTCATTTCACTTGTGTATTGATTATCGGGAGTTGAACAAGGTGACAATCAAGAATAAGTATCCCTTACCCCGTATTGATGATCTCTTAGATCAACTTCAGGAAGCTTCAATATTTTCCAAGATCGACCTAAGATCTGGATATCATCAGTTGCGAATTCGAGAGTCGGATATCGCAAGGACAGCGTTTCGTACACGCTATGGTCATTATGAGTTCGTAGTTATGCCGTGGATTGACTAATGCACCTGCGGTATTCATGGAGTTAATGAATCGGGTTTTCATCGACTTTTTGGATCAGTTTGTTGTTGTTTTCATCGATGACATTTTGATTTATCCTCGTGATCGGGAGGAACACGAGTTTCACCTTCATCAAGTGCTCGACGTGTTGAGACAAGAACAACTTTATGGGAAGTTTTCCAAATGTGAATTCTGGATGTCCGAAGTGACGTTTCTCGGACACATAATTTCATCAGACGGAGTTCGGGTCGATCCTCAGAAGACGGAGGCTATTCGAGATTGGCTACCTCCGAAGAATGTTAAGGAAATCCGAAGTTTCCTCGGATTAGCGGGTTATTATCAGCGGTTTGTGGAAGGATTTTCTAAAATCGCTCAACCAATGACGAACCTTTTGCGAAAGGATAAGAAATACACGTAGTCCGAAGCGTGTCAACGGAGTTTTGAGGAACTCAAGAGCCGGTTAATGTCAGCACTTGTACTTTCCTTGCCGCAGGGGACGGAAGGATTTGTGGTTTATAGTGATGCGTCCGGACAGGGTCTCGGATGTGTGCTCATGCAGAATGGAAAGGTTATTGCCTATGCTTCAGGGCAATTGAGACCTTACGAGGTTAATTATCCGACCCACGACCTGGAGCTAGCAGCCGTGGTTTTTGCGTTGAAGATTTGGCGTCATTACCTTTATGGCGTCACCTGTCAGATTTTCACCGATCACAAGAGATTGAAGTCTATATTTACTCAGAAGGAGTTAAATATGCGACAGAGGCGGTGGTTGGAACTAATCAAAGATTATGATATCGAGATCCTTTACCACCCGGGCAAGGCGAACGTTGTCGCCGACGCCTTGAGTCATAAGTCCGTGCAGGAGCAGATGCTTGCTCGTCTAATAGTTCAGAAGGAGCTTCAGCAGGAATTCCTTAGACCCGAGATCGAGGTCTGGCTTCAACGAGTTAAGGGACAGCTTTGTATGTTAGAGATTTCATCATCTCTTGTGTAGGAAATCAGAGAGAATCAGGGTTCAGACCCATCATTGTTGCGCATCCGTGAGGATGTGGCTCAGGGGAAAGCCCCTGGATTCGTGGTCCACGAGGATAGACTTTTGAGATTTAAGAATCGGTTGTGCGTACCGGCGAATGATGAGTTGAAAAACTCGATTTTGAGAGAAGCTCATGCTACCCCTTATTCTGTTCATCCGGGGTCTAGCAAGATGTACAATGACTGGAAATAAAATTACTGGTGGAGTAATATGAAGAGAGAAGTAGCGGAATTTGTTTCGAGATGCTTAACCTGTCAGCAAGTCAAGATAGAACATCAGCGACCGGCGGGTATGCTGAACCGCTCCCTATTCCAGAGTGGAAGTACAAAGACATTTCCATGGATTTCATCACGAGTTTGCCGACGAGTCGTCGTCGCATGAATACGATCTGGGTGATTGTGGACCGCTTAACTAAATCAGCTCATTTCCTTGAGATTAAGGATACGTGGGGTCCCGAGAGACTTGCCCAGCTATTCATCAAAGATATAGTGAGACTGCACGGTACTCCTAAAAGTATCGTTTCCAATCATGACGGACGATTCGTGTCTCATTTTTGGAAATCAGTTCATCGTGATATGGGAACTCAGCTTAATCTCAGTACCGCCTTTCATCCTCAGTCCGACGGGCAATCAGAAAGGACTATTCAGACATTAGAGGACATGTTGAGGGCATGCGTCCTCGATTGGAAAGACGATTGGGAAGCCCAACTACCATTGATCGAATTCACGTATAATAATAGTTGGCATGCTTCGATTAAGATGGCACCTTACGAGGCCTTGTATGGTCGTCGTTGTCGATCTCCGTTGTGTTGGGACGACCTATCAGAATCAATCGGCACCGAGACCGATATGCTTATAGCCGCCCGTGAGAAGGTAATTTTGATCAGGAGCCGTTTGTTGACCGCTCAGAGTCGACAGAAATCATATGCAGATAACCGTCGTCTGTAATACCCGTAATTTTGTTCCCCGGAAATTTTCTATTTTTGGCGGAAGTCTATTTTGACGACTTGCTTGGGACCGTTTCGTCATCCTGAGAATGATTAATTCTACACTTTTTGTCATCCGAGTTCGTTTCGGTATCGTTCTGTTGAATTCCGTGTTCTTTAGCGACTTTTCCACGTATGAGTTCGACTTTGTTAAATCACCATAAATTCTTGGAAACTCCAAAAATTCTGAATCTTGGCAATATTATGAAGCATCGAGTTAGCTTTCCAATGGTTCAAACGGTGAGTCAATCGGAGTCCAGACGAGGGAGTTATGGTCGAAATAGCTAAGTCACTCTCATTTTCCAGATTCGGCCAAAACCGCTGTACCGGTGCCGCGGCACACAGGCTGAGCCGAGGCACACCGCCGAGCCCCGGGAGCAAATTTTGGGCTCGTGCCGCGGCACACCTATACCGAGCCGCGCACACATGTCGGCTTTACCCTATATCTGCGTTTTTGTGCGATTCAACCGATACTTTTTCATTTCTTCACCTTCACACGGGAGAGAAGGCTTGAGAGAGGGAAGTTTCTTCATCTATCACTTGAGTGGGTGACTTCCTTCATCTATTTTCGATTGTGAAGCCCGGATCATCGTTCTATCGCGTGCTCTTCGAATCATAGTGCTTGGATCTTCAAGAGGTAATTTCTTCAACATCTTGGATTTCGATTTTGTATTGGGTAATGATGTTTTGGATGTTAAAATCATGGGGTATGAAGTGATATACGCATGATTATGGACATGTTTGAATATTCATCGGATTATTGAAAGATTATTCAAGAACACTTCGAATTTTGTGTTGGAAATTGGGGATTTTGTTTGACTTCATCCTTTTAATCCGTAGTAATTTAGATTAGTGATGGATTGATGATGATTTAGGTGTATTCTATCATTTCCATCGTTATTCCACGGTTGGAGTGTATTGATTCGTCGTTTCGGTTGAGTTATTAGTCGACGCCTTGAAGGTGTCCGACAAAAGGTCTAAGAGGGGGGTTTTGTGCGTTGTACGATTATTATTCATCGTACGATTGTTGATTTATCATTGATATGACTTAGGGACGAAATCCTTGTGAAGAACTCAAGTCGGAACCCTTCCGTTCGTTGTCTTCTTCGTGGTTCAAGCTTCACGGTCGAACCGTGTTCTTCGGGATCTACGGTAACGTTTATTAAGGCAAGTATACATTTATGATTGTACGTTCTCGACTTTGAAAGTAAGAGGAATTGATGGTATGATATGAACGAACCGTTTTTACGGCATTCATAGAAATATTGATGGCATATCATGAACGAACCGTTTTTACGGCATTCATAGATATATTGTTGGCATGTAATGAACGAACCGTTTTGACGGCATTCCTACATGTATCGGCGTATGAGGTGAACGAACCGTTTCTACGGCATTCACATACGTAACGGCGTATGAGGTGAACGAACCGTTTCTACGGCATTCACATACGTCTTATGAGATTTTAGTTATTCAGGAATACTAGTCTTAAATTGATGAATTGACGGATAATTGATGAATTGACGGATTACATTTACTTTATTGTCGAGGAGTATTATGTTTCATATTGTTATACTTGCACTAGCTATTCGAAGGCTAACCCCTTTATGGGGGAAATACGTTTCATGTATTTCAGGTTCGGGAGAGCGGACGGCAGATGCCGGTCGGCATGAAGATGATGGGCAAGTGTGATACTGTGTCTTGTCTCCGGTTATTTTCTTGGATTCCTCCATTCAGTGTTGTTGTACTAGAATGGATTTTTAAATACTCGAGTATTGTATTTCAGTTTCCTTGATGTTCCGGCCTGTGTTGCCGAGGTATTGATTTGTGAAGTGATGTATATGTTTTCGTTGGTTATGGTTTTGAATACCATTTGTATCGTCTTCCTTTCTTTTGTATGTAGACCTTATCGGTCAAGTTTATAGTTCCGCGTATGTTTAGCCTTGTGGGTCCCACGGCGGGGCTCACGGCGCTGTAATATACCCTGAATAACTTGGGGGTGTTACAGAATATGGTATCGGAGCTTAGGTTTATGGATACCTAGGCTGTCGGTCTTTTGGGTCGATTGAGTCGGCATTTGCCCACAGTATCACTACTCTGCCATCATCACAGTGCGACCGGTACTTGTAAGTCCTCTCACTCTTCTCGTATTTTTCTTAATCGTTTCGTTTATAGCTTGGTATTCTTGGGAATTGGTCACTTCGAGAATGTGCGATTCGGATTATACTTACGCACGTGTGTGCCTTTCAGAATGTTGGCTGAAAGTAGGAAGAATCGTGGCCGTGGTCACGGACGTGAACTCTTCCTTGAGATTTTGTTAAGTTGCTAATGGCGATAATGGTGTGTATCGATATTATGTTGAGACTTTGTTTAGGAGTCGCATGCTAGTATCACGGGAGATCTTCGACTTCACTGACCTGTAAGTATGTTGTTCGGATTAGTCGATAGTTCTTAGTTATCTTGGTGATTTTGGATTTCCGTTGAAATGTTGTTTGTACGAGTGATTGTAAGTTTCGAGGACTAAACTTATTTTTAAGGGGGGTAGAGTGTAATACCCCGATTTTTCGGATATATTTTTTTTCGTTTATATATTGGATATCGTGGATGGTTAATTATGCTCGAGGACGTTGTGAACGTATGACAATGTTATTGAATTGAGTATATGTATTGATTTTGCCGTATGCTCGTATTTGGTATGTCATGACTTTGGACAGGAATTGTTGAAATTGGCTAAGTATGGAATTATTACGTACGTTAATAAGGTGAGATTACGTACGTAAGATTGGCATGGTTACGTACGTTAAGGCTAAGGTATTACGTACTTAACGAAGGCATCGGACAGAACCGAGTCCTGGTCGGCAGGTGAGACCCTGTTTCGGCAACTTTCGGCGGAGGATGTTGACAGGTGAGTCAACGTACGTGTTACGTACGTTATACAGGACGTGTTACGTACGTAACACAACCATTGTACTGTAGCAAGTCAACTGGTATATTACGTACGTTATATGGTATGGGTTACGTACGTAATGGACTGCACGGAATGAGACAGTGAGTTGGTTACGTACGTTATGGATATTGGATTACGTACGTTAAAATTGTTATGTACGTTAAGAAAGGACACTTACGTACGTAATGAGAGTGCAATTTATATATTGAAGTGTTGCCTTTCATTTCTCTCACGATCCTTTGAGATATTTCTCTCCAAAACTCGTCCCTCTTCACTTTTAAGAGTGTTCTAAACACTTTTAACATGATTGTGAGCTTGGAATCATGGAATTAGAGCTTGGTTATGGAACTATTGTTGATTCTTGAAGTGATTTCTTGTGTTATCCATATTCTATGAGGTTTATGTTGAAGGAAGATAATGATATGCTTTGAATATGTTGATTATGATTATGGAATCATAGAGATCTTGATGTTCTTGAGGCCATATGATGACCATGATGATTTAATGATTCTTGTAATGGAGTTCAATTATTCCTTCTTCGTGGTTCGTCCATACAAGGTAATCCTCGTATCCCTTTGCTAGTGGCTCATTTTTTTTTCTTTTTGGATTACTACTTGGGAGGGAGTATGTTGGGAATCGTGTATTTTGATGTTCGTCTTATTTCAATGAAAATGCATAAATTGGACTGTACTTCTATCCGCTGCGTGAGTATTTTTGAAATGGACTTTGGTATTTTGCCAACTGAAATTTTATTTTGTAAAACCGATTCCCTAAACTGAGTTTTTGGCATTTTAACCTTGATCGTTTTGACGGTATTTGGAAAATGATTTTTTTTAGTATTTGAAAAATATTACCGTCATCGGTCTTTTTGGCATTTTTGGAATGACGTGGAAATTGTGCTTAGCCTGGTAAATCCTTGTGAGAAGGGTTTACGGCGTGTAATATTCTGGAGGATGCGGGTGTTACAATTATGGTATCATGTGATAATGTTATACGAGATTTATTGGAATTGTAATAAGAGATTTCGGATGTTGATATGATCATTGAGATCTTCTTCATATGGTGATAAGGGTTTTGTTGCGATTCTTGAGATTGTATGAATGACATGATGAAGAAAATGGTAACATGGAGATATATACCTCGGATATGTTGTTACAACGTGATTTCGGATATTTCATGTTCTTGAAGAACTCTTGAATTATACGAGGTGATGAAAATTTTTTTTTAGAAGTGTTGATGTTTTGGAAAATGAATATGGAATATTCATATCTAGAGCTAAACTATGTGTTGGAAATAATATTCGTATAGGAATACGAATGTGATTATGAGTTTGATGAGACTATTATTCATCTCTGAATTTGGAAGCCCATACGTATGGAGCAAATATTCAAATCGAATGATTGGATTGTTTGATAACCTTTTTAATATGATTATCTATTGTTTTGAACCAGTCGGATGATTCGAATTGATGACGGTCATAAGTAAATTTTAACGATGGATTTATGAGAAGGGAACCTTGTCAATTCGTATTTAAGAATTGAGTTTGGAACATTTAGACCCTTATTATTGGTCCGAATTGGTTGCTGATATGATCATCATATTTCGACTCGTATTGTGGACAGGATTTGTAAGTGTCTGAGTTGGATTGTTCAGACTGTGATTAGTCGAGATATGGTAAAACGATTTAGTTCGTGATTTGGTGGTATTGATATTGGTCGTCATCGAACCGGTTGATTATCAATCCTTCGTTCTACAATAAGGTATGATGTTTGATCATAGATTATGACTGTTGTGTTGCGGTTAAGGTTGAAGGGTTCGTAGATTAACTGGTCGAGACTGAGGGAATTCGTAAGACGAAATCAACTGAATTGGTAACAGTACGTTGTATTGATATCGGGGCAAGTTTTATACTCGTACTAATCAATGAGACTAATGTTATCGTGTAGGCGTACGATTGTGTGTATCATTTTGGGACTTGGCCTCTTTATGATTGTATTGATATCAGGGGATTGGTTGACACGATGCCCGTCGGCAAATTATGCCAAATGTTACTGTTGTTTGTTAAAGGCCGATTCGAGGCATTGCAATACTTGTTGGTAAAGTTGCTATCGATAGCCGGTTCGCAGTATCGATGTATCGATTATTATTGTTCGCGATTAATGTCGTTCTGAGACATCGTTGAATCTTTGTCGTCGAATTGGAACTGTTGCTATGATGTTGCGTCAACCGATTAGGGACGTTTGATATATCATTTTGTCATCTCCGTTTCGGTGGTCGGTTTAAGACACCGGGACATCTATTCTATCGTATCACTGATTATCGATTGACCGTTCTAAGGTAATCGAGGTATTGAATTGGGATTATCGAAGATAATTCCCATCCGTTGTCGAAGATACTCTCATCCGTTGTATCGTTGTTATCGATTGGCCATTCTACGGTAATCGAAGCATTGAATTGGGACTGTCGAGGATAGTTCCATCCGTTGAATTATTATTGCCGTGTTGGCCGACTCAAGGCAGCACACTATTATTCTTGTGAACTCGGTAATTTTGTGATCGTTGAGAGTTGAGGATTTCCCGAACTGTTGTGTTGTGATCGTTGCTCGTGTTAATCGGTCCTTAGGGAATTCTGATCCCAGGATGGTTGTTTTGAATATCGTTGGTCGTGTCGATCTTTCATTATTCGTGTGTCATCGTTCACTTGTTGAGTCGTATGATCCATATTGGATGTTTTATCCCTTGAGTTTCGTTGTCATGTTGTATCGTGGCATATCCGGAATCATGTCTGCGTGCCGATTGGTTACGTGTAGGATTTTTAGCCAGGCACTCGATGGTCATGCGTGGATATTTCCGCATTGGACCGTGCACATGAGACATAGTTCTTGAGGCTAATTAGGTACATTGTCACACGTATATTCTGGATTCCGTATACGGGGTGGACATGTGCACGGACACATTTCCGGATCGGGCGTACTGTGATGTCCCTCTTGAGCTTTATTGATTGATCGTTCGTAGTCCATGTTGTATTGGATATGTCCGACGATTTGCGACTGGTTGTTCATACGCCGGGGGGTATGTCCGACAGTCAGGTTTGCTTCTTCGAGATCTGTATTTTGATGAATTACAGCTTTGGGTTGTTCGGCTTTCAGGCCATTGTGATGTATCGGTATTTCCGTTGAAGCCTTCGGGCATTGTGAATTCGTATCTTTTTCGGCATTGGTTTGGTTTGCCTTCGGGTAATGTATTGTGGTGTTCTATATTGATGATTCGCCGTTTGGGCGTAAGTTTCGGTTCTTGTGCATCTCGTTGAGTTTTTCCTGGCGAAATATTTCTTCTCCCTACCTGTTTTAAGTTTCGGGACGAAACTTCTTTTAAGGAGGGTAGAATGTAATACCCGTAATTTTGTTCCCCGGAAATTTTCTATTTTTGGCGGAAGTCTATTTTGATGACTTTCTTGGGACCGTTTCATCATCCTGAGAATGATTAATTCTACACTTTTTGTCATCCGAGTTCGTTTCGGTATCGTTCTGTTGAATTCCGTGTTCTTTAGCGACTTTTCCACGTATGAGTTCGACTTTGTTAAATCACCATAAATTCTTGGAAACTCCAAAAATTCTGAATCTTGGCAATATTATAAAGCATCGAGTTAGCTTTCCAATGGTTCAAACGGTGAGTCAATCGGAGTCCAGACGAGGGATTTATGGTTGAAATAGCTAAGTCACTCTCATTTTCCAGATTCAGCCAAAACCGCCTGTACCCGGTGCCGCGGCACACCTGGGCTGAGCCGCGGCACACTGCCGAGCCCTGGGAGCAAATTTTGGGCCTGTGCCGCGGCACACCTATACTGAGCCGCGGCACACATGTCAGTTTACCCTATATCTGCGTTTTTTTGTGCGATTCAACCGATACTTTTTCATTTCTTCACCTTCACACGGGAGAGAAGGCTTGAGAGAGGGAAGTTTCTTCATCTATCACTTGAGTGGGTGACTTCCTTCATCTATTTTCGATTGTGAAGCCCGGATCATCGTTCTATCGCGTGCTCTTCGAATCATAGTGCTTGGATCTTCAAGAGGTAATTTCTTCAACATCTTGGATTTTGATTTTGTATTGGGTAATGATGTTTTGGATGTTAAAATCATGGGGTATGAAGTGATATACGCATGATTATGGAAATGTTTGAGTATTCATCGGATTATTGAAAGATTATTCAAGAACACTTCGAATTTTGTGTTGGAAATTGGGGATTTTGTTTGACTTCATCCTTTTAATCCGTAGAAATTTAGATTAGTGATGGATTGATGATGATTTAGGTGTATTCTATCATTTCCATCGTTATTCCACGGTTGGAGTGTATTGATTCGTCGTTTCGGTTGAGTTATTAGTCGACGCCTTGAAGGTGTCCGACAAAATGTCTAAGAGGGGGTTTTTGTGCGTTGTACGATTATTATTCATCGTACGATTGTTGATTTATCATTGATATGACTTAGGGACGAAATCCTTGTGAAGAACTCAAGTCGGAACCCTTCCATTCGTTGTCTTCTTCGTGGTTCAAGCTTCCCGGTCGAACCGTGTTCTTCGGGATCTTCGGTAACGTTTATTAAGGCAAGTATACATTTATGATTCTACGTTCTCGACTTTGAAAGTAAGAGGAATTGATGGTATGATATGAACGAACCGTTTTTACGGCATTCATAGAAATATTGATGGCATATCATGAACGAACCATTTTTAAGGCATTCATAGATATATTGTTGGCATGTAATGAACGAACCGTTTTGACGGCATTCCTACATGTTTCGGCGTATGAGGTGAACGAACCGTTTCTACGGCATTCACATACGTAACGGCGTATGAGGTGAACGAACCGTTTCTACGGCATTCACATACGTCTTATGAGATTTTAGTTATTCCGGAATACTAGTCTTAAATTGATGAATTGACGGATAATTGATGAATTGACGGATTACATTTACTTTATTGTCGAGGAGTATTATGTTTCATATTGTTATACTTGCACTAGCTATTCGAAGGCTAACCCCTTTATGGGGGAAATACGTTTCATGTATTTCAGGTTCCAGGAGAGCGGACAGACGGGTACCGGGTCGGCATGAAGATGATGGGCAAGTGTGATACTGTGTCTTGTCTCCGGTTATTTTCTCGGATTCCTCCATTCAGTGTTGTTGTACTAGAATGGATTTTTAAATACTCGAGTATTGTATTTCAGTTTCCTTGATGTTCCGGCCTGTGTTGCCGAGGTATTGATTTGTGAAGTGATGTATATGTTTTCGTAGGTTATGGTTTTGAATACCATTTGTATCGTCTTCCTTTCTTTTGTATGTAGACCTTATCGGTCAAGTTTATAGTTCCGCGTATGTTTAGCCTTGTGGGTCCCACGGCGGGGCTCACGGCGCTGTAATATACCCTGAATAACTTGGGGGTGTTACATCGTCGACCTTTAGAGTTCGAATCAGGTGACCATGTTTTGGTCAAGGTATCCCCGAGTCGTGGTATCTTCCGTTTCGGGAAGAGGGGGAAGTTGAGTCCGAGATTCATTGGACCGTTTGAGATTTTGGATCGAGTAGGCGAGTTAGCTTATCGACTGGCTTTACCTCCGGCGTTGAGCCGAATTCATAATGTGTTTCATGTCTCTCAGTTGCGGAAGTATGTTGCCGACCCGAGTCACATACTTCAGTTCAATGAAATCGAGATCGCCGACGATCATTCATATGAGGAGCGTCCTATACGAGTTTTAGAGCGGCGAATCAAACAGTTGAGGAACAAGATGATTCCTTTGGTTAAGATTCAGTGGTCTAGGCACGGAATCGAAGAGGCTACTTGGGAAACCGAGGATAGTATGCGGGAGAGTTATCCCGACTTGTTTGACCCTTAGTTTCGGGGACGAAACTCTTTTAAGGGGGGGTGTATGTAATACCCGGTTGTAATTCAGTAATTATCATTCAGTATGTATCATTCAGTAATTTCACTCATTAATGATCATTTGTCACTCATATTCAATCATGGTATTCATCGTTCAGAATAATTGTATCGTGTATCAATCGTCGTTCATCACTAATATAATTGGAGTTCCGTGCCGTGTTTATCATCTTTGTCATTTTTCATTGTGGGCTGTGCGTGAGGAGTAGCGCACGCTACGTACTCTTTCTAGCGCACGCTAATTGAGTACAGGTAGCGCAGGCTACCACTCAGCATTAGCGCACGCTAATGTTACCCTGGCAACAGTCCAAAAGGTACTGGACTGCAGGTGAGTTATAAGTAGCGCACGCTACGAGTGGTAAGTAGCGCGCGCTAGTGGGTTGTAGTAGCGCACGCTAATAATTGATGTAGCGCGCGCTAAGGATGGATCAGGTCGAGTCCAGTGGCTACTGGACTGCACTGGATTAATTCATAGTGCTCGCTATGAGTGATATTTAGCGTACGCAAACGGTGTAGTAGCGCACGCTAAATATTGGATGTAGCGCACGCTACCGAGGTCAGATCAGAGGACAGACGGTTTATGGATTCCAGTACTGGGCATCTAATAATTCGTTAGCGCACGCTAACCATGGGTATTAACGCACGCTAATGGTATGGTTGTAGCGCACGCTAGAAAAGGTACGTAGCGCACGCTACCGTGTTCGGACAATGGGTACTGGACTACCCAAAACACCCGTTAGCGCACGCTAAGAACTGGGGCTAGCGCGCGCTAAACTGGGATTGCTATAAATAGGACAGTTCAGTCCTTAATCCGTCATTTATCACTTCTCTTCGTTTCTTCGGCGGTTTCGGGCGATTCCGGGCGATTTGGAGAGTGTTCTTCGAGGAGTAATCATCAAGCATCATCTTCAAGCTTATATTTTGGATTAATCATCATTTCAACATCCTCATCACATCGAATCTAAGGTATTAATCTCTTGGATCTAGAATTTCGGATTTTTGGGTTTTTCCTTCCAATTTCTTCGTGTAAGCTTGGATTATCATTGGAATATGTTAGATATGGATTATCTACCTTGGATAAATATATTCCTACGGATTTAATGGCTATTTTCAGAATTATTTCAAGAACCCTTGGGGTTGACTTCGGTTAATTAGGGATTTTCCGATTGATGTGGTTGTAATCTTGAATTGTGGATTCCTATTGGATCATTGATATCATTGAAGTGTTTTGATAGTTCGAAATACTCATTTTGGTGTTGGTTTCGATATATTTGGGATTGGATATTTTCGAAGTTGTGTGGTTGGTTACGTATTCGTTAGAATGCCCCTATGAGTTTGATTATCGTTGTATCGACTTTTGGGTTAGTCGTGTTTTGTTGCTTGACACGTGTATTGATCGGTTGTTGGTAATTATTGTTATTCAAGGTTGTTCGAGCGACCGGTATCTCGATTAGGACGTTGTTCGTGGAAGGACATTGTCATCGGTATTGTGTAAGTTAATTCTTACTCGGTTAAAAGGATACTCATTCCTTTTGTTGTTGATTGCTCATAATCATAACTTATTCATCATGGTATTAATCATATTGAGACTTGTAATTGTCTAATAATCATTTTATTCACGAGGAACGACGGTTCCAAATCATTTCATTGGGTTATCAATCACGTCACTATTATTTTCATCTCGGTGAGTCATCTTGGCCTTGTCGAATTATTATTCATTGATTTTCATTGTGGTCATTCTCGTTCATATGACCTTCTGGGGTCATATTGCGTGGCCGGGTGTGGCTGTGTGGAATTCTTAGTCGGGCACACGATGGTCATGTATTGGGTTCACCGATACGTTGGACCGTGCACACGGTAACGCTTACCTCCGTGAGACTAATTAGGTACAAGGACGGGTGTGTCCGGCCATTCGTCTTGTACACTTGCACAGAACATTACGGGCGTACTATGATACTCCTCTTCAGCGTAATTCATAACTAAGGATATTTCATAACTTCAGTTAATTCATGATTGTGTAATTTCAACCCTTGAGGATTGTTGTTCTGTGTAACTGACCCCGTTGGGGGATTTTGTTTTTAGGTCACGGCAAGGCAAAGGCACGGGAAGAGCATGTTGACGGAGAGGAGTCCCAGTGATACTAGTAGGGGGCCCATTGTCGTTGGTCATTTCGTTTGATTATTTGATCGTTTCAGTCATTTCTATTTCTCTTCATTTGTATTTTCCGCTGCAAATTCCGGTTGAGATGCTTATTTATTCAGGGTGGTGTATTTTATCTTCATATAAAATATACTAGTATTCTGTATTGTCCTGGTGTATTGTACTTAAGCTCCTCATCGAAGTATTTGGTAATATAATGTGGTTCGGTACTACAATTATATTATTTAATTCATCAGTTTTCATTCGCCTGGTGGGTCCCAGTCGGGGGTCCACGGCACTGTAATATCCGCCTAGTTGGGGTGTTACAGTATATGTATTCAGTATGTGGTTATATGTATCCAGTATGACGAGACGGATAGGAACAATTGGATTTGGCTAAGTGCAGAAGCCATTACGTACGCTAAGCTTAGGGGCTTACGCACGCTAAGCTGGTAAGCATAACGTATGTTATGTATCATGCATTACGTACGTTATGATAGGAATCAGACATGATCCAGGCTGTGGCCGACAGTGGGCCCGTTGTCGGCAGCTTTTGGCGCGGATGTGGACAGGCGAGTCAACGGATAGTTTAGCGTACGTTATGTAGATGGTGTTACGTACGTTAAGAGTATGAAGATTACGTATGTTATACCTATTGTGTTACGTACGTAATGGTATCAGTTGATAAGGGCAGTAGTTTCTGGATTGAGGATAACGTACGTTATTCTTAGGTGATTACATATGCTAATGGATTGTTGCGTACGTAAGGAGTTGGATATTACGTACGTAACTGAGTTACTGTAGAAAGTCAACACCTGTATTACGTATGTTAAGGCATGGGCCTTACGTACGTAAGGCATTGAGAGAAATGAGACAGTAAGCTCTGGGTTGTCATTACGTACGCTATCAAGGTCAGATAGCGTACGTAAAGGGTATTTACATACGTTAATGGTTGAATGTTACGTACGTAACGGTTGGAAGTTTATATAAGTGAGATGCCCGTCACTTTGTTTTTTTCAGAACTTCATTTCATTTTTCGCCCTTCAACCCTCAGTGGTGGATTTTGGTCCTTCTAACTTGATTATGAGCTTGAGGTCATGGAATTAAAGCTTGAGATATGGAGCTATTGTTGAATCTTGAAGCATCTGCTTGTGTATTTCATCTTCAAAGAGGTATATTGGATAATCCTCTCTTTAATTTCGGATTTTGATGTTGTTGATGATTAGTTCGTATGATGATAGTTTATGGAGTTGTTGTGACGATTCTTGGTATTTCACGGGAATTTTGTTAAGGAAGATGATGATATGATGATGTGTGTCTTTGATTATGTTGTTTATGATTATGGAATCATAGTGTTCTTGGTGTTTTGTGAGGTATGTGTTGAAGAAGACGATGATGAGATTTCACTAATTGGTTTATGTGTTAAAGTTACAGATTATATGATTATGAACGTGATTATGGAATCATGGTTGGATTGATTCATATTTTTGAGAATTTCACGAGTAGATAGGGTGATTTTGACAAGTTTTGTTAAGGTGTTTATGTTTTTTTTATATGAACATGGAATGTTGATATCTAGAAAAAATGATGATGATTGTTGAAGTCAATACACAAGTCATGTGAGTGGTGATATGATTTTCGTATGGTCTTAATGATATACGAATTTTGATTATGATGGTGTTGTTACGATTTTTGATGTTATGAGAAGTGTATGTGGAAGAGTATAATGATATATGCCTTGGATTATGAATTAGGTGATTGTTGAGATGTTAGAAGACATCGGGTTATGCCGTTTTGTTGAGTATGAACGTGAATTCGGATAATTCATGTTCTTGAAGAACTCTTGAGTTATATATATCATGATTTTATGAATAAGGGATGGAATTTGGAAAGATTACGGATAATTTTGGAATATGATTATTCATGATAATAACCGGTAAATTGTTTTCTATGAACTTACGAAAATGAACAAGAAGGAACCTTGTTAATTCGTATTTAAAGTTGAAATTGGAGTCGGGTATGTTAAGACACTTGGTTAAATTGATTGTTGATATGATTTTCGAATTGTGGAATCGTATTATGGTTATGAGTTCATGATTGATTGATTTGGGTTGTTGGATTTGTGTTTGATCGAGATATTGTGGAACTGTTGAGTTTGTTGATCGGTTATATTGATTGTTAATTATGATTTGTCGAGTTGTGATTTGTATTGTGGATATGAGTTCGTAATTGTTTGAGTTATATGGTTCGGTTTTTTATATGATCGAGGTATTATTGAGCCGTTTAGTTTGATTAGTTGGTCATATCGGTTGTTGATTATTTTCGAATGTGTGTTAATCGATTATTGCAATAGGTTGTGATAATTGATCATTGATTATGACCGTTGTGTTGCGGTTGAGGTTGAAGAGTTCGTAGATTGCTTTTGGTCGGGGCTGAGGAACTCGTAGACAAAGGCAATGGATTTGGTAAGCTTCGTTGTATCGGTATCGAGACAAGTTATACTTGTTCAGTTTATAATATTTAATGAATGGTTTTGCTTTCATTTCATTTATAATTCATATAGCAATGATATTATAAATGTAAATCATCGGGATGATGGTTTGTATATTTTGCTCTAGTTTGGATTAAATCATAATGTATATGATTTAATTGTGTTTGATGAAGACGGAGATGTGAGTTATCTTTGGTCTGCGATATGGAATGTCGGATATCGATGATGGTTTACCATGTCGACATTGATGTTGGGACTATGGTTTATTGATATTAATGGAATGTACCTCATTCGAGATTATTCGAATAACTATGCATTCATTCAGGGTTGTTTGTTCGTGGAAAGGATATTGTATTCGGCTTTGAGGTAATGCAAGTATTGTTCAGTTATGAGGATAATTATTCTGGTGAATTGTTGTATATGTTGTATATTGATGTTTCGTATAATGGGATTCATATTGATTTTTTCGTTGAGGGATGTTGATCCCAGGACTATTGTATTGAGATCATTGATCGTGTTGATCATTCATCGGGGGATGATGTTTCCAGGATTGTTGTTTTGGATATTGATTGGTCGTGTCGACCTTTCATTGTCATTTATCATTGTTCACTTTGGTGAGTCTTTTGATCCTCATTGGATATGTGATTCTTTGAGTTTCGTTGTCATGTTGCATCGTGACATATTTGGAGTCATATCTGCGTGCTGATTGGTTATTGTGTAGGATTTTTAGCTAGGCACATATGGTCATGTGTTGATATTTCCACATTGGATTGTGCACAAGAGACGTAGTTCGTTAGGCTAATTAGGTACATGTCCCACATATATCCTAGATTCCATATACGGGGTGGACATGTGCACGGACACATTTCCGGATCGGGCGTACTGTGACATCCATCCTTGAGCCATATTGATTGGTCGTTCATCCTCCATTTATGGTTGAGTATGTTCGATGGTTTGCGACTGGTTGCTCATACGCCCGAGGGGTATGTTCGACAGTCGTGGTTATTTCTTTGAGATCCATTATATTTGATCTTGTTTGGAGTTTATCATGTTGATGGTATTCTTGGTCGTTGTTGATCCTTTGTTGATCGTGTTGGAGTTTATCATGTTGATGATATTCCTGGTTGTGGTTGGCCTTTGGTTAGTTGTATTGGAGTTTATCATGTCAATGATATTCTCGGTTGATGTATTGGTTGATCATTGTTATTGATCGTATGAGCATACGGACTGTACGTCGATGTTTTGGGACTTGTTATTATTGTTTTGTGGTAGTTGATATATATTGTGTGTTATTGGTTTTTATCCAGATTGAGATTTGATGGTGCAAATCCGACGGACATGATTTGGCACAGATGGTTCATTCCTCAGTTATGAGTTATGATGATGTTTTGATGATTCTTGATATTGTTTGAATACAGTACAAATGGTTGTAATTGAGTTCATTTCTTCATTTGAGAATGCGAAATGTGGATTATGGTAACGATTGATTTGGTATGGATTATATATGGGGTGGTAAGGTTATGGCGGTAAGATTACATTGGTAGTATTCTTACTTTATTATTACATTGGTATGTAATTATTTATGATGATGTGATCGATATCATTGTTGAGTATTGTGGTTGATCCCCCCCGTGGGATTTATTTTTAGGTACTCGGAGATCGAGCCAGTACCGTTCGTGAAGGGATGAGCTTCCTGGGTGATACTGGATGTGGCATGTATTTGGAGAATCGAGTATTCTATTCTGGTTGTTTTTTTTTTCACTGCAAATGTATATTTTGAACTGTGTTTTTATCCACTGCGTGTGTATTTCAAAATGACTTTCTGGTATTTTTACCAAATCGTGTATAACTTTAAAATGGCTTTTTTGGGTATTTCATAAATTTGGGTTATTTCGTTAAACCCCTTTTCCCTAAACTATTTTATCGGTATGTATAAGGGGTGGCTTAACGCACATTTTGAACCTATTGAGTTTTGGCGTCTTCGCCTTGTACTTTCAACTGGTATTTTATGACGGTATTTGAGAACTATATTTTGGAAAATATATGAGTATTTAAAATATTACCGTCTTTGCCTCTTTGGCGTGTTTGAAACGTTTGCGAAAATGAGTTTTAGCCTGATGGGTTACGGCGCGGGGCCCACGGCACTGTAATATTCCCGGATGGTTTGGGGGGTGTTACAATGATCACCGTTGAAAGTAGACATAGTGTCGAGGCTTCTGATATTGGATCAGTGATGTTGAATTTAGAATCTAGTTTTATTCTTACTTTAGATAATGTATTTATATTGCCCAAGGGGTATAAAACATTGTATCACTTCCGGTCATGGACCGAAAGGGATTTCACTTCTTTATAGCCTGTCGAATTATTTCAGAAATAAATTAGTTGGTATTGCTACATTAATAAATGGTTTATATCATTTGAATCTAAAGAATAAAACAACTGTGAACACTATAGCTAGGAAGCGTGGTAGGGATGAAACAAACCAAGCACTTAAGTGGCATCTTAGACTTGGTTATGTTGATCAGACCAAGGTTCATAAAATGGAGAAAGATGATATTATGGGTCCATTGGGATCGGATCTCTATCCAACTTGTGAATTTTGCCTACGAGGCAAAATAACTTACCCTTCACAGGGACTTTTTAAAGAGCTGCTGAAAAACTTGGATTGATCCATACCGATGTCTGTGGCCGTGGCACAAGATGGCTCTCAGTATTTCATTATATTTACTGATGACTATACTAGGCATGGGTTCATGTACTTAATGAAACGTAAATCTGAAGCTTTCGATATATTCAAGGAATTAAAATCCCTAGTTGAAAACCAAACAGGTAATCGTATTAAGACTCTTCGGTCAGACTGGTGTAGTGAGTACATGAGTACCGAGTTTGACGAGTTCTTAAAAGAACTAGGAATAGTGTCACAATTTACTCCTCCAGCTACTCCACAATTAAATATTGTATCAGAAAGAAGGAACCGAACCTTGTTAGACATGGTTCGCTCCATGCTTAACTATACTGATCTACCGATTTATCTATAGGGTCACGTGCTCCTTACTGCTGCACATATCTTGAACAGATATCCTTCTAAATCCGTTCCTAAAACTCCACATGAGATGTGGAGATGTAGGAGACCAAGTCTAAATCACATTAGGATTTGGGGATGTCATGCTTATGTCAAGAAGACTAAAGTAGAGTAATTGAAAGCTAGGTCTGTGAAAGATCGTTTCATAGGATATCCAGTGGATTCCGTGGGAATTCTAAATGCACGAAGATCATAGGATCATTGTTGCTTTACAAGCACACTTCCTGGAGGATGAGTTCATTCAGGAAGGAGGCGCAGGTAGAAATAATTTTTTGGAAAAAATAAAAGAAACAACAATTGAGACACATGCGCAAGATATTGTAACCGAACCTTCTGAAATACAAACAAAACCTCACAGGTCTAGTAGAAATTCTAAATTAACTGGGAGGTATGGCTATCTGCATCAATAGGAACTGGGTGTCCATGAGATGATAGAAAGTAGTCAAAAGAATGATCCTTCTACATACAGCCAAGCGATGGTAGATGTTGACTCCGCAAAGTGGCAAGAGGCTATGGAAGCTGATATAGACTTAATGCATGCTAATCAGGTCTGGACTTTAGTGGATCGTCCTAAAGGCATGGTGCCTATAGAAAATAAATGGATCTACAAGATAAAGACTAGTGGATATGGCAAGGTTGATACCTATAAGGCGAGGCTTGTGGCAAAGGTCTATTCTTAAAGAGATGGAATCTATTACTTAGAAACATTTTCGCATGTAGTCATGATTAAGTCTATTCGCATGATGCTTGTCATAGCAGCCCACTTAGATAATGAAATATGGCAAACGGATATGGAAACGGCATTCCTAAATGAATTCCTAGAGGAGGAGATTTACATGGAACAGACTAAGGGATTCATATATGAAACCGATATTCATAAAGTGTGCAAACTTAAGCATGCCATCTATGGACTGAAGCAAGCTTCACGAAGTTGGAATCTTCCTTTTAACGAGACAGTCAAAGAGTTTGATTTTGTCCAAACAAAGAGGAGCCTTGTATTTACAAGAAGGTTAGTGGGAGGAAAATTGCATTCTTAATACTATATCTCGATGACATTCTACTTATAGAAAACGACGTAGGAATGCTCATTTTTGTAAAAGCATGGCTTTCTAAAGAGTTGTAAATGAAAGACCTGGTAGAAGCCACCTATATTTTGGGTATTCATCTCTACTGGGATAGAGCAAAAAGAATGTTAGGTCTTTCCTAAGCCCTCTATATAGAAAAGATCCTGAAGCGATTTAGGATGGAAGATTCTAAGAGAGGGTTCCTACCTATGCGACATGGCATAAAACTTTCCTTAGATATGTGTCATCAAATTCATGAAGAGAAAAAGTAAATGAATAATGTGGCTTATGCTTCGACAGTGGGTAGCCTCATGTATGCTATGATTTACACCAGACCAGACATTACCTTTGTTGTGAACATAGTATGTCGGTTTCAGTCAAATACAGGGCAGGAACATTGGACTGCTGCAAAAAACATTCTTAAGTACCTGAAGAGAACTAAATACTTGGTTCTTAAGTACAGTGGTGGAGAACTAAAAGTGGAGAATTATACATATTCAGATTTTTCGAGGCACATAGATGCGAATATGTCCATTTCAGGGTATATCTTTACTCTGAATGGTGGAGCAGTATCTTGTATAAGTGCCAAGCAAAGCACGACTATAATCTCTACATGTCAGACCGAATTCCAGGCAGCAACAGAGGCTTCTAAAGAAGCTTTTTGGATTAAGAAGTTTGCCGAGGAACTTCAAGTGGTTCCTGATACACAGAAGCTCGTGATGCTATTTTGTGATAATGACGGAGCTATTGCACAGTCTAAGGAGCCTAGGGCTCACCACATACTGAGAGAAAATATCATTTTGTTAGAGAAATGGTTCAGAAAGATATTGTTATATTGCAGAATGTAGACACCGCAAATAACGTTGCTGATCCACTAACCAAGCCACTATCTCAGATGATCTTAGAGCAACATATGGAGAGTATTGGTATTAGATACCATAGTTGGTAGCATTGAATTCAAGTGGGAGATTGTTAGTAATATGCCCTCGAATGCCACTCAGAGGATGAGAGAGTGACAGTATTGTATCGTAATTATGAACATTTATTAAATAAGGCATTTATTATTACTATATTATAGTATATCACTAGCATCGTGATTTAGTATATGGAATAATAGTACTTTCATTCGAGAGCAAACATTCCACTCCTGATGGATATAAGGAAATAGGCACTCGAAGGTTTAGGGCTTGAATGCTTAATTGATTCGCAAGTCGATATAACTTAACTGAGAAGTAAGTTTAGACAAAGCTTGTGTAACGTGTACTCTAACATGTAGGGTGCCTGTCTTCACTAAGGATTAGTGGGAGCACACATTATAGGTATGCTAATGGGATTAGTATACTCGAACACGACTCACCTCGATTCGGTGACATGGATATCACTCATGGATTGTGAATGACTTAATCGAAAGGTTGTGATAGGTATACGTGGACCTCTAACTTGAGGTTTTAGTAGGAGATGTGCTTGTGACATTAAGTTAGACATTAAAGTAGTTTGATCCAATCACCGGTAAGTGGGGTCAACCTCGAAATGCAACTTATTGGAAAAGTAGCAGTCTCTACTGGATACCAAGATAAGATTCTTTCTCCTGTAAGTGAGCAGGTAAATGTCATGTGTGGTTAATGGCAAATGAGATCATAAGCCTTTGCCCAAAGCAGTTAGAGCTAGTTGTATTTGATACATGAGAGCTCGGCGATTTCGGTTTGCATTAACAAAATGTATAGATTCAAGTTACAATAGGGTCTCACTTTACCGTTACCCTAATACTTGACTGGGACATATGATTGAAGGGTTTATACGTATATTGTATTCACGACATAATGGTTTTGGAATATTCCAATCATTCGTTCTTAGTTGGGTTACGGTGTGGAACACTGGAGTGGCTAAGTGTTACATGTACTCCTTGGTTCCTACCATTGCTGACTAAGACGGACTTACAGAGTTGTGCATAAGGATATTTGATGATAAAATATGTATTTATTATCTATTCATTAATATTGGATATTGTATATCTAATTTGATTTATTTAATAAATCATAGTGGTCTTGTGAATTGAAATTAATTACTAGGTGATTAATTTAATTCATAAATATTTATTTCTTGGAAATATATTATTCTAATATTGTATTTGATAAAATTAATTAATTATATTAATTAATTAAGTATAAATATATTTGAGATAAAAATGAAGTGTACTTAACGGACCAGACACGCGAATGTCCGGTACACGAACGGAGTGGCTCGACTCATTTTATCACCAACCAATGAGCTGCCCATATTCCCTCTCCCCACATTTCATGTGGTGTCCTTTTGTCTTGATTTATCTTGCTTTTGGTGTGGGGTTTGCTTTGATTTGTTTTAACATAATGACAAAAGATATCAAGATTATCATGATCTTGATATCTTATCATATCATGTTATAAAATGAAAACAACATACACACACCTTACTACAAAATCACGGCCGAAGCTAGGAGTAGAGAGGAGTGAAAATATTTTCTTCAAATCTTGTTCATCTTAGAGAGAAAGAAAATGAAGAAAAGAAGAGAGGAAAAATACTAAATCAATTCCTAGACGTGTTTTTCGAGAACAAATTGATATATAATTTGTCCGATCAATATCCAACGCGTGATAATGTATAGACACTCGATATATTCAGTATTTGATCATTCATCAAGTGTGAACGAATTGGATTCGTGTACGTGTTGGTGACTGGAAAAATCTTGGCTCAGATTTTTCCTTCGAGAAGATATTATCAGAGGCCTACGAGGGTATGACTTCTGAATTTTATCTTCGTCAATTTATATTCATTTATACGATGCTTGATCGATCCGTTTTAAGGATTTGTTTTTCTCCGGTTAGACCGATTTTATTTTCCGTTGCGTAACTCTCTTTTAGTCACCGAATCCCAACACCTTTTGCAACCAATATAGCTTTATTACTAACAACGGCTCCATCTTCATCACATTTGTTCTTGTAGACCCACTTGATGCTAATAACTTTCTTGTGGTATGGTCTGTCTACTAGCACCCATACATTATTTTTTTCCGTCTGGTTTAGTTCTTCTTGCATGGCATTCACCCAAGTGTAGTCATATAGGGCTTGTTCTGTTGTTTTGGGTTCCGTCTGAGACATAAAGCATGAGAACATGGCCATTCATGTTGGGTCTTTGGATTTTATGGTTTTGACACCATCAATTAGGTCCCAATGATTTGTTGGATGGGATGGTCTTTTAACTATTTGGGAGTTTCAACCTCAATTTCTGCTTTTGGTTGAGGGTCATCATTGTTTATTTTCCCTGAAGGATTACCCGGAAGGTTTGCTATATCCATCTGTGTTTCAGTTAGGTTTCATTAAACTTCGGTTGAGTCCGGTGATGCTAGGTTTGAGTCAGCTGAGACTGATTCAGCTAGGTCTAGTGAACCTGGCTGATCTGCAGTAGAATCTTCATGAGTTGAGTCAATCAATCTTGTGTCTTTGACAATGATTTCTTCTAGAGTGCTGTCTTTGAGCTTTTTCTCAATTTTATCCACCTGTTTCCTGTACTCAGCAATAGATTCATCAAAGATAACATGAGGTGCTTCTTCTACAACTAATGTTCTTTTGCTAAAGTCTCTGTATGCTTTGCTTATTTGAGAGTATCCCATAAAGACCGTGTATTTTTAGCCTCAAATGCATTCAGTTGTGTTTTGCCATTGTTGTGGAGGAAACACATACAACTAAAAATATGAAAATATGCAACTGTTGGTAATCTGCCATTCCAAACCTCATAGGGAATTTTACAGTGTGTCCCTACAATCATGCTTCTGTTCTATGTATGACAGGCTGTGTTGACTGCTTCAGCCCAGAACCTTTTAGGAAGATCAACTTCTGCAGTCATTGTCCTAGCTACTTTTTGAGAGTTCCGTTTCTTCTTTCAGCCACACCATTTCGTTGTGGTTTTCTTGAAGCTGAGACTTCGTTTTCGCTCCCATTTTGATCACTATATTCAGTTATGGCTTTGTTGAGAAATTCTCCTCCATTGTGCACATGATAAGGTATATGACATGTTTGGTGTGGACTATGGTTAAATCTTGGTTGAGACCATTTATTAAGGTTTTGAGTTCTTCACACACCTTGTGATTTTGAAATCTTGGAATACCTTGAGATTTCCATCTACCTTTCCCTTGTTGAAGTATGTTTTGTGGAAATTATTGGTAGTAAAATGGTTTTTGAAGTGTCTAGGCTACTGATGCTGATTTGGCCATTTCCTGGTCATTTGTCTTGGTTGCGGCCTAGACAGTCTTGGCTGTTGCCTAAACATTATTGGCTGCTGCCTAGAGTTTTGACTTGGCTGCTGCCTATTTTGCAAAGTTTCAGCAGTCTGTACTCTGGTTTCTCCCTTTAAAAAAGTAGTTTTTGAAATTGAGGGAGTATTAGGATCATATCTAAGACCTAATTTTAAATATAGTGGTCTTTCGTTTATGCACAATCCATCCAAGGTTATGGATGTCTCTAAGAATGTTATTTCTTTAGCTTGTATATTATTCAGCTGTGTGAGTTTGGAAAGCTCAGCTTTAGTATGAGTGAGTGCAGCTGACTTTTCATGTTTAAAGTTGTCAGCCGATTTATCTCAGTCATGGCTCTGTCCTTTTTATCCTGACTGATTTTGAAGTTAGTTGTATCTTGGCTCAGTTTGTCTAAATCATTTTTCAGCTGCACTTTCACATTTCTCAGTTGAGTGTTCTCAACTAACATAGCTTGGTGTGTTGTTTCTAAAGTTTCAGAATCATTCATTAATTGATTGGGAGATCTATGCAAATCAAGATCTTCAGATATGTCTGAACTCGGACATTCTGAAGGTTATGGTTTAGATAATACTTCTTCATCAACATTGTTGACCATCAGGCAGTTGTAGACATCTTCTTCTAAGAAAACCCCTTGATTCCACAATGTCAGGTGTCTGGTCTTCTCCAAATAGAGCTTTTCTTTTATCTTCCCTTCTGCCTGTGTCTTTCGTTTCTTCTTCTTTCTTCAGGTCAGGATAGTCAGATTGAATGTGACCTGTCTTATGGCAGTTGTAGCATTCTACCTTCCAATTTCCAGCTATTTGGTTTCTTTTGGGATTTCCTTTGTAGTTCTTATATTTTGAGTAATTCTTTCTGAATGCCATTTCTTCCTCAAATGCCAAATCTTTGCATTATGAATGTCATTTCTTCCTCAAAGTTCAGAGTACTAGTAGGAGTAACTTCATCTAGGTTTGTAAGGGACTTAGCTGCAAATGGATTCCCTTTCTCAGTTGACTCACTAGATGATAAGCAAGGAAGTTCGGACTCAAATGCCTAGTTGCTTCTGATTGTGCTACTAGTGCAAAAGTTTCATCAAAATCTATTCCTTCACATTGAGCATATCCTTTTGTTAGGAATATGTCCTCGAATGCCACTCAGAGGATGAGAGAGTGAGAGCATTATATTGTAATTATGAACATTTATTAAATAAGGCAATTATTATTACTATATTATTGTATATCACTGGCATCGTAATTTGGTATATAGAATAATAGTCCTTGCATTAGAGAGCAAACATTCCACTCCTTATGGAGATAAGGAAATATGCACTGGAAGGTTTAAGGCTTGAATGCTTAATTGGTCCGCAAGTCAATAAAACTTAACTGAGCACTAAGTTTTGACAAGGCTTGTATAACATGTACTCTGGCATGTAGGGTGTCTGTCTTCACTAAGGATTAGTGGGAGAACACATTATAGGTATGCTAATGGGATTAGTATACTCGAACATGGATATCACTCAAGGATTGTGAATGACTTAATCGAAAGGTTGTGATAGGTATACGTGGACCTTTGACTTGAGGTTTCAGCAGGAGATGTGCTTGTGACATTAAGTTAGACATTAAAGTTGTTCAATCCAATCACCGGTAAGTGGAGTCAACCTCGAATTACAACTTATTGGGCAAGTAGCAGTCTCTACTGAATACCAAGATAGGATTCTTTCTCCTATAAGTGAGCAGGTAAATGTCCTATGTGGTTAATGGCAAATGAGATCATAATTCTTTGGCCAAAACAGTTAGAGCTAGTTGTATTTGATACATAAGAGCTCGGTGATCTCGGTTTGCATTAATAAAATATATAGAGTCAAGTTACAACAGGGTTTGACTTTACCGTTACCCTAATACTTGACCGGGACATATGATTGAAGGGTTTATGCGCATACAGTATTCACGACATAATAGTTTTGGAATGATCCAATCATTCGTCCTTAGTTGGGTTATGGTGCGGAACACTAGACTGGCTAAGTGTTACACGTACTCTTTGGTTCCTCCTATTGCCCACTAAGACGGACTTATAGAGTTGCGCACAAGGATATTTGATGATAAAATATGTATTTATTATCTCTTCATTAATATTATATATTGGATATCTAATTTGATTTATTTAATAACTCATAGCGGTCTTGTGAATTGAAATTAATTACTAGGTGATTAATTTAATTCATAAATATTTATTTCTTGGAAATATATTATTATTAGATTGTATTTGATAAAATTAATTAATTAGATTAATTAATTAAATATAAATACATTTGAGATAAAAATAAAGTGTACTTAACGGACTAGACACGCGAATGTCCGGTACACGAACGGAGTGGCTCGACTCATTTTCTCACCAACCAATGGGCCGCCCATATTCCCTCTCTCCACATTTCATGTGGTTTCCTTTTGTCTTGATATCTTGTTTTGGTGTGGGGTTTGCTTTGATTTGTTTTAACATAATGACAAAAGATATCAAGATTATCATGATCTTGATATCTTATCATATCATGTTATAAAATAAAAACAACATACACACACCTTACAACAACATCACGGACGAAGCTAGGAGTATAGAGGAGTGAAAATATTTTCTTCAAATCTTTTTCATCTTAGATAGAAAGAAAATGAAGAAGATAAGAGAGGAAAAATGCTATATCAATTCCTAGACATGTTCTTCGAGAACGAATTGATATATAATTTTTTCCGATCGATATTCAACGCGTGATAATGTAGAGACACTTTATATATTCAGTGTTTGATCATTCATCGACTTTGAAGGAATTAGATTCGTGTACATGTTGGTGACTGAAAAATCTTGGCTCGGATTTTTCCTTCGAGAAGATATTATCAGAGGTCTACGAAGGTATGACTTCTTAATTTTATCTTCGTCAATTTATATTCGTTTATCCGATGGTTGATCGATTCGTTTTAAGGATTTGGTTTTTCTCTGGTTAGACCGATTTTATTTGCCGTTGCGTAACTAGCTTTTAGTCACCGAATCCCAACACCTTTTGCAAGCAATATAGATTTATTCCTAACAACGGCTCCATCTTCATCACATTTGTTCTTGTAGACCCACTTGGCGCTAATGACTTTCTTGTGGTATGGTCTGTCTACTAGCACCCATACATTATTCCTTTCCATCTGGTTTAGTTCTTCTTGCATGGCATTCACCTAAGTGTAGTCATCTAGGGCTTGTTCTTTTGTTTTGGGTTCCATCTGAGACATAAAGCATGAGAACGTGGCCATTCCTGTTAGGTCTTTGGATTTTCTGGTTTTGACACCATCAATTAGGTTCCCAATGATTTGTTGGATGGGATGGTCCTTTAACCATTTGGGAGTTTCATCCTCAAGTTCTACTTTTGGTTGAGGGTCATCATTATTTATTTCCCATGAAGAATTGCCCGGAAGGTTTGCTATAACCATCTGTGCTTCAGTTAGGTTTTGTTAAACTTCGGTTGAGTCCGGTGAAGCTAGGTTTGAGTCAGCTGAGACTGGTTCAGCTAGGTCTAGTGAACCTGGTTGATCTGCAGTAGGATCTTCATCAGCTGAGTCAATCAATATTATGTCTTTGACAATGATTTCTTCTAGAGTGGTGGCTTTGAGCATTTTCTCAATTTTATCCTCCCATTTCTTGTATTCAAAGATTCATCAAAGATAAAATGAGGTGCTTCCTCCACAACTAATGTTCTTTTGCTACTAACTTTGTATGCTTTGGTTATTTCAGAGTATCCCATAAAGACCATCATTAGTTTTACCTCAGAAGCATTCAGTTGTGTTTTGCCATTGTTGTAGATGAAAAACTTACAACTGAAAATATGAAAATATGCAACTGTTGGTAATCTGCCATTCCAAACCTCATAGGGAATTTTACAGTGTGTCCCTACAATCATGTTTCTGTTCTATGTATGACAGGCTCCGTTGACTGCCTCAGTCCAGAACCTTTTGGGGAGATCAACTTCTGCAGTCATTGTCCTAGCTGCTTCTTTAAGAGTTCTGTTTCTTCTTTCAACCACATCATTTCGTTGTGGTGTTCTTGCAGCTGAGACTTCATTTTGGATCTGTAATATCCGGAAATTCTACTACTATTGTTTGATATTATTTTATCCGAGTTATATTGTACAGCGTGGAATCTGTGCAGTAGGGATAAAATAAACAAAGGACTGAGATGTCAGTATTGGTATAATTTTTGTATTTGCTCGACAAATTGTATTTAAGGATACAGTGCGTCATGTATATGTATCCAGTATGTCGAGATGGACGAGAAGAGTTGGAAATGGCTAAATGTAACATTATTAGCGTACGCTAATAATCATGAGTAGCGCACGCTATCGTGCAGGTTTAGCGCACGCTAAAGATATAAGATAACGCACGCTAATGCAGTCCGATCGTAAGGAATCTACGCGTGGACCAGGCCACTTTCGGCGCACGTTCTGATAAGTCAACGGATGTTGTAATGTAGTGTTAGCACACGCTAATACATGTTGATTAGCGCATGCTAATTGTATATCGGTCAACAGGGAATCTTGGCTTTATTGGTTGCTTTCGGCATGTGGGGTCACGAGCATCTTCGTGGTAGGTGTAGACTGTAGCAAGTCAACTGGTATTAGCGCACGCTAAATGTAAGGACTTGCGTATGCTATACAGTGTAAGTTACGTACGCTAATGCATAGGCATTACGTACGTAAGCACATGTACGAAGCCAGACAGTAGCCTCTGGACTGCGATAGCGCACGCTAACAAAGTCAGTTAGCGCACGCTAAGGCTGTTGCGCACGCTAAACATAAGGTTTAGCGCACGCTAGTAATATACTTTATAAAAAAGGACATAAGGGTGTTATGAAGCATTTCGTCCATTCCTTCCTTGCAACCGAGAGAGAGAGAGTTTTTAGAGAGAAGTTTGAGGTCTCAAACACTGAGAGATGATAATCTTTAACAAAGATTAAGCTGAGGAACATGGATTAAAGTCTTGTTCTTGAAATCATTGATGATTCTTGGAATGAAGTTGATTGTTCTCCTTCATGATTCGTCTATCAAGGTAATAGTTCTTCACCTTTGGATTTCGTTTGGATTGATTATTGATGTTCTTGAGTTGATGATGATCATATATTCGAGTGATGAGCATGATAACGAGTTGGATTACCGTACTAAGTTAGTGTTGTTATCAATATATGAGTATTGATATGTTTCGTATGGTTTTGGATGGAATTCAAGAGATATGTTGATGTAATTCCCTTCTTCAATTCGGACTTTTGATGTTTTGTCGCTGGTTACTTCGTATGGTAACGATTATGGTGGTGCTATTGTGATTCTTGAAGTTATATGAATTGTATGTCGAAGAACATCATGAATAAGGATTTTTAGATGTTAGAACACATCGGATTATGTCATTTTATGGATCATGAACGTGAATTCGGATAATTCATGTTCTTGAAGAACTATTAAATTATATATGTCATGATTGTTATGAATAAGAACTGGAAATTGGAAAGGTTACGGATGACTTTGGAATATGATTATTCATGATAATAACCGGTAAATTTTTCTATGAATTTACCAAATATGAACAAGAAGGAATCTTGTTGATTCGTGTTTAAAGATAAAAGTTGGAATCTAATATGTTATGAAATCCTTAATATCGAGATGAGTTGATCATTGACATGATGGAAGTGTTAGACGATGCTTGAAATGCATGCCACTGCACAGCATTAGCGCACGCTAAGCTCACTGGCTAGCGCACGCTAACGGGAGTAACTTAGCGCACGCTACGTTATGCGTTTAACATGCGCTAAGTAGGCAGACAGTGCAGTACTTTTGTGTTTTGATTATGAATTCGTGATGGTTTGATTTGATCTGACTGCGTTTAGTGGAGGTTTTGTTGAACCGTTGAGTTCGCTTGGTTAGTTTTGTCGATTGTTGATTGTTATCGGATATGTGTTATTTGATTACTTCGATAGGTTGAGATTATTGATCGGTGATTATAACCGGATGTTGCGGTCGTGTTCGAGTATGTCCGTTGTGTTGCTTTTGATCGGGGCTGAGGAGCTCGTAGACAAAGGCAATGTGTTCGGTAGCATCTTCGTGGTATCGGTATCGAGGCAAGTTATTACTTGCTCAGTTATAATATTTAATGAATGGTTTCAGTTTCATTTCATTTATAATGCATATAGCGATGATTATTATCGTGAACTCTGGGTATTTGGGTTGTATATCGTTCTTCCGATTCTGGGAGGTAAATCATAATGTATATGCTTTATCTCAGTTATTGGTATGTTCGGGTATCGAGGTTACGTTGCGATAAAGATGAGGATATGAGTATCTATAGTCCATGGTACGTTTGGATCGCCGAGCATCGAGGATAATCGCCGGTGATGATTTGACATTGAGATTTCTCCTGAAGGATTCGGGACAATATCTTAGTTTGACTCGGTTTAGTACTACTGATGTTGATCATGCAGGTTGTCATTTATGTTGCTAAACATGAGGTCGTCCTAGTTGTTTATCATAGTGTCGTTTCATGTTTTGATTCATATGTTGTTCATGTTGATAAACATATTGATTTGCATATATGTATGCATAATTGCATTGTTATGTTGTAAATGATCCGAAGGGATCATGAGGATCTATGCTGAGGGCGCTGGATCGGATGTCCACCATGCGTTGGTTCGACGGGATCATCATGGGGATCTATGCTGAGGGCGCTGGATCGTTGGATTACCAGTATTGTGTTGATGGAATCTTGTGAATTCGCATCATTGATTTTATCATGTGTTGTTGTTCATATGTGTATTGTTGGTTATCCACCTTATGATGATCTGATAGGATCATCAAGGGGATCTATGCTGAGGGCGCTGGATCGTCGGATTTCTATTGAGTATACATCATTGTTATTGTTGTGATCATATTGACGTTGTCATATGAGTATGCCTATATAGGTCTTGTGTTAGGACCGTGCCCGTATGTTACATTGATCTGATCTGGGATTAGACTGATATGATTGTCGTGGTATTGTGCATCTCGAGGTACGTTCCGTATTTTCCTTGGTATTTATCTTTGATGGACAATCGATTTTTGTGTTGAGACTTGATGATGTCACCCGATGGATTTGGGCTGGATAGAGTTAGTGGATTTTCGTAACAGTGAGTTATGATGACGTTTTGAGGATTTTGGGGTATTGTGTAAGCCACAGTACGAGATGTGAATTTTGGTAGAGTTATGACGATAAGATTACATTGGTCGTATTCTTATTTCTTTGTATTCTCATTGGTATGTAATTATTAATGTGATGTGACGGTTATCATTGTTGGATATTATGACTGACCCCGTCGTGGGCTTTCTTTTTAGGTTCTTTGGATATCGAGCTTGTAGCGGTCGTGGAGAGATGAGCTTCCCGGAGGATACTGGCTAGGGCATGTAAATGTGTACTGAATTCCTGATCGGTTATTTTATTCCGCTGCGAGAGTAATTTTACTTGGTTGTCCTTTCCGCTGTGTGAGTATTTTAAATGACTTTTTGATATCTAGTAACTTGAGTTACTTTGGAAATCGTTTTCTAAACTATTGAGTTCCGGCCATTGGGCCTTGCCCTTTTTAAAATGAGGTTTTACGACGCTTTTGACAAACGAGTTTTATAACGTCTTCGTATATTATTAAAGATAGTATTGTCGTTAGCCTCTTGGGCATTTGTAAATGTTTGCGAAAATTTCTCTTAGCCTTGTGGGTTCCATCTCGGGGCCCACGGCGCTGTAATATTCTCGGTTAAATCTGGGGGTGTTACAGGATCCCATTTTGATCAGTGTATTCAGTTATGGCTTTGTTGAAAATTTTTCCTCCTTTTTCTGATCTGATCTTGATGATAGAGATTTCTTATTTTGAATTCTCCTCATTAGCTCAGGCAACTTGGTTAGTGTTTCACTTTTCTTGTAAAGGAAGACTATCTTGAGTAGTCATCTATGACTACTAGGGCATGTTTTCTTCTACTCAAGGTTCTTGGCATGATGGGTCCAGAAAGATCGATGTGAAGTAGTTCAAGCACGCTATTGGTTAGAGTGGTAGGTCGTATTGATTTGAATGAAGCTATAGTATATTTTTCTTTCTGTCGTGCATCACAAAGAATCTCATTCTTGAGTATTCCTTCTGGGAGGCCTCTAACTAATTTTTTTGAGCTTAATTTGTTGAGTGCCTTGAAATTTAGATGGCTTAATCTCTTATGACATAACCATTCATTTTCAGCTAGAGTCTTTGACATGAAGCATGCATTGGGTATGCCTATTTTCCGGTCTATCACATGGACATCACTTCTTCTGTATCCTTATAGTTTCACTTCTCCAGTTTGGAAGTCAGTCACCATACATTTCTATTTGGTGAATACTACTAGGTTGTTCTCATCACAAAACTGGCTAATGCTTAGGAGGTTGTACTTGAGCCCTTTGACATACTTCACGTTTGTTATCACAAGGTTTCCTCTGTGCAGCTTCCCATGTCTTTTAGTTTGTCCCCATGAGCTATCTCCAAAGGTTACATCTAGGCATGTTTCCTTGGTATAACATGACAATATTTTTTTGTTTCCAGTCATGTGTCTTGAGCACCCAGATGGTGATTCTGTGGTTGCTACACAATAATGCTTCCACATTTTCTGCAATCATTTAAAGAGATTTAATTACCCATATCTGAATGGGTCCTCTAGGGTTAGTGAATTTCTGGAGGGTATTCTTTTTTCTCTGGTTATGAGGGTTGGTCTGATTATAATGTGCATAGTTATTATTTTTGTATCCTCTATAAGAATTGTGCACATGATAAGGTATATTACATGTTTGGTGTGGACTATGGTTAATCTTGGCTGAGACCATTTATTAAGGTTTTGAGGTCTCCACACCTTGTGATTTTGAAATATTGGAATACCTTGAGATTTCCATCTACCTTTCTCTTGTTGAAGTCTGTTTTGTGGAAATTATTGGTAGTAAAATTGTTTTTGAAATGTCTAGGATACTAATGCTGATTTGGTCATTGCGTGGACATTTGTCTTGGTTGCGGCCTAGACTGTCTTGGCTGTTGCCTAAACATTCTTGGCTACTGCCTAGACTTTTGACTTAGCTGCTGCCTATTTTGGAAAGTTTCAGCACTCTGTACACTGGTTTGTCCCTTTAAAAAAATAGTTTTTAAAATTGAGGGAGTATTAGGATCATATCCAAGACCTAATTTCAAATATACTGGTCTTTGGTTTATACATTGTCCATCTGAGGGTTTGGATGCCTTTAAGAATGTTATTTCTCTAGCTTGTATATTATTCAGCTGTGTGAGTTTTGAAAGCTCACCTTTAGTATGAGTGAGGGCAGATGACTTTTCATTGTTTAAAGTTTTCAGCCGGTTTATCTCAGTCCTGACTCTGTCGTTTTTATCCTGACTGATTTTGAAGTTAGTTGTATCTTGACTGAGTTTGTCTAAATCATTTTTCAGCTGCACTTTCTCATTTTTCAGTTGAGTGTTCTCAGTTGACACAGCTAGGTGTGTTGTTTTTAAAGTTTCAAAATCTTTTATTAATTGATTGAGAGATCTATGCAAATCAAGATCTTTAGATATGTCTGAACTCAGACATTCTAAAGGTTGTGCTTTAGATGATACCTCTTCATCAACAGTGTTGGCCATCAGGCAGTTGTAGTCATCTTCTTCTAAAAAAGATTCACCCCTTCATTCCACAATCACAGGTGTCTGGTCCTCTCCAAATAGAGATTTTATTTTTATCTTCCCTTTTGCATGTGTCTTTCTTTTCTTCTTCTTTCTTCAAGTTAGGACAGTCTTATTGAATGTAACCTATCTTATGGCAGTTGTAGCATTCTACCTTCCAATTTCTAGCTATCTGGTTTCTTTTGGGGTTTCCTTTGTAGTTCTTTTTATATTTTGAGTAATTCTTTCTGAAGTTTCCAAATCTTTGTATTATGAATGTCATTTCTTCCTCAAAGTTTAGAGGACTGGGAGGAGTATCTTCAGCTAGGTTTCTTGTAGGGGACTCAGCTGCAAATGCAGTCCCTTTCTCAGTTGACTCACTAGATGATAAGCAAGGAAGTTCGAACTTAAATGCCTTGAGCTCTGAGAATAGCTATTGGATTTTTATCTTGTTGGGATCTTTTGATTCTCCCATATCTACAACCTTTATGCTCCATTCTAGAGTGAGAGACCTTAGAACCTTTAGTGCCATCTCTTGGTTGCCATAAGTTTTTCGAGAGAGTTGATATCATTCATGATTTCTGTAAATCTGGTATACACATTATTTATGGCTTCTCCATCCTTCATTTCTAAATTGTCAAACTTTTGAGTAGTTATTGACTATTTTTTTTCCTTGATCAGCTCAGTTCCCTCACACATTACTACTAATGTATCCCAAATTTTCTTGACATTCTTGCAGTTCTTGATTTTTACCATGGTGGCTTTATCAAGAATTTGATATAGAACATCTCTGGCCCAGTTTACAGGATTGGCCAGCTTCCTTAGCTCTGATATAGTCTTGGAAATCTACTTTGGTTTCAATAGCTGTGACTTCTTCAGCATTGTTGTCCTTCATGTATGTGATGGGACCTTCTTCAATAATGCTCCACATGTCATCATGGATAGATGATACGTATGCCTGCATTCTTATCTTCCAGATATCATAATCATCAACAGAGAAAACATGGAGTCTAGAGTGCATATGTTCCATCTTAATATGAGAGTTTATACGTAAATGTGGATCTGGTTCTGTGACTACCAAGTATGAGGTCTATGAACCAACCTCTGTGATACCACTTGTATGTCACTAGTACGTATGGTAAAAGTCTAGAGAGGGGGTTGAATAGACTTTTAAAATCACTTTGCTGAATTAGCTGGATTAAGAAACTCAATTGTTATATATGAAGTTAGGTGAACTTGGCTGATCTTTAGACTTAGCTGAAATCTCAGTTAGGTGCAGTTCAGAAGTCAGGTGAAAAATATATGCGGAAGACTTAGATGACTTTTAATGCAACAGTTAAGATGGATGCAGCAGTTTAGTATGATGCTTAAAGCAGTAAATAACACAGCACTTATAGTGGTTTCAGAGGTGGGGTAATCCTCTACTAGTCCATTTTTCTCCAATCCACTTGGAGATAAATTCACAATAATGTTTGATGGTTATAATGAATTTAGTTATTGCAGATTTCAACTAGTGAACACACGTGGCCGCGGTAACTCCTCCCCTTGGTTGCTTGTCACCTCATGGATGCCTCACAACTCTCAAGTTGCTTATCACCTTCTAATCAAGAATCCGTGGATGTCGCATAACCTCAACTTTGAAGAACCTCGTTCAAGAAAGTACCCCTACTCAAATCTATAAGACGAGTGTTTGTTTTCTCCAAGTTTTAAGAGCTTCTTAGGATTTGAATATTATGAACTTAGCCTCTTCACGATGCTTGTAGAGTATATTGCTTTGGTTTGCTTTTGATTGCTTATATGTGTTAATCGCATCGTACTTCTGCTCAAGAGTTCTTCAAGTATTTATAGTAATTCCTTCGAGCTCTTAATGGCCGTTGCATCCTTTGAAAAAAAATTCATCTGTTGGAGAGTCGACTTCTTTGGTTTTTCTTTTCACCTCTTTTGCGCGGCTTGATTCTTTCTTCAAATCTGACCGTTTGAAGATATACATGTGTCTGTGCCGTTTTCTATGATTTCTATAATAAAAAGTCTTTAGGTCACGAATCTCGAGGAATATATTATTCCTCAACTCATGATAATCATTCAGATTGTCTCCTTGGCTTTATTTACATCTGTATATGATTTTCCGTCTTTGTTAACTTTTCAACATTTGCTAATATGGACATAGTTGATTAATACTTGTTGAATTTTATCCAAGTATTTTGATGTCCATACTTAAGTGATATTCTGTCTTGGCTAAACTCAGCTGACATTCTGTCTTGACTAAGCTGAGCCGACATTCTATCTTGACTAAACTCAAATGACATTCTATCTTAACTAAACTCAGTTGACATTCTGTCTTGACTAAACTCAACTGACATTTTATCTTGACGCTACTCAACTGATATGCGATACTCAACTGATTTTCTGACTTGATGATACTCAGCTGATATTCTGACTTAGCTATACTTAGCTGAACGGACTTAACCTGTTTGATCAATCCTTAGTCTAATTTTTAAAGGCATATAAAAGATACTCATTTGATTCTTCTTTACAATGCTAAGTAATTAGAACATTACCATTTGAATTAAACCTAGAATACAGGGATGACATCATCAAAATCCTAAATGTGTTTCCAACATACACGATACTACCTTATCATAAGTTGAGAGTTCAATCTATGTGAACAGTGTAGTTGCGTGAATCAAGTCTATCAATCTATGTGAACAATGCAGCTTGCAAGTGTTCTCTCGATTCATAATTATTGTGTACTAACTTGAATTCTAATAAACATCTAGTCTGTGGAGCCATTGTATGTAGAGGAATTTAGTTTAGACCACTGTAAATCACTATGTCATTTACTGCTTACTACTTTCTTAACTACCATCATACACCATTAAACTTGTATTTTATACTTATATACTTACTCTGAATAACCTCATGCGGTATCAAGCCTACAAGACTGCAAACAGTTGTTGTAAGTACAACATTTTGTGACTTCCACAATGCATGAATTTTGGGAAAGAGTGTACAACTTATTCACCCCCTTCTAAGTTGTTCCTTAAGTATACTGTGTCCAAGGATAATAAATTAAGAAAGCAAAATATTAAAACAGGGAAACAATTTTTCACCCAAAAATAATTAAGTTTGATGCTAAATATTATGACCCATCTCCAATTCTCGTAGAAGAGTTATTACGGCAAGCAAAAATAACATAGAAATAAACATATACACGACACACATAATATGTAAGTCGTAATTAAACCATATTTTATGACACACGACGCGAGTAGTAAAATATTAAACGGCAGGTAAGAAAGCAAGTTGCAAAAGTTGTTGTATAATATAATCGTATAACATACAATGCATGTTGTAAGTGAAAGCACTAACAACATGCAAGCTGTGCGCGCTCTAAATTGTTAATCGTTAATCCTTCGATTCAAGTGGTGTTTTAACCAATTGATTTTACTTTAAATTTGATATTTAAGTTTCACTTCTCATTATTTAGGTTTCAAAAATAATACTCCCTCCTTCTCAATTTAAGTAGGAGGTTATTATTTTTTCCATTTATTAGAAATTGCAAAAGGACCTGATTTTCTAATTTTACCCGTGATATATTACTCACTCCTACTCACTTAAAATGGAAGGTTTTAGTTTTTTCTAATTCTCAAAATATATTTATCACTTAAATATTATTCATCATTATACTCAAAATTTTACGTACTTCAATAAATCATTGTACCCCACAAAAGTACCAATTTAATGTTGTTTTTGACCATTATTCCTAGGATGTCATTTTCGACCAGTTTCGTCCCGAGACGACATTTTTGGCCGTTCTGCCATGGAATGTTATTTTCGATCTGTTTCATCATCGAACATTATTTTCATCTCGTCTCGCACCGAGATATCATTTTCGACCTCATCTCGGGCCGATATTTTCGACTCTTTTCGTTCAGAGATATTATTTTTTGACTATTTCGCACCGGGACGTTATTTACGAGTGATTTCGTCCATATGCAATATTCTCGACGTTTTCCCTGGATTATAATTTCGACTAGTTCAACATAGGACGTTAGTTTTGACTTGTTTTTGCTCCGTTATGATATTTTTAACTCGTTTCGTCATGAGACATTATTTCGACCTATTCCACCCTTGGGCATCATTCTCGTCCCGTTTTATCGGATACATTATTTCCCACGTGTTTTGCCCTAGGATGTTATTTTCGACTCGTTCCCCACGGATGATATTTTCGGTCCATCTCGTCCTAGGACATCATTTTCAGCCCATTTCGCCCGGGCGTCATTTTCAGTCCATTTCGCCACAGGGCATCACTTTGACTCGTTTAGCCCCGAACGTCATTTTCAGTTGTTTGTCCCAAGACGTTATTTTCGACTATTTCGCTCTGAAATGTCATTTTCGACCTGTTTCGTCCCGAGACGATATTTTCGTCCATTTCTCCTCGAGACATTATTTTCGGCCCGTTTCATCATGAGACGACATTTTCGATCTGGTTCATCATGTTACGTTATTTTCGACTTGTTTCGCTCCGGGAGTCAATTTCGACCCATTTTCATCGTGGGACGTCATTTCCGTCCGTTTTCGCCCCAGGACGTTATTTTCGGCCTGTTTTGTCATAGGACATCATTTCGACCCATTTTATCCATGGATGTCATTTTGGGCTATTTTCTTCCTAAGACGTCATTTCGGTCATTTTATCCCTTGATGTCATTTTCAGCCCTTTTTATCCTGGACGTCATTTTTCGACCATTTTCTCTCTGAGATGTCATTTTCACCCTGTTTCGCCCAAGGATGACATTTACGGACCCTTTCGTCCTAAGATATTATTTTCGACTTGTGTCGCCATTGAACGACCTTTTCGCTCTATTTCGCCACAGGGCGATATTTTCGGTCGGGAATGTCATTTTCGACACATATCAACTTGGGACGACATTTTTGACAGTATGTCACAGGGCATTATTTTGAACATGTTTTGCTCTTGGACATTATTTTCGATCTATTTCGTCTTGGGATGATATTTCGACCCGTTTTGCCCAAGAATAATATTTTCGGCTATTTTTGCCCCGGGATATCAATTTTTGGCTATTTTTGCCCTGGGACGTCATTTTTAACCAATTTCACTTGGAACATTGTAGTCGAAATGACTACCGGATGTGAAAATAGTCGAAAATAACGACCCATGATGAAAATAGTCGAAAATGATGTCATAGGTATAGTTGTCGAAAATAGAGTCCTATGTTTCAAAATGACTTCTTGTGATGAAACTTCTATAAAATGTCATCCTAGGCGAAATGTGTCGGAAAAATGTTTGGGTGTGAAACGGTCCAAAAATAATATTCATGACGGAACGGGCCAAAATGTCATCTCGGGGCGAAAACTGTCATATATGACGTATCGGGACAAATGGGCTGAAAATGACGTCTCAGGACAAAACAGTCAAAAAATGACATCTCAGGGTGAAGCATGTCGAGAATGACATCTCGGGCTGAAAATGATCTTCCAGGGCGAAACGGGCCGAAAATGGTGTCTAGAAAGTGAATAATTCCACTAGAATGGGGGTTGTATAGTGGAGTCGATAGAGTTTGTATTTTCTTTGGAAATAATAAACGATAATACAAAAAATAAGAGACACAAATATTTATAGAGGTTCAGGAATGTGCTTACGTCCTCTCTCTGCTTCTTTTTCTATTGTCTCAAGAAAAACCACACACAACTTTGTGTCGTCTTCTATAGGTCCGAGCACAACCGTTACACCGCTTGTCTTCTATTGGTCCAAGCACAACCAATCGCCCACAGATATTTTTCATTTTAGTATTCTATAGGAACGAGAAAATCCTTACCTACGATCGTTGGAGTTTAATCCTAATAATGCCGGATCAATGATCCTAATAACACCGGATTAAAGCTCTTTGAATCGTTTCTCTTAAGCTTTGTGAAGGAGCGGTGCAACAATCACAACAAATGAAGAAGATACGAAGTATATGAAATATTACAATATACGAACAACACTCGTATCTTTCTTGTCATAAATTAAATGGAAGAAATATAGCAATTTAATCAGAGCTCAATGTAATGCAAGTTCGCTTGAAATTATGTGTTCATCCATGCCAAATGTGATGGTATTTATAGTCTTTTCAAGCCTTGGAGCCGTTACTGCACAGTGATATTAGCGTGCGCTAATATTCCTTCTTAGCGTGCACTACTCTTGGTCATATATGGCGGTAGCGTTTGTCAAAAGGCATCCAACGGAAAAATTTTTGAATCTAGTCACATACTTCAGTTTGATGAAATCGAGATAGCGGATGATCATACGTATGAGGAGCGTCCCGTACGAATCTAAGAGCGGCGAATCAAACAGTTAAGGAACAAGATGATTCCTTTGGTTAAAACTCAGTGGATGAGACACAGAGTCAAAGAGACTACTTGGTAAACCGAGGATAGTATGCGGGAAAGTTATCCCGAATTGTTTCACCCTTAGTTTCGAGGACGAAACTATTTTTAAGGGGGGGAGTATGTAATACTCGATTGTAAATTCATCATTCTCATTCAGTAAATCGTTCCTCTGTAATATTTCACTTATTAATAATCATTCATCATTCACATTCATTCATTCGTGTTCACCGTTCGGAGTAACTTTGAGTCGTGTATCAATATTATTTATTGTTTCAACCTTGCTTGAGAATCGAGACGAGAATATTATCATGATTGTTTTAATTGTTTCATTAGTCGATGTTGATATTGGAGTTCATACCATTTCAAAATTTACTCCTTGTTCGAATCATGCTATTGTTGGGCAAACCCTTGTAATCATTGTTCAGAATCACCATTTTGGGGTTTCCGCACCTCCATTTTGTGTTATTGTTCCCAAGTTTTGAGTTATATGGCTTTTATTCTCTTCCCGGGTTGTTTTTCGTCATTTTTGGGCTCGAATAGTGTGCGCCGCGGCACACACATTACACTTTTGGTGGTGGTGCCGGCTGTACCGCGGGCCGCGGCCCCCTGCTGGCCAGCCCGCGGCATACTCAGTCCGTGCCGCGGAACGCGATGCGGTTTAGCCTTTTTCAGCGGGTTTTGTGAGGAGAAAGCTCATTTCATCATCCTCCTTCTTCCTCCTCTCCTTGGGCGATCTTGTGGGCGATTTTTGGGCGTTTTTGCATCATCAATCTCGGAGAATTTCATCTTCTTCAAGTTGTGGTGTGGATTAACAACATATTTATGGATTCTTCATCCTAATTCAAGGTAATTTCTTCAACCCAAGATTCGTTTTGAGTTGGATCATGATGTTTTGGATGATATAATCATGATTTGTGAAGGATATACGTACGATTATGAGTTTTTATGAGTTATCATCGGATTGTTGGAAGTTTTATTCAAGAACACTTTGAAGGTTGACTTGGAATTGGGATTTTCAATTAAATGTTATCGTAAGCTCGAATTGAGTATTCCTATTGGATTATCGATTGTGTTGATGGTGTTTTGTTAGATTGAATCATTCATTAGAGGTTGGTTTTCGATACAATTGGGATTAGATGTAAATAATGGGAGATTGTTTACAAAGTGTTTGTTGAAATGCCCCAATGAGTTTGGATTTGTTGTATCGACCTCTTGAATTGGTTATGATCGCTATTGATACATATATTAAGCGAATTGTTGGTAATTGTGTTATTCAAGGTTGTTCGAGCGACCGATATCTCCATTAAAAACGTTTGTTCGTGAGAGGACATTTCATCACCGGTATTTGTGTAAGTTAATTCTTACTCGGTTAAAAGGATACTCATTCCTTTCGTTGCTGTTCATTCATATTCATAATTCATTCATGATATATTATTCATGTCGAGACTTGTAATTATCAAACTAATCATTCAATTCACGAGGAGCAGCGGTTCGATCATTTGATGAGCTATCATTCATTTCATTATCATTTCATCTCGGTGAGTCATTCTTGACCCTTGTCGATTTGTTATTCATTGATATTCATCATGGTCACTTTTGTTCTTGTGACCTTCTGGGTCATAATGCGTGGCCGGGTGGTTATGTGTGGAATTTTTAGTCGGGCACACGATAGTCATGTGAAGGGTTCACTGACACAATGGACTGTGCACACGGTAACGTGCCTCCATGAGACTAATTAGGTACAAGGACGGGTGTGTCCGGACACTCGTCTTGTGCACTTGCACGTTCCATTACGGGCGTACTATGATACCTCTCTTCAGCTTGATTTCATGACTTGTAAAATTTAATGATTGTGCTTGTTCAACTCTTGAGGATTGTTATTATGTGTAACTGACCCCGTTGGGGGATATTATTTTCAGGTCATGGCAAGTAAAAGACATGGGAAGAGAACGTTGACGGCGAGGAGCCCCAGTGATACTAGTAGGGGGCCCAGTCCATCTATTTGTTCATGCTTTCTTGTTATGTATTTTTCCGTTGCACTTCCGTTTGGATTGTCATTTATTCAGTGTTGTATATTTTATCTTCACATGAAATATACATGTATTCTGTTCTCTTGGGTGTGTTGTACTTGAAACTCCTCATCGGTGTAAGTGATGATGTAATGTGGTTCGGTACTACATTTGCACTGTGTAATTCATTAAGTTTCACTTGCCTGGTGGGTCCCAGTCGGGGGTCCATGGCACTGTAATATCTGCCTAGTTTGGGGTGTTACAGAGTTGGTATCAGATCCAAGTTTTCAATACTACCTTCGGAGTCATGTCTCATTTCAAATCATCGTTCATCAGACTAGTATCATTGGACTTTCGCGTCACGTGTGACCTGTGCAAGCGCCAAGCCCCTCAGACCGAAAGAACATTAAGATTTCTGACGCCATGGTATAATTTCTGGCAATAAGAATCACTCATTCATCATTCATCAGTCAACTATACTCAATCATCATTATCATTTTTGGTCATCTCGATCATGTTAATTCATTATTCACTCAGTTAGTTTCATTGCTCAATTGTTAATCTTCTAGATCGTATCATCGATCTTTTTAACTTGTTCGAGATAATCATTTCAATAATTTCATCGGATAATCATGTCACCTCAGTTGATCTTTCATGCGATATTCATGTGATATCTATAATTATCATGTGTTTCCTACCTTTAGTATGGATCGAGCTGGCAGAGATGCAGGGGGAGAGGCCGCGGTGCGGGCCGAAACCCGAGAGCTCGAGTGAACACCCGTGCGAATGCGAGGAATAATATCAATTCAACGAGCAGCGATGCTGCCACTCATTCACCAGGAGATGATCATTCCCCGTCAAGGAGCCGTACCCTGGATACAGCTCAATCAGAAGGTGTTCGAGTCGATCCACTAGCTTTTATGTAGGGCATGATGGCCCAAATGACCCAGATGGCACGTCTGATGGAGACGATGCAGAACTCAGCCACTCGGGCTCAACAAGCCCCTCCCTCGCCACCTCATAGGCAAGAGAAGAGTGTGAGCAGTATCATCAATGACATCTCTCGCCAGAGGCCACCTACCTTCGAGGGATCATCTGAGTCGGAGGACATTATTCATTGGCTGGAGCATTTTGAGAAGTTATTTGCTATGGTGGAATGTCCCGAAGGGCACAAGGTTTCAGTTGCGGCTTACTATCTGGGTAAGAGCGCTCACTCTTGGTGGCTATCTTTGAAACCCACCGACAGATCTTTCACGTGGGACCAGTTCAAGACTCTCATGATGGAAAGGTATTATCCGGCCCCACTCAGGGAGGCCAAGTTCTCGGAGTTACTTAGTCCCGACCCCTCAACAGAAGAAGATGTTCTCGCCATTGCCGAGAAGTTTCAGGAGCTACTTCCCTTTTTCTCATCCATTATCCAATCCGAGGTGGATAAGATCAAGTACTTCAGCAAGAGGTTGAAACCTCGTATGCGGCTACAATTGCTTAATCATCGTTGCACTACTCTGGCCGAATTCATCGAGAAATCTCTTGCTTATGAGCTTAGTGCTAAGGAAATTTCTAAGAATCAAATTTCATCTTCTGGCAAGAAAGAGAAGAAGCGTAATTCGTCCGAAGATAGTCAGGCAACCTTCAAGAAGCCTCGTGCGGGCTCTACTTTTTCTGAGCGACCTCCTATGGCGCCGAAAACTTTAGAATCTCAGTCCCGAGTGGCCAGTTCGGCCATCACCTATTACAACTATGGAGAACAGGGCCATTTTAGCACTAAGTGTCCGAAACCGACCCTCACGTGTAATAACTATGGGATTGCAGGGCATAATGCCCGTTTCTGCCAAAGAGACTCCAAACCTACTCCGGCGACATCTCAGGCCCCGAAGCAGTCAGCGGTTCAGAATCAGGCCACTCAGTCCGCGTCGTTTAAGACGACGGGAGCAAACAAAGGAGTGTGCACCGCTGCACACACATTGCACTTTTGGTGGTGGTGCCGGCTGTACCGCTGTCCGCGGCCCCCTGCTGGCCGGGCTGCGGTAGTAAGCCAAGTGCTGGGCATTTTTTTGGCTGCGGGCCGCGGCACACTCAGTCCGTGCCGCGGCACGCGATGCGGTTTAGCCTTTTTCAGCGGGTTTTGTGAGGAGAAAGCTCATTTCATCATCCTCCTTCTTCCTCCTCTCCTTGGGCGATCTTGTGGGCGATTTTTGGGAGTTTTTGCATCATCAATCTTGGAGAATTTCATCTTCTTCAAGTTGTGGTGTGGATTAACATCATATTGTGCGTGAGAGGACATTAAGGACGTTTGTTCGTGAGAGGACATTCATCACCAGTATTTGTGTAAGTTAATTCTTACTCGGTTAAAAGGATACTCATTCCTTTTGTTGTTGTTTGTTCATATTCATAATTTTTGTTCATGATATATTATTCATGTCGAGACTTGTAATTATCAAACTAATCATTCAATTCACGAGGAACGACGGTTCCAATCATTTCAATGAGCTATCATTCATTTCATTATCATTTCATCTCGCTGAGTCATTCTTGACCCTTGTCGATTTGTTATTCATTGATATTCATCATGGTCACTTTTGTTCTTGTGACCTTCTAGGTTCATGATATATTATTCATGTCGAGACTTGTGATTATCAAACTAATCATTCAATTCACGAGGAACGACGGTTCCAATCATTTCAATGAGCTATCATTCATTTCATTATCATTTCATCTCGCTGAGTCATTCTTGACCCTTGTCGATTTGTTATTCATTGATATTCATCATGGTCACTTTTGTTCCTGTGACCTTCTAGGTTCATAATGCGTGGCCGGGTGGTTATGTGTGGTCGGGCACACGATAGTCATGTGAAGGGTTCACCGACACAATGGACTGTGCACACGGTAACGTACCTCTGTGAGACTAATTAGGTACAAGGACGGGTGTGTCCGGACACTCATCTTGTGCACTTGCAAGTCCCATTACGGGCGTACTATGATGCCCCTCTTCAGCTTGATTTCATGACTTATATATTTAATGATTGTGCTTGTTCAACTCTTGAGGATTGTTGTTCTGTGTAACTGGCCCCGTTGGGGGATATTGTTTTCAGGTCATGGCAAGGCAAAGGCACGGGAAGAGAACGTTGACGGCGAGGAGTCCCAGTGATACTAGTAGGGGCCCCAGTTCATCTATTTGTTCATGCTTTCTTGTTATGTATTTTTCCGCTGCACTTCCGTTTGGATTGTCATTTATTGAGTGTTGTATATTTTATCTTCACATGAAATATACATGTATTCTGTTCTCCTGGGTGTGTTATACTTGAAACTCCTCATCGGAGTAATTGATGATGTAATGTGGTTTGGTACTACATTTGCACTGTGCAATTTATTAAGTTTCACTCGCCTGGTGGGTCCCAGTCAGGGGTCCATGGCACTGTAATATCCGCCTAGTTTGGGGTGTTACAGAGATCACTGACCTTTCTGCCTTGACTACACTCGGAATAGGTAGCGTGCGCTACTAGTGTACATAGCGTGCGCTATTCTTCATATCCAGGGCAAATAGTGTGTGTTAGGCATTTCTGAATAAATCCAAACTCCTTATGTAGCGTGCGCTAGATTAAGTGCATAGTGTGCGCTAATTCCACTTGTTTTTTAGGCTTATTGATTTATGAAGGAATGTATGTCGTTTATCGAGCCTTTGATTTGTATTTTTAAATGTTTTGATAAAATGTATCATCAAAATATATTTTGTCCAACAATCTCCCCCTTTTTAATGATGACAAAATATTTAACAAGTTATACCTGCATAACATAGTAAAAGAAAAAAATCGAATCAAAGTCGTTGCTTTGTTCGATTTTTGTTAGTGATTTTTTAAACCAATTCATCAAGAGCAATGCTCAAAGTTATAACTTTTTCTCCCCCTTTTTGTCATAATAAAAAAGGTAGATGAACAGGGCTCCCCCTGAAACGGAGCTTTCTTGATGTTAATGAAACAAATAGCTTTTAGGTTAAGATTTAAGCTATAAGCTAAAATATATCTTATGCAAAGTAATGTTCATACGGAGCGAGGCATTCAATAAGTACGACTTAGCACCAATAATGCGAGAAATTAATAGAGCAATAGGTCAAAATAGATGATTATCTGAAACATTCAACAAATGTTTAATTCAACGAGCAAACCACACATTCAAACAAAGAAAACAAGAATGTCATCAAAATACACGATCATATTATTCGTTTTCAACGAGAAATCAACATATGAGATTTTAGGGTTTTGATCGGCATGAGAGGTGGTAAATGGGAATGACGGATTAGAAAAACGAATGAAGTCTTCCAGTAGGATTTTGACGAGTGAATCTCATCGCGAACTTCAGTCCGAAGAGAACGTACTTCATCCCGAATCTCAAGTTGCGTAGTTTCGAGACTACGCATCCGAGCAATGAGGTCATTTTCTTCACTTTCTTCTACACTCACTTTCTGATTTCCCTTCGTTTTCGGATGACGGACAATGTTCCCATTTGCAATTCCCTTAAAGTTTCTGGCCCTCTTCGTGTGATACGCTCAGCCGGGGTTGGCACTCGAGTTCCTTTTGGAACCTCGTCGTCTTCCTTTAGGTACGAAAACAAAACCCATCCTCGGTTTAGTGTCTAAACATAATGTATAGCCTTTAGCATCGAATCGGAGATTTCGTGTCCCCGAGACACCAAAACCGCAACCTCTTTCGACAAGTTAACATTGTGATATCTAAAGAAAACAGTGAGAATCAAACCAAACGGCAAACCGGCCTTTTGTGATCGAGAAGCGTAGTGCTTGGAAAAAAATGTCCCCTTTATCTTTCATCCAACTCAGCATAATAGCAACAAAATTCAATTTATCATCATTCAAAATTCGATACACAACAAGTTTGTCAATCCCGACCAGCTTGTATTGAGTATTGACTTTCGGCATCAAGCATTTTGTTAAAGCAACCAACAGAAGACGTATTTGAATTCCAAAATCGTTGTTCTCGAAGACATCATTGGTTATTTCGATAACTGATTTTGAGCTAAGAAATTCCTTAACTTCTAATTCATTCAGATTAGATTCATCTCAATCTTTTTGGAACACACAAAACTATCAATCGATAAACAAAACAATTCATGCAATATATCCGATGAGATTTTCACAGAAATACCACAACTAGACTTTTAAGAACCAAAGAGGTCGAACCCTCAATCTCTCCCGCATGGAGGTTTGCATAAAATTCTTTAACCAGATTTGGGTAAATTGGTCCTTTGCACTCAATGAAATGATCAATCCCTAATGTTGAAAAAAATCGCGGATTTAGACATTAGCCCACTCCAAACTTACGAAATTAAAGGAATAACAATCTGTGATGTTTTCTTGCGGAAGAATATCCGAGAATAGCTTGAAAGCCACAGACGAAACGAATCAGGTTGAATCAAAATCGGGCTCTCTAGGATGTTTGGCGCTCTTGTATTGCTTTTTTATGGCGATTCTAGATCCACTTGCCAAGTGTTAAGTTTTGGGCAAATTAGCACCCCACTTAAAATGGTGGATAATATTACGGAGTAGAGTTTTCAAACTCTTTTGCATTGCGGAAGCGTAATTAAATTGCAGAATGTTAATAACACAAGATTTATAGAGGTTCGGCTAAACATGCCTACGTCCTCTCTCTGTATCTTTTTCTATAGGCTCAAGATCAACCTTTTCCGTCTTGTCTTCTATTGGTCCGAGGTAAACCATTACAATCTCTTCTTCTATTGGTCCTAGATAAAGTTACACTCTTGTCTTTATGTTGGTCCAAGATAAACTGGTTTCCTTTTCTATTGGACAAGGAAGCAACCTATCTAACTTTCTATTAGTACTAGATAAACTTCTCTTGGATTTAGATATGATTCTAATAATGTCGGATCAATGATCCTAATAACACTGAATAAATCTACAATCCGTATCTTTCCTCTCGTGTATGTTTTCGTGTATGAACACTCAAACACTTATCAATTAAGTACAATACAACAACAATAGTGTATATAATGATATCTGATCAATATGTGATTTGCTTGTGGTTGTTATGTGTCGAATACCATTAGAAGTGGTATTTATAGGCTCCAAAGCCTCAACTAGCCATTAGCATCTTGTAACACCCCCAATCCACTCGGAAATATTACATTGCCGCAGACCCTCTGAATGAGAATCTACCAGGCTAGATACCAAAACAAGACATCAAAACAAATGCCAACATGGCTAAATACGAATCAGTAGACCGATTTGGCCTTTCATCAATAACATACAACTTAAACTTCATATACATCTCTATCCCAACTCGTACCCATGCAAGGGTCAAAATACAACGACACTCCCATACGACGGGAAAACACTATAGCGGAAAAGAATAATACAATTCGACCAACAAATCCTAATATTGGCCCTCATGTGATTAGTATCATTTGCCTTCCATCATCTTTCGTATCAATCCCGTGTCATGCTCCTCAGGAACCTGCACGTACCTGAATGAAATACAGACATCTACCCCCCGATGACTCGGGGGTTAGCAAAATTCCACTATTTTGCTAGTGCAAGCACAAAGTGCAAATACGAGCCATACACAACATATTCCATGAGTATAATAATCTGGACTAAGAAATGGTAAATAACTGAGGGTCACATGTAATTGATGGTGAATAAATGTAATCGTACAATTCAAGATCAGTATTCCAGAAATAACTAAATCTCATAGCACTTCATTTCAATACATACGTGATTAACCGTGGAACCACACCAAAGGCAACGGAACCCCCAGAGGCCCCGTCGGACCCTCCCAGAGTGGTTAACCCAAAATATTCGCGGAACCGCACCAAAGGCTACGGAACCCTCAGAGGACTCGTCTATCCGTCCCAGAGTAAATATATATAATCAATCGAATTCAAGACTAATATTCCGGAGTAACTCCTCATTATACGTCACATTTTATTTATATGCGTGATTAACCATGGAACCGCACCAGAGGAAACAGAACCCTCAGAGGACTTGTCAGTCCCTCCCAGAGTGATTAACCCAAAATATATTCGTGGAATCGCACCAAAGGCAACGGAACCCTCAGAGGACTCGTCAGTCCGTCCCAGAGTGAATATATAGATATGATCACAACCACGGGGAGATATAATCCCCAACATCACTGAATAGCACATCCTTACAAGGGAGTCGACAAGAAATACAAACACAACATATGCGCACTCATCAAACGAATACATATTCGAGCATACAACCCTTAACAAGGGATAAGGGCTTTTATAATCACGTAGCACGAAGACAATATATTCCAATTAGCAACCACAATACACATATCCGTAGAACTCATTTATTTGCAAAGCACTCGGGCGTTTTGAAAGAAAACCGTTAATAAGATTGTATCAATCCTCTTGAAAGTTCATTATGAGTACTCCAAGTAAACATACATAGTCGATTATCAATTATTACATCTACGAAACATGAAATGTATGGGCAAGATACTTGCCTCGAAATTGGCACGCAAAATACTCCGATGAACACGGATCAGTCGAAGTGCCTCGGAACCTATAACTTCCATAAGAAATAATGAAAATACGATCACAACGAGGAGCAAGACCAAAACCAATGGGAAACGCCTCAAATCAACGAAGGAAAACTCATATAAACATTTAATCGAATAATAAATGTTCACGGTTCCTCAAGAACACTCGAATCATCAATTGGGTTGAAAGAATCAAGGGAATGGATATACAATCCATAGAACATGTTTAACAACATCATTTAACACTACCCGATTTACCAAAAATGGATTGAAATCAAAGTCAAGAACAAAACCCCCAAAATATCCGAAATTAGGATTCTAATAATTTTACCTTGATTAAAATGGTGAAAGATGTTGGGATGTTATTAAATCCATACTAGGAACTCAAATATGTTGATGGGTGATGATATCGGGCCAAAATCCACGCTTATACACCCTCAAGATCGCCCAGATCGCCGGAAGGAAGAAAGAGGAGGAAGAAACTTGACTTTTGCAGTCCTATATATACTGTCAACCATTAGCGCACACTACAGAATGTGTAGCATGCGCTATTGGCTGCAAAATACAGTCCAGAACCTTCTGCCAAACTCCGTTAGTGCGCGCTAATAGATGCGTTTAGCGTGCCCTAATTATACACTGTGCAGTCTTAGCTATTTCGATCATAATTCCTTCGTCCGGACTCTGATTGACTCACCGTTTGAACCATTGGAAAGCTAACTTGACGCTCTATCATACTGAAAAGATTAAGAACTTTTGGAGTTTCCAATAATTGATGGTGATTTTACAAAGTTGAACTTATACGTGGAAAAGTCGAAATAATACGTCGATTAATCCGAAACAATATCAAAACTTGCTCGAATGACGAAATGTGTTGAACAAAACATGTCCAAAATGTGTCAATGAACACAAGCAAGTCACTAGAATCGAAAAATATAGAAATAGAAAGTACGGGTATTACATTCTACCCCACTAAAAACAAGTTTCGTCCCGAAACTTAGAATGAAGGGTGGCAGCCAAACAAAATGAAACAAACACTCTGCTCAGCTCCGAAAAGCCACGAAAAATCTGTAAACACAATTTCTCGAAATACGATGAACTGACTAAGTAAGCACTTGATACACGAGTCAAGGCGATACACATACATGCAAACGCAACAAGTCAAATAGGAAGCATATGAGTCCGAAAGTAAATGCCCCAAAGTTTAAGAAAATTGCAAAATAGCCCGAACGTCTGAAAAAAACGTTTTGCGTCCAAACTTAACGTGCAAGTCCATAACACGATTGAACATGTTAAAATGAACTTGTGGAAACAACCAACCATTATGGACCAGATCAACGGAGTTCGATATTCACGCGACAACATTGTAGCATCTCCGGATTACTCTGGAACGACTATCACATTTACCCCAAAATAGGAGGGTAGAAAGAAACATAGCTTCTACTATGCAACTCCGATGAACATTCATTCGCGATACAAGGAAATGGCTCAACTGAGCAGAAAATTGATTATTCAATTTGTACACCGAGCTCGATCCTGACCAACGACTCTCAGGATCTCCATTTACTACTATTTGGCTCTCCTAGAGTGGAAACAGGAATTCACTCTCCAAGCACCTTAGCAGCGACTACGCAATATATTAACACCCCATGTATCTGTACAAGGCACAATATAAAACTCCAAAGTGGTACTCCCAACTTCATAAAGCTTACGATCGTAAGTTATCGTTGGATGTTGCTTAATTACAAAAAATCAGCTATCATTTCTGAATGATCCAAAATAGTAATGGCAACCCCGATATAAAAATTTGTATAGCATACATACCATACACGAGTCTAAGCACTCTCGCTTCACATGAAAATGACAATATATGGGTCATGAAACCATTAAAACTCGAAGAGCGTTAACTTCAATAACCACATTCTCATCTCCAAACAAGGACGGGAATATTATGCACATAAATAATATGACTGGGCATTCACACCATCACACGAATTATGAAATCGACATTATCGCCATAAGTAATAATATTAATATTGCGTACACTCCATGTAAACAAAACTTTTAAAAAAATAATGCGAATCATATGTCGCCTAAAACTCATCAACACTGTCCCTTTTCTAGAAGAGGAAATTTTATATTCGCATCTCGGCTTTGAAAGTCAAATTTAAAAAAAAATCGAAGACGTCATATACAATTGGAAATGTTACTTGGAATCCAAGTATAAAAACCAAGGTCTTTTCTCTTCTACCAAAATATTTAAAAAAAAAACTCCAACATCACAAAGAAAAAGAAAAAAAAAATTTCACGGTCATATCCTTACCCACTCGTGGTCATTCACCTCGAGACCTCCTTATCGTGTTTCATATCTCATATTCTCCAATGACCGAATGATACCGAACGCCGTAGATAACTTGTATCCTTGTCCTAGTATGCTCAGTTCTCAGTTATACCAATAATGAATGTAAATCATATACATTATAATTTAACTCCGGGGCTGTAAAACATCATACAAACCATAAAGCACAATGGAACAAGGCATTGCAAACACAATATACTAAAATGCCAAACCAGCACAACGCATCCACATAAGGCGACAAATGGTAACACGATACAAATATTCACTTCGGGTAATTACACGAATACAAAAATTACAAATGTAACCATTGAAACATATGATCATAGCTCACGGATCACATGACCGTATCAACAAAGAATTAGCGACCATTATTGTTACAATCACGACCATAATATACCACATATGGTAGCCACTCATTGTTAACATTCCTTTAAAAAAAACTCCATGAGGTATCCATTTAAATAATATCGTTTGAAAATCTTTGAATCTGTATGTCTGTTCGAAATAAAAATTTGAAAGTACTCTTGGTACCTCGGGCTGTTTTAACAAAACTGGAAATAAAAGATCTTAACCGTCTCATTTTGAAATTATTTGCAAAACAATATCCCGGAATATCAAATTCCTCGGAAACAACATCTTTATCGTTAATCAACACATAAGCTAATCACGTGTTACCACGTAGCACCGCCACAAATAACAATACACATGGTAGCTCGCGGCCATGACCTCGGCATCGAACCCCAGAGTTCTGCGGAACCGTTCCCGGGTGGACAAACCATTCATACGTGCACTAAACATTTCCACCGATCAACAGTCATATCAGGACAGCATCATACAACTACAAGGCATATTCAAACAATGCAACATGATACTTGGGTACATACCCAAAATTCTTCAACAAAAATGGTAATATGACAAATATATCACAACGGCTTGACATTACCCGCCTCGATTCTAGCCCGTCACCTTAAATAAAAATCCTCTTCCTTCACATACTGCACTTATCGTGCGCTAGGTACAAAATTAACATGCGCTAGGTACAAAATTAACGTGCGTTAATGAGTTGAAATAATCGAATGTGCTATCGAGGTTCGTTAGCGTGTGCTAATGACTAACGTGCACCAACTAACTCATCTCACAAAACATTTCAAGTTTGAATATATAGTTTAAATCGAGTAAGATTTTTCATCTTTCAGTTTTATTTTTGAGAGTAAAAATCATATTTTATTTTGAAAATAGAAATTTTATGGTGCAAAAGATTTGTAAAATCGTGTACTCGAATTTTCTGAAAATAAAACCAATACGTTTAAATCATTTTCGGAAAATCCTCTTAAACACGACAAAAGATCAACGATGGTAACCTTTTACAAAATGTCCAAAAATACTTCAAAACACACATTTTCAAATACCGCCATAGGGTTTTTCAACAAACTCTACCGTCGATACATATCCTGAAACACATCAATGTTCAAGGTTTTATATCACTCTACACCCCTTGGTGTCCAATACATCAATATCCAGTTCATTACACCCGTAATATGCCACAAGTATCAAATACGAATTCCATCTCCATGACATGCATGTAAACAGTCATGAAACAAAGATAATACACGGAAAAGAGGAGACTTACAACCACAGGTCGTACGAAGATGATAGCTGCACCATGATACTAATCACGGCCGACAAAGCAGAGGACGCGTCGCGACACGATTCAGTCAGAACAAGTCCGACAAGATAAGACTCAACAATACTCGACTTGACCCGACAGCCTAGGTTTCCACAACCTAAGCTCTGATACCATATTCTGTAACACCCCTAATCTACTCGGGAATATTACAGCGCCACAGATCCTCTGAGTGAGAATCTACCAGGTTAGATACCAAAACAAGACATCAAAACAAATGCCAACATGTCTAAATACGAATCAGTAGACCGATTTGGCCTTTCATCAACAACATACAACTTAAACTTCATATACATCTCCATACCAACTCATACCCATGCAAGGGTCAAAATACAACGACACTCCCATACGATGGGAAAACACTACAGTGAAAAAGAATAATACAATTCGACCAACAAATCCCAATATTGGCCCTCATGTGATTAGTATCATTTACCTTCCATCATACTTCATACCGATCCAGTGTCATGCTCCTCATGAACCTGCACGTACCTGAATGCAATACAGACATCCACCCCCGATGACTAATTCCACTATTTTGCTAGTGCAAGTACAAAGTGCAAATACGAGCCATACACAACATATTCTAAGAGTATAATAATCTGTACTAAGGAATGGTAAATAACTGAGGGTCACATGTAATTGATAGTGAATAAATATAATCATACAATTCAAGATCAGTATTCCGAAAAATAACTAAATCTCATAGCACTTCATTTCAATACATACGTGATTAACCGTGGAACCGCACCAAAGGCAACGGAACCCTCAGAGGCCCCATCGGACCCTCTCAGAGTAGTTAACCTAAAATATTCGCGTAACCGCACCAAAGGCTACGGAACCCTCAGAGGACTCGTTATTCCGTTCCAGAGTGAATATAAATAATAAATCGAATTCAAGACTACTATTCCGGAGTAACTAAGCTTCATTGTACATCACATTTTATTTATAAGTGTGATTAACCATGGAACCGCACCAGAGGCAACGGAACCCTCAGATGACTCGTCAGTCCCTCCCAGAGTGGTTAACCCCAAATATATTCGTGGAACCGTACCAAAGGCAACAGAATCCTCAGAGGACTCGTCAGTCCATCCCAGAGTGAATATATAGATATGATCACAACCACGAGGAGATATAATCCCCAACATCACCGAATAGTACCACCTCCTTACAAGGGAGTCGACAAGCAATACAACATAACATATGCGCACTCATCAAACGAATACACATTCGAGCATACAACCCTTAATAAGGGAGAAGGGCTTTTATAATCACGTAGCATGAAGGCAATATATTCCAATTAGCAACCACAATACACATATCCGTAGAACTCATTTATTTGCAAAGCACTCGGGCATTTTGAAAGAAAACCGCTAATGGGATTGTATCAATCCTCTTGAAAGTTCATTATGAGTACTCCAAGTAAACAGACATAGTCGATTATCAATTATTACATATACGAAACATGAAATGTATGATCAAGATACTTCCTTCGAAATTGGCACGCAAATACTTCGACGAACACGGCTCAGTCGAAGTGTCTCGGAACCTAAAACTTCCGTAAGAAATAATGAAAATACAATCACAATAAGGAGCAAGACCAAAACCAATGGGAAACGCCTCAAATCAACGAATGAAAACTCATATGAACATTCAATCGAACAATAAATGTTCACGGTTCCTCAAGAACATTCAAATCATCAATCGGGTTGAAAGAATCAAGGAAATGGATATACAATCCATAGAACATGTTTAACAACACCATTTAACACTACCCCATTTATCAAAAATGGATTGAAATCAAAGTCAAGAACAAAACCCCCAAAATACCCGAAATTAGGGTTTTAAGAATTTTACCTTGATTAAAATGGTGAAAGATGTTGGGATGTTGTTAAATCCATACTAGGAACTCAAAGATGTTGATGGGTGATGATAGCAGGCCAAAATACATGCTTACACACCCTCAAGATCGCCCAGATCGCCGGAAGGAAGAAAGGGGAGGAAGAAATGACGAAAGTTGACCTCTGCAGTCCTATATACTGTCAACAATTAGTGCGCACTACGGTATGTGTAGCGTGTGCTATCGGAGGCAAAATGCAGTCCAGAAACTTCTGCCAGACTCCATTAGTGCGCGCTAATAGATGAGTTCAGCGTGCGCTAATTATACACTGTGTAGTCTTATCTATTTCGACCATAACTCCTTCGTACGGACTCCGATTGAATCACCGTTTGAACCATTAGAAATATAACTTGATGCCCTATCATATTACAAGGATTCAGAACTTTTGGAGGTTCCAAGAATTGATGGTGATTTTACAAAGTCGAACTTATACGTGGAAAAGTCGAAATAATACGTCGATTAAAATGAAACAATATCAAAACTTGCTCGAATGACGAAATGTGCTAAGCAAAACATGTCCAGAATGTGTCAATGAACACAAGCAAGTCACCAGAATTGAAAAATATAGAAATAGAAAGTACGGGTATTACACATCTTTTGCCTTCATTACGTAAGTTAGCCTTCATCTATTACGTACGTTATACTCCTCTTGTTACGTACGTTATACTCCTCTTGTCACGTACATTAGGCTTCATACAAAGTAGTCCAGTAGCATCTGTGGTCTTCTTTACGTACGTTGTATCATCCATAGTGTACGTTAAATTCATCTTGTTATGTACGTTAACTTTAGTCAAAATACCCGTTCCATGCTAACCTACTCCATAACGTCATCTTCAATGGTTCCTTGTTTTAATTCATATTCAAACCATTACGTACATTAGTAACTCTATGTTACGTATGTTAAGTTCTTTCAGTTGCGTACGTCATCTTGTTTCGGTTGCGTACGTTAAATCATCAGGTGACATTTTAGGTGAGTCTTCAGGTGACTGTCTATTACGTACGTTATACATTTGATATAGCGTACGTTATCTTCGTTAATTCTTACTTCTTTGCTTTTCTGTCAGGTACGAGCATCTTTGACTTTTTTTTTTTTGCTTCATTCTAATGTTGTTTGTTGTTTTGGTTTGATCGACAACTCATCATCAAAACCATCACTAACATCATTAGCTCATCATCAACTCATCATAAAAACCAATTTATGATTATATGGAATAGAATATTCCAATATTGAGGATTGATTTGGATGAAATTGAGGATATCGAAGATGAATTTTGGGATTTATCATTCGCATGGTTGTTAAGGTTTATGAAGAAATGAAAAGGGGATCAAGCGTCTTTTGGATTTTAAGTGAACTGCTGACACGTTAATGTGCGCTATATGAGGAATAACGTACATTATTGAAAAGAAAATGGGTCACTGGACTGTCCATAACCTTCAGGCCTTTTTGAGAGAAATTGATTAGCGTATGCTAATAAGTGTAAGTGGCGTGCGCTATCGGGTTCGTGCTGATTCTGGAGAGTTTAGTTAGCGCGCGTTAATGAAGGTAGCTAGCGCGCGCTAGATTTAGGAAAACATCTCAAGAATTGATTTCTCATAAGACAAATAATAAAAAATAATCTTTTAAAAATTGTCGATGTATCCAATACCGAGTTGCAAATGGATATAATTAAAAGATTCCTCTGGTAAGCGTTTAGTAAATATATCTGCAAGCTAATCTTTTGTAGTGAAAAAAATTAAACGAATATTTTTTTTTGAACGTGATCTCGAAGAAAATGATGTCTTATATCGATGTGTTGGGTTCGACTATACAATATCGGATTCTTACTCAGATTAATAGTACTAGTATTATCACATAAAATGGGGATGTTTTCAATAAATATTCCATAAAATCTAAGTTGATTTTTTATCCACAGTACCTGTGCACAAGAACTACCGATAGCAACATATTCAGCTTCAGCTGTAGATAAGCCTACACTCGTTTGTTTCTTGCTACCCCATGAGATTAAGCAAGAGCCTATAAAATGACAAGTTCCGCTCGTGCTCTTTTTATCAATTTTGAAACAGCCAAAATCGGCGTCACTATAGCCAATGAGATTAAAGTCTAGACAGGATAGATAGCATAAGCCTAGTCCAATTGTTTCATTTAAATAGCGAAAAATTCGCTTACATGCAATAAGATGAGATTCTTTTGGATTTGCTTGAAAGTGGGCACATAAACATGTAGCAAATATTATGTCAGGTCTAGAAGCAGTTAAATAGAGCAGGGAACCGATCATACCTCGAAAAAGTTTTTGATCGACAGGTTTTCCACTTTCATCTTCATCAAGCTTTAGAGTAGATGACATCGGTGTGGAAATGACCTTGTTATTCTCTATTTTGTACTTTTCGAGGAGATCCTTTAAGTATTTATTTTGATGGATAAAGATTTCATTGCATTGCTTAATTTGTAGCCTGAGGAAGAAAGTTAATTCTCCCATCATACTCATCTCGAATTCCCCCTTCATAAGATTTGCAAATTCTTGACATAAAGAATCATTAGTTGCTCCAAGTAATATACCGTCTACATAAATTTGACATACGAGTATATCTTGGTTTACAGTTTTAACAAACAGTATGTTTTCTATTTTACCTCATTTGTAGTCATTTGAAATTAAAAAATCACTTAAATGATCATACCATGCTCGGGGCGCTTGCTTCAAACCGTATAAAGCTTTGTTGAGCTTGAAGACGTGGTCCAGAAATTCATAGTGTAACACCCCCAAACCACTTGGGAATATTACAGCGCCGCAGACCCTCTCCATGAGGATCTACCAGGCTAAATACGAAAACAATACATCACATTTAATGCCGATATGGCTAAATAATGAACCATTAGACCGATTTGGTCTTTTACCACTAACAACACAATAAACATACAAAACTCATACCCATACAGGGGTTGAATTACATCAACGTTCCCATAAAATGGAAAAATTACACAATGGAGAGCCAAACACTGAGACTCTAACAAAATACTCAACAACTGGTCTTCATGTGATTAGTATCGTCGTCTTCCATCACCCTTCGTATCGGTCCTATGATTTGCTCCCGGCAACTTTGCTAGTACACGGGCCTTGTCTGAGACATCCACCCCCCGAATAATCGGGGGTTAGCAAAACTCCACTATTTTGCTAGTGCAAGTATAAAAATTACGAATACAAGCCATACGTATCATACTCCAATATCCGATAATTGAAAACATACTCCCCGAGATAAATCATTTAATCAAAACTGCTCGAATCATGACAGGTGGGAATAAACCGAATATGCATTTTACAAGATATCAAAGATCTCGGGAGTTTTGAAAACATTTGGAATATACGAATCCTCAACTTAACAGAACCACATAGGGATACGGGCCAAGGACTTGTTTAAGTTCAAAATACCAATCCGATCACAAAACACGGGGTCCACGACCCTATCATCCTCATCACATACTCGAGTGAAAGTCCAAAAGGTCACACCCGATAAATAACCAAATCACAATGTACGGAGACAATCACCAGGGCCCGCATCCTTATGCCAAAAACTTCATCATCAAGAAACAAATCATATACGACACTTATAATGATGCCATTCTATCCAAGTACCAAGACCTTACGTAAGACATAACTCACATCGAGAATGGAAGCGTTATGATATTCCGGACATATCACAATTATCGAAACAACAACGTGCCAAAATCATCACAAAACAACCTCCCGAGCTATACTGGCCCTGTACCTCTCAGCAAGATACACACCCCAGAGACACCTCGTCAGGCCCTCCCTGGTGTATAGCCCAACCGAGTGATCCGTAGGGATACGCGGCCTACCGGACCCCAGGGGACCCTCACTGGCTTTACTCGGCTCACACACACTCAATCAACAATTGGCACAAATCACAATCATCAAAACCGCATTCTCCTGAAGTACATCAAACGTAATTCAAGGTACTTGTTAGAAATGGCCACTATATCCGACACATACTCACAACCAATACTACGCAACAACATAAGCTCATCAATAGACCCGCACATCCACACACATATATTCTTATTCTAAGAAGACATAACCTTAAGTCCACTTTGACACAATCACGCACAACAGTACCACACACAAGGAAGATATTTCCATGTACAAGACTAACACACATTTTCAAAACAACACATTCGTTCACAATACACAGGTAGATTTAGAAGGAAACCTTTATCGAGAACATACCGATCCTTTTTAACATTCATTAAACATTCGTATTTCACATAAAATCATTTATCAACAATTGTGCTTACGAAATACGAAACTTATGGGCAAGATACTTGCCTCGAATCCGCGAGCGAACAAATACGAGGAATCACAAGGTCTCGATACCACGAACCACCGAACAACGAACGGATGAGGTTGGGCAGCCCTCGAACTTCCAAAACCGACCAAGAACTCGACTACTCCACGAGAACTACGAAAATAACACTAACATGAATCAATAACACTAAACGGAATCCGAATCGATCCTAAAAACAACAAGGATCTAAGTGTGTCTCCAAGAAATCAAGAACTATGTTCCGAGTGATATAAAATCATGAATGAGTTCGAAAATCCGAAGATCATGGCCAAGACAACAAGAATTTCACCATCGATTCATCATCCTCGGATTAAATCGAAGAACTAAGGAGAAACCCCCAAAATTCAAGAACTAGGGTTCTAAGAAGAGATTACCTTGATTTGGATCAAGAAGATGATTAGGTGTTGTTAAACACCTATAAATTCGTTCCAAAATGAAGCTTGATGAAGAAGATCGCTGAAAATCACCTCTGGAGCTCACTCCCGTCGGAAAGGATGAAGAAGGGAGAGAAATGACGAAGTGAAGCTCTGTCGGTATTTATCTTGGGCCGATTATTAGCGTGCGCTAACTAGACCGCATTAGCGCGCTAACGAGGTCAACGCCCGAGAAAATTCCGCATGTAACATCATTGGCGTGCGCTAGCCCCATGAGCGTAGCGTGCGCTAACGAGTCATGGGTCGATCGATGGCCTGACAGGCGGATCTGTACCGAGCAGCGTGCGCTAGAAAGAAGGAAGAGCGTGCGCTAAGCAGTCGATAGCGTGCGCTAGTTATCGACCTTAGCGTGCACTAACAAAGCCACAGTCCCAGTCCAGTAGCTCCTGGACTGCCTCTGGACTGCCAGTTAGCTAACCCCAACGCCGTAGCGTGCGCTATGCCACAAGCATTAGCGTGCGCTACACCACAAAAACCCAGAAACTCACATAGTGATCTGAAACGCCTCCAAACACACGTCCCAACAAGGCACACATAAACATGGCACAAAATTCCAACGATGAGGACAATAGAAATCCGATAAAACCCCAAAAACTCAACGAATCTGGAACAAGGATCTCAGGTATTACATTCTACCCTCCTTAAAAGAAGTTTCGTCCCCGAAACTTAAAACACAAAACGATCGGCGCAAAACAATATCTGACAATAAAAATCAGAACGATAACAAAACGCAAAACACATGCTAACTGTTGCTGATGACCTGCAACGAATCATATGCAGCACGTGGCTGATAACATCCATATCATTATGCTAGAATGATAACGAAACGCAACAAACAAGATCAATATGGTTGGCCAGCCCGAACAGTATAACAATCAAGACGCGAGCTCAACGCTGCACAAATACAAAAATTTCCACCATTCGAGGGTTGGAAGATCAACAATGAAGCTAGTTTCCCGAAGTGAAGGAAAACACGACGTGATCTGAATGCTCAAAAATCACGATACGGAAGTAACAAAATCAGACAACAAATGATCGGACCACAACGATCGAGACAATAGCAGTCGAACAGTCAAGTTCGAATCATGACGACCAACAAGAATCAAATAACAATTCCGAAGTTCACACCTCGGCTCGAGACAATAGGTGATGTGGTAAAGCAACAAGATATGCATCCACATAAAATCCACAGGAATGAAATCGCAATCGAACAAAAAGTCACAACGACAAGCGGATTATTTCAAAAAAAAATTACCACAACCCGTTCGATCAACGAAATAAAGGGTAGGGCAAGTTCAGAAAATATCAACGAACACAAATGAGTCGATAGAGTTGAAAAAAAAAATTTCAAAAATCCGATCCACTTCTAATAAAAGAAGTCTATCCCCGAAATTCGAAACAACGAGGCAAGGAGATAACACAACATACAACTGGTAGACTATGCTCTCAGGGACTCCTCAGAGTCAGCCCTGATATCAGTGCTCAAGTTCGGGCCTTGGAAGACTCGGTGACTAACTCGCAGAACTGAACCCGGTGTTCCATGAGTCCGTACTTGTAACACGTTACAGGAGAAGGACAATGCGCACGAATATGCCCTGACACATTGCAGCTGAAACACCTCTTGGGCTTACCAGGAGGCAATACCGACAATTTGAAATTCTCAGTCCCAAGCATCGAGCGATGGAGTTTCACAGCGGAAAGACTACTACGTTGCAATCCAGAAACACCAACTCCAGTACTAATCACAATATCATCCAACTTCCTCTGCTTCCCACTCGGATCCAGATAAAACCCAGCTTCCAGAAGTTCTTGGAACTCCGCCCACATGACGACATGATCCCGAGGTTTAACGGCTTCCCACCAATGAACATCATCATCGCTAAGAAGGTACTGAGCAATAGAGACCTTTCGATCTTCAGAACAATCAGTGACCTCGAATATCTTCTGCAACTGAAGAAGCCAACCATCCCAGCCCAGTGCATCTGCCGCACCAGCGAATCGAGGGGGGATTCATACGAATTACCTCTCGGAGTCATAGATTTGTCCCGACCTTCTGAATCGCATCAGTGTTGCGTTGAATCGCCTTGGTCAACTGAGTCATTTGTGCTGCTACTTGTTGCAATACAGTAGCAACATCCATACCAATATCATTCCCAATAATATTCTCTCGATCCCGCGCCTGATCCCAGTGGTCATCCGTACCATGGTTGCGACCAAGATCTCTGCCCCTCGGCATAGTAATCAAGAAAATTGAACGCAACGAAAGTCACATAATTACACAACAATATAATGCACACCCGGAAACCACTCACAGATGATCGACTGCAAAGGTTAGACGTAACGGCAAAATACAGTCTAAAACTTTGCCCAGTCAAAAAGCGCGTTCCACAACAATAGATGGTGTGTGCTGACTGTGCAAGTTTGGCAACACAACCATACTCACCTACCAACGGTGCCAGACCGAAGGTTACAAACAAACAACAGCGTACAAATCCAAATGCCAACGGTTCACATAATTATAACATCACACAATTAACCGTCAGAAGTTAAACAATGTTCCAAACCGAGTCTTCACCTCTCGGTCAAGAGAACTATTTCGACGAGTGCATACCGAACAACTCAGCGTTCACATTACCATTTAATCACAACTCGGAGCATTATAGCTGAATAACGACAACATCTTTATCACGTACCTTTTTAACGAAATACATGGGACCAAAAAGTTTAAAAGCGAGAGTCACGTTTCAAGTAAGTTTTTGGTAGACCTAAAATGAGTTTAAAGTTAAATTTTTGAAAACTTGCGATATAACAATGGGAATAAAATGTAAGTAGTTTGAATTCTCAAAATGTTTGGCCTCGAGGTCATAACACGAAAATCAAGCTTTTCCTTTCTTGAAAGATGTTTTAAAATAAATTTTTACGTGACTCCCCAAGAACATTTAGAACATTTAATATACCACATTGATGAACTTACCTAGTGTAACCACACCAAAACATTACTTCTTGTAAAACAATTTATACAAGGATATATATATATATATATATATATACACACATACACCGGCACATTACAAAAATCAAACAAACATGGAGGACATATTCATGATTCACATTTAACTCCTCAACATAACACAAATATCACACAAGCTCGTGTAATACGAGACACAACATTATAGTGGGGAGACTTACATCCACAGATCGCACGAAGATGATGGTTGCACCTTGATACTAATTGATAAGTGGTAATTTTACCACTTATTTCTAGGATTTTATACTAGGTTTTTATCTCGTTTCGTGATTAATGTGCTCGTATTTGGCTTATTTATGATTAGTCGAGCCGTATTACGCGTTTGGGTTGGTTTTAGTGTGTTTGCAGGTTTTTAGAGCCAAAAGGACCCAAAACGAGACAAAGGACCGAGAGTCGAGTCAAACGGACGAAGAAACGGATTTTTGCGCCAAACAGAAGACCCTATCGGCCAGCCTATCGGCCGATAGGGCCGTCCGAAAGGAGCTCCTGCCTATCGAGTGAAGAAATCGACGAACCACCTATCGGCCAGCCTATCGGCCGATAGGCCAGGCCGAAAGGCTTCCCAGCGGGCTCTCGTTTTTGGACGGATTTTGACTCTTTTGGATATGATTTATTTCCTAGATTAGGGCTAATCGGGATTTGAACCCCTTAGGCTATATAAACCTCATGCTAGACCTAGTTTGAGGATCTTTATCTATCTTTTCAGCAGCCCTTTTTCATTTTTTATTATCTAGAGCAGATTTTTACAGTTTTTAGCAAGATTAATTTCTTTGATGCAAGAACTTTTTGGAGGAGAATTATTATTGTTTTTGGGAGATTGAAGACTCGGAGTTCATCCATAAGGGTTGTAATCTCTCTTTTCATATTAATAATATGCATTCTTCATCAATTTCTTGTTTGATTTCAATTATGTCTGGCTAATTCATTGATTGATTCTAGGGTTAGTAATTTTAATTGATGATCACATGATGTTCTTTTGATTACCTTTTGACCTTTCATCCTAGGCTCGTGTTCAAGTTGTGTTAAATCTCATGTTAGATTAAAGGGCCCTTAATCGATGCATGTTAGCTAATTGATTTTGTCCGGAAGGAGTAATTGATTAGTGGAAATACTTGACACAATATGATTTTATCTTGAGACCTAGCGGAGAAAGATAAATCATAGATAAATAAGTTGGTGCTTTTTAAGTGATTTTAATTCTTTGAGCCACAGCGAAAAGGGTTTTAATTAACTATCTTTCTAGGTTGCCTTGACAGGAATTCTAGATCGACCGAGTGATTATTTCTAGGATTGAATTAAATTTTGGGGAGAAGGAATCAAGTGAATGGATTGTGTGAACTCAATTAGATGATACTACCCTAGGATCAATTACCTTTCGACTTGTGATTTTATCTTGCTAATTTGCTTTATTTGCTTAATTTAGATATTTCATCTTTTATTTAATTTTTGTTCTTCGATTTTTAAAATTAGATAATTAGAATCAAAACAATTTTTCGGATTCCTAAATAGCAGTCAAATTTTGAGTAGAGTTAATTCCTTTATTTTCGACACATCAATTCCCTTGGGTTCGACACCTTGTAAATACTCCGAGGTTTTACAAATTTTAAAATTGATCGGATTTGAAAACCATACTACGCGAATCCAAGCGATCACTAATCACGACCGACCTCCAGACGACGCGTCGCGACACGACTTAGTCAGACAAAATCTGACAAGACAAGACAAGACAGGACCCAACAACACACAACTCGACCCGACAGCCTAGGTTTCTGCAAACCTAAGCTCCGATACCATATTCTGTAACACCCCCAAACCACTTGGGAATATTACAAGCACTTGAACCCTCTCCATGAGGATCTACCAGGCTAAATACGAAAACAATACATCACATTTAATGCCGATATGGCTAAATAATGAACCATTAGACCGATTTGGTCTTTTACCACTAACAACACAATAAACATACAAAACTCATACCCATACAGGGGTTGAATTACATCAACGTTCCCATAAAATGGGAAAATTACACAATGGAGAGCCAAACACTGAGACTCTAACAAAATACTCAACAACTGGTCTTCATGTGATTAGTATCGTCGTCTTCCATCACCCTTCGTATCGATCCTATGATTTGCTCCCCAGCAACCTGCTAGTACCTGGACGCAATACAGTCATCCACCCCCCGAATAATCGGGGGTTAGCAAAACTCCACTGTTTTGCTAGTGCAAGTATAAAAATTACGAATACAAGCCATACGTATCATACTCCAATATCCGATAATTGAAAACATACTCCCCGAGATAAATCATTTAATCAAAACTGCTCGAATCATGACAGGTGGGAATAAACCCAATATGCATTTTACAAGATATCAAAGATCTCGGGAGTTTTGAAAACATTTGGAATATACGAATCCTCAACTTAACAGAACCACATAGGGATACGGGCCAAGGACTTGTTTAAGTTCAAAATACCAATCCGATCACAAAACACGGGGTCCACGACCCTATCATCCTCATCACATACTCGAGTGAAAGTCCAAAAGGTCATACCCGATAAATAACCAAATCACAATGTACGGAGACAATCACCAGGGCCCGCATCCTTATGCCAAAAACTTCATCATCAAGAAACAAATCATATACGACACTTATAATGATGCCATTCTAGCCAAGTACCAAGACCTTACGTAAGACATAACTCACATCAAGAATGGAAGCGTTATGATATTCCGGACATATCACAATTATCGAAACAACAACGTGCCAAAATCATCACAAAACAACCTCCCGAGCTATACTGGCCCTGTACCTCTCAGCAAGATACACACCCCAGAGACACCTCGTCAGGCCCTCCCTGGTGTATAGCCCAACCGAGTGATCCGTAGGGATACGCGGCCTACCGGACCCCAGGGGACCCTCACTGGCTTTACTCGGCTCACACACACTCAATCAACAATTGGCACAAATCACAATCATCAAAACCGCATTCTACCGAAGTACATCAAACGTAATTCAAGGTACTTGTTAGAAATGGCCACTATATCCGACACATACTCACAACCAATACTACGCAACAACATAAGCTCATCAATAGACCCGCACATCCACACACATATATTCTTATTATAAGAAGACATAACCTTAAGTCCACTTTGACACAATCACGCACAACAGTACCACACACAAGGAAGATATTTCCATGTACAAGACTAACACACATTTTCAAAACAACACATTCGTTCACAATACACAGGTAGATTTAGAAGGAAACCTTTATCGAGAACATACCGATCCTTTTTAACATTCATTAAACATTCGTATTTCACATAAAATCATTTATCAACAATTGTGCTTACGAAATACGAAACGTATGGGCAAGATACTTGCCTCGAATCGGCGAGCGAACAAATACGACGAATCACAAGGCCTCGATACCACGAACCACCGAACAACGAACGGATGAGGTTGGGCAGCCCTCGAACTTCCAAAACCGACCAAGAACTCGACTACTCTACGAGAACTACGAAAATAACACTAACATGAATCAATAACACTAAACGGAATCCGAATCGATCCTAAAAACAACAAGGATCTAAGTGTGTCTCCAAGAAATCAAGAACTATGTTCCGAGTGATATAAAATCATGAATGAGTTCGAAAATCCGAAGATCATGGCCAAGACAACAAGAATTTCACCATCGATTCATCATCCTCGGATTAAATCGAAGAACTAAGGAGAAACCCCCAAAATTCAAGAACTAGGGTTCTAAGAAGAGATTACCTTGATTTGGATCAAGAAGATGATTAGGTGTTGTTAAACACCTATAAATTCGTTCCAAAATGAAGCTTGATGAAGAAGATCGCTGAAAATCACCTCTGGAGCTCACTCCCGTCGGAAAGGATGAAGAAGGGAGAGAAATGACGAAGTGAAGCCTGCTGTCCAGTATTTATACTGGACAGTTATTAGCGTGCGCTAACTAGACCACATTAGCGCGCGCTAACGAGGTCAACGCCCAGAAAATTCCGCATGTAACACTGTTAGCGTGCGCTAGCCCCATGAGCATAGCGTGCGCTAACGAGTCACGGGTCCAGTCCAGTGGCCCCTGGACATATCTGTACTTACCGAGCAGCGTGCGCTAGAAAGAAGGAAGAGCGTGCGCTAAGCAGTCGATAGCGTGCGCTAGTTATCGACCTTAGCGTGCGCTAACAAAGCCACAGTCCCAGTCCAGTAGCTCCTGGACTGCCTCTGGACTGCCAGTTAGCGTGCGCTACACATCCGGTAGCGTGCGCTAACCCCAACGCCGTAGCGTGCGCTATGCCACAAGCATTAGCGTGCGCTACACCACAAAAACCCAGAAACTCACATAGTGATCTGAAACGCCTCCAAACACACGTCCCAACAAGGCACACATAAACATGGCACAAAATTCCAATGATGAGGACAATAGCAATCCGATAAAACCCCAAAAACTCAACGAGTCTGGAACAAGGATCTCGGGTATTACACATAGTCCTCGAAACCTGGAGGTTGCTTCACATAGACCTCTTCTTGAATAATGCCATTTAAGAAAGTGCTTTTAATATCCATTTGGAAGAATTTAATCTTCTTATGAGATGCAAAAGCACAGAGTAGGCGAATGGCTTCAAGACGAGCTACTGGAGCGAAGCTTTCTTCATAATCAAGGCCTTATTCTTGATTGTAGCCTTAGGCAACAAGACGTGATTTATTTTTCACTGGATAGCCGTCTTCATCACACTTAATTTTATGAACCCATTTTGTCCCGATCATAGATTTATCTACCGGTGCGGGAACTAAATTCTAAACTTTATTTCGCTCAAATTGTGCAAGTTTTTCTTGCATAGACATTATCCAATTTTCATCATTTAGAGCTTCTGAAACATTCTTGGGTTCAACTTCAGATACAGAGGCAAAATTATTTAAGTATTCTAAAGATGTTTTACGAATTTGAACACCATCTTCAATATTCTCGATTATGAGATCATTCGGATGATCTTTGATATGCCTCCATTCAATGGGTAAGACTTCTTCATGAGCCTCTCAATTTTTCTCCATTTCTTGTCCGGCTTGAAGTTCCGGAGGTGTACCTGCATCATCAAATGAATCTACCTTTCTCGGCGGTGAAATGGATTCATTAAATTTAACATAAATGGATTTTTCTGCTTTATTTGTTCTTAAATTGTAAACACAGAAATCTTTACTGTTTAACGAGTATCCCAGAAATATGCCTGAATTGGATTTAGATTCAAACTTACCCAGATTTTCTTTGCCGTTATTATAAATGAAAACTTTGCAACCAAAATGATGAAAGTAAGAAATATTTGGCTTTTTACCATTCCAAATTTCATACGGGGTTTTAAGTTGAGGTCTACGAAGATGAACTCGATTAATTGTATAAGACGCCGTATTTATGGCTTCGGCCCAAAAATATTATGGAAGAGAGTATTCATTTAACATGGACCTAGATATTTCTTCCAAAGAGCGGTTTTTCCTTTCAACGACCCCATTTTGTTGAGGGGTTCTAGGAGCCAAAAAGTTGTGATTTATTCTATATTTATCACATAATAATTCAAACCGAGAGCAATCAGATTCTACTCCATGATCGGTTCGAATAGAAATAATCGAAATATTTTTCTCATTTTGAACCAAACGACACCATTTAGAAAATTCCGTAGAAGCATCATCTTTGTGAATGAGAAATTTAACCCAAGTAATACGAGAAAGTCATCCACAACAACCAAAGTATAGAATTTACCAGTCGGACTAGCGTATCTGGATGGTGCAATCAAATCCATATGATTAAGTTCAAGAATACGAGAAGTATAAATTTCAAATTTTAGGCTTGAATGATTCTCTCGTGTGTTTACCTTTAATACAAGATTCACACAAGTGTTTCTGATCAAATTTTAATTTTGGTAAGCCGCGAATTAGATCATGTCTAGAAAGTTTGGGAATACTAGGTAAGGACGTATGTCCTAATTTTTGATGCCATAAAAATGTATTTTCATCTAAGGTCATAAGGCATTTTTCGTTAAAAGAGTTTTCATCACATAGATCAACGATATAAATATTTCCACATCTTAAACCAATAAATACAACTTTGTTGTTTTTGAAAGCGGTACAATGAGTTTCTTCAAAAAGAATTTTAAAACCTTCGTCACATAGTTGAGATATACTCAATAAGTTATGCTGTAGTCCTTCAACAAATAAGACTTTATTAATCGAGGGAGAAGATTCCTTACTTATTTTCCCGGTACCCATAATCTTCGCTTTTTTATTGTCACCAAAGGTTACGTGTCCTTGTTCTTGATATTCAAAGTCTTCGAACAACTCGTTGGTGCCACACATGTGTCTTGAACACCCGCTGTCAATGTAACACTTGTTTTCCTTTGACCGAGGTACCTACAAAAGTAGTTCGTTGTGGTTGTTTTGGTACCCAAGCCCTTTTGGGTCCTCCAATGTTAATTATACTTATGGCATTTGAAACTGTCGTCCCTTTAGGAATCCACATTTGTCAAACTTTTATTGTCCTTAGTTTTGAATGAATTTTATTGTTATTTTCTTCATTCACTTCTCGTAAATGACTCTGATTCCTGGTTTCCTTAATTTTGTCAGGATTTATAAGAGATTGTTCTCTTTAGAAAGAGTCGAAACCAAGGCCGTGTTTTAATAAAGGAGATTTTTGGATACATAAAAGTTTTTCAAATTTTTCATTATCAAGAGTAAATTTATTCATTATATATTTTAATTCCTTCTGAGTTTTTGACAACTCAATTTTTAAATTATTTCCATTATTAATGCAAGAGGTATGGTCCATTTTAGCATTTTTGTTTTCACTTTGTAATTTAGAATTTTCAAGTTCTAAAGATTTAATTTTTTTTTAAAGACATATTTAATTCTACCATTTCGTCATACTCTATGTTTAATGATTCAAATGCGCTTAAAATTTCATCAGTATGAGTAGACTCTTGTTGATCACACATATCTAATAAATCATCATCATCGAAATTAGATATTACCTCGAGATTATTTTCTGATTTGAGAGCCATAAGAGCAAGATTTGCGTCTAGTGGTACTTCAAGTTCCTCCTCGTCATCATTCCAAGAAGCAATTAATACTTCTTTCTTTTTATGTCTTTCAACTTGAAGTTTTGAGGTGGTAACTCGGTATTCTTTAGCATAATGACCGGGTTGACCATATTTTCGACAATTGTTATCGAACTTCTTGGTAGGAACATATGTATTTTTCTTTTGTTCCATCCTGAAGTCTCGACCAAGGAAGTTTTGCCTTTTCTGGATAAGATTTTTATACCTTTTGAAGTTCCGGGCATATAAGGCAAGTTCCTCATCGTGTTCGTCTTCTAGCCCTTCGTCCTCAATGTCGCTATCGACTTTGAGAGCAACCATCTTTTCACGAGGTTTTCGCTTGGATCCTCTATATTTGAGCACAGTTTCTTTTGCACTTTCGTACGTAGAAATAGGATTAAGCTCTTCGGGATTTAAATCACGGTATAGTAGTTGAGTACCACGAGAGTTGATGTGCGTGTTTCTCCAATCATCGTCATTATATTCTGTGAATTTTTGTAATAATCCATCTTCTTTCTTAGCCAGTTTGGGACCAAGAGTAATAACCTTCCATATCTCAATGTCTTAAGCTTGAACGAAGATAGCCATCTTCTTTTTCCATGTCATAAAATTAGATCCATCGAAAAAGGTGGACTTTGAGAGCATTGCCTTCGGTTTGAGCTAGGAGAGCCATTGCGGATCTTTCCTCCGGTGGTTAAACCGAGGTGACCCGCTCCGATACCAACTGTAGAGTGAATAATTCCACTAGAAGGGGGGTTGAATAGTGGAGATGATAGAGTTTTTATTTTATTCAGAAATTATAAACGATAATACTAAAAATAAGACAGAAAGATTTGTGGAGGTTCAGCAATGTGCTTACGTCCTCTCTCCACTTCTTTTTCTATTGGCTCAAGAAAAACCACACACAACTTTGTCTCGTCTTTTATAAATCCGAGCACAACCGTTACACCGCTTGTCTTCTATTGGTCTAAATACAGCCAATCACTCAGAGATATTTTTTGTTTTAATACTCTATAGGAACTAGAAAATCCTTACTTACGATCATTGGAGTTTAATCCTAACAATGCCGGATCAATGATCCTAATAACACCGGATTAAAGCTCTTTGAATCGTTTCTCTCAAGCTTTGTGAATGAGCGATGCAACACTCATAACAAATGAAGAAGATATGAAGTATATGAAATATTACAATAGACGAATAACACTCGTATCTTTCTTGTCACAACTTAAATGTACGAAATATAGAAATTTAATCAGAGCTCAATGTAATGCAAGTTCAGTTGAAGTTGTGTGTTCATCCATACCAAATGTGATAGTATTTATAGGCTTTTCAAATCTTGGAGCCGTTACTGCACAGTGATATTAGCGTGCGCTAATATTCTTTCTTAGCGTGCGCTACTCTTGGTCAAATATGGCAGTAGCGTTTGTCAAAAGGCGTCCAATGGCAGTAATTTTGAATCTAGCGTGCGCTAGTATGTTCCTTAGCGTGCGCTAACTAGTCATTTAGATCCTTTTGTGACTGAGCATGATTTACGCGTTCTAGAAGGTCAATCCAACGGATCCTTGTCTAATGGTATAATTCTCACTATTTAGCATTCGTTAAATATAGTAGTTAGCGTACGCTAAAATTCTCCATGTAGCGTGCGTTAAGCCTCAATGTAGCGTGCGCTAACTGTTGCTTCATTTGAAGTCCTGAGCTCACTGTCTTGTATAGACTATCAGGTAGCATGCACAAATAGTGTCTGTAGCGTGCATTACCATTTCCTCATAGCATGCGTTAACTTCATGGTAGCGTGCGTTAACTGTTGCTTCGTTTGAAGTCGAGAGCTCACTGACCTTTCTGCCTTGATTACACTCAGAACAGGTAGCGTGGTTACTAGTGTACATAGCATGCTCCAATCTTCATATCGGAGGCAGATAGCGTGCGTTAGGCCGTTTCTGAATAAGTTCAAACTCCTTGTGTAGCGTGCACTAGACTAAGTGCATAGTGTGCGCTAATTCCACTTGATTTTTAGGCTTATTGATTTATGAACGAATGTACGTCGTTTATCGAGCCTTTGTCTTTTTAAATGTTCTGATAAAATGTATCATCAAAATATATTTTGTCCAATAGTGTCCCCTCGCAACAGACAGAAAAAATATCTCGAGGTGAAATGGTCGAAAATGATGTCCCGGAGCGAAAATGGCCGAAAATTATGTCTCATGGCATAAAGGGTAAAAAATAATGTCACGGGACGAAACTAGTCGAAAATATCATGCCGAGACGAAACGGTCGAAAGTATCGTCTCATAGCGAAACGGATCGAAAGTGACGTGTCGGGGCGGAACGGGTCGAAAATGACGTCCTCGGGCAAAAACACTCGAAAGTGACGTCTCGGGATAAAACCGATCGAAAATGAGCATAACGGGTCGAAAATATGCCTCGGGCGAACAGGTCGAAAATAATGTCTCGTGATGAAATTGATTGAAGTTATCGTATCGCTGCTAAAAGGGCCCAAAAGGACGTCCCGGGGTGAAAACGGTCAAAAAAATGTGTTGAAAATGACACCCCATACCGAAAATGACACCCCGGGTCGAAACGGGCCGAAAATGACGTCCCAGGTTGAAAATGGTAAAAAATGACGTCCATGGAGCGTAATATGTCCGGTGTGTGAAGGACCGAAAATAATATCTTGTGACGAAATTGATCGAAAATGTCGCCTCGAGGCGAAATGGGCCGAAAATATCGTCTTGGGGCGAAACGAGTCGCAATGTTGTCATGTGGCGGAACGGGTCGAGAATGACATTACAGGGCGAAATGGGTCGAAAATAACGCACCCGAGAGATACCAATAAAAAATAAAGTATTGCGGCGGAATCGGTCGAAGATGTCAGCACAGGGCGAAACAGGTTTAAAATATCATACTTGTGCATAATAGATTGAAAATAATACCCATGATGAAACTGGTCGAAAATATCGTCCTGGAGAAAAATGTATCCAAAATGACATTCTAGGACAAATGGTCGAAAATAACAATGTGATGAAACGGTTAAAAACAGCAGTAAAATGGTATTGTTTGTGAGATATAATAATTTGTGAAATAGCAATAATTTGAGAACAAATGTGAATAATATATAAATAGAAAATTTATTTTGAGAATTAAAAAAAAAAAAGTAAAACTTCGAACTGAAATTGGGAAGGGAGGAATATAAGTTAAACAGTGTATCATTTAGATATATTTAAAGTTCACCTTTTCAGTAATAAGTTCTTGAAATATCTTTGGGAATTAAAAGACAAAAAATAAATGAAAAATAAGCGATTATGAAAAAACCAGAAACAAGTAAGAGATAAGTTTGAAATGATTGTAAAAACAATGTAATTTTGAAATATAACATATTTTCTTGAAATAGGTAAAGATATTTTGGAGATAGTAGGTAAAAGTATCTTTCTTACACAAATTTGTTATTTAGTTGTCCAGTTTGACTTTTAATCTGTCAAATTGACTAGAATTTGACTGAAATTTACGAATTTATATAATTGATAAAATAAAAAAAATCATATCATTGTAAAGTATATATAATCTATTTTAAAATATAATTTTTACTTTCTAAAAATAATTAAAGAATTATTCATAATTTTTGGTTAAAAATTGGTCAATTTAACCATTAAAAATCAAAACAGGACAACTAAATAGGGACGGAAGTAGTATTTCTTTTGCAAATATAGGGAAAGAATCAACTATATGATACCATAGATCATGTTTCCCTCATTTCATCCAAAAATACGAAAACTCAACATATCTTATGTCACTACAAAAATGGCCAATTAGTACTAAAAAAAATGGCAGTAGAAACACAAATTCTCTCTTCCAACTTCTAAACTATTTTTGATACTTTTCTTTATGTTGAGTGCAACTATCATCTTTGGTTCTTCCGTCAGCATATAGGATTAGCAAATCCCCATTCGAATGATTAAAAAAACAATAATCATGCATTGCTGCATACCGCGACGATATTGGAATATACGAACTTCAAACTTCTGATGACCGGTCTTTTCTATGTCCTGTGCTTGTTGAAAAGTGAAGTTTTGCCACGTGCTACGTGTTGTTGGAAACGTTGTACGAATTTATAGATTTGTTTGAACCCGATAAAGATCGTGATAGGTGCACCGAGTCACCGCGTGCATGGGGCACCTAAACGAAGAAGGTTTTTTTTTTCTTGGTTAATGATGATTAATTGGATTTTATATATCAATGGACATAATCACATTAGCTTATGCGCTTAGCTTATGGCACTCTCACAAAGATTCAAATTCTAGATGATGAGTTTTAGTTCTTTTGATAGGAATATAGGATATTAATAACTGAATTACTAAACAACGCCCTGAATTACTAGTCACCGTCCTATAATATTACATTTTTGTCCTTACTTCATATTCAGCAGATTTGTAATCCAGCCTTCTCACTACTTTTTTCTCTCGACCTACTCTAAAGAAGCCACCAGCCGCTGCCGTCCGCCGCCATGTCTGGAAAAGGAAAAGCTCCGGTAATTTTTTTTTTCGGGTTTCTACTAATGGCCGCCGGTCGCCATGTCGGAGTGCAAGACGGATCCGGCGGTCGGATTTTTGTCGCAGGCGTCCGCCGAGGACGCCTGTCCATCCATGGCAGCGTCGCCGATTCACTTTGTCCACAGCGCAGCGTCAGACTGACGCCCGGCCTTAGTATAGACGTCCTGGTCGGACGTCTGAACCATGGACAGGTGTCCAGATCGTACGCCTATGCACTGGAATCGGTGTCCTCATTGGACGCCCTAACCACGGTCCTGGCGTCCAGACCAGACGCCCCTGCCTTGGTACAGGCGTCCTGGCCGGATGCCCCAGCCCTTTTTTCGAAAAAGAATAAAATTTTCAATTAATAATTAATCATATGTATTGTTTGTATGATTCTTACTCATTAGTTGTATTGTTTTCTAAATGCAGATGAGAGGAGGAGCAGACAAATCTATGCCGCTAGTCACAGAGTAGATGGGTTCTGGAGCGCGTCACACCAGAGCTCGTGGTGTTGATGCTTCCGTTGGTAGACAGCGGGAGGCAGAGCGTAGGGATCACGTACCTTATACTGACTTTGGTACTGAGGATTCGAGCGAGTATTATTCGCACGACGAGGACGACGATCAGGACATGAACGAGGGCGGTGATGATTCTTCGTCCGTTTTGTGCCGAGTTCGGAAGGGGAGAGGGGGGAGGTTTGTCACTTCTGGGCCTACCAATAGTAAACGACGTAGGGCAGAGGATGATACATCATGGATGGTTACTGAGGAAATGTCTGGTGGCCCTATCGACGGCAGCGTTATCCCGAGTTTCGGTGGGCATGTCGCTGCGCATATCTGGACCGGAGAGATGAGAGGTCTGCTGAAGTGTCACAGCAGGATTGCTGCTTGTCAGAGCTTCAGTCAGTGGCGCTCAGTGATGTCACCCTCTTTAGTGAGCCGGATCAGTGGTACTGGGTTATCCCACCTGACGGACGGCATGTTCAGACACATTGACTCCCCGTTGATTTCTGCATTTGTTGAGCGGTGGCAGGCCGATACGAACTGTTTTCACATGCCATTCGGAGAGATGACCATCATGTTGCATGATGTGTGGCAGATCCTTCGCATTCCTATTGAGGGGTGATTGGTTGATGCCGATAGTACATCTACACCGTTTCTAGTGAATGTGATGGAGGTTCTTGGAGTATCGCGGTCGGAGCTACTGAGTACTCACTGGGGGGTGGCGGCGTACTTATGGACTCAATTTTCAGGTCATGCCGCGATGGAGGTCGAGTTGAGGGCACCCAGGCCGTAGCTTGGATGTGGTTGTTATTTGGATCCACCTTGTTTGTTGACAAGAGTGGTAACCGGATTAGGCCGTCCTGCTTATTTGAGGTGAGGGATGGTATGGATACGACCGGTCAGTATTCATGGGGTTCGGCCGCATTGGCTTTCATGTACCGTCAGCTCGGTATCGCTAGTCGCGGTGACTCCATGGGTATTTGTGGATGTTTTACCCTTGTTCAGGCTTGGATTTATGAGTATTTTCCCTACTTCCGACCTCATCGAGAGCGTATGATTGTTGAGTCCACGCAGCCTCGAGCTTCTACATGGAGTGTCCTGGTTGAGGGTAAGGACGAGCACCGACTCCAGTATTTGCGTCGCCGCATTGATCAGTTGATAGCCGCAGAGGTATAACAATTCCTTCTAACAATCTCACAATTCATTTAAAAATAACGTGTTTAATTTGTTGATTATATGTACGCAGATACAGTGGTTGCCTTATGACCCTGATCCAGTGAGGGATGTCCCGAGGACCACATTCATTGGATGGCTACGATATCGGGATATTATCGAGCCATACATGCCTTGTCGGGCATTACGGCAGCTCGGTTATGTGCAGACCATCCATTTCCCGATCACTAGACCGGAGAAAGCGGTTCGGGCGTGGACGAGCAGATTGTACCGAGTTGAGTATCCCATTCGGATGTCATCTGATGCTTGGATGATGTTTCCGAGCGCATACAGGCTTCCTCTCGCTGACTATCAGGCTGCTACTCATGATCAGGCTACATGCACCGATGATTACATTGAGTGGTATTATCGGTATTCACACCCTCAGCTACTGAACGACGATGCTGCAGCTGGATCAGTGATCCCTTCTCGTACTAGCAGCGATTACGTATGTTGTTTAACTTTGCACTTTGTTTCATTTCATCATACAGTACTCATTGTATTATATTGTCTATATTTTTTACAGTGGGTGAGTCAATTGGCTGGTATTACTCAGCACTGTATCAGACACCTTCCCTCATACCAGGCGGCAGAAGCGACGACGATGCTTGAGGAGTACATGAGGGATTGGCATTTGGCCAACTGGTTTTTTTTTCATCTATAACATTTTATATTTTGTTTGCTTTGCGTATGACGGTATTACCCAGCACTGTAATATTTTTTCATGTTTTAGTAGTTTTTTTCTTTATTTTGTATTTTGCTGTTTTTTCTCTTCTTCATACATTGTAATAACAATCAACTATCACGATCAACAAAAACAAAACTATTAATAATTAAGGAACATACAACAAATTCATTTTTACATCATACCGACTAATCTAATCCATTTTTCTGTCCTACTCGTATACAAATTCTCCCAGCCACCAACACTACTATTGTAACACCCGAACCCGGAAAGGGCCAAAATGTAACATTATGGTGCCAATCAGAACATACTAACGCAAGCGGAAGACTTTATTATAAAATAAATACTGAGTCAAGTAAAACAACGACTTCCGAAGTATTATCTCGACAAGGTCTCAAAGAAGGAAATAATCCAAAACATAAGTCTGAATGAAATAAAACTCTAAAATACTAAGTCTTAAAATACTCCATAAATGGGAATCTAAACATGGGTAGGTCCTCTAGCTCCTACTCTCAGCACTCCTGCCCAGCACCCCGCTTATTACCTGCCGTAGAGAAAAGAAAATACGGCTGAGCTAACGCTCAGTGAACAGATATAAATAATGAAAGGTAATAAGCATAAACGAAAGAATAGTGAATGAATCCAAGAGAACCTGCTGAACAAGATGTTGAAGGAAATATGGAACAAACGATGAAGGAGTCAAAACTCAAACAAAGAAAAATATGGAACGGATGTCACGCATAAACAAAGGAAAATGCCCAAGCAACAAACAAATAGCAAATCGTACAAAGGAGTCTAGCTCTCCACATGTACTAATGTGAAATGGGGTGTATTGCACACACACAAGTCCATTCACCAAATTCTAAACATAACTAAGTACCTAGGATGCATCCATACGCTCCCGGCAAAATAGATATACATATGCCAAGTTCTAGACTAAGCATACATATAATATACACGGGCCAAGTGCGCTATATATAGCAATATAAACAAATGAGAACATCGTGGATAAAGTCACACCTCCACAGATAGTGTCAATACCATTGGTGCATCAATGGCAAGGTCATGGAACCCCATGACTGGTTAAACAAATATGGGCAACATAAATAGGCAAATGATGTATATAATAATCGTGAGGGACAATTTGCAATTGTCCACTAAGATGATGACTATGGAAATGAATATAGCATCAAGGAAAAATCAAATGAACAACAAAGCAAATAAGGATCAATTGCATCAAATAACCAACATCGGGAAAAATAAGTCATGAGAAACTCTTACTGAAAAAGGGCGGAATATCTGTACCTTAAGAAATGAAAGCAAATGGAAATTGAACACAAGGAAAGGTGGATCACTCCTTCTCCACTGAATCTACATGAATTATAATTATATATTATTTATATGTTCATTAAAATCATAACGGATTCATTACTCCAAAGTTACTTATCAATAGGTTAAGGGTTTCACATGTGAATCTGGTTCCGTTTTCTTACGATTTTTAAAGTATAACAAATAAGGTCCTGAGATTTTACAATTTACCTGTAATTACCACATGAGTTAAGCACCTCCCCAAATTTTTCCAAATTTAAAGTGCAAATACCATTTCAAAAATCGTTTTCCCAAACCTGTCCAGAAACTATACTGCAGGTATACCCCGAAAGTTTTGCATTTATAAACATAGTTAAACCTTTCAGAAAAATCTACAAAAATTAAAATAAATAATAAACATGTTGAATATTTTCCTGCTAAAATTTGGGATTCTCAATCGTTATAATTTGTGAATTAAAAATCATAGAATCCGACTGAAATCAGACTCAAGATTTCCAGATTCAACAACCGTTTTCTAATAAATTGTTTGGACGATCAAATCAACCCCAATCGACTTCTAACCAATTGGAACAGTTAGTAAACTCTCTGAACTTATCTTCAGACTCAAAGAATCATGCAAAAATCTGTTGTAAAACTCGAGCTATGGTCCGTACAAGATAGGGTTATGAATCTGTCAAGAAAACAAACGCATCTCTACCACTTCCAACATGTTTAATCATACATATTATTGTATAAACACTTATAGATTGACACCAAAACGCACACATTAATGAATGACAAATAAGGTTTATGATTTACCTAGATCTGAATCAATAGGATCGACAAAAAAGAAGATGACGCTCACACAAACACCCAAAAGCTGCTACAAAAGCTTGAACACCAAAGTTGTGGCCTAACTTGCAAACAACGAACATAAACCCTAACAGAATTGATCTCCACGCTTGTATGTTTAGTGGGTGGTTATGTTTCAATATTTATAGGGAGAAGAGAAGGCTGAATATTGTGTGATAAGGAGGGAATGAAGCGTACAAATTATAAGAAAAAAACCGTGTGAAGGAAAAGGAAAGCCGTGTATGTTTGTTTAGGCAAGGGATAAAATCATATCTTCTAAAAAGAAAGGATATACACATGAATATTTGGTCTTATCTTGATGAAGTGTGTAAGTCAAAATGTATATATATGGAATAGACATGCATAGATTTCGGTTCTAGAAAAAAACGTGTGTATGGTTTACAATAATAAAAAAAAATGTGTCGTTTGTATCAATAGGATAGGCTAAGGAAAATGTAAAGTATTTTAGTTAAGCATAGTTTAGGATAAATATTAATAATTTGTATCTTATTTCATAACATAGTTTTAATTATTTATTAATCATAATATAATCTTAGGTAAAAAACAAATTAGTTATAAAAATGTGAAACTAGATTTTAGGGTTTTACAACTCTTCCCCTCTAAAAATAAAATTTCGTCCGCGAAATTGAAATGAAATGATTAAACGAGAACATATCAAGTCACAGAAAGAAATGTGGGTAGCTAGCTCGCATAGATTCTTCGGTCTCCCAAGTAGCTTCGCGCTGGAGATGATTCTTCCAAAGAATTTTGATAAACGGAATGACTTTGTTTCTCATGACTCTTTCCTGACGGTCTAAAATAGCCTCAGGTTCTTCAACAAATGATAAGTCATCACGGATCTGATCCAAAGGATATGAAACCACATGAAGCGAATGATAATTGTAGCCTCTTAGAAGAGACACATGGAAAACATCATGCACATGAGATAGCTGATGAGGTAACGCCAAACGATACGAAACTTCACCAACATGCTCTAAGATTTCAAAGGGCCCGATGAAGCGCGGACTCAACTTCCCCTTAATATCAAAGCGTTTAACACCTCTGCACGGTGACACCTTAAGGAAAACATGATCCCCAACATTAAAAGCTAGGTCCTTCCTATGACAATCTGCATAACTCTTTTGTCGTGCCCTTGCTTCTTTGAGTTTCTCCTTAGCAATGGCAACCTTCTCGTTAGTTACCTCAATCAATTCAGGACCTTCGATAAGTCTTTCCCCAACTTCGTTCCAACATATAGGTGTTCTACACTTCCGTCCATACAATAGTTCAAACGGGGCACCTTTGATAGTGGCATGCCAACTGTTGTTATAAGCAAACTCCACCAGACATAAGTATTCATCCCAATTACCCGTCCATTCGAGAGCACAAGACCTCAGCATATCTTCCAAAGTATGAATTGTCCGTTCAGTCTGACCATCTGTCTGAGGGTGAAAAGTCGTGCTAAACTTGAGTCTAGTTCCCCACGCCTTTTGCAAACCCTTCCAGAAACGAGAAGTAAAATGCGGATCTCTATCGGATACAATAGTTGCAGGTGTACCATGTAGTCGAACAATCTCTTGTCAAAAATTTTCTGCCAACCTGCTAACTGGATAATCTTTACGAATAGGCAAAAAGTGAGCTGACTTGGTTAAACGATCAACCACAACCCAAATAGCATCATGCTTCTTCTGTGTGCGAGGTAATCCTGTCACAAAGTCCATGGAAATTTGATCCCACTTCCAAGTAGGAATATCTAAAGGCTGTAAAAGACCACTAGGACGTTGATGCTCAATCTTCACTTGTTGACATGTCAAACACTTGGCCACAAATGTAGCCACATCCTTCTTCATCCCATTCCACCAGAAGTTCTGTTTCAAATCTCTATACATCTTGGTTGAACCAGGATGAATAGTAAATGGAGAACTGTGTGCTTCAGACAACACAGCTTCCCGAATATAAGAATCGTTAGGAACACACAAACGATCACCATACCATACAATTCGATCATCATCAACACGAAATTCCATCTGTTTACCTTTCTCCAAGTTCTGAATTATAGACCACAATTCACCATCGTCTTTCTGAGCTTCCTTAACCCGAAGTATAAGGTTAGGTTCAACCTTCAAACTTGCCCAATAATCATCAGACCACGAACACATAGTTCCACCTCCATAAGTTCCAAGTCATTCATAATCTTTGGTGCAATATCAAGACTAGCCAGAATTCCAGACTCCCTACTAAGAGCATCAGCAACCACATTCGCCTTGCCTGGATGATACTGAATGTTCGCGTCGTAATCCTTAAGAAGTTCCAACCAATGCCTTTGTCTCATATTCAGATCCTTTTGAGTAAAGATATACTTGAGGCTCTTATGATCAGTGAAGATGTCACATGTCTCTCCATAAAGATAATGCCTCTAAATTTTCAGGGCAAACACCACCGCTGCCAACTCTAAATCATGAGTAGGATAATTAGCCTCATAAGGTTTCAGCTGTCTTGATGCATAGGCAATAACCTTTCCATGTTGCATCAGTACACATCCAAGACCTTTCTTTGAAGCATCGCTGTAAATTTGGTAACCACCAGATCCAGAAGGTAAAGTAAGTATATGAGCAGAAACCAATCTCTTCTTCAGTTCCTCAAAACTCCTCTCCTGTTCTTCATCCCAGACAAATTTCTCACCTTTCCTCATAAGTTTAGTCAACGGTAAGGCCAAGCGTGAGAATCCTTCCACAAATCTCCTATAATAACCCGCAAGACCCAAGAAACTCCTAACTTATGTCACAGTCGTCGGTCTTGGCCATTTAGTGATAGCCTCAACCTTTGCAGGATCCATGGTAATACCATCTGCAGATACGATGTGACCCAAGAATGCCACCTGTCCCAACCAGAATTCACACTTCGAAAACTTAGCATACAGCTTCTTCTGACGTAAAATCCCCAACACAATACGAAGATGCTCTTCATGTTCCTTCTTCGTCTTCGAATAAACAAGGATGTCGTCAATGAATACAATAACGAATTTGTCCAAGAATTCATGGAATACACGATTCATCAAATCCATGAACACAGCTGGAGCATTCGTTAAACCAAACGGCATCACCAAGAATTCATAATGGCCATAGCGAGTACGGAATGTGGTCTTAGGAACATCTTGCTCCTTCACCCGTAGTTGATGATAGCCAGATCTCAGATCAATCTTGGAAAAGAACTTCGCACCCTGAAGTTGATCAAAAAGGTCGTCGATGCGAGGTAATGGATAACAGTTTCTGATCGTGGTACGGTTCAGCTCATGGTAGTCAATACACAGTCTCATACTACCGTCCTTCTTCTTCACAAATAGAACAGGAGCACCCCATGGAGATACACTCGGATGAATGAATCAACGTTCTAAAAGTTCTTGAAGTTGCTCCTTCAATTCCTTCAGCTCAATAGGAGCCATACGATAAGGAGCTTTCGAAATAGGTTCAGCACCAGGAATCAACTCAATGCTGAATTCAACTTCACGTTCAGGAGGTATTCCCGGAAGCTCTTATGGGAATACATCATAAAAATCTCGGACAACAGGATGATTCTCAAGGCAAGGTTCATCCACAGAAGTATCCTTAATGGAAGCTAGGAAACCCTCACAACCGTGTGAGATCAAGGTACGAGCTTTCAAAGCAGAAATGACTTTCATAGACTTAACAGATCGAGAACCCTGATAAATGAATTCGGGATTACTGAGATCACCAAAGATGACACGTTTGGCATGACAGTCAATCGTAGCTTGATGTTCCGTCAACCAATCCATGCTTAGAATGATATCGAAGTCTCACATCTCCAAAGGAAATAGATTGGCAGAACGAATTTTGTCGTCAAAACGTAAGGGACAGTTCTTAAATTCATGGCTAATAATTACTTGATTCTTCATAGGGGTGGATATAGATAAGGCATAGTAAAGTAATGTAGATGGGATTGTAATATGATTAGCAAATGAAACAGATACCACAGAATGAGTTGCACCAGTATCAAATGAGACAAAAACAGCTCGACCAAACATATATAAGGTTCCTGTAACGGTACCTGAAATGAGGTAGTAGTACGAGTGTTCCCCATCTAAAAGATCAATAAACGAAACAGCGAAGTTAAGATCAAATATAAAGGAAAACGGTTAAAGCAGAAGGAATCCTAATGTCTACCCAATCCTCACAGGTCATAACCTAAGCTCTACAGGTCAAACCTAGGTCTCTGATACCATAATTGTAATACCCGAACCCGAAAAGGGCCAAAATATAACATTATGGTGCCAATCGGAACATACTAACGCAAGCGGAAGACTTTATTATAAAATAAATACTGAGTCAAGTAAAACAACGACTTCCGAAGTATTATCTCGACAAGGTCTCAAAGAAAGAAATAATCCAAAACATAAGTATGAATGAAATAAAACTCCAAAATACTAAGTCTTAAAAATAATCCATAAATGGGAATCTAAACATGGGTAGGTCCTATAGATCCTACTCTCAGCACTCCTGCCCAGCACCCCACTTATTACCTGTCGCAGAGAAAAGAAAATGCGGCTGAGCTAACGCTCAGTGAACAGATATAAATAATGAAAGGTAATAAGCATAAATGAAAGAATAGTGAATGAATCCAAGAGAACCTGCTGAACAAGATGTTGAAGGAAATATGGAACAAACAATGAAGGAGTCAAAACTCAAACAAAGAAAAATATGGAACGGATGTCACGCATAAACAAAGGAAAATGCCCAAGCAACAAACAAATAGCAAATCGTACAGAGGAGTCTAGCTCTCCATATGTACTAATGTGAAATGGGGTGTATTGCACACACACAAGTCCATTCACCAACTTCTAAACATAACTAAGTACCTAGGATGCATCCATACGCTCCCTGCAAAACAGATATACATATGCCAAGTTCTAGACTAAGCATACATACAATATACACAGGCCAAGTGCGCTATATAGCAATATAAACAAATGGAAACGCCGTGGACAAAGTCACACCTCCACAGATAGTGTCAATACCATTGGTGCATCAATAGCAAGGTCATGGAACCCCCATGACTGGTTAAACAAATATGGGCAACATAAATAGGCAAATGATGTATATAATAATCGTGAGGGACAATTTCTAATTGTCCACTAAGATGATGACTATGGAAATAAATATAGCATCAAGGAAAAATCAAACGAACAACAAAGCAAATAAGGATCAATGGCATCAAATAACCAACATCGGGAAAAATAAGTCATGAGAAACTCTTACTGAAAAAGGGCGGAATATTTGTACCTTAAGAAATGAAAGCAAATGGAAATTGAACACAAAGAAAGGTGGATCACTCTTTCTCCACTGAATCTACATGAATCATACGTTCATTAAAATCATAACGGATTCATTACTCCAAAGTTACTTATCAATAGGTTAAGGGTTTCACATGTGAATCTGGTTCCGATTTCTTACGATTTTTAAAGTATAACAAATAAGGTCCTGAGATTTTACAATTTACTTGTGATTACCATATGAGTTAAGCACCTCCCCAAATTTTTCCAAATTTTATTTCTAAGTGAAAATACCATTTCAAAAATCGTTTTCCCAAACCTGTCCAGAAACTGTACTGCAGGTATACCCCAAAAGTTTTGCATTTATCAACATAGTTAAAACTTTCAGAAAAATCTACAAAAATTATAGTAACTAATAAACATGTTTAATATTATGCTGAGAAAATTTGGGATTCTCAATCGTTATAGTTTGTGAATTAAAAATCATAGAATCCGACTGAAGTCAGACTCAAGATTTCCAGATTCAAGAACCGTTTTCTAATAAATTGTTTGGATGACCAAATCAACCCCAATCGACTTCTAACCAATTGGAACAGTTAGTAAACTCTCTGAACTTATCTTCAGACTCAAGAATCATGCAAAAATCTGTTGTAAAACTCGATCTACAGTCCATACAAGATAGAGTTATGAATCTGTCCAGAAAACAAACGCATCTCTACCACTTCTAACATGTTTAATCATACATATTATTGTGAAACCATAGATTTACCTAGATTTGAATCAATAGGATGACAAAGAAGGTTAATGATTTACCTAGATTTGAATCAATAAGATCAACAAGAAAGAAGATGGCGCTCACACAAACACCCAAAAGCTGCTACGAAAGCTTGAACACCAAAATTGTGGCCTAACTTGCAAACGAACAAACACAAACCCTAACAGAATTGATCTCCACGCTTTTATGTTTAGCGGCTGGTTATGTTTCAATATTTATAGGGAGAATAGGAGGCTGAATATTGTGTGATAAGGAGGAATGAAGCGTACAAATTATAAGGAAAAAAACCGTGTGAAGGAAAAGAAAAGCCGTGTATGTTTGTTTAGGCAAGGGATAAAATCATATCTTCTAAAAAGAAAGGATATACACATGAATATTTGGTCTTATCTTGCTGAAGTGTGTAAGTCAAAACATATATATATGGAATAGACATGCATAGATTTCAGTTCTAGACAAAAACGTGTGTATGGTTTACAATAATAAAAAAAAATGTGTCGTTTGTATCAATAGGATAGGCTAAGGAAAACGTAAAGTATTTTAGTTAAGCATAGTTTAGGATAAATATTAATAATTTGTATCTTATTTCATAACATATAGTTTTAATTATTTATTAATCATAATATAAACTTAGGTAAAAATCAAATTAGTTATAAAAATGTGAAACCAGATTTTAGGGTTTTACAACTATCATGGTCTTTAAACCAGTTAGTCACTATAGGCGGTACATGAAAATTGGGCATTAAATCTAGACGAATAAAATGTTTGTACGTATCCCCTAAATGACAAATGATAATCTCCTGGCTAGGCCGTGTTGCCGTTGCGGGTGCTTTCAACGGCAGCACAGTGAGACATGAAAATAAAGATCTATCGTTTCCGAATCTGAATAGTATGACGGCGGCATTAAAAATAGTAGCAATATGGAATAAATCTTCAGCCACAGCCATCCAATGATCCGATCCACACGCACCACCATCCCATGTAATACGTCGAACCTCAGGTTCAATCCCATCATAGTAGATCGATCGGTAGAGTGTACAATTAGCCATAATTTCATTTGCAATACATACACGTACAAGACGCCATTTATCTTGGTCGCCAAATATGTAGTCGGCGATAACACGAATCCACAATTACCGCCTCCGGGGACATCAACATAACCTTCTACAAACGGCAAAATAATTTCCAGTATCTTGTCGATATGGTGATAGTTACCTATCTCCACTCGGTGGTGTGCATCTGCAAACCCATATTCAATATATTATCATAACAATATCAAACTTAAAAAGCATATCACGAGTATTAATAAATTTATTCATACCCGATGAAGAGGCAATGTGGACTTATGCAGAAGAGCTACGGCCATGACCACTGGATGACTGGGAACGGTCACGACCCCTTTGGCTATACTCCCAACCACTAGGATCGCGTCTAGTCGATGAACATCGTCTTGGTCGACCCTTAACTGCCGTATTCACTTGTGGTTCAACGTAACGCGTTTGATCAAGGTGAAGATGATCGTGGATAATAAGTCGCCGGCTAAAGCCGATAACCATCGGCTAAAGTGTCCTGTCGTCGGCTAAAAGTTGGTCGGTCGCGATGGGTCGGCTAAAGTTTAGCCGACACCAAAAGCGGAAGGTCGTCGGCTATAATTTGAAGTTTAATCGACGACTACTATGATGTAGGCTAAAATTTATCTGCTTTAGCCAACGCCATTTACCTTGTCGGCTAAAATTTATTTGCTTTATCCGAAGGTGTGGTTGTTGTCGGCTGAAATTTCCCTTATCATCTAAATTTAATTTTATGTATGAAAAAACAACTTTAGCCGACGGCTTGTGCAAATTTTGTCGGCTAAAGTGCATTAAAAAAATTCAAATTTTGAGATCCCTAAACCTGTTTTTTTAACCGGTATATTCCAAATGCACATAGATCACCATACATCGCAATCACCATAAACCAATGTACGAAAAATATAATTTATACACCAACATTACAAAAATGACACCATATCAACACATCAAATAGCAACATCAATAAAATTACAATAAACACCATATATACCTAAAGTACTACTACAAACACAACTAAAATCCACCTAAATCCGTCAAATTTTTAAAGATAGAAGAAGGATTACTACCGTCTTGCATGTCGTCGTCCTGAGGCTGTGAAGAAGATGGAGTTGTTTGTAAATTGAACAATGGAGGTGGTGGTGGTGCCTGAAGTCTCGATTGAGTCACGATATGACTCAATAACATCATATACTGCATCAAGGCTTGCTGCTGAGATAGCATCTCTTGTTGAGCCTTCATTTGCTCCTCTTGGAATTTCTGGAACTGATCTTGAGACTTCGTTTTGTCCTCAACTCGTAGCTCCCTCTCAATCCTCAATTGAACCTCTTTATAGGCCTTTTGAGTGTCCCCATTTGATTGCGTCAAAATCCCGGAGTATCCCACAATAATTTGTTTCCTTCAGCTCTTTTCATCGACGTATGGTGATGACTCCCTTTAGGAAGATAAATTGTATCCCACACCCTTGCCCTAATATAGGAATCAACCTGATCGGCTCTCTAATGGCTAAAGCAAGGGTGGTCTCGTCTAAATCCGGATGCTCCTCCCTCGCCATTTCTGTCAACATCTTCTCAGACTCCTCCATCACTCTCTCCTAATTTAATGAGAACAAAATAAGTAATTGAATATTAATAAAGTTCACAGATAAAGATCGATAGCAGTCTTAAAATGTTTAGGATACATTTACAACTGACATGTCTATCCAGACAGTTTGTGTAACACCCCCAATCCGCTCAGGGATATTACACGCCGTAGAATCCTTCCTCAAGGATCTACCAGGCTGGTAACAACATCGAACATCTCAATAATGCCTTTAAGGCTAAAACGACTCACTAGACCGATTTGGTCTTTCAATAAATACATCCAACTCAATCTCAATACATGCCCACGCAGGGGTCGAATACAACACACTCCCGTACAATGGGGGAAAGAATACTGAAGCAGAAATAAATACAACTGAACCAATACAACAAAGTACGGGTCCTCATGTGATTAGTATCGATCATCTTTCATTATCCTTCGTGCCGACTCTGTGTTATACTCCCCAAAACCTGAATGAAAAACAGACATCCACCCCCCGATTTCTCAGGGGTTAGCAAAATTCCACTATTTTGCTAGTGCAAGTACATAACCATACGAAATGTAACAAATAATTAGAAATCACGAATCGGGTGCGACAATTAACCACCAAAGTCTTCCCGAGAGGTTTTATAAATCTGAAAACAATCAATGAAGTGTTTGAAAATAAATTCCTCATCTCGGGGATTTTAAAAGTAGAAACCTTGCTGGACCTCAAGTCCTTAGTTGAAAAATAACCATTTCATAATGAATGGGTCTCGGCCCTAAATCACTTTCCATAAAAGGACCTTTACAAAACTGTTAGGATATCATCCCAATCTCATCAAATCACGATTCACGAGAACAAAAGCGAGGTCCGTTTTCCAACATAAAAACTCCATAATTTAAAATATTAAACACACACGAAAAAATATTCTAGTGCCATCCTAGCCAAGTAAGCGAAATAAACAACATACCTCTTACACACTTAGTCAATGCATGCAATCATGAAAACATAGTTCAAAAGCACTTATTTCCGGAAATGCCATAATCAAATCACATTTGTAAAATGCACCACAATTAACCGTCGATCCACGTCTCTGTGGACCCCTACCGAGACCCCGTCGGATCTAACCCGTAGTGGTTAAAAGCAAGCTCGTCGATCCACGTCTCTGTGGAACCCTACCGAGACCCCGTCGTATCTAACCCAAAGTGAGCATACACACACACACACGTTACTCATGCAATACTAATATGCTAAGAATGTAAGCTCATCAAGAATACTTGCCAGAGATGGCCACCTACCCGACACCATTATCAAACTCTTCACAATACTTTCATCATGAAAAGTCAATCGCAACACAACAACACAATTAACACGGAATACACGATTCCATAACTTTAAACAAGCAGAGGTATCGTTAAAGTCTTCAACATTCAAAATAATCAAATCCAAATCAACTCACGCGAATCATTTCACGAGGGTAAACCAACCATCCTAAATCCCACACGTAAACTCTATTTGCAAGAAACAAATCGTATAAGAAAATACTTGCCTCGAAACTACGATCGAAACGAGATGATGAACGGGACGCAGTTGGGCAGCCCCGAACTCCTGAACATAATCGGGGATATAAAAGCACCGCGGACGCTATGAGAATAACACCACACGAATTACCACCACCAAGCGGAGATCAACTCGAAATCCTCGAGCACCTATAATCCTCTGGAAGAATCAACAAAGACATGATTACGACGAGGATCAAGACCAAAAGCAATGGAGACCACATCAAACTATCGAAGGAAAACTCATTCGAACATTTAATCGAACATTAAATGCTCACTACATCACAAGAACACCGAAATCACCCTTCGGGTTGAAACGAACCGAAGATATGGATATACAATCCATAAAACATGTTTAAAAACATCATTTGACAACAATCGGTTTATCAAAACCGAAAGGAAAACGAAAGCGAGAATAAAACTCCCAAAAAGTTAACTCGAAGAAAATCAAGAAAAATACTTTGATCCGGTGAAGAACAAAGGATTAAATGACGTTAAATACATGAATACTACTAATATTAATCATACCCATCATGGATTAATCAACAACGCGGAACGAATCGAACAAAACTCGAAAACCCCCAAATCTCCCCAAAAATAGGGTTCTAGAAGATTTACCTTGATTCAAGAGGTAGAGGATGATTAGATGATGATAAAATCGGTGCTAGAGAAACAAAATCTTGGATGGATGATGAAAATCTTCCCACTCCAAGTTCCCAATCGCCCAAATCGCCCAACTCTCGGAGGAGAAAAGAAAAGGAGGAGAAATGAGCTACCCCGGTCAACTCTCTGGTTTTTATAGCCAGAGGGTTAATAGCGTGCGCTAACCTTCAAGGTTCGCGTGCGCTATCGGCCAAAAACCCACTCCAGAACCTACGGTTGTAGACCATTAGCGTGCGCTACCAGGAAGTAGCATGCGCTAACCGCCCCTCGATAGCGCGCGCTATCGGGCCATAGCGTGCGCTACCTGAACATCAGCCGAGTCCAGAAACAATCTGTCCAGCACTGGACTGCCGGATTAGCGCGCGCTACCGGCCACTCTGTGTGCGCTAAGTCCGAACGATAGCGTACTCTAGGACAACACCTTAGCGTACGCTAGAACAACTCTTCCAGAGAGCAGAAAATAGAAGCAAACTACTGACACTGCTGTGCCCAAGACGCTAGCGCGCGCTACACAACAAGCGTAGCGTGCGCTACCAAGAACACTAGCGCGCGTTAGCTAACATCCATAGCGTGCACTAGGCAGCCGGTGCAAAACGGCTCAAACACCCAAAATGCGCGAAACGAAATCGACACATCAAACGGAAGCTCACAACACGTATAATAACAAGGTTAAACGGACTTACGGGGAACAAGAAACAACAATTTCGAACGAGATTCGCAAGAATCGAACTCAAACGCAGAAAAATCGTCAAAAAGCACGGAACTCAGCAAAACGACACCTTAACGGGCTCGGATGTCAAAAAGTGTAGAATGAATCATTCTCAGAATTGACGAAACGATCACAGGCGAGCCGTTAAAATGGACTCCTGCCAAAAAAAAGGAAATTTACCAAAAATTAAAAATTGCGGATATTACATTCTACCCTCCTTAAAAGAAGTTTCGTACCGAAACTTAAAAACAAGTAGGGAGGATCAATATCCCACCAGGAACATCTTAACGAGATACACAATAACCGCATAGCTTACACCGATCTACAAGACGTTACAAGAACACAAAGGAACAAACGACATGGAAACACGCTCAAAGACAACTATCACAATGACACAAGCACGGACATAACACGATCAATAAGTGCCAAGCACCACCAACCAGACAACGCAATCAGGTCAATTGTCCGAACCATCAAGAGACAAAAGGCACTTATTACAGGAAAACATGCACAGTCGAAAGAAATAGAAATGACGTGTAAAACGATCCGCAAGGTAACCACGGAGAACTCCGGCCACGCCGGAACTCTCGAAAACCACCCTAGGCATCTCCGTGTCCCTTCGGAGCAGAGACGCAAACTCGATCCTCCAACCTCTCAGCTACCATCTCGCAGTGCACGGATCGGTGACCCACTTGACCACACTCAAAATAGCTCACTAACGGGGAACGACAATTCTCCGTGGTACGAGATCAGGTAACAACAGTCAGACAGCCACGACCGAACAACAATGATCGAACGACGACGATCGAAAGACAATGATCGAACAACAACGATCGAACAACAACGATCGAACAATAATGATCGAAAAACAATGATCGAACAACATCAATCGAACAACAACGATCGAACCACAATGATCAAACAACAACGATCGAACCACAAATCCAAAGTTCACACTTCAACTCAAGACATTAAAAGAGTTGGTAGAAACTAAAAGATGTTACTCTCGAACAAGATTCACAAGAATCGAACCAAACTCGAAAAAAGTCACAGCGATAACCAGATCGATCCAAAACAAGATCACGGCTCGTTCGAACGATAAAAAGCGAAATACAGAACAAGTTCAGAAAGTATCAACGAACACGAGCGAGTCGATAGAATTGAGAAGGAGAAAAATGCAGAAGTCAAAAATAATAATACGGACATTACATTCGACCTCGTCCCTGAAACTCACAAAAACATAAGCAAGGTAACAATACAACAAGCAACCAACATCACGGAACAATCACTGATGCACACAATCATACCAACCCAAGCTCTATCATCTCGCACATGTGCGATAACGCTCCAATCACCATGAGGCGACAACATTCAATATCAATATCACACCTCTCACGGAGGGCTAACACAACAAACGTGCGGCGAACGACTCAACGCTCACACCACCAACTCAATCACAACTCAGAGGGCCAACACCCTAACGACAATACTAACATCATACACACTTTCTCTGGCCACAAGTAGGAAGTGATAGGTTTTAAAAACGAAAACCACCTTTGAAAAATAATTTTGAAACACTAGTTGATCTTGAGTATCATCTTCAAAAAGTAGTACAAACATCGTTATCGAGACCTTGAAAAACCATCTTGCGTTTGATAAGAATGAGGACACTTTTCTTTAGTGAAAAACTTTTAGAATATTTGACCCTCGGGTCTGAGCAAATGCGTTTCTAAATCATTGAAAATATCTCAAAATATTTTAATTCTCAAGGTAGAAGAATTTTGAAACATACTGCGGCACTAGTAGGCACCTTGAAAATAATGCGAGAAAATAATCCGTTTTTAAAGTACGTCTCGAGATTTATTTTATAAGATACTCAAGGTTTTTCAGAAATCCAATAGGCCAGAATGCCCAAAATTCACACGTATCAACATTCGCTTAAACACATCGTAGCACACGCATCAAATCATTTAAAATCAAGACAATACATGTCTTTTACCGGAAAACAAACAGTCCAAAACCTCCTAGGATCGGGGCGAAACCACTGATCCCATTCGAGGCCTCTAAGGACCCTCCCGAACTGGACATCGAAACAAGCTCGTGAATCCGGAGGGAAGTCACAGATTTCCCCCGAGGCCTGGTCGGACCCTCCCCGGAGTGAGCAAATCGAACACGTATAAGGACAAAGGTTTCACAAGAATACTCATAAAACGAGCAAATCAATTCGAAAATCATCAGCAGCGGACAAAAAACAACAGTCGAAAAGACATATGCAGCAACGACACTCCTTGTATAAACTAAATACGAGAGTCGAATACACACATATCGCGAAATCAAAATCCACAGAAGGATTCCATGACCTAACAAATAATCATACAATTAGCTCGTGTCACACGAGGCAAAATACAAAAAAAGGGAGACTTACATCCACAGGTCGCACCAAGGTGATGATCGCCCCCACGATACTAATCACGACCACAAACTCAGACGACGCATCGCGACACAACTCAGTTAGATAAAATCCGACGAGACTAAACTCAACAGACACAACTTGACCCGACAGCCTAGGTTTCCACAACCTAAGCTCTGATAACATTTATGTAACACCCCCAATCCACTCAGGGATATTACACGCCGTAGTGTCCTTCCTCAAGGATCTACCAGGCTGGTAACAAAATAGAACATCTCAATAACGCCTTTAAGGATAAAACGACTCAGTAGACCGATTTGGTCTTTCAATAAATACATACAACTCAATCTCAGTACATGCCCACGCAGGGATCGAATACAACACACTCCCGTACAACGGGGAAAGAATACTGCAGTGGAAATAAATACAACTGAACCAATACAACAACGTACGGATCCTCATGTGATTAGTATCGATCATCTTTCATCATCCTTCGTGCCGGCCCTGTGTTATACTCCCCAAAACCTGAACGCAAAACAGACATCCACCCCCTGATTTCTCAGGGGTTAGCAAAATTCCACTATTTAGTAGTGCAAGTACATAACCATACGAAATGTAACAAACAATTAGAAATCACGAATCGGGTGCGACAATTAACCACCAAAGTCTTCCCGAGTGGTTTTATAAATCCGAAAACAATCAACGAAGTGTTTGAAAATAAATTCCTCATCTCGGGGATTTTAAAAGTAGATCAAGTCCTTAGTTGAAAAATAACCATTTCATAACGAATGGGTCTCAGCCCAAAATCACTTTCCATAAAACGACCTTTACAAAACCGTTTGGATATCATCCCAATCTCATCAAATCACGGTTCACGAGAACAAAAGCGAGGTCCGTTTTCCAACATCAAAACTCCACAATTTAAAATATTAAACACACACGACAAAATATTCTAGTGCCATCCTAGCCAAGTAAGCCAAATGAACAACTTACCTCTTACACACTTAGTTAATGCATGCAATCCTGAAAACATAGTTCAAAAGCACTCATTTCCGGAAATAACATAATCAAATCACATTTGTAAAATGCACCACAATTAAACGTCGATCCACATCTCTGTGGACCCTACCGAGACCCCATCAGATCTAGCCCGTAGTGGTTAAAAGCAAGCTCGTCGATCCACTTCTCTGTGGACCCCTACCGAGACCCTGTCGGATCTAACCCATAGTGAGCAAACACACACACACACACATTACTCATGCAATACTAATATGGTAAGAATGTAAGCTCATCAAGAATACTTACTAGAGATGGCCACCTACCCGACACCATTATCAAACTCTTCACAATACTTCCATCATGAAAAATCCATCGCAACACAAAAACACAATTAACACGGAATACACGATTCCATAACTTTAAACAAGCAGAGGTATCGTTAAAGTCTTCAACGTTCAAAATAATCAAATCAAAATCAACTCACGCGAATCATTTCACAAGGGTAAACCAACCATCATAAATCCCACACGTAAACTCTATTTGCAAGACACAAATCGTATAAGAAAATACTTGCCTCGAAACTACGATCGAAAGGAGATGATGAACGGGACACGGTTGGGCAGCCCCGAACTCCTGAACATAATCGGGGATACAAAAGCACCGTGGATTCTACGAGAATAACACCACACGAATTACCACCATCAAGTGTAGATCAACTCGGAATCCTCGAGCACCTATAATCCTCCGGAAGAATCAACAAAGACATATTACGACGAGGATCAAGCCCAAAAGCAACAGAGACCACATCAAACTATCGAAGGAAAACTCATTCGAACATTTAATCGAACATTAAATGTTCACTACACCACAAGAACACCGAAATCACCCTTCGGGTTGAAACGAACCGAATATATGGATATACAATCCATAAAACATGTTTAACAACATCATTTGACAACAATCGGTTTATGAAAACCGGAAGGAAAACGAAATCGAGAATAAAACTCCCAAAAAGTCAACTCGAAGAAAGTCAAGAAAAATACTTTGATCTGGTGACGAACAAAGGATTAAATTACATTAAATACATGAATACTACTAATATTAATCATACCCATCATCGATTAATCAACAACGTGGAACGAATCGAACAAAACTCGAAAACCCCCAAATCTCCCCAAAAATAGGGTTCTAGAAGATTTACCTTGATTCAAGAGGTAGAGGATGATTAGATGATGATAAATCGGTGCTAGAGAAACAAAATCTTGGATGGATGATGAAAATATCCCCACTCCAAGTTCCCAATCGCCCAAATCGCCCAACTCTCGGAGGAGAAAAGAAAAGGAGGAGAAATGAGCTACCCCGATCAACTCGCTGGTTTTTATAACCAAAGGGTTAATAGCGTGCGCTAACCTTCAAGGTTAGCTTGCGCTATCGGCCAAAAACCCAGTCCAGAACCTACGGTTCTAGACCATTAGCGTGTGATACCAGGAAGTAGCGTGCGCTAACCGCCCCTCGATAGCGCGCGCTATCGGGCCATAGCTTACGACCTGAACATCAGCCGAGTCCAGAAACAATCTGTCCAGCACTGGACTGCCGGATTAGCGCGCGCTACCGGCCATTCTGCGTGCGCTAAGTCCGAACGATAGCGTGCGCTAGGACAACACCATAGGTGCCCTAGAACAACTCTTCCAGAGGGCAGAAAATAGAAGCAGACTACTAACACTGCTGTGCCCAAGACGCTAGCGCGCGCTACACAACAAGCGTAGCGTGCGCTACCAAGAACACTAGCGCGCGCTAGCTAGCATCCATAACGTGCGCTAGGCAGCCGGTGCAAAACGGCTCAAACAACCGAAACGCGTGAAACGAAATCGACACATGAAACGGGAGCTCACAACACGCATAATAACAAGGTTAAACAGACTTACGGGGAACACGAAACAACAATTTCGAACGAATTCGCAAGAATCGAACTCAAACGCAGAAAAGTCGTCAAAAAGCACGGAACTCAGCAAAACGACACCTTAACGGTCTTGGATGTCAAAAAGTGTAGAATGAATCATTCTCAGAATTGACGAAACGATCACAGGCGAGCTGTTAAAACGGACTCCTCCCAAAAAAAGAAATTTACCGAAAATCAAAAATTGCGGATATTACCGTTTGGATATGCCTTCTGAGTCATATAGATAAGGCATTCATCACATTTTCATCAGAAGTGGACTCGTGTGAAACTCTCACTAACGACCGCGAACCTAAGCTGTGTTGCTCCGTCAAATCTTTACGGTTAGTAATGTTGGTTTAATTGCTTGCCTATATATAGAAACATGTAATTTTCATTTGACAATGAATAAAATTACCACAAGTTTCACATACATTACATATCTTTAAACAACAATAACCTAATATAATATTTGTTGGTCGATTACATACAGTATAGTCTGGATCGCTAAAATGTGCCCATATCCCCCTTCACTCGTACTACCGATACTTGAACTCCTCGGGAGTAGCCTTGCGGGAATTACCCCAAGCCGACCAAAATATGTGTAGCTTCTTCCAGGACTTGTACCTATAACAAACATTTATAAAGAATAAACAATCACACAATATTTCTCGAGTAATTACTCAACTACGTATTGTGAAAATTACTTAATTGGTTGTTTGCACCTCATCACACCAAGTATGTAGTAGGAAAGAAGGAACATCAAACCACACCTACAATTAACATATACAAAATATATATTACTAACTTTATTCCCAATTTAAACACAAAATGCAGCCTTCGGAATTGAGATGTAAACTTACTGACATAGCATTGTTCAATGCATCCTTCACGTACTGTGCCACATATTTCCACTCAACGAACAGTACCGGAACCCTATCGTGTATGACAAACCCAACATTATGATAATATGTCGTACAAGCATCAGAACCCAAAATGGGTCGTCGAAACTTACTGCTATCTTGTGACTGCCATTTTTGTAAAATGTATGAGTCAAGTGCTAGGCCCTTCGATGGGTCACAGGTCTTATGCTTCTTTTTCGGTTCGGCTTCAGTACTACCCTCCTCCTTCTCTTCCGCAAGCTCCGCATACAACTTCATCTTAGATATCTGACATGTTCGCCAAATCATTTTCTCAGGCCACGTCTGAAATACATACGCCTCCGTTGGGTTAACCAATCTATATGTCCGGCCGACTCCTTTCTCACCAACCCTTGGAATCGCTGGTACCATAGGGGGCATAAATAGAGTCGATGGTGGATCGGAAGGCACCTCAGATGACGTGCTTGTGTAGCTCCATGGATCCCGGATGTAGGAGAAGGGGAGGGAATGCGGTGTATAGGAGGCATGCGGGGTCGAGTCAGCTCGACAGCAGTGGGGGTCGTTCTCGGTCTGGAAGTCTGATAAGATAAGCGCCTCGCAATAGTATGTGCATCATATATCGGATACAAGTTTCCATCCTTAAACTTCAGCCTACTGTTCTGTACGAGATCATATATGCGAGAGTTACTTTGATCCACATACATACCCACAGGATCCACACGATTGGAAGCTGCGGAATTCTCCCCCGACTCTGTAGTCTTCGACTTTTTCTTACCACCCGTAATCTCTTAATTTTATCAATTTAACGTGTACACATTCACAAACTATCACATTAACTAAACTCACACACACCAATATATACACTAGATACCAACAAATTCAACAATCAACACTATTATCCCAACAAAATCAATAATCATTCCAACACAATCAACACAATAATATCCCAGCAAATTAACAATCAACACTTATATCCCAACAAATTAACAATCAACACTAATATCCCAACAAATTTAACAATTTGTTCAACATAGAGAATGAAGTGTAAACCCATAATCCATAAACCCGATTTCATTTTGAAGATTATATTATGAACTACGATGAAAAATCGAGAAACAATGAAATAGTCTAATTAACTGGGATAGTGAGTATGAGTCATCTACCTCAATATTACTTAGGTCACCAAAACTAAGCAATATACACCAAGAACAAATAAGATAAATACATCCAAATTACAAGGAGAACAAATCAAAATCAGAGGTATAAAATGAATTGCGAAAGCAAACCCTAACCTGACAAGACTCAAGCATCCGATAGTGGTGGTTGTGGCTGTTAGTGGTTGCTACAACTGATGGTGGCTCGAAGACTGATGGTGGCTCGGAGGCTGGCGATGGCTCGGAGGCTCGAAGGCTGACACGCTTTTAGTGTAACTATCGCAAGTGCACGATATCGTATCAAGTAGTAAAGTGGACTTTTTGAGTCCGGTTTATCGATCCCACAAGGAAGTTTTGTTATAATTTGAATTATACACTATTAGTCTATTTTTATAGATACTTAAGATGAGTGAAACACACAATTAAAAAGTTTGGTTTAATAATTGCAAAGAAATTGCAATAATAGTTCTAATATTATAAAGAAATAAAAAGATTTCAATATTAATAGATTGATTAATGATAAAATGAAATAGTTGGGATTACAAACTTAGTTCGTCATTAGTTATAAAAGATGTATTGGAGATCATAAGATGAATTTACTTATTATGTTGTGTAGATTCGATTTTCCTTAAAAAGACGGTTTCTCTTTCGAACTATAAACGCCCCTTACATATTGAATCAATCCACTATATTTCTATGTTGATTGGCTTCAATACATAGCATTAGGATTTGTGAAAATAACTCAATGAATCATCTAAGGACTAGGGGTATATTTCTATCCCCTAGAATAACTTAGAGTGAAGATCATTTGATCTAATCAAACATATTTTCTTTCGAAACATATGAAGACCATAAATATCTTCATTAATTGGCACAATAAATAAAGATTGTTAAAACAATGAAAATCACACACAATAATAAGTAATTCACAATAGATCTTTTATACAAACATAAATAACATGACTAACCTTGTTTATAATCCCAACTTAAGGAACTTAGCCCATAAAGGGTTTATTACACATATTACAAGCTTTGATGGTCATGTTTAGTTGAATCAAGAGAAAGAATTGATCCTAACTCCCTTAGTAGATAAAGAAGATAGAAGCAATAAACTCTCTGAACAACATATGTTGTACCACACTAACAAAGATCACTCAAGAACACAAGTGTGTTCTTCACACAAAAAGAAAAGTTTACAAGAAAATAGAAAATTATAAGATGAATGGTGAATGATGAAGGATCTAAGGGGTCTATTTATACACCTAAAGTCATCTAATAGCTCCAAAACTCCAAAGATTATTACATTAGATCGGATCAATGCCACCATCCCCTCAATAATACACAAAAAGTATAAAAAATTAGACAAATCATAGCAATCTGTCAAGAGTTACGGTCGTAACAATCACGAGGTACGGCCCGAACAAGGGTGACATACCGCCGGAACACCAGAAAGTTACCGCCGTAACGTGGCTTCGTAAATTTGCTCATTTGAAGCTTGGATAGTTACGTTTTCGGCCCAGAATTTCTCAGACTTTGCGTTTTTGCCCCAGATCTTCTTCGGATGATAACTTTTGATATATATAACTCTGATTTTGAATCCGGAAAGACTGCCGAATTCGTCTCGGAAAGCCCTACAACATGAATATATCAAAATTCAATAAAGAGAATATTTATTAAACATGTTGTTTCTTGAGTAATTCAGTTATTTAATCCGATCATCATCCGATAAAAATAAAATTATTCAAACTAATAAATTAAAAGCAAAAAACGAGTAGACTAGCTCAATTATGGGTGAATTTTATCGATACAAACTATGGATAAGTGTACAAAACTGACACTTATCACACCCCCAAACTTGAATTCTTGCTAGTCCCGAGCAAGACTCTTTATTATTCACACTCCAAAAATGAAAATAAAAATCACTAAAATAAGAAAATTAATACACACATAAATTAAAATATAAAAAGAGAAAAGGAGATCAAAATGCCATTAATAAACAACAACCAGCTTTATACAGCAGATAGAAATGAATCAAGATTCAAAATAAATCTACTAATGTTTTTGAAGTTAAAACACGGTTTTTATTTTGTAATTCCAAAATATAAGGTTTCCCCCCAATAGGTTGATTATTTCTTTCCCACTCGTGATACACATGACTCCCTTTAATGGTTGCTCTCGATCACTCATTTATTTTTCGACTCAATATGAAGAAGAATTTTATTGGCGTCATCAAATATTTTGATTTTCACAAAATTGAGTGTATTGAAATTCAGCTGCTAATTAATTCAAATCTGCTCATAAACTACATCCCCTTTAGTGATAGCTTTCACACCGTTATTTGCTAACGTGTAGCTCTTTTCACTAACACAATTTCTATCTCATTATTTTTCTTTCGTAAAAAGGTGATAGCTTTCACACCGTTATTTGCTAACGTGTAGCTCTTTTCACCAATTTTTCTGAGACGGCAGATACGCACCAACAATGGTTAGTCCTTTATTTTTCGCAAAATTTAAGACTTCCAAAATTAGCAATTTATTCTTTGCTCAACACTTCTCCTTTTCGTCATTTATTTTTTAGGTGATAGCTTTCACACCGTTATTTGCTAACGTGTAGCTCTTTTCACCAATGACTCCTTTTTTAGGGAATAGAATTTTTGCGAAAATCATTTTTAGTTAAGCATGAAAAATCAAAAACTCCACAAATTAAGTAAATTTCGTTTTATTTTTCATCAACCAATTGATTCTTCTTTTCTCAAGGTAACGAATGACTCGATTTTATATGATAATTACAAGGCTTGGAAAGAGAGATTAAGGCTCAAAAATTTTTGGAATATACAATTTTTTTACCGGTTAAAACGATTTTAGAAGCTTGTATATTATAGCTAATTTATTTGTGTTTTGGCCAGATCTAGAAATCTCATAAATCAAAATACTATAAATAAATAAATATATATATATATAATAAAAAAAAATTAAGGCAAATAACCAAATCAATCAAAACACACCAAAATAATTAAACAAACCACCCCCAAACTTGAAAATAAAACTGTCCTCAGTTTAAAAATAAAAATCAATGCAGAAAAGCAGAATACTCCCTGTTAAGAAAGTTGATGTCTGAGCTAACGCCTTTTAGAATCTGCAAGATAATAAATATACTAGGCACACAACAAAAGAAAATAAAATATACTCGTAAGTATAACACAATTTTTAAGATGTGCATCAAGAAAGTCCGAAGAGTCGCCTTACGCTGCCATCAAAGTTTTTATAAAAGCAAAACACGAAATAAACATTACAGTAATAAAAATACATAGATCGCGAATAGATGCGCGTCAAGAGATCAAGAAGAAACTCCTTAAGCTGCCATCATTTAGCACGATTATTACACACGACAGAAAGTAAAAATACAAGAGGTCCGACATGGGTTATCAAAGGGAGAGGAATGAATCCACTTTTCGTTTTCTGACGGTAAAATCTTCTACCCAGACAATTTTAGCTAGAGCTGGATCTGGTTGAGGAACAAATTCATTGAGTTTTTTGATTAGTTCTTCTGGTGTTGTTGCAACGACTATGATTCGTTTTGCACGCTCGGAAATAAAACCCTTTTCAGCGGAGTAGTCGATGAAAGACAGTAAACCATCAAAGAAACCATTGACATTAAGCACTCCTATTGGTTTTTGATGAACATTTAGCTGGGCTCTGGTAACCACATGAAAAAGTTCCTCAAGGGTGCCAAAACCACCGGGAAGGGCGATAAAGGCGCCAGAATTATTTATCATGTGAGTTATGCGATCTTGCATATTCACAGATCTAAACTCATCTCCAATAGTTGACCCGGTGATTTTACTTTCAGCCAGAGGTTTTGGGATTACTCCTAACACTCTTACTCCTTCCATATAGGCAGAAGCAGCAGCTCGTCCCATTAATCCTAGACTTCCTCCTCCGTAAACTACATGAATGCATTTTTCTCCTAAGGTACGACCCAAGTTGTGGGCTGCTTCAGTGAAGCATGCCTCTTTTCCAGAACTAGATCCACCAAAAATGCAGACTGTGTAAAATTTTTTTGTTGAAAATGATGACTCCATTTTTGAAAAGAAAAAAAAATTTTTGGTGAGAAACAGAGAAAAATGCAAGTTTGAGGGATGAATGAAAGAAACCAGTAGAAAGTTTATTTATAGAAGAAAAAGAAGGTAAAAATTGTTTAACAAGTTTGTGATTGCGTTTGATTGTGCTTCAACTTCTCAATAGAATAATGAAAGCTTTTATCGCGTATCATATTTTTTATTCAGAAAATCTCACCACACGACAAAAATAAAAGATACTTACGCGTATGTATAGTAGTTGTGATTGTGGCTCACATCTTCCTCTGATTTTACGTTCAGAAACGGCCTAAACGCCTTCTATGAGTCGGGGAGAAGCTTCCCATCCAATTTTCTTACAAATTGGCAAACAGGGTCTTTTAACGTCAGATTCCCAAGACGTTGTTCATATTCTGGTTTGAATTTATTCCACAAATATTGAATTCCGTAATACACAAGTCCACTAGGATGCGTGTCAAGAGAAATTTCGATATTATCTAAATTCTCCTTATTCAGACCATCATTAATGAACTGAATTTTATCTTCTCTGTTTGTAGATGGAATTCCTAAAGATCGACATTTTGCATTACAGTTCCATCTAGCACATTTATAGCAAACGGCTAGAATCTTTGCTCGTCGTTTCTTGGCATATGAACTTTTTCCAAGCCCTGGTAAAAATCTAGTTGGTGTTTCTGTGAATTCACCTTCTATTCTTACTTTGGCTTCGATAATGAATCTTATGTCAAAAGGTATGCTTTTATTAGTAAGCAACCTCATCCTTTCAAGCCTTGTCGTCTAAATTTTTAAAATTGCATTTTTGCTTAGAAAGGGAAATCTTTTTTCAATTTTAAACAATGTTTCATCCATGATAAAAAAACAAAAATAAAAAGACAATGAAAATAATTAAAAAAATATATATATATATATACAAATATCAGTTGTTGTGGGAAACTGAAAAATCCGACTTTAATAGTCACGGAGTACCGTTATCCGCCACTTGACCGGACAAACAAAATTTAGTACTAAGTTACAACGTCGAGAAATTTGTACCTACAAAAATAGTTTATAATGTAAGATTTCAAATATAACTTATACTTCCCATAACGGCGCCACAACCCTGACACGCTTTGAGTGTAACTATCGCAAGTGCACGATATCGTATCAAGTAGTAAAGTGGACTTTTTGAGTCCGGTTTATCGATCCCACAAGGAAGTTTTGTTATAATTTGAATGATACACTATTAGTCTATTTTTATAGATTCTTAAGATGAGTGAAACACACAAATTAAAAGTTTGGTTTAATAATTGCAAAGAAATTGCAATAATAGTTCTAATATTATAAAGAAATAAAAAGATTTCAATATTAATAGATTGATTAATGATAAAATGAAATAGTTGGGATTACAAACTTAGTTCGTCATTAGTTATAAAAGATGTATTGGAGATCATAAGATGAATTTACTTATTATGTTGTGTAGATTCGATTTTCCTTAAAAAGACGGTTTCTCTTTCGAACTATAAAACGCCCCTTACATATTGAATCAATCCACTATATTTCTATGTTGATTGGCTTCAATACATAGCATTAGGATTTGTGAAAATAACTCAATGAATCATCTAAGGACTAGGGGTATATTTCTATCCCCTAGAATAACTTAGAGTGAAGATCATTTGATCTAATCAAACATATTTTCTTTCGAAACATATGAAGACCATAAATATCTTCATTAATTGGCACAATAAATAAAGATTGTTAAAACAATGAAAATCACACACAATAATAAGTAATTCACAATAGATCTTTTATACAAACATAAATAACATGACTAACCTTGTTTATAATCCCAACTTAAGGAACTTAGCCCATAAAGGGTTTATTACACATATTACAAGCTTTGATGGTCATGTTTAGTTGAATCAAGAGAAAGAATTGATCCTAACTCCCTTAGTAGATAAAGGAGATAGAAGCAATAAACTCTCTGAACAACATATGTTGTACCACACTAACAAAGATCACTCAAGAACACAAGTGTGTTCTTCACACAAAAAGAAAAGTTTACAAGAAAATGGAAAATTATAAGATGAATGGTGAATGATGAAGGATCTAAGGGGTCTATTTATACACCTAAAGTCATCTAATAGCTCCAAAACTCCAGCATTATTACATTAGATCGGATCAATGCCAGCCATCCCCTCAATAATACACAAAAGTATAAAAAATTAGACAAATCATAGCAATCTGTCAAGAGTTACGGCCGCAACATTCAGCAGTCACGCCCTTAACAAGGGTCACTTACCGCCGTAACTCCTGACTGTTACGGCCGTAACGTAGCTTCGTAAATTTGCTCATTTGAAGCTTGGATAGTTACGTTTTCGGCCCAAAATTTCTCAGACTTTGCGTTTTTGCCCCAGATCTTCTTCGGATGATAACTTTTGATATATAACTCTGATTTTGAATCCGAAAAGACTGCCGAATTCGTCTCGGAAAGCCCTACAACATGAATATATCAAAATTCAATAGAGAGAATATTTATTAAACATGTTGTTTCTTGAGTAATTCAGTTATTTAATCCGATCATCATCCGATAAAAATAAAATTATTCAAACTAATAAATTAAAAGCAAAAAACGAGTAGACTAGCTCAATTATTGGTGAATTTTATCGATACAAACTATGGATAAGTGTACAAAACTGACACTTATCAAAGGCTCGGAGGCTGATGGTGGATCGGAGGCTCAGAGGCTGCGCTGATGGCTGATGGTGGCTGACGGTCGAAGGCTCAGAGACTGCGGCTGACGGCTAATGGAGGCTCGGAGTTTTCGAGGGAGAGGCCACGGATGAGAAAGAATTATGAATAAGGAGAATTGTGAATGAGAAATCCCTTTTTTTATAAGGTAACTTTAGCCGTCGACCGCCATGTCGTCGTCGGATAAACTTGTACATGGCCGTCGGCTGAAGGACACTTAATGTCGTCGGCTAAAGATGATACGTCCTTGTTCTATTTGGCACGACCGTGTCCGCTGACAGTGGTTTCCGTGTGTTGTAGTCCAGTGCGACCTGGCCGTATCGACGAACAACATGGGTCATATGACAACACTTTAGACGACGATAACAGGGTTGTCGATTATGCCCGAGACGTTAGCCGACGAGTATCATCAGATATACCCCATAAAAAAATGACTCAGTGGCCGCCGGTATTCGAACTCGTGTCATTTGTATAGGTAATATGGTTGTTTGCCACTAATTCATGTTTGTCATTCATACATTTGAAGACAATTTTTATATTTATACATTTGCTGATATTTTATATATTTAAATTTAATTATAAATATATTTATAATGATTATATATTTGTCAATATAAGACATTAATTATATTAAATATTATAAAGTGTATATATATAATTTAATTTTAAAAATGGATGAAAAAATCATCAAAATTTGAATTAATTGTAATTTTTTAATAAAAAAAATCATATGATGATGATGAAAAATATCATTTTTCGATTCGTTCAAACTGTAAACAACAATGAACACTGTTTTTGACTTATTTTCGCATATTTTTTAAGCACAACTAAATAAATAGTTAACTTGAAACATTTTCTGAATTTTAAAATAAAATAAATATTTATGGAACTTTTACAAATAATATATCCTTATAAGGCTCGTAGTCTGAATTACCACTTGAGTCTGTCTTGGTATCGGACTTGATAATTGGCAGCATATGGACTCTTCATCAACATCTTCACGAGAGTCCGCACGTAATTCATCTCTACCTACATCTATGAACCCACGTTCTTCACCATGTAGTCGAACCACTCGACCTTCTATAATATTATTCAGTAGTATTGCGGAGGATGGTGGAATATTAACTGTATCCGGCTCTTGATATGCCTCATCGTCATTCTTATTTACTGCTAGTCCAAGTATAGCTGCACTATATATATTTCTCGTAGCCACATGACTTATGATCTTCCATGCCCATTTTTTTACCAAGTCATCCAGGTAACAAACTGGTTTAGCCAATGTTGCAAAAATAACACGATCACCTTCATACCAACGTGTAGAAGTATCAACAGATAAAAGTCCATAATCATCCTCCCTTTGGATTTCAGGATTATCAAACCACTTACACTTGAACAAGTACTCACTCAAGCCTTCTGCATAAATTAATTCCACTACTTTGAGAAGAATATTGTAATATCCACCATCAATCATGAATATTTGATATCTCCTTCTTTAATCTCTGTCGATACATACAAATGTCACACCATTTACCTTCACCATTGAATAAACTTTAGACATAACACGCCTCATCGAAAGAAGCCACAACTCACGTGACCACGTCGAGTGGCCATCACTTGTATGTGCGTCATTTGGATATTAATTTAGGTGAATGTCATAATTCATCTATGAGTTTTACATATTTATATAAAAAAATTAAGTAAATATTAATTAAACCCTTTCTCATTGTCCGAAATAATCAGCAAATGTATCATTGTGGAATTTAATGTCCTCATTCACGGCATCACATGAAAAAGGTGAATGTCTTTCCAGTATTGAACTTCTGGACAATCAAGCAGTATCCACCAATGTGCAATTCCTAACTCGTAAGGTTGTAAATGAGTATCAGGTAATTTTCCTTGAACTTCAACTTCGTTGGTGATGATGGAGAGATTAAATTGCACTGAAATGGTTGACATAGTCTCGGATGAGGGATCCACCTTGTCCAAATAAAACTTGGTATATGTTACACACTCCCATGCAAGATATGCTTCAGCTATTATGTAATATCCTGAATTTCTACTATGGTCGTTTAATGTTATTTGGATATTAATTAAGGTGACTGACTTGTCTTGGTCATACTTGGCTGATAATTTGTCTTGGCAATACCGGCTGATATTTTGTCCAGGCCATACTCGACTGATAATATCACTTGTCAATACTCGGTTGATATTTTGTCTAGGCCATACCCAGCTGATATTTTGTCTTGGCCATACCCGGCTGATAATTTTGACTTGTCAATACCCGCCTGATATACTTGGTTGTTTTCTGATCGTAGTTGAACAAACTGTGCTGATCTGTAAGAACATATATGATCAAGATTTAGTTGATCAATACTTAGCTTAATTTTAAAAGGCCTACAGAAGATAGTTATTTGGTTCTTCTTTACAATGCCAAGTACTTGGAACACACATTTGAGTTAAACTTTGAATACATGGATGACATCTTCAAAAGCTTAAGTGTATTCCTAACACCAACCATGCTAAATGGAGATCATATGAACTTTGATCAATAAAAAAGCCTGAGCTATGTGAATTCAGTAGAGCACTTGGAACAATTTGATGTTCAAAACTCATCCTTAGAAAGAAATCTAAGTTCAGATACCTCATAATTGTGGTGAGGATAGGTCATAAGGACTTTTAATGAATCCCAAACCTATAAGATGGATTATTGCAGGGTACTCTTGATGGGGGTCACCTATATAAGTGTGAAGTGATGGCATGTAAACACTTATGAACCCAAAGCGTTGTCCATGGCCAAAAAGGACATAACTGAAGAATGGAAATTTATTGAGAACTTGTTGTGTGAATATCATGGTCTCAGTATACACTATGAAGGAATAGTTCAAGGCATCACGTCTACTAGGCCATCAGTATATCCGATGATATTTATTGAGAAAGGTTCAAGGCCACAAGCTACCTATTCTGATGTAATAATAACTCATGAGGACTGAGCAAAAGAGTCTGCATTCATGCATGCATTAATTTCCACTCATGTGGGGGATTGTTGAAAAAACCAGTTTTAACTGATTTTTAATGGCTAAAATATTTAATTTATGTGAAATTAAATAGTTCAGGATTAATCTAGTAGATAATCGTAGTATATCTAATTTCTCAAAACTAGTTTTTATTGAGTGAGAAATTAAGAAATGAACTTAACCATTTGAAAGGATATTTTGATATGAAGAGGAATATCAAGAAGCTCATCCCACATTGAAAATGTGATGAAAGTTAAGACACTTAATAAAGTAAAGAGGGTTGGATAGTGTGCAATATGACCAAGATAATGTTCCTAAACTTGGAGTTGATTAGACCACACGCGCGCGCAGCCGGCTCGGCTCGATTGGCCTCGAGTTCGGGCATGGGCGTGGGTGCGGGTGTGGGTCGTGGACCTTGGACATGGATCTTGGTTCTTGGTTCTTGATTCATGGTCTTTAGGGTGATCTTGGGCTTGGGCGCAAGTATTGTTTTTTGGTACCGAGTAGACTTGAGATATGAACATTTGAGTTCCTCTTCGGGTTTTGACTCTTGAAATGAAACAGTCAGTTACAAGACATTGATTGTGTTTCTTAATGCGGCAGTTTTGTGGTCATTAAACCACGTCTTAAGTGTGTCTTAATGCAGCAGTTTTGTGGTCATTAAACCACATTAAATATGTCATTGATGCTCAAAGTTAATTCCCTACATAATGGAGATGCCTATATACGAGTACATAATAGGCTACATTTTACAACATCATACTCATCTTACTTTGAAATTCAACATATATACATACAGTTTGCTCAGTTCTAACATATTTCCAGTTTGCTGGAACAGAAGACGTTAGCCATTGTATCTTTGGGGATAATACGTCTAAACACCGTCTGCACTATACGGGACATAATTATCTTGCAGAAAGATTTCAACCGTCTCGGCTTCTAGAAACTTATTCGTGTAATTTTATTTTCCGTTTTCAGCTTATATTTTATAATCGACTTGTAAGAACAGCAGTACTATTCAGTAGACTTTCCTTTTCCGATTTTTGTAATTTTTGGATTCACCGAACAAATATTTGCACCCTTAAAAAGTATTTTCCGGTTTGTATCTAGATTACTTTTTATATCTTCTAGAAGCATAGAAGTAATTTAAGAAATGTTCTTATCGCTTTAAGTTTGGGCCCTCAAATTTAAATTATTTTAATTTGAACAAATAGATGCTTATTTAGAGCATCTCCAAGGACAATCCCTATTTTCATTCCCTCAAATATAATAAAATAATGATTACCTAAAATATAGGGTGTCAAAAATTTGTTTTACTCCAATGATATTACCTATATCGTTACCTATAATTTTAAAACCGAATATTTAATCAATATTTTAGGTAATATAGGGAAGGGATGAGAGTGTTGGAGTAGATATATGTTACTCCCTCCGTCCGCCACCCATGTGTAATAATTTCCTTTTCCATCCGTCCTCAACCTATGCGCATTGTTTATTTTTGGCAATTTTTTTACCCTTTCACAACATAAGTGGGTTCATTTACTCCACTCACAATATATCCTACCAACTAAGTCAACTCAAATATTAAAACACGTGCCGGTCAAAAGAGTACATATGGGTGGTGGACAGAAGGAGTATATTATAAGAAAGTAATGATATTGTGGCATTATAGGGGTTTGATTTTCTCTCCCCTAAATATGGGGTTGAGTTTTCTCTCCCCTAAAAATTAAATGGGGTGGGGAGAATGGTTGGAGCATAATATTTCTATCCCAACCCCTAAATTTTGTCTACCTATCAAATATAAGTAAGGGGAGTATGCTTTGGAGTTGCTCTTAGAACTAACAAAATAATACTTTCAAATATAAATACCAAAAAAATGATTTGTTAACTAAGAAAATAATTTTTTGGCTTCCAGAAAAAAAATTGCAAACACCAACTTAACAGTACCCAGTGGCCTAAAAGATCCATCAATGAGAAGAGGTAGAGGTACCCAAAAAGACCCAACCCGGCGGGTCGACCCGTCAACCCGGACCCGGCTGACCCGTGCAGGACTCGGACCCGGCCAACCCGTCGGACCCGACGGGTGGGGTCCGGGTCTAAGTTTTGCCTACCCGTCGACCCGGCGGAAATTTAAAAAAAAATTGAAATATGGCCATTAGACCCGGCGGGTCTAACGGCTAGTTCGGTTTTTAAAAAAAACAAATCCTATCTATAAATACTTCACTACTCAACACATTTTTTCACACCTTCAATATAATCTATCTCTCAAACTCTCATTGCTAATTACTATACTAGTTAAGCTCTCTCTTTTTTCGCATTTAATCATTATGTCGAGTTCTGACAAGGGAATGGGTATTGCTACGTCTCCCAAAAAATCCAAAATGTTCAAGTTCGAGCGAATGGGTCTTTGGGGGCAAATCGAAGAAACCATATGGGATAATTATTCGGGAGCCCCAAAACCAAACTCCACCCGGTTTTGAAAATGAAAGTCAAGAACCTGAATATGATGTTATACATGAAAGTATCTATTACAGTAGTATAACAACTACTAGTGAAGAAGAAGTTGACCTCCAGGGATTTCGACGTATCCCGAATCGTCAACAACTGCAAAACATTGACGAAGAAATGGACCATGAAATCGATGAAGCTATGTTAAATCAAACATATGCAACGTTCGAGCGCACTCATCATGGCGTACCAACTCCGACGCAAAAATCAAATTCAAAGCGTCCTGCGGCAGGTCAAGCTGAAGAACCTCCTTATGTTGAGGAGTTATCATCCGAGGAGGAAGAAATTGTGAAATGAAGAGGAAGCAAGAAAACTAAAGCGAGAAAGAAGCATGCCCCTGTTGCAGAAAAGAAACCGGTATCCGAACTTTTTTCAAAACACTTTAAAAAGAAAAAAATGTCGGATGGTTCGATGAAGGTATCTTGCAACTACTGCTCGAAAGAGTATCCGTATAAAGCCGGGGATGGATATGGAAATTTTAAAAGGCATTTTGAGAATAACCATGCCTCGGTCCACGGAGAACAAAAGTCAAAAAGTCAACTCAACTTCCAACCTTCTACGGGAGCCGGGCGAGCCGGCAATCAAGGTATGTCTGAATCTCAACTTTATAAATATAATGAAAAAATTGCTAGAGAACAAATGACAAAATTATGTGCACAGGAATCTTTACCTTTTAATTTTGCGGATGGTACGGGTTGGGAATATAGGATGCAAAATGCCTATAATACTGCTATTAAAAGAATCCCACGTACCACAATGACTAGACAATTAGTATACTTAGCCAAACAACATAAACTTGCACTACGAGCTTATTTTAGATCTATAAATCATAGAGTTTCTTTAGCTGCAGATACTTGGGCAGATTTTAAACAAAAAAATGATTATGTGGTACATTTGATCTGTTGGATTGGTGGAAGAGAAGGGGAACCGAATTTCTCATACTTTCCATTATGGCACAAGAAATTATTGCAGTGCCCGCATCCACAGTACCCGTTGAGGGTGATTTTAGTGAAGGGGGCTATATGTTGGATGAGCGGAGATCCCGAATGACGCCAAAAAATCTCGAGGCTCAAATGATACTTAAAGACGCAACAAAAGCCGAGTTACGAGATCAAAAAAATAAGTGGGATGACCTATTAGCGGACCAAGATGCCTATCAAGAAGGCACTACTGAAGGAGAGTCTAGTCAAATGAGTCAAACCGATGATCAAGACGACGACGACATCGACTAAAGGTAAGTAAGGTAAGTCAGGTAAGTAAAAAGAACTACGTAGGGCTTTGATTCCTCACGAGGATACGTAGGCAATCTAATTTTAAGTGAAAACTTAAAATTAAATACAAGCCCATTTTTTTTAACTCTTCCCAAGTAAAAGAACTACGTGGAGCTTTGATATGTCACGAGGATATGTAGGCAATTTAATTTTAAGTAAAAATTTAAAATTAAATACAAGCTCATTTTTTCAAATGATTTCCTTGTTCACTTATAGTTATTTTTCGTGTATAAAATGATAATAAATAAAAAAATTTATATAGTTCTAAAAAAAATGGACGGGGCGGACCCGGACCCGTGGCCGACCCGCCGACCCGCCAACCCGTACATAGGGGTGTGCATTCGGATCGATCCGATCCGATCCGATCCGAATTCGGATTGATCCGAAATTTCGGATCACCTTTTGCTCAATCCGAAATCCGAACCGATCGTTCGGATCGGATTCGGATCAATCCGAATCCAGATCGGATCGGATCGGATTTAATCCGGAAAATCCGAAAATTTTAAAAACTAATAAAAATAATAAAAATCATAATCCAAAAATAATAAAAATTTCATTTTTTTATATATATATTTCGGATGGATCGGATTAATTCGAAAATCCGCGGTTAATCCGATCGATCCGAAGTTTTTTCTGGCGTTTTACCTAAAATTAATAAAAAAATTCTTTTTTTTATATATTTCGGATCAATCGGATTAATCCGAAAATCCGCGGATTTAATCCGATCCGATCCGAAATTTTTGGATCTGTAAAATTCTAATCCGAAATTCGATCTGAAAACATCGGATCGGACTGGTTCGGATCAGATTTTCGGATTTTCGGTTCGGTTTTTCGGATTCGGTTTTTCTGTACACCCCTACCCGTACATTTCATATGTACAGGTGGGGTCCAAGTCCTGGCCGACTGACCCGGACCCGGACCCGGCGATGGGCACGTCTAAGAAGAGGTTGAGGATTCAAGTAAAAAAATAAAGAAAAGGATTAGTGTATTTGATTTTAACCAAAAGATCGAAAATGTACTCTCTCCGTAACGACCGAAGTGTACTATTTGATCCAAAAAGTATCTATTTAAAAATGCAATATTTTATTAAGTACCTCAAATCATATCAAACAATCACATTTTACTTTTTATTCCACCACACACTCACTATCAATATATTTGACCTTTTAATCTATACCCCACATTCACCATCAATACTTATAAAACTTACACATCTATCTTAACCAATCATTATCCTAAAATACACTAATTTTATTTGAAAACGACCGGGATGCGGGGAATATAAAGAATTCGTATGTTTAACTCCGACTAAAGAGGATATTTTGGGATTGGTTCCACAAAGATTTTGCTTTTTGGCTGATCATCTTTTTTACTTTGGGAAAAATCATGAATGAACTACTCAATTTTGACCAAGGATAAAGCTGGTAATTAATATTAAGAGACTCGATAAACTCAAAATTTTCTCTTGGTTCACATTGAAAAATCCGTAACCAAAACCAGAAAGTACCAAAGTCGATATGTGAAATGTGAAGGGTGAAAATTGTCAAAAAGGATGAGTGACTGCTTGCGATATAACTTTTGAAAATTGTCGCAATCTACGCGTCATGGTTTTCCTTAATCGTATTTAGGTAGTACTCTATGTTCCGCTTAAAGTTTAACAGTGAACAAATTTAATTTATTTTAAACAATAGTTAGTGTAAGTAATAATGATAAATGTATGGTGGAAATTCAAAAGTACAAATGTATTGATAGGGAGTATATGGTGGAGATTAAAAAATCTAATTATGTAAAGAGGATAAATGTAAAGTCTCTAAAAAGATAAAAAATAACTATATGTAAAATTTTGAACGGAGCGGGGTGATATATATTGTGTTCGGCAGTAGTTTATGAAGTAGCTTTTAATATCTTGACTAAATTAAAATACTGTGAAATAAAATAAAGTGGGGTTTGGTATATTAATGGTAAAGAGTAGCTTTTATCTTTTAGAATATTGTTTCACAAAAATTAATAAAATTAGCTTTTGGAGTTAAGTTTGACAAATACTATCAAATTTATCTTTATATTATTTAATTATTTATGTTATTATTTCAACAGTTAGATCGTATCGAACTCGTATATCAACAACTACTAGTTAACAATTAGCAACTGACATTTACAACAACAGCTAACAACCAACGTCTATTATTAAGTTTGTCAAATAGAGACAAACGTGAAAATTGGGATAAGTAAATAAGAATATTTTATTAATAAAATACTCCCAAACACAAATCTAATCTTGCTCATGTAAAATATTTGATACTTTAACACAGCAAATGGTTTAAGCTGTTGTTGGGCACATTAGTTGACGAGAAGATCGGGCCAGGCTGAGCGAAGTACCTTTGGTCCATCTTTTTTTAAGTGTAATTGTGCCGAACAGGCGACCCACCAGGCCCTTCGTGCCAAATAGACTTACTTTCTTCCAATTTTTCACTATTACGTGTAGCCAACTATACCTTATTACATGGGTTTTCACCAGCTCTAGTCTGACCAGGGTCGACTATCGGCAGGGACAGTCTTGGCGACCACCCAAGACATCATCACTAAAGGAGTATAAAATTAGTTTTTTTTTTATAAATTAGTGTATTAACTTACTCATTTGTATGACTTATAAATTACTAAAAATATTTTCTAGAATACATGTTTCTATAAATCAAAGCTAATGTGAGATTTGTTGGAAATTAGTTTTTAGAAAAAAATGAGTTTTGACTTAATTTAAATCAATTTAATGATAATAAAATATTTAATTTTTGGGAATCAAATATTAAATTGTAAATCTACGTTTCGAGCAGATAAATGTAAGTTGGAGCGGTACCTCCAATAAGCGGCTTAACATCCGAGGAGTCGATCCAAATGGCATTTCAACTTGCTCCAGTCGAAGGCCTTGCTCTTAACCGACCACCATTTTTTGATGGCTCAAACTTCATGACGTGGAGGAAAAAGATGTCAATATTCATCCGAGCATATGACATCGAGCTTTGGAAAATAATATGTCTTGGTCCGAAAATTCCTCTCAATTCCAACGGTATGCTTAAAACTTTCGATGAATATGACGATTCCGATTGGAAAAATGACCATTACAATTGTAAGGCAACTCAACTTTTATATTATGCCTTAAATCTGGAAGAACACAAATATCATCGTGTGATAGTGCCAAAGAAATTTAGAAAATGCTTGAGGTAACACACGAAGGTACGTCTCAAGTCAAGGAGACGAAAATAAACATGCTCCTTCACGAATACGAACTATTCCAAATGAAGGACGATGAATCCATCACGATCATGCTCGACCGATTTTCGGTCATCACAAATGGATTGGCATATTTTGGTAAACCACTTTCGAGTAGTGAGAAAGTAAAGAAAATTCTTCGATCACTACCTCGAGAATGGGACGGTACAGTAACGGAAATAATGGAATCTAAAGATTTAAATAATCTTGATTTTAGTGCTCATGTTGGTTCTCTTATCAACTACGAGATTGTTCTAAAATATCAGAATGCCAAACCGAAGCCGAAGGAAAGATCGATAGCCATGAAGGCTAAGATGTCGAGATCTAAGGAAGAAATCCTGGTGGACGAAAGCGACGAAGAATCGGCATATTATGCCAAAAATATTAATAAGTTCCAACACTTAATAAACCGGAGAAAACAGGACATCCAAAAGGGGAATCTAAGAAATTTGACAACACTTGTCGATTATGTGATAAACCAGGCCACTTTGCAAAGAATTGTCGTGTAAAACCCAAGGAGGTTTTAATAACAACATGGAGCGATGAAGACATACATGAAGATTTTCTAAATCAAAATAATCTCGCTCTCGTGGACCAGAGTTCATTCGACGATAGCGACGTCGAAAGTCAAGTAAGTAATTCTTACGACGAACTTTTCGAAGCATTTGAATTATTACATACGGACTATCAAAATGCTTTATCGGAGATAAACTCCCTTAAATCTAAATATAAAACATTGGAAATTGAAAAATCTAAAATTCTTGAAAAGGGAAAATTTATCGAGACCGATCATTCCAAATGTGTTGAGAATGAAAATATTTTAAAGGATGATCTTGTTAAAGTTCAAACCGAGCTGAAAAATTTAACGAAGAAATTCTCGTGTGGAAACGAGAAATTTAAACTTTGCTCTCGGTTCAGAAATTTACTTTAAATAAACAGGGGTTGGGATTCAAACAAAATTTTAAAACTGAATCCGTGAACTTGAAGATACCCCATTGCGAAAAATGTTTGAAAATCGGGCACCATATTTCAAACTGCAAAAGCTCACGACGGACGATAAAAGTTAAGAAAATTTAGATTCCTAAAGGAACCACCATCCCAAACATCGTTTACGTCTCAAAAGAAAAACCAACTATAGGTTGGATCCCCAAGAATTAATTTTTAAATTGATATTTTACTCAAGGGCAGTAATTTTTTTAACGAGTATAACTCCGTTACTATTCATGCACATTTCATCATATATTTATTAATTGGTATCATGCATATTTATATTCAATTGGTATATTTTTTTACACTTTTTGCTGAATACAAAAAGGGAGAGAATGAGTAGAATTGGATAAAAAAGCGTCAGGAAAGAAATGACGAGAAAAATAAAAAGTAAAAAGGTTATGCAAATAATAAAAATCAAAGAAGTCGAAAAGGATAAAAAGAATGCATACAAACAGGGGGAGAAACGAAGGAGTTGAAAAATGAGATACGGAGAAGTCGAAAATGAAAGAAAAATAAAAAATGGGTGAAACTAACGAAACGATCAAAGCCGAAAACTTTGAAATGTACAAATATATATTTTTATTTTGCAGATTTTATCTAATTCAAGGGTTGTTTTGTAATCATCAAAAAGGGGGAGATTGTTGGAATATTTATTCCACATATTCATAAATAGTGTTTTGATGATTAAGTTGCTAAACAAAACAAAACAACAAAGAGGCGAAACAAAACGACGAAGAAATCGAAGACGCAAAAAGTTGCAATCTGGACATGATTAGCGCATGCAAGAGCTGAATGTTAGCGCACGCTAACGAGAGTTATCTGCAGATCAGACGAGTTCAAAGTTACCTGAAGTCAAGTCATCTCGTGAAGATAGCGCACGCTACACACGAAGCATTAACGCACACTATCGAAGGTTAATTACCGTTGTGAAGATATTCAAACACCGTATGACGCAAGCAATGACTAAATCATAGTGCATGCTAAGATTGAGGAATAGCGCATGCTAAGACGTTTGAATTCAAGTCAATCAGAAGGTTGGGAAGATTCTGAAGCGAAGTCAAAAAGGGGAAACGGATATATGATGCATGCAATGATGTGTTGTTAGCGCATGCTACGAAGAGACATTAACGTATGCTAAGAAGACAAATTAACGTACGTAAGAAAGAAGTGACAACGTACGTAAGGAAAGAAACGAAAGCCACTGGACTGAAGCTACAAGCACTAGCGCACGCTAAGGAAAGCTAGCGCGCGCTAGCAAGTTAAAATAGCCAGCAATGGCTAGTTTGTGGAAGAAGGCTATAAATACCAAGTGAGTTAGTGTCATTCCACACAACAACATTGAGCAAAGCATACATACTTGTTATATCATTGTAAACATTATAGTTGTTGTACTTGAGCTTAATTTGAGAGTGATTGAGTGTTATACACTAAATCATACACAAGTGAGAAAAAGAAAAGATACGATTGGATTCGGTGTTGTTAAGATCAAGGATCCGGCATTATTAGAATCACAATCGCTATTTAGTGAGGTTTATCTAGTACCAATAGAAAGCTAGAGTGGTTGATTCCTTGTACAATAGAAAAAGAAAATAGTTTAACTTGGACCGACAGAAAGACAAGTAAGAGAAGGGTTTTATTTGGACCGATAGAAGACGAGCTTGTAACGGTAATCCCTATACCCATAGAAGAGAGGTGCAGAGGTTTTGATCTTCATCCTATTGAAAAAGATACCAAGAGAGAGGATGTAGGCACGTTTGGCCTAACCTCTATAAATCTTTGTGTCGTTTAATTTCCGCACTTTTTATTTACGCTTCCGCAAAACGGTGCTAATACCGATATTGCTCCATCATGTCACTTGCCAATAAATTCAATAGGTCAGCAAAACAAAGGCAAGTAAGTTGCTATGGCGATGTTGACATGTCAGATCTGGAGTTGTTAACCATGGTTGAGGAGATGGATGAGGAGGTCTCAGCTATGGTGATTAAAACTAATATGGCAGAGAATCACCGTGCCTGGTACGTAGATAATGGGGCTACTGATCATATTTATTCTGACAAGGACATGTTATTTTCCTACACTCTTACTGAGGTAGGAAACTGCATATGGAAAACTCTGCTTCTTCTGTTATTGCAGGTGTGGGGAAAGTGGTCTTAAAGTTGACATCTGGAAAAGAGCTATTGCTTAAGGATGTGTTGCATGTCCCAGACATCCGGAGGAATTTAGTTTCAGGCTCTCTACTAGTTGGTCATGGGTTTAGACTAATTTTTTAGTCTGATAAATTTATAATGAGGAGGTTTGGAATGTTCCTTGTTCGAGGATATCAGGACAGGGGAATGTTCAAAATGATTGTGATGCATGTAAGCTGTGAACGCAATAATACTATTATTACTACTACTAATAATAATTATAATAATAATAATAATAATAATAATAATGCTCTTTCTTCTGTTTACTTGCTCGAGTGGTCATATTTATGGCATTCTAGATTGGGACATGTTGGTCTAAAATAGATTAAAAGACTAATTAATCAAGAATTGATTCCTATAATCCATGTTAAACTTAATAAGAAATGCGAAGTATGTGTTGAAGCAAAAATGGCCAAATTGCCTTTTCATTCACTGAAAAAAATACTACTCCTCTAGAATTAATTCACACTGATATGTGACTTAAAATTTATGCAAACTAGAGGAGGTAAAAAATACTTCGTCACTTTTATAGATGATTGCACAAGATATTGATATTATGTGTTTCTTTTGTGAAGCAAAGATGAAGCAATCGAGGCCGCCTTTAAAATATATAAAAATGAGGCTGAAAATCAGTTGAATTGTAAAATAAAAGCAATTTGAAGTGACTGAGGCGATGAGTATGCAGCACCATTTAAACAGTTTTGCGCTGATTGAGGCATAATTCAGCAAATGACTGCTCTTTTTGCTCCTTAGTCAAATGAAATTGCTGAATGAAAAAATCGAACCCTGGAAGAAATGATGAATGTTTTATAAATAAGTTCAGGGTTGATTTCTTCGACACATATTCACTAGTAACCAGAATAATTTCTATTCGAGTGCTTATTGTTATTGCTGCATTGCACAATCTCGAGATTCATCAAATGGATGTGAAAACTTCTTTCTTGAATGGTGAATTAGAAGAAGAAATTTATATAGAATAACCTGAAGGTTTCTTGCGCCTGGTCAGGAAAAGAAAGTGTGTAAACTTTTAAAGTCATTGTATGGGCTAAAACAAGCTCCTAAACAATGGCATATGAAGTTTGACACAACTATGTTGGCAAATGGATTCAAGATTAATAAATGTGACAAATGTGTGTATATTACGGCACACATGAGTCATTTGTCATAGTCTGTCTATATGTAGCCGATATGCTTATCATGGGTAGTAGCAATGAAGTAACTGTGAATGCAAAAAGGATGTTAAGTCAAAACTTGGATTTGGGTTTAGCTGATTTAATCCATGGAATTAAAATTAGCAGAACGTCAGAAGGTATCTTCTTATTACAATCTTACTATGTTGAGATAATGCTCAATAAGTTTAATGCTTTTGATAGCCCACCTGTAAAAACACTTGTTGATACCAGTGTTCACTTAAGTAAGAATAGAGGTGATCCAGTGGCTCAAGTCGAATATTCAAGACTAATAGGATGCCTGATGTACATTATAAATTGTACACATCCCGACATGACATTTGTTGTAAACAAGTTGAGCAGGTTCACGAGTAATCCGGGTAAAGAGCACTGGAATGCACTAGCTAATGTTTTAAGATACTTAAACTACACCCTAAGTTATGGGATATTTTATAATAATTATCCTGCATTATTGGAAGGATATACTGATGTCATTTGGATTTCAGACACGAAATATGTAACACCCCGAGATATTCAGAATTATTACAGCGCCGTAAATCCTCGATATAAGGATTTACAAGGCTAAGAATTTAAAAAACAACATTTATTAAATACCAATCATAGAAATAGTGATTACATCACCAGTCTAAAACATACAAATCAATCCATATCCGAATACAAACTCCAAAGACGACAAAACAATAGCGTACTCGAGTACTTATTTAAAAACAAAACGCAACTGACAAACCATTCCGGTCATAACATCACTCTGCACCCTCGTCGTCATGCGGCTCCAGTGGTTGCTTCCCTGTTCTCCTATATCCTGGACAGAAAACAAATGTCCACCCCCGAAAGGGTTAGCACAACGATGCTAGTACAAGTACGATAATTATACAAGAACGGAATATTCAATAACTCGTGTAGAATAATAACAACATCCTCAATGACAACAATAACAACGAGTCTCTACCACGAGAAGACTCACAATAACATACGCAACATGATAAACATGACATGATACAACATACACATGGCAATTTCGATGATCCAACGTTCACTGCATAGATCCCAAGATGATCCCATCAGACCAACACGAGGTGGAAAAACCTATCCAATGACCCAGCACACGCTAGCATAGATCCCAAGATGATCCTGTCGGACCAACACGAGGTGGACATATAACGACACATATGCACGACAACATGTATAACATCAATACATAAAACGTAATTAATGTACTTGCCTTATAATGACGACAATGTTTAAATACTTCGACAATCACCAAAACACTCGAAGGTCGTCCCTTCGTTTAACCACTTGCAAATCTCGAACCTTTACACAATAATGGAATGTGAAGAGTTCAACACGCATATACGTAACTAGCACAAGATCATCTAACGTACCAAAACTATGATCGGATTTAAACATCCTACATATGGTTGGTTCACGGTTCAACAAAAGATGAACACTTAGTCGGACTTCCAATATATATCAATTGAATTGAACGCCAATAATGGGGATAACATGACAACATTTATGAAATTCAAGTATATTCATGTCGTCAAGAATTCAATACTCGAAACAAAGATTATCAACTTATACGTGCTGTGCAGTTACTCATTGGTTCTTATTGAAAACATGATTGTGATGAATATATCCCAAACATCATACAAATGAGCATATTCACTCGGTCCTTGTAAGTTTAATTCAGGTTTAACTAAACTCCTATCCTTCTTCAATGATCAAACCTCCTACAAGAGTTCTAATGGTTCAACATACCCAAAATCATCATCTTCATCTTCTAACAATGGATGATATATGAAGGATACTCAATCAATGATTTTTTTCAAAAGACAAGAATCACATTCTTGGTGGTGAAGGATTCCATAATTATCACAATCATTCATCCATTATGAATATTTCAACTTTAAGTCATCCAATCTCTACTTATTTCGAAATCATCAAGGAGAGGACATGACTATTTCTATAATCACAGGTAACCATATCATCATCTTCGACGTGGAAAACCTAAGTTTAGTCATCATAATCTTCCAATATCATGATATCTAGTTCAAGCATGATTAATAATTCCTTATAATATCATCAACATGTCCAGAACAATCTTCTTGAAACGAGATATAGGCTGAGATGATCTCAACATACCTTACACGAAGAACAATGATGAAAACAATCAGTATAACTTGACACCGTAGTCTTGAACACCAATCCGAGATTTCCACGATCTTCCAAACCAGGTAGAGAGGCTAATATAAGGGGTACTATTCGTTGGAGTAGTTCTTGAGATAGCAGAGGTTGGGCAAAAGGAAATGAAGGAACGTAAGAAATGAAAGAGGTGCTGTCTTATTTATAAAACTCATATATATATACATACGTTAATCTCATAGCTTTACGTACGTTATCGTCTTAACGTACGTTATCTGAAATCTTTAGCGTACGTTAACGTTCGATAGTAGCTACTGCCTCATTTTCCGACCTCCTTAACGTACGTTAACCATTATCTTTTATGTACGTAATAAGCTCTGTGTAGCATACGCTATCTTAGTCCTTTAGCGTACTTTATGCCTCATTGACTTGCTTTATCAAAAAGCTGTCCAGATCATGTGGGAATCTAATATATCTGACCCTATCCCAAGATGGCCCATACACCGACCAACCTGATCTGTTTGACTGCCTGTTACGTACTCTATGCTTCGTCCATAGCGTACGCTATCCTCAGCTCATAATGTACGTTAAGCTCATCTGCTAGCGTATGTTATGACGTAGCTGCATGCATGAATTTGCAAACTCTTCCTAATATGATCATGACTGTTTGGAATACGAATATGGAAAAAATCACACTTCGATTATAGATACCACAAAGTCGAATATTACAAGGTTTAAATACAGATGAAAATGCTCAAAAATTATCCGGATATTACATACTCTCCTCTAAAAAGGAGTTTCGTCCCGAAACTTAAGACGAAAATAATTCTGGGTATCTAGACTTCATACTGTCCTCCATTTCCCAAGTGGCTTCTTCGACTCCGTGTCACAACCATTGAACTTAACCAAGGGTATTGATTTATTTCTCAATTGTTTGACTCGACTCTCGAGTATCTTGATTGGTTTCTCTTCAAACGTGCCATCCTTAGCGACTTCGATCTCGCTGAAATCAATTACATGACGGGGATCTGTTATGTACTTCCCTAACTGAGGCACGTGAAACACATTATGAATATAACTCAGCAACGGCGGAAAGGCCAACATGTACGCCAACTCCCCAACTCTTTCAAGAATCTATAATAGTCTGATATATCTCGGACTCAGTTTTCCTTTTCTCCCAAGACGAAAAATTCCCTGAGTAGAATAAACCTTTAAAAGCACATGGTCCCCAATACCAAACTCTAACGGGAGACGGCGTACGTCTGAATAAGATTTCTGCCGACTCTGGGCAGTGAACAACCTTTCATGAATCAAGGCTACCTTCTCTTGAGTCTGTACTATCAACTCCGATTCCGTCCCGATCAAGTCTGACGAATCATCCCAACACAGGGGTGATCTGCATCTTCTCCCGTATAATGCTTCGAAAGGTGCCATCTTAATGGAAGCATGACAACTATTATTGTAAGTGAAGTCAATCAATGGTAGATGAACTTCCCACTCAGTCGACCAATCTAGGGCACAAGCTCTCAGCATGTCTTCTACTATTTGAATAGTCCTCTCGGACTGCCATCAGTCTGAGGATGATAAGCTATGCTAAAGTTCAGCTTGGTTCCCAAGGCTCTATGAACTGCTTTCCAAAAATGTGACACGAAGCGACCATCTCGGTCAGAAATAATGGTCTTCGATGTGCCATGCAATCGGACTATCTCCGCAATAAACACTCGTGCCAACCTTTCTGGTCCCCAAGTATCTTTAATGCCTCAAAAATGAGACGACTTGGTTAGGCGATCAACTATCACCCAAATCATGTCCATCCCTGTTCTGGTCTTCGGCATATTAGTGATAAAGTCCATTGATATATCTTCCCACTTCCATTCAGGAATCTGAAGTGGCTTCAACATTCTGGTGGGTCGCTCATGTTCGATCTTAACCTGCTGACAAGTTAAACACTTCGAGACATATTCCACCACATCTTTCTTCATGTTGCCCCACCAAAAATTATGCTTCAGACCCTTATACATCTTACTGGTGCTCGGTCGAATAGAATAAGGCGTACTGTGAGATTCCTTCATGATTGTCTGCTTCAAAACATCAATACCGAGAAAAAAATATCGACTCTAGAATCTCAAAACTACATTGTCATGAATCACAATCCTTAGGCCCTACCCTTGCTCACTTCATCACGTAAACGAATCATGAGAGGGTCATCTAATTGTTTAGATTTGATTTCTTCGATTAACGACGAAGTTAATTCCATCACACGCAGTTGCCCTTGGACTCCTTACAACCATACTTCAATTCCTTTACGAATCAACTCTCGTTGAATGCTGGGCTGGGACCTGAGCGTTTCCAGCATGCGAATGGAAATAGGTTTGCGGCTTAGTGTATCATCCACTACGTTCGCTTTGCCTGGGTGGTAAAGAATTTCCAAGTCATTGTCTTTAATCAATTCCAGCCATCTCTTCTGCCGTATGTTTAATTCTTTCTGACTGAAGATGTATTTGAGACTCTTATGATCTGTGAAGATCTGACAGTGAGTCCCGTACAAATAATGTCTCCATATCTTCAAGGCGAAAACAACAGCTGCCAGCTCCAAATCATGATTTGGATAATTTACTTCATATGGTTTCAACTACCATGAAGCGTATGCGATCACCTTCTCATTCTACATCAGTACACACCCGAGACCTTGGTTTGAAGCGTCACTATAAACTATGAATCCTTCAGTTCCTTGTGGTAGTGCTAAAATTGGTGCCGTCGTCAATCTCTTCTTCAATTCATCAAAAATGGCCTGACACATATCGTTCTATTCAAACTTTTGGGTTTTTTGCAGCAATCGAGTAAGTGGAAGGGTAATTTTAGAAAACCCTTCCACGAACCGACGAAAATACCCAGCAAGTCCTAAGAAACTTCTGACTTCTTTCACGTTCTTAGGGGACTTCCAATCCAAAATTGCCTCGACTTTCTGGGGATCTACTCGGACTCCTTCCGCTGATACCACATGACCGAGGAACATCACTTCCTTTAGCCAGAATTTACACTTAGAAAGTTTGGCATACAATTGCTCACTTCTCAAAAGGTCCAAAACGATCCGTAAGTGTTGCGCATGCTCTTTCGGGCTCTTGGAATAAACCAGAATATCATCAATAAACACAAAGACAAATTTGTCCAAATACTCTATGAACACTCGATTCATTAACTGCATAAACACGGCAGGCACATTAGTGGGACCAAACGACATCACCACAAACTCATAATGTCCGTAAGGAGTTCTGAATGTTGACTTTCGAACATCAGATTCATTAATCCTCAACTGATGATATCTCGATCTCAAATCGATCTTGGAAAATATTGTCGCTCCTTGCAACTGGTCAAACAAATCATCAATCCGTGGCAACGGGTACTTATTCTTGATCGTCATCTTGTTCAGCTCCTGGTAGTCGATACACAATCGAAGCAATCCATCTTTATTTCGAACAAAAAGAACTGGGCACCCTAGGGCGAAACACTTGGCTGAATATAACCTTTGTCCAGTAACTCTTCCAGTTGTTTCTTCAATTCATACATCTCAGTAGGTGTCATACGATACGATGCCTTAGAAATCGGTGCAGCTCTTGGTTCTAACTCGATAGTAAATTCTACATCTCGCCGTTGGGGTAGTCCAGGTAATTCAATGGGGAACACGTCGGGGAATTCATTCACAATAGGAATAGATGAAATCTATACTTTTCCTTCTTCTTTCTTCATCGCGTAACACCAGTATCCAGTACAACCCTGTTTTAGCAGTTTGACGACTTTCATAGCTTTAATCATTTTTCCTGAGCTTCCTGGTCTTCATCCCTTAAATTATACTTCAGAACCATCTTCGGCTATCATCGAGATATTCCTCTTCCGGTAGTCTACAATAGCTCCATATCGGTTAAGACAATCATCTACGAGAATCAGATCATCTCCTTGTATCCCTACCACAATCAAATTTGAGGGCCACTCTTTGCCTCCAATTGATACAGGAAAATCTCTAGTTTCTAAGTTCCCCACAATTCTTTCCCCACTTCGTAAACCCACAACATAAGGCTCACATTCATGGAAACAAGTAATGTTCAAGTGATTAACACAAGACAAAGATATAAACGAATGTGTAGCTCCTTTATTGAACAAAACACTAACTAGTTGAGAAAGGATCTAAACGGTACCTGATGCGACAGCTGCATTCTGATCATATGCCCTTCTCATCTTATAAAGGCGTGGAGGAGCGGACCATGCACTCGATGCTTCTTTTCGGTCATATTGTTCTCTGCCTCTACCTCGATCGAAATTCTGGGGTTGCTAAATGCTGTGTTGCGTCTGAGGGACGCTCGTCTCTTTTTGGACTGGCTGCGAATTACGAGCTCCAAAATATTTTGCAGCCTTTTCATGGAACACCGCACGATGTCCTTCCCATCCACAATCATAGCACGTCACGACGGAGAGTGAGCAATCACGTCGATAGTGTCCTAGCCGACCAGAGTTAAAACACTTCCTGACTGCATCTATCATGGCTGATACTACTCTGGAGTTCTTCCCACCCTTGGATGGATGCGGAGGCCTCTTGAATGAATGAAAGGATGACTGTGCTTTGCGGGGCTCACTGCTCTTGTGCTATATGAAACTACCATAGACTTTCTGCTTCTTGGACTCGGAGAACTTTTCCATAACTGATTCTTTTATTTCATATGCCAGAGATTTGTCTTGATACTGGCGGAGAGTGGTGCATTCGAAACCTGAGATGTACCTCTGTATCTCTGGCTTCATTCTCATATCAAAGTGAATCATCATTTCTGCGTCGGTTCTAACCAGGTGTCGAACAAACGCCAACTGTTGATTAAATGTCTTAATCACCTGAGCCACCGGCACATCCGAAGGCTGTGCGGAGAAAAATTCTCGAACCTTAGATTCTCTCACCGGACGAGGGCAGTACTGGGCTTCCATCATAAGTTTGAACTCTCCCCAATTGGCATCATGATCAATGGGTCGGATGGCTTCCCACCAGTCGGACGCTTCTCCTGTTAGAAAATACTGGGCAATGGGGGCTCTCTGGTCATCCGGACAGTTAATCCCGGCAAATAATTTCTCCAGTTCTCTCAACCAGTGATCTCATGTCGGTGTCTAAGAAAAACCATCGAATTTCGGTGGGTGCATCTTCGCCACCTCCTGAATCCATCTGTCTCCTGATTTCCCAAGCCTGGGATGCCTTTCTGTCTTCCCCCCAGCTGCAATCCTACCACCACTTGCATTCTGTCCACTACTTGAGCAAATTAAGTCATCTGGTTGACCCCTTGGCATAGTATGTCGGGAACGGTAGGATTGGGTTTTGTCTCCACTGTCTGTTCTCGTTCATTGTTAACGGACTCTTATTGTTCTCCAGAATTGGAGTTACCTTGATTTGACAGCGAATCAGGAACAGAGGGTGAGGCTTCCCTTTCTGCATTTCTACGTCCGCGTCCACGACCGCGACCACGTCCACACCCTCCTCTCATCATACTGTAAGTATAAACACTCGATATACACGGAACAACATCGTACTAACATTAAAAAAGTATAACATGTAAATGACAAGTTAGAGTTTAGGATGTTAGGATTGTATACTGCAAAGCATACTTTATGCTTGTATTACCTAAATTCCCTGTTACTACCTATGAGGATATTAATAACATGTTTTGCATATTAATTCACGTTATGGTTATGCAAATGAAATGTCTAATTATTTTATATTGTAGATAATGTGGTGTGTTGGTGTCACATGGAAGATCACATTATCGGTGCCTTATAAAATAATATAATAGTTCACAACCTATATAATTATTAGACAAAATTATATAAAGGGTTGTAGTGTATGCTTGAGAATAGTTGGTCTTGACTATTAGCATACATTAGCGTATTTGCATACGTTGAACTGGATCGAGGTGAGATAATGTCTTCTGTACTGACTGTAAGAAGAACGTAAATCTCGGATAATTATTATTTCTTAATTCTAAGTATATAATATTTAATTGTGTATTTATAATACTTATTGCTTTAATTTACCATAGGTGAGAGTCAAAATGATCGACTCAATAAGCCTCGTATCTTGGGCAATAATATTATTTATACGACAGTTATTATTATTACTAGAAATCGTGTCCCGAATCGTGCAGGTTGATGATGTCCCCTTGAGGAGCTCGATAATAATTATTATATTAAACCCTGCAGGTGGATTTAATTCCGATATAATAATAAGGTTCGAGTGGTACTACTCTTGGATAAGATATTAATTAATTAAAGCTGTCAGTAGCTTATAATTAATTAATGGACATTCGATATCTTAAACACGAGAAATAATATATTTAATAAGGAGCCCAATTTCGTAATTTGGGATTTTGGTAGGAAGTGCAATATCAACCTTTTAGTAGACTAAGTTGATATTAGTAGATTCATCATATATTAGGAAGAGTCCTAATAAGGTAAGATGAATTTATTAGGAGTCCTTCCATAATCCTCATTTAGATCCCTAGTAGTAGTCCAAGAGCCTATAAATAGGACATAAGGTTGGGATGGCCGATTTACTACATGCTTGGTGAGCTTGTGTGATCAATTTTTTCCTCTTGTATTTAATTGTAGATCTAGACTTGTGTCTTTGATTCTACAATTTAGATAACACAATCAATTTGCTAAGAGTGTTCATAAAATACTAGAAAGCAAAGAAAAATAAAGTGATCACATATCAAGGTGAAATCGGCCGATCCCATAGGTGTCCAAACAAGATCCGGTAGCTCGTTGCCCACACAACGTCCGGTTCAAGGTGGATCATACTCTAGAAGATCTAAAGGTAGAAATACAAGGCGATCAAGACGGAAGTAACTAACACGCTTCAAAAGGTAATATCCTATGATGTTGTATCTAGATTAGGATATTTTAATTAATCAACATATTTAATTAATAAATAATAAATAATATTTAAATTGCTTATTAGTCTTAGTAATTAATTAACTAGCATGCCTAAATAGATCTAATGCTCGTAGATGCGTAAAAAGCTATTATCAACTTTATCAAACTTCTTTTCCGCTGCGTTTTACTTTCCAACAATTGGTATGGGAGCCGGATTTTTAGGTTTTGCTATTTTAATTAATTTTAGTGATTAATTGATAGCAATTTAAATATTCATATATTTTGATGTTGGAATATTTTGCTAGATGTGTTCTTGCAGGTGATATGATCCAATTATCATGGTTTATATGAATGGTGTATTTTTTTTATTAATTATGCAATTGTTGGTTTGGACCGTTTTTTGAGGCATGTAATGGTTTTTCCCGTGAGAAAATCCGCGGGTAGTTCTAGGTGGTTTTATTTTTCATGTAATCTTGATGTAATTTCGATGTATTTTATTTCGTATAAAATTGTAATCGAATTCGAAAAAGACGGGATCACGAAGAAATAGAGCAGAACCGGATCGCCGGATCGCTGGCGATTGTGGCTGACAAGGCAAGGCCGCTGAAAGCAAGACACGGCCGCTTGTCGAGCAACGCCGAGTGGCCGCCAAAGGCCGCGGCATCTGGTCCGGCCGGTTCAGTTGGTTCGCCCAGCTTTGGTCGGTTTCGCCGCCGTTCGTTGCATCCGCTGGGAAGTCGGGATTTAAAATTAAATTTTTTTATGTAATTAATTTTGCATAAAAGTGAAATTTTAATTTTGAAAGTCCACGGCCCGGCCGGGGAGGAGCGACGAGATGCTTGATTCAGTGGGAGAGATCGAGTCGAAGATTTTCTCAGATTCAACTCAAGGAAGAAGACCATGATAATTGGATAAATTTAATTATCCATGCTTTATTTTTGGTTTTTATTGTTTTGATGTATGGCATGTATGGATGTATGCGTGATATGTTTCCTTGCATGTTAGGACGAGAAAATTAAAAACCTTAAGGCTAAAATAACTAAGTGATTAAATTGATTTATGTTTTAAAATAAAAACAAATTGGCCTCCATAATTAATTTAAATTGTGAAGTAATTAGTATGCGCGTTGACATTAGAGTCTTCCTCCATATCGGATGTGCTAATTATAGGTTCACTAGTTTTAAATTTCAAAATGATAACATAAGGTAAATATTACTTTTTATGATAGGACCTCTCCATCTGTAGGACTATTATTTAAAAGATAATATTTTAAGGATGTTAAATTATGGTGTTCACTTAGGTGTATTAATTAATAAGCTCCCAATCGGAGTCTATGTTAATTAATACATGGTCAAGAGGAATCAACTATTAATTTTACTTGTCATAACGTAATTTGACTAGATAGTAAAATTAAAGACGTAAAACTCTACTTGGAAAATGTGTGTGTAAACGTCTACACGATCGTGGCTTGCATGTGCGGTTTTTTCGAGGTGTTGGTTGCTAGCATATATATTGTGTTTTGAGGTTTTTAGATATATTTTGCTATGCATTATGTGATGGATGTTTTGAATTTTTATTCTCAGATGTCTTTCAATCCACTAGATGTTATTCTCAAAGAAAATAAACTAGATGGCACTAACTTTGGCGATTGGAAAAGAAATCTTGACATTGTCCTGACTGCTGAGGGGCATAAATTTGTCTTAATCGAGGAGAGCCCTCTAGAACCAGAACCGGAAGCCACTCCCGAAGAGTTGGCTGAATTCCGAAAATGGAAAAAGTCTGATGAGATGGCTCGCTGTTACATTTTGGCTTCACTGAAAAATGTATTGCAGCATCAGCATCAGATGATGGGTTCGGCCGCGGAAATGATGAAAAGTCTCACCGAGATGTTTGGTCATCAGAACCGGACGGCTAGACAAAATGCTATGAGGGTATTGATGACAACCTAAATGTCTGAAGGGACTCCAGTAAGGGATCATGTTCTGAAAATGATGTCTCATTTGAATGAACTGAGCATACTCGGGGCTACTATCGATGCGGAAACGCAGGTCGATATTATCTTAGGCAGCTTACCTAGAAGCTTTGAGCAGTTCCGCCTTAACTACAATATGAAACGTAGGACATATAGTTTGGCGGAACTTCTGACAGAGCTTCAGTCTGCTGAAGGTCTCTTCAAACAAGGTTATCATCAGATTCTTGTGGCAACCGGTGCTACTTCTTCAAAACCCAAATGAGGAAAGAAGAAGAAGCAGGTTGACCAGAAGCAAGTGGCAACCCTCAAGGTGAAAAGCAAGGCTCCTCAACCCGAGGTGAACAAAAAGCCAAAGGGAAAGTGCTACAAGTGCGGTCAGAAAGGACATTTTAAAGCGGACTGCCCTGCTCTTAAGAAAGGTATGTCTCGTGCACTAGTAGTCAAAACATGTTTGGCAGCTTGTTCTTCCACTTCGTGGATAGTTGATTCAGGCTCCACTGATCATGTTTGCTTTGACTCGCATGGTTTTCAGGTAACCAAGCAGCTTAGTGCGGGCGAGATTACCATCAACTGCGGCGATTATTCCAGGCTTATGGCTGTTGCAGTGGGAGTCGTGCAGTTGAAGATTAATAATAAATTATTAGTTCTCAATAATGTATTATTAGTACCGGATTTTAGAATGAATTTAATTTCGGTTTCTAAATTAAAAGGCGATGGTTATTCAGTTTCTTTTGATGATGATGCCATTATTAAGAAAAGAAGCGGTGAATATATTTGCAAAGGTATTTTTAATGATGGACTATATATCGTTAATACTGCACAAACTCCTATGCATAAATTACTTAACTCTTTGTCTAAACCTAAAAAGAGAAAAGAACCTTCAAACATAAACCAAACATATCTGTGGCATTTACGGTTAGGACATGTAAACCTTGGAAGGATTCAAAGATTGGTAGATGATGGCCCATTGGATGATCTCCAAGTTGAGTCATTTCCAATTTGTGAATCATGTGTGGAAGGTAAGATGACCAAAAGGGTTTTTAAAGCCAAGGGAAACCGTGCTCAGAATGTGTTAGAATTGGTTCATACGGATGTATGTGGTCCAATGAATATCCAGGCTAGGGGTGGTTTCGAATACTTGATCACGTTTATAGATGATTATTCGAGATATGGATACATCTATTTGATGCGACGTAAGTCTGAAGCCTTTGACAAGTTCAGAGACTTCAAGGCTGAAACGGAGAAGCGTCGCGGGAAGAGTATCAAGTCACTACGATCTGATCGTGGTGGCGAATAACTTAGTGGAGAGTTTCTGGATTTCTTGGCGAATGAGGGGATTTCGTCCCAGCTCACTACGCCGGGAACTCCACAACAAAATAGTGTGGCTGAAAGAAGGAATAGGACTCTTTTAGAAATGGTTAGATCAATGATGAGTTATTCAGATTTACCTATTTCGTTTTGGAGATACGCCTTAGAAACAGCGGCGTACATTCTAAACCTGGTACCTTCAAAATCAGTTCCAAAAATACCCACAGAACTGTGGAGTGGGCGTAAGCCCAGTCTAGGACATGTTCGGATTTGGGGTATTCTAGCACATGTGCTGAATAAGGAAGATGATAAGTTGGCATCTCGTACAGAAGTGCGAGTGTCTGTAGGATACCCTAAGGGAACGAAGGGTGGCTTGTTCTATAGTCCCCAGGGTCAGAAGGTCATTGTTAGCACCAATGCCCGATTTCTGGAAGAGGATTATATGATTAGTCACAAGCCCATGAGCGAGATAATTATGGAAGAGCTAAGGGGCGAGACTCCATCTATACCAATCGTACAAGCGCCAACTAACACTGCACCACGTATCGATTCTGAAACTTTTACACCAACTCAGGATTTGACTCGTCGTAGTGGGAGGGTTGTTCGTCAGCCCGAACGATTCATAGGTGTGGGAAAGTCTTCGGACTCAATCCCAGGCGAAGATGAATCAGTTCCCTGGACCTATAAGGAGGCAATCCAAGATAAAGATGCTGACTCCTGGCAAGTAGCAATGGAATCAGAAATGGGATCTATGGATTCCAATCAAGTGTGGGAGCTAGTAGAGCTACCTGATGGTGTACAAGCCATTGGGAGTAAATGGGTCTACAAGCGAAAGAAAGGACGTGACGGGAAGGTTGAAACCTTCAAAGCGAGGTTTGTTGCAAAAGGTTACACTCAGAAAGAGGGTATCGATTATGATGAAACCTTTTCGCCGGTAGCCATGCTTAAGTCAATCCGGATTCTTTTAGCTATAGCTGCGCATTTGGATCTGGAGATTTGGCAGATGGATGTCAAGACTGCATTCTTGAATGGGAGTCTAGATAAGGAAATCTATATGCGCCAAGCAGAGGGATTCATTGCCGGAGGAAAAGAGCACTTGGTGTGCAAACTTAAGAAATCCATGTATGGACTTAAGCAAGCATCTAGATCTTGGAACACTCGTTTTGATGAAGTTGTCCAGTCATATGGATTCGTCCAATGTCCGAGTGAGAGTTGCGTGTATAAAAAATGCGATGGAAATGTGTTGGTGTTTCTTGTACTGTATGTAGACGATATTCTTCTGATTGGAAACAACGTGAAGGAATTGTCGGACGTACGGGTATGGCTATCTGAGCAGTTCGATATGAAGGATATAGGAGAAGCAGGACACATCCTTGGAATCAGGATCTTTCGTGATCGGAAGAAAAAGATGTTGTGCTTATCCTAGGCATCCTATATCGATACAGTGCTGAAGCAGTTTAGCATGGAGAATTCCAAGAAAGGTTTTCTACCTTACATACATGGAATTCAACTATCTAAGAACATGTGTCCTAAGACACAAAAGGAGATAGATGACATGAAGATGGTCCCTTATGCATCTGCTGTGGGAAGTCTCATGTATGCTATGCTTTGCACTAGACCAGATATCTGTCATGCCATGGGCATGGCTGCTAGATATCAGTCAAACCTAGGACCAGGACACTGGATTGCTGTCAAGCACATACTCAAGTACCTGAGAAGGACTAGGGAGTACATGCTTGTATATCAATCAGACGACCTGCTTCCGGTGGGTTACACTGACTCAGATTTTTCATCGGACAAAGAAAAGTCCAAGTCTACTTCGGGTTATGTGTTTAGCCTGGGAGGTGGAGCCATTTGTAATACCCGGTTGTAATTCAGTAATTATCATTCAGTATTCATCATTCAGTAATTGATACTCAGTAATTTTCACTCATTATTAATCAGTTGTCACTCAGATTCAGTCATGGTATTCATCATTCAGAGTAATTGTATCGTGTATCAATCGTCATTCATCACTAATCTGATTGGAGTTTCGTGCCGTGTTTATCATCGTTGTCTTTTTCGTTGTGGGCTGTGCGTGAGGACTAGCGCACGCTACGTACTCTTTTTAGCGTACGCTAATTGAGTACAGGTAGCGCACGCTACCACTCAGCATTAGTGCACGCTAATGTTACCCTGGTTGCAGTCCAGAAGGTACTGGACTGCAGGTGAGTTATTTGTAGCGCACGCTACGAGTGGTAAGTAGCGCGCGCTAACGGGTTGTAGTAGCGCACGCTATATATGTGGAGTAGCGCGCGCTAGGGACGGATCAGGTTGATTCCAGTGGCTACTGGACTGCACTGGATTAATTCATAGCGCACGCTATGAGTGATAATTAGCGTACACAAGCGGTGTAGTAGCGTACGCTACTTGTTGGTTGTAGCGCACGCTACCGAAGTCAGGTCAGAGGACAGACAGTTTCTGGATTCCAGTACTGGGCATCACATAATTCGTTAGCGCATGCTAACATTGGGTTTTAACGTACGCTAGTGGTATGGCCGTAGCGCACGCTACAAAAAGGTACGTAGCGCGCGCTACCGTGTTCGGACAGTGGGTACTGGACTACCCAAATTACTCGTTAGCGCACGCTACGCACTAGGGGTAGCGCACGCTAACCTGGACTGGCTATAAATTGGACAGTTTAGTCAGATTTCATCATTTGTCATCTATTTCTCATTCTCTCGTCGGTTCTTGGCGATTTGGGCGATTTTGGAGAGTTCTCTTCGAGCTTCTATCATCCATCATCATATTCAAGGCTTTGAGTTGGATTATCATCACTTCATCATCTCCTTAACATCGAATCAAAGGTATTAATCTCTTGGATCTAGAATTTCGGATTTTTGGGTTTTTCCTTCCGATTTCTTCGTGTAAGCTTGGATTATCATTGGAATATGTTAGATATGGATTATCTACCTTGGATAAATATATTCCTACGGATTTAATGGTTATTTTCGGAATTGTTTTCAAGAACCCTTGGGGTTGACTTCGGTTAATTGGGGATTTTCCGTTTGATGTTGTTGTAATCATGAATTATGGATTCCTAATGGATTATTGATATCATTGAAGTGTTTTGTTAGTTCGAAATACTCATTTTGGTGTGGGTTTCGACATATTCGGGATTGGATATTTCCGAAGTTATGTGGTTGGTTATGTATTTGTTGGAATGTCCTATGAGTTTGATTATCGTTGTTTCGACCTTTGGGTTAGTCGTGTTTTGTTGCTTGATACGTGTATTGAACGATTGTTGGTAATTATTGTTATTCAAGGTTGTTCAAGCGACCGGTATCTTGGTTAGGACGTTGGTCGTGGACGGACATTCTTCATCGGTATTGTGTAAGTTAAATCTTACTCGGTTAAAAGGATACTCATTCCTTTTGTTGTTGATTGCTCATAATCATAATTCATTCATCATAATATTAATCATTTTGAGACTTGTAATTGTCGAATAATCATTTCATTCACGAGGAACGACGGTTCCAAATCACTTCATTGGGTTATCAATCACGTCACTATTACTTTCATATCGGTGAGTCATCTTGGCCTTGTCTAATTATTATTCATTGATATTCATCATGGTCATTCTCGTTCATGTGGCCTTCCGGGTTCATATTGCGTGGCCGGGTGTGGCTGTGTGGAATTTTTAGTCGGGCACACGATGGTCATGTATTGGGTTCACCGATACATCGGACTGTGCACACGGTAACGCTTACCTCCGTGAGACTAATTAGGTACAAGGACGGGTGTGTCCGGTCATTCGTCTTGTACACTTGCACAGAATATTACGGGCGTACTATGATACTCCTCTTCAGCGTAATTCATAATTAAGAATATTTCATAACTTCAGTTAATTCATGATTGTGTAATTTCAACTCTTGAGGATTGTTGTTACGTATGGCCCGGCCGTTGGGGATTTTGTTTCAGTCACGGCAAGGCAAAGGCACGGGAAGAGCATGTTGGCGGCGAGTCGATGATACTAGTAGGGGGCCCCAGTCATTCTGTTTGTTTAGTCATCTTCAGTCATTTTAGTTATTCCGTCATTTGTATATTTTCCGCTGCAAATTCCGTTTGAGATGTTTATTTATTCAGGGTGGTGTATTTTATCTCCATATAAAATATACTAGTATTCTGTTTTGTCCTGGTGTAATGTACTTAAACTCCTCATCGGAGTATTTGGTAATATAATGTGGTTCGGTACTACAATTATATTATTTAATTCATCATTTTTATTTGCACAGTGGGTCCCAGTCGGGGATTCACGGCACTGTAATATCCGCCTAGTTTGGGGTGTTACAGAGTTGGTATCGGAGCGTGGTTTTGAATACTACCCTCCAAGTCATGTCTCGTTTGAAATCATCGTCATCGGACTAGTATCATTGGACTTTCGCGTCACGTGTGACCTGTGCAAATGCCGAGCCAATCAGACCAAGAACTGTAAGATTTCTAATGCCATGGTATAATTTCTGGCATTAATCATTCATTCATAATACATCAGTTAACAATCCTCAATCATCATTGTCATTTTGACCAGGACGGTCAGGTTAACTCATTAATAACTCGATTTATTTCATTATTCAGTTGTTGATCAGGAAGATCAAATCATTAATCATGTTCAAGATAATCATGTCACCTCAGTTGATCATTAATGTAATCACCGTGTTAGAGCGTGTATGCTCATTTTTATCATCTCATGTCATAATCATAACGTATTATTCATGCGGTGAATATAATCATCATGTGACTTTCATACTTCAGTATGGAGAGGGCAAGAAGAAGACGTGGAGGACGAGGCCGTGGAGCGGGCCGAATCCCGAGAGCTCGTGTGAATACACGTGCAAACGCGAGGAATAATGCTAATTCATCGGCGGCGGCCGCCACTCATTCACCAGGACGCGATCATTCACTATCGGGAGTCGCACTGGACACGGCTCAGTCAGAGGGTGTCCGGGTTGACCCACTCGCTTTTATGCAGGGCATGATGGCCCAAATGACCCAGATGGCTCATTTGATGGAGACAATGCATAACTCCGTCAATCAAAATCAGCAGGCTCCTCCGCCGCCACCTCAGAGGCAAGAGAGGAATGTGAGTAATATCATCGGCGATATCTCTCGCGGAAATCCACCTACTTTTGAGGGCTCGTCGGCGGCAGATATCATTCATTGGCTCGAGCATTTCGAGAAGTTGTTTGCTATGGTAGAGTGTCCCGAAGGACACAAAGTTTCTGTTGCGGCTTACTACCTGGGTAAGAGCGCACATTCTTGGTGGTTATCGTTGAAGCCCACCGAAAGATCTTGTACTTGGGATCAGTTCAAGACTCTCATGATGGAGAGGTATTATCCGGCCCCACTCAGAGAGGCCAAGCTGTTAGAATTACTCACCCCCGACCCCTCAACAGACGAGGATGTTCTCGCCATTGCCGAGAAATTTCAGGAACTTCTTCCGTTCGCCTCATCTATCATTCATTCCGAGGCGGATAAGATCAAGTATTTCAGCAAGAGGCTGAAACCCCGTATGAGACTTCAGTTGCTCAATCATAATTGCACCACGTTGGCCGAATTCATCGAGAAAGCTCTCACCTATGACCTTACTGCTAAAGAGATTGCTAAGCAGCAACCTTCGTCTGCTAGCAAGAAATCGAAGAATCGTAATCAGTCTGAAGGCGGTCAGACAACTTTCAAGAAACCCCGTGCGGGCTCTGGTTTTTCTGAGCGACCTCCTGTGTCGTCTAAACCCGCGGAATCTCAATCTCGAGCGGCCAGTTCGGCCATCACCTGTTTTAACTGTGGGGATCTTGGTCACCTCAGTACCAAGTGTCCGAGACAGACTATCACATGTCATAATTGTGGAATTGCTGGGCATAAGGCCCGTTTTTGTCGTAGGGACTCCAAACCTACTCATACGTCATCTCAGGGCCCTAAGCAGTCAGCCGTTCAGAATCAGGCCACTCAATCAGCGTCGTTTAAAATGACAGGAGCGACTAAAGGTGGAGCTTTTAGCCAGCAGACGGGAGCGTCCGGTGCCGGGACTAGCAATCCCCGAATTTATGAGATGAAGAAGACCGATGATCCGGAGGCCCGAATGATCTCAGGTGCACTCGTTATTCTATCTCAACCTGTGTGTACCCTTTTTGATACTGGTGCATCGCATTCATTCATTTCCGAGTCTTGTTTGAGTAGACTACGTCTGGGTAGTGCTACTAGTTGTGAGCCTTATGTCATTGGCCTACCTGATGGTAGACGAATTATCGGTAATCGTGAGATTCAGAATTGTCCGATTCAGTTTCATGGTCGTGTATGGCCAGCGGACCTAATCGTGGTAGATTTGCCGAGGGACGACATCATCTTGGGTATTGATTGGATGGATCGTCATGATGCCATCATTAGTGTCCGTAAGCGTATGGTCACTATCATTTCAGACGATGGGGTTGAATGTGTGTTTCAGGGAGGTAATCCCGGCTGTTCTGGTAAGGTCATTAATTTGATGAAAGCAGTGAGATTACTCAATCAGGGGTGTGTTGGTTATTGGTGCTATATGACCAAAACCGAGAAGTCATCAGTAATGTTAACGGATATTCCGGTGGTGATGGAATATGCCGATGTTTTTCCAGACGAGTTACCTGGTTTGCCTCCACAGAGGGATGTGGAATTCACGATTGAGTTGGAGCACGATGCGTCCCGATATCGAAGGCACCGTCTGGATGGCCCGGCCGAAATGCAGAATTAAAGAACCAACTTGAAGAGTTGTTCGAGAAAGGTTATATTCGGCAAAGTGCGTCCCGTGGGAGCACCAGTGTTATTTGTCAAGAAGAAGGATGGTTCATTCCGCTTATGTATTGATTATCGGGAGTTGAACAGGGTGACGATCAAGAATAAGTATCCCTTACCCCGTATTGATGATCTCTTAGATCAACTTCAGGGAGCTTCAGTATTTTCCAAGATCGACCTAAGATCTGGATATCATCAGTTGCGAATCCGAGAGTCGGATATCGCGAGGACGGCGTTTTGAACACGCTATGGTCATTGTGAGTTTGTGGTTATGCCGTTCGGATTGACTAACGCACCTGCGGTATTCATGGAGTTAATGAATCGGGTTTTCATCGACTTTTTGGATCAGTTTGTTGTTGTCTTCATCGATGACATTTTGATTTATTCTCGTGACCGGGAGGAACACGAGTTTCACCTTCATCAAGTGCTCGACGTGTTGAGACGAGAACAACTTTATGGGAAGTTTTCCAAATGTGAGTTCTGGATGTCCGAAGTGACGTTTCTCGGACACGTAATTTCATCAGACGGAGTTCGTGTCGATCCTCAGAAGACGGAGGATATTCGAGATTGGCTACCTCCGAAGAATGTTAAGGAAATCCGAAGTTTCCTCGGATTAGCGGGTTATTATCGGCGATTTATGGAAGGATTTTCCAAAATTGCTCAACCATTGACGAACCTTTTGCGAAAGGATAAGAAATACACGTGGTCCGACGCATGTCAACGGAGTTTTGAGGAACTCAAGAGCCGGTTAATGTCAGCACCTGTACTTTCCTTGCCGCAGGGGACGGAAGGATTTGTGGTTTATAGTGATGCGTCCGGACAGGGTCTCGGATGTGTGCTCATGCAGAACGGGAAAGTTATTGCCTATGCTTCACGGCAATTGAGACCTTACGAGGTTAATTATCCGACCCACGACCTGGAGCTAGCAGCCGTGGTGTTCGCTTTGAAGATTTGGCGTCATTACCTTTATGGCGTCACACCGGATATTCAGATCATAAGTGTTTATAGTATATATTTACTCGGAAGGAGTTAAATATGCGTCGAGAGGCAGTGGTTGGAATTAATCAAAGATTATGATATCGAGATCCTCTACCACTCGGGCAAGGCGACGTTGTCGCCGACTCCTTGAGTCGTAAGTCCGTTCGAGGCGGATGCTTGCCCGTTTAACGATTCGAAGGAGCTTGGCGGGAATTCCTTAGACCCGATATCGAGTGCAGCCCGGCGAGTTCGGGCGGCTTTGTATGTTAGAGATTTCATCGTCACTCGAGGAGGCAATCCGAGAGAATCGAGGTTCGGACCCATCATTGTTGCGCATCCGAGAGGATGTGGCTCGGAAAGCCTCGGATTTGTGGTCCACGAGGATGGACTTTTGAGGTTTAAGAATCGGTTGTGCGTACCGGCGAATGACGAGTTGAAAAACTCGATTTTGAAAGAAGCTCATGCTACCCCTTATTCTATTCATCCGGGGTCTAGCAAGATGTACAAGGACTTGAAACAAAATTACTGGTGGAGCAATATGAAGCGAGAAGTCGCAGAATTTGTTTCGAGATGCTTAACCTGTCAACAAGTTAAGATTGAACATCGGCGGCGTGGGTATCTTTGAAACCTCTTCCTATTCCCGAATGGAAGTGGGAAGACATTTCTATGGATTTCATCACGAGTTTGCCGACAAGTCGTCGTGGCATGAATACGATCTGGGTGATCGTGGACCGCTTAACTAAATCAGCTCATTTCCTTGAGATCAAGGAGACGTGGGGTCCCGAGAGACTTGCTCAACTGTTCATCAAAGAGATAGTCAGACTACACGGTACTCCTAAAAGTATCGTTTCCGATCGTGACGGACGGTTTGTGTCTCATTTTTGGAAATCAGTTCATCGTGCTATGGGAACCCAGCTTAATCTTAGTACCGTTTTTCATCCTCAGTCCGACGGGCAATCAGAGAGGACCATTCAGACATTAGAGGACATGTTGCGGGCATGCGTCCTCGATTGGAAAGACGATTGGGAAGCCCAACTACCATTGATCGAGTTCACGTATAATAATAGTTGGCATGCTTCGATCAAGATGGCACCTTACGAGGCCTTGTATGGTCGTCGTTGTCGATCTCCGTTGTGTTGGGACGACTTATCAGAATCAATCGGCACCGAGCCCGATATGCTTATAGCCGCCCGTGAGAAGGTAGCTTTGATCAGGAGTCGTTTGTTGACAGCTCAGAGTCGACAGAAATCATACGCAGATAACCGTCGTCGACCATTAGAGTTCGAGGCTGGTGACCATGTGTTGGTCAAGGTATCCCCGAGTCGTGGTATCTTCCGTTTTGGGAAGAGGGGAAAGTTGATTCCGAGATTCATTGGACCGTTTAAGATTTTGGATCAAGTAGGCGAGTTAGCTTATCGATTGGCTTTACCTCCGGCGTTGAGCCGAATTCATAATATGTTTCATGTCTCTCAACTGCGGAAGTATGTTGCCGACCCGAGTCACATACTTCAGTTCGACGAAATCGAGATCGCCGACGATCATTCATATGAGGAGCGTCCTATGCGAGTTTTAGAATGACGAATCAAGCAGTTGAGGAATAAGCCGATTCCTTTGGTTAAAATTCAGTGGTCTAGACACGGAGTCGAAAAGGCTACGTGGGAAACCGAGGATAGTATGCGGGAGAGTTATCCCGAGTTGTTTGACCCTTAGTTTCGGGGACGAAACTCTTTTAAGGGGGGGTGTATGTAATACCCGGTTGTAATTCAGTAATTATCATTCAGTATTCATCATTCAGTAATTGATACTCAGTAATTTTCACTCATTATTAATCAGTTGTCACTCAGATTCAGTCATGGTATTCATCATTCAGAGTAATTGTATCGTGTATCAATCGTCATTCATCACTAATCTGATTGGAGTTTCGTGCCGTGTTTATCATCGTTGTCTTTTTCGTTGTGGGCTGTGCGTGAGGAGTAGCGCACGCTACGTACTCTTTTTAGCGTACGCTAATTGAGTACAGGTAGCGCACGCTACCACTCAGCATTAGCGCACGCTAATGTTACCCTGGTTGCAGTCCAGAAGGTACTGGACTGCAGGTGAGTTATTTGTAGCGCACGCTACGAGTGGTAAGTAGCGCGCGCTAACGGGTTGTAGTAGCGCATGCTATATATGTGGAGTAGCGTGCGCTAGGGACGGATCAGGTTGAGTCCAGTGGCTACTGGACTGCACTGGATTAATTCATAGCGCACGCTATGAGTGATAATTAGCGTACGCAAGCGGTGTAGTAGCGTACGCTACTTGTTGGTTGTAGCGCACGCTACCGAAGTCAGGTCAGAGGACAGACAGTTTCTGGATTCCAGTACTGGGCATCACATAATTCGTTAGCGCATGCTAACATTGGGTTTTAACGTACGCTAGTGGTATGGCCGTAGCGCACGCTACAAAAAGGTACGTAGCGCGCGCTACCGTGTTCGGACAGTGGGTACTGGACTACCCAAATTACTCGTTAGCGCACGCTACGCACTAGGGGTAGCGCACGCTAACCTGGACTGGCTATAAATTGGACAGTTTAGTCAGATTTCATCATTTGTCATCTATTTCTCATTCTCTCGTCGGTTCTTGGCGATTTGGGCGATTTTGGAGAGTTCTCTTCGAGCTTCTATCATCCATCATCATATTCAAGGCTTTGAGTTGGATTATCATCACTTCATCATCTCCTTAACATCGAATCAAAGGTATTAATCTCTTGGATCTAGAATTTCGGATTTTTGGGTTTTTCCTTCCGATTTCTTCGTGTAAGCTTGGATTATCATTGGAATATGTTAGATATGGATTATCTACCTTGGATAAATATATTCCTACGGATTTAATGGTTATTTTTGGAATTGTTTTCAAGAACCCTTGGGGTTGACTTCGGTTAATTGGGGATTTTTCGTTTGATGTTGTTGTAATCATGAATTATGGATTCCTAATGGATTATTGATATCATTGAAGTGTTTTGTTAGTTCGAAATACTCATTTTGGTGTGGGTTTCGACTTATTCGGGATTGGATATTTCCGAAGTTGTGTGGTTGGTTATGTATTCGTTGGAATGTCCTATGAGTTTGATTATCGTTGTTTCGACCTTTGGGTTAGTCGTGTTTTGTTGCTTGATACGTGTATTGAACGATTGTTGGTAATTATTGTTATTCAAGGTTGTTCGAGCGACCGGTATCTTGGTTAGGACGTTGGTCGTGGACGGACATTCTTCATCGGTATTGTGTAAGTTAAATCTTACTCGGTTAAAAGGATACTCATTCCTTTTGTTGTTGATTGCTCATAATCATAATTCATTCATCATAATATTAATCATTTTGAGACTTGTAATTGTCGAATAATCATTTCATTCACGAGCAGCGGTTCCAAATCACTTCATTGGGTTATCAATCACGTCACTATTACTTTCATATCGGTGAGTCATCTTGGCCTTGTCTAATTATTATTCATTGATATTCATCATGGTCATTCTCGTTCATGTGGCCTTAGGGTTCATATTGCGTGGCGGGTGTGGGTGTGTGGAATTTTTAGTCGGGCACACGATGGTCATGTATTGGGTTCACCGATACATCGGAGTGCACACGGTAACGCTTACCTCCGTGAGACTAATTAGGTACAAGGACGGGTGTGTCCGGTCATTCGTCTTGTACACTTGCACGAGAACATTACGGGCGTACTATGATACTCCTCTTGACGTAATTCATAATTAAGAATATTTCATAACTTGGTTAATTCATGATTGTGTAATTTCAACTCTTGAGGATTGTTGTTACGTATGGCGGCCCGTTGGGGATTTTGTTTTCAGTCACGGCAAGGCAAAGGCACGGGAAGAGCATGTTGGCGGCGAGTCGATGATACTAGTAGGGGGGCCCAGTCATTCCGTTTGTTCAGTCATCTTCAGTCATTTTAGTTATTCCGTCATTTGTATATTTTCCGCTGCAAATTCCGTTTGAGATGTTTATTTATTCAGGGTGGTGTATTTTATCTCCATATAAAATATACTAGTATTCTGTTTTGTCCTGGTGTAATGTACTTAAACTCCTCATCGGAGTATTTGGTAATATAATGTGGTTCAGTACTACAATTATATTATTTAATTCATCATTTTCATTTGCCTGGTGGGTCCCAGTCGGGGATTCACGGCACTGTAATATGTGCCTAGTTTGGGGTGTTACACCATTAGTTGGAGGAGTGTGAAGCAGAAATGCATCTCGGACTCTACCATGGAAGCCGAGTACGTGGCAGCCTCTGAGGCAGCCAAGGAGGCAGTGTGGCTCAAGTACTTCCTGAAGGACTTAGATGTGATTCCCGATTTGCCAGAGGGTATTACACTTTATTGTGATAATACTGGTGCAGTCGCAAATTCAAGGGAACCACGAGCCCATCAGGCAAGCAAACATATCAACCGCAAGTACCACATCATACGACACTTTGTAAAGGAAGGAGACGTAGTTGTATCCAGGGTTGCATCGGAAGATAATCTTGCTGACCCTTTCACGAAAGGCCTACCCTCAAAGTTTTTGATAGGCATGTGGAAGGAATGGGATTACGGTGTATGGCAGCATTGCTTTGAGTATAAGTGGGAGAAATGAGAGACTATGTAATAGAGTAGTATACTTAAAATCATGCTTTGAGTATAAGTGGGAGATTGTTAGGATTGTATACTGCAAAGCATACTTTATGCTTGTATTACCTGAATTCCCTGTTACTACCTATGAGGATATTAATCACATGTTTTGCATATTAATTCACGTTATGGTTATGAAAATGAAATGTCTAATTATTTTATATTGTAGATAATGTGGTGTATTGGTGTCACACGAAAGATCACATTATCGGTGCCTTATAAAATAATATAATAGTTCACAACCTATATAATTATTAGACAAAATTATATAAAGGGTTGTAGTGTATGCTTGAGAATAGTTGGTCTTGACTATTAGCATACATTAGTATATTTGCATACGTTGAACTGGATCGAGGTGAGATAGTGTCTTCTGTACTGACTGTAAGAAGAACGTAAATCTCGGATAATTATTATTTCTTAATTCTAAGTATATAATATTTAATTGTGTATTTATAATACTTATTGCTTTGATTTACCATAGGTGAGAGTCAAAATGATCGACTCAATAAGCCTCGTATCTTGGGCAATAATATTATTTATCGTGATTATTATTATTACTAGAAATCGTGTCCCGACTCGTGCGGGTTGATGATGTCTCCTTGAGGAGCTCGATAATGATTATTATATTAAACCCTGCAGGTGGATTTAATTCTGATATAATAATAAGGTTCGAGTGGTACTACTCTTGGATAAGATATTAATTAATTAAAGCTGTCAGTAGCTTATAATTAATTAATGGACATTCGATATCTTAAACACAGAAATAATATATTTAATAAGGAGCCCAATTTCGTAATTTGGGATTTTAGTAGGAAGTGCAATATCAACCTTTTAGTGGACTAAGTTAATATTAATAGATTCATCATATATTAGGAAGAGTCCTAATAAGGTAAGATGAATTTATTAGGAGTCCTTCCATAATCCTCCTTTAGATCCCTAGTAGTAGTCAAAGAGCCTATAAATAGGACATAAGGTTGGGATGGCCGATTTACTACATGCTTGGTGAGCTTGTGTGATCAATTTTTTCCTCTTGTGTTTAATTGTAGATCTAGACTTGTGTCTTTGATTCTACAATTTAGATAACACAATCAATTTGCTAAGAGTATTCATAAAATACTAGAAAGTAAAGAAAAATAAAGTGATCACATATCAAGGTGAAATCGGCCGATCCCATAGGTGTCCAAACAAGATCCGGTAGCTCGTTGCCCACACAACGTCCGGTTCAAGGCGGATCATACTCTAGAAGATCTAAAGGTAGAAATACAAGGCGATCAAGACGGAAGTAACCAACACGCTTCAAAATGTAATATCCTATGATCTTGGATCTAGATTAGGATATTTTAATTAATCAACATATTTAATTAATAAATAATAAATAATATTTAAATTTCTTATTAGTCTTAGTAATTAATTAATTATCATGCCTAAATAGATCTAATGCTCGTAGATGCGTAAAACGCTATTATCAACTTTATCAAACTTCGCTTCTGCTGCGTTTTACTTTCCAACATAGGAAACTTACAACCACCGCTCACATGAAGACGTAGGCTGTACGGTGATGTTATTCGCGGTTGGTTAACTCAAAATGACACATCTGACCTTTAATTTAACCCAACGGCCAAGATATCCATAATCTTAGCTCCGATACCATATTCTCTAACACCCCGAGATACTCAGGATTATTACAGCGCCATAAATCCTCGATATAAGGATTTAAAAGGCTAAGAATTTAAAAAAAACATTTATTAAATACCAATTATAGAAATAGTTATTACATCACCAGTCTAAAACATACTAATCAATCCATATCCGAATACAAACTCTATAGACGACAAAACAACAGCGTACTCGAGTCCTTATTTAAAACCAAAACGCAACTGACAAACCATTCCGGCCAAAACATCACTCCGCACCCTCGTCGGCATGCGGCTCCAGTGATTGCTTCCCCGTCCTCCTATATCCTGAACATAAAACAAATGTCCACTTCCAAATGGGTTAGCACAACGATTCTAGTACAAGTACGATAATTATACAACAACATAATATTCAATAACTCGTGTAGAATAATAACAACATCCTCAATTGTAATACCCAGTTGTAATTCATTCATTATCATTCAGTAATTATCAATCAGTAATTATCACTCAGTAATTTTCACTCATTAATAATCACTCATCATTCATGATTCATTCATTTGCGTTCATTGTTGGCATGTTGTAACCGTGTATCAGTTACCGATCATCATTTCATCTCCGTTTGTGGATCGAGACAGGAGTATTATCATTTTCATCGTAATTAGTAGTCTTGTGCGGGAAGTTTCATCTTTGGCATATGTTGGACTTGTTCACTTTCACATACGTATGGTATGTCGGATCATTCATCAATCGTAGCGAGGAATCGGAAGTGTCGGATTTTCATCTTGTTCAGCAACGAGTTACGGCCGTAACTAGTCATACATTACGGCCGTAAAATGCATTCGTTGGTTCAAGATGATTTTGGACGAAGGCGAGTTACGGCCGTAAGGATTGTCGGATACGGCCGTAACAGGCGCTCGTTGATTTCAGGCCAGTTCGGACGAATGGGACTTACGGTCGTAAGGGTTTCGGCATACGGCCGTAAGATGAGGAGATACGGCCGTAAGGTGGGCAGGCTACGGCCATAAGGGGTGTTCGTAATTTTCAGGATTTGGCGGACGATAAGGACTTATGGCCGTAAGGGTTGCGGCATACGGCCGTAAGATGAGGCAGGTACGGCCGTAAGGCTTGGCCGGATACGGCCGTACGTTGCAGGCAGGGTGCCTGATCAGTTTCGACGAAGGGGTTGTACGCCCGTAAGTTTGGCCGGATACGACCGTATCGTTCGAGTTACGCCCGTAAGGTGTGCGGGTACGGCCGTATGGATGTCGGCAGGTGTTTTGGACGAGGGCGAGTTACGCCCATAAGTCAGGTGCGGGTACGGCCGTATGGCTGTCGGCAGTTTCTGGACGAAGCCAAGTTACGGTCGTACGAGAGGGCTGGTTATGGCCATAAGGTCGTTGACCTGGGATGTTACGGCCGTAAGTAGGCCGAGTTACAGCCGTAACTTCCTGCAGTTTATAAGGACTTGAACGGGACTTTCAGTTCATTTTGTCATTTCTTTCACCTTGTTCCGAGAGAGAGAGCTTGAGGGAGAGATTTTCCATCATTAATCACTTGGGTGTTAGATTTTCTTCATCTCCATTCGATCGTGAAGCTCGTATAGTCGATCTAACGCGTGTTCTTCGGATCAAAGTGTTTGGATCTTCAAGAGGTAATTTCTCCAACATCTTGGATTTCGATTTTGTGTTGAGATATGATGTTTTGGACATTATAATCATGTTTTATGAAGAGATATACTTATGATTATGGGTTTGTATAAATATTCATTGGATTATTGAAGGATTATTCAAGAACACTTTGAATATTAAGTTAGATTTGGGGGTTTTCGATTAATTGTTGTTGAAACCACGAATTTGGATATTCATATTGGATTATTGATTGTATTGAAGATGTTTTGTTGGTTGGAAACACTTCTTGGGGATTTGATATTGGTATAATTGAGGTTTGGTTGTAAACGATCGGAGTTTGGTCTCAACGTGTTTGTTATAATGCCCCAATGAACTTGGTTTAGTCGTATCGACGTTTTGAGTTCGTTATATTCGTGTTCGATTATTATGTTGAACGGATTGTTGGTAATTATGTTATTCAAGGTTTTTCGAGCGACCGACTTCTCATTTAGGACGTTTGTTCGTGGAAGGACATTTGTCACCGGTGTTGTGTAAGTTAATTCTTATTCGGTTAAAAGTATATTCATTCCTTTTGTTGTTGTTCATTCATAATCATAACTCATTCATCATTGTATTAACCGTATTGAGACTTGTAATTGTCGAATAATCACTTCATTCACGAGGAACGACGGTTCCAATCATTTCATTGAGCTATCAATCACTTCACTATTATTTTCATCTCGGTGAGTCATTCTTGACTTTGTCGGATTATTATTCATTGATATTCATTATGGTCATTCTCGTTCATATGACATTATGGTCTTTCTACCTGGGAGGACCTGATCATGCGTCAGCAGAACCCGACAAGACACTGGTCAGATCGTGCACATCTAGCAATTTAACTTGGTGGCCGTTAGGGTTGAACACCGGACGGACCTAGCCCGGATCGACCCGGTCCGGAATGGACGAAATGTAAATAGTCGGACTTTATCGACCCGAAGCCCGGCCCGGACCTGATAAAATCGGGTCGGTCCGGGCTGGACCGGTTCTGGCTCGATTTAGTTAAATAAAATCATGTTGCATATTAAGTGTCATGTTATTACATCCAAAATACTTTCTTGTTTACTCCTGCAACATTCCCTAAAAATGCGGTTATAAAAGAACCGCTGTTAAAAAAATAATTTCTAAAAAAAATTTTGAAAAAAAAATTATTTAACAGCGGTTTTTACTAATAACATTTATTAAATTAACGTCGGTTATTAGTAAAAACCATTTGTTAAATTTAACGGTATTTTAACAATGTTCCCGAATCATTGTTAATATAACTCAGAACCCTTTGTTAAAGCCCTGTTTTTGTAGTAGTGAATCTTAATATCTTCATTCAGTCACCAAACTCCCAAGTTCAACAATATTTCAGGATAAACAAACTTAATTAGAGTAACATGCAATCATAATCGAGCCATTAACCATCATTATTTCATCATCATCGAGGGTAAATTAGAATAAAAAATATTTTTTTATGTATTTTTAATTTTATCGGGTTGTTCTGGGATGGACTCAAATTTTTCGGGTTTTGATCTGGTTCGGCCCGGAACCCAGATTTTATAAAAATGCAGACCCGGGATCCGGACCTGATTAACAGGCCTGGTTCGGGTCCGATCCGGTCCATTTGTGTTCAGCCCTAATGACAGTAATGAAGAGGAGAAGTTGTTGCCCTCAGATATAGTTAGGTCTAAGCATAAAAGCTCTATTATAAAAAAAACATGAAATTTTGCTATTTCGTTAAGATTCGACCGGAGATTTTGATGAGCTTGAATTTGGTTCCCTAAAATCGCGTTGGTGAAAATAATCTCTAATCAATGGAATATATATATATATATATATATATATATATATATATATATAGAGAGAGAGAGAGAGAGAGAGAGAGAAAATTAATTATCTTGTGAAATTTAGAAACTTTTGTAGGCCATTGATATTAGTTATTTAACCGCTGTAGATGAGTAGAATTATATGCATTTATGTATTTTTTTATTGCATTATTTGTTAAATATCTTAGCGGCCAGAACGTCATGAATAATATGAATACTTGATGAAATTAATTAATAATACAATTGGTTTTTAGATTTCACTATTAAGGGTGTTTCCACCCTAGTCAATCCCTATATATATATATAATATGTATGATTGTTTTTTATGAAATGAAAGAGGTTAGCCTATGTGAAACTAAATAATGTAATCAGTTCAATTGATTAAGGAAAGATAAATGAATTCATTTTTGTGTAAAAATGGATCACCCAAATATCTCAATTGATTAACTGGGAAATTTCTTGAAAAGAAACTTCGAAATTTATAACTTTTTTGAGCCAAGTGGTTCCCATCATAACTACATTTCACGCTTTTGAGCGCCGAAACAGTGATTCTCAAGTTTTACCCCATGCACCAAAAGCCACATACATACACCCAACGTTGTGATATATATTTATAACAAGTTCAAAACATTTTAAATAAATATTGGCATGCATTAATTAGTGATGATCGGTGTCGGAAGCAGAACATTTACTCAGGAGGGTCTGGAGCTAAAAAATTATGGAGGTCGGACAATTATATCACTAGTAGAATAAACATCAAAGACTTCGGTACGTCTCAATTCGGTAATATATATTAGCAAAGTAAAAACAAACAACTTCTCTTTTCAATTTACTGAAGTAAAAAACTCACATGAAACATTAAAGTAGTGCAACAGAAAAGCAATTTAGTTAGAAATTTTAAGTTACAAAGACTTCACTAATTTGATAATTACTGAAGTAAAAAGTGTGAAATTTTATTTTTTACCAAAAAATTTTTACAATAGCGAAGTGTATGTCTTGAAACGGGAATTAATATTTTGAGGTTCAATTTTTTTCATTTGAGCTCCAAAAAACACTTAGCTCATTTTTTTTTTTTGGAAACCAAAACGTTACTTTAGTAAATGGTATTTCAAAATTTGAAATATTTTGTTTCATCTTGCTTTAATTTGATTTTAGGGATTTAAATTCTGCTATTCTAGTCGATTAATCTGATGTGTTGATTAATTTTTGAATTTTGCAGCCATTTGTCGTCTTAGGCTATGTTCTTTTGGATTGAATGAATTTGAACTTAACTGAATAGAACTGATCGAATCAAGAATGGATACGAATCGAATCGAACTAAATCGAATCTGAATGGACTGGACTCGAATCGAAATATATATTAAGGGTAAATAATAATAATAATAATAATGATAAATAATAATAATAATAATAATAATAATCAACAACAACAACGATAATAGTAATATTATATTAGTAATAATAACAATAATAATAATTAAGATTAATAATAAGAAGAAGAAGAAGAGAATCGAATCGAATCCGAATTGAATGGGCCTGGAATCAATGAATGGACTGAATCAATTGAAATGAAATGGAATCAAATCGAATCAAAAAATCAAAAATAAGTCCAAAAAAACAGGTCTTAGTTACAAATTAACTTTCTTTAGCACATCTCTTCAAATCTCTCGTTTCTTCTCTCTCACTCTCTCACCTCCGATCTCGGCTCCTCTCTCCCCCCCTCTTCTGCTCTCTTCTCTCTATCTTTCATTCTCAAAAACTCACACACTCACACACTCGTACACACATTATCAGGGAATAGAGATTAAATCATCTTCTCTCTCTCTCTATCTCCCTCTCTCTTGCCCAGCTCGCCTCAAATCATGTCTCTCGCCTGAGTTCTGAAAAATCTCGCCCGCGACCCGCAAGACACCGCCGACAGAACACCAGCGGTGACCATGCCCCCAATCGGAGTGGTGGTTGTACTCCGTGACTCAACAATTCCATTCGGGCTCCCCAAGACTCATAACCGACTCCCGCGACAGACGGAAAAAGGAGCCCTAGTTTTGGAGTTGGTGGAATTTAGCAGCGATGGCAGTAGGCTGAGGGGTGAAGTTATCACGGCCGAAGAAGTCACAGGTTTGATTGTTTAAATCTGAACCTTACTGTTTTCTGTTTTTCTGATTTGGATTTTGGGTTCTAAAAATGGAATTTCTGAAATTAGGTTTTGTTATTCTGAAAATATAGTGTATTAATGTGTGTGTGTGTGTGTGTTTGTGTTCTGGTGTAGTGATTAAGATGGAACTGATATGGCTGGGAACAGAAGAATTTCGCCGGCGAAGGGCTTCTTCTCCGTTAGAATAATTAGAATAATTTAAGATAATGAGAAAACTGGTGATACACGACTATGTTAAAAGAGTTCTAGCATGTGTGGAGATATGATTGATTTTCTTGAAACAGCATTGTGATTTCAACGTTTTTGTCACCACTGTTTTGAGAAAAGTATAACTTCTGATGTTGTTATGCATATTGCATATAGGAGTTGGTGCCAGTACTTGTCATTCTAATAAATATCTGCTTTGAATGATCCAATGGACGGTGTCTAAGTGCATGCAAGTTTCAATAGAGGAAGGAGAGGCCAAAGCTCGTGATCTGAATGTCATGTTTATTGAAACTAGTGCTAAAGCTGGCTTCAATATAAAGGTACCACACTGCAATTTTCATCCTTCGATCGTTCAGATGATACAATCATCAGTTTCTACAATCTTCATTATATATATGTTGGACAACACATATGCTTCGTGAATTTTTTAGATGTCTAAAGCAGCCTCATTTTACCTGGGTGCTTACATTGTTGTTGTGCCTCTTCTACAGATACACTCGAGGGATAATTACGAATATTACCCCTGACTTTTGGCTCAATTATAAAAGTGTCCAATTATCTTTCCAAATTGTAAATTTGCTTCTACTTTATAAACTGCACCTATTGATGGGGTAATATAGTTGTAAACAATTACAAACCTCTCTGTCTTGTTGCCATGGCAAGGTGCTTTCAAACTAAGTTTTCATATAAAATTATTGATTTGCTCCAGTATTCTTCTTACTTATGATGGTTTTGACAATAGATGAGATGTAGGCACTTGAGGATATGGATTATAGTAGGGTCCCTGATCATCTGGGTTCAGGACAGCACAAAAAGGTTATGGGTTCTTCCAAATCCCATCTACATTTTTATCACTACCTTAAATTTAATCAAACCTAAGACAATGTGGATTTCTTATGGGGCAATATGAACTTCTTTTGGGGCAATGTGGACTTTTTTTTTGGGGGAGGTGTTTCAAAGTAACACACCGGGCATGTGTAGGTGTTGGTTTACTATGGGTGTATACTTTATATTAATGATATGAAGTATTGTGCATGTTGGGGGGGAAGAGATGATGTTTGAGGAAGAAAACAATAATAAATGTCTGATTTTATTTTTAGGAAGGAAAATAGAGTCGAAGGTAATATCACCAAACATATCTTAAGTTCCCATCTGCTTGTCCCAGAAGAATCATGGACCATCTTTTGCTAATTTTCTATACTTTGGACATATAGAGAAACATATTTATTTGTTGAAGTTTTTATATTAGGTAAACTATTTGGCAACCATTGAAATCAGGACTCGATCATGAAGTATTGTTGGTCTTTGTTCAATCACATGGTATCTTTTTAAGTAGCAAGTCGTTTAATATTTTAGTTTGATTCCTCTTCAAAACTCTGAATGTCCTCTACAATTTCTTAAATTGTTTCTTTAAAATTTTTCAAAGTAGTGATTCAGTGAAGTACACTTCTCTATATGACAGTTTATAATTCTATATTCTTTACAATGTATATTATCTTGAGTTACAAACATAGTAGAACTGAACTCCAATACTAATATCTTCATATGACTTATGTTTCAGTACTTCATTGTCCTTATTTGTTGTTTGTGTTATATGATAAACAGAAGTTACGACCTCATTACTTAATCTGTATTTGTGAAGGAATCGTTACCTGGTTGTAAAGGGATTTGGACTGTCTACTACAAGAATTTACGTAGTGATTACTCAAAAACGGCAACTGGTGAAGATGAATATCATGCGTACTTGATTATTAGTTTGGAAAACCGTTCGATGGTATGCCATTATAAACTTTTTCTGTTGATAAGATGACAACATTGGGAAAAATGATACTGTTAATTGAGTAGAACTTTTATTATCCTGAACGTGTGGTCTGCTTTTGTGCTACAGGTACTGCAAACAACTAGTAATCTTGAGGAGGTAACTGAAAATGTTGACTATTACGTCTAGGGAAGTAATATGTTTGAGTAGAAGTTATTTTTGACTATTTGATAATGTTGTAGTATGTGTGTGTTACGACACGTTATGCTAATATGTTTTAGTTGGTAATATAATTTTCGCTTTCAGGCAAAACCTTGTAATTTCTTTACTGGGGAAGAAGATTTGTTAAACCAACAACAAAGTGATTATGTGGATTTGTTTGCTTCACGTGCCGATGTTGAAGATTTGAAGAAGAAAGTTGATAAGTATGATCGTCTGATGAAAAGCAATGATGGGCTGAAGAGAGACTTGGTCATTTTGAAGTATATGATCTTTTTTAATCATTTTGTCCTATTTGTGGTGTTCATGATGAAATAGATAGAATTTTATTAGACATTCTTTGTTTGTTATGATATGTATTTGGTTTTGAATTGGTTGGAACGCATGTTATTTTTTTAGATGGGATGATATGAAATTATTGGTTCTTATATTATTGAGTTCTTGTGATTGATGGTTAGTTATAGGTGAATGTAGATTTTGGCAATGAATTTTAAATTGAAATGTGAAATACTAATATATATTACTGCAGAAAATACTAATATATATTATACAATAATTGAAGTAAAAAGTTTCTATTTACCAGTTATAAAATAACCAAAGTTAAAGGTATTCTTTTACTTCACTTATCCCCATATTTGGATCATAATTAGAAAAAAAACCGAGATAGACTTCGCATAGGATATTAGACTTCGCATAAAAAGCAAAGTCTAAAGTATACATTTTACTACACGAACATAGACTTCAGTAATTATAACATTTTTACTTCAGATATTATCCGAAGTCTTTGATGTTTATTCTTATAGTGTATATATAGCTTCCTCTATTTTATAGGGGATTTTCCATCCGCAGTAGGGGTCCGTGGACCCCTTGAACCCCCCTCCGTCCGCCACTGGTGATGATCCGCCACTGGTGATGATTATTTTAGAATGAATCCATAGTAAATGCTGTTAGTCTATTTATTATTTAGTGGCAAGCTTTAATAATAACATGTTTTGTTTTAAAGACATATTTGTGGAAATTATTTAGGAAAATCATCCACTCATTTTCAGTACAAAACATTCTTAATCGTGAGATTGATTGGAAACAGATTGGTGTTGTGTCAATCAATAAGTTTTGTTTTTCATCTGCATCAAAAATTTGATTAATCACTACAAGAATTTTTTGAAATTAGCTACGAACAATTAACTAGCTAATTTGTAGCACAAATATACTTTTATCAATTAATCATTACATTCGCTACTCTCCGTCCCACATTCCAAAATCGTACTTTAGCCGACTAATTTGTGGGATAAACACCAAAGTCGTCAGTTACAAAGCCCAAGGCCGTCGGCTAAACTTCCATAGGTCATCTGTCGGCTAAAGTTTAGCTGACGGCCACGATGCCTTGTTGTTCGCTAAAGTTGCCGTTTTACTCGACGACAACAATGTTGTCTGTTAAACTTAACCGACGAACAAGATGCTGGTCGGCTAAAGCTAAAGACGTTAGCCGACAATAGATTTGTCGTCAACTAAAGTCTTCATTTGAGCTGACAAACGTTGCCAGCTAAAACTGAATGTTATTGGAGAAGTTACTATAGATGAAGACTTATGCATATGTTGTCGGCTAATGTATATTTTTCTGCAAAAAACTAAATTTCAGATTTTGGAATTCACAAAATTTATTTTCCTAAACCTGCGAATTTTCAATGGACAACAATACAATATACAGCGGTAGCTATCAATAATGACAAATGCAACCCACATCAACGTATAGCGTCAATAACTAGTATCAGTAAAATTATACATAAGAAACACAATTACACAAATATTATAAAATACAACCAATATCACATATGCTAACACTAAAAAAAAAAACAGTTTTTACCGACGTCAAACGCCGTTGGTAAAACAAAAAATGGCATCGGTAAAAAATGCAGTTATAACGTCAACAAAACCACCATATACACCAACATTAATAAATATAATTATAAAAAACAAATATTTAATGTAAATATATAAAGAGTTCTAAAAAAACACAACAGCATTGTAAGACCCTTAAATAAACTACAATCCACTACCAATCTATAAAGTTCTTATTACTACCATCTCGCATGTCCTCGTCTTGAGACTGTGACGATGAGGCAATAATCTGTAAATTAAAGCACACAGGTGGTAGTGACAGAGGTGCTTGAAGTCCCGACTGACTCATTGTGTGACTCAATATACTGTATCATAGCCTACTGATGGGACATAATGGCCCACTATGTAACACCCCGAGATATTCGGAATAATTACAGCGCCGTAAACCCTTTAGATAAGGATTTACAAGGCTAAATTTAAAAGGAGTGTAAGAATAATCCAATCGAACAACTGAAGTTCAAATACAGATTTGATTCAACCGATCAAATGAGTTAACTTAAACAACCATATCGAAATGACCTTATTAAATACAGACGTACTCGAGTACTAAACGAACCAAGAAGACAAATCACAATAACAATAACATCAACCACATCACTGAGCCATTTCATCGTCACAGCCGATGCTGTGGTTGCCTCCCCGCTCCTCGGCTACCTGAACATCAAAACAATGTCCACCCCCGAAGGGGTTAGCAAAACAATGCTAGTACAAGTATCATCATACAATAAATCATCAATGCATCATAAAACATGCAAAACGTACTTCCGCCACGGGAATCCAACGATGCGAATCCTCACGATTCCATCAACACAATACAGGGTAATCCAGCGATCCAGCGCCCTTGGTATAGATCCCCATGATCATCCCGTCGGACCAACGCATGGTGGAAAACCCGTCCAGCGATCCAGCGCCCTCAGCATAGATCCCCATGATGATCCCATCGGACCAATGCATGGTGGACATTCGATCCAGCGCCCTCAGCATAGATCCTCATGATCCCCTCGGATCATTTATACCATAAATCAATCAACTATGCATACACATATGCATTTCAATATGTTCATCAATACGAACAAATAACAACGAATATCACGAGAATTTTCAGAAATACATCTCATATTCAACAATATGAACAAAACCACAAGCATGATCAAAGTTTCAATATAAATTGAACTCGACATATGATACTTGCCTCGAAAATGGCAAGGACGAAACACTTCAATGATCTCGACACACTCGAAGGCCGCCTCCTTCGATCAACGTAACAAGCCCGAACCTTAACAAAAGGAATGATATACAAATCATCTCAAGTCGAACGATGGCCTAACAATTTGGTCTACGGCCGAAAAGCTCAAAATAAACAATCTGTCTGGACTGCTTAGCGTGCGCTACGTACTCTACGTAACGTGCGCTAAGCCGGCTTGTTAGCGTACGCTATCGTGTAAGACTAGTGTGCGCTAGCCATGAACTGACAGTTTGAACCGGCTGATACATAACGCACGCTACGTACGTATTGTGCGTTAACTGAACCCCAATAGCGCACGTTAACTCACATATGTTAGTGTGCGCTAATCTTGCATGGCAGAATACTGCTAACGGAAAAACTGGGTTGAAAGGTGGTGAATTTCATGAACTCTATGGTGATAATACAAATTACCCTCGGGCATATCATGCTAATAAGGTTTGTGGAAGTTCTATGATTATGAGATACAAATATACGGATAATTATCTCAACATCATAACTCATCCAAGATCTTCAAGAAATATTCTAAGTTCCGATTATTCCAAGTCTCAAAACATATGATTCCTTACGTAAAACATACGAACTAAGTAATCTTCATATACTGGTCGATTGGTTTTGAAGATACATAACATGCTCAGGAATCCACATACTAAAAGGTTCAATGGATCATACGATGAATAAGTGTCGAAACGTCGAAAATATCCTTCTAACACAAGATGTACGACTAATAACGAATCTAACTGACTAGATGAACATGATCAACATCCTTTAGAATACTACTAGTATTGGTGAAGAATCACCTACCTCAAGGTAGTGAAGAACACGGAGGAAAATTGAAGCAATCCAACACCGAAAGCTTGAACACCAATCTCCAATGATATACGATCTTCAATCACGAACTAGGATGTTGATATGAAGTGTTTAGGATGAAGGAAGTTATGTTCTAAGTGTAAGAATTCGGGTAAAGGGAGAAGAAAGAACTGAAATCACGAATAGGATGCTGTCCTATTTATAAGAAATGGCTATTAGCGCGCGCTAGACCCTGCTCGTAGCGTGCGCTAACGGCTCACTGACTTAACTGTACTCCGCACTTAGCGTGCGCTACGCATATACCTGTAGCGTGCGCTAAGGCGTTGACTCGGCTTTTCCCGAAAGCCGTCCAGGTACATCCCGACACGATCCGACAGGGGTCTCCCGGCCAGATCTCACCTACCGCACGTCTCAATCAAATTGACCACGCATAGCGTGCGCTAATGACCCTCAGTAGCGTGTGCTATGAATCCATGTTAGCGCACGCTAAACATAGCAGATAGCGTGCGCTACATGCGCAGAATTACAATCTTTAAATCACAAACACGAAATTATACGCTCGACAACATCGGATTATGAAATACGGAGAATAGTACTCAGACAAAAGTACAATCATTACAATATCACAAGTTCCAATTACATAACAGAAATCTCGGGTATTACATCCTTCCTCCCTAAAAAGAAGTTTCGTCCCGAAACTTAAGATGAAAACAACTCCGGATATCTAGTCTTCATACTGTCCTCCGTTTCCCAAGTGGCCTCTTCGACTCCATGTCGTGACCATTGTACTTTAACCATGTGTATTGGTTTATTCCTCAATTATTTGATCCGGCTCTCAAGTATCCTGATTGGTCTTTCTTCGAAGGTGCCATCATTAGCTATCTCGATCTCGTCGAAATCAATGACGTGACTGAGGTCCGGTACATACTTCCGCAATTGGGATACGTGAAACACATTGTGAACGTGACTCAGCGATGGCGGTAAGGCCAACCTGTATGCTAAATCTCCAACTCTCTCGAGGATCTCAAATGGTCCGATATATCTCGGACTAAGCTTGCCTCTCCTCCCAAAACGGAAAATCCCTCGTGTAGGAGACACCTTTAATAGTACATGGTCTCCAGCGTCGAACTCTAGAGGGCGACGACGTACATCTGCATAAGACTTCTGTCGACTCTGGGCAGTCAACAGTCTCTCTCGAATCAAGGCTATCTTCTCTTGAGTCTGAATAATCAATTCCGGTTCCGTCCCGATCAAATCCGAAGAATCATCCCAACATAGGGGTGATCGGCACCTTCTCCCGTACAAAGCTTCAAATGGTGCCATCTTAATTGAAGCATGCCAACTATTATTGTAGGTAAACTCAACTAATGGCAAATGAACTTCCCAATCAGTTGACCAATCCAAAGCACAGGCTCTAAGCATGTCTTCTACAGTTTGAATAGTCCTTTCGGACTGACCGTCCGTTTGGGGATGATAAGATGTGCTAAAGTTGAGCTCAGTCCCCAGAGCCCTGTGAACTGCTTTCCAGAAGTGTGACACGAAGCGACCATCTCGATCCGAAATAATGGTCCTCGGCGTCCCATGCAATCTGACTATATCCGCAATAAATACTTGTGCCAATCTCTCGGGTCCCCATGTATCTTTAATTCCCAGGAAATGAGCCGACTTGGTAAGTCGATCAACTACAACCCAAATCATGTTCATTCCCGTTCTAGTCCTTGGCATACTAGTGATGAAATCCATCGAGATGTCCTCCCACTTCCATTCAGGGATCGGAAGCGGCTTTAACATTCGTGGTCGCCGATGTTCAATCTTAACTTTCGACAAGTCAAACACTTCGAAACGTACTCTGCTACGTCCTTCTTCATATTCCCCCACCAGAAGTTTTGCTTTAAATCTTTATACATCTTACTGCTGCCTGGGTGAATAGAATAGGGCGCGCTATGAGCTTCCTTTAAAATTGTCCGTCTCAAATCATCATCCTCGGGAACGCAAAGTCGTCTCTGAAATCTCAGAACTCCATCGTCTTGTATTACGAATCCTGGGGCTTTTCCCTTCTTTACTTCATCACATAATCGAAGGATCAGAGAATCGTTCAATTGTTTAGACTTGATCTCCTCGACTAGTGATGAAGTCAGTTCCATCACATAAAGTTGCCCTTGGATTCTTGATGCCCATACTTCAATCCCTTCGCGGATCAGTTCTCGTTGAATATTGGTTTGGAACGTAAGTGCTTCCAACACTCGAAGAGAAACAGGTTTACGGCTCAAAGCATCGGCTACTACGTTTGCTTTCCCCGGATGATAGAGAATCTCCAAGTCGTAGTCCTTGATCAATTCCAGCCACCTTCTCTGTCTCATGTTTAATTCTCTCTGACTGAAGATGTACTTGAGGCTCTTATGATCTGTAAATATCTGACAATGAGTGCCGTACAAATAATGTCGCCAAATTTTCAAGGCAAAGACCACAGCTGCTAGCTCCAGATCATGAGTAGGGTAATTAATCTCGTACGGTTTCAATTGCCGAGAAGCATAAGCAATCACTTTATCCTTCTGAATCAACACACAACCCAAACCCTGATTTGAAGCGTCGCTGTATACCATGAATCCATCAGTTCCCTCTGGCAGCGCTAATATAGGTGATGTTGTCAGTCTCCTCTTAAGTTCGTCAAAACCAGCCTGGCACTTCTCATTCCACGTGAACTTTTGAGTTTTCTGTAACAGCTGAGTGAGCGGACGAGCAATTTTGGAAAATCCCTCTACAAAGCGGTGATAATATCCAGCAAGTCCTAAGAAGCTTCGGACTTCTTTCACGTTTTTAGGAGCTTCCCAATCCAAGATTGCTTCGACTTTCTTCGGGTCCACCTGAACTCCATCGGCTGATATCACATGCCCAAGGAAGGTTACTTCCTTAAGCCAGAACTCGCATTTTGAAAATTTTGCATACAGCTGTTCCTTCCTCAAGGTGCTCAAAACCACACGTAAATGTTCAGCATGTTCCTCTGCGTCCCTCGAATATATCAGGATGTCGTTAATGAAGACGACCACAAATTTATCCAAGTATTCCAAGAATACCCGATTCATCAATTGCATGAATACCGCAGGAGAATTGGTAAGTCCAAACGACATTACTATAAATTCATAATGCCCGTACCGGGATCTGAAAGCAGATTTCGGTATATCCGACTCCTCAATTCTCAACTGGTGGTATCCCGATCGCAAGTCAATCTTCGAGAATACCCTTGCCCCTTGCAGTTGATCAAACAAGTCGTCGATCCGAGGTATAGGATACTTATTCTTGATCGTCATCTTGTTGAGCTCCCTGTAATCAATACACAGTCGGAGGGATCCGTCTTTCTTCCGGACAAAGAGAACGGGCGCTCCCCAAGGAGAAACACTAGGTTGGATATAGCCCATACATGTAATTCCTCCAGTTGCTTCTTGAGTTCATACATCTCGGTTGGCGCCATGCGGTATGGTGCTCTGGAAATAGGAGCTGCTTCAGGCTCTAATTCGATAGTGAATTCCACTCCCCTCTGCGGAGGTAACCCAGGTAGTTCGTCAGGAAATACATCTGAGAACTCATTCACAACTGAAATAGACGAGAGCTCTACTCCTTCCTCTTTCCTCATGGCATAACACTAAAGTCCGTGACATCCCTGCTTCAGTAATTTCACGGCTTTCATTGCCTTGATCAATTTTCCCAAGCTTCCCGGTCTCCATCCTCGGAATAAGTGCTCAGCTCCGTCATCAGCAATGATGGAAATGACTCTCTCTCGGTAATTCAGAACAGCTCCATAACGGTTGAGCCAATCATCTCCGAGAATTAAATCGTCACCGTAGATGTCAACTACAATGAGATTCGATGGCCACTCTCTTCCTTCTATAGATACTGGGAAATCCCTAGCTTCTAGGGTTCCCACAATTTTCTCTCCGCTCGGTAATCCCACAACATAAGGTTCACAATTATACAAGCACGAGATTTTCAAACGATTAACACAGTTCAAAGATATAAAAGAATGCGTAGCTCCCGAATCGAACAAGACACTAACTGGTTGCAAAAGGATCTGAATCGTACCTGATGCAACAGCTGTGTTCTGATCATCAGATTTCCTCATTTCGTACAGGCGCGGAGGAACGGACCCAGCACTGGATGTCTCTCTCTTCCCAACGTTCTGCTGCTGAAATCCACTCTGCTGCGTCTGGTTCACACTCGTCTCCTTCGGAACTGGAGCTGGAGTGCGAGTACCAAAAGATCGGGTCGCATTCCCACAAAATGTTGTGCGATGTCCTTCCTGTCCACACTCGAAACAGGTCACAGCAGGCGCGAAACAATCACGTCGAACATGTCCCGCTTTTCCACAGTTGTAACATTTCTTCCCTGCGTCTGAAACAGTTGGTGCTGCCCGGAACTTCTTTCCACCTCGAGAAGGATGCGGAGGTCTCCTGGATGAATGAAAAGAGGACTGACCCCTGCGAGGTCCGCTACTCTTATCCTCCGTGAAGTTGCCAGACACCTTCTGTTTCTTTGCTTATCGCTTTCTCTCTGCCGCCTCCTTCATATCATAGGCCAACGCCTTGTCCACGATCTTTGCCGCAAAGTGGTACATTCAAATCCGGACATATCTTGCTGAATTTCGGCTTCATTCGCATGTCAAAATGAAAAATCTTCTCCGCCTCGGTCGACCAAGTGGCGTACATAAGTCGATTGGTGATTAAAAGTCTTAATCACGTCCGTCACGAATACTTCGAATTTTGTGATGAGAAAAACTCCCGAACTCGGGCTTCTCTAAGAGGCGAGGACAATCTGCGCCTCCATCATTAATTTGAATTCCGTCCGATCAACATTGTGCTCCTCGGCCGAATGGCCTCCCACCGGTCGAAAGCCTCCCGGTCAAAAGATCTTGGGCGGCGGAACCTTCCTATCGTTGGGACAGTTAATCCCATAAAAATCTTCTCTAATTCTTTCACCGGTGATCCCAAGAAAGCGTCTCGGCGAGCCGTCAAATTTCGAGGGTGCAATTTAATCACTTGTAAGCCATCTATCTCCTAGATTTTCCACGTTATGTTCTTTGTCCCATCGCCGTCGCATGCGATCCACAACTTGAGCAAAGCTGGTTTATCTGGGCAACCACTGTGAAGCACTCCCGCACGTTAGGATCTGCATTATTATTTGCCGATCCTGCCGTCCCCGGAATGGGAATCCGTTCGACTAGCGGTTATCTCTGGGGTAGATACCGACTCTTCTTGCCTCGCATTTCCACGTCCGCGTCCACGACCTCCTCTCAACATACTGTAAACATAAATACTCAATATCCAGGACAAACTTTCTCAAAGTACATCCATCAATGTTTACAAGACATGAATTAAATAAAAACGGTAGTATTCGAGATTAGGAAACTTACAACCACGGTCCACACGACGATGCTGGCTCAGCAGTGATGTTACGAACGACCAATAATCAAATAACGTAAACAGACCCAACTAACCCGACTGCCAAGATATCCATGAATCTTAGCTCCGATACCATAATCTGTAACACCCCGAGATATTCGGAATAATTACAGCGCCGTAAACCCTTTAGATAAGGATTTACAAGGCTAAATTTAAAAGGAGTGTAAGAATAATCCAATCGAACAACTGAAGTTCAAATACAGATTTGATTCAACCGATCAAATGAGTTAACTTATACAACCATATCGAAATGACCTTATTAAATACAGACGTACTCGAGTACTAAACGAACCAAGAAGACAAATCACAATAACAATAACATCAACCACATCACTGAGCCATTTCATCGTCTCCGTCTTGTGGTTGCCTCCCGCTCCTCGTCTACGAACATCAAAACAATGTCCACCCCCGAAGGGGTTAGCAAAACAATGCTAGTACAAGTATCATCATACAATAAATCATCAATGCATCATAAAACATGCAAAACGGACTTCCGCCACCGGAATCCAACGATGCGAATCCTCACGATTCCATCAACACAATACAGGGTAATCCAGCGATCCAGCGCCCTAGGAATAGATCCCCATGATGATCCCGTCGGACCAACGCATGGTGGACAAACCGTCCAGCGAGCCGGCGCCCTCGGATAGATCCCCATGATGATCCCGTCGGACCAACGCATGGTGGACATTCGATCCAGCGCCCTCAGCATAGATCCTCATGATCCCCTCGGATCATTTATACCATAAATCAATCAACTATGCATACACATATGCATTTCAATATGTTCATCAATACGAACAAATAACAACGAATATCACGAGAATTTTCAGAAATACATCTCATATTCAACAATATGAACAAAACCACAAGCATGATCAAAGTTTCAATATAAATTGAACTCGACATATGATACTTGCCTCGAAAATGGCAAGGACGAAACACTTCAATGATCTCGACACACTCGAAGGCCGCCTCCTTCGATCAACGTAACAAGCCCGAACCTTAACAAAAGGAATGATATACAAATCATCTCAAGTCGAACGATGGCCTAACAATTCGGTCTACGGCCAAAAAGCTCAAAATAAACAATCTGCCTGGACTGCTTAGCGTGCGCTACGTACTCTACGTAACGTGCGCTAAGCCGGCTTGTTAGCATACGCTATCGTGTAAGACTAGCGTGCGCTAGCCACAAACTGACAGTTTGAACCGGCTGATACATAACGCACGCTACGTACGTATTGTGCGTTAACTGAACCCTGATAGCGCACGTTAACTCACATATGTTAGCATGCGCTAATCTTGCATGGCAGAATACTGCTAACGGAAAAATTGGGTTGAAAGGTGGTGAATTTCATGAACTCTATGGTGATAATACAAATTACCCTCGGGCATATCATGCTAATAAGGTTTGTGGAAGTTCTATGATTATGAGATACAAATATACGGATAATTATCTCAACATCATAACTCATCCAAGATCTTCAAGAAATATTCTAAGTTCCGATTATTCCAAGTCTCAAAACATATGATTCCTTATGTAAAACATACGAACTAAGTAATCTTCATATACTGGTCGATTGGTTTTGAAGATACATAACATGCTCAGGAATCCACATACTAAAAGGTTCAATGGATCATACGATGAATAAGTGTCGAAACGTCGAAAATATCCTTCTAACACAAGATGTACGACTAATAACGAATCTAACTGACGAGATGAACATGATCAACATCCTTTAGAACACTACTAGTATTGGTGAAGAATCACCTACCTCAAGGTAGTGAAGAACACGGAGGAAAATTGAAGCAATCCAACACCGAAAGCTTGAACACCAATCTCCAATGATATACGATCTTCAATCACGAACTAGGATGTTGATATGAAGTGTTTAGGATGAAGGAAGTTATGTTCTAAGTGTAAGAATTCGGGTAAAGGGAGAAGAAAGAACTGAAATCACGAATAGGATCTTTGTCTATTTATAAGAAATGGCTATTAGCGCGCGCTAGACCATGCTCGTAGCGTGCGCTAACGGCTCACTGACTTAACTGTACTCAGCACTTAGCGTGCGCTACGCATATACCTGTAGCGTGCGCTAAGGCGTTGACTCGGATTTTCCCGAAAGCCGTCCAGGTACATCCCGACACGATCCGACAGGGGTCCCCCGGCCAGATCTCACCTACCGCACGTCTCAATCAAATTGACCACGCATAGCGTGCGCTAATGACCCTCAGTAGCGTGCGCTATGAATCCATGTTAGCGCACGCTAAACATAGCAGATAGCGTGCGCTACATGCGCAGAATTACAATCTTTAAATCACAAACACGAAATTATACGCTTGACAACATCGGATTATGAAATACGGAGAATAGTACTCAGACAAAAGTACAATCATTATAATATCACAAGTTCCAATTACATAACAGAAATCTCGGGTATTACACTCTACTGATCCAACATGACTGGTTGTGAAGCCCTCTGCTCTTCATATAACTCCTGATACTGGTCTTGAGCATTTCTTTGCTCCTTAGATCGGATCTCCCTCTTCGCCCTCAACTGCTCCTCTAGAAAGGCATTATAGTGTCGCCCTTTTGACTGCATTGAAATCATAGGGTATATTTTAACAATGTTTGACTTTCTGCTCCTATCATTGGCTTGCAAAAACTTACTCCCATTAGAAGTGTAAATAGTACCCCACATCATAGCCTTGACATAGAGATCGGTCTAATCGATCTCGCTAATTTCTAAATCGAGGCCGCTCTTGGCTAAATCCAGATTCTGCTCCCTTTCAATTTATGTCATAATCCTATGAGACTCCTCCCTTGCTTTTCCTAAGTAACAAGAAAACAAATAACTCAATATTGATGAAGGATAGAGAAAAATATATATATTTAAATAATAAAAAATATTAAAAGGTTTTAAGAAATAATTATGACTTACATGATTATCAATATGACTCAGATATGCTTTCTGTAACACCCCAAACTAGGCGGCTATTACAATGCCGTGGACCCCCAACTGGGACCCACCAGGCGAATTAAAATTAATAAATTAAATAATATAACTGTAGTACCAAACCACATTATATTACCAATTACTCCGATGAGGAGTTTCATGTACAGTACACCCAAGAATACAGAAGACATATATATTTCATATGGAGATGAAATATACAACACTGAATAAAATAAACATCCAAACGGAAACTGCAGCGGAAAATACATATGAAGAAAGATATGAATAACTGAAAGGACTCGGGCCCCATACTAGTATCACTGGGACTCCTCTCCATCAATGTTCTCTTTCCGTGCCTTTGCCTTGCCATGACCTGAAAATAACATCTCCAACGGGGTCAGTTACACAGAACAACAATCCTCAAGAGTCGAACAAATACAATAATCACATGATTTAATTATGAAATGAGGTATGAAGGAGGGGCATCATAGTACGCCCGAATGGGATGTGCAAGTGTACAAGTATGCCGAGTGCCCGGAGTCCCGCATAAACACCCGCAAAACTTGGCCTAATTAGTCTCACGGAGGCACGTTACTGTGTGCACAGTCCAATGTGTCTGGATACCCGCATATACACAATGACCTTAATGTGCCCGACTAAAAATTCCACACATATACCACCCGGTAACGCAATACAATCCCGAAAGGTCACAAGGACAATAGTAACCATGATGAATAAGGATAAGTATAAATCCGACAAGGACCAAGAATGACTCACCGAGGTGAAATAATGGCGCAATGAATGATGGCTCAAATGAAATGATTGGAACCGTTGTTCCTCATGAATCGAATGATTAGTTTGATAATTACAAGTCTCAACATGATTGATATATTATGCATGAATTATACGTATGAATGAACAACAACGAAAGGAATGATTATCCTTTTAACTGAGTAAGAATTAACTTACCTCAATACCGGTGAAGAAATATCCTTCCCCGAACAAACATCCTTAATGGAATTATTAGTCGCTCGACAACCTTGAATAACACAATTACCAACAATTCACTTAATATACGAATCAAGCATAATCACAACCAACTCAAAGGGTCGATACAACAATCCAACTTATTGGGGTAATCTAACAAACACGTTGTAAACAACCTTCAATTGTTTACAATCAATCTCGATTATATCGATACCACGCCTGAGTGATTCAATCCAACAAAACATCATCAATACAATCAATAATCCAATAGGAATACTCCAATCGAGATTACGACAACATCTAGTCGAAACCCCAAAATTCCAAAGTCAACACTCAATGTGTTCTTGAACAATTCCCCAAATACTCAACAAATTCGAACAAAATACACCAATAAATCCATAGGAACACATGTATCCAAGATAGATAATCCATATTCAATATATTCCAACATAATAGCAAGCTAACTCGAAGAGATCGGAAGAAAAACACTCAAATCCCAACATTGTAGATTCAAGAAAAGTTTACCTTGATTTGGTGTGGTGGAGAAGGTTAAATGTTGATTAATCTGAACTAGGAGCTTGAAGATGATGCTAAATGATTGCAGCTCGAAGAACTCTTCACGAATTGCCCAAAATCGCCCGGAATGAAGGAGAAATGAAGAGTGAAGTGTCCTATTTATACTCAACCCAGCTTAGCGTGCGCTATCTCCTGCGATTAGCATGCGCTAGCGGGTTCACCGGGTCGTCCAGTGAACTCTGTCTACCGCGTTAGCGTGCGCTATATACTTGGTAGCGTGCGCTAACACCTTCCTCTTAGCGTGCGTTAACCGAATGTTAGCGTGCGCTACCTAATAGTTGGTGCCCAGTAACTGGAGTCCAGAACCTACTGTCCTCTGCCCTACTAGCCTTAGCGTGTGTTACACTGGTAACTTAGCGTGCGCTACTAACACAGTTAACGTGCGCTACCCTCACACATAGCGTGCGCTAAGAAATTCCAATTCAGTCCAGTACCAACTGGACTGGCTGCCATAATTACACGAGTAGCGGCGCTAATGAAGGCCGATAGTGTGCGCTGCTGATATAACTAGCGTGCTATTTTCCACTCATAGCATGTGCTACGAATACTCCGATTCAGTCCAGTGTCTTCTGGAATGTCTGCCTCAATTGCACTAGCGTGCGCTAATGCTGAACGATAGCGTGCGCTACCAGTACTCAATTAGCGTGCGCTAAAAAGAGTATGTAGCGTGCGCTACTCTTCACACACAGGATGCCAACAACGATGATAATGATAGTGTTCTCGACTTGAATCGCAACAGGGTTGGATGACGAATGATAACTGATATACAATTCAAAACTACGCCGAACGGTGAAACACAAGAAATGAATATGAATGATGAATGATTATTAATGAGTGAAAATTACTGAGTGATAATTATTGAATGATAATAAATGAATTTACAACCGGGTATTGCACTTTCTGAGACACATTTATAAACGGATTGTCTAGTGAGACTGAAAAAGCAGCCTCATGCTAAACTTTCACTAATGCCCGTGATCCTAAATTGTGATGCTCTGTCAAACCAGCATGATTAGCTGTTGCTACTCACCTACAAAGAGAAACGTGTCAAATTGTAAATAAATTATTTTAGCATTAAATATAAGATTTATTTGATAATAAACAACAATCACCACATGTAAGATTCACATTGTTGGACTCGATTATGCATGGTTGTTTTCAGTTGTGTTTTAGGTACTTTAAAGGCCATTCACAAGCATTAACCCCGAGACATGACATACAATGCATGTACGAGAAAAACGAGTGTAAAAGGCGAAAAATATATAGTTGAATAGTGCAACATGACCAAGACCACGGCCTGTGTCAAATCACATGGTTGGTCGAGGATCGTGTGTTCATCCGTGTTAAGAGTCAGATCGAACAGCACTAAGCATGTGAGTATGACATGGATCGTTCAAACAACAATTTGTGTCACTAGGAGGTGCGAATTTTCCATTTGACGATTTTTACAGAATTTTTACTGCCCTAAACTCAATTTAACGGTATAAATGGACACCAGATTTGGATTTACTTTATCATTATACTTTTTATTCCGTTTATTTTGTATTCTTGACTCTCTTGTACTCGACTCATGGATTTTGATGTATTATTAGATCAGTCATTTCATAATTTCCTATTTATGTTAAGGGTTTTAGATACTTCGTTATTGCTAAATCCTTGAATCTTGTGGTTTTGTATCATTCAAGCAATTTTAGCATACTATATGTTGTTATCGTATGGATCAACAACACTTGGGTCCGAAACTAGTGCATTTGTGTAAGCGCTAGGTCATTTTTCATAAGTACCGTATTTGTCGCATTTGACGCGACATTCGACTTCTTTGCCATTTGTGATGTATTTTTTGGACCGTTTAGTAGCTTGTACATTTATGTGCGAAACGATATCACTTAGGCTCGTCCACTGCACTCCTATGTAAGTGCTTCGTTATTTTCCTATTTTCGCATTACGGTTGTCACTCATTGATGAACTGTTCTGCTGCACAGAAGTGACTTATGGTCGTAAGTCACACCATCTTATGGCTGTAGGTATCCTACTCATTACGGTTATAAATCATACTTGTACAACCATAATTGTTGCATGTTCAGTACAACAGATTCTAGAGGCCTACTTGTAGCCATATTATCTGCTCATTACGACTGTAAGGTCAAAGAGTTACGACCATAAGTTTTGCTTGTTAAGGCCATAACTTTAGTCAGTTATAAAACCCTAACATGGGTAAAATGCATTATGTTTCATCTTACTCTCCACTTGTGCGAGGGGCTCGGTGATTTTTAGGTGATTTTTAAGGCGATTTCGTGTAATCTTCAATTAAGGGTCGATTATGGAGTTTAGAACACCAATATTGTGATACCCGTAATAAATAACTCGGTGTTTCAGGAGAAAGTAAAAGACTGTAAATACGAGTCAATCAATTGTACTCATAACACTGATAGAGGGGCCTTTATATAGGCATTACAATGAGAGTCCTTCCATACATAGGATTCCTAGATAAGGCAAGACGTCTAATAGGATCCTACTACCTCTAGAAGGATCTAGAACCTTCCATCTATGTATCTACAATCAGTATTAGGTAAGACACATAACGAGAATAATAATTCCTGGAACACTCCCCCTGTATCGAGCACTAAAACAACAATGGTGCAGAAGATGTTGCCTTCGTAAAAATCTATTCATAGCCAAAACAAAACCCTATGGGAAAAATAAAGGCTTGATGAGGAAACGATTGCAATGCACCAATATAACATATCATGTATACTGACGCTGATGTATACATAATGACTCCCCCTGATGAGTACGTCAAATCATATGAGTCAGATGCCAAGTTGCCCTCACAACTATGCCAAGGAAAAACCCAGTGGGAAAATACCTCTTGGTCTAAGTTGAATAGAAGTACAACGCATCATTTCTATGGATGTTCTCATAGGTCGCCTCGTTAAAAAACTTACCAAGTGAAAACCCAATTGGAAAAAACAAACCTTGGTCTAAGGACAAAAAGAGCGCGACACATCCAAAATGCAGAGTCGCTAAAGACTTATCCAATTTTCTAAAGTCTTGACCTCCATGCACTAAATCAGTCATAACTTCTTCAATTCAATAGGTATCAACAAAACTGTAAGAACTTATGAAAACTAGACACCCATAGCTTTTCATTCACATACAGTACGTAACCTAGATCGACATGAACAGATCACAAAGCTCTATCGAAGTTGATTCAGCAAATTACTGGACAAATTATGTCCTACTTTGCAACAATAGTCATATGTCACTCAACATGATGGATGTGATAAAATGGTTGGTTTCCTTGGAAAGTATACACAAACCTTTCCAATGGTACCTATTTCACCATTTTCCAGCAAGTGAGCTACCATGTAGGTTATATGGGAGATAGACCAATACATTCAGGGCAAATTCGGGTATCGATATTCCAATGTCCTTTTATCGAGATAGAGCGAGCTTCAAGCTTCTTGTCAATCACAGACATTGCGTGAGCGCATCCTAGGCCATCATCACAGTGGATTTACCGGATTATTATGAATGAGTACATCGAGTCAAACATGAGTACATAATACCGTACTTTTCTTTTAAGACTGCATCATCACTTAAGTGAGCCAAGTCTTATTATGACTTCGACTAGTCATTGGGAATCATAGAGGCATTACTTTATCATCTCTTAGGGAAATCGTCCCTTAGATTACCTTAAACCGAATGATGAATATGCATCATCAAGTGTAGCCAAGATCTTTTCATTCTTAACTTTAGATTTAGCGGAATCTCTTAGTCTCACAAGAGTACATCACTATAAACCCTTAGTTTTACACGCAAAAGCTTCGTATCTCTTCCAAATCAAGTATATAATTATTAGGCCAAGGCTACAATGTTGTATATTTTCACTGAAGTATGGTTCGATTAAACTCACATTCCACGTCCTCATGTACCGGCTTTATTCATAGAGTACACTTTATGGATTGACATTTATTGAGGCGTCCCCCAATGATGACTGTAATCCAAAATCACATGAGACGGATGAGTTCATTTGATCAGATGATCAAGTTTCATGTACCAAACTCGCATATATTCTTAGCGAGAGTATTTATCGAACCAAGTGGCATCCTAATACTCGATGAGATCCACGGCCTAGTAACACCGTCTACCACAATTTGTGGTGTTACCATATCACTATTTATAGGTGACGAATGTCCATGATCGGACACAATCCTTGCAGACATGTTTGCAGCATGTATTTAAACTCGTCACTTTAGGGAACTTGGTGAGGGACAGTAGGGACAAACTACGACAATTCCAAGTCGTTCTACTCGAACATGATCGTTCGCATCTCCCCCTAACGACGGGAAGACTGGCTCATCAAAATGACTTATGAGATCGTCTGCCAAGGTATATTTTAAGTGGACTATGAGTGAAAGCGCATGTCATATTCATCATTTATAAACGCACTTTAGCACATGAACATGTGGACGATAAAGGTTTTCATTGTTAACACAATCCAGTTAACAAAATACATACGGTTACACTTGTAACTAAGCATTTGAATGATGATAGGTATATGTAAATATAACATGTTGACCTATGCTACATAACCGTAGCTACTGGTCTTGAGAATCCAACAAAACCGCCGCCATGCACCACCGGGATCGAACATAAAGAAACGATTAAACCGATGATAGGCCGTTGGTTTTGTCGAACCTATAGTGCTTTCTTGAAGAGTTCACTCCCTTCACCAGCCCCGAACACCTCAAAATTTCGTGAGCATGTATAAATGGGTGTTGGGATCTAAAACCATCAACCTTGTGGTCAGAAACCGGTCGAAATGTCATCAAACTAGTTGATAGGACAGCTGGTGGTATGTGAAAACTTCATTTAAGTGGTTCACCTCCTTCCAAGTCTCCAAATAGAACCGAAATTTGTGAGAAGGTAGCCTTGGATGTTAGGAAGTACTCGTTAAAATTTCACTTTAAGACTTGGTCTAAAAGTGGGTGAACCGACCTTTACAATGACTGGTCCGCAAGTTGGACAACCATAAACTCAGGTTTCATCAACTTATCAATCATTGTCGAAGGAACCACATAACATATAAATGTTATTACTTGAGTACGACCATTTGTGAACACCATTATAGCATCATAAACCACCCAGGTTAATACTTATGATCATGCATGTATAAGGACTCAGTGAAAAGAAAGGACTCAACACCATGCTTATGCGAGTCGCTACATTATTCTCTTTAGCATAGGAGGGTATCATCTCCTAATCGTGCCAAAGAATAGGCTTCTGGAGTCAGGGGCGGATTATGACGTCCACCCTGAGCTATATGGGCAAGCTGGGCTACCAACTGCTGAAGCACAGCAGTAGCTCCAATGTCGGCATTAATACCCGACGGCTGATCCTGACTGACTGACAAATTCTGCTGCCCGTCAGAACTCAGAGGTAGAGTGCTCGGCACTGAATGAGAGGCTGAATCCGCGGAGGACTGAGAAAGCGGAACTTCCATACTATTAGCACCGTGACCATGGCCTCGACCGCGCCCCCTAGCTGGTCTACCGCGACCTCTCAACATACTGAAGAAAAGAATTGAAAGGGACAAGATCAGAAAAATTCACAGTTTACAAGGTTGGTACCACAATTCACAATTTCAATCTACACAAGGGAAAAGAATTACAGAAATATAAGAGTTCGAGGAGCTTACAGCCACGGGTCGCACGAAGGGATGATAGCACGATGATACAGGCTCAACGACTGACTCTAAGAACACAACTGACAGACCCAAAAGTAACCGAGAGCCTAGGCATTCATAACCTGGTGCTCTGATACCATTAATGTAACACCCCAAATCTCGTAAGGGACATTACACGCCGTAGAACCTTCAAAAGGTCTACCAGGCTATTACATGACACATAATCCACGGTACTGTCCATGGAGAGACCCCATGTAGTGCATCCCCTGCCGGATGCACTACACGTGGTGTGCATGGACGGTGCAGATCGATGCACCATCTAGTGCATCAATCTGCACCGTCCATGCACGCCACGTGTAGTGCATCCGGCAGGGGATGCACTACATGGGGTCTCTCCATGGACGGAATCCATAATCCACCAACGAAAACCCATATGACACAATCATAATAATAAGATAGGGTCGTGGCCTCGACCAAAATATTTTAATCAGACATCATAAAGTATAGGTCAACACGAGTTCATTGCACACGCAAGGAACTTTAACCAAATTGTAAAACAACCAGTTTAACTCCAACAACCAAGTAAATATAATAACAAAACATTTAACAACGACTCGAGCCTCATCATCATGTCGGGCCATCCTTAGCATGCATATCCCATGCCAGCTCCTCGGCTCGACCAATACCTGAAATGCATAAGATGCATCTCCCCCATTTAAGAGGTTAGCATTTGAATAGCTAGTGCAGGTACACAATTACACTACATTATATACAGATACGATTCAATACAGTCATCTCGTTCAGAAAACATTTTGAAAATCATATTCCGGAATATTCAATCTACATCAAGTGGTAAATCATTTCATATCAATATCACAACCATCCACACTTGGTAACCCGTGGCCGTACCCCTTAGTATCGACCCCCAGATGCCCCATCGAATGCTCCGGGTGGAAAACCAATTCCGCGGCCGTACCCCTTAGTATCGGCCCCCAGACGCCCCGTCAAATGCTCCGGGTGGAAGAGCAACAACTCACACATATAATATCATAATTCAACATTCGTATCACAACCGTAACACGCATAACGAAATATAATACATGTACTTGCCTTGAATAAAATGACGCGAAGGGAAATGGCGAAAGAAAACGTTTCGGTCCGAACAATCTTCACAAATCCGTTCCTAACACAATAACGATATACAAACAATCTCAATAATGCGGAAACGTAAGAATTCATCCTAATTCTACCCGTTGGGATATTTCATCGGACAATACAAGGTCATACTCGATTCCAATCTATCAACGGGGAAAAACATCGAATTTAATCCGCAAAACCACAAGAGAAGTAAGGGATGGTGATTACACTATGGTAATCTAACAGTCATATGAGGCAAATCGGACTAGAAGGGTGAAAACCAAAACAAAACCCCAAAATTTCCAAAAGCTAGGGTTCTAAAGAAATATACCTCGATTCGGACGGAGGAGGATGATTACGATGATGATAAACCTCACTTGGAACACAATAATTGATCTCTCAAGGAACCCTACAGACAAAATCTCAAAAGTCGCTTGTAATCACCTGGGGAACCCTCACCACAGACGAAAGGAAGGAAAAGAAATAATGACACGATGAAGGGTCTGTTCAGGTTTTTAAAACCCGATTGCTCATTACGTACGTTAACATACTGAAGTTAACGTATGTTATGCCCCCTTACGTACGTAACACTCAGGCGTTAGCGTACGTAAGGGTTTGGTAGAACAATCTGCCCGAAAATCTGAAGTCGGTTACGTACATTATGACCGGCGGATTACGTACGTTAATAATGTGAGTAGCGTACGTAACAGGAGATGCATAACGTACGTTACTCACAGAACAGTTCAGCACTACATAATGCATCTCGCTGTTCTAGAAAGTACAAAAACGAAAGGCCACAAAAGATGGGATTTCAAAAGCATATAAACGAAGTATTCGCTACGACGAGTTCAAGCGCTAAAAGGAAACACCATTCCGAATAGCCAAGGATTCGAAATACGACAAAGAAAGTGGAATTCCCTAAATTTATAGGAAATTACAAAACAGTCCAAACGTCCGAAAATCACGATACAACGTCGGATTAACAATCCGAAACTCACAACATGAGCAAATCAACCATACGAACTCATGGAAATGGAGAAATAAAGAAATCGAACGAGTTTTACGAGAAAAAAACTACAAGAACAAAATACGTAAAAACATCTCCGAAATTCGTTCAAATGGAAAAACTCCAAGAACAAAATTAACTCAGAATTCCAAAATAGTAACAAGTAAGTCGTCCGAAATGAACATACACTAAAAAGAGAAATTACAAAAAATAGAAAGTATGGATATTACAATAATTGCATAAGCCATATGGGCTTACATTCAGTAGTCCGTCGTATTGCTTGCTTGTATGGATTTGATGATTGTCATTGTGCCTGTGTAATAAAGAGTGCTTATGTGGTGTTGAAGCTTGATATTGAAATTATCCTGGTCGGGTATTCTGTGTAATTATGATTGTATGTGACTGTTATTTGCCTTGGAATTTGTTGAAAATACTGGTAATGTGCCTGAACATTCTATGAACAAAATAACGTGAATTTAAGACAGTCATGTGGGACCGATGCGATCTATAGACTGTGCGGCTCGAATTGGGAATTGTGACTTCCAATTATGCAGACCTGCGTGTATGGCACGGTAGACTATATGGATATCGGGACACGAAAGTCACGAATGTCATGTTAGGAATATGTCTTCGAATGCCACTCAGAGGATGAGAGAGTGAGAGTATTTATATTGTAATTATGAATATTCAATAAGACAATTATTATTTCTATATTATTGTATATCGCTGGCATTGTGATTTGGTATATAGAATAATAGTCCTTGCATTTGAGAGCAAACATTCTACCCCTTATGGAGATAAGGAAATAGGCACTGGAAGTGTTTAGAGCTCGAATGCTTAACTAAGTTCGCAAGTCGATAAAACTTAATTGGGCATTAAGTTTAGCCAAGATTTGTATAACGTGTACTTTGACATGTAGAGTGTCTGTCTTCACTAAGAGTTAGTAGGAACACACATTATAGGTATGCTAATGAGATTAGTATACTCGAACACGACTCAACTCGATTCGGTCACATGGATATCACTCAGGGTTTGTCAATGACTGAATTGAAAGGTTGTGATAGGTACACGTGGATCTTTGACTTGAGGTTTCAGTAAGAGATGTGCTTGTGACATTAAGTTAGTCATTAGAGTAGTTCGATCCAATCGCCGGTAGGTGGGGTCAATCTCGAAATACAATTTAGTGGGCAAGTAGCAGTCTCTCCTGAATACCAAGACAGAATTCGTTCTTCTGTAAGTGAGCAGGTAAATGCCTTATGCGGTTAATGCAAATGAGATCATAAGTCTTTGGCCAAAGCATTTAGAGCTAGTTGTATTTGATAAACGAGAGCTCGATGATCTCGGTTTGCATAACAGAAAGCAAAGAGTCAAGTTATAGTAGGTTTTGACTTTACCATGACCCTAATACTTGACCGGGGCATATGGATGAATGGTTTATACGGGTATTCATGACATAATGATTTTGAATGATCCGATCATTCGTTCTTAGTTGGGTTACGATGCGAACCTTTGGGTGACTAAGGGTACATTTACTTTTTTCCATTAATACCGAATGGATTAAGGCATCGAGTGGATTAATCATGCGATTTGAAAAAATATCCTGTTGTTTCTTTCTTTTCTGAATGAACTATCTGAATGACAGAAATGACCATTTTACCCCTCAATATGAATTAAGTCCTTTTTGATAAAGGACGGATTGAGCATTTTAGTTTATATAATCAATTTAAATTATATGACATAATATTTATTTTAATTTATATTATAATATATATTCATAAATCATATTATAATTTTTATGTATATTTAAATAATCAGACAATATTTTATAAATATATTAAGTTATATTTTAATATATATATATAGTTATATTAATTTTTTAATGGTTAATATAAAAAAATCAATTTAAATAATATAACATAATATATATTTTAATATATATTATAATATATATTCATAAATCATATTATAATTTTCAGATATATTTAAATAATCAAGCAATATTTTTATAAATACATTAAGTTATATTTTAATATATAGTTATATTAATTTTTTAATAGTCAATATAAAAAATCAATTTAAATAATATAACATAATATATTTTTTAATTTATATTATAATATATATTCATAAATTATATTATAATTTTTAGATATATTTAAATAATTAGACAATATTTTTATAAATATATTAAGTTATATTTTAATATATAGTTATATTATTTTATTTAATAGTCAATAGAAAAAAAATCAATTTATATAATATAACATAATATATATTTTAATTTATATTATAATATATATTCATAAATTATATTATAATTTTTAGGTATATGTAAATAATCAGACAATATTTTTATAAATATATTAAGTTATATTTTATCATATATAGTTATATTAATTTTTTTAATAGTCAATATAAAAAATCAATTTATATAATATAAAATAATATATATTTTAATTTATATTATAATATGTATATATATATATATTCATAAATTATATTATAATTTTCAGGTATATTTAAATAATCAGACAATATTTTTATAAATATATTAAGTTATATTTTAATATATATAGTTATATTAATTTTTTATCAATAAATAGCTTATATTTTATGAATTTTAAACGTATAATATTAATATATATTTTAAATTTATACTATATATACTCAATTATAATTAAGATTATATGATAATTTATACTATAGATACTCAATTCTTTTATTATTAAAGAGGGTAATTTTGATATATTAGGGAAGTATTTCTGTCTTAATGGTAAGGACACCCCAAAAGTTTCTTAATGAAAAAGACATTATTAAGATCATTAAGTAGAAAGTAAACATCAAAATATAGCTGATCGATTAAGCTGATTAAGCATTAAGCTGATTAAGTAAAAAGTAAACAAGCCCTAAGTGTTATCCATACTCTTTGGTTCCTCCCATTGCCGACTAAGACAGACCTATGGAGTCACACACAAGGATAATTGATGGATAAAATATGTATTTATTATCTCTTCATTAATATTGGATATTAGATATCTAATTTGATTTATTTGATAAACCAAGCGGTCTAGTGAACTGAAATTAATTACCGGGTGATTAATTTAATTCATAAATAATTATTTCTTAGAAATATATTATTATAATTCTGTATTTGATAAAATTAATTAATTAGATTAATTAATTAAGTATAAATACATTTGAGATAAACGAAGTGTATTGGATACGCGAACGTCCGGTACACGAACCCGGTGGCTCGGCTCATTTTTCTCACCAATTATAGTGGGTTGCCCCTCCTCATCTCCTCCCACCTTCCATGTATTTTCTTTGATTGTCTTGGCATGGTGTGGGGTGTGCTTTGTATTATTTTTTCACATGGTTACAAAAGAGATCAAGATTGTAATCTTGATATCTTTTCATATCATGATATAAAAATAACATGACAACACACTTCAAGCCTACTCTTTTGAGAGATCATTTAGCCATGAGCAACATTTGAGGAGAGAGAGATTTTTTTTCTCTTCATCTTGTTCATCTTTGAGAGAAAGAAAAGGAAGAGAAGAGAAGAAAAATATTATGTCGATTCCTAGGCGTGTTCTTTGAGAACGAATTGATATACTATTTTTCTGATCAATATCCGTCGCATGATAACGTAGAGACACTCGGCAATTTCAGTGTTTTGATCATTCATCAAGGAAGAACAAATTGGATTCATGTTCGTGTTGGTGACCGGAAAAAAGTTTGGATCGGATTTTTCTTCAAGAAGATATTATCAAAGGTCTACGAGGGTATGACTTTTAAATTTTATTTTCTTCTATTTATATTCGTTTATACGATGCTTGATCGATCCGTTTTTGAAGTTTAGTTTTATCCGATTGGACTGATTTATTTTCCGTTGCGTATCTTAATTTTAATCACCGAATCCCAGCATGCCAGTAATATGATGTTAATGTAGACTCCTGATTAAGCTGGTCTTGTAGGACCGATGATATCCGTAGACTATGGGGATACAGATCTATCCGTAGACTGTGGGGATGCGGATCAGTTTTGCAATGAATTAGAAAGCTTTTGTTGGTACCAATACGACTTTGGGTCATAGACCCTTTAGGTGTGAAAAGCAAGAGTTTTGGGTTTTGTAACCCTAGTTGATTAAAAAATAGTTAAGCAATGCTTTAAGGCATCTCGAACCTTAAATCATTTCAAAATACATTTTAGAGAGACTGAAACGAAAATTCTGAAAGTTTGATAAATGTAACTTCCGAGGTTTCAAGTTATTTTCAAACTACTTTAACTGTCTCTTCTTTTTCAGAAGAAAGTGATAAAATCTCGTTTAAACCTATTTTGGAGAACTCAAAAACCTCGCGGGGATTCCTCTTGAAAGGTTGCTTAGATGATCGACTTGTGTATTGATTGGTGTTGCATCATAAACCATGACAAGGTAAAGTATATTTTGCATATTCGTATTACTTGCACTGGCTGTTGGTGACCCCTTCGAGGATAGATGCAATTTATGTGTCCAGGTACATCGAGACTGGAGAGCAATCACAGGATCGGTGCAGAGACGATAGTGATACTAATCATTCAAGAGTAAAAGAGTTCCTCCCCCATTTTTTAGAGTACTTTATGCGGTTGTGTTCAAAGTGCCGATGTGTGTGGACCAAGCTAATGTGCTATATATTTCATAGGTCGCATAGTTATATGTTATGTTATGTAATCAACCTTGCCGGTCGAAGTATGATGGTTAGGTTGTTTATTCGACTTTATCGGTCGATGTTATTTTGTATTACACGGGTTTTCATTTCGTAACCTTCATGTAAAGAGGGATCTAAGTAGGTTTTCTCTTAACTCACCAAGGAAAACTTTATTGAAAAGCAAAAAAGAAGAAAGAAGGAACGAGAGAATCGATTCCAGCTGGTCTCACAGGCAGACAGTCTAGAAAGAGAAAAACTACTCAGGTTAATCCAATAGGCAGGTAACTAAGAGCAAAATGTGAAAACAGTTTAAAACAAACAAATAACAAGAAACCTAAAGTAGAAGGCCGATGAAAGAAACCAAACTGGATTGCCTTGTCTTGGCCATGTAAGATCCAAACTCGGCCGTGTAGTGGGGAGTTACTAACTAGATGCGAGATCAACATGGCCATGTTAGACGGAAGGCAAGAGAGTGTTACTTGGGAGAACCAAAAAATTCCAATCAGTCACCCTCCACATGGTCGTGCGTAAGGGGAATACAGATGTGTGTGCTCGATCAGCAAACCAAAAACATGAAAGGAAACAATCATCAAACCCAAACATGAAAGGAAACAAACCACCAGAAGACACATCACCCATACCAGATGTATGAGGTTGTAGCCACATGACTTGTTAAGAACCACAGGACTTGTTAAGAACCATATCACAGAAAAATCCTCTGTGAAAAACCTACAGTAGGGAAAAAGAGTGTCCGGGATTTGAGCTGCGCATGAACTAGAACTGAGCATAGCACATAGGAGAGAGATCCCACTGAACATGATCCTGGATAAAACTTTAGCATCATCCAACTATTCATATGAAGTCTGCTGTTTGGAGATGTAGTCAGCCACAATGTTATCTTTGTGAGACCCCAGATTTTTACCCATAAATAACTTCTAATTTTCTACCCATTTTATGAATTCTTTTGTCTTTTTGTTGAACTTGTAATTTTTGTCTTTCTTTATTCATAACTTATCATTCAACTTTCGGGATTCTAAGTATCGACACATACCGATTATACGACGTCCTCCGTGTTATCTTGAGATTAGTGATTGATTGGCACTATTCTCGTTGCAAAACTCATGATCCCATAGGTGTTACTTTTATGAACCTTGTACTTTGCTCTATAATTCTGACTGGTGATGTGAACCCGAACTGTGACATCACTAAGAGTCATCTTAATTATGTCAAGTTCAATCGTAATCGTTAGAATACTTTGAAGTTGATTTTGAGATCTTAAGAATTCACTACAACGCCTCAATGACCTTTTTGTTGTTTCTCGACGTTTCGAGGAATGTCCTAGACTCCTCGATCGACTGTGACTGGATAATTTGGCTGACCTAGAGATTTACAACTCATGTTTCAAGTATTATATTATTGGACAACTCATAATATAAATGGAGTACCACAAGAGAGTCAATGAAAACAAACATGGACCCTTCTGGAAGGCGCTGTGCGCAAAGACCGACTTTGATCGGTCACCATAAATTGTAGAAAAGTCCCAAAAATTCTAAAATCATATAATATTGTATATTATTGAGTTAGCTTTCCAAGGAAAAAAACAGCGAGTCATTTCGATCCCGAACAAACAAGTTATGTACAAAGCAATAGGGAGGTGGATATTGAGACTGACCATAGGGAGAGGAATGACTTTGAAAGCGCAAGTATAGCAGTATGAAGGAAGGAAAACACTGATTATTGGTTTAGATGATTGGATACCCCGCATCTCCGCAGAGGACTCGTTCGCGACGAAGACAAACTTTCTAAAGTTGTTTTGGCAGCCTGGAGAAAAAGACCTTCTTTGATTCCGTTGTTGGGATACTCGTAATGGTTGTCAAAGCCTTGAAGGCTCGAGAGACCTCTGGAATTGTGGCCTCGACGGCAGATAGATATTTTCTGAAGAGTGAGTGCTGGCCTTTTTTCATATTGAATCACAGCCATTTCCTCTTTCTTGGGAAGAGAGGATAACAGTCCAGGGAACAAGCTTAAGCACTGATGCAAGCTGTATAAATTTGGCGCCTGGAGATTGGGAATTTGGGATTCACCATTCACGGATTTGCAGCGATTTGGGCAGTGGTGGGTGATAAGCACTTGGTGGGTGACATTGAGGATTCATCTTCCTCATCTTATAGGCAATATTTATTTTATTTTCTTCACTCACCAAGTGTTTGTGTTATTGCCTGTGTGTGTGCTGTAGTGTCACTATGTCTAGGAGTAGTTTCTGATCTTGGGACATATATGTTAGCCTAGAACTTAATTTGATATGGTTATAGTTTTGTGCCTCAAAAGTTGCCTAATAGTAAAAATGCTAGTGAGACAATGGCAAAGCAAACCAATGAAGCTTTGTTGAGGAACTCTTTTTTTGCATTATTGTTCGACCTAATAAATTATTTCCTTGGAGATGATCTGGTTAGGTAAAATGGGGTAATAAAAACATCCATAAAGCTTAATGGTTTTTTGGATTAAACAAAGCTCAAGAGGGGAATAGACTACAAGAGATAAATAAACTACTATTAAAAGTTTGATGTGAAATAGATTACTATTGAAAGTTTGATAGTTTTTTTGTCATTACTTAAGTTCTGTGTAGTGTTGGATGCAATGATCATTTATTCTTTACAAACACAAACAAATTTGTCTATTGTTTGAGACTCAAAATCAAATGTAGATTTCAGATTTGAACTACCAGATGCGTTTTTTCTCCTCAATAATTATAACCCGATTTTTTTTACCAAAGATTTATAACCCACTTTAAGTTTTTCTTTTCATTAAATAAGCGGAATGGGGACGAGTCTTCTAACTTGGCTAGGCTCCAAACCCGTTAAAAAATTATATGTTCTTAGTTCATTGTATTAGGGGCATATTCTTGCCTCTCTGCCCAGGGCATCCGAAACCATTGGACCGGCCCTGCTGTTCTCACTAACATGCACCCTATGAAACTTTGCACGGGGTCACTCGTCTCATAACTACTACTATATATAAAATACTCTTAATTTTGGAGTTTCTTTGAGATGAATATTAGAAAAGAAGGTAGATCATGTTGCTATGAATAATTCAAATCAAAACATTTAAACACTCCTTAATACAAATCTTGATCGAATAGCAGATTGCATGTCATGTATTTTATAGCTCATGCGGATAGAATACTGAATTGAAGCCCATCATACATCTTGTTTTATCTTTTACTCTTCTCGCCCATCTGTTTGGGTTGAGATCGAGTTTTTTCTTTTTCTTTTTGACATTTTTTTTCCTTTTGTACAGAGGGGTTTGGATTCTCTATCTTACTTGTTTGTTAATTAATTCTTACACAGGAAAATATTTTTCCAATGAATTTGCTTAATTATTTAAGCCATGCAGCAAACCGTAAGGTACTAATTAAACGGCAAATCAATGTCGATGCCTTAGCAAAAAATACTACTACTATTTCTCATTTTTTAGAATTTAATATGTAAAATATTTTTTTAATTAGCCGTCTATAATGGATCTTTGGCCGAGACTATTTGCCAATATTGGGTCGGTATTTAAGCACAAATAGTCAAAATACTGCGTAATGAAACAGCTAATATTATTTTGAAAATGTTAAAAAGCCTATGCATGGCCTATTAGCTTAGCTTTATTCTTTAAATTATGTTAGGTGAAAAAGAAAAACTTTCGTTACTTGTTAAACTTAAAAAAAAAAAATCACTACACAGAAGAAAAAGCAAAAAGTAAATGACCAGGATAAATCATAACAAAATGTCGACCCAACAAATGCTTCTCCAGTATATAACTAAAATTATTCGCCCAAAAACTAAAAATTCAAGTAAAAGTAACAAACTGTTATATTATAGATCGAATTCATAATACACATTGATGCAAATACACAAGGTATGCATAAATGGAAATAAAAATGACAAACATTCAAGTCATTTGTATATATTTATCACGAGTTCGTAATGAATCATGAATCCATATTCACAGTTTCAACAACAACCGTATAAAATGAGTCAATATATTCAATTTGGTGTTTCATTTGATTAAATGATTGACCCTTGTTGTTGAAAAATAATAATACTAATACTAATAATTTATCCAAACTTACATTTTATAAAAAAAGAAAAACGAATTACTAAATTACTAACGTTTTTAGTTTAAAAAAATAGTCCCATACTGATTTCCTCTTTTTATCTGTATCCCAAAAAATCCTCGTCTAACATTTCTTTTTCACTTTCAATAACCTGCGCCGAAAATCCCGGCGCTAATTATCCAATTTCCACCCAAATTAACACCAACTAATCTTACTTTAATAAATTAAGCAGGAAAAAGGGAAAACATGAAAATCCTCTCTAATTTTTACGCGGAAAGAATCAAGCAATTTTCCAAGGATTCCGAGAGATGTTCTGACCGATATGGGCCCCCACAATTCCTTCCGTAACGGAGGGACTCCTTCCGTGGATACTTTTCATTTATTTTAGTTAAATCTTGTTTCAGGAGAAAGTAAAAAGACTGTAAATAGAGTCAATCATTTGTATTCATAACACTGATAAAGGACTTTATATGGCATTCTGATGAGTTCCTTCCATACATGTGATTCCTAGATAAGGTAAGGCATCTAATAGGATCCTACTACCTCTAGAAGGATGATCTAACCTTCCATCTATGTATCTACAATCGGTATTAGGTAAGACACATCACGGGAATAATAATTCCTAACACTCCCCGTGTCGAGCACTAATACAACAATGGTGCAAAGATGTTCCTTCGTAAAACCTATTCCAAGCCAAAACAAAACCCCATGGGAAAAATAAAAGCTTGATGAGGAAAAGAATGCAACGCACCAACATAACATGTCGTGTATACTCCCGATGTATACATAACGACTCCCACGATGAGTACCTCAAATCATAGGAGTCGGATGCCAAGTTGCCCTCACAACTATACCAAGGAAAAACCCAGGTGGAAAAATACCTCTTGGTCTAAGTTGAGCAGTACAACGCATCATTGTATGGATGTTCTCATAGGTCACCTCGTTAAAAACCTTACCAAGTGAAAACCCAATGGGAAAAACAAACCTTGGTCTAAGGACAAAAAGAGCGACACATCCAAAGTGCGAGTCGCTAGAGACTTATCCGAAAATCAAGTTTTCTAAAGTCTTGACCTCTATGCACTAAATCAGTCATAACTTCTTCGATTCAATAGGTATCAACGAAACTGTAAGAACTTATGAAAAATAGACACCCATAGCTTTTCATTCACATACGAGACGTAACCTAGATCGACCTGAGCAGATCACAAAGCTCTATCGAAGTTGACTCAGCAAATTACCGGACATATCTTGTCCTACTTTGCAACAATAGTCATATGTCACTCAACATGATGGATGTGATCAAATGGTTGGTTTCCTTGGAAAGTAGACACAAACCTTTCCAATAGCACCAATTTCACCATTTTCCATCAAGTGAGCTGCCCTGTAGGTCATATGGGAGATAGACCAACACATTCAGGCGTATCTGCATCGATTTCAAGAGTCCTTTTATCGAGATAGAGCGAGCTTCAAGCTTCTTGTCAATCACAGACATTACGTGAGCGCATCCTAGGCCATCATCACAGTGGCTTTACCGGATTATTACGAATGAGTACATCGAGTCAAACATGAGTACATAATACCGTACTTTTCTCTTAAGACTGCATCATCACTTAAGTGAGCCAAGTCTTATGATGACTTCGACTAATCATTGGGAATCATATAGGCATTACTTTATCGTCTCCTAGGGAAACCGTCCCTTAGATTGCCTTAAACTGATTGATGAATACGCATCATCAAGTGTCCCCAAGATCATTTCATTCTTAACTTTAGTCTCACAAGAGTACATCACTATAAACCCTTAGTTTTACACGTAAAAGCTTCATATCTCTTCCAAATCAAGTATATACTTAGTATGCGTTCCCGACAATCACTTGTCGTCGCGCTCCATGGTCAGGAGCCACTTGATTTGAGTCTGATCCACCACGAGATCCTTTCATCACTTAACTTAGTTCCCCACTAAGATAAGATTTAACCACAAGCTGCATGTCAGTTTTTGGGAAACTATCTAACTGAAAAGATAGTGGATGCTATAACATCCATTACGATAGCACGACTAAGTTTCGTGTCATCGTAGTCGATTCCAGTGCGTTCATGAGAAACCTCGCACCATGAGGTGAGTTTAACTTCTTCTCTCACTCGCTTTAACAAAGTATACGGATAGATCTTATCTTTGGAGTGTCGGTACCACTTCAACAAAGGGCTATCACTTTGTTTATACTGGAGTCGCATATGTTTCCATTTTAGGCCAAGGCTACAACGTTGTAGATTTTCAACGAAGTATGGTTCGATTAAACTCACATTCCACGTCCTCATGAACCGGATTTATTCATAGAGTACTCTTTATGGATTGGCATTCATTGAGGCGTCCCCCAATAATGACTATAATCCAGAATCACATGAGACGGATGAGTTCATTTGATCATATGATCAAGTTTCATGTACCAAGCTCGCATACATTCTTAGCGAGAGTATTTATCGAACCAAGTGGCATCCCAATACTCTATGAGATCCACGGCCTAGTAACACCATCTACCACAATTTGTGGTGTTACCATATCACTATTTATAGGTGACGAACGTCCATGACCGGACACAATCCTTGCAGACATGTTTGCAGCATGTATTTAATCTCGTCACTTTAGGGAACTTCGTGAGACACAGTAGGGACAAACTACGACAATTCCAAGTCATTCTACCCGAACATGATCGTTCGCATCTCCCCCTAACGACGGGAAGACTGGCTCATCAAAGTGACTTACGAGATCGTCTGCCAAGGTATATTTTTAAGCGGACTATGAGTGAAAGCTCATGTCATATTCATCATTTATAACCCGTCATAATGCGTTATGGTAACGCACTTTGGCACATGAACATGTGGCGATAAAGGTTTTCATTGTTAACACAATCCAGTTAACAAAATGCATATGGTTACACTTGTAACTAAGCATTTGAATGATGATAGGTATAGGTGAATATGACATGTTAACCTATGCTACATAACCGTAGCTACTGGTCTTGAGAATCCAACAAAACTGCCACCATGCACCACCGGGATCGAACATAAAGAAACGATTGAACCGATGATAGGCCGTTGGTTTTATCGAACCTCTAGTGCTTTCTTGAAGAGTTCACTCCCTTCACCAGCCCCAAACACCTCAAAATTTCGTGAGCATGTATAAACGGGTGTTTAGGATTCCAAAACCATCAACCTTGTGGTCAAAAACAGGTCGAAATGACATCGAACTGGTTAATAGGACGGCTGGTGGTATGTGAAAACTTCATTTAAGTGGTTCACCTCCTTCCAAGTCTCCAAATGGCACCAAAATTTGTGAGAAGGTAGCCTTAGATGTTAGGAAGTATATGTCAAAATTTCACTTGAAGACTTAGTCTAAAAATGGGTGAACCGACCTTTACAATAACTGGTCCGCAAGTTGGACAACCATAACTCAGGTTTCATCAACTTATCAATCATTGTCAAAGGAACAACATAAAATATAAATGTTATCACTTGAGTACGACCATTTGTAAACACCATCATAGCATCATAAGCCACCCAGGCTAATACTTATGATCATGTATGTATAAGGACTCGGTGAAAAGGGAGGACTCAGCACCATGCTTATGCGAGTCGCTATATTATCCTCTTTAGCATAGGAGGGTGTCATCTCCTAATCGTGCCAAAGAATAGGCTTTAATAAATGAACATGGCTAAGAAGGATCATCGGGGGGTCTTTGGCGTCACACATGCTTATGAAAGCAAGACGCGGATGACATAAATATCATCATCGGTCATGAGCCCTGCTCATGACTCCACCAACGTACTTTGGCGTCTTTGATCCAACTAGTTTCTTTGTTCAAATAAAATGATGTCCATGACAATACCATGGTATATGGATCATCAAATTGTCCAAATTTCGGACTATTAAAGCCTAAATGTGTCAATGTCCCAATACATCTTCTGGTTACACAAACCGATGCAAGCCGGACTATATTGACTCATGAATATTTTTCCTTTCACATGTCCAATACAAGTGATGCATAAGATTTTATTTCTCACAAATTATAATGAGATGCTTATGAGTGATACATTTTTGGCATATATGTCATCGAGTCATAACATGGTTCAATTGTTACGGAACATATGTGACTAGAAAACGCCATTCGGCATTCAACAACTTGAGCATCATACCGCTCATTGATTGTGATGACCTACTCATCATAGTCACAATGGATTTATAAATCGAAATCCAAAAATATCGTGTTCCTTGAAAATAGCTTAATACGCACTCAATTTCGCTTGCAAAATTTTACAAACATGAGCATAGCGAACACTCTAACAACATAAAGATTTTATACCAGATATGATCAAAATGATCTATCATATTGAGTGCATAACATGGCAAGGTTATATGCCTAAGGGGCAAAATTACGACACAACATGGTGTAACACTACCATGCACACGCTCGACCTTCTTATAAGGGTGCGTATTTTGGGCTTCCCCAAGGAAATTATTTTTCAACATTTGAAAGATGATAGTTTAGCGTATAACGCATACCAAAAACTGCATCATCTATGGCAAATTCGGCCAAAAAGAGGTTGAAAAATATGTGTCATAAGACCACTTGCAAATTCAAGATGGGAACCAAGTTGGTTGGGACAAAGGTTAGCACAATCGTTGGAAATAAAATTCCGCGCAGCTTGACCTTTGTTCACTAAAACAGCGATAACTCCCTTGTTAGGAAGGCTATGGACGAACGGTCAGATGTTCTGGAAACTAGACTTCCGCATCTTTCTATCCATATATTGTGCATCACACGGATCATTAAACTCAGATCACAGTGCATGTTTTAATTGGTTGTTTAGTATTTCCCAAGTTTAGTGAGAAAACAAGGTTGAGACCATATCCAATGGCATAAGTGTTGATGCAAAAATATGGCAATGACAGCCATAGGTGCGTTTAAACGCAGCAGGGTGTTCGATTTCTTATCTCGACTAATGATCCTTTCGGTAACTCCAACTTGGTAGACTTGCAGAGAAAGTAGGAATGTCAGTGACTAAATTTGTTTAAAAACCACTTATTCCGTTTGAACTTTCAAAGCATAAACAAATACCAAGGAGGATGCGCCTAGTCATGATCAAAAGTGTAGACAAAATCCACCAAAGTGCATCAAATCAACCAAGTATTTTAATTCTCAATTTGCAAGTATACGTCATAATAGCCATGTTATATGGATGCAATGCGGTGCATCATAATTAAGCATTTTGAACCATGAGACATAATGAATATACCATAACCAACTCGTCTTGACCATCCAATGAGATCGACTAAACATAGTCAAATGTATAAGGCACATGCCTTTACAAATACTCGGAAAATTATTCGGACCTATAGTCACACGAACTATAATCGTGGTCAACAAATTTATGTACTTAGCGCAATATGCCATTGCTTTACATGTTAAAATTCATGAGAATTACTCGTACATTCTTCCATATATCATATTGCAAGGAGACGATACATGTCTACACCCATATGCAATATTTTATTTTAATAGGATGAAAGATGGAGTTTTCCAAGTATGGGATTGGGTCAAGACCAACGTGGTGGTCGCTCAATTCAACATGACAATTCCGTCACAAATCGATTTTAACCACAACATATCCGTCGCAATCGATGTTTGTCCCATTTGTACGTCACAAATCCGTGACTAATCATGAACGAGTCATGACTTTACCGTTACCGACAATGTTCGTTTTATTTAATTGTTGGTTTAAAATCGACAAAACGGCGAAGTCAAATCGCACCCAAAACGTGGTGTATGCAACAACCACAAATATCGACTTTCAATAATTATCTGTGACTCCCCCAGGACCGTCACACAGTTTACTTCGACATCCGAGAGTGATACCACCTCTCATTGTCTAATCCACCACAAAGTAGCGTGGGAGATAAAGAACCCAAATACCCAAATCCCCAAAAAAAAAATTCCCAAAAGAGAGGAATTGAAAAACGAAAACTTTAATAAAGTCTTACGGGTACTTGGTTCCATATATGCTTTGATCCTTGAACGGGAGATTCTCTCCATATGAGCAACATATTTCCGTGGGTACTCCGTTCTATATTTACTTTGATCCTTGAACGGGATAAATATGTCTTTTTCTCCATATTTTGCACATCATCATGAGCAACATATTTTCGCTCGGATAGGGCTATTGGGCTCGATAATTCGGCCGAAAAAGGACTCGAGCGCGGCGATGCAGCAGCTTGGTATTGGATGAGGTCGGATCTCCAAATTTCCTCGTAAAAATCTGCTTCTGTTCGGCAGTAGATTCAGTAATCAATATTATACAGAATCCGATCTCCACCGTTGAATATGCAGATATTTGTGTTGGGAAGTTACTGTCAAAATTTCACACCGATCCGACGGTTAACGAATCAGGAAACGTGATTTTCGTACGACTGCGCTGTGGAGAAAATTTACGCGCGAAAAAATCTCGTCTCTCGATTTTTTTTCTTTCGTTGGACGATCCGACGGTGCTTCGATCAGATCTGGTCGGATCAATTCAGCAACCAGATTAACTCAGCAATTGGGTCGGGTAAGCACTGGGTCGGGTCAGCACTTGGTCGGGTCAGCACTTGGTCGGGCTGGACAGGCGGTCGGACTTTTCCGGTTGAGCAGCAACGGGCCTGGTCACTCCTTCTCATTGTCTTGCATCGCGGGTAGGGCTAGTTGGGCGGGCTACAAGCGACGGGGGTTAGGGTTATCCTGGAGCGGCGGCGCGGTGGGATTGATGAAGAGGGTGGCCGGCGACTGTAGCGATCTGGGTCGGAAGGTGATGGCGGATTTATTGCGACAGTGGTGCGGAAGATTGGAGAAGATGACGTCAAAAAAAATAGGGTTCCAGCTTCTGTTCACGGGTGACGGCGCGATACAGGCGGCGGAGGGGATCCGAACAGTGGGATCGGGTTGGCGGTGGTCCGCAGCTGGTTTTCTGGCTTCGGCAGCTGCGATCGAGATTAGGGTTTCCGATTTTTTTTTTTTTTTTTTCGGAATTTCTGAATTTCGGACGAATTTTTCCTACTTAGTTGAGATACTACGTGCTGATAACGTGTTTCAGGAGAAAGTAAAAAGACTGTAAATAGAGTCAATCATTTGTATTCATAACACTGATAGAGGGGCCTTTATATAGGCATTACAATGAGAGTCCTTCCATACATAGGATTCCTAGATAAGGTAAGACATCTAATAGGATCCTACTACCTCTAGAAGGATCTAGAACCTTCCATCTATGTATCTACAATCAGTATTAGGTAAGACACATCACGGGAATAATAATTCCCGGAACAAATCTATAATTTTATATACTAAACGAAAAGTCATGAGTTTCTAACTATTGTTATAAAATCAAAATTTTGTAGAGAAAATTAGAAAGAGAATAGAGATAATGATTCTGTGTTTCTAACTATATTTACCGGAACTTTTGGATATATTCTTGAATCTGTTTCTTATTTTATTTCAGCTCTAATCAAATAATTCACGTCATTATCATCAATTCTTTTTTATTTTATTTTAATTTTTTTTGCTTCTAATTAAATAATCCACATTACCATCATCATTTTTTTTTTAAATGGCGTGAATTATGTTTGGAAGAAAAAATTTTGTCCATAATCAAAAAATTAGTTGTACTCACATAATTTGTCCCGGTACATCATCATTATCATACTTTTTCACTAATTTCTGAATTATTTGTAGAAAAAATATTTTTTTATCTAGGTCTTAATTAAATAATCAACATCATTATAATCATTCTTATGAACATAAGAGCGTCCCATCATAACAATAAATAAACAGATAGAAAAAGGGGTGGCTAAATAAACACCCCCTTTACTAAAAAAACACCCTCACCCTTCGGAGAGAGAGAGAGGAAAAGGGGACCGGCGCATGAAAAATTGTGGCAGGCTGGCAGCTTTGGGATTTGGGGGGTGGGGTGGGGTGGGGTGGGGTGTGGTGGGGAAGGGGGTTCAGTGTTTGCTTTTGGAAATTATAAAATACTACTACTAATTTGTGTTGAAAAAAACGTCACTAATCTCCTCTTGTTAATATAACATCTGTGTATAAAAACAGAAATGATAGAGAAACTCCCTGAACCACACCACTAAACACACCCGTGCTTTATGCGTGTTGTACTATATGTTTTACTATTAATTTTATTATAATATTATTGTGAATATTTTATCTGTAAAACATGCGGTACAACACCCATAAAGCACAGAGTGTGTATGGGGGTGTGGTTTAGGGTGTTGCCCTATCACCCCTCATAAAAAAAGGTGTGTGTGTAGATTATTTGCGAACTTTTTTGTTATTTGAATAATGGTTGTTGATTTTTTTACAAAATAATGTAAATAAACACCCCCTTTTACTAAAAAACACCCCTACCCATATAAATAACCTAGGGTTGTAGTAAAGTAATGATGACCCCTTTATTTTATTAATAAAGTAATGATTACTAATTTATTTTTAATCAATAAATATTAATTAATTAATACATGTATTTCTATATTATTTAATGATTAAATATTTAGGTAAATGATTACTTATTTATTTTAAATTAATAAATATTAATACCATATAGATTTTTTATATGTTATTATAAAAATATAAATGAATACAAAAAAATAAAAATATGAGCCCAAAAATAATATCATTTAACATTCTTTCATGAATACACAAACACAAGAACTAGAGACACAAAATAATACACATTAACAATCCTCTATAGTTATAAAAGGTGCTTCGGGACTACAAGATTTCAATTGTCTATAAAGTTTCAGACGTGACATGAACATAGTTTCCCATCCAGCTGCACACAGGGCTTTGTGGCGGATCCAGTAAGCCGAAATGATAGGCATCGGATAATCTCCTTCTAATTGTACCATCACATAATGACTATCATATACAAGTGATATCGTAATAATACGATGGTACAAAAATTCTTCCGGACCTTTCCAAAGAGGAAAGAAAGTGATAGCGCCTTGCTTGGTTAAAAAAATAAGGACCACACCAAACGTGTTGGCAATCAGGATACCTGTGTCAGGCATAAGCATCCAATGTTTTGGAGGTGCATGCGATTGTAAGTACTTCAATGAAGTATGTAGTTCATCGAATTCATCAGTGAAAACTCTAGCATAGGCATGGTATGAACTCAATAACTCGTCTAGCAGTTGACGCCGAATATAGAGCCACTCATCTTCGTCATACCGAAGACAAACAGATATTGCTCGAAATCCACAGTTTCCATCACCTCTAACATCTTGAATATGTGTGATGTAAGGATGAAATATCAATGGAATTTCATCCATTAGTCGATGAATGTACCATGACTGAGGCTCTTCGTTCAAGTGTGGAATTTTGTTCAAGTTTGGAATTTCATTCAAGTCTGGAAGTGCGGTTACGTACGAACTATGTCATGCCGGTTCCTTGTTCAACTCAACAGATTTTGACATGGTTGAAAAGCTGCGTCTTCTAGGAGCTTGATTTATAGAATCAAATCGTTTTTGTTTTTGTTTCTTCAAGCTTGGACGTCCGCGCGTATTTTTTTGAATTGCGGGTTCTCTAATGAGTGTTCTACTTGGGTGGAATATATCTAGTAGCTTTCTCATCATACTTTTTTTCACAACTTTCGACTGTTTATTGTAGGTTTCTTTAAACATTTCAATTTCACCATCACAACAAATATCCTCATTTTCCATAGAAATTGATGGTGAAAAATCAAGCTTTCTCCAGAATACATCTATCGAATCCAATGGAATACACTCACCTGCATTGAAGTACCAATAATTTAGAAAAATTTAATATATAATTAAATTTAAAAAATACTTGTTAAATGTACCCACCGGAGTTCAAGTAGACTGATAGCATGCAAGCACATGGTAAGCCACAACTATGATGTAGTTTACAACCACAGTTTGAAGAGTCAAGTTGATATCCAGTCGCCCGCTTAAGTTCCCCTACAAGTATATCTAGAGCTTCAAGTGACACATTACCCCACAATAATTTGAAACACGACAAGTTGTGTTCGTGTTTGAGGATAATTCTGCTCTTTTCAAAACTTTCACGTATCGTTGTAAGTTGAGACCTCACAAATCGATCAATAGAACCAACAAACTTATCTAGAGTATAATTTTTTTCACATAAGTATTTCTTTAGCTTTGCATGCTGGCTCTCAACTCTGTTGGTAGTTCGTTGTCCAAAGTTCAGATGTTGATCAATCCAAACAGAGACAAACATTTCCTTATACTTGGTTAACCAAACATCATCCAGATAACTTAAAACACCTGGATTTATATAAATGTTATTTATGTACACAAAAATCTTCTAAAATTATAAACAATTAGTTACAAAATAAGTAGAATTGTACCTTGATGTTTGCCCAATTTTGATTGGAGTTTTCTATAGTTTTCGGTGTACGAGATCCACGTTGGAGACTCAACAAGTATACTCCACATAGCACGAAAGGAGTCCCACTCAACTTGCGACCTGAATGACGGCCTACAATGCTTTTTAATATTTTCAGTAATGTGCCATCGACAAAGTAACCGAGTGGCATCGGGAAAAACTTGTTGGCATGCATTCACCAATGCCAACTCTCTGTCCGTCACTATAACGCGTGGGTGCGTACACTTGTCTAGAGAAAAAATCGATTTTGGTCCTCTAATGTTACCCCAAATCAAAATTGGTCCTCTAATTATACCTCAATCGGTTTTGGTCATGTAATTTCACTTTGTCTCCACTTTTGGTCCTGTCGTCGGATGGTGATACACACGCGCCTAACTCCGTCGCCAGAAAATTTTCCGGTCACTCACACGTTTCATTTTTAGTCCTGTAATGTAGCTTGCAATCAATTTTGGTCCTGTAATTGAGCTCTCAATCGATTTTGGTCCTGTAATTTAACTCTCGGTCGATTTTGGTCCTGTAATTTAACTTTCAATCGATTTTGGTCCTATAATTGAGTTCTAAATCGATTTTGGTCATATAATTTAACTTTCAATCTATTTTTGTCATAGAGAAAATTATCAAATTGGTCCCGTATGTGGGACCAATTGGCCAAAAAAACCTAATCTGTTTCCAGCGGACCAAAAAACCCAACATCTCTCCCCTGATTTCGCCAATTTAGTCCTCGTCGCCGGCCGGAGTATTTTCCGGCCATCAGAGCTGACGTGGCTGACACGTGGCAAAAATAGCGGGTCCATGTCAGGCCATGTGGCTGACACGTGGCAAAAAAATTAAAAAAAATTGTTTTGATAATTAAAAAAATTAAAAAATAAATAAATAATTTTTTTTAATATTTTTATATTAATATTCCAAAATTAAAATTAATTATCTAAAGTTCCAATTTTTTTAATAAAATATTATCAAATTGAGAAAAATATTATTATCATTTTCTATAAAATAAATAAAAAAAATATTTTGAAAAAATTATCAAACTGTTAATTCAGATTTATTATTTATTTTATAGAAAAAAAATTCCAGTTTTCTTTACATAAAAAACTGTTTATAAATACATTCCAAATGCTTTTAATTTTTTTATTTTGAATTTTTAAATAAAAAATTCTAATATTTTTATATTAATATTTTAGATAATTAATTTTAATTCTGAAATATTAATATAAAAATATTAGAATTTTTTATTTATTTATTTTTTATTTTTTAATTATCAAAACAATTTTTTTAATTTTTTGCCACGTGTCAACCACATGGCCTGACATGGACCCGCTATTTTTGCCACGTGTCAGCCACGTCAGCTCCGATGGCCGGAAAATACTCCGGCCGGCGACGAGGACTAAATTGACGAAATCAGGGGAGAGATGTTGGGTTTTTTGGTCCGCCGGAAACAGATGGGGTTTTTTGACCAATTGGTCCCACATACTGGACCAATTTGATAATTTTCTCTATGACAAAAATAGATTGAAAGTTAAATTATATGACCAAAATCGATTTAGAACTCAATTATAGGACCAAAATCGATTGAAAGTTAAATTACATGACCAAAATCGACCGAGAGTTAAATTACAGGACCAAAATCGATTGAGAGCTCAATTACAGGACCAAAATTGATTGCAAGCTAGATTACAGGACTAAAAATGAAAACGTGTGAGTGACCGGAAAATTTTCTGGCGACGGAGTTAGGCGCGTGTGTATCACCATCCGGCGACAGGACCAAAAGTGGAGACAAAGTGAAATTACAGGACCAAAACCGATTGAAGTATAATTAGAGGACCAATTTTGATTTGGGGTAACATTAGAGGACCAAAATCGATTTTTTCTCCACTTGTCTAGTGTCAACTTTAGACATGTTAATGCCCACTTATAGTTCTCCTCCCTTTCCTTAATGATAAAGGCAAAAGCTATGCTAAATATCTTGTTGGTTGAAGTTACACCAACAAGATGAAGAAAAGGCATACCATATTTGTTTGTTTTGTATGTTGCATCTACAATCAAAACGTGTGGAAATGATTTCCATATATCTAACGACAATTGGTGAACGAAGAATAGGTTTTCCAATTCATTTGAAATACTATTTACGGAAAACTCAAAAAGAAATTTTTTATTGTTCAAAATTGTCATAAGAACCTGCATTGAAATACCGTTAATTAATAAAAATTCAGTATATAAATTAAATTTAAAATATACTTGTTGAATATACCGACCTGCATCGGAGTTTTTCCATCATTCTGGGACGAGCGAAGCTTGTTCCGTGCATTGTATATGGTTTTCAGTATAGAAACATTCTTCTCTTCATGCTCTTTCAATATCGAGAGTATGTCACGTGGTGCAACATTCTGACTTGTTAAGTTAGCCACCAACGGATTTTCGTGTTCTTTCAACCGCCTAGCATAAGCATGTCCCTCTAAATGTTGTGCAGGTGGATGATTATGTTGATCACATATCACCCTTAACGTCCAACCGTCATATTGTTTAATATACGAACCTACCAATTGAAATTTACAATTGATTTTTTTGGTGCCAGAATTTTTACTTGTTGCTTTAATTTTCTATTCACCACCACGATCACAAATAAGTGTCACATAAGACACCACACCATTTTCCTTTGCCTTTGATCTTCTCGTCACGATGACATAACCAAGAGAGAATGCCGTATTTTGCACCCATTCCATCAACTCATTAAGAGAATCGAACACCTAAAATTCAAATAAAAAATATTAGTAAACATTACGATGACAAAAAAAAATTAGTATCACGATAAGTATTTATACCTGATCGGTAAAAAATGGTGATATCCCCATAAAGAACTCATTGCTTTCATCTGAGTCTTTTCCGTATAAACTCGACATCTCTCTCTCCCGATCTCTCTCAAAGATTTACCTTATTTGTATTGTTTTGTTTGATTAATGTAAGTTATCTTTTTATAACAAAATACAAGTGGTTAGTAGTTAGATTAGAATTAATTTTAAAATTTAAAAAATAATAAAATACAAGTGGTTAGTAGTTAGATTTGAATTAATGTTAAAATTTAAAAATAATAAAATACAAGTGGTTAGTAGTTAGATTAGAATTAATGTTAAAATTTAAAAAATAATAAAATACAAGTGGTTAGTAGTTAGATTAGAATTAATGTTAAAATTTAAAAATAATAAAATACAAGTGATTAGTATTTAGATTAGAATTAATGTTAAAATTTAAAAAATAACAAAATACAAGTGGTTAGTAGTTAGATTAGAATTAATGTTAAAATTTAAAAAATACTCAATTTACTATATACTAAATAGTATATATGAAAATAAAGTACGAAATATAATGTCAAAAGACATGTAAGAATGATACACATACATGGAGTAAGAAGAAAATATAAAAAATAATAGAATTTTATAGAAGGGGAGCCGCCCGCTGCCACAACAACAACCCATGGCCCAACTGGAGTGTGCATGTTGTTTAATTTTAAAGCCTAAAAAATAGGCCGAAGGCTAGGTAAAGGCAGTGGGGTGTTAGGGGGTGTTTATTTAGCACCACCCTAGAAAAAATAAGCATTGAGTCACATCAAGAATTTATTTACCGATTTCCAGTCAAACCAATGTGTGGCTAAGAGAAATGCTATACATACACACATTTATACACATTTTCCTACACACTAACATCTCATCCATTTATTTATTGTGGGATCCATTTGTTTATTGTGGGACCGTATTAAATGAATGGATGAGATGTTAAGTGTGTATGAATGTGTGTATGAATGTGTGTATATGTAGCATTGCTCGTGTGGCTAAACAATCAGTACAAAATAAAAGGACAATAATAATAAAAAAAGCATATAAATTTTTCTAAAAGGCATAATTCTGCTATCTGCTCATTCAATCGTCTGCCCCAACATTACGTACAAAATACGTAGATATTCAATTAAAGACCGTGAATCGCACGGGTTGGATAATGTATCGTAAATAAATAATTTAAAGGAAATGGTACAGTTATTAAATGACTAATATTTTAAAAAATGTAAAATCAAAGTGGACCCCTTTATGGAATAGTTAAACTAGAGAAATCGTAATTTTAACCGACCTCGTTAACTCTGTATGGGAGTCGATGTTTTGGCAGTTAGTTAACGAGCGTTAAGTTTAACATTTCTGAGCGTGACAGTCTATAAAATGAGTAGAGGCCGTTACTTGGGGCATCGGGCGGATTGCTTCTTCTTCCACATTCTCTCTGCGCACTCTCCTAATTGTCATTTTTTTTTCTTCCTAAAATCAGATGCACATACACATTTAGAGAGAGAGAGAGAGAGGGTGACACACAGAGAGAGAGAGAGAGAGAGTTGGAACGGCAACGTAATGGCAATGGGGGCAGCTTCGAAGAAATGGCTGGTGTTTCTCTTGTCCGTTCTGCTGTTCGTGCTTTTCCTTGGAGCTGTAGCAAGAGTTCAAAAAGATGAAACCCTCAAATTGAGGTCTCTATATTTTTTTTTTCAATTATGCATTTGCTGAACTTTTCTTCACTCTGTGATTACACCGAAAATGCTCTGTTTTTTTTTTTCAATTAAAACTTTTTCTCTCAAGACTGAGCATCTGATCCCCCTTTGAAAGCTTAACAAAACCACATAATTCTTGGACTGTTTTACAATGTGCAGGAGTGTCTGTGTGTGTTTTCTGTGGCATTAATCGATGGCATGTTGTCATGCTTCTTCTTCTTCTACAAAACTCCAGAGCGCAAGTGGGAAAACGCTTTTAACACTACGATTTTTCTTGGTTTTACAGTGTCGTTATGGAGAAGAACCAGAGCTCTCCAAACTCAACAATGGCGGAGAAGTGAGTAGCTTGGCGCTTCAACTCGTTTTTTTTTTTCCAATTAATTCTGTAATGTGCTCATTCTGTGTAACCTAACCAATCCCAACCGTCTATTTTTCCCTCTTTGGTGCACATCAAATTCCAGCCCTCTGATTTCCCTTCAATCCATTTTCATGTATCCGAAGAATTACACTAATCCCGGCCGTTAAGATTCCGCATTCCCGGATAGAACTCAGCCGTTTATTTCCATTAATACGTAACTCTCCTTGGATTCCTCTGTTTCTGTCCAACAAATTCCCTGCTCTTTTCTCGTAATTGAAGTGTAAAAACAGTTATTAGTTGGTTCCTCTATCTCTCTCTCTCCCTCTCTAAAAGCACTTTTTGGTGGTTTTAACGGTGTGGGTTGCATGTAGGCACTATTCTGTTCCACTACATTGAGCAGTGCAAATATAAGATGTAAATAGCTAGTCAATTATTCCCTCTTTCCCAGCCAAAGGTTGACAGAGAGTGTATATTTAATGTATTTTAGATAATAATTGGTATAAATAATGATGATTAAATGTGTGGTGCAAATTAAAAAGTAAAAAGTATCGATGATGAATGAGTGGTGAAGATTAAAAAGTAAAAAGTGATTGTTTGATTTGATTGTAAAAAGTGATATGTAAACTTACTAAAGGGACTACTTTTTGATAGAAATGTAAATCTTTGGGCGGGATGGAGGTAGTATATTTTGTAATCCGTCCACAAACTATTTACTCTTTTTTTCTCATTTTGGTCTGTTCACAAAAAAACTTACTATTTTTCAAAATAACCATATATTGTACTTTACAACTACAAAAAAGTGGAACTCTTATTCCAATCACACAACCCAATCAACTGATTTTTTAAACCGTGCAAAAAGCAAAGGAGCAACTAATTGGTGGACAGAAGGAGTACATCTTATATCTATTTGTACGGATTTTCAACATTTAATACTCCCTCAAATTTACTATAAAAATTTGAGAGCTCCCTTTTTTCTTTTATTGTATATTTACCTCAAATGGGCTCACACGAGAGCTATAAAGTTGCTTGCGGTTTGGCCACCAGACCACAGAAAACTTTGTATATCGACCCCGTCATGACTGAAGTTTTATATTTGGGGTACTTCATAATTTTTTAAATAAATGATTGGATGTGATAGATATGGAAGTTCTGTAAATATTGATAGTATGTTTTTGATTGAAATTAAAAAAAAGTAGAAAAAAATAGTGATACCGAGTGTTTAATGGAGATTTAAAAAGTAAAATTTAGCAAATCCAAAATCCTTGTCAAAAAGTATAGTAATTAATGTTGTATGGGGGATTGTGGGTATATTGTTCAGGTTGGAAAGCATTGATGAGGATACATTGAATGAACATGCTGTGGATGACCCAGACAAGGTTGCAGACGAGGTTGCAAGAATGGTTGAAATGTGAGTGACAGTATTATTTCATATTCTGTCTTTGTCATAGCTACTTCTCATCTTTCAAACAGTATTTAACAAAATTGCGAGAGAAGTAGCGGTTAATAGGGGGATGGGGATTAATACGAAGGATTAATTGAATTATCAATCGGATGTATTTTGATTTCTTTAATTAAAATTAAAAAAAATATTAATTTTTGCCACTTAGGCCGATTGACTTTCCCGCCTATGCCGATTTTTTCACAATTTTTAGTGCCTATATAAACTACGATGGTCAGAAGAAATGGTAGGAACAATATAAAAGTAGAACGTGAATAAAAGAAAGATTTTTTTAAGTTACTCTCTCCGTCTAGCCCGCAGTGCAACAATACATATTTGGTTCAAAAAATTTGTGTCTTTAGAAGTGTAATATTTATTTAAATATCTCAAATTAAATAAAATCAAACAATCACATTTTTAACCGTTTTTTCTCTCTTTTTTCCATCCTTTTTTTACTCTTTTTTTTTCTCTATTTTGTGGTTGTAGTGTTTTTCATTTATTTTGATTCCTTTTATATTTTCTGGTTATTATATATATAACCTAAATATCTTTAGTGTACGAATGAAAGTATTAATATTAATATATATGCAATTAAAGAGGTATGTATAAAGGAGATGGATACTGATAAAATCACTTAGGTAAATCTGGTTTCTGGCCTTATTCATAACTCTATTTGAATTTTGTAGGGCATCTAGAAATAGCAGCCAGAGGCGTAAATTGGGATACTTATCTTGTTACACGGGCAACCCTATTGACGACTGCTGGCGTTGCACCCCCAATTGGAGCAAGAACCGCAAGCTGCTGGCCACCTGTGGTATTGGTTTCGGGGGGAAGGCCGTCGGCGGTTTTCACGGACGATATTATCATGTCACTGATTCCGGTGATGATGACCCTGTTAACCCTAGGCCCGGCACTCTTCGCCATGCTGTTATCCAGGACAAGCCCCTTTGGATCGTGTTCAAGCGCGACATGGTCATAACATTGAAGCAGGAGCTCATCATGAACAGCTTCAAGACCATAGATGCCAGAGGTGCCAACGTGCACATTGCTAACGGAGCGTGCATTACCATGCAATTCGTTACCAACGTAATCATTCATGGCCTGCACATCCACGACTGCAAACCGACTGGAAATGCCTTGGTGAGGAGCTCGCCCACACACTATGGGTGGAGGACAATGGCTGATGGCGATGCTATCTCTATATTTGGGTCGAGCCATATTTGGATCGATCATAATTCGCTCTCTAATTGTGCGGATGGGCTCATTGATGCTGTCATGGGATCGACTGCCATTACCATTTCCAACAATTACTTCACCCACCATAATGAGGTTATGTTGTTGGGTCACAGCGACTCTTATGTTAAGGACAAAATGATGCAGGTGACTATTGCCTTCAATCATTTTGGGGAGGGTCTTATTCAGAGAATGCCTAGGTAATTGCTGCTACTTCTACTACTAGTACTACTTTATTATTATTATTATTATTGTGTGTGTTTCAAACGAATTATTACACGACTCAAACTGCAGGTGCAGACACGGCTACTTCCATGTGGTTAACAACGACTACACTCATTGGCAGATGTACGCCATAGGCGGAAGTGCCAATCCCACCATCAACAGCCAAGGCAACCGATTTGTTGCACCCATTGATCCTGGAGCAAAAGAGGTATTTATCATAGCTGCAATAAAAAATAAAAAAAAACTATATTCTGCTGCCAAGTGAATTATTTAATTTCCTCTTCTCCAAAAACCAAAAAAAAGAAGAAGAAGAAGAAGAAGAAGAAGAAGAAGAAGAGAGAGAGAGAGAGAGAGAGAGATGAGACACTGAAAGTCTTCTTGACAGGTTTGAATAATTAATGGGATTGTTGTGATCAGGTGACAAAGAGAGTCGTCTCTAAGACAGTTGAGAGTATATATAATAACTGGAACTGGAGGTCAGCGGGTGACCTGTGTGAGAACGGAGCCTATTTCACTCAATCAGGATCCGGATCTTCATCCAGCTACGCTAAAGCTTCAAGCTTAGGAGCCAAGACTTCCTCCATGGTCGCAACTATGACTTTAAATGCAGGTGCTTTACACTGCCGCCCGGGCAGAGAGTGCTAACTGCTAATACATTTTGCCTACTAGCTACTACAATATTCAAACCAAAAAGAAGTCCTGTTTTTTCTTTTCTTTTTTTTTTTTTTTTTTTCTTTTGCTCTTCCTTTTTTTAATTTCGATACGCCACACTTGTGTTCTGTATTAGACACACTACTGTTTGATTGTTGATCAACCTGGCCCAGCTTCAGGTGGCAAAGTGTTGTCCAAATTTTATTTTAGCCTAAAAATGTGTTAGCCTAAAAATTGGCCTCTGATCCTATTTAAATTACTATTAGTTTAGCCATCATCAACACCCCCACATTAGTAAGGTTATCTTGTGTGATTTAAGAGCGAGTCATACCACATGGTTTTTGGTAATTAAAAAAAAGTATTTTTTACTAATCGGTCTCTATTAATTTGGCGAAACTGCCTTATTTTGGGGGCAGGATTGGTAGGTATACTAATGTACCAACCAACATATAATCGTTAGAAGAAATCCACCATTTGTACCAACCAATAAAGTTGGTATACCAACTAGTTGGTACGATTGGAACTGGGTAGGTACGGATGGTTATGGATTTCTACCACGACAATTATAGCCCATAAATTTAAATTTACATTCCATTTTTTTCGAATATAAATATCACATGGAGTTCAAAATCGCAAGTACTAGTTATCAATTGTATCAAACCAACCCAAACTCCAAAATTTACAAAATACCAGTCACAAGTGTACATCCCAAACGGCCAAAGTAAGAACAAGTTCTCAAAATATTTGGGGAAAAAATACGATTCATAACATCAATGCATAAACGCATAAAGCATCATGCCTAAACAGAGGTTTTGAAAAAGTAGCACAAGATATATGTTGTTCCATCTTGTAGCAATCTCTAATGGGACATTGGCATTTGCCTTACACTGTTCCAGAAATGCAAACTCCCTAAACTTGCCAAGTCTGTGCTCATCTCCGTACATATTTTTCACAATTCCAAATGGCAGCAATCCAAACCTTTAACTCCTCCAACCCCTCTTTCACAATTAAGTTGATAATCTGACAAGCACATCTTAAATGTAGATATTCTCCATTAACATTAATATATTATAAGCAGTAAGCCTCCTCTTCATATATTGGACAGCCATGTCATGTGCACTGACATTGTCTACTGTAATAGTAAACACTTTGTTCATCTTCGATTGACTCAAACACTGATCAAGCATTTTCTCGAAGTCCTCACCTTTGTGATTAGTAATGTTGCAAAAGTTGATGATCCTGTTGTGTAGCACCCATTCATGGTCCAAACACCGTGTTGTCGGCACCATGTAATTAATATTCTGAATCGATGTCCAAGTATCCGTGGTGATACATAGGCCCCGTTTACTTTTTACTTAATGGGCTGAATACTAAACCATCTGAATCGCTCAGATATTTTTTTTGTTTACTTTTTGCTGAATGGGCTGAAATTTGGCATTGTGATTCAGCCTAAAAAATAAGGTGGTTCCCATTCAGCACAACAAATTACGCATTCTGCCCTTCACCTACCGCACGGCTTGCTCAGATTTCTCATCTCCCCTTTCTTCTCCCCTTCTCTCTCCCGTCCCTTTTCCCGTCCCTTTTCTTCTCTCCACCATTCTCTTCACTTGCCTCTTTTCACTTGCCTCTTTTCTTCTCCCCTTCTCTCTCCCGTCCCTTTTCCCGTCCCTTTTCCCATCCCTTCTCTCTCCCGTCCCTTTTCTTCTCTCTCCACCGTCCGCATCGCCCTCGCCCGCCTCACCGTCGCCCGCCTCACCGACGCCCGCATCACCGTCGCCATCGCCGTCGAACAGGTTCGTTTTTTTTTTCAGATTTTTCCTCGTTGTTTATTTTCATTTTGTGGCTATTCTTCAGATTTCCAATTTAGCAATAATTCCAGTTTTTGATTTCTCCGAAATTTTTCTGATTCCAGTGATTCCAGATTTTTTATGCTTTTTTTTGCTTTCTTTCTGTAAAGGTATTTTTATGATTCCAGTGGCTATTTTTTATTTTTCTGATTCCAGTGATTTTATCTTGTTTTGATTTCTGGTAGAGATAAATATCAATTACGATGGGAGTATTTGTTATGATGTATATTTAGTTTTTTTTTTCATTTCTTCGAGAGATTCCGTGGCTGCTTGTTGGTAGTTGGTTTGATAATTTCATCTTGTTTTAGGTATGGAACAAATTGGGGAAACACAACCAAATAAACGAACTAGGATAAGTTGGAGGGACCCCAATGTTATTAAGACCTTTTTGGAAAGTTGTATTCTTGAGGTTTCATTGAACGGGAAGGAAGGTAGTGCATTAAAACCGAATTCATGGATCAAAGTTGCTGAAACCCTCAAAGCAACTCATAATTTTATCGTTGACAAGAAGCAGATGCGTAATAAATTTGATTATCTAAAGGGGAAATATGGAGCATGGTTGAAATTAAAAAACAAAACTGGCAATTTGTATGATCCTTCAACCAACACATTCAACTTAACACCTCAAGAATGGGAATCGAGAGTGAGGTATATTCATAATTGGCAATTTATTTTCAGTTTTTATTTAATTTGTATATTGATAACTTTATTTTTTAACACAGTCCAATAAATATGTTGAATTGAGGACGTCAAGTCTACTATACCCTGAGTTGTGTGCACAACTATTTGAGGGTGGTGTGTGCACGGGTATTGGAGGCTATGGACCGACATCAAAAGACCCTATGCCAACCGTTGAGCCTTTCGCGTTCACAGCTTTCGAAGACCCTATATCAAGTGAACAAGCTCCCATGTCGTCAACACCTAGTTCCTCTCGTACTCATGTTGACAAGAAAAAAAGAAAGGTTAGAGAAGTAACCTCGGATTTAGATGAGAAACTTATGATTTTTCTAGATAATATGGCATTAAAACACGAGAAACCCGATCCTTTCTCGTATGAAGCATGCATGAAAAAATTGAACGACCTTGGATGGGGAAAAGAAGATCCATTGTTTCGCATTGCTTTTTCTCTTCTTACGGATAGCCGGAATAGAGAAGCATGGATTGGAATACCGTCAGAGTTTGCTAAGGATTGGGTAAAAATGGTTGGAGCAAAACAAGGATACCACTAGTTCACTATTTGGTATTTTTTTTACTAGTTTTGCTGTTTTTGAATGATATTTGGGACTTGTTTTTTGTTGGGACTATTTGGTTCTGTTTTATTGTTGTGTTGCTCTTTGGTAAAAACCAAGTTGTTATGACTATTTTTTTGTTATATTGTTGTTGTTTTATTGTTGCTGTTCTTTTCCATTGGCCAAAGAGAAAAACCAAGTTGTTATGATTATTTTTTGTTATATTGTTGCTGTTTTTATAACGGGAGAAAAACATATCACTGTTTTCCATTTCTCTTTGCTAAACAGGCCCTTATTTTCGTTTTTTAAGACATATTAATGTTGCTGCTCTTCTCCATTATCCATTGTTGTGACTTTTTTTTTTCAATGTTATGACTGGTGCTGTTGTTTATGTGATAATTTGTGATGTTTTTACGAATAGATATGCCGAATCTCGAGGAAGAAATTCTTGTTGTAATTCTAATATATGTATACTTAAGACGAAGAAGAGTTGCTTCAACAAGACGAGAAAGGATACGCGATAATACTTCGGCATTGAGTGGATATGCATACACCCAAGAGCTACTAAATGGATCCAGTACGCAATGTCAAGAATTGATGCGACTATCTCGTGAAGCATATATACTATTATGCCAACATTTTAGACAAAACAATTGGGTGAAAGATAGTAAACATGTTAGCGTCGAGGAGAAGATGGCAATGTTTTTAACAATTCTTGGACATAATGAACGTTATAGAGTAATTAAACGTAGATTTCAACACTCTACAAGAACCGTTCATGTTTATTTTCAGGAAGTTCTGCAAGGCATGATGGAATTCGCAAAAACCATTATAGTGCCAACAAATTGAGAGGCAACTTCGAACATGTCAAATCATCAGAGGCGCTTGAGAGAAAAATTTCCGGTATGTTTTACCGTTGTGGTTTGGTAAAAATTCTTGACATTAGTAAGGTAATTTATTTATTTATTTTTTATTAATCAAGGGGGCAATAGGCGCACTAGACGATACTCTTATAGATGCAGTTGTGCCGATTAGTCATCAGACTGCTTATAGGGGAAGAGGTGGTAGTCGATGCTTTCAAAACGTTCTGGGAATTTTTGATTTCAATATGATATTCACTTTTGTTTGGGCTGGATGGGAAGGTATAGCACATGATTCCAGAGTACTTAGGGAAGTTGCTTTTAACCCGAATTATGGCTTTCCCTTTCCACCACAAGGTATACATCATTCTCAAATTATACTTTTGCTTTTTTATTTGTATGTTATACATTTGATGTTTTTTAATTTTCAGACAAATATTATCTTTGCGATGCTGCATATGCCAATTCCCGTGGATTTTTGGCTCCATATCGTAACACGAGGTATTGGTTAGCAGAATTCCGACGCCGACGTGCTTTAACTAAAGAAGAATTGTTCAATCATGCACATGCCCAGCTTAGGAATGTTATTGAACGTGCTTATGGTGTCTTGAAATTAAGATTTCCAATTCTGAAGCAGATGGCTCCTTTTCCATTTACAATACAAAGAAATGTGGTCATTGCTTGCTTTGCGATACATAATTTTATCAGGAAATGCAATATTCAGGACCAGTTGTTTCTGGAGTGCAATGAGGATACTATATTTAACAATGAAGAAGAAGGCGAAGGAAGTGGAGAAGAAGGGCTCGACATAACACAATGGGGTGCTAATAGCACACAATATATGACTAATTTGCGTGATGAAATTGCAAATAGTTTGGTTTCTAATGCTTAATTTTAAGAATTGTGTTCAAAATAAGATGTTGAAGTATTTTATTTATAAGTACTTATTATTGTTGTTTTTGATGATATCAATAAAGTTTGACATTATGTTTTGATGTTTAACTAGTTTATGTCATTCAAAAATACTATTCGGCTTAAAAAATAACGAACAGTTTATCAAACAGCACTTATTTCATACTGAGGGACAAAATGGTCATTTCTGTCATTCAGATAGTTCATTCAGACAAGAAAGAAACAACAAGACATTTTTCCAAATCATACAGCTTAATCCACTCAGACAGCTTAATCCATTCAGAGATTAATGAAAAAAAAGTAAACAGGCCCATACTCTTATGTCACTCGCCTTAAGCTGACTCAACAACACAGCCTTTTCCATGTTGAACTTTTCTAGTACCCTCTTAGCAACTTGCTTTCTGTTCCGAACAGTCCATTGTGGTTCCAATTCATTGCATGAAGCTATGATTTCCTCCCTCTCTACAAACCTAAATGGAAGCTCATCCTTGATGATCATCTCGATACACTTATCATCACACCTTCTCTTATTCCACCTCTGGTATCCAGTGTCTCCGCTCACATTCTTTCAGATCAGCCTTGCCTGAGTGGGATCACTTTTCTTGTACTTTTGATAACTAGGGTGCTTCTCGCATTTCCTTCTATGATACGGCATGGAGCTATTCCCATTCTTCTGAGTGAGGCATACACTCTCTCGTGGAAATTGACCCAGGTACAATATTTGGGATCGTCTTGAATATTTTCTAGTTTGCACCTGGTAAAGTACATCCACTTCTTACTTCAATTTGGGGGCTCTTTTCACTTCCGAGGCTGGCTGGAACTAGATGGACCAATTGGGCTTGACGTTCCACTTCTGGACATAATAGAACCCATAGCATACCATGGTACAAAAAGTCAAGATTAAATCAACAATTATAAATTTCAAGAGCAGTGAGATACTAAGTTATACACTACTGCAGATCAGGTTTACACATGTACCATTAGAATCTTATAAAAGTTAAAGTAGGAATAAGCTTCAGGTTTATGCATTCAGAGTTACACAGTTAAGAAGGAATACCCTTCATCTCAATAAGAAATAAGCATCAAGTTAGAATCTAAAAATCAGGTTTACACTAAGCATATGGCATAAACCAGTAACACTTTGGGGGAGTACAAATACTTTATTTCTGAAAGAGTTTGCACCTAAGGTACCATAAAACTTAAGTATCACTAAGCATCATAAACCAGTAACAAAGAAGCCAACCAAAAATAATTGATATGAATGAATCAGTAACAAAGAAGCCAACAAAAAACAAGGTCAAACCTTAAATTTATTTGCTATTTAATCCAGCCAAATAAATAGGGGTAAATTGTAATATAAAACACTAAATACTTGGTATTTAAATCTTAAATTATTAAATTATCCATTATGCCCTTAATAACTAATCAACCTCAAACCTTTTCTTTTTCAAATTGCTATAACTTATTTATACGATATTTGATCTCCGCAAGTTTTGAGATAATTTATTGTTGAAAAGCTAAATTCTTCTCTCGTCAAGAGGATTAAAACAAGGTCAATTGTGAAGAATGTGAATTTACTCAAAAATAAAGGATTGTGTTATTAACACATTATTGGCCCACATTTTCTATCTTCTAGTTATATTTGTAAGTATATTTTATTAATATTTGATTTACAAATTAGTTAAAAAGCTAGAAAATGTGGGTAAGGGGTGTTGAAGGAAAAACATTAACAACAAGAAGTAGGCAAAAGATGTACATTCTCATTAATGAAACTCTTATACATAGTTTGAGAGTATAAAGATCTAGAATGTTGCATCCAGACCTAGCCTACTCGCAATCGAAATGACAACGACATAAGTAAAAGCCGAATACACGAAACTAAGGCACATTAAGTATTAATCCTTCAACACTATCCCTTGCGCCTAGTCGACATCGCATGTCATGTTGGCTCGCTAAACCTCGCCAAACAAAAACTAGTGGAAAAAATATCTTGATCATAGGAAAAAGAATAGATCATCTAGACATGTAAGGTTAGACTCTCACCTTTGAGTCTGTCCCCTTATCTGATTGTTACATTGATCAATATGATCTAAGATGGTCATTCATGTTGGGTTTTACGTGTATCTAATACATCGAATAAGACCAAAAACACAGCAGAATAATTATCGAAAAATCCAAGATGAGGATCTTCATGCAGTAATTTAATTGATTTAATAAAGGGTCGCTGAATTATCTTAATTCAAAGAATAGATCTAAATTCGGACCAGAAGTTGATCAAAGTCACCTTTCTCTTTCGGTGATCCACACACGAGCAATTGCACAAGCCGAACGAATAATATTGATAAACAGTACAACAGATGATTCCTTGCTAGAATGATTGTACTGTTGATCAAGATCAACTAAGGGAGGAATACGGAATGGCCGAATCGGGACTTCTTGGACTGAAGAAGCGAGCAGCCGATATTTACTTGTTGAGGGTCGATTTTTCTTGTTGTTTTCTATGACAACTCCTTGTCATAGATCCCTTATTTATACTAAGTAAACTCTAGAGTCAAAACTCTAGTATTTGCTTAGTTAACCCTCAACTTATTAAATAATACATTATATATAATATCCCATATTATATATTACTTATTATCTAATCTCTTAAGAAATATAATATATAATATTATATTTACTATTCCCAGTTGATATAATTGAATAATATCATTTATGATATCTTATATTATATATTACTCATTATTTAATTTCTTAATAAATATAATATCCAATATTATATCTATTAATTATTCTTACTTGTCTTCAGTTATCATATGTGTGACCCAAAAGGCTTATATTATGTTGAGAATTATTTAATTTCTTATTAAATAATAAATCATAAGCGGTCTCTAGCAAGACATTATGACAACCCAAATAATAAAAGTTTATAGTCCATTAAACCATTTAACGTGTCAAATTCCTTTACCACATGATATCATATTTGAACTAAGTCATGAAAACTTGCATACTTATTATGTTTAAATGCTTTCTCGATATTAAGTAAACTGATTGAATCAAATGACTTTTCATTTGAGCATGGCCATGCATTTTCTTCAGTATTACTTATCGAGGGGCTAACCCTACTAATTCCCAACAGATATCTCTCTCCCAAAAGAGAGAGACGAATCCCCATCTTGATTATTCATTGCCATGTACATGAATCCTACTAATTCCGATCGCTAATCTCTATGATCATCATGTTTCAGATGTTGGTGGATTACGTCAAGGCATAGCAGTTATCATGATGGACTCTATGATAATCTCAGGTTCAAAGATTTATTGACATACTGTTATATTGAGATTCACTTATGATATTTCCATGCAGTGATCTCAATGCAGATCTGTCCAGTATTGCGTTCTCCAACCAATACCCATAAGTCAGATTCGTACCATGCGCATAATTATCCAATGATTATCAATCAAAGTTATACTAGTCACTTGAGTCTTCATTATACGTGGTTAGACTAGGGACATATGAATAATCTTATTATTCGTGAATAACTATTATTCAATTATTATAAATTAAAACATGCAGATATTATAATAATTGAGGAGAACTAGATGTTATTAAATATGACAATTACACATCTAGGCACACCGAATGTCCTAGGGCAATATTCCCACTAATTTCCCACTTGCACTAGGACCATTTATTCATGACTCTTAGGCCTATCGATCTAGCATGCTTTTCACGCATTCCTTGTGAGAGAGGCTTAGTAAGTTTAGCAGCAACATTGTCTTCCGTTGCTACTTTGCACATATTGAGTACGTGTTGGGATCTTTAATGGGACCTTGACTCTTTAGCTCGCGCAATAACACCATTATCGTCGCAGTAAGGACTTATAGGACCTAAAAGATCGACATATTCTCCTCGGCTGCATCTGATGATGCCAGGTAGGGGTGGACTCGGTTCTATTCAGTTTGGTTTTTGACCAAAACCGAGAATAGAACCAAATATTTGGTTTCGGTTTGGTTCGGTTCTTTTTGAAGTTCGGTTCGGTTAAGTTCGATTTTATAAATATTCGGTTCGGTTTCGATTTGGTTTGATGTTTTTCGGTTCTCCACAATATAAATTCAAATATTATATGCAATAAACCAACAAGAGTTATATATATGTTCAAGATAAAAGCTAGAGTTGCATAGCAATTTACAAATATCTCAAAATATATAACAATCGTAAATCAGTAGCTCATTCTCTCAACCTAAATTAATTGAATCACAAATGACATGAGCATATTATCGGTCCTCCTTGGACCCATGAGGGTCTTACAAAAGGAAAACAAATTATACTAAAATTCGAAACACACCAAAATCGCAAAAACAAGGTTATTTTAGTATGTTGAAATTGACTTCGGTCCATTTCCGTCCGGTTTAGTTCCGCCCGACCCTGAACCGAGAAACGAACCAAATTAGTTCGGTTCGGTTCTTTTTTTTTTTTTTTTCGGTTCAATCTTCTTCGGTTTCGGTTTTTCGGTTCTTTTTCGGGTATTTTTGGTTCGGTTTTTGATTTTTGGTTCCGAAATGCCACCCCTACTGCCTGGTACTCAGCTTGAGTTATAGAATCTATGAGTGGCTTTACTTGGAATATTTCCAACTCACATCACCTCTATTAAACAAAAACACAAAATCATCCGCGATCTTAAATCGTCTTTACCGGTTTCGAAACTTGCATCGGCGTAACCATTTACATCCAGATCGTCTTCCACACCTCCATAAATTAGGAACGCATCCTTAGTTCTTCTAAAGAACTTTAGGATGGTTTTTACTGTTGTCAAGTGATTTTCACCTGGATTTGATTGGTATCGACTTGTCATGCTAAGGGCAAACCACACATCTGGTCGAGTACAAATTATGACATACACGATCAATCCAATGGCCGAAGCATATGGAATCCTGCTCATGCGGGCTCGATCATCAGGAGTCGAAGGACTCTGAGTCGTACTTAGATGAATGCCATGTGACATTGGCAGGATCCCTCTCTTGGAGTCTTGCATATTGAACCTCTTCAATATCTTGTTAATGTAGGTACTCTAACTCAGGCCAATCATTCTCTTTGATCTATCTGTATAGATCTTTATTCCAAGAATGTAAGCAGCTTTTCCTAAAGTCTTTCATGGAGAAACAACTTCCCAACCAAGTCTTGACTGTCTGCAAAGTGGGTACGTCATTTCCAATGAGTAATATGCCATCTATATATAAGACTAGGAAGACAACTATGCTCCCACTAACCTTCTTGTATACACATGGTTCATCTTCATTTTGAAGAAACCCAAACTCTTTGACAGTTTCATCAAAACGAAGATTCCAACTCTGAGAAGCCTGCTCCAACCTGCAAATGGATTTTTGAAGCTTGCAAACCTTCTTAGAATTTTCTAGATGAACAAAACCCTCAGGTTGTGTCACGTACACATCCTCGAGTAAGTTTCCATTAAGAAATGCATTTTTGACTTTGTAATACCACCTGTATTTCATGCTTGATTACTTTGTACTGTGTGAATTTTTGTAATGTGACGTCATTTCTATTTATGTATTCCATTGAGTGCTATACAATTGTGCGATGAAAATGAAACGGAGGTGGCATGCCTTGACGCCGTGGGATGATTGTCGGTGCGAATATGACGGTGGCCAACGTCTTGTTCCCCGATAATTATTGACGAGTGGAAGGGACGGTCACCCCGAGTTGGTTAGAATGTGATATGTGGCTAAAAGGTTGAATGTCTAACGCACGTTAGAGTTTTGCCTAACGCGCGCTACAGCTTATGCCTAACGTATGCTATATTTTGAGTGTTACGTACGTTAAGGTAGTTATATTATGTATGTAACGGGTGAGTCAGTCTCCCGACCAGAATCTTTCTTTTGACGCGGACGGAGCTACTTTCAGCGGGATAGAGGACAAACGAGTCAACTCTTCATAGCGTACGCTATCCCCCAAATTTAATGTACGCTACCGACTGGAGCTTTACGTATGTAAAAATGACTTACGTACGTAACACTTGGGCACATTTCGGACAGTGGCGGTCTTTACGTACGTTGTCGTTAAACTGTTACGTACGTTACAAGCTTTATATACGTAATACCGGTATCATTAACGTACGTTAACAAAACCGAGTTTTATAAAATGACACTTCCCCTCTTCATTTGCACGACCCCATCATTGCAAGATAACATCCTTGGAGAAATTCCTAGCCTTATACTCGGTTCTTAGCCTCTTATATACTTGAATTAACATTGAGGAGGTGGTTTCTTGAGCTCCGGTGAAGATTATCCAAGTCATTCAAGTCACTTTTCGTTTCTCCTCGTAGTTCTTGTGGATTCGTCAACTCTCTTCATTATTCTTCATCCACTAAGGTAAGCCTACCAATCCCTGGAGTAATATCTTCGATGTTTTTGATTATACTTATTAGATTACGGGTATTGGGTAGATTTTGCCAACCTTCGTAGACAATCTTTTCGGACGAAATTGTAGTAACCAGAGTTATCATTTCTCGTATGTTTCGTTTCATACAAATCATGTCTATCATACGAAATTTCATTTCAATCATCACTAGGAATGTAAAATTTGACGAATCAATTGTAGGAGAATTCGTAGTAATCCGTCACCCTATGTTCCATTGTTCGTAGCCACCTTTACCTTGCGATTCTTGACACTTAATGAACTAAGGAAAACAATTCGATAGTATAATTGTCATTGAATATCAAACCACCAAAGTTATTGTGTAATGGTAATCCACAGATTGTAGTATTTGGAATATAGAATTGAATTAGAAATTATGAGGTTCGATTATGCTATAATCATTTGTTGACAACCGAAAAATAATAGGGATAATCTTGTTGAGCAAATCGATATATCTAACGTTAACCGTAGAATTGAACGGTATAATGGTACGTAATGCTTATGAATTTAGAAAAGATACTAATGTCGACAATTAAAACTACGCTAGGAATCCGATTAGGGAAGGGAGACTAGTTTTATTCATCATGATCCGTACGAGGTGTTAATCGGATATTACGTGACTAGGTTAAGCTCGAGAGGGCGTGGGGACTCCGGTTATCATAAAGCACCTATCGTCGGATCACAGGCAAGTGAAATATTGCTCAAGAATTGCTAATATTAATGTTATGTCCGTATGTGTGTATGTGCCATTTTTGATGAATGCCGACGGTTGCCTTTCTCTAAAATATGTTATAAATGGGCCAATGTGTTGGGGATAAAACCTGTATGGTACCCGTGTGGAAATGTGTTAGGGGATAAGACCCTAATTGGGCACCTATGTTCTGGGGTATTCCCGTGTGGATACTTTCGTGACCCTTGGTTGCGACCTTGGGGTTTATGTGATAAAGAGAGAGAGACAACATTGGTTGTGTGATGAAATATTCCCTGTTGGTTATTTGGTACTGTGTTTAGTAAAATGGTGTATATCGTTGCTAGTAGTTGTTATTGGTATACCTTCTCTGACCCTGGTTATCTGGCATGATTCGTCGTGTCAGGTAAAATTGTTAATCATGTGCAGGACGTTCCCGAGGGGTCCGGTCAGACTTGAGCGGTGTTGGAATTATCTCTTGCCGCTGCTTGAGTTAAATTAAATTTGATTTCTTTTTAAAAACCTCCGTTGTGTAATAATTGAACTTTGAATTACGTTTTTTCCTTAAAATCTTTCGGCTCATGTTATGTAAATCGTGAACTTAATGTTTTATCGCGATCTCCTTAAATTGTCTATTTTCTAACTAAGCCTTGTGGGTCCCATGTGGGATTCACGGCACTGTAATACCTCGGGAGATTTTGGGGGTGTTACAGATTTCTATTTGCCATATGTCATAATCATAGTATGCGGCAATAGAAAATAAAATTCTAATTGATTTTAGCATGACTACTGGTGAAAAGGTCTCATCATAGTCAATACCATGAGTCTGTCTATAACCTTTTGCAACTAGTCGATATTTATAGGCTTGCAGAATGTCGTCCATGTCTTTCTTTTTTTTGAAGACCCATTTGCACCTTTTTTTTTTGAAGATCTATTTGCACCCAATGGTCTTCACACCTTTAGGTGGATCTATCAAGTTCTAAACTTTATTGTTGTACATGGACTGCATCTCTGACTTCATAGCCTCTAGCCATTCCTCGAACTCTGGCCCTGAAGCTGCTTCTATATATATTAGGCTCATCATCTATGATCTATACGTCATCATCCTCTGTCACGAGATACCCATATCTATTAGGTTCATGTCGCACCTCTCAGATCCGCGAGGAATATGTGTACTTTGAACTGGCTCCTCAACTAATTGCTGAGCCTAGTTGAGGAGCCTATTCAGTTTCCATCACAAAGTAATGTCTTCTTATGGTTCTCGAGTTTCCTCGAGAATTACTTTTCTCCCACTGTCTTTTTTGGAAACAAATTCACTTTTTAAGTACACAACATTTCGAGCAACAAGTACTTTATTCTCTACGGGTTTATAAAAGTAGTATTTTTTAGTTTCCTTAGGATATCCCATAAATAAATATCTCTCAGCTCTGGCCACCAATTTATGAAACACATGGTGTCTTACGAACGGTCGCAACCCCAGATCTTTAGAAAAAGACAAGTTGGTTTCTTACCAGTCCATTTCTCAAATGGAATCTTTTCAACTGATTTTGATCGAACACGGTTAAGGGTGAATGCCGCTGTTTCTAAGGCGTGGACCCAACATAATAATAAAAGCTCAGTTCGACTCATCATGGATTGAACCATATCTAATAAAGTTCGATTCCGCTTCTCAGACACGCGTTATGTTGAGGTGTTCCAGGAGGAATAAGTTGTAAAATAATTCCACAACTCCAAATATGATCATCGAACTATTAGCTCAATTAATCGCCACCTCGATCTGATTGAAGGTCTTTAATTGTCCTGCCTGTAACATCGCCAAGACGTTCAGGGCATATTACAACGCCACGGACCCAACCCTTTGAGTCCACAAGGCTAACACACATCTCGACCACCCAACCAACAACAAACACTACGACAAAGATACACCGAAACTAAATAAAGACAACAATAACAAATAGACTATCTTACAACATTAGCTCAACGATCAACCGTCTTCCCAAACTGGGTCCGAAAACAATACAAAATAAAATGAAGGAAGTACTCGAGTACTGAAGCAAACAATATAATAAATAAAACCCAAGCGACAGAACATGAATCAATCGACCAACTGAAGATTGTTACTCTTGCCCATCATCCTCGTATTGACCGCGTGCTCGCTCGTCCCTTGTACCTATACCTGAAATATAAAAGTATTTTTCCCATTTAAGGGGTTAGCGCCAACTGCTAGTGCAAGTACAATACCATTTGAACTATCATTCTACAAACATGATATATGCGCCAAAAACATTTTCTAAAATATTTATATTCCGGAATATTAAGGTGCACATGCACAAAACATAGTTCTCCAACAAAACATTTCAAAAGTTAACTGTTGGTACGAGACTCACGGCCACCACATCCCGCAGAGGCCTCGTCGGACCATCCCTGGGTGGTTAACCCCAGTTCATGATACGCACACACACACAACACTACGCATCCCCAGAGGCCCCGTCGGACCATCCCTGGGTGAACATACGCATTCGCATCCACACATCCACGTAAAGCCATAGATCAATGCTAGAATACATAAACAAATGTAAAGTACTTGCCTTTGAGACATCTTCGACGAGACGGAAAATAAACGACGACTAGGAATGACCCATAGTGAACACGTACGCTCCTAAATGAAAGGTTAACACGAATCAGTCCTAAACGACATCAATAACCGAACGAAATACACCCACAACCCCGATTACCAAACATAACAATACACATACGATCAACACGGGCGAGGGTTTTCACAAAACCTCCCTGAATCAACGACTAATGGACTTAACTCAACGGAAACAGATTGAGAATCACCCAATAACAATAATCGATAAGAAGTATTAAGACACAAACGAACAATTTGAGTTTGAATGGATAATTCCCGAAAACCCCCCAAAATTGACAAGATTAGGGTTCTAAACCAAAATACCTTGAATTCAGACGGAATAGGATGATTTCGCTGATGATAATATGCTCCCACGATATCACGGTGATGGAAGATGATGAACACATGGATTTATCTTCACAAATCGCTCCAAAACACTCAAAGGGACTCAAATCGTGGACAAGGGAGAAAGAAAGAAGCAATAACGCGTCTGAGGTCTGTTCAGTTTTTTAAGTACCTGACAGACGATAACGTATGCTAATGTGGGTAGTTAAAGTACGTTAGGGCCTTAACGTACGTAACACTCGTACTTACCGTACGTAAGGGACTCGACAGAACCTTCTGCCCAAAATGTTGAAGCCGATAACGTATGCTATGGCTAAGAGTTAATGTAAATTAACAATATACTTTACCATACGTAATGGAGCATGCATAACGTATGTTATGCATGCAGCAGTTCAGTACTGCTGAGTGCAGTCCACTATTCAGAAAGGTACGAAATGTAAACGCCAAAAGGTAGAATCCAAAGACACATTTACGAATTATTCGCGACGACGAACCTAAGCGCTAAAAGGAAGGATTATTCTGACCACCCGAAGGCTCATAATACGACAATGAAAGTAATTTTCCTTAAACTTTTAGGAAATTACAAAACGGCCCAAATGTCCGAAAATCACGATACGACATCGAAATGTTGAACCGAAGTTCACAACATGAATAATTCTACCTTACGGACTTGTAGGAACAAAGAAACATTATATTTGAATGAGTTTTATGAGGATCAAACGTACATGCGACGAACATCATAATATAAAGCGAAATACGTAAAAACACCTCCGAAACTCGTCCAAATGGGAAAACACCAAGAACAAAATAGATTCAAAATGTCGAAACGGTTACAAACGAGCCGTTAAAAATAGAAATGCGCCAAAATATAAACTGCTAAAAATAGAAAGTACGAATGTTACATTGCCAAGTTGATTTTGTACTTCATTTTGGAATATTATGAACATTTCAAAAGATTCATGTTTACGTTTCATAAGATAAACATATCCATACTGACTAAACTCATTGGTAAAAGTGATGAAGTTTTGATATCCGCTTATGGCATAAGTGCTAAGAGGTCCGCATACATCAGTACGTACTAGGCGTAATAGATCACTTGCCCTTTCTCCATGACCAGTGAAAGGATTCTTCTTCATCTTCCCCAATAAACAAGATTTGCATGTCCCAAATGATTCATAGTGAAAAGAGTCTAAAAGTCCATCATGATGGAGTTTAGAAATGCGTTTCTCGTTAATATGACCAAGGTGATAGTGCCATAAGTAAGTTATATTAGAATCGTTGAGCTTTGGTTTCTTGGTCACAATGTTATAGACTTCCAAAGTATTGGGCTCATCTAGATTAATATTGTAAAGGCGATTATATAACTTTGCAGTACCATAAAACAAGTCACCAAAGAAAATATGCATAATCTTATTCTTAATAAGAAAACTGTAGCCTTCAAAATTTAATATATAAACTGAAGTAATATTCCTATTCATAGCAGGAACATAATAGTAATTATTCAAAACTAATAAAAGCTCATCGAGAGAACTCATAAGTTCCAACAGCTAGTGCAGCAAGTCTTGCTCCATTGCCAACTCTTAGACCCACTTCCCCTTTCTTTTGCTCTCTACTGCTTCCCAACCCCTGCACATTTGTATAAGTATGAGATCCACAACCAGTATCCAATACCCAAGAGTTAGAAGTAGATAAATTAACTTCTAGAACAAATATGCCTGTGGTAGTCTCGCTCTCCTTGGTATGCTTTAACTCTTCCAAGTAAACCTTGCAGTTTCTCTTCCATTGTCCAGGTTTATTGCAATGATGGCAATTTCTATCTTTGGAAGCTTTTGCCTTGAAAATCGGCTTAGTTGGGTCTTTAGGTTTGGCAAATTTTGCTTTACCTTTACCCTTGGCTTTGTTCTTGAAGAACTTCCCTTTGTTGACTATCGGCACGTGGCTTGGTTTCTTCTTAATATTTTGCTCAGCCATTTTAAGCATCGCATGCAGCTCAGAAATGGACTTCTCCATCTCATTTATATCATATTTCATATTGAACTGACCGAAACTATCAGGTAATGAGTTTAGGATCATATCCATGAAGTGCTCCTTAGAAAGTGGAAAACCTAGCCTATCAAGATAATCAATGTATCCTTTCATCTTGGGTATATGAGCGCTTACAGATGTCCCCTCAATCATCTTGCAAGCATACAAGGCTTGAAAAGTCTCATACCTCTTACCTAGCGTGCTTTGAGAAAATGTTCTTGAGATGAGCATTAGCTCATAGGCTTCAATTTGTTCCAGATTCTTTTGAAGTTCTGGACAAATGGTATCCAACATAAGACAACTGACATCAATAGAATCATCACAATGTTTCTTCCATTTGTCTTTTGTTGCTTTATTAACATTGTCAGCAGGCTCATCGGGAATTTCTTCCTCTAGAATGTACAACTTGATTTCTTACTTTAGAATTATTCTCAAGCTCCGGATGCAATCCAGATAGTTGCTGCTGTTTTCTTTGAGCTTGTCCTTCTCAAGGACGGGTCGCAGTGAAATGGTGGATGTGTTGTTTGATGCCATTCTATTATCTACAAAATTTAAGTATACAAAGTTTCTAGTCACAATTCTATTTTTCGAAAAATACTCCCACTAAAACAAAGTACCTCAATTTTATAATATTTGTAGTTTTAGTGTGCTAAGATCACAGTTTGCACAATTCTGAACTCAGCTTTGGCATGACGCCTAGAATTAAACTACTTTAGGTGGATAACTCTTTATCGATTTTATTATATGTAACTCTTAGATTATACTTATGGGATTCTCCATCTTATTCCCAAGCATGTTACATCCCATCTTATGCCTTAAGTATCAAAACTATTTTGAATTCCTAGTTCATTAAAACAAATACTACCTCCGTTCTCTTATAACTGCAACATCTGGACTTTTACGTTTGCCAATGCACAACTTTGATTATTAATATCTTCAATACTTTATTTTTAAAAATTATAAGAAATTGATATTTTGAAAGTATTTTTCGAGATTATCTAGCAAGATCCCACATTTACTAAATTTTTCATATGTATCAATCATAAAAGATGGTCAAAAGAGAGTATGTGAACAGTGTAATAGTCAACACGTTGCAATAATAAAAGAACGGAGGAAGTATGTATCACCATTACCTATCCTATATTACTAAGATAATCCGAGCACCCAGCTTTGGCATGACCTGCTCAAGATGATCGAAGTCTTGACAAGTGTTTTAATTGAACGGCATTAAAAATTTTATCAAGAGGCTTTATCCTATGTTTCATGTCTATGTTAGCTGACATACATCGCATCACACACATGCATAAATTTAAACATACATATCATCACATGACATAATAAAGCATAGGATCGTGTATAGCATGACCATAACCCTATTGTGATTTTCATGAGCCTTGGCTCATGAAAATCACAAAGGTCAATCTAAAGGGTAAATTGGTCTTTATTGATCTTCCAACTCCTTGGAACGTCATACATGATCAATTGGCTCCTTGAGTCCGTCCTTTATCTCCTCATTGTCATCATTACATTAATGAAAAAATATACTACATTAGTAAAAAAAGTTACTAGAGGGAAAACGACAGGCAGACCATAAATAATAATAATAAATTAATAAATGACTCGTAGGCCGTAAAACTAATTATAATTAAAACAACACACAGGCCGTTAAAACTAACCTAAAAATAAATTGAAACATCCAATCATATTTGTCAATTTATGGTCATGTCATACTCCAAATATATACTCCAATTAATTATAATATAATTAATAAACACACATTATGAATCTGCCTGACAGTCAGACATAAGATAACTATCCGTGTAAAAAACAATATTCTAATATTCCAGTCCAGCTGGTTGCGCTGGAGCCTGCAGCATGCGGCCACGCGGGTTCGAAACCCGCCACCAACAAAAAATATTTTTGGCAATATTTATTTAGAATTTTAAAATAGGTTATTTGGGTTATAGAACTCAAACTGCCAAACAGGTGCCGCAGCTAGATAACGAGACATGACTCTAGTGACCGGACATTGCAGAATCGAATACCACCCGCAACACAATGTCTTTGAGAATTTACCGCGGCCTGGGGGTTCTAGGCCCCAGTTCGCAACCTAACCCGAACCCAACCCGGTCCGCCCACCTGCCAGAAATAGATCTGTTCCACAACAGTCCTGGACAGAAAAATCGCAAAAATAGTCTAGAAAATTGATTTTTAACGATCTGATTTAATCAAATTAAATGAGAAAAATATTTATAAAATCTCTATTTTATAAATATAATCAAGAACACAATTTATATATTCAAAGCATATAAACATATTCTACATAAACAATTAAATTTACTTGCAAGTTGTCTCTGATACCACTGTCGTGTTTTATGTGTAGATAATACATCAAATATGAGCAAAAATACAGCGAAATAATTATCGAAAAATCCAATATGAGGATCTTCATGTAGTAATTTAATTAATTTAATAAAAGTTCGTCGAATTACCTTAATTCGAATAACATATCTAGATCTGAACCATAAGCTGATGAAAGTCACCTTCCTCTTCCGGTGATCAACACGAATAATTGCACAATATGGATTGCTAGATCCTTACAAATAATATTGATAAACAGTACAACATATAACTCCTTGCTAGAAGGATTGTACTTTTGAGCAAGATCAACTGAGAGAAGAACATGGAATGGCCGAACCGGGACTTCTTGGACGGAAGAAGGGGGCGACCGATTTTTCTTTTTGAAGGTCGATTTTTCTTGTTGTTTTATATTGTAATATCCGGATAAATTGTTGGGTATTTTCATCCGTATTTGAACCATGTATTACCTGAATTGATGCTATCAATAATCGAAGTACGATCGTTCCCGTATTCGTATCCTCATGCATGATAATATCAACTTTTAATCCTTCACATGCAACTAAGTCGTAACGCACGCTAACAGGTAAGCGTAACGTACGTTACGAACTAGAGATAGCGTACGCTACGAGCAAGACGTAGCGTACGTAAGGAGGTCAATAATTAAACAGGCTGGCTAGCACATGGACGGCTGGTGGTGGGGCTCGGAAAGATTCCCGTGGATGAACCTGGACAGTTTTGGGGTCAACGGGTGTTAACGTACGCTAAGGTTTGTAACTAGCGTACGCTAATGTGTGTAGCTTACGTACGTAATGCATAGGGTGTAACGTACGTAAGCTAGTACAGAACGAGACAATAAGCTATCAGTGAACGATAGCGTACGCTAAGGTCGAATGGTAGCGTGCGCTAAGTCGATTACGTACGTAAATGACTAAGGCTAACGTACGTAAATCTCAAGATATTATATATATATGGACAACACCCCATTTCATTTCACTTCGTCCCGATTGTTTATTTAATGATAGGATATTAAGGACGAATTTCCTACGATAATCCAGTATTGAGCCTTTCCGATCGTCGTTTCCGTTGGAGTTCCGGATTTTTCCAATCAACTGTATTTCCGGAGTATTCGCGAGAGATTACCAAGGCAAGTACCTTGATATACGAATTATAATTACGTGAAATCATTGTTGCTGAAGTGTATGAATCGTGTTATGAATATCTGCATTTATATTACATATATATAGATATACGTGGATATATGTATAGATACATGTATATGTATATAAATATACATATATGTTAGGTGATTCATACCAATATTAGTTGACGAACTCGACTTAGACTAAAGTACGAATAATATTTATTGAGGTAATGTGGTAACGTTTGTATTTTCGGTTGAATTACGATATAAGGATATTTATGTAGTATTGATTGATAGTGTTGAAGGCCTAATGTGCTAAGTCTTGATGAATAACGTGCGAGTTATTGCTTATTTTGTGTAGTTACGTACTGGCAAATAAATTATGTGAATTGATGAACTGATTTGATAATTGTTGCAACGGTTGAATGTGTGCTTGGTATTTGTAATAATGTGAATATTTGTTATGAGAGACGTCATATCCGGGTACCTCTGAGGGCGGGGCGTGCACTCCGGCCTGATGTACGCTGCAATGAGCGGCTCCATATGATTGGTGAACACCGGTGTTACTTAATGCGCGAGCAAGGGGCGGCTCCTATGGGAGTGAACGCCGGCGCGGTGACATGTGCAATGGGCGGCCAATATAGTGGAGTGAACGCCGGTACACAGGTGTGCAATGTAATACCCGTAATTTCGATTTTTCGGTAATTTTATTTTTTTTGCGGAAGTCTGTTTTGACGACTCGCTCATGACCGTATCGTCATTCTGAGAATGATTAATTCTGCACTTTTTGTCATCCGAGTTCGTTTCGGTATCGTTTTGTTGATATCCGTGTTCTTAAGCGGCTTTTCCGCACTTGAGTTCGATTCTTGCGAACCTCGTCCGAAACTGTCGTTTCGAGTTTCTCGTAAGTTCATTTAATGTTATTATTCATGTTGTGAGCTTTGGCTTGGTGTTTCGATCGTGTATCGTGCATTTCGGACGTTTTGGGCCATTTTCGTAATTTCCCAAAGTTTGGGGTAATTACTTTCCGTTGTCGAATTTCGAGCCTTCGGGTGGTCGAAATCGTGTATTCTCTTAAGGCTTGGATTCGTCTTTGCGAGTACGTCGTAACCATATCTTCGATTCGTATTCAGGTTCGGGTTTCGGGGTCGTCGGGCCGTCGGAGTGGCCACGACCGGAGCGGCCGCCGCCGAGTTACGGCCGTAGGTGCCGTTACGGCCGTGCTCGGCAGGCATGGCCCGATTTAATGCCGTTACGGCCGTAAGGGCCGAGAGTTACGGCCAGACGGGTGCCGTGCACTTCTGACGACGTTCTGGCCGTAAGGACTCGGTTACATGGCCAGAAGTGCCGAGTTACGGCCGTAAGGCCTCGGTTATGGCCGTAAGCGGTCTGGCGCTGGCGAGTTTGACGAATGCCGTTACGGCCGTAAGGCTCGCGCTGTTACGGCCAGAACTGTCGGCCATATATAGGCGATGACCGCCCAGACTTCATTTTTATCACATTTCTTCACTCGGAGTGCGGGCGGACGGGAAAATCGGAAATGGAGTTTTGGTCGATTCCACTCGATTTCTAAGCGTTTTGAGGATCCTTATCGATTATATCATCATCAAATCATTGTTCTTCGTCGGATCGAGGTAATTTCTTGAAATCTCCTAGATTGGATTTTCGAGATTTGTTCTTGATTTTCGATTCTAGTCCGATTTTGATGAATCGGTTGATGTTAGTAAACATTATTAATCATGTTCTATGGATTGTATATCCATATTTTCGATCTGCTCAACCCGATTGATGATTTTTAGGCTCTTGAGAAACTTTGAACATTTAGTGTTCGATTAAATGCCTCAAAGAGTTTCTTTGGTCGTTATGTTGTTTTCGATTGATATTGTGTTATTGAATGAATTGTATTTCATTCAAGGTGGTTCGAGTACTTGTGTTTATCGGAGGACGCCGTTCGTTGTTCGTTGAAGGATTTCATCGCCTTCGGTTGAGGCAAGTTTTATACTTGTACTAGTCAATGAGATTAATGTTATCATTTATGTGTATGAATGTGTTGTATCATTCCGAGACTTAGTCTCTTCATGAATTCATTGATATCAAGAGATCGTTCGATACGATACCTTTCGGCAATTTTGCCAAATGTTTATTGTTGTTCGTTAACGGCCGATTCAAGGCATTGTGATACTCATTATTAATGTCATTGTCGATAGCCGGTTCGCGGTATCGATGTATCGATTGTTGTTAATATAGATGTCAATTAAAGACATCGTTGAGATCATTGTTATTCCTGTTTGGATTGTCATTAAAACTGTACAGGCCGATTAAAGGCATTGGCTTATTCATCTCTCGCCTTCGCCGTTTGCAGAATCGATTAAAGGTGCCGAGGCATCCTTCATATCATTGTTATCGAATTGCCGTTCTCGTAAATCGAAATGTTTAATCATTCACTAAATCATTGTTATCGATTGACCTTTCTAAGGCAATCTAGGTATTCACTCATTCATCGTATCATTGTTATCGATTGGCCATTCTCGTGCAAATCGAAATGTTCAATCATTCATGCATCATTGTTATCGATTGACCTTTCTAAGACAATCGAGGTATTCACTCATTCATCGTGTCATTGTTATCGATTGGCGCTCGTGCAAATCGAAGTGTTCAATCATTTATGGTATCATTGTTGTCGATTGACCGTTTTAGGCAATCGAGGTATTGAATCATCCGCTGCATCATTGTTGTCGGTTGGCCGTTTTAAGGCAATCGAGGTGTTAATTTGGGACTGTCAAAGACGGTGTCTATCCGTGCGTTACTATCATCGTGTTGGCCGACTCAAGGCAGCACACTATCACTCATTGTGATACGGCTTCGTGCCGTGGCTTCGGCCCTAATTGTGATACGGCTGGATGCCGTGGCTTCGGCCCTCATTGTGATACGGCTTCGTGCCGTGGCTTCGGCCCTAATTGTGATACGGCTGGATGCCGTGGCTTCGGCCCTCATTGTGATACGGCTTCGTGCCGTGGCTTCGGCCCTAATTGTGATACGGCTGGATGCCGTGGCCGCCCTCATTGTGATACGGCCGGATGCCGTGGCTTCCCTCATTGTGATACGGCCGTGCCGTGGATTCGCCCTAGCGTGATACGGTGGATGCGTGGCCCGCCCTCATTGTGATACGGCTTGGTGCGGTGGCTTCGCCCTCATTGATACTGACTGGGCTGTTTTGAATTCAGTGTTTGTGATATTTGTTAATTTCCATTGAACGGCTTTCGTGCCTTTTGTAATGTCTTGGTATTTTCATTGGAGCCTTTGGGCATTATGATTCATATTAAATTCGATTCTGGTTTGGTTCATGTCGTTTAATTCATTGTGGTATTCGTGATTATGATTCGCCGTTGGGCACTTATGTTCTAACCTGTCGAGCGGTATTAATAGTATGCCGTGGGCATAGTGTTTCACGAATGCTCGGTTCTTACATTGGTTTGTGAGCATCTCGTATTATTATCATTGTACTGTTTCATTACGCCTTTGGATGCATATCATGTTATACATGTATTTGATATTCATTATCTGGATGATCGACCGTGGGGCGGAACATGTTTTCATGTTTTAGGTGCTTGCGAGGAGAGAGTTGAGACACAGGGGCATGATGATGGCGGCGAGGCATTCGAGCGATACTAGTCCGAGTTGTTCATTGTTGGTCGTCGGTTGGAGTGTACTCCGGTCTTGTCGATTATTGTCGTGTTGTATTACAGACAATGGATGTTCGTGGATGTTGTTGTATTTCATTTTGTCCATGTAGGCCACTTTTGTCGTTGAAATTCCTTATCGGAATATTGTGTCGGTTATCATAGTAGGGACTATGATTTTCCCTTGTTGTTTAATTTAATGTATTTTAGTCATGTTCGCCTGGTGGACCTCCTGGCGTGGGGTCCACGGCACTGTAATAACCCAATAGGATTTGGGGGTGTTACAGAAATGGTATCAGAGAGTTGGGTTGTGAAATACCCTGAGATGTGAGTTATGTGGTCTTACCGACGCGGTAGTAGTGGGATTGTCAGGTTATGACAATCTAGTCAGTCAGGTTTTGTGAGTCGTAATATTAGTGCGACTGCACGAGTCATTCATTCATCGAGTCGTCGTCAGTGAAGACTAGTATCGCGAGACCTCGAAGCTTCGTATGACCTGTGTAAGGACTCGATTCTCTTTATGTTCATACATTCATCATATCATTAATTATTCATGCTTTGTGGAAACATATATGTGATATTATTGTTATGATTGATTCATGACTAATTGTTTTGGAGCACGTGTGACCTGTATAAGTGCTAAGGATCAACTCATTCACCAGTTAATAATCCTCAATCATCATTTTGATCTTGTCGATCAAGTTAATTCATTCATCACTCAGTTACTTCATTCATCACTCAGTTAATATCATTCATCACTCAGTTAATTCATTCATCACTCAGTTAATATCATTCATCACTCAGTTAATTCATTCATCACTCAGTTAATTCGTTCATCACTCAGTCACTATCATTACTCAGATAATATCATTCATCACTCAGTTAATTCGTTCATCACTCAGTCACTATCATTACTCAGATAATATCATTCATCACTCAGTTAATTCGTTCATCACTCAGTCACTATCATTACTCAGATAATATCATTCATCACTCAGTTAATTCGTTCATCACTCAGTCACTATCATTACTCAGATAATATCATTCATCACTCAGTTAATTCGTTCATCACTCAGTTAATTCCTTCATCACTTAGTCAATCTCATTGTTCATATTAATTCATTAATCACTCAGTCAATCTCATTGTTCCGTCAATTCATTCATTACTCAGTCAATCTCACTGCTCAGTTAATTCATTCATCACTCAGTTAATCTCATTGTTCAGTTAATTCATTCATCACTCAGTCAATCTCATCGTTCAGTAATTCATTCATCACTCAGTCAATCTCATCGTTCAGTTAATTCATTCATCACTCAGTCAATCTCATCGTTCAGTTAATTCATTCATCACTCAGTCAATCTCATCATTCAGTTAATTCATTCATCACTCAGTCAATCTCATCGTTCAGTTAATTCATTCATCACTCGGTCAATCTCATCGTTCAGTAATTCATTCATCACTCAGTCAATCTCATCGTTCAGTTAATTCATTCATCACTCAGTCAATCTCATCATTCAGTTAATTCATTCATCACCCAGTCAATCTCATCGTTCAGTTAATTCATTCATCACTCAGTCAATCTCATTGTTCAGTTAATTCATTCGTCACTCAGTCAATCTCATTGCTCAGTTAATTCATTCATCACTCAGTCTATCTAATTGTTCAGTTAATTCATTAATCATCCAGTCCATCTCACGGTTCAATTGTTGATCTTGTGGATCGAATTTTCAACCTTGTTAACTTGTTCAAGGTAATCATTTCAGGAATTTCATCAGATAATCATGTTACCTCACTTGATCTTTCATGCGATCTTATCATATTCTGGCGTCATGTCGACGATCATTTCATTGCATTATTAATGCATTCATTGTGTTAGAGCGTGTATGCTCATTCTTATCATTCCGTCTCATAATCATAATGCGATCTTCATACGAGATCTGTAATTATCACGTGACTTTCCTGCCTCGGAATGGAAAGAGCTGTTAGAAGGACATCGGACTCCGACGTCCAAGAGATTGTTTTCTAGTCGTCTTCGTGCTGGGAGAGCATCTTCATCTCAGACGATGAGTTCGACTGTTGTTTGCTTTAACTGTCATCATCACGGTTTGAGCAAGTTAATTCTTGCTCGGTAAGAGGATAATCATTCATTTCATCGTCGTTCATTCATTCATATAATTCACTCATCATATATTAAACACGTTGAGATTTATAATTATCAAACTAATCATTCAATTCACGGGGAACTATGGTTCCAATCATTTCATTTGAGCTGTCACTCGTTTATCATTTCACAACGGTGAGTCATTCTTGATCCTTGTTGGATTTCGATTCATTATCATTCATTGTGATCATTCTTGTTCGTGTGTATCTCGTCAATTTTTCCTGGAGGGATATTGCTTCTCCCTACTTGTTTTAAGTTTCGGGACGAAACTTCTTTTAAGGGGGGTAGTATGTAATACCCGTAATTTCGATTTTTCGGTAATTTTATTTTTTTGGCGGAAGTCTGTTTTGACGACTCGCTCATGACCGTATCGTCATTCTGAGAATGATTAATTCTGCACTTTTTGTCATCCGAGTTCGTTTCGGTATCGTTTTGTTGAGATCCGTGTTCTTAAGCGGCTTTTCCGCACTTGAGTTCGATTCTTGCGAACCTCGTCCAAATCGCTGCGTTTGAGTTTCTCGTAAGTTCATTTAATGTTATTATTCATGTTGTGAGCTTTGGCTTGGTGTTTCGATCGTGTATCGTGCATTTGGACGTTTTGGGCCATTTTCGTAATTTCCCAAAGTTTGGGGTAATTACTTTCCGTTGTCGAATTCGAGCCTTCGGGTGGTCGGAATCGTGTATTCTCTTAAGGCTTGGATTCGTCTTTGCGAGTACGTCGTAACCATATCTTCGATTCGTATTCGGGTTTCGTCGGGTCGTCGGAGTGGCTAATACGCCACGGCCGCCCTGGCCGAGTTACGGCCGTAGGTGCGATTCATGGCCGTGCGTGCTCGGCAGGCATGGCCTCGATTTAATGCCGTTACGGCCGTAAGGGCCGAGAGTTACGGCCAGACGGTGCTGGCGACTTCGGCGAATGCGATTCATGGCCAGGTGACTGCGATTGCTGAGTTACGGCCGTAAGGCCTTGCCGATACGGCCAGAAGCGGTGGCCGGCCCGGGCGAGTTTGACGAATGCCGATTACGGCCGTAAGGCCCTGCCGGTACGGCCGTAACTGTCGGCCATATATAGGCGATGGCCCAGACTTCATTTTTATCACATTTCTTCACTCAAAGTGCGTGGCGACGGGAAAATCGGGAAATGGAGTTTTGGTCGATTCCACTCGATTTCTAAGCGTTTTGAGGATCCTTATCGATTATATCATCATCAAATCATTGTTCTTCGTCGGATCGAGGTAATTTCTTGAAATCTCCTAGATTGGATTTTTCGAGATTTGTTCTTGATTTTCGATTCTAGTCCGATTTTGATGAATCGGTTGATGTTAGTAAACATTATTAATCATGTTCTATGGATTGTATATCCATATTTTCGATTCGCTCAACCCGATTGATGATTTTTAGGCTCTTGAGAAACTTTGAACATTTAGTGTTCGATTAAATGCCTCAAAGAGTTTCTTTCGTCGTTATGTTGTTTTCGATTGATATTGTGTTATTGAATGAATTGTATTTCATTCAAGGTGGTTCGAGTACTTGTGTTTATCGAGGACGCCGTCGTTGTTCGTTGAAGGATTTCATCGCCTTCGGTTGAGGCAAGTTTTATACTTGTACTAGTCAATGAGATTAATGTTATCATTTATGTGTATGAATGTGTTGTATCATTCCGAGACTTAGTCTCTTCATGAATTCATTGATATCAAGAGATCGCTCGATACGATACCTTTCGGCAATTTTGCCAAATGTTTATTGTTGTTCGTTAACGGCCGATTCAAGGCATTGTGATACTCATTATTAATGTCATTGTCGATAGCGGTTCGCGGTATCGATGTATCGATTGTTGTTAATATAGATGTCAATTAAAGACATCGTTGAGATCATTGTTATTCTGTTTGGATTGTCATTAAAAGCATGTGCCGATTAAAGGCATTGGCTTATTCATCTCTCGCCTTCGCTGCCGCAGAATCGATTAAAGGTGCCGAGGCATCCTTCATATCATTGTTATCGAATTGCCGTTCTCGGTAAATCGAAATGTTTAATCATTCACTAAATCATTGTTATCGATTGACCTTTCTAAGGCAATCTAGGTATTCACTCATTCATCGTATCATTGTTATCGATCGCCATTCTCGCAAATCGAAATGTTCAATCATTCATCGCATCATTGTTATCGATTGACCTTTCTAAGGCAATCGAGGTATTCACTCCTTCATCGTGTCATTGTTATCGATTGGCCGCTCGTGCAAATCAAGTGTTCAATCATTTATGGTATCATTGTTGTCGATTGACCGCTTTTAGGCAATCGAGGTATTGAATCATCCGCCGCATCATTGTTGTCTGGCCGCTTTAAGGCAATCGAGGTGTTAATTTGGGATCCAAAGACGGTGTCTATCCGTGCGTTACTATCATCGTGTTGGCCGACTCAAGGCACACTATCACTCATTGTGATACGGCCGCGTGGCGGCTTCGCCCTAATTGTGATACGGTGGATCCGGATGCCGTGGCCCGCCCTCATTGTGATACGGCCGTCGTGGCTTCGCCCTAATTGTGATACGGCCGATGCCGTGGCTTCGCCCTCATTGTGATACGGCCGTGCGTGGCTTCGCCCTAATTGTGATACGGTGGATGCCGTGGCTTCGCCCTCATTGTGATACGGTGGATGCCGTGGCCGCCCTCATTGTGATACGGCCGCGCCGTGGATTCGCCCTAATCGCGTGATACGGTGGATGCCGTGGCTTCGCCCTCATTGTGATACGGCTTCGTGCGTGGCTTCGCCCTCATTGATACGACTTAGTGCTTTTGAATTCAGTGTTTGTGATATTTGTTAATTTCATTGAACGGCTTTCGTGCCTTTTGTAATGTCTTGGTATTTTCATTGGAGCCTTTGGGCATTATGATTCATATTAAATTCGATTCCTGGTTTGGTTCATGTCGTTTAATTCATTGTGGTATTCTCGTGATTATGATTCGCCGTTGGGCACTTATGTTCTAACTCGTCGAGGTGTATTAATAGTATGCCGTGGGCATAGTGTTTCACGAATGCTCGGTTCTTACATTGGTTTGTGAGCATCTCGTATTATTATCATTGTACCGTTTCATTACGCCTTTGGATGCATATCATGTTATACATGTATTTGATATTCATTATCTGGATGATCGACTGTGGGGCGAACATGTTTTCATGTTTTAGGTGCTTGCGAGGAGAGAGTTGAGACACAGGGGCATGATGATGGCGACGAGGCATTCGAGCGATACTAGTCCGAGTTGTTCATTGTTGGTCAGTCAGTTGGAGTGTACTCCAGTCTTGTCAGTTATTGTCGTGTTGTATTACCCGAACAGATGTTCGTGGATGTTGTTGTATTTCATTTTGTCCATGTAGGCCACTTTGTCGTTGAAATTCCTTATCGGAATATTGTGTCGGTTATCATAGTAGGGACTATGATTTTCCCTTGTTGTTTAATTTAATGTATTTTAGTCATGTTCGCCTGGTGGACCTCCTGGCGTGGGGTCCACGGCACTGTAATAACCCAATAGGATTTGGGGGTGTTACATGCAAGGGAGACGCCTGGCAGGCTTATTGGTAACGGATATTTGAGTGATAGCTAAGACCCCGTTACCAAATGATTTTCGAAATTTAAATCTTTGCAACTTGCTTTTAATGTTGGTCTTGATGTAGACCGCGAATTGTGTTTCTGGAGTTCGTTCCAGCTTGTTTTAAATGTTGGTATCAGGGTTAATTAACCAATGATATTTGACGAGATCTCCGAGGGTTAATTAATCAGGGGTCTTTAGCAGGATTTGTCGAATGAGAGGATGTGCCTTTGATCGTACTGTGTTGATTATTCTGTGTATTGGGTCGAGGACCCCGTGAGATGTTGAGATTTGACCTCGTGATGATAGTATTTGGATTGGGCTGAGAACCCCGTGAGATGTTGTAATGATTCGCTTGTGATAGTGTTTTATCATTTGGGTCGAGGACCCCGAATATCGTTGTAATGGTTTTCTTGCAAGTTGTTTTCCACATGTTGGGTCAAGGACCCGAGAGCTTTTGAAATATTTTCTAAAGTATTTCCATTTGATTTTCAAAACCCCAAGATGGCCCGAGTCAATATTAATGTTTTCGAACTTTCTTATCAAAATACCTTTCCTTTTATAAAAAGGGATTTTTCTGACTCCTTGGGCTCATTTAAAGTTTCATTGGTGTTATGTTCTGTACGGAGAATATGACAATGTGATTATCTTTCACCTTGTGTATGTAATGCTATTCTGTGTGGACCATTTAAATGTGTGGTTTGTGTTAAGGTTTCACGACTGTTGAGCTTTGTGTTGTTATTATTCGTATATCTTGTATATTATGTACTTGCACTAGCAAAATTCCAGTTTGCTAACCCCCGATTTTTCGGGGGGGGGGGGGGGGGGGGTGGGTGGGTGCCTGTTATGCGCTCAGGTTTTGGCAGCTCGGGAGCAGTCACATGATTGGCTGGGAAGGAGATGGAGGACAATGATACTAATCACACCAGAGTTAGAGTCTTTTCTTTTGTTTCATTTTGGTCGGTATTTCTCTGTCGTTCGAGTATTCACCCTTGCATGGGTGTAGTTTTCATTTATTAAATTGAATTGTCGTTCTTTTCTGTGTTCAAGTTTACTTTCGTCATTGAGGTGTAAAGTTCATTTGTTTCTGAATTGTTTAATGACCTTGTCGGTCTGCGTTGTATTTAGATTGACCCCGGTCGGTCAATCATTTTGTAGTCTAGTAGAGTTTAGCCTTGTAGATCCTTGCAAGAAGGGCCTACGGCGTGTAACATTTCCGGATGTATTCTGGGGGTGTTACATATATGACAAGTTATTGTCATAGACACCTTATTTATACTAAGTAAACCCTTGAGTCAAAACTCTAGTATTTGCATAGTTAACCCTAAACTTACTAAATAATACAATATATATAATATCCCATATTATATATATCACTTGTTCTTTAATCTCTTAATAAATATAATATCCAATATTATATTTACTATTCCTAGTTGATATAATTAAATAATATAATATATAATATCATACATTATATATTACTCATTATCTAATTTCTTAATAAGTATAATATTTAATATTATATCTATTAATTACTCTTGCTTGTCTTTAATTGTCGTATGTGTGACCCAAAAGGCTTATATTATATTGACAATTATTTAATATCTTGTTAAATAATAAATCGTAAGCTGTCTCTAGCAAGGCATTATGACTACCAAAATAATATAAGTTTATAGCCCATTAAATCATTTAACGTGTCAAATCCCTTTATCGTGCGATATCACATTTGAACTAAGTCATGGAAACTGTCATACTTATTATGTTCAAATGCTTTCTCGATCTTAAGTAGACTAATTGAATAAAATGACTCTTTATTTTAGCATGGCCATGCATTTCCTTCAGTCCTACTTATCGAGGCCCCCAACAGATATCTCTCTCCCAAAGAGGGACAAATCCACATCTTGATTATTCATTGCCCTCCACATGACTATCACTAATCCCGATCGTAATCTTTATGATCATCATGTTTTAGATGACGTTGGATTACGTTAAGGCATAGCAGTTATCATGTTGGACTCTATGATAATCTTAGGTTCAAGGATTTATTGACATACTGTTATATTGAGATCCACTTATGATATTTCTATGCAGTGATCTCAATACGGGTGTGTCTAGTATTACGTTCTCCAACCAATACCCATAAGTTTGATTCGTATCATGCGTATAATCATCCAATGATTATCAATCAAACTTATACTAGTACATTAATCACTTGAGTATCCACTCTACTGTTAGGGTTGTATACTGCAAACCATACTTTATGCTTGTATTACCATATTTCCCTGTAACTACCTATGAGGATATTAATTATATTTTATCACATGTTTTGCATATTAATTCATGTTATCATTATCCAAATGTATTGTCTATTAATTTTATGTTGCAGATAATATGGTGTGTTGGTTTTACACAGAAGGTCACATTATCGGTGTCTTATAAAATAATATAATAGTTCACAACCTAAATAATTATTAGAAAATTATGAAAGGTTGTAATGTATGTTTGAAATTAGTTTGTCTTGACTATTAGCATGCATTAGCGTATTTGCATACATTGAACTGGATCGCAGTGAGATAGTATCTTCTGTACTGACTGTAAGAAGACGTAAATCTCGGATAATTATTATTTCTTAATTCTAAGTATATAACATTTAATTGTGTATTTGTAATATTTTATTTCTTTGATTTACCATGGGTGAGAGTCACAGTAATTGACCCAATAAGCTTCATATCTTGGGCAATAATATTATTTATATGACAGTTAATATTATAATTAGAAATGTTGTCCCCAATCGTGCGGATTGATGATGTACCTTTGAGGAGTTCGATAATGATTATTATGTTAAACCTTACATGTGGATTTAATTCCGATATAATAATAAGGTTCGAGTGGTACTGCTCTTGGATAAGAAATTAATTAATTAAATCTCTTAGTAGCTTAAATTAATTAATGGACATTCAATATCTTAAACAAGGAAAATAATATATTTAAATAAGAAGTCCGATTTTGTAAATTGGGAGTTGGGTTGGAAATGCAATATTAATTCTTTAGTGGATTGAATTAATATTAGTAAACTCAACCATATTAGGAAGGGCTTAAAATGGAAGGTTGGGTTATACTTGGAGTCCTAACCCTAATCATTCTTAAGATCCCTAGCGCAGTCCAAAGCCTATAAAATAGGACATAAGGGGAGGGTTCAGTCGTGATCATCACTTCAACACAATGGATTTTGATTTTTTTTCTTCAAAATATTTTATTGTGGATCTTGACTTTTGTCTTTGATTCCACAATTGAGATAACACTTTAATTATTGTTATCAATTGGAATTACTTGAAGAAAAAGGAAAAATCGAGAGTTGTGAGGAATAAGTTTTGGCCAATCCACTTCAAATGTAAAGCAAGATTCGGTAGCTTGTTGCCAACACAACGTTCGGATGAAGGCGGGATCATACTCTAGAAGGTATTCATGAAGAGATCAAAAGTAGCAACCACTTTGCTTCAAAAGGTAATATCCTATGATCTTTTGATCTATATTAGGATATTTAATTCACAAATAATATTATTTAATAAATAATAAATAGTAGTTAAATTACTTATTAATCCTATTAATTAATTAATTAATTGGCATGTCTAAATAGATTTTGTGCTCTTGAAAGCGTAAAATGCGTTGTTCAAATCTTTCGAATTAGGCTTCCGCTGTGTTTTATTTCCAACAACTCGTATGGGAGCGAGATTTTTAGGCTTTTGCTATTTTTATTAATTTTGGTGACTAATTACTAACAATTTAAATATTTATGTAATATGATGTTGGAATATTTTGCTAGACGTTTTATTGCACGGAATATGATCCAATTAGCATGGTTATGTCAATAGTTATTTTTTATTATATATACAAATGTTGTTTTGGCTCGATTTGAACCATGTAATGGTTTTTCCCGTGAAAAACTCCATGGGTAGATCTAGGGATTTTTTTCGTGTAATTTTGCTGTAATTCGATGTATTTTAGTTTTATCAAATTGTAATCGAATTTGGAAAAGACAAAATCACGAAGAAATAGGCGTAACAGGACACCTGCATCGCTTGACAACCGCGGCAGCAGGCCGGGCATCGCTGAGCAAAGACACGGCCGCCGAGCAAGGTTTAGTTGCTTGCCGAGGGCCGCAGGCGGGCTGGTTCGCCGGTTGGGGCCGGGTCGTCCAGTATTTGGTCCGGTCCATTTCACCGTCGTTCGCTACGTCCGTCGGAGAGTCGGGATTTTAAAATTGAATTTTTTATGTAATTAATTTTTCATAAACGTGAAAATTTTAATTTTGAAAATTCACGGTCATGCCAGGGAGGAGTGATGAGATGCTTGATCCAGTGGGAGATATCGAGTGGAAAATTTTCTCGGATTAAATTCGGGGACGAAGATCATGGTAGTTGGATAATTGTATTATCCTTGCATTTATTTTTGGTTTTTACTGTTTTGAATGTATGTCATGTATGAATTATGCGTGATTTATTTTCTTGCATGCTAGTACAACCAAATTAAAAATATCGAGGTTAAAACAACTAAGTGACTAAATTGATTAATTAGTTTTTTTACAAAATAAAATTAATTTAGTCTCCATAATTAATTTAAATTATGAATTAATTAGCATGTGCGTTGACATTAGGGTCTTCCTCCATATAGGATGTGCTAATTATCAGGTTCACTAGTTTTAAATTTCAAATGATAACAAAACTTAAATATTATTTTTATGATAAGACCTCTCCATCTGTGTAATATCCGGGGGTAATTTTTTTTTTTCGTGTTATTGTTGAGTTGTACATATTCATTTAGAATTGTACAAGTGTTGTTGTTTGGACCGATACAATGTATATTGTATTAGAATATTTCGGGATCGAAATATTTATTACTGGTCAACGGTTTGGTTTCGTCGTTTGGTTGTTGCCTGGCGGGTTTAGAATTTTGGCTAAGTTTATAGCCATAGCGTACGCTACCTGTGTAGCATTACGTACGCTGATTTGTTGCGATTACGTACGTTACGCCCTGAGGTTACGTACGTAATGCGTGATAGGTGGTGAGAAACTTCCTCGTGGTTAACTTTCGGGATGAGGGTATCTTTAGGGTATCATTTATATATATATATATAATATATATATCATTTCCCTCATGAGATTCCCCCTCACATGTATCCCTCTCACTCCCTCATGCTAACTCCCTCAACAAATATATATATATATATATATATATATATATATATATATATATATTAACATCATCATCATCCTCACTCATCTCTCTCGCCACCTTCTCTCTCTTTTTCTTTTTTTTTTTCTTTTTCTTTCTTCTGCTGCCATCTCCCTCTCTCGCCACCCTCTCTCTCTTGTTCTCTCCCTCTCGTCCTCCCTCTCTTCTCTCCATCTCTTCCATTTCATTTTTCTTTCCGGCAAGGTGGAGCTTGAGGACGGGCAGCTGGTTTCTCCATTTTTTCCGGTGAGGTAGAGCTCGGCGACGGCAGGCGGCTCGCGACCGGAGCTCGGCGGCGGCCTGGTCGGAATTTCCGAATCGGAAGGCTGCGAATCCAGTCGAGCTGTTCGTCGACATCGGATTCGAACGGAGAATCCAGCCGACATTTTTTTTCTTCTTCCGGCGAGACGGAGCAGGCACCGGCGATCTTCATGGTTTCCGGCCATGGACGGAGCTCCATTGATTCCGGCGACCGGAGGTGGTTTTTGTCCGGAACGGACGGCGGAACGGAGGTTTGACATTCTTCCGGCGAAGAGTTGCTAACGGAGATGGTGAAAACCGGCCATAGACGGAAACGGACCGGAGTTGGACGAAGTCCGGCGGGTCAATTTTTCCGGCGGCCGATTTCCGGCATGGGAGTTCTTTCGGACCTGACCGATCGGCTCCTTCCTCTGGTAAGGTTTTATGTGTTTTTCAGTTATATATATATATATATATATATATATATATATAGTGTGTTGTGCAGTGGCGTGAGCAGTGTGTGTGGGTGTGTTGAGTCATATATATATATATATAGATATATATATATATATATATATATATATATATATATATATATATATATGTGGTTGGTGTGTTTGGTTTGTGTGTGTTGTTATATATATATATATATAGTGTGTAGGTATATATATATATAGTACAGTGACATGTATGTATATATATATATATTATGTGTGAGTGTAGTAAGTATATATATATAGATATTGTGAGTTGTATATATATATATATATATATATGTGATGTATGTATATTATATATATGTGTGTATACGGATTAATACGAGTATAGTATGTGTTCGTGTTGGAATCGGAATTATCTATTGTATTGTTTTCGGTCGATATTGTGTTATCGAATGAATTGTATTTCATTCAAGGTTGTTCGAGTGCTTGTGATTGTCGGAGGACGCGTTGATCGATTCGTGGTAGGACGTTGATCGTGGAAGGACTTTCTCGCCTTCGGTTTGAGGCAAGTTTTATACTTGTACTGGTCAATGAGATTAATGTTATCATGTATGTGTATGAATGTGTGTATCATTTCGAGACTTGGTCTCTTTGTGATTTTGTTGATATCAGGGGATTGTTTGATACGATACCCTTCGGCAAATTATGCCAAATATTATTGTTGTTCGTAAATGGCCGATCCAAGGCATTGCGGTACTTGTTGGTAATATTGTTGTCGATAGCCGGTTCGCGGTATCGACATATCGATTGTTATTGTTGATTGATGTTTCTTTGAGATATTGTTGTTGATAGCCGGTTCGCGGCATCGACGTATCGATTGTTATTATTTATTGATGTTCCATCAAGATATTTTTTTTGTGAATCGTCGTTATTGATATCAGTGTTTTTCTATTGATGTCGTTTTGGCCGATTGAAGGCATTGACGTATTCGATTATCATCTTCGTTATCGGTAACCGATTAAAGGTGCCGAGACATCCGTTGTACAATTGTTATCGGTTAACCGTTCTGAAGGTTATCGATATATTGAATTGGGATTATCAAAGATAATTCCCATCCGTTGTATAATTATTATCGATTGTCCGCTCTAACGGTAATCGATATATTGAATTGGGATTATCAAAGATAATTTCCACCCGTTGTCAAAAAGATAATTCCCATCCGTTGTATAATTATTATCGATTGTCCGCTCTAACGGTAATCGATATATTGAATTGGGATTATCAAAGATAATTTCCACCCGTTGTCAAAAAGATAATTCCCATCCGTTGAATTATTATTGTCGTGTTGACCGATTCAAGGCAGCACACTATTATTCTTGTGAACTCGGTAATTTTGTAATCGTTGAAGGTTGAGGATTTTCCCGAACTGTTGTGTTGTGATCGTTGCTCGTGTTAATTGGTCCTTAGGGATTTTGTGTAATACCCGGTTGTAATTCATTCATTTTCATTCAGTAATTATCAGTCTGTAATTGTCACTCAGTGTATTTTCACTCGATTATAATCATTCATCAATCATATTCATTCACCGTGTTCACCGTTCGTAAAAACTTCGAGTTGTGTATCATTATTGTTCATTGTTTCAACTTTCCTCTTATGAGTTCGACTTTGTTAGATCACCATTAATTTTTGGTAACTCCAAAAATTCTAAATCTTTGCAATATTATAGAGCATCGAGTTAGCTTTCCAATGGTTCAAATGGTGAGTCAATCGGAGTCCGTACGAGAGAGTTATGGTCGTTTTAGCTCACCCGCTCATTTTTCAGTTATTGGCCGATCACTGCCGACCGAACTCGGCCGTGTCGTCCGACACGGCCCGTCTGCATTTCGTCCGAAATGCCAAGACTACGCCTCGGGACCCGACCGTGTCGCCCGGCACGGCCGAGTCGAACCCTTCCGGATAAGCCGTAACCGATCGCTTGCAGGCCCGACTGTTCGGGACACGGCCGAGTCAATGCCGAGCGCCATGACAGTCACTATCGGTAGGCCTCGCGCGCGCGACCGTGTCAGCCGGGGACACGGTCGAGTCTCGCTGCCGGCAAGGCCGCGGCCGTGTCGAGCGGACACGGTCGAGTCTGTCACCGAGCCAACCCCTATAAATTCGCTTTTTTCAAAGATTTCACCATTTCTCTCCCTTTTCTTCACCTTCAACCGAGAGAGAAATCTTTAGGGAGAGTTTTCTTCATCAATTATCATTTGAGTGTTTGATTTTCTTCATCTCCTTTCGATCGTGAAGCTTGGATAATCAATCTAACGCGTGTTCTTCTGATTAAAGTACTTGGATCTTCAAGAGGTAATTCCTTCAACACTTTGGACTTCGATTTTGTGTTGAGATATGATGTTTTGACGTTATAATCATGTTATATGAAGGGATATGTATATGATTATGAGTTTGTATAAGGATTCATTGGATTATTGAGGGATTATTCAAGAACACCTTGAATATCGAGTTGGAATTGGGGATTTTCGACTAATTGTTGTTATAATCACATTTTGGATATTCATAACGGATTATTGATCGTATTGGAGATGTTTTGTTGGTTTGAAACACTTCTTGGGGATTTTGATATTGGTATATCGAGGTTTGATTGTAAACAATCGGAGTTTGGATACAACGTGTTTGATTTAATGCCTCTATGGACTTGGTTTAGTCGTATCGACGTTTTGAGTTCGTTATATTCGTGTTTGATTCGTATATTGAACGGATTGTTGGTAATTGTATTATTTAAGGTTGTTCGAGCGACCGATATCTCAATTAGGACGTTGTTCGTGGAAGGATAATTGTCGCCGGTGTTGTGTAAGTTAATTCTTACTCGGTTAAAAGGATATTCATCCCTTTTGTTGTTGTTCATTCATAATCATAACTCATTCATCATTATATTAACCGTATCAAAACTTGTTGTTATCAATTAATCATTTCAGTCATAAGGAACGACGCTTCCAATCTTTTCATTGAGCTGTCATTTATTTCATTACCATGCCATCTCGGTGAGTCATTATTCATTTTTGATGTCACTTTTGTTATATCGTGGCATTCCGGGTCATACTGGCGTGCCGGTTGGTATGTGTTGGATTTTCATGTCGGGCACATTATAGTCGTGTGTTGGTTGGTGGCCTCACATTGGACTGTGCACACGAGTCATATTGTCTCGTGAGACTGATTAGGTACAAGACCACACGTGTATTCGATCGATACTCGTTGGTGGCTTGTGCACGGACACATTTCCATCCCGGTCGTAGTGTGGTGCCATTTCCTTTGAGCCGTACTGTTAGTTGATTCATATAGCATGTTTGATTGCGTATGTTTCGACAGGATGTTTCATAACTTCAGATATAATCATGATTGTGTATTTTCAACTCTTGAGGATTGTTGTTCTTTGTAACTGACCCCGTTTGGGGATTTTGTTTTTCAGGTCATGGCAAGGCAAACGCACGGGAATAGCATGTTGATGTCGAGGAGTCCTAGTGATACTAGTAGGGGCCCCGATCTTTCGATTATTCATGTTATTGTCCTTTATTTTCCGCTGCAGACTTTCATTTGAATACTCCGTTTCATTCGGTGTTGTGTATTTTATCTTCATATAAAATACACTAGTATTCGGTATTGTCTGGTGTGTTGTAACTAAACTCCTCATCGGAGTAATTATTGCCGTAATGTAGTTCGGTACTACATTTATCTTGTATAATTCATTCATTTTCATTTGCTGGTGGGTCCCAGTTGGGGATCTACGGCACCGTAATATCCGCCTAGTTTGGGGTGTTACTGAGTTGGTATCGAGCGTGGTTTTGAATAAAACCTTCCTAGACATCTCTTATTTGAAAACATCGACATCGTACTAGTATCATTGGACATTCGCGTCACGTGTGACTGTGCAGATGCCGAGCCAATCGAAAAAGAACTGTAAGACTTCTAACGCCATGGTATAATTTCTGGCAATAGTCATTCATTCATCATTCATCATTTAACAATCCTCAAACATCATCATTCATTGTGATTAGGACAATCATGTTAACTCATTAATCACTTAATTCATTTCATTACTCAGTTAATAATCAGGACGATCATGTTAACTCATTAATTACTCAATTCATTTCATTACTCAGTTGTCAATCTGGATGATCATATTATAAATCTTGTTAAGTTATTCAAGATAATCATTTCAAGAATTTCATCAGATAATCATGTAACTTCAGTAAATCATTCATATAATCACTAAGTTAGAGCATGTATACTCATTTTCATCATCTCATGACATAATCATAACCTGCTAATCATGCGGGAAATATAATCATTATGCGACCTTCCTACTTCAGTATGGAGAGAACTGTCAGGGGATGCACGGGGAGAGGCCGCGGTGCGGACCGAAACCCGAGAAATAATCACTCGCTTCCGGGAAATCGTGCCCAGGACTCGGCTCGATCAGAAGATGTTCGGGTTGATCCACTCACTTTTATGCAGGCCATGATGACCCATGTGCAGTTGCTCAATCATCATTGCGCCACTCTGACCGGATTAATCGAGAGAACTCTCCGCACGAGCCACCGCTAAGGAAATTGCCGAGCAAAGAACTCCGCTTATGTCAACAGGAAATCAACGGCGTAATCTATCCAAGGCGGTCACCAACCCGCAAGAAGCCTCGTGTGAGTCCTATCGTTTCGGCGACCTCCTACGGTGCATAATCGTGCGGGATCTCGCCCCGAGCGCCGCCGCCATCACTGTTTCAATTGTGGAACGCTGGTCATTTCAGCACCGAGTGTCCAAACCGTCTATCACATGCTATAATTGTGGGAATTTTGGGCATAAGGCCCGTTTTTGCCGAAAGGACTCCAAGTCGGCTCCGACGGCATCTCAGGCCCCGAAGCAACCAGCGTTTCAGAATCAGACTGCTTTGTCATCGTCGTTTAAGACAATGGAAGCAAATAGAGTTGGAGCTCGTATTTATCAGATGGGAGCGTCCGGTTCGGGGCCTAAAGTCCTGATTCATATGATGAGGAGGATCGATGATCCGGTGGCCCGAATGATTTCAGGTATACTCGTAATTTTATTTCAACTTGTGTGTACCTTTTGATGCTGGTACACCGCATTCATTCATTTTCGAATCATGCTTGAATAGACTTATTTCGGGATAGTCCTACTTAATGACCGCGATTGGTTGATGGATCTAATCGTGGTGAATTTATCTTAGGACGATGTAATTTTCGGTATTAGTTGGTTTGATCGTCTCGATACTATCCTCAGTGTTTGTTAGCGTTTGGTCGCTATCTTTCCATCGTTAGTTGTCGAATGGGTGCTTCAGGGAAGTAATCCCCATTGTTCCAGAAGAAGTATTATTATGACGAAAGCAGAGGAATTCCGCAATCGAACTATCCAATCATTCATTGTATTATTTTCATCGATTGGCCTTTCAAAGGCAATCGAATTATTCAAACATTCATTGTATCATCTTCATCGATTGGCCTTTCTAAGGCAATCGAGTTGATCAATCATTATTGGTATCTCTTTTTATCGATTGACCATTCTAGGGCAATCGAAATGTTCAATCATTCGTGGTATCATTGTCATCGATTGACGATGTATTTCCAGACGAGTTATCTAGTTGCCTTCACATAGAGTAGGGGAATTCAGGAGTGAGTGAGAGCCGGTACGTCCCATTTATCGAAGGCACCGTATCGGATGGCCCCGACCGAAATGCGAGAGTTGAAGAATCAACTTGAGGAATTGTTCGAGAAAGGTTATATCCAACCGAGTACGTCCCCGTGGGGAGCACCGATCTTTGTTTGTCAAGAAGAATGATAGTTCTTTTCGCTTGTGTATCGATTACCAGGAGTTGAACAGGGTGATGATCAAGAGTAGTATCCTTTACCCCGTATTGATGATCTTTTAGATCAACTTCAGGGAGCCTCAGTATTTTCCAGGATCGACTTAAGATATGGATATCACCAGTTGCGGATTCGAGAGTCGGATATCGCGAGGATAGCGTTTCGTACACGCTATGGTCATTATGAGTTCGTAGTTATGCCGTTCGGACTAACTATTGCACCTGCGGTATTCATGGAGTTAATGAATCGGGTTTTCATCGACTTTTTGGATCAGTTTGTTGTTGTCTTCATCGACGACATTTTGATTTATTCTCGTAGCCGAGAGGAACACGAGGTTCATCTTCATCAGGTTCTCGACGTGTTGAGACGAGAGCAACTTTATTGAAAGTTTTCCAAATATGAGTTCTGGAGGTCCGAAGTGACTTTCTTGGACATGTAATTTCATCTGACAGAGTTCGTGTCGACCCTCAGAAGTCGGAGACTATCCGAAATTGGCAACCTCCGAAAGATATTAATTAAATCTGATGTTTCCTCGGATTAGCTGGTTAATTATCCAACCCACGGACGGAGCTAGCAACCGTGGTTTTCGTGTTGGAAATTTGGCGTCGTTACCTTTATGGCATCACCTGTCAGATCTTCACCAATCACAAGAGTTGAAGTATATATTTACTCACAAGGAGTTAAATATGCGACAGAGACGGTGGTTGGAACTACTCAAAGATTATGATATCGAGATCCTTTACCACCCGGGCAAGGCGAACATTGTCGCCGACGCCTTGAGTCGTAAGTCCGTTCAGGAGCAGATGCTTGCTCATTTAACAGTTCAGAAGGAGCTTCAACAGGAATTCCTTAGACCCGACATCGAGGTCCGCAGCGAGTTCGAGACGACTTTGTATGTTAGAGATTTCATCGTCACTTGAGGAGGTAATCAGAGAGAATCAGAGTTCAGACCCTTCATTGTTGCGCATCCGTGAAGATGTGGCTCAGGGGAAAGCCCCTGGATTCGTGGTCCACGAGGATGGACTTTTGAGGTTTAAGAACCGGTTGTGCGTACCGGCGAATGACGAGTTGAAAAATTCTATTTTGAGAGAAGCTCATGCTACCCCTTATTCTGTTCATCCGGGGTCCAGCAAGATGTACAAGGACTTGAAACAAAATTACTGGTGGAGTAATATGAAGCGAGAAGTCGCAGAATTTATTTCAAGATGCTTAACCTGTCAACAATTTAAGATTGAGCATCAGCGACCGGCGGGTATGCTGAAACCTCTTCCTATTCCCGAATGGAAGTGGGAGGACATTTCTATGGATTTCATCACGAGTTTGCCGACGAGTCGTCGTGGCATGAATACGATCTGGGTGATTGTGGACCGCTTAACTAAATCAGCTCATTTCCTTGAGATCAAGGATACGTGGGGTCCCGAGAGACTGGCCCAATTATTCATCAAGGAGATAGTAAGACTGCACGGTACTCCTAAGAGTATTGTTTCCGATCGTGACGGACGATTTGTGTCTCATTTTTGGAAATCAGTTCATCGTGCTATGGGAACTCAGCTCAATCTCAGTACCGCCTTTCATCCTCATTCCGACGGACAATCAGAGAGAACTATTCAGACATTAGAGGACATGTTGAGAGCTTGCGTCCTCGATTGGAAGGACGATTGGGAAGCCCAACTACCACTGATCGAGTTCACGTATAATAATAGTTGGCATGCTTCCATTAAGTTGGCACCTTACGAGGCCTTGTACGGTCGTCTTTGTCGATCTCCTTTGTTTTGGGATGACTTGTCAGAATCAATCGGCACCGAGCCCGATATGCTTATAGCCACCCGAGAGAAGGTAGCTTTGATCAAGAGTCGTATGTTGACAGCTCAGAGTCGACAGAAATCATATGCAGATAATCGTCGTCGACCACTAGAGTTCGGGACGGGTGACCACGTGTTGGTCAAAGTATCCCCAAGTCGAGGTACTTTCCGTTTCGGAAAACGGGGGAAGTTGAGTCCTAGATTCATTGGACCGTTTGAAATTTTGGATCGAGTAGGCGAGTTAGCTTATCGATTGGCGTTACCTCCGGCTTTGAGCCGAATTCATAATGTGTTTCATGTCTCTCAGTTGCGGAAGTTTGTTGCCGACCCGAGTCACATACTTCAGTTCGACGAAATCGAGATCGCGGATGATCATTCGTACGAGGAGCGTCCTGTACGAGTGTTGGAGCGGCGAATCAAACAGTTGAGGAATAAGTCGATTCCTTTGGTCAAGATTCAGTGGTCTAGACACGGAGTCGAAGAGGCTACTTGGGAAACCGAGGGTAGTATGCAGGAGAGTTATCCCGAGTTGTTTGACCCTTAGTTTCGGGGACGAAACTCTTTTAAGGGGGGGTGTATGTAATACCCGGTTGTAATTCATTCATTTTTATTCAGTAATTATCAGTCTGTAATTGTCACTCAGTGTATTTTTACTCGATTATAATCATTCATCAATCATATTCATTCACCGTGTTCACCGTTCGTAAAAACTTCGAGTTGTGTATCATTATTGTTCATTGTTTCAACTTTCCTCTTATGAGTTCGACTTTGTTAGATCACCATTAATTTTTGGTAACTCCAAAAATTCTAAATCTTTGCAATATTATAGAGCATCGAGTTAGCTTTCCAATGGTTCAAACGGTGAGTCAATCGGAGTCCGGACGAGAGAGTTATGGTCGTTTTAGCTCACCCGCTCATTTTTCGATTATTGGCGATCATCGCGACCGAACTCGGCCGTGTCGTCCGACACGGCCCGTGCCGTACTCGTCCGGAAATGCCGAAGACTCTGCCTCAGGACCCGACCGTGTCGTCTGGCACGGCCGAGTCAAACCCTTCCGGATAAGCCAGAACCGACTGCCCAGAGGCCCGACCGTGTTCCGGGACACGGTCGAGTCAATGCCGAGCGCCGCGGACAGGTCACTATCGGTAGGCCCCTGCGCGCCGCGACCGTGTCAAGCAGGACACGGTCGAGTCCCTGCCGGCCAGCTGCGTGCCGCGACCGTGTCAGGCTGACACGGTCGAGTCTGTCAGCCGAGTCAACCCCTATAAATTCGTTTTTTTCAGCATTTCAGCCATTTCTCTCCCTTTTCTTCACCTTCAATCGAGAGAGAAATCTTGAGGGAGAGTTTTCTTCATCAATTATCATTTGAGTGTTTGATTTTCTTCATCTCCTTCCGATCGTGAAGCCCGGATAATCAATCTAACGCGTGTTCTTCGGATTAAAGTACTTGGATCTTCAAGAGGTAATTCCTTCAACACTTTGGACTTCGATTTTGTGTTGAGATATGATGTTTTGGACGTTATAATCATGTTATATGAAGGGATATGTATATGATTATGAGTTTGTATAAGGATTCATTGGATTATTGAGGGATTATTCAAGAACACCTTGAATATCGAGTTGGAATTAGGGATTTTTGACTAATTGTTGTTATAATCACATTTTTGGATATTCATAACGGATTATTGATCGTATTGGAGATGTTTTGTTGGTTTGAAACACTTCTTGGGGATTTTGATATTGGTATATCGAGGTTTGATTGTAAACAATCGGAGTTTGGATACAACGTGTTTGATTTAATGCCTCTATGGACTTGGTTTAGTCGTATCGATGTTTTGAGTTCGTTATATTCGTGTTTGATTCGTATATTGAACGGATTGTTGGTAATTGTATTATTTAAGGTTGTTCGAGCGATCGATATCTCAATTAGGATGTTGTTCGTGGAAGGATAATTGTCGCCGGTGTTGTGTAAGTTAATTCTTACTCGGTTAAAAGGATATTCATCCCTTTTGTTGTTGTTCATTCATAATCATAACTCATTCATCATTATATTAACCGTATCAAAACTTGTTGTTATCAATTAATCATTTCAGTCATAAGGAGCAGCGGTTCCAATCTTTTCATTAATTTGTCATTTATTTCATTACCATTCCATCTCGGTGAGTCATTATTCATTTTCGATGTCACTTTTGTTATATCGTGGCATTCCGGGTCATCTTGGCGTGCAGTTGGTATGTGTTGGATTTTCATGTCGGGCACATTATAGTCGTGTGTTGGTTGGTGGCCTCACATTGGGTGTGCACACGAGTCATATTGTCTCGTGAGACTGATTAGGTACAAGACCACACGTGTATTCAATCGATACTCGTTGGTGGCTTGTGCACGGACACATTTCCATCCCGGGCGTAGTGTGGTGCCATTTCCTTTGAGCCGTACTGTTAGTTGATTCATATAGCATGTTTGATTGCGTATGTTTCGGCTGGATGTTTCATAACTTCAGATATAATCATGATTGTGTATTTTCAACTCTTGAGGATTGTTGTTCTTTATGGCGGACCCGTTTGGGGATTTTGTTTTTCGTGTCATGGCAAGGCAAACGCACGGGAATAGCATGTTGATGTCGAGGAGTCCTAGTGATACTAGTAGGGGCCCCGATCTTTCGATTATTCATGTTATTGTCCTTTATTTTCATTGCAGACTTTCATTTGAATACTCCGTTTCATTCGGTGTTACGTATTTTATCTTCATATAAAATACACTAGTATTGTATTGTCTGGTGTGTTGTAACTAAACTCCTCATCGGAGTAATTATTGCGTAATGTAGTTCGGTACTACATTTATCTTGTATAATTCATTCATTTTCATTTGCCTGGTGGGTCCCAGGTTGGGGATCTACGGCCTTGTAATATCCGCCTAGTTTGGGGTGTTACGAGTTGGTATCGAGCGTGGTTTTGAATACAAACTTCCGAGACATGTCTCATTTGAAAACATCGTCATCGGAAAAGTATCATTGGACTTTCGCGTCACGTGTGACTGTCTGCAGATGCCGAGCCAATCAGACCGAAAGAACTGTAAGACTTCTAACGCCATGGTATAATTTCTGGCAATAGTCATTCATTCATCATTCATCATTTAACAATCCTCAAACATCATCATTCATTGTGATTAGGACAATCATGTTAACTCATTAATCACTTAATTCATTTCATTACTCAGTTAATAATCAGGACGATCATGTTAACTCATTATTTACTCAATTCATTTCATTACTCAGTTATCAATCTGGATGATCATATTATCAATCTTGTTAAGTTATTCAAGATAATCATTTCAAGAATTTCATCAGATAATCATGTAACTTCAGTAAATCATTCATATAATCACTAAGTTAGAGCATGTATACTCATTTTCATCATCTCATGACATAATCATAACGTGCTAATCATGCGGGAAATATAATCATTATGCGACCTTCCTACTTCATATGGAGAGAAGCGTCGGGGATGCACGGGAGAGGCGGTGCGGACCGAAACCCAGAAATAATCACTGCTTCCGAAATCGTGCGGGACTCGGCTCGATCGAGAAGATGTTCGGGTTGATCCACTCACTTTTATGCAGGCCATGATGACCCATGTGCGGTTGCTCAATCATCATTGCGCCACTGGCCGGATTAATCGAGAGAACTCTCCCGTGAGCCACCGCTAAGGAAATTGGCGAGCAACAACCTTATGTCAACAGGAAATCAACGGCGTAATCTATCCGAAGGCGGTCACCAACTGCAAGAAGCCTCGTGTGAGTCCTATCGTTTCGGCGACCTCTACGGTGCATAATCGTGCGGGATCTCGATCCCGGCGGCGATTCGGCCATCACTGTTTCAATTGTGGGCAAGGGTCATTTCAGCACTGAGTGTCTGAAACCGTCTATCACGTGCTATAATTGTGGGAATTTTGGGCATAAGGCCCGTTTTTGCCGAAAGGACTCCAAGTCGGCTCCGGTGGCATCTCAGGCCCCGAAGCAACCAGCGTTTCAGAATCAGACTGCTTTGTCATCGTCGTTTAAGACAATGGAAGCAAATAGAGTTGGAGCTCGTATTTATCAGACGGGAGCGTCCGGTTCGGGGGCCGGAAAGTCCCAGATTCATATGATGAGGAGGATCGATGATCCGGTGGCCCGAATGATTTCAGGTATACTCGTAATTTTATTTCAACTTGTGTGTACCTTTTGATGCTGGTACACCGCATTCATTCATTTTCGAATCATGCTTGAATAGACTTATTTCGGGATAGTCCTACTTAATGACCGCGATTGGTTGATGGATCTAATCGTGGTGAATTTATCTTAGGACGATGTAATTTTCGGTATTAGTTGGTTTGATCGTCTCGATACTATCCTCAGTGTTTGTTAGCGTTTGGTCGCTATCTTTCCATCGTTAGTTGTCGAATGGGTGCTTCAGGGAAGTAATACCGTTGTTCCGTAAGAAGTATTATTATGACGAAGCAGAGGAATTCCGCAATCGAACTATCCAATCATTCATTGTATTATTTTCATCGATTGGCCTTTCAAAGGCAATCGAATTATTCAAACATTCATTGTATCATCTTCATCGATTGGCCTTTCTAAGGCAATCGAGTTGATCAATCATTATTGGTATCTCTTTTTATCGATTGACCATTCTAGGGCAATCGAAATGTTCAATCATTCGTGGTATCATTGTCATCGATTGACGATGTATTTCCAGACGAGTTATCTAGTTGCCTTCACATAGAGTAGGGGAATTCAGGAGTGAGTGAGAGCCGGTTCGTCCCATTTATCGAAGGCACCGTATCGGATGGCCCGCCGAAATGCGAGTTGAAGAATCAACTTGAGGAATTGTTCGAGAAAGGTTATATCCAACCGAGTACGTCCCCGTGGAGCACCGATCTTGTTTGTCAAGAAGAATGATAGTTCTTTTCGCTTGTGTATCGATTACGGGAGTTGAGCAGGTGATGATCAAGAGTAGTATCCTTTACCCCGTATTGATGATCTTTTAGATCAACTTGGGAGCCTCGGTATTTTCCAGATCGACTTAAGATATGGATATCACCGATTCGATTCGAGAGTCGGATATCGCGAGGATAGCGTTTCGTACACGCTATGGTCATTATGAGTTCGTAGTTATGCCGTTCGGACTAACTATTGCACCTGCGGTATTCATGGAGTTAATGAATCGGGTTTTCATCGACTTTTTGGATCAGTTTGTTGTTGTCTTCATCGACGACATTTTGATTTATTCTCGTAGCCGAGAGGAACACGAGGTTCATCTTCATCAGGTTCTCGACGTGTTGAGACGAGAGCAACTTTATTGAAAGTTTTCCAAATATGAGTTCTGGAGGTCCGAAGTGACTTTCTTGGACATGTAATTTCATCTGACAGAGTTCGTGTCGACCCTCAGAAGTCGGAGACTATCCGAGATTGGCAACCTCCGAAAGATATTAATTAAATCCGATGTTTCCTCGGATTAGCTGGTTAATTATCCAACCCAGGGACGGAGCTAGCAACCGTGGTTTTCGTGTTGGAAATTTGGCGTCGTTACCTTTATGGCATCACCTGTCAGATCTTCACCAATCACAAGAGTTGAAGTATATATTTACTCACAAGGAGTTAAATATGCGATAGAGACGGTGGTTGGAACTACTCAAAGATTATGATATCGAGATCCTTTACCACCCGGGCAAGGCGAACATTGTCGCCGACGCCTTGAGTCGTAAGTCCGTTCAGGAGCAGATGCTTGCTCGTTTACTTGATTCGAAGGAGCTTCAACAGAATTCCTTAGACCCGACATCGAGTGCAGCCGGCGAGTTCGGGGACGGCTTTGTATGTTAGAGATTTCATCGTCACTTGAGGAGGTAATCGGAGAGAATCGAGTTCGGACCCTTCATTGTTGCGCATCCGTGAAGATGTGGCTCGGGAAAGCCCACGGATTCGTGGTCCACGAGGATGGACTTTTGAGGTTTAAGAACCGGTTGTGCGTCTGCGAATGACGAGTTGAAAAATTCTATTTTGAGAGAAGATCATGCTACCCCCTTATTCTGTTCATCCGGGTTCCAGCAAGATGTACAAGGACTTGAAACAAAATTCCTGGTGGAGTAATATGAAGCGAGAAGACGCAGAATTAATTTCAAGATGCTTAACTGTCAACAAGTTAAGATTGAGCATCGGCCGGCGGGTATCTTTGAAACCTCGTCCTATTCCCGAATGGAAGTGGGAAGACATTTCTATGGATTTCATCACGAGTTTGCCGCCGAGTCGTCGTGGCATGAATACGATCTGGGTGATTGTGGTCCGCTTAACTAAATCAGCTCATTTCCTTGAGATCAAGGATACGTGGGGTCTGAGAGATCGCCCGATTATTCATCAAGGAGATAGTAAGACCGCACGGTACTCCTAAGAGTATCGTTTCCGATCGTGACGGACGATTTGTGTCTCATTTTGGAAATCAGTTCATCGTGCTATGGGAACTCGGCTCAATCTCGATCGCCTTTCATCCTCAGTCCGACGGACAATCAGAGAGAACTATTCAGACATTAGAGGACATGTTGAGAGCTTGCGTCCTCGATTGGAAGGACGATTGGGAAGCCCAACTACCACTGATCGAGTTCACGTATAATAATAGTTGGCATGCTTCCATTAAGTTGTCACCTTACGAGGCCTTGTACGGTCGTCTTTGTCGATCTCCTTTGTGTTGGGATGACTTGTCAGAATCAATCGGCACTGAGCTTGATATGCTTATAGCCGCCCGAGAGAAGGTAGCTTTGATCAAGAGTCGTATGTTGACAGCTCAGAGTCGACAGAAATCATATGCAGATAATCGTCGTCGACCACTAGAGTTCGGGACGGGTGACCACGTGTTGGTCAAAGTATCCCCAAGTCGAGGTACTTTCCGTTTCGAAAAACGGGGGAAGTTGAGTCCTAGATTCATTGGACCGTTTGAAATTTTGGATCGAGTAGGCGAGTTAGCTTATCGATTGGCTGGTGTGACCGTTTCGGAAAACGGGCACATTATAGTCGTGTGTTGGTTGGTGGCCTCACATTGGACTGTGCACACGAGTCATATTTTCTCGTGAGACTGATTAGGTACAAGACCACACGTGTATTCGATCGATACTCGTTGGTGGCTTGTGCACGGACACATTTCCATCCCGGGCGTAGTGTGGTGCCATTTCCTTTGAGCCGTACTGTTAGTTGATTCATATAGCATGTTTGATTGCGTATGTTTCGACAGGATGTTTCATAACTTCAGATATAATCATGATTGTGTATTTTCAACTCTTGAGGATTGTTGTTCTTTGTGGCGACCCGTTTGGGGATTTTGTTTTTCGAGGTCATGGCAAGGCAAACGCACGGGAATAGCATGTTGATGTCGAGGAGTCCTAGTGATACTAGTAGGGGCCCCGATCTTTCGATTATTCATGTTATTGTCCTTTATTTTCCGCTGAGACTTTCATTTGAATACTCCGTTTCATTCAAGATTGTGTATTTTATCTTCATATAAAATACACTAGTATTGTATTGTCTGGTGTGTTGTAACTAAACTCCTCATCGGAGTAATTATTGCTGTAATGTAGTTCGGTACTACATTTATCTTGTATAATTCATTCATTTTCATTTGCCTGGTGGGTCCCAGTTGGGGATCTACGGCACTGTAATATCCGCCTAGTTTGGGGTGTTACATTTTGATCCCAGGATGGTTGTTTTGAATATTGTTGGTCGTGTCGATCTTTCATTATTCGTGTGTCATCGTTCACTTGGTGAGTCGTATGATCCGTATTGGATGTGCTATCCTTTGAGTTTCGTTGTCATGTTGTATCGTGACATATCCGGAATCATATCTGCGTTCCGATTGGTTATTGTGTAGGATTTTTAGCCAGGCACACGATGGTCATGCGTGGATGTTTCCGCATTGGACCGTGCACACGAGACGTAGTTCGTGAGGCTAATTAGGTACATTGTCCCACGTATATTTCTGGATTCCGTATACGGGGTGGACATGTGCACGGACACATTTCCGGATCGGGCGTACTGTGATGTCCATCATTGAGCCATACAATTTTGTTCGTTCATAGTCCATTTAAAGGCGTGGATGTGTACGACGTTTTGTGATTGAGCGTTCATACGCCGAGGGGTATGTTCGACAGTCAGGTTTGTTTCTTTGAGATCTGTATTGTGATGATTTACAGCTTCGAGCTGTTCGGCTTTCAGGCCATCGTGATATTTTGGCAGCTTCGGCTGAGGGCTTTCAGGCCATTGTGATGTAACGGTATTTCCGTTGGAGCCTTCGGGCATTGTGATCCTTATTTATTTCAGCGTTGGATTGATTTACCTTCGGGTAATGTATTGTTGTGTTCTATATTGATGTTTCGCCGTTGGGCACTTATGTTCTAACCTATTGAGCAGGTATTGATCGTATGCCATGGGCATAGTATTCCACGAATGCTCGATTCTTACTTTGGTTTGTGAGCATCTCGTACTACCATTGTTGTACTGTTTATTCTGCCTTTGGTTGCATATCTTGTTGTGCATGTACTTGATATTCATTATCTTGGATGACTGACCCGTGGGGCGGAACATGTTTTCATGTTTTAGGTACTTGCGAGGAGAGAGTTGAGACACAGGGGCATGACGATGGCGACGAGGCATTCGAGCGATACTAGTCCGAGATATTTTGGTGTTCATGTTGGTCAGACAGTTGGAGTACTCCCATTTTGTTCAGTCGTTGTCGTTTTGTATTATCCGAGCAAGGCTCGTGTATGTTGTTGTATTTTATTTTGGCCATGTAGGCCCATCCTTGTCGTTGAAATTCCATATCGGAATAGTATGTCAGACATCATAGTAGGGTCTGTGATTTCCTATTTTGGTCAGTTTGTTGTATTTTAGTCGTGTTCGCCTGGTGGATCACCTGAGGTGGGGTCCACGGCACTGTAATAACCCAATGGGATTTGGGGGTGTTACAATCTGTAGGACTATTATTTAAAAGATAATATTTTTAGGCTGTTTATGGTGTTCACTAGGGTGTATTAATTAATAAACTCCCCATCGGAGTCTAAGTTAATTAATACATGGCCAAGAGAAACCAACTATTAATTTTACTTGTCATAACGTAAATTGAATAGATAGTAAAAGTAAAGACGTAAACTATACTTGGAAAATGTGCGTGTAAACGTCCACTCAATCGTGGCTTGCATGTACCGAGTTTTCGAGTTGTTGGTTGCTAGCATATATATTGTGCTTTGAGATTTTTCAATATGATTTTCTATGCACTATGTGGTGTTTTAATTTTATCTCAGATGTCTTTCAATCCACTTGCTGTAATTCTCAAACAAAACAAACTTGATGGCACTAATTTTGCTGATTGGAAATTTAACATTAATATTGTCCTCACTACTGAAGAAGACAAGTTTGTTCTAACTGAGGAATGTCCAGTAAAATCGGATGCGGATTCGACAAATGATGAGGTGAATAATACCACAAATGGAAGAAATTTGATGAGATGGCTCACTGTTACATCTTGGCTTCTTTAGCAAATGTATTGCAGCATCAGCATCAGAGTATGGTATAGCCATGGAAATGATGAAAAATCTGTTAGGGTTGTCTACATCAAAGCATACTCTATGCTTGTATTACCTGATTTCCCGGTCTTTATCTAAGAGAATATTTAATTCATTTGTCACATGTTTTGCATATTTGTTCACGCTATGGTTATGCAAATATTGTCTAAATTACTTTATATTGTAGATAATGTGGTGTGTCGTGTCACACAGAAGATCACATTATCGGTTTCTTATATAGTAATAATTAGTTCACAACCTATATAATATTAGACCGTTATGTGAGAGGTTGTAATACATGTGTGAGAATGGTTGGTCTTGAACATTAGCATATATTAGCGTATTCGGTAAACGTTGAACATGATCAAAGTGTGATAGATTCTTCTGTACTGACTATAAGAAGAACGTACATCTAGGATAATTATTATTTCTTAATTCTAGTGATTAATATTTAATTATATATATTTAATATTTATTTCTTTGATTTATTATGGGTGAGAGCCATAATGATTGACTCAATATGCTCGATATTTTGGGCAATATTATTATTTATATAATAATTAATATTATAGCTAGAAATCGTTTCCCGACCAGTCGGGTTGATCATGTCCCTTGAGGCAGTCGAAAGGATTATTATATTAAACCCTGTAGGTGGAATTAATTTTCCGATATAATAATAAAAGTCGAGTGATATACTCATGTATAACACATTAATTAATTAAAAGCTGCGAGTAGCTTAAATTAGTTAATGGACATGGAATATCTTAAACACGGAAAATAATTAATTCAAAAAAGAGCCCAATTTCGTAATTTGGGATTTTGGTAGGAAGTGCAATATCAACTTTTTAGTGGACTAAGTTGATATTAATAGAGTCATCATATTAGGAAGAGTCCTAATATTGGAAAGATGATCTCTATTGGGATTCCTTACCTTATCCTCCTTAAGGTCCCTAGAGTAGCCCAAAACACTTATAAAAGGAGGATATATGGTGGCCGATTTTATGCTTCTAAGAACAAAAAATTCGATTTTTCTTTCTTTGTGTTTAATTGTGGATCTTGACTTGTGTCTTGGATTCCACAATTTAGCTAACATAATATTTTTCTAAATACCAAAATATTCAAGAAAAATAGAGAAGAAAAATTTGTAAGGTATTTCTTGGAGATATTATTTCGGCCGACCCATATATTGCTCTCTGATGTAACCGAGCTGATCGGCCACCAAGAACCGGGTTAATCTTAGAAGTTTAGCTAAGAAAACCCAAAATATATGAAGTACTCTCTTTTCTTTCTCTCTCTAAAAAATGCTGTATTCTCAGAGTATGTATCCCTTTTTGAGGAACCCCCTCTCTCCCTTTTATAGGAGGGAGGATGCCTTGTTATCTGAGATGATTCCTGATTCCTAGAGAGAATCCCGGATATCCAAGGATTCAAGCTGCGTTTTCCCATCACTGGATTTAGGGATTGCGAGATATGGGCTCTCAATCCCTGGATCTCCAGGATTGGCAAGGTATGGGTTCTCAACCCCTGGATCTTAGGGATTCTGTCAGGTGAGTCAGGATCTTCTTTCCCAAGAGTTCGACCTTCCGGAGTTCGGTGGTTTTTAGGTCGGCTCATCCCTATTCAAATCAGTAGTTTGAGAGACCTTTGAGGTCGGCGACCTGTTATCGGATATCATAGGTCAGCGGGGGCCTCCGAGGTCGGCGCCCTTCTAACAGATGTCACAGCTAAATGGGGCCCCCGAGGTTGGCGCACTTCTAACAGATGTCACAGCTAAATGGGGCCTCCGAGGTCGGCGCCCTTCTAACAGATATCACAGCTAAATGGGGCCTCCGAGGTCGGCGACCTTCTAAAGGACCTTGGGGTTGTAATCTCCTTATCTAAGAACCTAGGTCGGACCTTTATTGGTCCATATTTTAAACCGGGTTTTCAGTGAGCGTACATTCGACGTCCTATCAACCAGTCCCCCCTACTCTAGTCGAGCTGTAAGACCGAGTAGAGTAAGATTTGTTTACAACCGGACGACCTTGACGCAATTATCCTTGGGACTCCCATTCCCAGATAACGAGGCTCTTCGTACTTTGTGCGCTATAATTAACCTGTCTTTTCCTTTCCGCCTCCAAGACGTCGCCGATGGTCGAGCAGTGTCGACCGCCATAGGTCGGCTAAGGCAGTGCCAAATCCCGGCCGTTCCTTCGGATAGGGCATCGGACGCTCAGATCATCCCTATCCTCCTCGGTTTTGCCCCTCCCTCCTATAAAAGGTCTTCTTCTTCCTCCTTTACCACTTCCGCGATTTTATACCCTCAATCTCCAGTGCGAAAATTCCCGGGCGACCACTAGCAATCACAAATCTCTGTCCCCGGCGACGCGTTTGCTCTACCTTTCTCCGTGAACTTCCACCCAATCCCATGGGTATGTTCATCTAAACATCTCTTTAGCTTTTTGATTTGTTTCTGAGATATTTTCCTTTTCTTCTTCCTCCCCTTTTCCTCCTTAAGTTATGTCAAATGCCTTGGATTCCCAAAATATTTCCGCGAATCGGCCGTGAACTCTTTTTGGAGGGTCTTTCCTCTTCGATGGGGATTCGGGGGTAGGTCGGGCGAGCTCTTGGTTCCTCTCTCCGCCTTAGGGATGAACCTTTAGGTGACGTGGTCCGAGCTAGGTGACATCCCTCCCTCCGGCATCCCCTAATCATTGTAGATCCTCCTTCCCCTCCCCCACGGACGAGGTAGCGTGACCGGCCTTTTAGCCGAACCCTATCAGACGGTTGTAGGGCGACTCGAGTTCTCCTCCCCATCCTCTATCGAGGACTAGCCCGGCCGCTACTGCTAGTTTTATAAGATTTCTTAGGCTTCCCGGGGTGGGAATTTGTCACACCTCAGGCTAGCGATACCCCTGATCATCCCCCTCCGGGTCATATTACCTGGTTTGTGGACCAGGTGAGCAGTGGTCTTCGCTTCCCACCCCATCCCTTCCTTGTCTCTCTCTCCATTAAATACAATCTTCCCCTCAACCAGTTATCTCCTAACTCTTTTCGCTACATGGTGGGTTTTCTCGTCTTTGTGTCATTACAGACATGAGTAACCCGACATGGTCTGTTTCTATTTTTGCTTTGGGCTAAAGAGTTTTAAAGGCTCTTTTTACTTGACCTCCCGAAACGACGCCCATTTCTTCACCCACCTCCCTTCCAATGTGAAGGACTGGAGGTCCCGCTTCTTTTTCCTTCGGCTCCCCACATCCGATTCTTGGGGCTTTCCTACGCAATGGACGCAGGCTACTCCGAGCCAGGATCCTATTCCTAGGCGTAGTTCCATCCGGGCTGCGTGGGTCGAGAAAGTTCGGGAATGGAATGCCATTCCCTATAATGCTTTCCAGCTGACGCAATTCCATGATCTTCTGTTCCATTGTGGGCTGAGCTCGAATCCCTACCCGGCTATCCCTGACATCGGTAGGCTTTATCTATATATATTTTTTTTAGATCTTTGTTATTTTGCTTTTTGGCTATTTCCTTGACCGTTTGTACTGTTTTTTTGTAGATCGGTTCATGCGGACCTGCCAGTCGGATGCTTCCAAGCCAGCTGAACCAAACAAAGCGAAGGTCCCTAAGTCGACGAATCCTCCCAAGGAGAGGGCGGAGGGCTCGTCCAAAGCCAAACGGAAGGTTCTGCCGCCCCAAGTGCGGGGTAACTCTCCCATCCGATCTGGCTCCTACCTTGACCACCGGACGAGGCTCTGCGAGCTCGTCTCAGCGGCTTCAGTCACTCGAGGGCCTCTTCTCCTAGCTCCCCGCTTAAACGGCCGAAGACCGCGGGTCCTCCAGGTCCGGCTATGGAGACTCTTCTCCGTTGCAAGGAGTTTGAGAAATTTCTCCCTTATTTTAGCTCCATGGTCCCGGCTAAGGATAAGCTGGGGTTACGAGACGCCGAGGAGGACCCTAAATTTGATGCTATGATGATGTACTTTGGGAAGGTATTCCCCTTTCCGCCTTCATACCCCTTTTGATTATTTTTATGTTTATTATTACCCTCTGCCGACCTGATATAACTTCTTGTGCAGTTCTTCGCCACCTTCGTGACCTTCGCCGAGGATCATAAGCTCGGCGCTACTTCTTCTTCGCAGCTCACCCAAATGCAAGCCGACCTGGAGGCCGCCCTGGCGGCTAATTCTGATCTTTCGGCCCAGCTGCAGGAGAGGGAGTATCGCTTAGATGCTGCCCTTAAGAAAGATTCTGAGCGGGAGGCGGTTTTAGAGCGGGCCCAGATGGCCAATGTTCAGCTAAACCAAGAGCTGAAATTTTGGAAGACCATGTCTTCGGCTGAAACGGAGAAGGTGGGCCAGCTCGAGGCTCAGTTGTCGGAAGCTAGGGCCGAATCCGAAAGGATAGCCCAACTTGAGGCACGGGCGAAGGCTGAGCTGGAGAAGGTCGCCGACCTCGAAGCTCAAGCTAGAGCGGCGTCGGAACAAGTGACCCTGCTGGATACTCAACTAGCCGAGGCTAGATCCGAAGGATCGTCTTATGAGCGCGGGGTGACGGATGGACGACGTCGATTCCTAACTAGTGACGTTGGTCACTCTTTTCTGGAGGCCTACCGTTCCGCCCTCCTGGCCCGGTATCATAATTCCACTGCATTCCTGGTTAAGCTAGCCCCAGCTGCGACGCAATATTTTGATTTTGCTCTGACCCGTGCTCGTGAGCAGCTAGCTTCATTGGGCTTTTCGGGCGAGCTGGACCGGATCTTGCATTGACGGGCTCCGTTCCTTCGGGTTGGTCCGGGACGTGGAAGAATCTCCGGAGGCGGCTCGGTGGAAGGACGCCCTTGAGGAGTCCCTAAAGGAATCGGCTTAGACTTGAGCCGCCTTGATCCTCCCAGTTCACCTGTTAAGGCCAATACTCCTAGTCCCGAGGTGGTTGGGACCGATCGTGATGCTTCTCCTCCGCTGCCTCCTCCGTCTTCAGAGCCTGTAGCTTAGTGTAGACAATGTATATTTTTCTTCTATTTTTTTTTCTACTTTATTTGTACTGGCACAGCTATTTTGAATGACAACTTTTTGAGTTGAATATACTTTGGGTTTGTGTGCTTTTTGAGTTGAATGACAACAAAGTTGATATAGCTCGGTATTGCTTGTAACCTTGATGTATCTTGTGCCTGTTTGATTTGATACAACAAAGTTGATATAGCTCGGTGTTGCTTGTAACCTTGATGTATCTTGTGCCTGTTTGTCTTGATACAACAAAGTTGATATAGCTCGGTGTTGCTTGTAACCTTGATGTATCTTGTGCCTGTTTGTCTTGATACAACAAAGTTGATATAGCTCGGTGTTGCTTGTAACCTTGATGTATCTTGTGCCTGTTTGTTTTGATACAACAAAGTTGATATAGCTCGGAGGCCCCACTTTAAATTTCGAAAATTCCTAAATGTAATACGACCAGTTTGACTTAATCTTTTCACCGATCTTTAGTGTAAGTTGGGTATTTCCCTTAGTCATAGTTTCATAGGTCGGTTCGCCTTTACTCGGATCTGGAGGCGTTTCGCCTATTCAGATGTCAGAGGGCGGTTCACCCTTACTCGGATCTGGAGGCGTTTCGCCTATTCAGATGTCAGAGGGCGGTTCACCCTTACTCGGATCTGGAGGCGTTTCGCCTATTCGGATGTCGAGGGCGGTTCACCCTTACTCGGATCCGGGAGGCGTTTCGCTGTTCGGATGTCGAGGGCGGTTCACCCTTACTCGGATCCGGAGGCGTTCGCTGTTCGGATGTCGAGGGCGGTTCCCCCTTTCTCGGATCTGGAGGCGTTTCGCCTGTTCAGATGTCAGAGGGCGGTTCACCCTTACTCGGATCTGGAGGCGTTTCGCCTATTCAGATGTCAGAGGGCGGTTCACCCTTACTCGGATCCGGAGGCGTTTCGCTGTTCGATGTCAGAGGGCGGTTCACCCTTACTCGGATCTGGAGGCGTTTCGCCTATTCAGATGTCAGAGGGCGGTTCACCCTTACTCGGATCTGGAGGCGTTTCGCCTGTTCAGATGTCAGAGGGCGGTTCACCTTTATTCGGATCTGGAGGCGTTTCGCCTATTCAGATGTCATTTCTAGTTTTACTTGATCAACACATTCAGAGATATATTTTTGTAATAGACTTTCATTAAAACAACATAAGCTTTTTTCCACATCTCTTCACACAAAATACTTTTTTAAGTGACATATGTTCCAAGGTCTTTTGATGAGGCGCCCCTCCATATCCTCAAGCTCGTAAGCTCCTCCCGCGTAAATTCGGATTACCTTGTAAGGGCCCTCCCAGTTCGGCTCCAGCTTTCCTGTTTTTCTGAGGGCATCAGCTCGCCTAAGCACCAAATCACCGACCTGGAATTGTCTCTTCTTGACTCTTTTGTCATGAGCTGCTTTTGTCAGGCTTTTGTATCTTTCAGTTCGTGCTGCTGCCGCTTCCCTCCTTTCTTCTATGGTATCTAACGCCTCCTTCATTATTTCCTCGTTCTCCACCTCGTTGAACCATCGAACCCGATGGGACATTTCTCCGACTTCCGCGGGGATGACGGCCTCGGACCCGTAGACCATACTGAAGGGTGTTTCTCCTGTTGACGATCTAGGTGTGGTCCTGTACGACCATAGTACCGAGCTAAGCTCATCCACCCATCCTCCACCCACTTTGTCTAAGCGGGTTTTTATCCCCTGCAAGATTGTTCTGTTAGTTACCTCTACTTGCCCATTAGCTTGCGGGTGAGCAACCACAGCGAACCTTTGCTTGATATGCATACCCTCGCACCAGGACTGGGTTCTCTTCCCATTGAATTGGGTTCCATTATCTGAGATGAGTATCTGGGGCGCTCCGTACCTGCAGCAAATGTTGTTAAATAGGAAACTTATGATTCTTTGCTCGGTTATGGTGGCCACAGGCTCGGCCTCTACCCATTTGCTGAAGTAGTCTATGGCTACTATTAAGAACTTTCTTCCTCCAGGCAGTGTAAAGCGCCCCATGATATCAATTCCCCATTTGGCGAATGGACGGGCGCTCCCATGGTGATCATATCCTCGGGATATGAATTAAGGGTGCGTGCACCGACATTTTTGGCATCGCTTAACCATTTCCTTTGCTTTCTTGCTCATGGTCGGCCAAAAGAAACCAGCCCTTAGCGTTTTGCTAATCAGCGCTCTTCCTTTGGTATGGTCTCATGACCCTTCATGGATTTCTTCCAATACACTTCGCCCTTCTTCTTCCGAGATGCATCGTAGGTATGGCCCGAGGTAGGACCTTTTATATAGCTCATCATTAATGCAAAGAACCTTGCCGCTCTTCGCACAATTTTCATTCTTTCTTGTCTCTCCTTGGGTAATTACGCCCTTCTTAGGTATGCCAACAAAGGAGTTCGCCAATCTGCCATCTCATTCACCTCCATCACCTATTTCATGATGCTACTTGGCCGCTCCCGGAATCGCATTCGTTCATGAGCGGCAATCCACTAAGGAGCTTCCCATCTTTGCTAGGTAATCGGCTTTTGCATTCTCCGACCTAGGGATATGGACTAACTTCCATTCCCTAGTTTTTGTGACCTCTTTTACTTCCTCCACATACTTCTTCATCCGATCTTCATTTATCTCAAATTTTCCTTCTACTGTTGTGTGACCGGTTGGGAATCGAGTAAGCAATGAGTCGTGGCGCCCAAGTCTATTCAGTGCATTCCCGACTGAGGCTTCATATTCGGCCTCGTTGTTAGATGCCTGAAATCGAATTTTATGGCATACTCTAATTGCTCACCTTCCGGGGTAGTGAGGATTATTCCTGCCCCAGAACCACTAGTTGTCGCCGATCCATCCACATGCAACAGCCACTGTCCTTCTGGTGGCGACGGCATGGCCCCCTCTTGGATAAAGTCTGCTAGGGCCTGAGCTTTAATCGCCGTTCTCGGCTCATATTCCATGTCGTACTCCCCCATTTCCACCGCCCACTTCACCAGACGACCTGACACATTAGGTCGCCCTAATATCTCTCTCAAGGGCAAGTTGGTTCGCAATTTTATCCGGTGGGCTAGGAAATAGGGCCTCAATCGCCTGGCTGTAACCACTAACGCCAGCGCCCCTTTTTCTAGCTCGGAGTAGTTCCGTTCTGCTCCTTGCAAGATTCGGCTCGTATAATAAATGGGCTTTTGTTTATTCATTTCTTCTCTTAGCAAGACTGAGCTCACCGCTCCTTCTCCCACGGATAAGTAGAGTACAAGATCCTCTCCTTCTAGGTTTGGTGAGTAGGGCGGCTCGGCCAAATACTCTTTCAATTTTCCGAATGCCGTTTGCGCTTAGGTCCATTCGAACTTGTTCCCTTTTCTTAAGAGTTTAAAAATGGGAACCCCTTCTCGGCCGAGCGTGATATGAAACGGCTCAGCCTGCTATTCTTCCGTTAGTATCTGGATATCCTTTATATTTTTGGAGGATTCATTTGCGATCGCCTTGACCTTCTCCGGGTTGACCTCGATTCCTTGTTCTGTGACCACATACCCCAGGAATTTTCCCGATTTGACTCCAAAAGAACATTTTGATGGGTTGAGTTTCATTCCGTATGTGCGCAGGTTCTCGAACGTCTCTTCTAGGTCCCTGATATGTTCTCCTGCCTTTACACTTTTCACTAGCATATCATCCACGTATACCTCCATGTTTCTGCCGATTTGGGATTTAAAGATTCTGTCGACCATCCTCTGATATGTAGCTCCTGCATTTTTCAATCCAAAAGGCATGCGTACATAACAAAAAGTTCCCTTTGAAACCACAAAACTAACCCTCTTTACGTCCCTAAAAGTGCGAGAGGAATTTGATGATATCCTTGGGAAGCGTCCATCATCTTGAGTAACTCGCACCCCGAGGTTGAATCCACCAGGTGATCTATGCGGGGCAACGGGTAGTGATCCTTGGGACATGCTTTATTTAGGTCCGGAAGTCCATGCACATCCTCCACTTCCCGGCCCTTCCCTACCATCACGGCATTGGATAGCCACTCCTAAACCGGATCTCCATTATGTGCCCGGCTCGGAGGAGCTTATCAACCTCTTCCCCAATGACCCCATCCATCTCGGCCCGAAATGCCTCCTCTTACGCTTTCTGGTCTTATGGTGGGGTCGATGTTCAACTTTGTGTTCGGCAAGCTGTTGGTGATTCCCACAGATCCTCAGTGCGAACGCGAAAATGTCCACGAATCTTCTTAGCGGTGATGAGGCCTTCCTTTATTCCATCGTCCAACCGACTCCCCATGCGAGTCTTTGTTTCCGGCTTTCTGGAACCAATTCTATTTCTAGCAACTCCTCGTTGGGCTTGACACCTTCTTCCTCAGCTTCCTCGGGTGTCTTCGATTGCTTATTCCTGTTGGACTCTGGATCCGGACCCCCGATCTAGGGTGTCCTATTTACAAGATGTAATCACTTCTTCAAGGTTGTTTGATAACAAGAACGGACGACAAACGATCTCTGCTACTTCTCCCATCTCACCCCCTACGGGGAATTTTACTTTCATGTGCGCGGTAGAGGCTACTGCTTCGAATTTGTTGAGCCCTGGTCGTCCTAAAATGGCGTTATAGGCCGATTTGGTGTCCACCACTAAAAATCTGAGTGTCTTGACCTTCCGATGGGGCATCCGACCTAGTGCCACTGGAAGCACCACTTCTCCCACTGGTTGCACCTCGGTCATACAGAACCCATAGAGCGCGGTATCTACCTTTCTCAATTCCACTTCCAGGTTCATCTGTTTGAAACAGTCATAGAATAAGATGTCTACTGAGCTTCCGTATCGATAAACACCCTATGCACATCGTGGCGGCGATTTCATTGTGATGACCAACGCAGCGTCATTGTGGGGCGTATGTATCCCATTATAATCCATGGGGTGAATCGAATGATAGGCCCACCGCCGACAGAGGCGACCTCCTTGAGTTGATGACACTTAGCCTTTCGTGCGTGGGCTTTTCTAGCCTGATTAGAACTTCCGTCGGTTTGTCCCCCTAATATCATGTGGATCACTCCTTTTTTAGCTGTGGGAGCAGCGGGTCCCCTAGGAGCTTCTCTTTTCACCCCGCCTCCTTGGGGCATGGGTGGCCGCTCCGACCTCCATTTCTCTGTTGATATGTGAACTCCATCGGATGTCCCGCTCGGACCGACCTCTCGATCTCATCCTTAAGGTGCTTGCATTTCTGCTTTATGCCCGTAATCATTGTGGAATCGACAATAAAGATCTCGACTTGGGTGGGCCTATTAGGGCGAGATGCGAGCCACTCGATGACCACTGCTCATCTTACCCTCAACCGCTTCCAAAACACAGGCTCTCCTCATTGTTAGTGGGCTGTATTGGTCAAATCTTGGTCGCCTTAGAACGATATCGTTCTTCTTCCGATCTGTTTTTCCCCGCGACATTTCTTCCCGAGGTAAATTTCCTTGAAAGGTGTACTCCTCCCGTCGTATCAATCTGCTGGACCCCCTTTCCCCATCATCTGGCTTTTCATGCAACTCCTCCATATCCTTCTCGGTTTCCTCAACGTTGATGTACTTCGAGCATCGGGCTAAGACCTCATCGTATGTTCTGGCTGGTTTTTTAGCTAATGAGGTGCGTAACAACCCCGACCTCAGTCCCTGTGTCAAGGCACTGGTTTTTACCTCTTCTGACGACGAGGGTACCTCCAGACACGCCTTCGTGAATCGGGTCACATAAGCTCTCAGCGCTTCTCCAGAGTATTGCTTGATACTGAACAAGGACATGAAGGTCTTTTGGTGCGCCCTGGCGCTGGCAAAATGCGTCAAGAACGCGGAGCTGAAAGTTTTGAAGCTGGTGATTGACCCAGGGGTATACGTGGAACAAATCCCGAGCCGACTCTGGTGTGGCCAAGAATGTCCTGCAACTCACGGCATCCGAATATCTATGTAGTACCGCCATGTTCTCGAATCGGTATAAATGTCGGGTAGGATCGAGAGTCCATCATAGGTGAAGGTAATGCCCTAAACCCATACGGGAGCTCGGCTGTAGTATGCCTTACGAGAAGGGATGGCACGGATGACTTTCCATGTCCCTCCCCGCAACCCTCTGCCGCAACTCTTCCAGCTCGTCCCGCATGCCGGATATCAAGGGATCTGCGTTTTTACGCCTAGACCGCTCCCATATTTTGGATAACTCTCACCATGTTCTTCTTGCCGATCAATTTCTTCCGCCCATCCGATAGGATGGGTATTATTTTTCGTGGTACCCTTTGTTTTTCGACCTCCGGCTCTTACGGATTGACCTTTGGCGATTATGTCGGCTAAGGCTTCCTTCGTTAGTGTAATTGTCCGGGTGCGACTTCTTCTACGAGGGGTGGCGGGTGTTTTCTCCAGTCGCTTCTCCACCCGCCGCCGCTAGTTCCTCTTCTAGATTTACGGGTATTAAATCCCTGTTCTCTTCTGGTTCATTTCTTCTGCCATTACTAACCTCACGTCTCAACTCAAAGTGACTCGATGTCACAATTCCCACAGACGGCGCCACTTGATGTAACCGAGCTGATCGGCCACCAAGAATCGGGTTAATCTTAGAAGTTTAGCTAAGAAAACCCAAAATATATGAAGTACTCTCTTTTCTTTCTCTCTCTAAAAAATGCTGTATTCTCAGAGTATGTATCCCTTTTTGAGGAACCCCCTCTCTCCCTTTTATAGGAGGGAGGATGCCTTGTTATCTGAGATGATTCCTGATTCCTAGAGAGAATCCCGGATATCCAAGGATTCAAGCTGCGATTTCCCATCCCTGGATTTCCGGGATTGCGAGATATGGGCTCTCAATCCCTGGATCTCCGGGATTGGCAAGGTATGGGTTCTCAACCCCTGGATCTTAGGGATTCTGTCAGGTGAGTCAGGATCTTCTTTCCCAAGAGTTCGACCTTCCGGAGTTCGGTGGTTTTTAGGTCGGCTCATCCCTATTCAAATCAGTAGTTTGAGAGACCTTTGAGGTCGCGGCACATTATCGGATATCATAGGTCAGCGGGGGCCTCCGAGGTCGGCGCCCTTCTAACAGATGTCACAGCTAAATGGGGCCCCCGAGGTTGGCGCCCTTCTAACAGATGTCACAGCTAAATGGGCCCTCCGAGGTCGGCGCCCTTCTAACAGATATCACAGCTAAATGGGGCCTCCGAGGTCGGCGACCTTCTAAAGGACCTTGGGGTTGTAATCTCCTTATCTAAGAACCTAGGTCGGACCTTTATTGGTCCATATTTTAAACCGGGTTTTCAGTGAGCGTACATTCGACGTCCTATCACTCTCCGAGTAGTCCGGTAGATTATTGCCCACACGATATCCGGATCTTAGGCTGGATATACTCTAGAAGATCTTGAGGTAGAAATACAAAAAGATCAAGGAGGAGTACGAAGGGGAGTTCAATAGACCCCGAAAGAATTTTTCCACCACTTCGCTTCAAAAGTATGAATTACCAATTAATACTGCGTAAATACATATATTTAAATTGTTAATTAATCTGTTTAATTAATTAATTGACAAGCCTAAATAGATCCGCTATTTATGTTGGTTAGTTTATGAAACCATATATATATTCAAATCGAGTATATCACTGCATTTTATATTCCAACAATTGGTATCGGAGCTGGTCTTTAGGTTCTGTTCAATTTAATTAATTTGTGATTAATTTGCTAGCAATTTAAATATTCATATAGTATGATGTTTGGAATATTTTTTGCTAGATACTGTCTTGCAGGTGAGTATGGTCCAATTATCATGGCTATGTGATATTTTTATTTATTTACGCGTTTTGGTAATTTGGCCCGGTTTTGAGGCATATATTAAGTTTTTCCCGTGAGAAAACCCATGGGTAGAATAGGACTTTATTTTCCTTGTAAAATTTGATGTAAATTCGATGTATTTTAATTCTTGTAAAATTGTAATCGAATTGGAATACACAAACTACCGAAGGAAAAGAAGTCCAGCATGAAGAGGAATCCAGGGACGACCGAACCAGCAGCTCGGTGCGGCACAGCCCCAAGGCAGGAGTCGCGGGTCAGGTCTTCCCCGGGCGCGGGTCGGGGCAACAGGTCGGGTTGGCAGGTTGGGTCGTCCGGAGTATGGTCATGTTCGTATATCCGCCGTTTGTTGCATCCGTTGGAGCGCAATAATTTCAATTTGGAAATTTCTTGTGCAATTAATTTTGCGTAGAAGAAAGTTTCTAAATCTGGCAATTTTTGTGCCCCAACCGGGAGGAGGTGATGAGATGCTTGAAGCAGTGGGAGCAAAAGGGCTGAGGATTTTCTCGTTATTCAAAACGAGGAATAAAAGCCATGATAATTGGATTTAATTATCCAATTTTTTTTATGTTGGTTTTTACTGTTTTGATGAATGGCATGTATGAATGTATGCGTGATATGTTTCTTGCATGTTAGGACGAGAAAATTAAAAACCTTATTTTTTCAAAATAACTAAGTGATTGTTAATAATTGATTTTTTAAAATCAAATTGGCCTCCATAATTGGTTTAAATTGTGAAATAATTAGCATGCGCGTTGACATTAGAGTCTTCCTCCACATCGGATGTGCTGATTATTGGGTCACTAGTTTTAAACTTCAATTAGATAACAAAAAAGGTGAATATTTTTTTTATGATAGGACCTCTCCACCTGTAGGACTATTATCATTAAATAATATTCTAAGATTTGTTAAATTATGGTATTCACTTAGGTGTATTAATTAATAAGCTCCCATCGGAGTCTATGTTAATTTAATACATGTCCAAGAGGAACCAACTATTTATTTTACTTGTCAAAACGCATCTTGACTAGATTGTAAAATTAAAGACGCTAAAATCTACTTGAAAATATATATGTAAACATCCACACTAACGTGGCTTGCAAGTGCGGTTCTTTTGAGGTGTTGGTCGACTGCATATATATTGTGTTTTAAGTTTTTCAATACATTTTGCATTGAATTATGTGATGAATGGTGTTTTAATTTTATTCTTAGATGTCTTTCAATCCACTAGCTGTTATTCTCAAAGAAAATAAACTTGATGGCACTAACTTTGCCGACTGGAAAAGAAATATTGACATTGTCCTGACTGCCGAGGGGCATAAATTTATTTTAACTGAGGAAAGCCCTCTGTAAAGTTAGCTGAATTCCGAAAATGGAAAAAGTCTGATGAGATGGATCGCTGTTACATTTTGGCTTCATTGACAAATGTATTGCAGCATCAGCATCAGACGATGGCCTCAGCCGCGGAAATGATGAAAAATCTCACCGAGATGTTTGGTCACCAGAAACGGGCAGCTAGGCAAAATGCAATGATGGTGTTTATGACAACCCAAATGTCTGAAGGGACTCCAGTAAGGGATCATGTTCTAAAAATGATGTCTCATTTGAACGAACTGAGCATACTGGGGGCTACTATCGCTGCCGAGTCGCAAGTCGATATTATCTTGGGCAGCTTGCCGAGAAGCTTCGAGCAGTTCCGCCTTAACTACAATATGAATCGCAGGACTTACACTTTGGCGGAACTTCTTACAGAGCTTCAATCTACCGAAGGTCTCTTCAAACAAGGTTATCACCAAATTCTTACGGCAACCGGTGCTAGTTCTTCAAAACCCAAATGGGGAAAGAAGAAAAAGCAGGTTGGCCAGAAGCAAGTGGCAACATTCAAATATAAGGGCAAGGCTCCTCAGTCCGAAGTAAACAAAAAGTCGAAGGGAAAATGCTATAAGGGCGGTCTGAAGGTGCATTTCAAGAGTGACTGCCCTAAGAAAAGTATGTCTCATGCACTAGTAGTCAAAACATGTTTGGATGCCTGTTCTATCACTTTGTGGATAGTAGATTCGGGCTCCACTGATCATATTTGTTATGACTCGCAGGGGTTCCAAGTAACCAAGGTACTTAGTACGAATGAGATTACTATTAGCTGGGGCGACTATTCCAGGCTGAAGGCTGTTGCATTAGGAGTTGTGCAGTTAAAAGTTAATGATAGGATTCTAGTCCTAAATAATGTGTTATTAGTATCTGATTTTAGAATGAATTTAATTTCAGTTTCTAAATTGCGTTGTGATGGATATTCAGTTTCTTTTGAAGATAATGCAGTTATTAAAAGAAATAGTGAATATATTTGCACGAGTACTTATAATGAAGGACTTTATATCATTAATGCTGCACTAGCTCCCTTGCACAATTATAAATCACTTAATTCTTTGACTAATCTTAATAAAAGAAAAGGACCTTCGAACATAAATCAAACATATTTGTGGCATTTACGATTGGGTCATATTAACCTTAGAAGGATTCAAAGATTGGTGAGCGATGGCCCATTGGATTCACTCCAAGTAGAATCATTTCCAATTTGCGAATCCTGTCTAGAAGGGAAAATGACTAAAAGGGCTTTCCAAATCAAAGGAAATCGTGCACAAAATGTATTGGAATTAGTACACACCGATGTATATGGTCCAATGAATATTCGGGCTAAGGGTGGTTTCGCATACTTCATCACGTTTATAGATGATTATTCGAGATATGGATACATCTATTTGATGCGACGTAAGTCTGAATCTTTTGATAAGTTCAAAGAATTCAAGGCTGAAACGTAGAAATGTCATGGACAGAGTATCAAGTCACTACGATCTGATCGTGGTGGCGAGTATCTTAGTGGAGAGTTTTTGGATTTCTTGGCATATGAGGGGATTACTTCCCAGCTCACTGCGCCTGGTACACCACAACAAAATGGTGTTGCTTAACGAAGGAATCATACTTTATTAGAGATGGTTAGGTCAATGATGAGTTATTCTGATTTGCTTATTTCGTTTTGGGGATACGCCTTGGAAATAGAGGCGAACATTCTAAACTTGGTGCCTTTGAAATCAATTCCAAAAACACCCACAGAACTGTGGAATGGGCGCAAGCCTAGTCTAGGACATGTTCGGATTTGGGGTTCACCAGCACACGTGCTGAATAAAGAAGCTGATAAGTTGGCATCTCGTACAGAAGTACGAGTGTTTGTAGGATATCCGAAGGGAACGAAGGGTGGCTTATTCTACAGTCTTAACAATCAGAAGGTCATTGTTAGCACCAATGCCCGGTTCTTAGAAGAGGACTATGTAATTAGCCACAAGCCTAGGAGTGAGGTCATTCTAGAATAACTTAGGGGCGAGATTTCGACAATACCAATTGTACAAACACCTAGTGTACCGCGTATCGACACTATTGTGGATACGCAAACCAAGGACACGCCTCATCATAGTGTGAGGGTTGTTCGTCAACCTGAACATTTCATCAGCGTGGGAGCATCTTCGGACCACTCCCCGGACTAGGATGAAACGGATCCATGTACGTATAAGCAGGCAGTTCAAGACAAGGATGCTGAATCCTGGCAAACAGCAATGGAATCCGAAATGGGATCTCTGGATTCTAATCAAGTGTGGGAGCTAGTAGAGCTACCCAATGGGGTAAAACCCGTTGGAAGTAAGTGGGTCTACAAGCGTAAGAGAGGATCGAAAGGGAAGGTTGAAACCTTCAAAGCAAGGCTTGTTGCGAAAGGTTACACTCAGAAAGAGGGCATCGACTACGATGAGACCTTTTCGCCAGTAGCCATGCTTAAATCGATCCAGATTCTCTTAGATATAGCTGCACATCTGGATATGGAGATTTGGCATATGGATGTCAAGACTGCGTTCTTGAACGGGAGTCTTGATAAGGAAATCTATATGTGCCAACCTGAGGATTCATTGCTGAAAGAGAGGAGCACTTAGTGTGCAAGCTTAAGAGATCCATTTATGGTCTCAAGCAAGAATCAAGATCTTGGAACATGCGATTTGATGAGGTCATTCAGTCATATGGTTTTGAACAGTGTCATAGTGAGGTTTATGTATACAAAAAGTGCGATAGAAACGTGCTAGTGTTTCTTGCACTGTACGTAGATGATATACTTCTAATTGGAAGCAATGTGAAGGTATTATCAGACGTAAGGGTATGGCTGTCCGAGCAGTTTGATATGAAGGATTTGGAAGAAGCCGAGCACATCCTTGGTATTAAGATCTTTCGAGATCACAAGAAAAGGATGTTGTGCTTATCTCAGGCATCCTATATCGATACGGTGCTAAAGCGGTTTAGCATGGAGAATTCCAAGAAAGGTTTCTTACCTTATAGACATGGAATTCAGCTATCAAAGGCTATGTGTCCTAATACACAGAAGGTGATAGACATGAAGCTGGTCCCTTATGATTCGGCAGTGGGAAGCCTCATGTATGCTATGCTTTGCACCAGGGCTGATATCTGTCATCTGTAGGCATGGTGGCGAGATATTAGTCGAACCCATGACCGGTACATTGAATTGCTGTCAAGCATATACTCAAGTACCTGAGAAGGACTAGGGAGCATATGCTTGTATATCAATCAGATACACTTTGTCCTTTGGGTTACACTGACTCAGACTTCAGTGCGGACAAAGAAAAGTCGAAATCAACTTCCGGATATGTTTTCACTTTGGGAGGTGGAGCCATCAGTTGGTGGAGTGTGAAGCAGAAATGCATAGCAGACTCTACCATGGAAGCCGAGTATGTAGCAGCCTCAGAGGCAGCTAAAGAGGCGGTATGGCTCAAGTACTTCCTAAAGGATTTGGGTCTGATTCCTAATTTGCCTAGGAGTATTACACTGTATTGTGATAATACCGGTTCTGTTGCAAATTCGAAGGAACCACGGGCCCACAAAGCAAGTAAACATATCAAACGCAAATATCAAATCATTCGAGATTTTGTGAAGAGCGGGAAGATTATTGTCTCCAAGATAGCATCTGAAGACAACCTAGATGATCCTTTCACGAAAGGGTTGCCCTCAAAGTCATTTGAAGGGCATGTGGAAGGAATGGGGTTGAGATGTATGGAACCATTGCTTTGAGTATAAGTGGGATATAGATAGACATATTCTAGATAGTATACTTCAAAAGCATGCTTTGAGTATAAGTGGGAGAGTGTTAGGGTTGTATACATCAAAGCATACTTTATGCTTGTATTACCTAATTTCCCGGTCTTTATCTAAGAGAATATTTAATTCATTTGTCACATGTTTTGCATATTTGTTCATGCTATGGTTATGCAAATGTTGTCTAAATTACTTTATATTGTAGATAATGTGGTGTGTCGTGTCACACAGAAGATCACATTATCGGTTCCTTATATAGTAATAATTAGTTCACAGCCTATATAACATTAGACCGTTATGTGAGAGGTTGTAATCCATGCTTGAGATTGGTTGGTCTTGACCATTAGCATATATTAGCGTATTCGGTATACGTTGAACAGGATCAAGGTGAGATATATTCTTCTGTACTACCTATAAGAAGAACATACACCCGGTTAATTATTATATCTTAATTCTAGTGATTAATATTTATTATTTATTGCTTTGATTTATCATGGGTTAGATCCATAATGATTGACTCAATATGCTCGATATTTTGGGCAATATTATTATTTATATAATAATTAATATTATAGCTAAAAATCGTGTCCCGACCAGTCGGGTTGATCATGTCCCTTGAGGCACTCGAAAGGATTATTATATTAAACCCTGTAGGTGGAATTAATTTTCCGATATAATAATAAAAGTCGAGTGGTATACTCATGTATAACACATTAATTAATTAAAAGCTGCCAGTAGCTTAAATTAATTAATGGACATGGAATATCTTAAACACGGAAAATAATTAATTCAAAAAAGAGCCCAATTTCGTAATTTGGGATTTTGGTAGGAAGTGCAATATCAACCTTTTAGTGGACTAAGTTGATATTAATAGAGTCATCATATTAGGAAGAATCCTAATATTGGAAAGAAGATATCTATGGGGAGTCCTTACCTTGTCCTCCTTAAGGTCCCTAGAGTAGCCCAAAACACCTATATAAGGAGTATATGGGGGGCCTATTTTTCTACACTGTTGAACAAGAAATTTTCGATTTTTTCATATCTTGTGTTTAATTGTGGATCTTGACTTGTGTCTTGGATTCCACAATTTAGCTAACACAATATTTTTCTAAATACCAAAATATTCAAGAAAAATAGAGAGGAAAAACTTGTAAGATATTTCTTCGAGATATTATTTTCGGCCGACCCATATATTGCTCTTCGAGTAGTCCGGTAGATTATTGCCCACACGATATCCGGATCTTAGGCGGGATATACTCTAGAATATCTTGATGTAGAAATACAAGAAGATCAAGGAGGAGTACGAAGGGGAGTTCAATCGACCCAGAAAGAATTTTTCCACCACTTCGCTTCAAATGTATGAATGACCAATTTATACTTCGTAAATACATATATTTAAATTGTTAATTAATCTGTTTAATTAAATAATTGACAAGCCTAAATAGAACCACTATTTATGTTGGTTTGTTTATGAAACCATATATATATATATATATATATATATATATATATATATATATTCAAATAGAGTATATCGCTTTCGCTGCGTTTTATATTCCAACAAAATCTCGGATAGATATTTAGTCATCAAAATCGGGCGACTAGACAAAATGCTATGAAGGTCTTAATGACGACCCAAATGTCTGAAGGAACCCCAGTAAGGAATCATGTTGTAAAGATGATTTCTACGAACTTGATATCTTAGGGGTTACTATTGATTTGAAATGCAGGTCGATATTATCCTAGGCAGCTCACCTAGAAGTTTTGAGCAGTTCCGCCTAAACTACAACATGAATCGCAGGGATTATACCTTGGCGAAATGCTGACAGAGCTTGTAGCTGCAAAAGGACTCTTCAGACAAGGGTATCAAGTTCTTGCGGCAACTGGTGTTTCGACTTCTAAACTCAAGTCGGGGAAGAAAAATCAAGTATGCCAGAAGCAAGTGGCAACTCTCAATGTAAACAAGGCTCCTCAGCCTGAGGCGAACAAAAAGGCAAAGGGAAAGTGCTACAAGTGCGGTCCGAAAAGACATTTTAAAGCGGACTACACTGCTCTTAAGAAAGGTATGTCTCGTGCACTAGTAGTCAAAACATGTTTGACAGCTTGTTCTGCCACTTCGTGAATAATAGATTCAGGCTCCATTGATAATGTTTGCTTTGACTCGCATGGTTTTCAGGTAACCAAGCAACTTAGTGCGGGCGACATCACCATAAACTAGGGCGATTATTCCAGGCTTATGGCTGTAGGCTTGTAGTAGTGGGATTCGTGCAGTTGAAGATTAGTGATAAGATATTAGTCCTCAGTAATGTACTATTGGTACATGATTTTAGAATGAATTTAATTTTAGTTTCTAAATGAGTTGTGATGGTTATTCAGTTTCTTTTAAAAGTGATGCTATTATTAGAAGAAATGGTGAATATGATTGCAAAGGTATCTATACTGATGGACTATATGTCATTAATACTGCACAAACTCCCATATATAAACATAAATGGCTTAACTCTTTGTGTAGACCTAAAAACAGAAAGAGCCTTCAAGAATAAACCAAACACATCTTTGGCATTTACGGTTAGGTCATGTAAACCTTAAAAGAATTCAAATATTGGCAGACTCATGGCCCATTGGATGACCTCCAAGTTGAGTCATTTCTAATTTGTGAATCTTGTCTCGAAGGTAAAATGACGAAAAGGGTTTTCAAAACTAAGGAAATCGTGCTCATAACATGTTAGAATTGGTTCACACTGATGTATGTGATCCAATGAACATCCAGGCTTGGGGTGGTTTTGAATACTTCATCACGTTTATAGATGATTATTCGAGATACGGATATATCTATTTGATGCGACCTAAGTCTGAAGCCTTTGACAAGTTCAGAGATTTCAAGGCTGAGACGGAGAAGCATCATGGAAAGAGTATCAAGTCACTACGAACTGATGGCGGTGAATACCTTAGTGGAGGATTTTTGGATTTCTTGGCATATGAGGGGATTACGTCCCAGCTCAGTGTGCCGGGAACTTCAGAACAGAATGTTGCTGAAAGAAGGAACATAACTCTTTTATAAATGGTTAAAATCAATGATGAGTTACTCATATTTACCTATTTCGTTCATGTGGTGCACCTTGAAAACAGCGGCATACATACTAAACCTGGTGCCTTCAAAATTAGTTCCAAAAATACCCACAGAACTATGGAGTGGGCGGAAGCCCAATCTAGGACATGTTTGGATTTGCGATATTCCAGCAAATATGCTGAATAAGGATGCTGATAAGTTGGCATCTCGTACAGAGGTGCGAGTATTTGTAGGATCATAAGAGTATGAAGGGTGGCTTGTTCTATAGTCCCCAGGATCAGAAGGTTATTGTTAGCACCAATGCCCGATTCTTGGAAGAGGATTATGTGATTAGTCACAAGCCCATGGGCAAAATAATTCTGGAAGGGCAAGACTAAGTCTATATCAATCGTGCAAGCACCGAATAACACTGCACCACGTATCGATTTTGAGACTTTTTCACCAACTCAGGATTTGCCTCGTCGTAGTAGGAGAGTTGTTCGTCAACCAGAATGATTGATAGGCGTGATAAAGTCTTTGGACTAAGTCCGAGGCGAAGATGAATCAAATCCCTGGACTTACGAGGAGGCAATCCAAGATAAAGATACTGACTCCTGTAAAGTAGCAATGGAATCCGAAATAGGATCTATGGATTCCAATCAAGTGCATGAGCTAGTAGAACTACATGATGAGGTACAAGCCATTGGGAGTACATGGGTCTACCAGCAAAAGAATGGAGGTGACAGGAAGGTTGAAACCTTCAAAGCAGGGCTTATAGAAAAAGGTTATACTCAGAAGGAGGGCATCAGTTACGATGAAACCTTTTCGCCTGTAGTATGCTTATATCAATTCGGCTTCTTTTAGCTATAGCTGCGCATTTGGATCTGGAGATTGGCAAATGGATGTCAAGACTGCATTCTTGAATAGAAGTTTCGACAAGGAGATCTACATGCGCCAACCAGAGGGATTCATTGCTGAAGGAGAAGAGCACTTAGTGTGCAAGTTTAATAGATCAATTTATGGACTTAAGCAAGCATCTAGATATTGGAACACTTGATTTGACGAGATGTCCAGTCATATGGATTCGTCCAATGTCCGAGTGAGAGTTTTGTGTAAAAAAATATGATGGAAACGTGTTGGTGTTTCTTGTACTGTATGTAGGTGATATCCTTATGATTAGAAACAACGTTAAGGAGTTGTCGGACATACGGGTATGGATATCTGAGCAGATAGATATGAACAATTTGGAAGAACCAGTGCACATCCTTTGAATCAGGATCTTTCGTGATCGGAAGAAAAGAATGTTGTGCTTATCTCAGGTATCCTATATCGACACAGTGCTAAAGCAGTTTAGCATGGAGAATTCTAAAAAAGGTTTTCTACCTTACAAGCATGGAATTTAACTATCTAAGGATATGTATCCGAAGACACAAAAGAAGATAGGTCACATGAAGCTGGTCCCTTATGCGTCAGCAGTGGGAAGCCTCATGTATGTTATGCTTTGCACTAGACCAGATATATGTCATGCGGTAGGCATGGCTACTAGATATCAGTCGAACACTGGACCAAAACACCGGATTGCTGTCAAGAACATACTCAAGTACCTGAGAAGGATTAGGGAGTACATGCTAGTATATCAATCAGATGACCGATGTCCAGTGGGTTATACTGACTCAGATTTTTCATCGACAAAGAAAAGTCCACGTCTACTTCAGGTTATGTGTTTACTCTGAGAGCTGGAGCCATTGTTGCTCCCCTCTGGAAGTGACACTTGTCCCCGGTTCCAGCTCTGGCAGAATGATGATGACTGTCCTCACTGTAGCAACACGGGTCTTTTCTAGCGCGCTTTGTCCTCACTCACGCGCACCCTGAGAAACTTCACAGGGGGTCACCTATCCCATAACTACTCCAAGCCAAGCACGCTTAACTTTGGAGTTTCTATGATATGGCTACCAGAAAAGAAGATGCATCTTGTTGGTATGAGTAGTCCAAATCAATTCATATAGCCACTTCCTAGTAGAGATCTCACCGGTCGAATCGCAAGCGGCATCGCACGTCTTAAGCCCATGCAGGCAGGATGCTGGGCCGTAGCCCAACAACCCCCCACCAGCACCTGCCAGCATCTGCCCCAGTACTTTCACACCACGGCCTACCGGACTGGCTACAAATTCAGACGTTCTATAATGGATTGAGTGCTTCTACACGCACTCTTGTTGATGCAGCCGCTGGAGGAGCGTTGATGGGAAAAATGATGGCCGAAGCACACTCTCTATTGGAAGCGATGGCTGCGAATGCTTATCAGTGGCCTTCCGAACGAGTGATTCCGAAGCGAGTAATGGAAATCTCCAATAATGATCCGATCTCTGCATTGTCGGCTCAAGTCGCCGCCTTGACTCAGCAACTTCAAGCCTTTTCACATGATCCTTCCCCCGCTACCATTGAAACATGTAATTGGTGTAACGGATCTCATCCTAGCGCAGAATGCCAAGTTGGAAATCCTTTCGAGCAACATCCGATGGAGCAAGCTCAGTTCGTGGGGAATGGAAATCGGCAAAACAATCCGTACTCCAACACTTATAATCCGGGGTGGCGTAATCATTCTAACTTTTCATGGAAGAACGGACAGAACTTAAACCAACCTCAGTTTGCTCAACACCAACAGCAAACTCCTCCCGCTCCAAAAATCTCTCTAGAGGAAGCAATGGCGAAATTGGCAGCAAACACGAGTCAGTTCATGGCCCGTACGGAAGCGACCTTGCAAAACCATTCCGCTTCTATTCGCAACTTGGAAGTCCAATTGGGCCAAATTGCTAATGTATTAACAGCTCGCCCGGAGGGTACCTTGCCAAGTACGACCGAGACAAACCCCAGAGAGAGTATAAATGCCATCAGTTTGAGAAGCGGGAAAGAAGTGTGTGACCAGCCCGAGAGGAACGAAAAGAGAAGTGAGGATGAGAAGAAGAAAAATTCGGCGACTGAGGAGTCACAAATGTCTAGACCCTCAAAATTGTTTCCGGATAATCAGACAGCCTATGTGCCACCCGTCCGGTTTCCACAGCGTTTGGAAAAGCAGAAATTGGACAAACAATTTTCCAAGTTTCTCGACGTTTTCAAGAAACTACAGATAAATATTCCATTTGCTGATGCCTTGGAACAAATGCCGAGATACGTGAAGTTTATGAAGGAAATCCTATCTAACAAAAGGAAGCTCGAGGAATATGAAACGGTGGCACTGACTGAAGAGTGCAGCGCGATTCTACAGAAAAAGCTCCCGCCAAAATTGAAGGATCCATGAAGCTTCAATATACCGTGCACCATAGGAAACCTCTCTTTTGATAGGGCGTTGTGTGATCTCGGCGCCAGCATTAATCTGATGCCACTTTCAATATTTAAGAAACTAGGCATTGGGGAAGTGAAGCCGACGACAATCTCGTTGCAATTAGCTGATCGATCTATCAAGTACTCGAGGGGGATAATAGAAGACGTCTTAATAAAGGTAGATAAATTCATTTTTCCGGCTTATTTCATTGTGCTCGATATGGAGGAGGACCAAGACATCCCAATTATTTTGGGAAGACCATTCTTAGCTACCGGTCGAACTCTCATTGACGTGGAAAAAGGGAAACTCACTCTGCGGGTTCAAGATGAGCAAGTCACTAAATCTCCGTGCACACCAATTATGGTTCCATCCCCGTTTACTTCCACTACGCCAGCATCTCAGTTCTGGCTATACAGACACATTTAGTTCCATCCCCATTTACCTCCACTGCGCCAGCATCTCAGTTCCGTCTATACAGACGCCTTTGGTTCTATCCCCGTTTACTTCCACTGCACCAACATCTCAGTTCCGACTATATGGACACCTCTGTTATACGACAAACCACTTAGTTCCTCACTCCTGGCAACTTTTTGCTGTAGCATACTCCCAAGGGAATTCGAACCCGTGATCGGCTCTGATACTAGTTGTTGGTCCTCTCTGGAAGTGACATTTGTCCCTGGTTCTAGCTCTGGCAGAATGATGAGGACTGTCCTCACTGTACCAACACGGGTCTTTTCTAGCGCGCTTTGTCCTCACCCACGCGCACCCTGATAAACTTCCCAGGGGGTCACCCATCTTATAACTACTCCAAGCCAAGCACGCTTAGCTTTGGAGTTTCTATGAGATGACTACCAGAAAAGAAGATGCATCTTGTTTGTATGAGTAGTCCAAATCAATTCATATAACCACTTCCTAGTAGAGATCTCATGGGTCGAATCGCAGGCGCCGCCGCACGTCTTAAGCCCATGCAGGCAGGATGTTGGGTTGTATCCCAACAATCCCCCACCAGCACCTGCCAGCATCCGCTCCAGTACTTGGAAATCTCCATGCACGCCAATTTTGGTTCCATCCCCGTTTACTTCCTCTACGCCAGCATCTCAGTTCCGGCTATACAGACACCTTTAGTTCCATCCCTGTTTACCTCCACTGCGCCAGCATCTCAGTTCTGGCTATACAGACACCTTTGGTTCCATCCCCGTTAGTCGGACGAGTGTGAAGCGTAAATCCATATCGGGCTCTACCATGGAAGCCGAGTACGTGGCATCCTCTGAGGCCACCAAAAAGGCGGTATGGCTCAAGTACTTCATGCAGTACTTAGATGTGATTCCCCATTTGCCAAAGGGTGTTACAGTTTATTGTGATAATACCGAATCATTCACAAATTCGAGGGAACAACGAGCCCATAAAGCAAGTAAACATAGCAACCACAAGTACCATATCATACGACACTTCCTAAAGGAAGGAGACGTAGTTGTAGCCAAGGTTGCATCATAATCTTGCTGATCCTTTCACAAAAGGCTTACCCTCAAAAGTTTTTGAAGGGCATGTGGAAGGAATGAGATTACGGTGTATGGCAGCATTAATTTGAGTATAAGCGGGAGAAATGATAGACTATGTAATAGAGTAGTATACTTAAAAGCATGTTTTGAGTATAAGTGGGAGATTGTTAGGGTTGTATACTGCAAAGCATACTTAATGCTTGTATTACCATATTTTTCTGTAACTACCTATGATAATATTAATTACATTTTATCACATGTTTTGCATATTTGTTCACGTTATGGTTATGCAAATGTATTGTCTATTTATGTTGTATTGTAGAAAATGTGGTATGTTGGCGTCACACGGAAGATCACATTATCAGTGCCTTATTAAATAATATGACAGGCCACAACCTATGTAATTCATAGGCAAATTATATGAAATGTTGTAATGTATGCTTGAGATTAGTTGATCTTGACTATTAGCATGCATTAGCGTATTTGCATACATTGAACTGGATCGCAGTGAGATAGTATCTTCTGTACTGACTGTAAGAAGACGTAAATCTCGGATAATTATTATTTCTTAATTCTAAGTATATAACATTTAATTGTGTATTTGTAATATTTTATTTATTTGATTTACCATGGGTGGGAATCAACGTGGTGTTGACTCAATAAGCTTCTTGTCTTGCGCAATATTATTTATATGATAATTAATATTATAGCTAAAAATCGTTTCTCGACTCGTGCAGTTTGATGATGTCCCATTGAGGAGCTCTATAATAATTATTATATTAAACCCTGCAGGTGGATTTAATTCTGATATAATAATATGATTCGAGTGGTACTACTATTGGATAAGAAATTAATTAATTAAAGTTGTCGGTAGCTTAAATTAATTTATAAACATTCAATATCTTAAACACGGGAAATAATATACTTAAATAAGGAGCCCGATTTTGTAAATTGGGATCTGGATTGGAAGTGCAATATTAATTTTTTAGTGGATTGAATTGATATTAGTAAACTCAACCATATTAGGAAGGGCTTAATATGGAAGGTTGGGTTATACTATGAGTCCTAACCCTAATCCTCCTTAAGATCTCTAGAGTAGTCCAAAGCATATAAATAGGACATATGGGGAGGGTTCGGCCGTGTTAAGTAATGGCAAGAGGGAGCGTTGTGGGGATCATCACTTCAACACAAGGGATTTCGATTTTTTCTTCAAAGCATTTTATTGTGAATCATGCCTTGTGTCTTTGATTCTACAATTGAAATAACACTTTAATTCTTGTTATCAATTGGAATTACTTGAAGAAAAAGAAAATTCAAGAGTTGTCAGGAATAAGTTTCGGCCCATCCACTTCAAGTGTCAAGCAAGATTCGGTAGCTCGTTTCCCACACAACGTCCGGATCAAGGCGGAATCATACTCAAGAAGGTTTTGAGGAAGAGATCAAAAGTAGCAACAATTCAAAAGGTAATATCCTATGATCTCTTGATCTAGATTAGGATATTAAATTCACTAATAATATTATTTAATAAATAATAAATAGTATAAATTTTTCTTATTTTAATTAATTAGCATGACTAAATAGATTTTATGCTCGTGGATGCGTAAAATGGTTTATTCTGCGCTTTATTTCCAATATCTACGTGATTGGGCCAGGGACTTGTGAATAATCGTATAACTCGTGAAGAATTATTATTCGATTATTATAATATTTAGACATGTACACATTATAATAATCAATGAGAAATATATATTATCAAAACTTTATTTATATGTGATAATTACAAATCTAAGCATATTGAATATCATAGAGTACTATTCCCAATAATTCAATCGATCACTAAAATGATACATCTGGTTACCTCATTAAAAATATTTCAAAGTGATAAAAACCCGATGGAAAAACTGACCCTTGGATAAGGAAAAGTATATAATATACGATGTAGATGTAGGACTACTATGATCTCCCCCTGATTTGTATATCAACCAAGAAATCTTTGAAAAACTTTGCATGTATCGTTGTCTCATTAAAAACTTCGCCAAGTAACAGAACCAAATAGGAGAAAATAAATATTGATAAAAGAAAAAAGTAAAAACATCACCATTCTCCTCTGACCATTACGTCGATCTAGATAGTTTGGAAATTTTCCAAATCCAATACTTCTTGCATGCTTTTCAAACAGGCTTCGGTAGTGATTTGGTAAACAAATCGGTCACATTCTCAGCAAACTCCACTTGCTTTACCTGAATATTGAGGAGAGCATGTTGTTGCGGATTGTCAAAGAACCTCGAAGATATGTGCTTTGTGTTATCCGAAGGGTGCCACTTAGTTTGGTAATTATCGAACTGATCAAGTACTGATCGAAAAATTTCTAGTGTGGTAAATTGGATCTTAATGATTGAATCGAAACCGAAATAAAAAAATTACGAAAAAATTGGTGTGGTATTGGTAAATACCGAAATTACCGAAATAATGGTTGTTTGTGTATATATCTTGAGTATTCAATACTTGTAAGCATATATTTGATTATGTAACTATAGATATTATTATTATTATTTTGAAATTTACATTCTTTTTTTCGTTGTTAAAACTCATATACATTTATCTATAATCAACGGTATAAATAAACAACATTAGCAAGTAATTATAAATATTTTATAATAAAGTACATGTTCTCTCGGAATATTAATTCATTTATAAATATTGGAAGAAGGAATCTAGTATGCTCATAGGTGGGAAATGTTTGATACTTCTTATTTCAAGAGCAGAAGTAGAGATCGCCGAATATGATCTATTTTGTAAGATATCTGTAAACAATATGTTTTGTTGTAATATATTTATTATAAAGTTGGTGATTTCGAAAATCGATATGTCGAATTTGGAAATAATAATTATTAAGAATTTGGAAATAATAATTATTAACCGAAACCTTTGGTTTGGTAAATGGTAAGACAATTATAAAACCGAAAGTTTTGGTTTGAAAATTAGTAACACACATAATCGATTCGAACCGACCGAGAGACAGCCTATATAATCCCCCTTGATATACCCAAGATTCATGTGCTCGATGCAAGCTACATTATCTACATATGTGCATGTGGGTGCATCAGTGATGATACTTAATTCAATTTTACCTCATATATGTGTAATGATAGCTCTTAACCACATATACTCACAGATAGCCTCGTGCCAAGCGCGATCACAGAGTGATTCGATGAGGTAGTTACAAGGGTTTGCTTAGTCGATCTCCAAGAAATAGCAGTGTTCCCAATGGTGAATACATAAACAGTTTAGGATCGACTCTTATGTAGGTCGGAGATATACCCTGCATCGACAAATCCTACCAACTATACATTGAGCTTCAGCTTTAGATTTTACTTAGATTTTGCCTTCTCGGAAGCGGTTTCTTTACTTGCTTATATGTAAAGAATAGTCCTAAGTTCATGGTTCTTTATATGTAACATAAAATATTCTTGCTACCATTCCAATAACACTGCGTCAGTGCTGAAGTGAATTGAGCCTGCAAATTAACTAAGAATGCTATATAATATTGTGTATACTGAGACAAGTACATAGCGCATATTACACGTAAGTAGGTAAGTTCAGCTCCCAAAATATCTCATCTTTCTTTTGGAAGGAATGGATGTTTCCTTGCATCCAGACTACTGCAGATCATAGGAGTGCTAACCAGTTGTGCCTTGTCCATATTAAAGCGTTTGAGCATCTTTGGACATAGGCAGAATGGTGGATGAGAATTCCACAAGTTCAATGTTTTATCTGAATATCTAGACAGAAATGAGTTTTTCCAAGATCATTCATCTCAAACTCAATTTTCAAGTATCTAGTTGTTTCTATTATTTCATCAAAGTTACAAATTATATTCGTGTCATTAACGTACACTATGACGATTGTAAGTTCGAAACTCGTTTTCATTATGAAGATGCGGCGAAACAATTCATCGTTCTTATATCCCTTTCCAATTATGTAGTCACTCAAACAGTTATACCACATCCTTTCAGACTACTTCAAACAGTAAAGTGAGCTTATCAAGAAAATTGAGTACCCACTCCATGGTTTAGAGTAACTTGATTTAGATAATAAAATACGATCGGGTACTTTCATATATATATATATATATCCCATAGAGACATAATAACCATATTCATTAGTTGTATTTCCAATCTTCTGAAAATGACTAGGCTGGTCAAATAGCAGAACGTAACAATATCCATTGTATGGAGTACTTTTCCTCATAATCAATACGAGAGTGTTGTGAGAAACCTTTTGCGATAAAGCTAGCCTTGTACCTCAGGACTTCGTGATTATCATTACACTTTCTGATAAGAAGCCATTTGTGTCCTAGAGGCTTTACACTTGGTAAAATTAGCACTATTGCAGAAAGTTTCTATCATTTTGTCAGAGAACCAATTTCTACATGGATTGCTTCATTTCATTTAGGATAATCGGCTCTACATTGAAATTCTTCAACTGAGCAAGGTTCGATATCGCCGTGCCCTATGACTTTTTGAGCAACTATATATGCAAATACATCATCAATATGAGTGGTAGGTCGTTCCATCAAATAGTACACACTTTCATGGTTTATCGAGATTTATTTGTTCTTCGATGTCGAATCGGGCTTCGGGGCATCCCCCAGTAGTGATTCATTTACATAACTATAGTCAGAGATAATCTCGTGGGAAGGATTTCCATTATTAATGAATAAAGTATTAATTTGTGCCTCAACTGTCTTTTTCTTCCTTGGGCGGGTGTCTATTGAACCATGTGGCCTCCCCCTATTTCTTTTGGGAGCCACGACCTCAATTGCACTTTCACTCGGTGTGATTGCATCACTCAGTACATTGGTGATGTGTCCCTTATTGAGGACTTCTAATCTTGCAGGCATATTTGCAGCTGGAATGTGAGATCTTGTCACTTTAACAACATCAGCAAATGCATCAGGCAACGAATTTATTACATTATGAAGATGGAGTATTATTTTACTTCAAGGTCATATTAAGAAGTTCAGAGATCATAATGAGACAGAGACGAACCATGGTAATTCCTGTTCTTCCTTAAGAAATTACATTTTCTCCTATCCCCCTAACGATGGAAAGACTATCTCATTAAAGTAACAATCTGCAAATCATGCAGTAAAAAAATCACTTGTCAAAGGTTCTAAGTAGAGGATAATCGTTGGGGATTTATATCTAACATAAAGACCTAATTGTCTCTAAGGACCCATCTTATTGCATTGTGGGGGTGTAATTGGCACATAAGTTGCACAATCAAATATACTTAAGTATGAGATATTATGCTCATATCCAGTTAGCAACTGGTATGCAGAGAATTGTTGGCCAACAGCGGGTCTCAAAAGAATAACTAAAGCATGTAAGACTGAATAATCCCAATTAGGAATGGGAAAATTGATGCGCAAAACCAATTCCCATGCTACCATTTTGATACGTTTGATGGTTGCCTTTTCGAGACCATTTTGTTTATGCACAAGGGGTACGGGATGCTATGCATCAGTTCCTATTGACATACAATAATCATCAAATACTTTAGATATAAATTCTCGTAGGTCTGGTGAGTGCGCCAGTCCGACAGTTGAAATCGAAGCTGGGTGGGGTGGCGGCGAAGAATAGCAAGTTTGGGCTGTGGTTTTGGTTCATGTCGGATAGAGGCATCGGACGCGTGCTGAGGATAATCAGATCACGGGGGGGTGCGACGGGCTGCGGGCGGTTGACGACGACGGGGTTGGTGGGCGGTCACGGCTACAGAAGGCGATGAGGCAGCTTCAATCGGTAGAGACAATGCCGAACACGGGGCAAGGTTTTTCTCTAAGTCCTATTTATTTCTTTTCCTTCCAAACGATTTTTCTTGGAGGCAAGAAGAAAAATTTCTTGTCTGGAGAGCTATGCATGCTGATAATATGTTGAAGTAAGCAAAATATGCGTATTATTCTCATTAATAGAGCCCCTATATATAAAATGCGCGTACATGTATCTAGAATGTTCTATCCAGGTCTAGTGTTATTAAATATTTTTCCTCCTGAGTGTTATTAACAAAAAAAAGTGTATGATTAACACAACCCAAATAAAATTGAGATAGATAGTATGTAAATAATTCAATTATAAATACTGAGATTTCTTAATTTCATTGTTGTATGTGTTAAGTAAGACACATTACTAACATGTGTATTATTTAACAAGGAATTTTCAAATTTTACTTGCTGGAATATAAAAGTCCTTGCAGAATAATGTAACTGCCAAATAATATTAAGATGTTATATAATTTCTCTGTTCATTTTTAATCACGATATTTCACTATTTTATGATATTCATTTACTAAGCCTCGGTTCTTTTGGACTGAATGAATCTGAACTGAACTGAATGAATCTGAACTGAACTGAACTGAAATATATATTAAGAGTAAATAATAATATAATATTAAAAATAATAAATATAATAAAATAATAAAGAAAATAATAAAATAATAAAAAATAATAACGAATAATAATAATATAATTAATTACAATCATAATAACAAAAATAATAATACTAATAAATATGCCCCAAATATCCCAAATGTATCAAAATGTCACAAATAATAATAATAGTAATAATAATAACAATGATAATAATGATAAATAATAATAATAATAATAATAATAATCAACAACAATAATAAATATTATTATTAATAATAGTAAATATTATTAGTAATAATAGTAATTAACAACAACAACAATAATAATAATAACAACAATAATAATAATTAATAGTAATAATAATAATAACAATAATAATAATAATCGAATCGAATCGAATCGACTGACCGAATCGAATCGAATGAATAGACTGAATCGAATCGAATCAAAATAAGTGCAGAATGCAGTCTAACTTCCTATCATACTTTCTTGTACTAATAAAATAAATAAATTTTTAGCATATAAGATGATGTTGTATTTATCTATATTTTCAAAAAAAAAATTATTTTGGATAATTTTCACTAATATATAATTAAAGATATTATGATCAAATTTATACACTGAACTCCATAAAAAGTCCAATTGTAAAATTAATTATGAATGGAGGAAGTACCTTTCGCCGATATATACAATAAGAATTGGCTCCTAGGTTAACATTTCTGTAATTAACTTAGTATAAAGTATGTGCAATACACGAAAATTGGAAAAATAAATATGTATATTAATTCTTAGGATATAAAAATTCAGCACACATGCAAGCAACTCATTATTTTCATATTCTGTATCATTATATATTATAGATAAGTATATTTCAATCGAGACATAAAATGAAAGCACTTTAATTGTTTAAAAATGATCAGCCACTAAAATAAGCAACACACTGATCGATAGGGGTGAGCTCGGTTCGGTTTGGTACGGTTTCTAACTAAAATCGATATCGAACCGCATCTTATCGGCATCTAGCATTTGAGTACCGAAATGATTCGGTTTTAAATCGACTCGGTGTGATTGGTTTCGGTGTCGGTTCGGTTGCGGTTCGGTGTCAATGGGCTGATTAAATGGGCCACTTAAGTTGGGCTTGCGCCAGACCCAAATTGAACTACTTGGGCTAAATCAGACAATTGTAAGTTCAAATAGAAGGATTTAGACATAATTAATCCACTTCAAAGCTTGAATAGAAATAAAATCTACTTCAATAACATGATAATAAGTAAGGATTCAAAAAGTCCAATATCAGATTAAACAAAAGTCTTGAATTTCCTCCTCAGCACAAGTCCATCAATTCATAACAAACTGCACAAAGAAAAAACAAAGTCTGCAGAATAGTAGTGTTTTATCAGTTCGGTTCGGTTTTTAAAGTCGGATCCATATCTGAAATCGAAACCGACCCGCATAATTCGATTTTCAAAATTTTAAGAACCGTACCATACCAATATCTATTGGTTCGGTTTTTCGGTTTCGATTTTTTCGGTATTTTCGGTATTATCGGTTTTTGTCGGTTTTTCTGCTCACCCCTACTGATCAAAAAAAAAAAAATAAGCAACACAAAAAATAAATGCATAAACTGAAGAAAAATAACCGAGACAATAAAGTAGGCAAAGTTATATATTCTCATTAATAACATCTCTTTAAGTAGTGGGAGATTACATACAAACAGACATAATCCTACCCTAACTATAAAAGCCATAAATAACAAATTTAGGCACACAATGGGTATATTACTTAGCCAATGATATAGCGGTATTCCCAATAACGAATACATAGCCAATTTGGGAACTGACCTTTGTGTGGGTCGGAGAGATACCCTGCATCAGCGAATGCTACCAATACCATCGTCGGGGTGGGTTCTTCGGCATTAGCATTTACTTCAGCATTTACCTTGACAGAAGCAGTTTCTTTGCCTGTTTGTAGGGAAAGAATAGTCCTTAGTCAGTGGTTCCTTTTAGGTATCTGGATATGTTCTAGAAATCATTCCAATGACGTTGCGTCGGTGCTGAACTAAATCGAGCCAGCAAGTTTATTGAGAAGGCGATATCGGGTCGTGCACTTTGAGCCCAGTACAATAGAGAGCCTATTGCACTTAAATAGGGAATTTCGGCTCCGAAAAACTCCTCGTCATCTTCCTTTGGACAGAATGGACCTTTCTTCGCATCCAAGCTACGACCGATCATGAAAGTGCTAACCGAGTGTGCTTTGTCCATAATAAAGCATCTAAGCATATTCTGAACATAAGTAGACTGGTGGATTAGGATTCTGCAGAATCTATGTTCTATTTGAATGCCAAGACATAAACGAGTAGGGCTGTCAAACCGGTCGGGTATACCCGGGTTCGACCCGGGCTCGACCCGTTTTGTTCACATTCGGCTCGGTTCCCTGTCTGCGAATGGGTCGGGTGCGGCGCTCACATTGTACTCGATTTCGTAGTCGGGTCAGGTCAGATAGACTCGACTACCCGCCGGAATTCTCGAATTGTTTACCCGGGTTTCGGCTCGACCCGCTTCACTTACCCGACTCCACTAGGGTTAATTAAACACCCCACACCCACGGTCTCCTCTAGTCTGACTCTCCGCTTCTTCTTCTTCAATTCAACTTTCAAAAATGCATGCACTGACACACACGACTCGAGTCTCCAGTGCACCGTCTCCAGTTCGACTCGCACGATCGACGGAAGTAACGGGTATTTCAGTGTATTTTTTCTCTCCAATTGATGAATTTTTTCCTCCCGTTGATGAATTTTTCCTCCCATAATTTTTCCCTCCCGTAAGAACTGGTGTTTAGGGTTGATTTATAGGCAGCGAGGGGTTAGGGAGTGGCTTTATGGACGGCGAGGGATAACGGCTTTATGGGCGGCGAGGAATGAGAGAGAACGACAGAAAATAGAAGAGAGAGAACGGTATAATAGAAGAGAAGAGAGAGAACGGCTTTATGGGCGGTGAGGGGTTAGGGAGTAGAGGATTTACACGTGTATCACAGTGCATGTATGTGTATTATTTAAAAAATTAGATGTTCTCTGGTGCGATGCACCGTATAAGATATTCTCTTATTAGAAAATTATTTTTCGATTTCTAAATTTATTTTTGATGATCTTCGACATGAGTATCATATTAGCGTAATATTAATAAAAAACTTATTGAGTGTATTATGAGGTGTAATATAATTCAAGAAAGAGTATCACATTAGCGGAGTGTTAAGTCAATTAGTGTCTATTACATGAACAAATTTTCTGGACATACCGAAAAAGAGTAGGAATAAATTTGGGGATGAAAGTAATATGTAATTAAGTCTTAATATATATGTGTGTGTGCAGTGTATATTATTTTTAGTTATTATAATTAAATAAATATCATAATTTATTTTTTTATGTAAGCAATAAATGAGTTAATATATTTTTATTTTGCAACAATTAATTTTACTGAAAATATATATTCATATTTTTTCTAATATAATTTTTTTATGCAATCGGTCATTATTGTAAATCCATCAAATTTATTATATTCATATAGATGTCTAGTTGACAATTATGAAAAAAAAATGAATTCGATATATTTTTTATTAAAAATAAACTTGATTTAAAAATTACAAACATTTAAAATTTTAAGTTAAAAAAATAAAGAAAAGATTTTTTTATTGGTAGATGAGTGTAAGTTGTGGAATAAAACTCCCACAATACATATGTAGAATTTTTTATTTTTTTGGAAATTAAGAATACATCTCTATATATAAACTATATTTTAAAATAAAAAATCAAAAAAATTACAAAGTGACATGTGTCACGACTCTCTTTTAATAGAAGTATAGATTGGTACAATCACTCACATTACAACATATAGATGAAACTTGAAACTCTTGTTGAATTTGTTGTCAATTTTTAGATTTGATAAATTTGTTGTGTATATTGTTGAATTTGTTGTCAATTTTCAGTTTTTAAATGATTCACATCTTCTTAATTTATTGTCTATTTTCAGATTGATCATTATGTTTTTGTTGAACAACCCAAATCGTTCAATTCAATCATCTTCTAGCCCGTGTATGGATATCATTTTATAAGATACTCAACTGACGGAACTCGAAGAGGAAGAATTGGGTTTTGAAGAGAATGATGATGATGAGATTGTTGATGTTGACAAAAGTGGTAAAAAAAGGAAGTCAACAGATCCGATTCCCAGTGAGGAAGATGCACAATCTTTCAAGAAAAAATAAAAAGAGAAGACAAGTGGTGTGTGGCGTATATGAAGGCATATTCCAATGATCCAGAAACAGGGAATAAGCATGCACAATGCAAGATGTGTCAAAGTGTGTTATCAAGAGGGAAGACATCTTCAACATCTGCATTGAACATACACTTGACCTCTTGCTTAAAGAAGAATGGGAAGCATAAACAGACACAATTGGCTTTTAAATCAAATCCTGGTAACGAAGGTGAAGAGGTTTGTTAAGAGGTAAATGAACAACTCAGTACTTTCAAGTATGACCATTCAAAGATGAGGGAGAAAATAGTGCATTATATCATGATCAATGAGTTACCTTTTACTCATGTAGAGTTAAATCTAGGAAGCTAGTTCTAGATGTCCCGACACGCTGGAATTCAACTTATAATATGTTGTCCGTTGCATGCACTTTTAAGCAAGTGTTTCGTTGTTTTGGTAATTGGGATAGGGGATTTGAGTAAGTCTCCGATGATGAAGAGTGGGAAAAGGTTAGTAATGTATGTGAATTCTTAGAGATCTTTAATGATGTCTACATGTCGTATCCGGTTCTCAATACCCAAGGTTCAAGTTGCAGCTTCTACGATTTTGTTTTCCTATCATCTATGGGGAAGAAGCGGAAAGTGTTTTGGCTACTGTTCAAAAAGCTTTGACTGATTTATTTAAGGAATACGTTGATAAGAAAGTAGGTGAAAAAACAAATAAAGGGAAATGTTCAACTGTGGAGTCATCATCGACTAGTAGTGGTTCGCAAACTTTGCATAGGCATTCAAGTGTATTGGGCAAGCCTGTTCTTGGAGGAATTTCGAAATATGGGTTCTTTTTTAGCCAATCAAATACAAGTTTCCAGCCTATAAAAACAGAACTTGAGTTATATTTGGAAGAAAATATTTATCCTGTTGTTGGAGAGCATTTTGAGGCATTAGACTGGTGGAGAGCAAATCGAGGAAAATATTCAGTATTGTCACTGTTGGCCACTAAGATACAGTATACAACTTGGAAAGTAATTGTGCAACAAGCTGTATGGTTTTCGAATGTGAGTGTGTTGCGGAAGTTCATTTAAGTGAGTTGTTGTAAATACAGCAACTAGGCTTTCTCCTGTTTGCTTAGTGCGTAGAGGGTTTTGCAATGTATACTTGTATAAATCACAGTAAAGAAAACAATATATACAAAAGGTAAATAACACACAATTTAAAGTAGTTCGAGGTAAACCCCTCTACGTCCACTGGTCCTCCACACAGGAGTAAAATATTTATTATAATAACTACGTTCACAACTACGAGACTCTAAATAAACCTTGTCTCTGTAACGTTCACACATATTGTTACAGGGACTGAAGCTTTTTTCCGTTCACACAAATTGGCTAGAGATCTTTCTTGACTTGCTTCTTCACACACAGTTCGAAGCTTCGTCTACAATGTTATTCTTCCAAGACACAAGTCGGAATACGCAAGGATCTACAGTCCACACAGGGCTGATGGTTTTCTCAACGGTAAAGGTAGAATTCTCTGAACACCAGATATTTGATATATGATTGTTGTATGATGTGCTGTTCTTCGTTGAGGACTTAGTATATTTCTTCGCTTTGAATACTTGCTGTATGCGCATGAAATATACTGTAATGTAATCATTAGAATGTCAGATTTATTTGTCAGAGCTTTTGTGATATATGAATTCTTCGTATGCATAAATGTCCTCAACTAGGGGCTATTTATAACCTTTGGAAAATGCATCCGTTAAAATGTAGCCGTTGAAGGTAGGTGAGATGTTGACGTCTCTGCTTGGCAGCGCGATGATTATTTAAATTAAAGCAGATCGCATTTAATAATTCAGACATTTTTTTTTACTTCGCATTAAATGCTCTTCAGCTCGTTCAGACTTGTCTCACTTCGACTGCAATAAATGCTGTCCTATCAGCAATAAATGCTGCTTTAACCGTGAATACTTTATGAATAAAAAATTGTATTTCATAATGGTTTATAGGGCATTCTTTATTCAGACCTGTCGGATGTGTTTGACTTTTCCTAAGTAAAACAGCTTACAGCCTGGCTGCTCTGTCCGACGTATTAAGTCTCTTGCTGTAGGTGTAGGCTAGACTGTGAGATCTTCAATGCTGTATGAAAGGGGCTGTATGGAGATTCAGACAGCTTCCATACTTAGCGGGATTTCAGCTCGTTCGACTCCTTTTCTGTATGATGGCCATTATCAAAACAGGATACAAGATTGTTTATCCTAACAATTTCCCCTTTTTTGATAACGCCAAAACCTATTTAAAACTTCTTGATCCAGAGAGGCCGACTCTTGGTCTTCTATCTTATGATCTGATCTTCAGTACTTAGTCTAAGAAAAATAAACTGCTCGTAGGCAAGTTCTAGGAAATCGTAAACATCTACAGGGATGTGTATTACAACTTTAAAATTATGATTGGCGCACAGACACAATCTTACAGTGTGAGCTAGGTTAAATACAACTTATGAAATATTCGCAGACAAGTTCTTACAGCCTTATGCTCAACAAGTTTTGTACTTGGCAAATAAAATAAATTCGTAATCAGACAGTAAAAACAGTAAGCTTAGATTACGAGCTATAATTTTTCAAGAGAAATTGAATTTCATTGATAAGAATCAGAAAATTACAATGTTAGAGGAAAATTAGAAGTTTCTCAAAATAAAGCAAAATGCATACTGCAATTTCCCGCCTAAGGAACAAATACAGTGAGAAGGTTCAGACAGGCTAACTTCTGTACTGAGAATGCCTCCAAGGTCTCATGTCAGGATCATTCTCGATTTATTTCCACCAATTGATAAGTGAATCCTTGCCTCGATCTCGGTAGATCGCTCTTCCTTCAGCGGATTGGTCGAAGGCAAGTATCCAGTCATCGGGATGAGTGATCTGATCACCTTTTCGGTGCCTTGATTTCATTGTGATTTCCAAGGGAAGAATTCCTTCTGCTAACTGCCTCGTAAATTCATCTGCAGCCTCCGCCAGGGTCTTGAACCTGTTGAACATGGTGGATTCCCTGATGAGTTTAACAAAGTATTTCACCAGTTTGTTCTTCCTCTAGTCTTTATCTCTTCAGCTGTAGGCTGACGGTTAAAAGGTAGACGAATCTCGGGTGGTCTTTGCATGTTGTTCTTCCAGGGAACATTGGGATCATGGAACTCTGGACGAGAACCAGATACCTTGTATTCTATTGTAGGTGCGGCCAGATGGCCTATTGCAGTAGCAAATCTTTCTTCGAGAGCAACCTCCATTACTGTCTCTTTCTCTATCCTCCACCGCCGACCAGCCTCTCTGGCTTCTTCCCCGTTTTTGGCATCATCAAGATCTGTGACCTTTATATCAACCCGTTCTAGGATCTTCATAGCTTTGTCCTGTTTGGTCTCCAGATTCGTGATTTGTTAACAAGAATACTGAGCACCAGAGGCATGTCATCAATCCTGACAGTCTGGATCCAGTCTGTTGAAGGGCGACGACAGTCTTGGCTTCGGATACTCGGAGCTTCTCTTGTTATTGTCTAAGGAGTCTTTCCTGATATACTTATAGTTGACTGAGCGCTTTCCATAATGCATTAGGCATTAAACGGAACGCGTCCTTAACATTAGAGATTGCATTCTTCAGGCCAGAGAGCTCATCTTGAGCTGCCTCTCGCATCCAATCGAGCTCTTTGCCAACATCGCACAGTGTCTTCACTGCGTCTTGCATGAATACTGTTTGGCGGTCGATTGCATGGAGTTGCTCTATCCGGTCCTCAGTGCACGGGGAGCCTGTAACACCCCCAGAATGCAACCGGGAATATTACATGTCGTGGACCCCACACCGGAGATCCACCAGACTGAACACAAACACACGACCAAGTGTTTGACCGGCCGGGATCAAACAACATAAAGACACGGACCGATAAGGTCACGCAACACAACCAAACATTAATAATTTGTTACAACTCATCCCCACACCGGGGTCCGACATACAAGTCGATACAACACAACGGAAGACTAAAAAGTAATACAACGACACAACTACAATTGCATTCCATATCCCTTGATTAGTATCGTTGTCCGTCATCTTTCGCACTGATCCTGTGACTGCTCCACGCTCCAGCATGAACTTGGACACAAAACAGATATCCACCCCCCGATTACTCGGGTGTTAGTAAAACTCCACTGTTTTACTAGTGCAAGTATCAAACCATACAAAATGTGACAAGCAATTACCAATCATAAGTCAGACAACCACACTCTACCAATCACAAGTCAACAACCATTCAGGTATACCCTAGAAGTTTTATGAATATAGAAACCAACACAAGTGGAGTCTTTGTAAAATGAAATACCATCTAGGGAATCTTAGAAAGTGCAAAGACTCTATGAACTCATGTCCTAGGTTTGTCAAAAGCCTCTAGGAACTTATGTCCTAGGTTTGTCAAAAGCCTCTAGGAACTCATGTCCTAGGTTTGTCAAAATCCTTTACATTAAAATCATGCCCACACGGTCAATCAAAATGTTGGTGAACTCTTGTCACACATACCACGTATATTAAATCATAACATTCGTGATCCCTTGTCACGTGGCTCCGTAGGTTCATCAACCCGCACGGACTATGCCATGTACCATAACCATAACACCGTGAACTCATGTCACGTGTCAAACACAACAAACATAACACTCGTGATCCCTTGTCACGTGGCTCTGTAGGTTCATCAACCCGCACGGACTATGCCAAACCAAAACAATCACAACATCCAGTCCCGACTCCGTGATCTCGTGCCACGAGTCAAAGTAGGCCCCGTCGAACCCACACGGTTAGACGTACTATGTCCTGACCCCATGATCGACTGCCATGTGTCACCGTAGGTCTCGTCAGACCCGCACGACTGGACCTCAGCACCACGTATTAAATTATAATTCCATGGACCCTTGCCATGAATCCTCGTAGGCTCCATCGAACCCGCACGAGTGAACTTAGCCTCAAAACACATATCTTCACAGTTACATTCACATTTCACCAAGTCCATACACGGCAAATCAATCACATTGATCACCGCAACATCACGCATCACGCGTACACAACACAATCTCAACACGCAAATCATCATTATCAACGACACACGACCAACATAACTCATAACCAATACACAATACATTGCACAACCATGTGTACAACCAAGCCAACACGTTTATCACAATCCTGCACACAAAACACGATAAACAATACATATATTCAAATAACATATTCATCGCAAATCCCATACAATGGGTAACACATAACCAATTCACACGAACCATGTTTCCAAAGGTAAACCAACCATCAGAACACAACACACGATTTCTAATCACAAGACACAAGTTGTATAACAAGATTCTTGCCTTAATAACCGCTACCGAACACTCCGAAGAACATGGTTCAACCGGGAAACTCGGACACCTACAATCCTCCGGCAAAAACAACGAAGATAGAATTACAACGAGAATCAAGGTTAAAAACAACGGAAATCCCACCAAACTATCAAAGGGAAACTCATTGGGACATTTAATCGAACACTCAATGTTCGATAACTCCCAAGAACACTTGAATCACCAATCGAGTTAAACAAACTCGAAATATGGATATACAACCAATAGAACACGATTATTAATGCTTAATAACATCAACCGATTCATCAAAATCGGATGAACAACGAAAATCAAGAAGGAATCCCGAAAGTCAACTCTAGGAGATTTCCAAGAATTTACCTCGATTCAACGAAGAACAAGGATTTGATGATGATAATAAACACAAATAAAGCTTCCCAAATGATGCACAAGGAGTTCACTGACCAAAATTCTGGAAACTTGCCGAAGAATCGCGGAGGAGTGTGAAAAATGGTGAAAAATGATGAAAATGGCCAAGTGACCTGCCGCCTCGGCCTTATATGGCCGATCACTTACGGCCGTAATCGGCCTTCGTACGGATGCCGCCTAGTGCCCTTACGGCCGTACCCGATCACACCTTACGGCCGTATCCGGCCTTCGTCCGGATGCCGTCTAGCGCCCTTACGACCGTACCCGATCACACCTTACGGCCGTATCCGGCCTTCGTCCAAACGCTGCCTGGCCCGTGCCTGCCGATCACTTACGGCCGTAGCTGATCACTTACGTCCGTAACTCAGCTAGGCGAGTCCCTCTTCCAAAACGTGCGGCCTTGACTCGGTCGTGGCCAATTCTGACAGCCCAGTTTAGCGTTCGACAACGTTCGGTCACACTAACACATCGGTTATGATTCAAAACAATAACGAGCAAATTAAAAAACATAACTTACCACAAGCACATATTTAATAAAAGAAATACACGCGACCATATAAACACAAAAATCAATCATCGAGAAAAATAATACCGATACTCAGCAACCGAGAAATATTCGGAAAAATCCAAAATAACCGGAATGAAAATCCCAGGTATTACATTCTCCCCCACTAAAAATAAGTTTCGTCCTGAAACTTAAAATAAAGACATCACAGCGCTAGCAAAATGCCAGGCTCAAACATACGAATATCAACTCATGACCCCGTGATCTACAGTCACGTGTCTCCGTAGGTCTAACAACCCACACCGATTGAGTCGAAACAGTACATCAACATCAATTATGCTCATGACCCCGTGATCTCCTGTCACGTGTCTCCGTAGGTTCAAAAACCCACACGAATTGAGCTAAAACACTTGCTCTTCTTGAGATGAAAACTTATTCTCAAGACACAGCTTCTTGATTTTTCTCTGGAGTGCAAGTTCATCCAAAGCATTTCCTTGCACCAAGGTGGGAGGTTCTTTGGCACAGAACATAGGGATCATGGGATATGCATTGTGTGCCGCAGCATGTTTTACAAGAATAGTCCAGAGTTGTGGGTGAGCTTCTTCCATGAAGTTGATGAAGATCTGCTGTGGGGAGAGATTATCATCATGGAGTATTTCCCAGATGTAGTAGTCTCTGATGAATTTCTTTTTCGCAGATCCCCACATGGGTATAGCTTCGTATGGTAAAAATTCTTCAACAAACCACAACTCCTTGCCTTCCCACTCTAGTGTAGGCTCAAATCCTCCTCTGGTCCTCCTCTTCTTGCCTGCAGGCTGATCAACCTGTTCTTTTGGTTCTGCTCCTCCCTTCCTTTTAGCTGAGGATGTCCCAGCAGTGATCAACTGGACATCCTGTCTCTTCTTCGTTCTAAGCTCCTCCCTTATCTCTCCTTGAATGCTGCCTTCCCCCTGTATCCTATCTTTCCCCTTTTTGCCGGCATCAACCAATGTGGTCAGCTGCTGCTCCGTTCTGTGCATCCAGTCAGATATGCCAAATGGCATTCTGTTGTTTGTAGGGGGAGGAGGCTGAGGGACTTCCCACTGCAGCAAAGTATCAATCTTGGCATTGATGGATTGGAGGTCAGGAGTGACCTGAGATGCAAGCAACTCTCCAATAGTATCCTTCACTATTTGTCTTATCAGCTCAGTCACCGCAGGTGAGATCTGCGATGGTGGAGAGTGCTCGCCTGAGCCTTCTGCGAATGATCCACTAGACTGCAGGCTCCTATCTGCAGCTGGTACTCCAGATGGGGTCTTTTCAGGTGTCCCTGATCTGGAGTCCTCAGCCAACTCTGCGTCCAGGCTGGTATACTGGGCAGGCGCCCCAGCCTTGTCTGCAGCCTCTACTTCTAGCTCTTTCTCCGGCTCCTTTTCTTTCTCCTCTTCTTCCTTTTCTAATTCCTTCTCTTGTTCTTCCTCATTTTCTTCTTCATCAACATTATCTTTTTCTTTTTCAGCTCCCTGATCTCCTCCTTCATCCTTATCATCATCATCATCATCATCATCATCATCATCCTTTTTCCCATCCTTTTTATCTTCTCCTTCATTCTCATCATCTTTTCCATCATTCTCATCATCTTTTCTCTCCTTCATCATCCTCCTGATCTACCTCTTCGCCTTCTTCTTCTCCTTCATCTACTAATTCTTCTGTCTTTTCAACTTCTTCTATTTGTTTTTCAACTAAAATATTTTCTCCATCTTTTCTTTCTTCCTGCTCCTCTTCTTCGTCATCTATAACAATAACCTCCTCTTCTTCTCCATTCACTTCTTCAATCCTTATTTATTTTTCTTCTTTCTCCTCATCTTCTTTGCCAAACGATCCATCAAAGATACTGTACATAATATAATGGATGAATTGGTCCATGTTGGTTTTGAAATGAGACATGAACCAATTGTCCTGGAGGATCAAAACTATGTCTGATACTTTGCAAAAGTGTATCAGTACATCCTCTGTGGCTTGGGGATATTCCCAACCACTGGTTTCAATATAAGTTTGAAGTTTAGCAAATGACAGAGATTTGAAAAATTTCCACTCTTCAAAAATATTAATAAAAGAGTGTTTTAGAGCTTGTGGTTTAACAAGCTGTAATTGCTCTATGGACAGGTTGAAAACATTGTTGTCCAGCAGGTTAAAGGTGTAGTTTGCTTCAGGGATTGAAATAATTAAACCTGCTTCTTCCTCTTCTGTGATGAATGCTGGAGTGAGGACAGGGACGATCTGAGTTTCCAGGCTGCCCGGAGCAGGCTGGTCTTCCAGGTGGGTAGGTGACCTGGCTGCAGGACTGGTATAATGTTCTGGCTGCTCCTCCTGGATAAACTGCAGTCGCCTAGGCCTCTTGGGAGAGGGTTCCGGTGAGGAATGTATGAATGATGGCTCGCCAGGGGCTGGTCCCCTCCTCTTGAACCGGACACCAATCGGTGTGTTGTCTGACTCGACTGCAGATGGGTTGACGTCTGCAGGTCATTCCGACTCGTCTGATGAAGGACATTTGTAGGGCGGTGATTCAGACAATTCTTTGAGCATCCGAGCTGCTCTTCTGTTGCCTCCCAACTTTCTCAACGTCTCTTGGTCTAGGTGACCAAGTCTCTTGTTGATGTGGAAGTGGTCAGTACTGCCCTTCGCCACACCCATCTTCTCAAGGATCCAACTTAGCTGCGTTCCAAATGACAGCTTTGATCTGAATTTCTTCTCGTCAGCAAGCCATTCGGCTTTGTTGACCTCTCGAACAAACTGCCTAAAGATGTAGTCAGACCAATCAATTGCTTCGTCCTGAATCAGTGCTCCCAGCACCATGAACTTTGCCGACGACAGTTGGTCGTAACTGCCAGCCATACCCATAATAATTTTGTTGGTAATATCCAACACATATCGATACTCCTTTTTAATCTTGCTCCTTTTAGCAGTGAGTTTAAGCTTCGTCGGCTGGTCAATCGCCTTAATCTTTAGCCAAACGTCGGTTGCCGTCTGTTTGAGAGCCTCGATAGCTATGCCGCGGTGTTTCATATCAAAAACTTCACGAATCGACTCCGGCGAGATGTCGACTTGTCTTCCGCCGACTGTGCTCCTGATTCCTTCTTCAATCACATGGGCCTTGCGATAGAAAGCGATGACGTCTTCCTTGTAAAGGTGCTTGGGACTGATATCCAGAAATGGATAGATCACATTCTTCATCATTGAGTGGATAAGGAAGAGTACGTTGTTATCCAGATTTGCTTCCAAAAGACCTTCGAAATCAACGACCAGAGAAAAGATAATCTGGTCTTTGACCGCCTTCATGTTAACGCCTTTGAAATAAGATTCCATTTCTGCAAACAAGATATTTTCAGTGTATTTGGAGTTCAAAAGATTTTTGCTTTGTAAATCTAGGGTTTGAAAGACTGGTAAGCGTAAAGGTAAAGTGAAGGGTTTCCATCCTTATAAGGAAGATGAAAAGACGTTGGGATTAAATTATTGTTTATTTTGAATCGGTGGTACGCCTTTTGAGATTTTTTAAATTTCAAATTCTAATTGGTGGTCCAGGTTTTGATTTTAAAATTGGACGGTTAGATTTAACTGGTCACCGTGGAGGTCGATTTATCAAGTGATTGCCACGTGTATTTAAATGCCACTTGTGAACCAAAAATTAATATAATATTATTATACATATGGCATATAATAAAATATTCAAGAGTCGGTTAAGTTTAGAAAACTTAGCTGGTTGACTGTTGACTGTTGACTGCTCTGCATCAGGTGAGTTGACTCCTTGGACTTGTTGCCTGAGATTTTGATAAGCTAGGTTCCTTTGTCCGTCCTTCGGCTGATATGCTTCAGCTTGCTTCTGTACTAGATTCCCAATCTAGTAGACCAAGTTCTTTGCTCAACTCCAAGAATCTTTCTTCTGGCAAAGGTTTGGTAAAGATGTCAGCGATTTGGTAGTCTGTGCTGACTCTTTAAACTCTAACTCTCTTGTTAAGCACGTGGCCTCTGATGAAATGGTGCTTAACATCAATGTGCGTGGTTCTTGAATGCAAAACCGGATTGTTGGTTATTGCAATAGCACTATTGTTGTCACACCAGATAGGGACTTCATTGGCAATGATGTTATAATCCCTCAGCTGTTGTCTGATCCATAAGATCTGGGCACAACAACTACCTACAGCTAGGTATTCTGACTCTGTGGAGTTAGAAACCTGCTTCTTTCTAAACCAGGATATCAGTCTGGTTTCTAGGAATTGGCACGTTCCACTAGTGCTTTTCCTATTAATTTTGCATCCTGCGAAATCTGCATCCGAATATTCTGACAGCTCGAAATTATCGTCCTTAGGATACCATAGTCCAACGTTGACTGTAGACTTAAGGTATTTAATTATTCTCTTGGCTGCATCTTGGTGCGACTGCTTTGGCTTGGATTGAAATCGAGCGCATACTCCTACGGCATAAGATATGTCTGGCCTGCTTGCAGTGAGGTATAACAATGATCCAATAAGTCCTCTGTAGTGGGTTGAATCCACTGATATGCCTGCCTCGTCTACATCTAGGTGAGTACTTGTGCTCATAGGAATTCTTGCTGGCTTGGCTGATTCCATTCCAAATCTCTTGATTAGATCTCTGGTATACTTAGCTTGGTTGATGAAAATTCCATTTTCCATCTGCTTAACTTGTAATCCGAGAAAGAAGTTAAGCTTTCCCATCATACTCATCTCAAATTCTCCTTGCATGAGGTTTGAGAATTTCTCACACAGCTCTGGGTTGGTTGAGCCAAATATGATGTCATCCACATATATCTGAACTATCAATATGTGGCATTCGTGCTCCACTCTGAATAGGGTCTTGTCCACCTTTCCTTTGCAAAAACCATTCTTCTCAAGAAATACGGATAGGGTTTCATACCAAGCTCTTGGTGCTTGCTTAAGTCCATAGAGAGCCTTCAACAGCTTGTAGACTTTGTCTCCTTTGACAAAACCTGGGGGTTGCTCTACATAGACTTCTTCTTCTAGGATGCCATTTAGAAATGCACTTTTTACATCCATCTGATAGACTTCAAAATCCTTAAATGCAGCATATGCGAGGAATAGTCTGATGGCTTCTAATCTTGCAACAGGTGCATAGGTTTCATCAAAATCTATTCCTTCACACTGTGCATATCCTTTAGCAACAAGTCTGGCTTTATTCCTAATAACAGCTCCATCTTCGTCGCTCTTGTTTTTGTACACCCATTTGGTGCCAATAACCTTCTTGTGATCTGGTCTGTCTGTTAGTGTCCAAACATTGTTTCTTTCCATCTGTTCCAGTTCCTCTTGCATGGCATTGATCCATGAGTAATCTTCCAAAGCTTGTTCTGTTGTCTTGGGTTCTATTTGAGACATGAAGCATGAGAACATAGCCATTCCTGCGGGTAGAGTAAACTGTCTTGTCTTAACTCCATCAGTCAGCTTCCCGATGATTTGCTGGATTGGATGGTCTTTGAGCCACTTGGGGATATCGTCTTCTTCTGGGTATGTTCCCCCTGTTGAATTGCTCTGGTGGATTTCTGCATCAGCTGGGATCTAGTCTCCTTGGTCTGCAGCTGGATCAGCTACCGTCTTGTCATCTGCAGATGAGCCTTTATCAGCTACAGCTGGGTCTTCATCAGCGGCAATTGGATCAGATAGGTTTGGTGATCCTGTCTGATCTGCAATTGGGTCTTCAGCAGCTACAGCTGGGTCATCAGGCTGATCTGCAGGTGAGTCCACCATCCCTGTGTCATGTACAATGACTTCTTCGAGAGTTGCTGATTTGAGCTTATTCTCAATTAGCTCAACTTGCTTTCTGTACTCAACAGTAGATTCGTCAAATACAACATGGGGTGTTTCTTCCACAACTAAGGTTCTTTTGTTAAAGACTCTATATGCCTTGCTTCTTTGTGAGTATCCCATAAAGAGACCATCATCGGTTTTAGCATCAAAGGCATTTAGTTGTGTTTTACCGTTGTTGTGGATGAAACACTTACAACCAAAAACATGAAAGTAAGCAACAGTAGGAGTTCTATTATTCCAAACCTCATAGGGAGTTTTGCCATGTCTCCCTACTATCATACTCTGTTTCGAGTATGGCAAGTGTTGATGACTTGAGCCCAGAACCTCTTGGGCAGGTCCGCTTCTGCAATCATGGACCTGGCTGCTTCCTTCAGGGTTCTGTTTCTTCTTTCAGCAACGCCATTCTGCTGGGGGGTCCTGGCTGCAGAGAGCTCATGCTGGATCCCATTCTGATCGCTGTAATCAGTGATCGCCTTGTTGAGAAATTCACCTCCTCTATCTGATCTGATCTTGATGATGGAAAGGGATTTGTCATTCTGGATCCTTCTCAGCAGCTAAGGTAGCTTGGTCAAGGTTTCACTCTTCTTATACAGGAAGATAATCCAAGTGTACCTTGAATAATCATCTACTACAATAAGTGCATGCTTTCGGCCGCTTAGATTCCTTGGCTTGATAGGACCAAATAGATCCATATGGAGTAGATCTAAGATCCTTGTTGTGAGAGTTGTAGGCTGGACTGGCTGGAATGAAGCTCTGGTCTGCTTTCCTTTTTGACAAGCATCACAAAGAGCTTCCTTCTTGAATGCTTCCTCTAGAAGTCCTCTGACCAGCTTCCGAGAACTAATTTTGTTGATGGATTTGAAGTTCAGGTGACATAATCTTTTGTGCCACAACCATCCGTTCTCAGCTATTTTCTTAGATAGAAAACAGGTATTCAGAGTTCATGTGTTCCAATCTATCATATAGACATCTCTCCTTCTGAATCCTTGTAGCTTCACTTCTCGAGATAGGATATCTATCACCATACATTTCCAAATGGTGAAGACTACTAGATTCTTCTCATCGCAAAACTGGCTTATGCTCAGGAGATTATATTTGAGCCCTTTGACATAGTGAACTTTAGATATGACTATATTTCCTCGGTGCAGCTCTCCAAAGCCCTTTGTTTGTCCTCTAGAGCTATCTCCAAATATTACATCAGGACATCTTTCTTTGGTGTATTTAGACAGCATCTTCTTGTTCCCAGTCATGTGCCTCGAGTGTCCAGAATCTACAAACCATTATTCACCTCCAAAGTTTGAATTTGTGGAGATGTGGTTGTAGTCCTTCCACCTTTTCTGCAATCAAACAAGCAGAGATTTAGGTACCTAAATCTGTGTGGGTCCTTTAGGGTTAGCTGGTTTCCTGGAGAATTGATTTCTCCTTGGATTGTGAAAGTTGTTATTATGATAACCCTTATAAGGCGTGTAAGGTCTAGGTCTGTATATTCTGTTGGGATTGTATATCGGATATTCCTCAAAATACTGGTAGTGTGGGCTATTTCTAAACCTTGGCTGAGACCATTTATTAAATCTTTGAGGTCTCCACACTTGTTCATTTTGGAAATTAGGATAACCTTGAGGTTTCCATCTGCCCCTCCCATTTTGAAATTTGCTTTTAGGGAGTTGTTGATAATAGTGGGCATGTTGTATGGGCTGCTGCTTCTGCCTTGGCCATTGCCTAGTCGCTTGTCTAGGTGGCTGCCTTGTGAACCCTGGCTTCAGCCTAGACTTGTGACTTGGCTGTTTCCTATTTTTAAATATCGGTTTGTATGTAGGCTCAGCAGTCGAGACAATTGTTTCTCCCTTGATGAAAGTGGTTTTAGAACTAGAGGGAGTGTGAGGATCATATCCAAGGCCTGATCTGGAATATAGTGGCCTTTTATTAGTACACAATTCGTCCAAAGTTAGAGACGCTTTCAGGGAGGTTATTTCCTGCGCCTGAGTCTTATTTACCTGAGTCAGCTTAGTAAATTCGGCTTTGACATGAGCAAGTGCAGCTAATTTTTCTTTAATTAAAACAGTTAGTCGATTTATCTCAGCTGTAGTGACATCAGCCTGGTTTTGCAAGTTAGCTGCAGTTATCTCAACTGTATTCAGTTCTAGGCTGAGTTTTTCAAAATCATTTTTCAGCTGCCTATTCTCATCTTGTAGCTGAGTCTTCTCGGCTCATACAGATAGGTGTGCAGATTTAAGTGTCTCAAAATCTTTAAATAGCTGATTTACAGATTCGTGCAGATCCATATCTTGTGACATGGCTGAACTATTATTTGAACCAGAGGGCTTTGATGTTACCTCTTCATCAGCTAGGTTGGCCATCATACAATCATACTCTACATCATCATCTGAGAAGAATCCGCTGCTTGATTCTACATGCTCCTGATCTTCTCCGATGAGGGCCTTCCTTCTATCTTCTTTTCTGCTCACCTCCTTCTTGCTCTCGTCCTTCTTAAGATCAGGACAGTCGATTTGGATGTGTCCTGTCTTATGACAATTGTAGCACTCCACCTTCCAGCTTCCGGCTTTCTGGTTCCTTCTGGGATTCTCCTTATAATTTTTCTTGTATTTGGAGTAGTTTTTCCGGAAGTTGCTGAACCTCTGCAATATGAACGCCATTTCTTCCTCAAAATTTAATGGATTTGGAGGCTTTACATCAGATAAGCTCTTGGCGGGGGACTTGGCTGCAAAGGCTATTCCCTTCTCTGCAGGATCGGTTGAGGATGAACTTGGAAGCTCGAACTCATAAGCCTTCAGATCAGAGAACAGATCTTGGATCTTTATCTTATTGAGATACTTGGATTCTCTCATGGCCACTGCCTTCATGCTCCCTTCAGGATTGAGAGATCTTAGAACCTTTAGTGCCATCTCCCTGTTGCCATAAGATTTGCCGAGGGAGTTGATCTCATTGATAATCTCAGTGAACCTTGTGTCCACTTGGTCTATAGATTCGCCATTCTTCATTTTGAAGTTGTCAAATTTTTGAATAGCAATTGACAACTTGTTTTCCTTGATCAACTCCGTTCCTTCACACATTAAGGCTAATGTGTCCCAGATTTCTTTTGCATTTTTGCAATTCTTGATCTTGACCATGGTGGATTTGTCAAGGGTTTGATACAGCACGTCTCTGGCCCGGTTATCAAGATTGGTCAGCTTTCTTTCTTCGGGAGTCAGCTCTGTCCTCTTCTTTGGGATCTTCTCTGGCTTCCCTGCTGCGATCTCCTCTGGAGTGTTGTCTTTCTCGAAGGTGTAAGGACCGTATTTTATGATGCACCACATGTCATCATGGATTGAAGATAAGTGTGTCTGCATCCTTATCTTCCAAGGATCATACTCGTCAACTGAAAACACAGGGAGTCTAGAATGCATGTGTTCCATTATAAAATGAGAGTAAAGATATATCTCTGATATAGATCTGGTTCGTGAAATAAGTGAACCAACCTCTCTGATACCACTTGTAGGTCACAAGTCGTCCAGGAATAAGTCTAGAGGGGGGGTGAATAGACTTATTGAAACTCTTAAACCCCTTTTCTCAAAGAGTAAGTTTCTTCAGCTGATAGATAAACAAATGACTTGGAGTCGTTTGTTCTTAATACGTGCGGAAGTCAGCTGATGACGAATACAAAACAACTAATGAAACGCTTAACAATGAATGCAGCAGTTAAAGTATGATGCTATAAGATAGTAAAATACGCAGGCAATTATATTGGTCTCAGAGGTGGGGTAATCCTCTACTAATCCACTTTTCTCCAAACCAGTTGGAGATGAATTCACTATAATTTTCAACCAGTTATAAAACTACAACAGCTTCCAACCAGTGGAAATCCGTGCTGTTGTAACACACTTGACTGCCTTGCACCTATTGATCCTCGATCCTTGGATGCCTTTACAGTCTCGAACTTCAACCAGTGAAGTACCCCGAACTCAGGATTAAAGACACGAGTTTTTGTCTTCTCCAACTAAGAGCTTCTTCAAGTATGAACTTTTGAGAACCGCTCTTTTCACGATGCTATTGTTTGCTTTAGATTGCTTGAATGCTTTGTTCGCTTGAGAATATGATAGCACCGGTAGTAATTGTTGTAGGTATCAGCTTAAAATCTTTGGATATATATATATAGGTCATGATCTCTGAGCAATTTTTTCATTGCCGTTGCAAATCTTTTCAACAAATCCGTCCGTTGGAGAGGTAGACTTCATTGTTTTCTTTCTGAACGTTGCAAGGCTGGATTCCCATAATTTAATCCATCTTTCAACCGTTGTGAAGACTTTGCATGTGAGGCGCTGAATATTTTGAATATAATAGGATTAAAGTCTTCAGTGGTAGGCCTGGATGAATTATTCAATTCATATCCTTGCGGGAATCTCTCCAATTTGTCTCTTCACGTTGCATGTGACTTTCCGTAATATTTGACTTTTCAATGCATGCTGACGTGGACTTGGAGTACTTGGCTGATCTCACGTAGGCTGATGTACAGGTAACTTCTCTTCAGTCTGGACTTCTCTGATGGTTACTGTTTGGAACTCGCCTGATCAGAAGACCTGTCTGAGGTTACTTGACTGCAGTCTGGTCAAACATCTCTGATGATTTTTGTTGACTAGAACTTCTATGACTTTACTCGGCTGTACCTCTATGATGAACTCAGCTGATCTTTAGTACTTAGCCGATTTTTAGCCTAACTTATTTTGGCCTAAAGAAGATACTCATTTGGTTCTTCTTTACATTTTGCCAAGTTTTACACTTAACATAATTTGGCCTATGGAAGATACTCATTTGGTTCTTCCTTACATTTTAGCCAAGTAATAACTATTTGAATTTATATTAATGACATCATCAAAATCTAATAAGTATTCCTAACAGATATCCGACACAATATTCCGATAAGGAATTTTAAAGACAATTATGGGCCTACATGGCCAAAAATGAAAATACAACAACATCCACGAGCCTCGCTCTGGTGTTACATAACGACAACAACTGACAAAACCGGAGTACACTCCAACTGACTGACCAACATGAACTCGGACTAGTATCGCTCGAATGCCTCGTCGCCATCGTCATGCCCCTGTGTCTCAACTCTCTCCTCGCAAGCACCTAAAACATGAAAACATGTTCCGCCCCCACGGGGTCAGTCATCCAGATAATGAACACCAAATACATGTATGACATGATATGCATCCAAAAGCAAAATAAAACGGTAAAATGATAATGATAATACGAGATGCTCACAAAACAAGGTAAGAACCGAGCATTCGTGAAATACTACACCTACGACATACCATTAACACCTGTTCAACAGGTTAGAACATAAATGCCCAACGGCGAATCCTAATTATAAAACACCACGATGAATTACACGAACATGAATCAAATCAGAGCTGAATTAAATATGAATCATGATGCCCGAAGGCTCCAATGAAAATACCAAGACATCACAAAAGGCCTGAAAGTCGTTCAGCGGAAGTTAACAAATATCACAAACACCTGAAGTCAAAACAACCCGAAGCTGTATCAATGAGGGCCGAAGCCACGACACGAAACCGTATCACAATAAGGGCCGAAGCCACGGCATGAAGCCGTATCACAATAAGGGTCGATGCCACGGCATGAAGCCATATCACAATAAGGGCCGAAGCCACGGCACGAAGCCGTATCACAATGAATGATAGTGTGCTGCCTTGAGTCGGCCAACACGATGACAGTAAGTCATGGATGGACACCGTCCTCGACAATCCCAATTAAACACCTCAATTGCCTTAGAATGACCAACCGATATACAATGAATGACTCGATACTTCGATTGCCTTGGAATGGCCAATCGACAACAATGATGCAGCGGATGATTCAATAAATGACTGAGCGCTTCGATTACCTTAGAACGGCCAATCGATAAGAATGATACAATAAATGATTTGAATACATCGATTTCCTTAGAACAGCCAATCGATAACAATGCCACGAAGAATGCCTCGGCACCTTTAATCGGTTACCGACGACGAATGTGAGAGATGAATACGCTAATGCCTTCAATCGGCCAATACAACGTCAATGACAAAACACCAACATCAATAACAATGATTACGACGACGTCTTAGATCGACATCAATATCACAACAATAATCGATACATCAATGCCGCGAATCGGATATCGACAATACCACTAACAACGAGTATCACAATGCCTTGAACCGGCCGTTAACGAACAATAATAAACATTTGGCATAATTGCCGAAAGGTATCGTATCGAACGATCTCTTAATATCAATGAATTCATGAAGAGACTAAGTCTCGGAATGATACAACACATTCATACACATATATGATGACATAAATCTCATTGACTAGTACAAGTATAAAACTTCCCTCAAACCGAAGGCGAGAAAGTCCTTCCACAATCGACGTCCTTAATGGAAATACCGGCTGCTCGAATAACCTTGAACAACACAAATACCAACAATTCGCTTAATATATGAATCAAGCATGAACACAACCAACTCAAAAGTCGATACAACACTACCCAAAACTCATTGGGGCATTTAAACGAACATGTTGTAAACAATCTCCCATTGTTTACAATAAATCCCAATTATATTGAAAACCAATCTCCAATGAATGATTCAATCCAACAAAACCTCATGAATACTATCAATAATCCAATAGGAATACTTAAATCGATATTTCAACAACATCTAGTCGAAAACCCCCAAAATTTCAAAGTCAACCCGTAAGGGTTTTTGAACAATTCCTCAATTATTCACAAATTCCGAAAATTACACCATTGAATTCATAGAAATACATGTATCTAAGATAGATAATCCATATCTAACATATTTCAACATAAAAGCAAGCTAACTCGAAGAGATCGAGAATAAAACCTGTTGGTCCCCTTCTATAAGTATACTCGATACAGCTTGGGAAATGTTTAAGCAACAGGCTGTATGGTTTTCGAATCTGAGTGCGTAGCGGAAGTCTTTAATACAGTAAGTTGCCGTCGATATAGCAACTCGGTCTAATCTCCTGTTAGCTTGGTGCGTACAGGGTTTTGTAGTGTATACTTGTATAAATCACAGTAATGAAAACAGTAACGTCGAAAGGTAAATAACACAGTATTTAAGTGGTTCGAGGTAAACCCCTCTACGTCCACTGGTCCTCCACACAGGAGTAAAATGTTTATTATAAATACTGTGAACACAACTATGTATTTATAATCAAACCTATCCTTGTATCGTTCACACAGATAGATACAAAGACTATCGCTTTCAACCGTTCACACAGATTGGTTAAAGCTTCCTTCTTGACTAGCTTCTTCACACACAGTTCCAAAGCTTCGTCCTCTTATTCGTCCCACAAAGGTCAGAATAACTTGTTGAGTTCACACAGAGCTCAGTTTTTACACAAGGTAAAAGGTAGGTAACCAGGTAAGAACAGCAGTTTTGAATATGAAGTGCTTGAGCAGATGATGACTGTTCTTGATGTTGAGCACTGTATATCTCTTTAGATCTGATTTGCAGAAAGCTTCTTGAGATATGTTTTGCTCTGATGTATATAATGGTAGCTTCTTCACTTGGTAACTTTGGTGTATGTGTATATATATGATCTTCAACGCTCTTATGAGATATATATAGTCTTCTGAATAATATATCCGTTGAGATAGATCCATTGGGCAAGATTCCGTGACAACTTAAATAGACTAGGATCCGGATATTGCGGGATTTGAAGATCTCTGACAGCTTCAGTATTTAAATACTTTATCCTTTCAGTATTTAAATACTTCTTTATCAAACGGTACTTGACTTTAGTGAATACTAAAGATTCCTTTTCAAATGGTCTTCAGTCCTGATCTGATGTGAATGCTGTATCCACTGGTGCTGTAGGCATAATGGAATAGTCAGGCGCTGTATGGAAAGGTGCTGTATTGAGGTTTCGAGACAGCTTCCATACTTGTCTTTTAACTAAGACTTTGTTACTGTATCTTAGTAGCGCGAGAGCTTTGCTGTATGCTGGCGCTATGATAAGGTCTTCGATACAGGATTGCAACTTCAACCGGCTTTCGATACAGGGCTTGCTGTATCAAGCTTTTGGCAATTATCAAAACAAAATTATTTATCCCAACAAAACCTTCAAATCCCGAAATTCAAGATTCAATGAAAATTTACCTTGACTTGAAGTGATGAAACTGATTAAATGATGATTAATCCGAGTACTAAGCTTGATGATGTTGATAGATGAATGTAGCTCGAAAAGATCTCTCCAAAACATCCAAAATCGCCCAAAACCGACGGAAAGAGGAGAAAAAATGAAGAAATGACGAATCTGGACTGAGCTGTCCCATTTATAGTAATCCAGCTTAGCGCACGCTATGTCCTGATGTTTAGCGTGCGCTAGCGGTTTACTGGGTAGTCCAGTGAGTTCTGACTGCCTAGTTAGCGTGCGCTACGAACTTGCTAGCGTGCGCTAACACCTTACCGATAGAGTGTGTTAATCCCAAATGTTAGCGTGCGCTAACTGATATCTCATACCCAGAAACTGAAGTCCAGAACCTACTGTCCTCTGCCTTGCTCGCGTTAGCGTACGCTACTAATGTGACTTAGCGTGCGTTACCAGCACAGTTAGCGTACGCTACTTACCACTCGTAGCGTGCGCTACGAATTTCCCAAATCAGCCCAGTATCTTCTGGAATGTCTGCCTCACTTGCGCTAGCGTGCGTTAATACTGAATCATAGCGTGCGTTACCTGCACCTTATTAGCGCGCGCTAACTAGAATATGTAGCGTGCGCTACCTCTCAAACTGAAAACCAAAATATGATGATGATGACAATAATCTCGGCTCGATCTCAAACAGTGATGAATGACGAAAAGCAACTGATACGCGATTCCAAAGTACACCGAACGATGGTTACAACTGAATGAACATGAGTGATGAATGGTTATTACTGAGTGAAAAAAATTCTGAGTGACAGTTACTGAGTGATAATAAATGAATTCACAACCGGGTATTACATACTCCCCCCCTTAAAAAGAGTTTCGTCCTCGAAACTAAGGGTAAACAACTCGGGATATGAACTATCCATCATGATCTGAAAACAATAATGCCCATATAGTCCTCGGGACCAAATTAATCGCACGCCCAAGTCCCCAAGACTTGACGTCTCGAAACATAGTGAACAATTCCCAAATTATCACGAAATCTCGAGTACAACGCCGAATGGAAGAATTCCCAATAATGATCCAAATCTCAAGATTCTCAAATATGATAATTATAAAATAGATCAACAATAAATGATCCACAGTCACGATACATTATTACGGATTGAGTTACACAGTCGTCCGGAAAACAAAGTTACATCTCAAATGTAACCAGCATCGATATCCTTCCATATCATCGATCCCCTCGATTCCATTGGTTCAAGGTAGACCCAAATCTAAACTCACCACACAATATGATCCCGGAAGGTCACTAGAATGAGAGTGACTAAAATGAATGATGAATGATAAATGACTATAACTCCGACAAGGATTAAGAATGACTCGCCAAGGTGAATTAATAACGTAATGAGTGATGGCTCAATGAAGTGATTGGAACCGTTGTTCCTCGTGAATTGAATGATTGGTTTCGTAATCACAAGTCTCAACATGAATGATGTATGATGAATGAATTATATGAATGAATGAATGACAACGAAATGAATGATTATACTATTACCGAACAAGAATTAACTTGCTCGAACCGGTGATGAATGTCCTTACCTCTGGCCCTCGAGGCCTGATAGGGTCCCTTGGATGATGCACGGGCTGGAGTAACGAAGTCTCTCGAGGCCCTTGAGTTCTCTTGAGATTTACTGGCACTAGAACTCCTGCAGTATTTATGCCGGTGTCCCTGCCTCCCACACAGAAAACAAACAATAGGTGGCACCGTACACCGAGTACTAACGTGACCTGCTGAATCACAGTTAAAACAAACAACAGTCGAACTCGTCGCCTGAGAGGAGATGCTATCCCAACACGAAGACGACTACAAAATGACCTCTTGGATGTCGGAGCCCGATGTCCCTCTGAACGAGCCGGCATCCTAGTCCTCTCACCCGACGAAACTGAAGGATGCTTCCGAGTAAGATCCTTGATCAAAAGCTCTACTCCAAGAGCCTTCCTGATGAACTCACTAAGTGAATTACAATTGTGATTGAACAATTGCATCCTCAACTGCGGATTTAGCCTCTTGCTAAAATACTTGATTTTATCCGCCTTAGTACGGATAACAGACGAAGCAAACTGAAGTAGTCCCTGAAACTTCTCAGCAATGACAATAACACCCTCGTCCTCGATGGATTCGGGGTTCAAAACCTCTGATAACTTGGCTTCACGAAGTGGAGCCGGATAATACCTCTCTATCATGAGTGTCTTGAACTCGCTCCAAACACAATCACGATCGGTGGGTTTCACAGAAAGCCACCAAGAATAAGCACCCTTACTCAAGTGGTAAGCCGCTACTGCCACTTTACTCTCTTCCAGACACTGAACCATGTCGAAGAGTTTATCAAAATGTTCAAGCCAATGAACAATATCAGCTGGTTCCGACGAACCCTCAAAGTAGGCGGCCTCTGACGAGAGATATTGCCAATAACCTGACTCACTCCTCCAGTCTGTCCATGATACGGCACCTGAAATCCCTGCTGTGGTGGACCACGAACCATCGAGGTCTGCATGGTCTCCACCATCCGCGTCATCTGAGTCATCTGGGCCATCATGCCCTGCATAAATATGAATGGGTCAACCCGAACATCTTCCGAGTGAGCTGCATCTCGGACACGAATCCCTGACAGTGACTGATTATCTGCTGATGAATGAGTAGCATCGCTATCTGATGAATAAATGATACCCCTCGCGTTCGCATGGGTACTCGCACGAGGTCCCGGGTTCTGGCCCGCACCGCGGCCTCTTCCCCTGCGTCCTCTGACAGCTCTATCCATACTGAAGAAGGAAAGTCACATGATGATTATAGATTCCGCATGAATATCGCATTATGATTACGTTACAGAGTGACAATAATGAGCATACATTCTCTAACACAATGAATGCATTAATGATGCAATGAAATGATCATCGACATTACGTCTGAGTATGATAAGATCGTATGATACATTAAGTGAGGTGACATGATTTGTTTTTTTGATGAAATTCCTGAAATGATTATCTTGAACAAATTAACAAGGTTGAAAATGCGATCCACAAGATCAACAACTGAACAGGGAAGTTGACTGGGTGATGAATGGATTAACTGAGCAGTGAGATTGACTGAGTGATGAATGAATTAATTGAGGAATGAGATTGACTGAGTGATGGCGAATTAACTGAGTAATGAGATTGACCGAGTGATGAATGAATTAACTGAGTCATCAGATTTACTGAGTGATGAATGGATTAATTGAGGAATGTGATTGACTGAGTGATGGTGAATTAACTGAGTAATGAGATTGACTGAGTGATGAATGAATTAACTGAGTCATGAGATTGACTGAGTGATGAATGGATTAATTGAGGAATGAGATTGACTGAGTGATGGTGAATTAACTGAGTAATGAGATTGACTGAGTGATGAATGAATTAATATGATCGACCAGATCAAAATGACGACTGAGGATTACTGACTGATGAATGAGTTGATTCTTATCGCTTATACGGATCACAACTGTTCCAAAACAAGTAGTCATGTATCGATCGTAACATTAATATCACATATAGGTTTCAACAAAGCATGTATAGTTAATGACATGATGAATGTATGAACATAAAGAGAATCGAGTCCTTACACAGGTCATACGAAGCTTCGAGGTCTTGCGATACTAGTCTCTACTGACGACGACTCGATGAATGAATGACTTATGTAGTCGTACAATTATCACGACTTACAAAACCCGACTGTTCAGATTGTTATAACCTGACAGCACCACTACTACCGCGTCGGTAGAGCCACATAACTCACATACCAGGGTATCTCACAACCCAAGTCTCTGATACCACTTCTGTAACACCCCCAAATCCTATTGGGTTATTATAGTGCCGTGGACCCCACGCCAGGAGATCCACCAGGCGAACATGACTAATATTCCGATAAGGAATTTTAAAGACAATTATGGGCCTACATGGCCAAAAATGAAAATACAACAACATCCACGAGCCTAGCTCGGGTGTTACATAACGACAACAACTGACAAAACCGGAGTACACTCCAACTGACTGACCAACATGAACTCGGACTAGTATCGCTCGAATGCCTCGTCGCAATCGTCATGCCCCTGTGTCTCAACTCTCTCCTCGCAAGCACCTAAAACATGAAAACATGTTCCGCCCCCACGGGGTCAGTCATCCAGATAATGAACACAAAATACATGTATGACATGATATGCATCCAAAAGCAAAATAAATAGGTAAAATGATAATGATAATACGAGATGCTCACAAACCAAGGTAAGAACCGAGCATTCATGAAATACTACACCTACGACATACCATTAACACCTGTTCAACAGGTTAGAACATAAATGCCCAACGGCGAATCATAATTATAAAACACCACGATGAATTACACGAACATGAATCAAATCAGATCTGAATTAAATATGAATCATGATGCCCGAAGGCTCCAATGAAAATACCAAGACATCACAAAAGGCCTGAAAGTCATTCAGTGGAAGTTAACAAATATCACAAACACCTGAAGTCAAAACAGCCCGAAGCTGTATCAATGAGGGCCGAAGCCACGGCACGAAACCGTATCACAATAAGGGCCGAAGCCACGGCATGAAGCCGTATCACAATAAAGGACGAAGCCACGACATGAAGACGTATCACAATAAGGGCCGAAGCCACGGCACGAAGCCGTATCACAATGAATGATAGTGTGGTGCCTTGAGTCGGCCAACACGATGACAGTAACTCACGGATGGACACCGTCCTCGACAATCCCAATTCAACACCTTGATTGCCTTAGAATGGCCAACCGATAACAATGATACAATGAATGACTCGATACTTCGATTGCCTTGGAATGGCCAATCGACAAGAATGATGCAGCGGATGATTCAATGAATGACTTAGCGCTTCGATTGCTTTAGAACGGCCAATCGATAAGAATGATACAATGAATGATTTGAATACATCGATTTCCTTAGAACAGCCAACCGATAACAATGACACGAAGAATGCCTCGGAACCTTTAATCGGTTACCGACGACGAAGGTGAGAGATGAATACGCTAATGCCTTGAATCGGACAATACAACGTCAATGACAAAACACCAACATCAATAACAATGATTACGACGACGTCTTAGATCGACATCAATATCACAACAATAATCGATACATCGATGCCGCGAATCGGCTATCGACAATACCACTAACAACGAGTATCACAATGCCTTGAACCGGCCGTTAACGAACAATAATAAACATTTGGCATAATTGCCGAAAGGTATCGTATCGAACGATCTCTTAATATCAATGAATTCATGAAGACACTAAGTCTCGGAATGATGCAACACATTCATACACATATATGATGACATAAATCTCATTGACTAGTACAAGTATAAAACTTGCCTCAAACCGAAGGCGAGAAAGTCCTTCCACGATCGACATCCTTAATGGAAATACCGGCTGCTCGAATAACCTTGAACAACACAAATACCAACAATTCGCTTAATATATGAATCAAGCATGAACACAACCAACTCAAAAGTCGATACAACACTACCCAAAACTCATTGGGGCATTTAAACAAACATGTTGTAAACAATCTCCCATTGTTTACAACAAATCCCAATTATATCGAAAACCAACCTCCAATGAATGATTCAATCCAACAAAACCTCATGAATACTATCAATAATCCAATAGGAATACTTAAATCGATATTTCAACAACATCTAGTCGAAAACCCCGAAAATTTCAAAGTCAACCCGTAAGGGTTCTTGAACAATTCCTCAATTAATCACAAATTCCGAAAATTACACCAATCAATTCGTAGAATACATGTATCCAAGATAGATAATCCATATCTAACATATTCCAACATAAAAGCAAGCTAACTTGAAGAGATCGAGAATAAAACCTTCAAATCCCGAAATTCAAGATTCAATGAAAATTTACCTTGACTTGAAGTGATGAAACTGATTAAATGATGATTAATCCGACTACTAAGCTTGATGATGTTGATAGATGAATGTAGCTCGAAAAGATCTCTCCAAAACATCCAAAATCGCCCAAAACCGACGGAAAGAGGAGAAGAAATGAAGAAATGACGAATCTGGACTGAGCTGTCCCATTTATAGTAATCCAGCTTAGCGCACGCTATGTCCTGATGTTTAGCGTGCGCTAGCGGTTTACTGGGCAGTCCAGTGAGTTCTGACTGCCTAGTTAGCGTGCGCTACGAACTTGGTAGCGTGCGCTAACACCTTATCGATAGCGTGCGTTAATCCCAAATGTTAGCGTGCGCTAACTAATATCTGATACCCAGAAACTGAAGTCCAGAACCTACTGTCCTCTGCCTTGCTCGCGTTAGCGTGCGCTACTAATGTGACTTAGCGTGCGTTACTAGCACAGTTAGCGTACGCTACTTACCACTCGTAGCGTGCGCTACGAATTTCCCAAATCAGCCCAGTACCTTCTAGAATGTCTGCCTCACTTGTGTTAGCGTGCGTTAATACTGAATCATAGCGTGCGTTACCTGCACCTCATTAGCGCGCGCTAACTAGAATATGTAGCGTGCGCTACCTCTCAAACTGAAAACCAAAATATGATGATGATGACAATAATCTTGGCTCGATCTCAAACAGTGATGAATGACGAAAAACAACTGATACGCGATTCCAAAGTACACCGAACGATGGTTACAACTGAATGAACATGAGTGATGAATGGTTATTACTGAGTGAAAAAAATTCTGAGTGACAGTTACTGAGTGATAATAAATGAATTCACAACCGGGTATTACATACTCCCCCCTTAAAAAGAGTTTCGTCCTCGAAACTAAGGGTGAACAACTTGGGATATGAACTATCCATCATGATCTGAAAACAGTAATGCCCATATAGTCCTCGGGACCAAATCAATCGCACGCCCAAGTCCCCAAGACTTGACGTCTCGAAACATAGTGAACAATTCCCAAATTATCACGAAATCTCGAGTACAACGCCGAAGGGAAGAATTCCCAATAATGATCCAAATCTCAAGATTCTCAAATATGATCATTATAAAATAGATCAACAATAAATGATCCACAGTCACGATACATTATTACGGATTGAGTTACACAGTCGTCCGGAAAACAAAGTTACATCTCAAATGTAACCAGCATCGATATCCTTCCATATCATCGATCCCCTCGATTCCATCGGTTCAAGGTAGACCCAAATCTAAACTCACCACGCAATATGATCCCGGAAGGTCACGAGAATGAGAGTGACTAAAATGAACGATGAATGATAAATGACTATAAATCCGACAAGGATTAAGAATGACTCGCCAAGGTGAATTAATAACGTAATGAGTGATGGCTCAATGAAGTGATTGGAACCGTTGTTCCTCGTGAATTGAATGATTGGTTTCCTAATCACAAGTCTCAACATGATTGATGTATGATGAATGAATTATATGAATGAATGAACGACAACGAAATGAATGATTATACTATTACCGAACAAGAATTAACTTGCTCAAACCGGTGATGAATGTCCTTACCTCTGGCCCTCGAGGCCTGATAGGGTCCCTTGGATGATGCACAGGCTGGAGTAACGAAGTCTCTCGAGGCCCTTGAGTTCTCTTGAGATTTACTGGCACTAGAACTCCTGCAGTATTTATGCCGGTGTCCCTGCCTCCCACACAGAAAACAAACAATAGCTGACACCGTACACCGAGTACTAACGTGACCTGCTGAATCACAGTTAAAGCAAACAACAGTCGAACTCGTCGCCTGAGAGGAAGATGCTATACCAATACGAAGACGACTAGAAAACGACCTCTTGGACGTCGGAGCCCAATGTCCCTCTGAACGAGCCAGCATCCTAGTCCTCTCACCCGACGAAACTGAAGGATGCTTCCGAGTAAGCTCCTTGATCAAAAGCTTCAAGAGCCTTCCCGATGAACTCACTAAGTGAATTACAATTGTGATTGAACAACTGCATCCTCAACTGCGGATTTAGCCTCTTGCTAAAATACTTGATTTTATCCGCCAAGACGGATAATGAGGCGAAGCAAACTGAAGTAGTCCCTGAAACTTCTCAGCAATGACAATAACACCCTCGTCCTCGATGGATTCGGGGTTCAAAACCTCTGATAACTTGGCTTCACGAAGTGGAGCCGGATAATACCTCTCTATCATGAGTGTCTTGAACTCGCGCCAAACACAATCACGATAGGTGGGTTTCACAGAAAGCCACCAAGAATAAGCACCCTTACTCAAGTGGTAAGCCGCTACTGCCACTTTACTCTCTTCCAGACACTGAACCATGTCGAAGAGTTTATCAAAATGTTCAAGCCAATGAACAATATCAGCTGGTTCCGATGAAACCTCAAAAGTAGGCGGCCTCTGACGAGAGATATCGCCAATAACCTGACTCACTCCTCCAGTCTGTCCATGATACGGCACCTGAAATCCTTGCTGTGGTGGACCACGAACCATCGAGGTCTGCATGGTCTCCACCATCCGCATCATCCGAGTCATCTGGGCCATCATGCCCTGCATAAATATGAATGGGTCAACCCGAACATCTTCCGAGTGAGCTGCATCTCGGACACGAATCCCTGACAGTGACTGATTATCTGCTGATGAATGAGTAGCATCGCTATCTGATGAATAAATGATACCCCTCGCGTTCGCACGGGTACTCGCACGAGGTCCCGGGTTCCGGCCCGCACCGCGGCCTCTTCCCCTGCATCCTCTGACAACTCTATCCATACTGAAGTAGGAAAGTCACATGATGATTATAGATTCCGCATGAATATCGCATTATGATTACGTTACAGAGTGACAATAATGAGCATACACGCTCTAACACAATGAATGCATTAATGATGCAATGAAATGATCGTCGACATTACGTCGGAGTATGATAAGATCGTATGAAACATTAAGTGAGGTGACATGATTTTTTTTGATGAAATTCCTGAAATGATTATCTTGAACAAATTAAGAAGGTTGAAAATGCGATCCACAAGATCAACAACTGAACAGGGAAGTTGACTGGGTGATGAATGGATTAACCGAGCAGTGAGATTGACTGAGTGATGAATGAATTAATTGAGGAATGAGATTGACTGAGTGATGGCGAATTAACTGAGTAATGAGATTGACCGAGTGATGAATGAATTAACTGAGTCATGAGATTGATTGAGTGATGAATGGAATAATTGAGGAATGTGATTGACTGAGTGATGGTGAATTAACTGAGTAATGAGATTGACTGAGTGATGAATGAATTAACTGAGTCATGAGATTGACTGAGTGATGAATGGATTAATTGAGGAATGAGATTGACTGAGTGATGGTGAATTAACTGAGTAATGAGATTGACTGAGTGATGAATGAATTAATATGATCGACCAGATCAAAATGACGACTGAGGATTACAGACTGATGAATGAGTTGATTCTTATCGCTTATACGGATCACAACTATTCCAAAATAATTAGTCATGTATCGATCGTAACATTAATATCACATATAGGTTTCAACAAAGCATGTATAGTTAATGACATGATGAATGTATGAACATAAAGAGAATCGAGTCCTTACACAGGTCATACGAAGCTTCGAACTCTTGCGATACTAGTCTCTACTGACGACGACTCGATGAATGAATGACTTATGCAGTCGTACAATTATCACGACTTATAAAACCCGACTGTTCAGATTGTTATAACCTGACAGTACCACTACTACCGCGTCGGTAGAGCCACATAACTCACATATCAGGGTATCTCACAACCCAAGTCTCTGATACCACTTCTGTAATACCCCCAAATCCTATGGATCCACCAGGCGAACATGACTAAAAAAACAACAAAATAATCAACAAGGAAGATCACAGTCCCTACTATGATATCCGACATAATATTCCGATAAGGAATTTTAAAGACAATTATGGGCCTACATGGCCAAAAATGAAAATACAACAACATCCACTACGCCATAGATAGCCTATCGCCACCTCATGGGCATGGTGTTGCCTTCTCAGGTGTTGCAGTAGCTATGAAATTTTTGCCCTATCGCAACCTTGTAACCTTGGTGTTACCGTAGACATAAATCTGTGTTGCTGTAGCTATAAATAGGTGTTACACACTGCAACACTATGCCTGTGTTGCCTTAGACTATTAATAAATAAAAAGATAAATTTCTTTGAAAATAAAAATTATACTTTAAGACTAATTAAAATTTAATAAAACCAAAAAATATTTTATATAAAATATGTATCCATTAAATAAATACTATATTTATTTTTTTTCAAAATTTTCTTACAAAAATTTTATTAAAATTTAAAAAAAATAATATGTAAAAATTTATTAAAACAAAAAAAGATATTTTATAAAAATATGTCTCCATTAAATAAATACTATTTTTTTTTCAAAAAATTTTTACAGTATGTAAATTTATTAAAAAAATAAAAAATAATACTCCCTCCATTTTTTTTAGATGTCGTTTGACTTTTTGGCACACATTTTTAGGTGCTTTGACCATATAGTTAAAATTATTATCTTTAAATAATTTTTTTTGTGAATTAAAATTTAGATTGTATATTTTTATTCAAAAATAAAATTTATAAAATGATAAATTTAACTACCCGGTCAAAGCACCTAAAAATGTGTATTAAAAAGTCAAACGACATCTAAAGAAAAATGGAGGGAGTATATGAAAATATATAATTATTTAACATATAATTTATTTATAATACTTCAATACTACATAACCCTACTCAATTTATTTAACATATAATTTATTTATAATACTTCAATACTACATAACCCTACTCAAACATCGATCCCTCTTTTATCTTCCATAGCCGCTCCCCTAACCTTCACACCTTGCGCTACTCCCTCGACCCCAGGGGCGTAGGGAGAGGGTGGCTCTAGTAGGCTGAAGCCCAACAGTTAAAAAAAAATTTAGAAGGTTTTGTGTTGACTTAGACTTTGTTTAAATTAGCCCACTAAAGACCCACCAAAAACCAAAGCCCATTTTTTTAATTTATAAAACTTATCCCCCTTAATTTAATGTGGAAGGGGATTTATGTCACTTATTTAAATATATAATATAAAAGAATCTAACAAAATACATGAAAAAGATTTAAAAATTATAATTATACCTAACTTCAAAAGATGGGCGGGCCATATTTGGAGGTTCTGTAAGACGAAACAACTGTCTCATTTATTAATTTTTATTATCATAATTTCATATTTTCATTTATTAATTTTTGGTTTTAGCAAAGAGATTGCAGAAGGGTATTTTGGGGAGAGAAACATCAGTTTGTAAACGGCAACAATTATTGGGGTGGAATTACATATGAAGAGACTATTTTAGTTGTAACTTTTAATGTAAATAAACTAATTTAAATACAAAAGTTATGATAAACATCACAATGCAAATGCACCTTCTAATACACAAGGTGATTAAAATGAACTTTTAAATGATAATATAAATTACAAGATGATTAAATTTTAGCTATGAAATCTTAGATCAATCGGTGCATCGTACGGGTTGAATAAACCAAAAACAACCCCGGAGCAACATACGAGTTAGTAAAGCTTCATTTCATATAACTAATTATATAGACTAAAATAAAAGGACAATAACAATAAAAAAACATATAAACTTCTCTAAAAGGCATTTAAATTCTGCCATCTGCTCGTTCAACCGTATTCCCCAACATTACGTACAAAATACGTAGATATTTAATCAAAGACCGTGCATCGCACGGGTTGGATAATGGCTCGTTTAATATAAATTGAGACACAAAATAATAGTTGACCAAATGAGAAGGGCATTTTAGGAATAAAATGTTTCAGGTCGGACCGACCCTTAAGATGGAACATATTCTGACCCCGTCAGCTATATAATTTTGAATCTTTAATAACCGACTTTGCTATCACTCACATACGTAAAACCTCTCGTCAGACGCAGGCCAAAATACTAGCAAGGAAAAGCTTGAAATCTTACAACACTGTTTCTAGGGTTTCGAGAGTTGCACGCTTCAATACAATCAGCATCGATTTCTTACTCTGAAACGGTACTCCTCCTTGGCTATACGGTCTTACATGTCAATTTGATTTGTGGATCTGTGTGTTTAAGGAAATATGATGAATGATGAATGCTTTTTTTTTTTCTTCATTATTTTAATTGTTAGCGGTAATCAGTGTGAATTTGTTTTGCTTTTGAAATTCACGGAATCGCATGGAAGGAAGCGTCTGTATCTTTGTAGTTGATTGTATTTGAAACCGTGCTCCCTTTTGGCCTTCTCCATTTTTTTTTCATCGCAATATATATCCAGAGTGCTGGTTATCAGGGGAAGACAGTGAAAAGGTTGAGTGGTGATTGGTAACTCACCCGCTGATTTAACTTGCTAATTTGTTGCTTAAGGGGATAAAAGAAATGGCCAGTGGCGTTGTCATGGTTCTTAGATAAAGTTTGTGTGTGTGTGTATATATATATAATATACATGTGTGTGTGTGTGTGTGAATTTAGTTTTGTAATTTTATCTGTGTTTGTAGACCTTTATTCTGTAGTTTGTAGGCTGGACATGTTCTTAAATGCTATATTGTTAACCTGTTCTTTTGTTGTATGTTTTTTGACCGGCTCTAATGGTGTCGATTCCGTTTAGCAATGAGAGGGCTTTCTTTTATTTCATGTAGAATTGCTTGTAATATAGAATCTGTACTTACGTAATGGGTCGTTGCTTGAAATTCGATTGTAGGATAAAGGTACTTGATCATTGTCCAGATTGTGTTGCAGTAGCTCCTTCCATTTTACCTGTTATATATTAACACATATATGATCTATGGAAGGTATACTTTTTCTCCAGTATTAAAATTTGCAAGAGAGCAGGGTCATTATATAACCCTTCATTGTGGAGAGGTGCAGTTGCTCTTCAAATACTTGCCACTTGTATCATTATAGTTACATTGACTAATTTATTTATTCATGCGCTTGTAGGTGCCTAATCCAATAGTGATGCAATTAATGTTAGATTTTCTACCGCAGATGATTGGCATGCTTGTTGCTTTGAAGAAGCAAAATGGGCAAATTTAAAATCTTCAAAGATTCCGGTAACATATTTGTTTAACCAATCGGAACTCTAGATCGAGTCTTTTTCGATACCATATGATAGATGCCAGGGAGTTGTCCAAAATACAGTTAGTTTGGCGGATTTACGAGTTTAATTGACAATGTCAATAAGATGGAGATCGAGGAAATTGTTGTGATTTCCAAGCATGGTTTTCAATCTATGATTAGCTCATCTCCTGCTAATAATATACATGATCAACCATAAAAAAGTAAACTCATTTAATATTGCTTTATGTTACTTTGTGAAGTTTATATCGCATATTCATCATTTGCGTTCATTTTCATTTCAGATTGAGATTCGTTTGACATCAAATATCAGAACCAATACAATTCCTTCACTTGATGTTCATCATTTTGGTTAGGTCCTTACTTTTATTATTAATCTAAAGTCAGGATAATTTTCAGAACTATTAACCTTTTCTTTTACCTAGACAGCCATCTAAAACATCTCTTGCTGTTTGGAGACTTTCTTACTTTAATGTGTACTAGAGTACAGACACACTGGAGCCTCTTGTAATGGAATTTATTTTCTGATGCAGCTGATCTGTATAATGCGAAACATCCTCTAATCCTCTGCACTGATGATATTGGTGCAACACTTTCTGGTGACACGCGAGAAGATGGCACTCCAATTGCGCGAGAAGATGGCACTCCAATTATGCAAGAATATGACACTCACTCCAATTACGCAAGAATATGACACTCTAGTTACATGAGACCATAGCTCTTAGATGTCATCCATTTGTTCTTCTCTTTTGAACAATTTCCATTTGTCTATTTGGTTGATGTAATGGATTGGTTGATGTTTTTGGTGGATTGATGTACTTGTTGGTTTAACTATAGTTAGGTTAATGATGCAGAATTGTTTTTTTATGGGAAATGAAATATTTAAATGCTATATTGTTATTCTGTTCATTTGAGGTGTTGCAATAGGTAGTTAGTGTGTTGAAATTGGTTAATATTTTTCAATACACATTGGGTTGCAGTTGTTATCATCTGGTGTTGCATTAACTACGTTCCCACAATATGGGCCCACAGGTGTGCCCCACACAATATGGTATCTATTTTATTAAATTATAACGTCTATTGCAACACAGATAAAATGTTGCAATAGGGTGCCAAGTATGTTGCCATAGGCTCCTATGGTAACATGAGAACAGGGTTTTACCTTAGGCCGTTCGAATGTTGCCTTTGTGGTCAAAGGCAACTGCTGAGAACACAACACACTTTTGGTGTTACCTTTGCCCTTTTCGGGGCTAAGGCAACACTAAATCAGGTCTATGGTGACACAGTTTCAGGGTTGTTGTAGGCCATCTATGGCGTAGTGATCCACGAGCCTCGCTCGGGTGTTACATAACGACAACAACTGACAAAACCGGAGTACACTCCAACTGACTGACCAACATGAACTCGGACTAGTATCGCTCGAATGCCTCGTCGCCATCGTCATGCCCATGTGTCTCAACTCTCTCCTCGCAAGCACCTAAAACATGAAAACATGTTCCGCCCCCACGAGGTCAGTCATCCAGATAATGAACAAAAAATACATGTATGACATGATATGCATCCAAAAGCAAAATAAAACGGTAAAATGATAATGATAATACGAGATGCTCACAAACCAAGGTAAGAACCGAGCATTCGTGAAATACTACACCTACGACATACCCTTAACACCTGTTCAACAGGTTAGAACATAAATGCCCAACGACGAATCATAATTATAAAACACCACGATGAATTACATGAACATTAATCAAATCAGAGCTAAATTAAATATGAATCATGATGCCCGAAGGCTCCAATGAAAATACCAAGACATCACAAAAGGCCTGAAAGTCATTCAGCGGAAGTTAACAAATATCACAAACACCTGAAGTCATAAATTAAGTCAGTATCAATGAGGGCCGAAGCCACGGCACGAAACCGTATCACAATAAGGGCCGAAGCCACGGCATGAAGCCGTATCACAATAAGGGCCGAAGCCACGGCATGAAGCCGTATCACAATAAGGGCCGAAGCCACGGCACGAAGCCGTATCACAATGAATGATAGTGTGCTGCCTTGAGTCGGCCAACACGATGACAGTAACTCACGGATGGACACCGTCCTCGACAATCCCAATTCAACACCTCGATTGCCTTAGAATTGCCAACCGATAACAATGATACAATGAATGACTCGATACTTCGATTGCCTTGGAATGGCCAATCGACAACAATGATGCAGCGGATGATTCAATGAATGACTGAGCGCTTCGATTGGCTTAGAACGGCCAATCGATAAGAATGATACAATGAATGATTTGAATACATCGATTTCCTTAGAACAGCCAATCGATAACAATGACACGAAGAATGCCTCGGCACCTTTAATCGGTTACCGACGACGAAGGTGAGAGATGAATACGCTAATGCCTTCAATCGGCCAATACAACGTCAATGACAAAACACCAACATCAATAGCAATTATTACGACGACGTCTTAGATCGACATCAATATCACAACAATAATCGATACATCGATGCCGCGAATCGGCTATCGACAATACCACTAACAACGAGTATCACAATGCCTTGAACCGGCCGTTAACGAACAATAATAAACATTTGGCATAATTGCCGAAAGGTATCGTATCGAACGATCTCTTAATATCAATGAATTCATGAAGAGACTAAGTCTTGGAATGATACAACACATTCATACACATATATGATGACATAAATCTCATTGACTAGTACAAGTATAAAACTTGCCTCAAACCGAAGGCGAGAAAGTCCTTCCACGATCGACGTCCTTAATGGAAAAACCGGCTGCTCGAATAACCTTGAACAACACAAATACCAACAATTCGCTTAATATACGAATCAAGCATGAACATAACCAACTCAAAAGTCGATACAACACTACCCAAAACTCATTGGGGCATTTAAACGAACATGTTGTAAACAATCTCCCATTGTTTACAACAAATCCCAATTATATCGAAAACCAACCTCCAATGAATGATTCAATCGAACAAAACCTCATGAATACTATCAATAATCCAATAGGAATACTTAAATCGATATTTCAACAACATCTAGTCGAAAACCCCCAAAATTTCAAAGTCAACCCGTAAGGGTTCTTGAACAATTCCTCAATTATTCACAAATTCCGAAAATTACACCAATGAATCCGTAGAAATACATGTACCCAAGATAGATAATCCATATCTAACATATTCCAACATAAAAGCAAGCTAACTCAAAGAGATCGAGAATTAAACCTTCAAATCCCGAAATTCAAGATTCAATGAAAATTTACCTTGACTTGAAGTGATGAAACTGATTAAATGATGATTAATCCGACTACTAAGCTTGATGATGTTGATAGATGAATGTAGCTCGAAAAGATCTCTCCAAAACATCCAAAATCACCCAAAACCGACGGAAAGAGGAGAAGAAATGAAGAAATGACGAATCTGGACTGAGCTGTCCCATTTATAGTAATCCAGCTTAGCGCACCCTATGTCCTGATGTTTAGCGTGCGCTAGCGGTTTACTGGGCAGTCCAGTGAGTTCTGACTGCCTAGTTAGCGTGCGCTACGAACTTGGTAGCATGCGCTAACACCTTACCGATAACGCGCGTTAATCCCAAATGTTAGCGTGCGCTAACTGATATCTGATACCCATAAACTGAAGTCCAGAACCTACTGTCCTCTGCCTTGCTCGCATTAGCGTGCACTACTAATGTGACTTAGCGTGCGTTACCAGCACAGTTAGCGTACTCTACTTACCACTCGTAGCGTGCGCTACGAATTTCCCAAATCAGCCCAGTACCTTATGGACTGTCTGCCTCACTTGCGCTAGCGTGCGTTAATACTGAATCATAGTGTGCGTTACCTGCACCTCATTAGCGCGCGCTAACTAGAATATGTAGCGTGCGCTACCTCTCAAACTGAAAACCAAAATATGATGATGATGATGACAATAATCTCGGCTCGATCTCAAACAGTGATGAATGACGAAAAGCAACTGATACGCGATTCCAAAGTACACCGAACGATGGTTACAACTGAATGAACATGAGTGATGAATGGTTATTACTGAGTGAAAAAAAATTCGGAGTGACAGTTACTGAGTGATAATAAATGAATTCACAACCGGGTATTACAATGACGGTCACCGGTACTGCCGGCTCCAGAAGAATGCGACGTGGTCGCCTCACCGATTGCCCCACGTCCCCGGCCGCATTCACGACCACGACCACGGCCTCTTCCAGCATCCATACTGGTGTTAAATATGTAGCAAAAGCAATTCGATGATAAGTACGAGAGGAAAAACAATCATAGTTCAAGAGTCGAAAGTACGATACAAAAAACAGAGTAAAGAAAACTTATGGACACTTAAAGTACCGGAATAATGGCAGCGTGATGACGATGTGAAAAATGAAACACAACTCAACCCAAATAACCGACAAGCCTAGGTATCCATAAATCTAGTGCTCCAACACCATTTTCTGTAACACCCCAAGATATTCAGGGTATATTACAGCGCCTGGATCCCTACATGGGACCCACCAGGCCAGGTGACCAAACACACTCACCGACTCGCGGATTCAACACAGTAACACCTCGTCATGAAGATGCAAAACAATAATAATCCACCCGGTTCAACCGGTCATATAATATCACAATCACCCAATGAAAACATAATGGACGAAACAGTTCAATCCGAACAAATAAAAGCTCCTAAGTACTCGAGTACTTCTATTAGTTTACAAGATGACAATTGATCAAAAGATAGAAAATAATAAAACACTACTCATGCACAATCATCACGCACGACCATCATCCGCGTACTGGTCCAGCACCCATTCGTCTCGATGAACCTGACCTGAAAATCATAAAACGAATTTCCCCAAAACAGGTCCCCAAAGGAGTTAGCAATTACGCTAGTACAAGTAACCAGATGAACAACTTACACCTTACACAATATAGTCAATGCATGCAATCATGAAAACATCGGTTGAAACACATATTTCCAGAAACGCCATAATCCAAAACACATTTGTAAAATGCACCACAATTAACCGTCGATCCACCGCTCCGTGGACCCCTACCGAGACCCCGTCAGATCTAACCCTTAGTGGTTAAAAGCAAAGCTCGTCGATCCACCCCTACGTGGACCCCTACCGAGACCCCGTCGGATCTAACCCGTAGTGATCATACACACACACACAATTTCTCATGCAATACTACCATGTCAAGATTGTAAGTTCATAAGTGTACTTGCCTCGATCAATAGGCGGTGACACGAAGGGAAATGGAGAATCAAACACGACCGCTAGAAACCGGCGAAACCAAACCTAACGATTCGAATAATACAATCACAACCATTTCTAAACGAATACGGAAATGGAATACACCCGAAAACCCGCCTACGATTCATGTATATTCGTACAAGAACAACAACGAGGGAGGACAGCAACCAAGCCCTCTCGATTACGCAAATACCACGAAATATACCATGAATCCGTAGGGAAACCAAGAATACCAACAAGATTAATCATATTCATCATGAATGTATCAACAACACAGAACGAATCGGATGAAAATGCGAAAACCCCCAAATCTCTCCAAAAAAATAGTGTTCTAGAAGATTTACATTGATTCAAGAGGTAGAAGATGATTAGATGATGATAACTTGGTGTTAGAGACTCAAGATCTTGGATGGATGATGATACTCGCTCAAATACCAGCTCCCAAATGCTCCAAATCGCCTAACTCTCGGAGAAGAGGAAGAGAAATGAGCTGCACCGGTGAACTCTCTGGCTTTTATAGCCAGAGAGTTATTAGCGTGCGCTAACCTTCAAGGTTAGCGTGCGCTATCCGCCAAAAACCCAGTCCAGAAGCTACGATTCTGGACAGTTAGCGTGCACTACTAGGAAATAGCCTGCACTAACCGCCCCTCGATAGCGCATGCTATCGGGCCATAGCGTGCGCTACCTGAACATCAGCCAAGTCCAGAAACATTCTGCCCAGTACTGGGCTGCCGGATTCGCGCGCTACCGACCAACTCTGCGTGCGCTAAGTCCGAACGATAGCGTGCACTAGAACAACATCTTATCATGCGCTAGAACACTCTTCCAGAGAGCAGAGGGCAGAAACAGACTACTGCCACTGCTGTGCCCAAGTCATTAGCGCGCGCTACCAAAGGATACTAGCGCGCGCTAACTAACATCCATAGCGTGCGTTAGTGCAAAACGACCCAAACACCCAAAACATATGAAACACGCTCGAACAACGTACGGAGGCTCACAGCACGCATAATAACGTACGATAGATTTACGGCAACCCCAAAACGGCGATTCCGAACAACAGTTACGAGAATCGGACCGAATAGCGACGAAAAAGCCAACAATTGCGGAATTGAGTAAAATAAATCCTAAAATAAGTATTCCCAAGTACACATACGGTTACACACGAGCCACCAAAACAGGAAAAACACAAAATCGCGAAAATACCGGGAAAAGAAAAAAATGCCGATATTACAGATGCTATTTGAGAATTACCCATGAAATTTCTTTATCATGGTTCAATTTATGATATGTAGTAGAATATATATTATTAAAGTCTACTACTCATGAAGCCTCATTACATGCGATATCTATATATGCATGCAAAATATATGTATATTTATAGATATAGACATATAATCCGAGAAATATATCTATACACATACTATGCAATCAAGTAGGTTTTTTATGCCGGAATATAATTATAATTTAACATGAATTTACTTTAATTCAAGTTGCTTTAAGCAATTCGCTTTAATTTAATTAAAGTTATTAATGTTTGATGCTTTAATTGATTTAATTAAGCATAAACAAATTTATGAAATATAAATATGCAATTAAAGTAACTAAAGCATGTAAAATTGCACGTTGTAAATAGTAGGGTTATTCGGATTGTGTACCTTAAGGAAAGACACAATTCTTTCCTAGGGCATACCGTTGATTTGTTTGTATGAAAATATATTCTTCGTTTCGTTCGCCGTCTGAAATTTTCCTCCTTAATTGTGCACTTTCAAAAGATAATGAACGAATGACCTCCTCGGGAAAATCCTTCGATTTTCTTGGATGATATTGCATCATCATTCCAGTTCTCCACTTAAGTTCTTGGTGGAAACAAAAAAACTTGAACTCCGTTCAAAGTGAAGTCCAACAATCCCTTACAAGACATCAAACAACAACAAAAAGATTAATTTATAATATTCAACAAAAAGTAATATAATAAATCTTAATAACAATTCTAATAATATGAGAAAAATGGTAGTCCCTTTTTGCTTGTCAAAAACCGCAACAGGGTGATGTTTTTCTACTTCAAACTCTTCGCAACTTTGAGCCTCATGTGGAATTTTGAACTACTGGAAATATCATCTCGGGTCGGGGTGGTGGTTGGCGATGCACGATGAGGGATGAGATAGGTTGGATAAACCATTGGTGGTGGCGGTTCTGGTTCAAGGAAGTTCGAGTTTCTGTGTTCTGGACCTGAAATGGAGTTTTGGTCGCCTGGCCTTTGACTCCAAATGATAACGTGTTGAAGGAAAAATAACTGAATAGAAAAGTAGGGCAAAAGTTGTATATTATTCCATTGATGACATCCCTTCAAATCGGGAGAAATACATACAAGCAGGCCTAATCCTACCCTAACTAGGAAAGACCGTAAACTAACAGACTTAGCCACACATTGGGTATTATTACTTTAACATGGAGCTTTTTATGGAAAAGTTGCTTTCATATTGTTGCTGAAATCGACAAATCGCAATAGGATCATATTTAAATTTATAATAATGAATATATATATATATATATATATATATATATAGAGAGAGAGAGAGAGAGATTTAGGATCACATGAGAATGGTTTTTATGTTGTGAATTGAGAATAAATCTGAATCATTAATCTGTGTGTGATGTACGGTCCAGATTGGCTTATGCATGCAATATATGCATTTCGTGCATCAAACTTGCAATGCATAAAAGCTCTGCATTATATGTATCAAAATATTGATGCACTACAATATTACATTCTATGCATACGTTTTTGTGAGAATAAATCTAGGTCATCCATTTAATCAAGATCTGTGGATCAAATTCATTCTTATTATTAACTTAAGTATCGTTTACCAGAACTCACCCCTATTATATATATATCATATTTAAATTTATAATAATGAGGGCCTGTTTGGTAGGTCCGATATGATGGGATAACAAAAGTTATATAGGCAAAACCCATTGTTTGGTAGCACAATGATTTAACTTATTGGCCCGCACAAAAAAATCGGCCTGTCCTAGAAATCACTGTTTCGCCAGCTTTTCATAACCCACCGAAAGGGTCCGATAATTCCTAACCTGAACGGATAATATTTGCTTTCCAAGATCACCCCTCTGTTTCTTCACGATTTTTGCTTTCATACTCTCGCTGTTTGTATAATTCCCAACTCGAACTTCCAAGATGAAAAAATAATTCGTAGCTAGAATGGATAAGTAATGCTCACTCTCACTCTCTTCTTCTATTTTCATCTTCTCGCTCTCTATCAGTGTCGCCGCCACCGCCTCAATTCCTTCCTCGCCGCCATGTTTCTTAGGTGCTTCTTCCGCCACCACTCAGAATTTCACTTCTAGGAGAGGGCTTTTGATTTGAGAGAAATTTTGAGTTGTAGCCATGACAGATGCAAGATTTTTTGAGTGATAGTCATGTGGATGCAAAATTTCTTGGATTTCTTGAGTTGTAGTTATTGGGGACCAGAGATATCTTGGATTTCTTGACACAGCCATGGAGGTGCGAGAATTGAAGTGATGGTGGGTGGTGGTAGGGGTGGATATGTTTGGCATTTTTCTCACAAGGTTATAATTGTAAATTACTATTTTATCTAGATTTTAATAAGAGTACCAAACACTTCACTTGTATGTACTTATCTCATCTTTTCTTACCATATCCCAACCACCCTTGCTATTTTTAATATATCTTGATATATCCTAACTAAGCTACCAAACGAGTCCTGAATATATATATATATAAGATTTCTTGCGTCTTTGTGCATATATATATATATATATATATATATATATATATATATATATATATATATATATATATATATATATATATATATATATATATATATATATATATATATGCACAGCACGCAAGAAATCTTTATAAAATCTATAACCGGGACAATTACATCTACCACCTCTGTTAGATGCCCACTTATCAAAATGAACCACAATTTATTGACATAACAAAATAGTATATTAGAGTATATCGAATTACATATAAATACAAAAAGTCAAACTAATTTTGAAATGGCCAAACACATTACTATTAGATGTTTATATTGCAAACTTCCAATTTGATAATGTGTTATTTAAATTTTTTTTATTAACGGAAATACAAACATAAAAAATAAAATTAAAAAAAGAATATTTTTTTTCTTTTTTCTTTATTTTTCTTTTAAAAAATGTGTTCAAGTATTTCACTAACCAAAAAATATTTTTTTCGGTTTTTTTCAAAATAATGTGTTTTTATTTTTGTTTTAAAATAATAGATTTTTATTTAAGTTATCTTCTTTAATATTAAACATAAAATTAACAATGTTGGAAGATAAAGTGCTTGAGTTGAATTAAGAAAAATATGAGGATACTTTTTCTCCACTAAGAATTACATCCGGGTTCGACTCCCTCTACCCATATTTCCTTTGTGTCAAGTCGAATTGTTTAAAATAAATTTGAGGGGCACTTTTTCAAAATGAGAAAATAAGGTCATGTTTGGGAGGAAATTGGTTTCACCTTTTGGTCAACACAAAAATATTTGGGAATACAATACAAGCCTTAAAACAAAAATGACAAGTAAAATGATCTTCCTCTTCCTCTGATTTTTGCTGGAGGGAGAGGCTTCAGTGGCTTTGCTCCAATTAGCTTTTGTACTACTGGGATTAGCCCATACTTCTTCTTGACTACAGTGGATGCAAATTTCCGATCTTTAGGGGAGGTATACTTGTTCTCTATGCATAGATTCTTTATTTCCTTCTAAGTGCTTCATCATCCAACTTTCCATTTATGTTAGTTGGAGGGTCATGTGGTCTGAAATCAGAGATTCTTGGATAAGTTTTGAAATTCTCTTCATCTACCTTTTTCAGAGTCTCCCACAAATTTGTCCAGTTCATCTCCAAGTAGTCAATGAAGATTTGCTGAGAAGTGCAGTTAGGGTCTTAGAGGATTTCCCAAAGGTAATATTTTTTAGTAAAGTCCTTTTTGAAGGTGCAGTTATACTTTTTATTTTTAGAGAACTTGAGGTTCCATCTTCAGGATAGTGGATGATTTTAGGAGGTGCAGGTGTACTTCTGGGAACCACAGTCCATGCCTCTTGCCTCCATTTCGACCTCATTTCTTCCCCCTTTTTGCCAGCATCAATAATTTGTGCCAGCTGTTCCTCCAACTTGTGCATAAAATCCTGCATGCCAAGTGGCATCTTGGAAGATGTTGGTGGTGGGGAGGGATCCTTTCTGTTAAGCAATGAGTCTATTTTTCTGTTGAGGGACAACAGACGTGGTTCAACTTTTGTTGCCAGAATCTTTGCAACTGTCTCCTCCACCATTGTGCGGATATGCTCAGAGATGTTAGATGGTAGCTGAAATTCAGGTGCCTCTACCTGATGGATATTTTCAGCCGTGACTTGATTTGCAGCTGACTTTTGAGCAATTGATTATTCAGTTGATATCCTTTGGTTAGCTGAGTTGTAAGAAGGGTATTTTTCAGATTGTTCCCCCTGTTTGTCTGATTTTTCAGTTTCCTTTCACTTTTCTTTTTACTTTCCTTTTTAACTTTCCCTTTCATCATCTCCTTGTTCTTTTCACTTTCCTTTTTAACTTCAGCAATCTCCTTGTTCTCATCTTCATCATCAAACTTCTTTCCTTGGGCTACCCTTTCCATTATAACCATAATGAATTGGTCCATTTTGGATTTAAAGTTTTGTATGAACCAGTTCCCATCCAACAACAAACTCATATCACTTTCTTTACAGAACACCTAAATGAGTTGTTCTGTTGTAAGGGGGTAGTCCCATCCACTTCTTTTCACCATTTCTTTAAGAGCACTGAAGCTAAGAGCCTTCAATCTCTTCCAATCTTTGTAAACAACAAAAATTGAAATTTTACTGATGTGCTGATTTACTGACCTGAGTTGTGTTTGGATGAGGTTAAAAGGGTTATTTTCCTTGAGTTTGAAGCTATAGTTAACTTCTGGTTCCTTAAGGGTTTCTTTCAAATCCTTCTTCCTCCGGGGTGCTTGGAAGCTCAGGTAATGGTTCTTCAACCACCTCTTTTTCTTGAATGATGATCAGTTCCTTGGACTGACCTACAGGAGCTGTGAGAAGTGGTGTTGCAGGTGTAACTGATGATACGTTAGGTGCATGATCTGCAGGCCTAATCTGTTCCGAAGATTCAGATGAGTAGTCGATCAAACCTTTCTGTCTTTTGGTGGATACAGGTGATGAAGGTCGTGTGATCTCCTTTTCAGGTGACTTTCTCTTTCTGAAGACCCTAGCAAGAAGAAGGTCATCATTGTCTTTTTGTTTTCTTCATGTGCAGATGTGGTTTATTTAGCTGTAGTTGTGGTTTTCTTCATGTCCAGGAAGTGATAGCTGTAGTTGCTATTTTTCTTCATTAGATGTTTGACTATTTGACTTCTGATACAACTGTAATTTTGATTCCTTGCTTCTTTTGTATCAGATGTGTAATCTCAGTTGTGATTATGATCAGGTAACTTTCTGCATCATGGATGTGGTTTTGATCAGCATAAATTTCTCGTCTGTGTTTTCGATCAGCTAACATTTCTCGTCTGTGCATCTGATCAGCTGACCTATCTCGTCTGTGCTTCTGATTAGCTGACCTTTCTTGTTTGTGCTGAGTTTTACATCAGCTATAGGGATGGCAAGAAAACCCGAACCCGATGGGAAAACCCGAAACCCGATCTTAACGGGACGGGGCGGGGCAGGCATTATCGGGTTACGGGGCGGGGATCGGGGCATTAACGGGGATTTTTTCGGGGTTCGGGGTAGTGACTGGGGGGACCGTGCCCCGCCCCGCCCCGACCCGATATTATATTATATATATTTTTTATATTTATATAAAATTATATTTTATATATATATATAAAATATAATTATATATAAATATATAAAACGGGGCAAAAACAGGGAATGGGGAATGGGGCGGGGTTCGGGGTAAGCTGTATCCCCAATGGGGCGCCCCGATAAGATCCCCGACGGGAAACGGGGCGGGGACGGGGCAGATTTCAGATTTCGGGTTCGGGTTCGGGGATAGCCTGCCCCGCCCCGAACCCGCCCCATTGCCATTCCTAATCAGCTATCTTTTTCTGATCAGCTAACTTTCTTCATCTTCAGATTTTCAGCTAGGCACTAGATTCCCAGTTTAGAAGTCCAAGATCCCTGCTTATTTCGAGAAACATTTCCTCTGATAATGGTTTTGTGAATATATCTGTGCCGACTCTTTCCACCCTTACTCTTTTGTTGAGCACATGGTCTCTGATTAAATGATGTTTGACATCTATGTGATTTGTTCTTGAATGTAAGACTGAATTGTTTGTTATAGTAATTGCGCTATTATTGTCACAAAAAATAGGGACTTCATTTGCAATGATGTTGTAGTCCCTTAGCTGTTGTCTGATCCATATAATTTGGCCACAACAGCTACCTACAGCTAGGTATTCTGACTCAGTTGTGGATATTGATTTAGACACTTGCTTCTTACTGAACCATGATATTAGTCTGGTTCCAAGGAATTGATATGTTCCACTAGTGCTTTTCCTGTTGATTTTGCATCATGCAAAGTCAGCATCAGAATATCCTGATAATTCAAAATTGTCATCTTTTAGATACCATAATCCAACATTGATTGTGTATTTTATGTATCTGATTATCATTTTGCTGCTTCGTGATGAGACTGCTTTGGTTTGGATTGAAATCTTGCACATACTCCTACTGCATATGAAATGTCAGTTCTTCTTGCAATGAGGTACAGTAATTATTCAATTAGTCCTCTGTAGTGCGTTAGATCAACTGGAATGCCTCCATCACCTGCATCAATGTGGAGGGATGTGCTCATTGGTACTCTCAGGGGTTTGGCAGTCTCCATGCCAAATGTGAATATTCCTGTTTCAACTTGTTAGACTTGTAAGCCAAGAAAGAAGTTCAGCTTACCCGTCATGCTCATTTCAAATTCTCCTTGCATGTAGACCCATTTGGTGCCAATGACCATCTTGTGATTTGGTCTGTCTATCATCTCTCATACATATTCCTCTCCATTTGGTTTAACTCTTCTTGTATTGCAATCACACATGTGTAGTCATCCAGGGCTTGTTCTGTTGTTTTGGGCTACATTTGGGACATGAAGCAAGAGAGCATTGCCATTCCTGTTAGTTCACTTGATTTCCTGGTTTTGACTCCATTAGTTAGGTTCCCAATGATTTGTTGAATGGGGTGATCCTTTAGCCATTTGGGAGTCTCATCTTCATCTTCTGCTTTTGGTTGTTGATCATCATGGTTTGTTCCTTCGGGAGTGAGCTAAGGATTTGTTGAGTATGTTTGTCCTTCAGCTAGGTTTTGTTGATTTGCAACTGTGTTTAGTTCAGCTGTGATTGGATCAACTTCAGCTGTGATGGGATCAGCTGTGATTGGATCAACTTCAGCTGTGGTTGGTGTAACACCCCAAAAATCCATCGGGAATATTACATGTCGTAGACCCTTTTCCCACAAGGATCTACCAGGCTAACCACCACGATATGAATTTTCGGCTAACCAGCCGAGGTCAATTGTTTTATATATTGATGTTATACATATTGTCGTGCATATATGTCGTTGTTGTATGTCCACCTCGTGTTGGTCCGACGGAATCATCGGGGGATCTATGCTAGCGTGCGCTGGATCATCAGACGGGTTTTTCCACCTCGGGTTGGTTTGACGGAATCATCGGCGGGTCTAGGCAGTGAACGCTGGATCATTGGAATTACCATGTGTATGTTGTGATATTATGTTGTGATTATCATGTGTGTATGATATTATTGAGTTTCTCGCATGAGAAGACTCGTTGGTTCTTTTGTCATTTATGTTATTATTATTCTTCGTGAAATGTTGAATAATATGTTGTGGTACTTGTACTAGCAATCGTTGTGCTAACCCCTTCGGGGGTGAACATTTGTTTATGTTCAGGATCCAGGAGAGCAGGGAAACAACCACTGGAGTTTCATGACGACGAGGGTGCAGAGTGATGTTCCGACCGGGTTTATTTGTCTGTTGTTTGTATCGTTTTAATAAGTACTCGAGTACGTAGTCGTTTATGATGACTTGGATTTGGTGATATATTAATACTTTTTCCGTTGAACATTCGTATTTTCAGTATTGGTCAGAACTATTGTATCTTATTTCCGTTATTTTCATACGTTGGTATCTATTAATGTCTTTTCAGTTCTTCAGCCTTGTAAATCCTTATGTACAGGATTTACGGCACTGTAATATTCCTGAATATATCGGGGGTGTTACATGATGCCATAAAGATAATGACGCCAATTCTTCAACGCGAATACCACGGCCGCTAACTCTAGGTCGTGGGTCGGATAGTTGACCTCGTAAGGTCTCAGCTGCCGTGAAGAATAGGCAATAACTTTCCCATTCTGCATTAATACACACCTAAGACCGTGTCCGGACGCGTCACTATAAACCACAAATCCTTCCGTCCCTCGTGGCAATGAGAGGACAGGTGCTGAAATTAATCGGCTCTTGATTTCCTCAAAACTCTGTTGACACGCATCAGACCACTCATATTTATTATTCTTCTGCAAAAGGTTCGTCATGGGTTGAGCGATTTTAGAAAATCCTTCCACAAATCGACGATAATAACCATCTAATCCGAGAAAGCTTCGTATTTCCTTAACATTCTTCGGAGGTTGCCAATCTCGGATAGTCTCCGTCTTTTGAGGGTCGATGCATACTCCGTCAGATGAAATCACATATCCGAGAAATGTCACTTCGGACATCCAAAACTCACACTTGGAAAACTTCCCCTAAAGTTGCTCTTGTCTCAACACTTCGAGAACCGGATGAAGGTGAAAATCGTGCTCCTCTCGGTCACGAGAATAAATCAAAATGTCATCAATGAAGACAACCACGAATTGATCCAAATAGTTGATGAAAACCCGATTCATTAACTCCATGAACACTGCAGGTGCATTAGTTAACCCAAACGGCATTACCACTAACTCATAATGACCATAGCGTGTTCGAAACGCCGTTCTAGCAATATCCGACTCTCGAATTCACAACTGATGATACCCAGATCTTAAATCGATCTTGGAAAACACTGAAGCTCCCTAAAGTTGGTCCAAAAGATCATCGATGCGGGGTAGGGGATATTTATTCTTTTCAATTCCCAGTAATCAATACACAAGCGAAACGAACCATCTTTCTTCTTGACAAATAACACAGGTGCTCCCTAAAGATGTTAAACGGGCTCGGGCCCGTCGGGCTAGCCCGTTTAACCCGCTAAAAAACCGAGTTAGGGCCGATATTTCCTAGCCCGTTTAAATCCGGGCTTTTTTGGCCCGGCCCGTTAAGCCCGAAGCCCGTTAGGGCTAGCCCGAAGCCCGATATATATATATTGTTAATTTCAACTTACAGTAATACTATATTTATATAACATATATTAATATTATATATAATATATATTAATATTATATATAATGTATATTATTACTGTATTTGTTAATATAGTGTTTTATATATATATATATATATATATATACACACACATAAGTGTATTTTTTGTTATATTTATTATAGTATATTTGTTACTATATATATAAAATATATTATTACTGTTTTTTTTTGGTTTATGACTTATAAAAAAATAAAAAATAGATTTTTTAAATATTTAGCCCGAAACCCGTTAGGGTTAGGGTTAGGGCCGTTATTTCCTAGCCCTTTTAAATCCATGCTTTTTTGGCCCGGACCGTTTAGCCCGAAACCCGCTAGGGCTAGCCCGGAACCGCTAGGGCTAGCCCGTTTAACATCTCTAGTGCTCCCCACGGGGACGCACTCGGTTGGATATAACCTTTCTCGGTCAAATCCTCTAATTGATTCTTCAGTTCTTGCATTTCGGTAGGGGTCATCCGATACGGTGCCTTCGATATTGGGGATGTACCAGGCTCCAACTCTATTGTGAATTCCACATCTCTCTGTGGGGGCAAACCAGGTAACTCGTCTGGAAATACATCGGCATATTCTTTCACTACCGAAATATCCTCCAATATTATTGATGATTTCTCGGTCTTGGTAATATAGCACCAATAACCAACACACCCCTGACTGAGTAATTTCACTGCTTTCATCATATTAATGACTCTACCGGAACAGCTGGGATTACCTTCTTGGAATACACATTCGACTCCATCGTCTGAAATGATAGTGACCATACGTTTGCGGACACTAATGATGGCATCATGACGATCCATCCAATCAATACCCAAGATACATCGTCTCTTCGTAAATCTACTACGATCAGGTTTGCCAACCAAATACGGCCATTAAGCTGAATCGGACAATTCTCAATCTCACGATCCCCGATAATTCTTCTACCGTCAGGTAGACCAATGATAAAAGGTTCACAACTAGTAGCACTATCTAGATGAAGTCTACTCAAGCATGACTCGGAAATGAATGAAAAGGGTACAAGTATCAAAAAGGGTACACACAGGTTGAGATAGAATTACGAGTGTACCTGAGATCATCCGGGCCTCCGGATCGTCGGCCTTCTTCATCTCATAAATTTGGGGCTTGCCAGCCCCTGAAACGGATGCTCCCGTCTGATAAGTATGGGCTCCGCCTTTAGTTGCTCCTGTCGTCTTAAACGACGCTGATTGAGTATCCTGATTCTGAATAGCTGGTTGCTTCAGGACCTGAGATGCCGCCAGAGTATGCTTAGAGTCTCTTCGGCAGAAACGGACCTTATGCCCGGCAATCCCACAGTTGAAATAGGTGATAGTCTGCCTCGAACACCTAGTGTTGAAATGACCTGGTGCTCCACAGTTGAAACAGGTGATAGTCTGCCTCGAACACCTAGTGCTGAAATGACCCGGTGCTCCACAGTTGAAACAAGTGATAGCTGAACTGGCCGCCCGGGACTGAGATTCCGCAGGTTTAGGCGCCGTAGGAGGTCGCTCAAAAAAGCAGGGCCCGTACGAGGCTTCTTGAAGGTTGCGTGACCGCTTAAAGACTGATTACGATTCTTTGACTTCTTGCTAGTAGATGAAGGTTGTTGCTCAGCAATTTCCTTAGCAGTAAGTTCGTCAGTAAGAGATTTCTCGATTAATTCGGTCAAAGCAGCGCATTGATGATTAAGCAATTGCATATGGCCCATCATGCCCTGTATAAAAATGAGTGGATCGACCCAGACACCTTCTGATTGAGCTGTATCTCGGTTACGACTTCCTGACAGTGAGTGATTATTTTCTGGGTTTCGGCCCGCACCTCTGCCTCTCCCCCTGCATCATCTGACAGCTCTTTCCATACTGAAGTAGGAAGGCCATATTATAATTATAGATCTCGCATGAATACCGCATTATGATTACGTTATGAAATGATAATAATGAGCGTACGTGCTCTAATAAAATGATTACATGAATGATCAACTGAGGTGACATGATTATCTCATGAAATTCTTGAAATGATTATCTTGAACAAGTTAACAAGTTTAACGATACGATCCTTAAGATCAACAACTGAGCAATGAAATAAATGTAACACCCCAAATTAGGCGGATATTACAGTGCCGTAAATCCCCAACTGGGACCCACCAGGCAAATGAAAATGAATGAATTACATAGGATAAATGTAGTACCGAACTACATTACAACAATAATTACTCCGATGAGGAGTTTAGTTATAACACACCAGGACAATACCGAATACTAGTGTATTTTATATGAAGATAAAATACACAACACTGAATGAAACGGAGTATTCAAATGAAAGTCTGCAGCGGAAAATAAAGGACAATAACATGAATAACTGAAAGATCGGGGCCCCCTACTAGTATCACTGGGACTCCTCGACGTCAGCGTGTTCTCCCCGTGCTTTTGCCTTGCCAAGACCTGAAAAACAAAATCCCCAAACGGGGTCAGTTACAAAGAACAACAATCCTCAAGGGTTGAAAATACACAATCATGATTATATCTGAAATTATGAAATATCCTGTCGAAACATACGCAATCAAACATGCTATATGAATCAACTAACAGTACGGCTCAAAGGGTGGCGTCACACTACGCCCGGGATGGAAATGTGTCCGTGCACAAGCCACCAACGAGTATCGATCGAATACACGTGTGGTCTTGTACCTAATCGATCTCACGAAACAATCAATCTCGTGTGCACACCCAATGTGAGGCCACCAACCAACACACGACTATAATGTGCCCGACATGAAAATCCTACACATACCAACTGCACGCCAAGATGACCCTAATGCCAGGATATAACAAAAGTGACATCGAAAATGAATAATGACTCACCGAGATGGAAAGATAGTGAAATAAATGATACTCAATGAAATGATTGGAACCGCTGCTCCTTATGATCAAGTAATTAATTGACAATAACAAGTTTTTATACGGTTAATACAATGATGAATGAATTATGATTATGAATGAACAACAACGAAAGGGATGAATATCCTTTTAACCGAGTAAGAATTAACTTACACAATACCGATGAAGAAAGTCCTTCCACGAACAAAAGTCCTAAATGAAGTGTCGGTCGCACGAACAACCTTAATTCAATACAATTACCAACAATCCGATCAATACACGAATTAAACACGAATATAACGAACTCAAAACGTCGATACGATTAAACTATGTTCATTGGGGCATTATATCGAATACGTTGTGGCCAAACTCCGGTTGTTTACAATCAAATCTCAATAAGCCACTATTAATTCCACCAAAAAGTGTTTCAAACCAACAAAACATCTCCAATATGATCAATAATCCATTATGAATATCCAAAATCGTGATTATAACAACAATTAGTCGAAAATCCCCAATTCCAACTCGATTTTCAAGGTGTTCTTGAATAATTCCTCAAAAATCCAATGAATCCTTATACAAACTCATAATCATATACATATCCCTTCATATATCATGATTATAACGTCCAAAACATCGTATCTTAACACAAAATCGAAGTCCAAGGTGTTGAAGAAATTACCTCTTGAAGATCCAACCACTTCGATCCGAAGAACACGAGTTTAATCGAGTATCCAAGCTTCACAACCGAATGAAAATGATTAAAAACCACACTCAAGTGATAGATGAAGAGAATCTTCTCCCTCAAGCCTCTCTCTCTCGTATGAAGGTGGAAAAAATTGGAAGGGATGGGCTGAAATGCAAAAAAAACGAATTTAAAGGGGTTGACTGCCCTGCCGGACACGGCCCGTGCCGATCGGCATGGTCGTGTCGCACAGCTGGCCGATAGGGACTCGACCGTGTCCTGCTTGACACGGTCGCGGCGCGGAGGGCCTTCCGATAGTGACCCGTCCGACAAATGACGCAAGATGACTCGACCGTGTCCTCGGGACACGGCCGCGTGCCGGGCGCTGCTCGCTTATCCGGAGAGTTCGACTCGGCCGCGCTGCACGACACGGCCGAGTCCTCGTGGGCCGATATTTCGCATTTCCGACGAGTACGCACGGGCCGTGTCGGACGACACGACCGAGTCCGCCGGGCAGTGATTGGCCAAAAGTCAAAAATGAGCGGGTGAGCTAAAACGACCATAACTCTCTCGTCTGACTCGATTGACTCACCGCTTGAACCATTGGAAAGCTAAATCGATGCTCTATAATATTGCAAGATTTAGAATTTTTGGAGTTACCAAAAATTAATGGTGATCTAACAAAGTCGAACTCATATGAGGAAAGTTGAAACAATGAACAATAACGATACACAACTCAAGTTTTTCCGAACGGTGAACACGGTGAAAGAACATGATTGATGAATGATTATAATTGAGTGAAAATACACCGAGTGATAATTACAGCATCGAGAATTCTTGAATGAAAATGAATGAATTACAACCGGTATTACATACACCCCCTTAAAAGAGTTTCGTCCCGAAACTAAGGGTCAAACAACTCGGATAACTCTCCCGCATACTATCCTCGCTTCCCAAGTAGCCTCTTCGACTCGTGTCCGACCACTGAATCTTGACCAAAGGAATCGACTTATTTCTCAACTGTTTGATTCGCCGCTCTAAGACTCGTATAGGACGCTCCTCATATGAATGGTCGTCGGCGATCTCGATTTCGTCGAACTGCAGTATGTGACTCGGGTCGGCAACATACTTTCGCAACTGAGAGACATGAAACACATTATGAATTCGGCTCAAAGCCGGAGGTAAAGCCAATCGATAAGCTAACTCGCCTACTCGATCCCAAAATTTCAAACGGTCCAATGAATCTCGGACTCAACTTCCCCCATTTTCCGAAACGGAAAATACCTCGACTCGGGGATACCTTGACCAAAACATGGTCACCCGTCTCGAACTCTAGTGCTCGACGACGATTATCCGCATACGATTTCTTTCGACTCTGAGCTGTCAACATACGACTCTTGATCAAAGCTACCTTCTCACGGGCGGCTAATAAGCATATCGGGCTCGGTGCCGATTGATTCTGACAAGTCATCCCAACACAAAGGAGATTGACAAAGACGACCGTACAAGGCCTCGTAAGGTGCCATCTTCATCGCAGCATGCCAACTAAACTGTACGTGGACTCAAACAACAGTAATTGGGCTTCCCAATCGTCTATTAATCGAGAACGCATGCCCTCAATATGTCCTCTAATGTCTGAATAGTTCTCTCTGATTGTCCGTCGGACTGAGGATGAAAGGCAATACGAGATTAAGCCGAGTTCCCATAGCACGATGAATCGATTTCCAAAAATGGTAAACAAATCGTCCGTCACGATCGGAAACGATACTCTAAGGAGTACTGCAGCCTCACTATCTCCTTGATGAACAATCGAGCTAGTCTCTCAGACCCCAAGTATCCTTGATCTCAAGGAAATGAGTTAAATTAGTAAAGCACCGCGATCACTCGATCGTATTTATGCCACGACGACTGCCGGAAATTCGTGATGAATTCCATAGAAATGTCTTCCCACTTCCATTACGGAATAGGAGCGGTATCACGCATACTCACGGCCGCCGATGTTCCATCTTGACTTGTTGATGTGTTAAGCATCTCGAAACAAATTCTGCGACTTCTCGCTTCATATTACTCCACCAAGAATTTTTTTCAAGTCCTTGTTCATCTTGCTGACCCTGATGAACAGAATAAGGGGTAGCATGAGCTTCTCTCAAAATCGAGTTTTTCAACTCATCATTCGCGGTACACACATCCGATTCTTAAATCTCAAAAGTCCATCCTTGTGGATCACGAATCCAGAGGCTTTCTCCTAAGCCACATCTTCACGGATGCGCAACAATGAAGGGTCCGAACTCCGATTCTCTCCGATTACCTCCTCAAGTGACGATGAAATCTCTAACATACAAAGTCGTCCCTCGAACTCGCCGGGCTGCACTCGATCTCGGTCTAAGGAATTCCCGCCAAGCTCCTTCCGAATCGTTAAACAAGCAAGCATCCGCTCTTGAACGGACTTACGACTCAAGGCGTCGCGATAACGTCGCCTTGCCCGGTGGTAAAGGATCTCGATATCAAAATCTTTGATTAGTTCCAACCACCGCCTGTCGCATATTTAACTCCTTGTGAGTAAATATATCCTTCAACTCTTGTGATTGGTGAATAATCAAAGGTGACGCCATAAAGGTAACGACGCCAAATCCCCAACGCGAAAACCACGGCCGCTAGCTCCGTGTCGTGGGTTGATAATTGACCAACTAATCCGAGGAAACATCGGATTTACTTAATATCTTTCGGAGGTTGCCAATCTCGGATAGTCTCCGTCTTCCGAGGGTCGACACGAACTCTGCGATGAAATTACATGCCCGAGAAAGTCACTGACCTCTAGAACTCACATTTGGAAAACTTTCCATAAAGTTGCTCTCGCCTCAACACGCCGAGAACCCGAAGATGATGAACCTCGCTCCTCTCGGCTAAGAGAATAAATCAAAATGTCTTCGATGAAGACAACAACAAACCGATCCAAAAGTCGATGAAAACCCGATTCATTAACTCCCCGAATACCGCAGTGCAATAGTTAGCCCGAACGGCATAATTACGAACTCATAATGACCATAGCGTGTATGAAACGCTGTCCTCGCGATATCCGGCTCTCGAATCCGCAACTGGTGATATCCAGATCTTAAGTCGATCTTGGAAAATACTGAAGCTCCCTGAAGTTGATCTAAAAGATCATCAATACGAGGTAAAGGATACTACTCTTGATCATCACCCTGTTCAACTCCTGGTAATTAATACACACACGATACGAGCCATCCTTCTCCTTGACAGATCACACTGGTGCTCCTCACGGGGACGCAATCGGTCGAAGATAACCTTCCTCGAACTATTCCTCAAGTTGAATCTTCAACTCCTGCATTCTGGTCGGGGTCATCCGATACGGTGCCTTCGATAAAGGGGACGTACCGGCTCCAACTCACTCCTGAATTCCACTACTCTATGTGAAGGCAACCAGATAACTCGTCTGTAAATACATCGTCAATCGATGACAATGATACCACGAATGATTGAACATTTCGATTGTCCTAGAATGGTCAATCGATAAAAAGAGATACCAATAATGATTGAACAACTCGATTGCCTTAGAAAGGCCAATCGATGAAGATGATACAATGAATGTTTGAATAACTCGATTGCCTTTGAAAGGCCAATCGATGAAAATGATACAATGAATGATTGAATGACTCGATTGTCTTAGAAAGGACAATCGATGAAAATGATACAAAGAATGATTGAATAACTCGATTGCCTTAGAAAGGCCAATCGATGAGAATGATAAAATGAATGATTGAATAGTTCGATTGCGGAATTTCTCTGCTTCCGCCATAATAAAAATTCTACTGGAACAACGGGGATTACTTCCCTGAAGCACACATTCGACAACCAACGATGGAAAGATAGCGACCAAACGCTAACAAACACTGAGGATAGTATCAAGACGATAAACCAACTAATACCGAAAATTACATCGTCCTAAGATAAGTTCACCACGATTAGATCCATCAACCAATCGCGGTCATTAAGCTTAATTCGGTATGATTCCGAAAATTCTTCCATCGTCAGGTAGACCGATGGTATGAGGTCCACAAGCAATAGAACTATCCCGAAATAAGTCTATTCAAGCATGATTCGAAAATGAATGAATGCGGTGTACCAAAGATCAAAAGGTACACACAAGTTGAAATAAAATTACGAGTATACGAAATCATTCGACCACCGGATCGTCGATCCTCCTCATCATATGAATCTGGACTTGCGGTCCCCGAACCTGACGCTCCCATCTTATAAATACGAGCACCAACTCTATTTGCTTCCATTGTCTTAAACGTCGATGACAAAGCGATCGATTCAAACGCCGGTTGCTTCGGGGCTGAGATGCGCGGAGCCGACTTGGAGTCCTTTCGGCAAAACGGGCCTTATGCCCAAAATTCCCACAATTATAGCACGTGATAGACGGTTTGAGACACTCAGGCTGAAATGACCCGGCGTTCCACAATTGAAACAGTGATGGCCGACCGCCGCCGGGAATGAGATCCCGCACGATTATGCGCCGTAGAGGTCGCCGAAACGATAGGACTCACACGAGGCTTCTTGAAGGTTGACTGACCGCCTTCAGATTGATTACGCTTCGTTGATTTCCTGTTGACATATGCAGTTCTTGCCGCCAATTTCCTTAGCGGTGGTTAAATGCGGGAGAGTTCTCTCGATTAATCCGGCCGAGTGGCGCAATGATGGTTGAGCAACCGCACATGGGTCATCATGGCTCGCATAAAAGTGAGTGGATCAACCCGAACATCTTCGATCGAGCCGAGTCCCGGCACGATTTCCCGGCAATGAGTGATTATTTCTCGGGTTTCGGTCCGCACCGCGGCCTCTCCCCGTGCATCCTCGACAGCTCTCTCCATATCAAGTAGGAAGGTCACATAATGATTATATTTCCCGCATGATTAGCACGTTATGATTATGTCATGAGATGATGAAAATGAGTATACATGCTCTAACTTAGTGATTATATGAATGATTTATCAAGTTACATGATTATCTGATGAAATTCTTGAAATGATTATCTTGAATAACTTAACAAGATTGATAATATGATCATCCAGATTGACAACTGAGTAATGAAATGAATTGAGTAATTAATGAGTTAACATGATCGTCCTAATCACAATGAATGATGATGTTTGAGGATTGTAAATTGATGAATGATGAATGAATGACTATTGCCAGAAATTATACCATGGCGTTAGAAGTCTTACAGTTCTTTCGGTCTGATTGGCTCGGCATCTGCACAGGTCACACGTGACGCGAAAGTCCAATGATACTAGTCCGATGACGATGATTTCAAATGAAACATGACTCGGAAGGTAGTATTCAAAACCACGCTCCGATACCAACTCTATAACACCCCAAATTAGGCGGATATTACAGTGCCGTAAATCCCCAACTGGGACCCACCAGGCAAATGAAAATGAATGAATTACATAGGATAAATGTAGTACCGAACTACATTACAACAATAATTACTCCGATGAGGAGTTTAGTTATAACACACCAGGACAATACCGAATACTAGTGTATTTTATATGAAGATAAAATACACAACACTGAATGAAACGGAGTATTCAAATGAAAGTCTGCAGCGGAAAATAAAGGATAATAACATGAATAACTGAAAGATCGGGGCCCCCTACTAGTATCACTGGGACTCCTCGACGTCAGCGTGTTCTCCCCGTGCTTTTGCCTTGCCAAGACCTGAAAAACAAAATCCCCAAACGGGGTCAGTTACAAAGAACAACAATCCTCAAGGGTTGAAAATACACAATCATGATTATATCTGAAATTATGAAATATCCTGTCGAAACATACGCAATCAAACATGCTATATGAATCAACTAACAGTACGGCTCAAAGGGTGGCGTCACACTACGCCCGGGATGGAAATGTGTCCGTGCACAAGCCACCAACGAGTATCGATCGAATACACGTGTGGTCTTGTACCTAATCAGTCTCACGAAACAATCAATCTCGTGTGCACAGTCCAATGTGAGGCCACCAACCAACACACGACTATAATGTGCCCGACATGAAAATCCTACACATACCAACCGGCACGCCAGTATGACCCGGAATGCCAGGATATAACAAAAGTGACATCGAAAATGAATAATGACTCACCGAGATGGAAAGATAGTGAAATAAATGACAGCTCAATGAAATGATTGGAACCGTCGTTCCTTATGACTGAAGTAATTAATTGACAATAACAAGTTTTTATACGGTTAATACAATGATGAATGGATTATGATTATGAATGAACAACAACGAAAGGGATGAATATCCTTTTAACCGAGTAAGAATTAACTTACACAATACTGATGAAGAAAGTCCTTCCACGAACAAAAGTCCTAAATGAAGTGTCGGTCGCACGAACAACCTTAATTCAATACAATTACCAACAATCCGGTCAATACACGAATTAAACACGAATATAACGAACTCAAAACGTCGATACGATTAAACTATGTTCATTGGGGCATTATATCGAATACGTTGTGGCCAAACTCCGGTTGTTTACAATCAAATCTCAACAAGCCACTATTAATTCCCCCAAGAAGTGTTTCAAACCAACAAAACATCTCCAATATGATCAATAATCCATTATGAATATCCAAAATCGTGATTATAACAACAATTAGTCGAAAATCCCCAATTCCAACTCGATTTTCAAGGTGTTCTTGAATAATTCCTCACTAATCCAATGAATCCTTATACAAACTCATAATCATATACATATCCCTTCATATATCATGATTATAACGTCCAAAACATCGTATCTTAACACAAAATCGAAGTCCAAGGTGTTGAAGAAATTACCTCTTGAAGATCCAACCACTTCGATCCGAAGAACACGAGTTTAATCGAGTATCCAAGCTTCACAACCGAATGAAAATGATTAAAAACCACACTCAAGTGATAGATGAAGAGAATCTTCTCCCTCAAGCCTCTCTCTCTCGTATGAAGGTGGAAAAAATTGGAAGGAATGGGATGAAATGCAAAAAAAACGAATTTAAAGGGGTTGACTGCCCTGCCGGACACGGCCCGTGCCGATCGGCACGGTCGTGTCGCACAGCTGGCCGACAGGGACTCGACCGTGTCCTGCTTGACACGGTCGCGGCGCGGAGGGCCTTCCGATAGTGACCCGTCCGAAAGCGACTCGGCATGACTCGACCGTGTCCTGGGACACGGTCGGGCGTCTGGGCAGTCGGTTCTGGCTTATCCGGAAGAGTTCGACTCGGCCGTGCTGACACGGCCGAGTCCTCGTGGGCGATACTCGGCATTTCCGGACGAGTACGGCACGGGCCGTGTCGGACGACACGACCGAGTCCGGTCGGCAGTGATCGACCAAAAGCTGAAAAATGAGCGGGTGAGCTAAAACGACCATAACTCTCTCGTCCGGACTCCGATTGACTCACCGTTTGAACATTTGGAAAGCTAACTCGATGCTCTATAATATTGCAAAGATTTAGAATTTTTGGAGTTACCAAAAATTAATGGTGATCTAACAAAGTCGAACTCATATGAGGAAAGTTGAAACAATGAACAATAACGATACACAACTCGAAGTTTTTCCGAACGGTGAACACGGTGAAAGAACATGATTGATGAATGATTATAATTGAGTGAAAATACACTGAGTGACAATTACAGACTGATAATTACTGAATGAAAATGAATGAATTACAACCGGGTATTACAATAAACTGAGTGATTAATGAGTTAACATGATCGACATGGTCAAAAATGAAAATGATGATTGAGGATTGTTGACTGTTGAATGATGAATGAGTGATTCTTATTGCCAGAAAGTATACCATGGCGTCAGAAATCTTACTGTTCTTTGGTCTGAGGGGCTCGACTCTTGCACAGGTCAAACGTGACGCGGAAGTCTAATGATACTAGTCTGATGAACGATGATTTCAAATGAGACATGACTCAGAAGGTAGTATTCAAAACCACGCTCCGATACCAACTCTGTAACACCCCAAATTAGGCGTATATTACAGTGCTGTGGACCCCCAGCTGGGACTTAAATAATATAATTGTAGTACCGAACTACATTATATCATTAATTAATCCGATGAGTAGATTCAAGTACAACACACCGAGGAAAAATACGGAATACATGTATATTTTATATGAAGATAAAATATATAACACTAAATGAAAATGAATATCCAAACGGAAATCTGCGGCGGAAATAAAAATGAAGGAACATGAATGACTGAAAAGGACTGGGGGCCCCTACTAGTATCACTGGGACTCCTTTCCGTCAATGTTCTCTTCTCGTGCTTTAGCCTTGCCATGACCTGAAAACAACATCCCCCAACGGGGTCAGTTACACAGAACAACAATCCTCAAGAGTTGAACAATCACCATAATTACATATCTAATTTATGAAATCAAGCTGAAGAGGGGCATCATAGTACGCCTGTAATGGTATGTGCAAGTTCACAAGACGAGTGTCCGGACACACCCGCCCTTGTACCTAATTAGTCTCACAGAGGAAATCGTTACCGTGTGCACAGTCCATTATGTCGGTGAACCCGAACACATGACCATCGCGTGCCCGACTAAAAATTCCACACATCCCCACCCAGCCACGCAATATGAACCCGGAGGGTCACATGAACGAAAATGACCATGATGAATATCAATGAATAATAAATCAACAAGGGTCAAGAATGACTCACCGAGATGAATAAATGATGAAATAAATGATAACTCACGGAATTGATTGGAACCGTCGTTCCTCGTGAAATGAAAGACTGGTTTGATAATTACGATTCTCAACATGAATAATATACTATGAATGAATTATGAATATGAATGAACAACAACGAAAGGAATGAGTATCCTTTTAACCGAGTAAGAATTAACTTACCTCAATACCGGTGATGAAACGTCCTCTCTCGAATAATCGTCCTAAGGAAAAAAATACCGGTCGCTCGAACAACCTTGAATAACATGATTACCAACAAACGCTCAATAAACATATCAAGCATGATAATAACCAACTCAAACGTCGATACAACAATAATCATACCCATTGGGGCATTCTAACGAATACTTTGTAAACGTTCTTTCCTTTGGTTACACCAACCCCCAAAAATAACGAAACCAAACTCCAAGTGAGTAATAAAATTCGACAAAACACCTTCAATGATATCGATAATCCAATAGGAATCCACAACTCGAGTTAACGACAATATTTAATCGAAATCCCCTAAAATATCAAAGTCAACTCTAAAGTGTTCTTGAATCAAACCCCAACATTCATGAAATCCAAAATATACGCCAATAAATCTGTAGGAATACATTTATCCAAGGTAGATAATCCATATCTAATATATTCCAACTTAAAACCAAGCTTACACGAAGAGATCGGAAGGAAAACATTCAAAATCCGAATTTCTAGATCGGAAGGAAAACATCCAAAATGTTTACCTTGATTTGATGTATTGGAGAGGATTAAATGATGATTAATCCGGATTATAAGCTTGAATATGTTGAAAGGTGGATGCAGCTCGAAGAGATCTCTTCAAATCGTCCGAAATCGCCCAAATACGAAATGAGAAGTGAGAAATGACGAAAATTGGGCTTACTGTCCTATTTATACTGTTGCAGTTTAGCGCACGCTAAGCCCTATTATTGGCGTGCGCTAGCGAGTTAACCGGACAGTCCAGTGAGATCTGACTGCCTCATTAGCGTACGCTACGAACTTGGTAGCATGCGCTAACGCCTTACCGATAGCGTGCGTTAACCAAAAATATTAGCGTGCGCTAACTGAATATCTGATGCCCAGTAATTGAAGTCCAGAACCTTCTGTCCTTTGACCTGCTCGCGATAGCGTGCTCTACACCCAAAACTCAGCGTGCGCTACTACACCATTAGCGTACGCTAATATCTACTCATAGCGTGCGCTATGAATTTTTCCAATTCAGTACCCACTGGACTCTGCCTGATCGACCTTAGCGCGCGCTAAACCGATTGCATAGCGTGCGCTATCCCAAACTACTAGCGCGCGCTACTTACCATTCGTAGCGTGTGCTACTACAACTCAACTGCAGTCCAGTGCCTTCTGGACTGTCAGCCTGAACCACCGTAGCGTGCGCTAATGCTGAGAGGTAGCGTGCGCTACCTGTACTCAATTAGCGCGCGCTAAAGAGAGTACGTAGCATGCGCTACTCCTCACACATCGCCCACTACAAAGATGACAATGATGATACGCTCGGCCCGACTCTCCAACCGGGTTGAAAGACGAATAATAACTGATACACGATGCAAATCACTCTGAACGGTGAATACAATGAATGAATATGAATGATGAATGATTAATAATGAGTGAAAATTACTGAGTGACAATTAACTGAATGATAATTACTGAATTACAACAGGGTATTACAAAGAACACTTGAGCAGAAGTACAATACGAACTACACTTACAAAGTAATAAAAGAAAACATAGGCGATATATATCTATAGCATCGTGAAGAGCTAGATCATAAAGCAAATACAGAGAAGCTCCTAAGTTGGAGAAGACAAATACTCTTGAGTAAGGGGTACTTTCTTGAATGAGGTTCTTGAAAGTAATAGGTTGTAAGACATCCACTGGTTCTTGATTGGAAGGTGATAGGCATCTTGCGAGTTGTTCAGGCATCCACGGGTTTTCGGTCAAGAGGTGTTAGGCAACCAATGGAAGGAGTTACAACGGCAATGGGTTTCCACTAGTTGGAAGCTATTGTAACTAAATTCATTGTAATCTCCAACTGGATTTGGGAGAAGTGGACTAGTAGAGGATTACACCACCTCTGAAACCACTATAAAGTGTTGTGTGATTTATTGTCTTTATCATCATACTTAACTGCTGCATTCATATTAGCTGTTCCATTTAAAGTCAGCTGTCCTTCCGCAAAATAATTTTACAGCTGACAAAGGTTAACTGCACAAATCTCAGTCGAGTAACCTTAGCTACATTTTATATCAGCTGTATTTTTCAAAACAGTTATTCCGCTAAAGATTTTATAAGTCTATTCATCCCCCCTCTAGACATATACCTGACGCCTTTGTGACCTACAGTGTATGGTCGAGGTGGTCATGTTGAAAGTTGGTACTCATGTTGGATGAATTACAATGTTGAAGAATTAAGATTTTTTAATAAGGTATAATTAATCCTTTAAATGAATTGGATTGGTGGATCAATTTCCTCTTATCGATTAATGTTATAAGCTGAGCATGGTGGTTAAGTAGCAATTGTAGTTGATCTTGGGGAGTTAAGTGATATTCATGTTGTGATTCGATTATCTGTAACAGTTAGTTATCATTGTATTGCGATAATTAAGGTTTCGATTTTGGAAGCGATTGATCAAAGAAGACGTACTCCGAGTCTGTTGAATTCATATTATCTTTATAAGGCAAGTACTCTAATTATGTTTATCATTTAGTGATATTTATGTTATTGCGCATATGTGTATTGTTGTTTGTATGTCGACCACATTCTGATCCGACGGGATAATCTTGGGATCCAGGATAAGGGGTTGGATCATCTGATGGGGTATCCCACCACGTTATGATCCAACGAGATAATTTTGGGATCTAGACTGTGGAGATGGATCACGGATTACCAGGAGTGTATGCTGATGGTGTCATGATGAGTGTTCCCTTATATGTCCTTTCATAGAACAAGTCCTTAAGTTGTTATTGATATTTGTAGTATGTCGAGTGATTAGTAGTTGCCTAATTAGTGTACTTGTACTAGCATTCTGTTGTTAACTCCTTGAGGGATGGACATGTGTTTTACGTTAAGGTTTTGGAGGATCTAGAAAATAACCACAAGGGCAGCATGAAGACGAGGGTGCACAATGATGCTAGTTGATCGAGGTTTATTTTGCATCGTGTTCCTTGTTTAAATAAGTACTCAAGTACATTGTCGACTGTTGTTAATGTTGGATATTTATGTGTTTGATGATTTCAAACATTGTCGGTTACTATATTAAAACTGTGTTTGTAATAATTATTCTACTGTTGGTACTCTAATGGTGTGTACTTATATATATTAGCCTAAGAAATTCTTATATAAAGGGTTTAAATAACCTTGAATACTTCAGAGGTGTTACAATACAGGTCTTTGTTGGATGCTAATTCGGGAGTGGGTGGTAATAAAACGTTAAGAGGATATTGTGAGAGGGGTTCAGGGTAGTGTCTTTCGTAGTAATAATAATTTTTCTTTAGGGTCGGGCACCTCAATTAGATTTCGGGAACATCCTTGGTTGGGTTATGGTATTTGTCTTAGAGGTTGGTTTTTGGTGGATTGGTCTTTTAGGTGGAGAAACTCCTTTAACAACACCGAATATTGTGAATTTCTGGATTCTTGGAGTTGCCTGTGCAGGATTAATATATTTCAGCTTCTTGTTCGGACTCTACGCGATTAATTTATAACTCTCTATTTCGAGTCTTGGTTCCCATTGAGATGTTTGAAGCTGTTTAGTTTAAATTGTGGTGGAAAGCTATTTCGTGCAAAATCTCTGCTTTTTCTTGGAAGTTTTTGCAAGATAGGATCCCAAATAAGGAGAATCTTGTAAAGAGGGAGTTGTCGTTTGCTACCTCAAACAATGCGTGTGTGTTTTTGTAGCTATCCTTTGGAGTGAAATCAGCCTCCTGGAAACTCAAGTTTTGATCATCTCTCTTGTTTGTTTCTCGGAAAATATGGAAATGTTGCAAAACAAATTCTCTTTGTTTGATTTGGCAAACTGCGTGTTGGAAGATTACGGAGGTCCGAAACGACTTGATTTTCAAGGAAGTGAGTCTACTTTTATTGAAGTTGATTGAAGGCATTAAACTATGTTCGTGGAAAAGGGATTCGTGCTAGCTCATTTTTGCCGGTCCTTTTGCTACTCGTTGAACGGTTGGTATTGTCATCCTACTGACTGTATCCATGATAAGTTGTAGTTGTTCTCATTTATGTTGTCCGTTTCGATCATCGTTACAGGTTTTGGGTACCCTTGTACTACTCCTGATTATTTATTTAATTAAATTGCTTTTTTCACACGGAAAAATTAGGTGGAGAAGTTATATAAATAGTTATTGAACTGATTATAAGAAAAAAGCCTTGATCCTTCTTCTGCACATATATATATATATAAAATATTGTGACATTACGTGACCATTAAAGATGGAGGGAATGGAGATGTCAACATGCATGCCATTCATGAAATTAAACTAAGACACACATTCAGAAATTTAAAAAAGAAAATTACAATAACACTACTAATACCAAACATGACTTAGCAAACATAAACTCTAGCTGAACGACAACAAAGACATGCCCCTAGCACGATAATTTGTAACCCTCTTATGGAATCATGCATGTTAACAAATTTAAGGTACAATTCCTCCTGTCGGTCCACCAGCTCCGCCACCAATACCACCAAGTCCACCAGCACCACCAAGCCCATCATCACCACCTCCACCGCCCAGTCCACCGAGCCCACCTAACCCTCCAAGGCCTCCAAGCCCACTTGCACCACCAATGCCGCCAAGCGCCGGAATCACACCAGCATAGCCACCGACCCCACCCCAGCCGCCGACACCACCATAAGTGATGAAATTCTTCTCATCGCTGCTGGATGTACCGCTAGCTGCGGGTGCATTTGCGATTGTGACCACATTTTCTGTGTACTCAACAGGGGCGAATGCATTAGCAGCTGTACTAGGTTTCATGTCATCATTTGGAATGTTTCTTGCTGTGCCATGTGCTACGACAAATGCAAATAAGAAAAGGACGTACATTTTTTCCATTCCTCTTCCTCTCTCTCTCTCTCTCTCTCTCTCTCTCTCTCTCTCTCTCTCTCTCTCTCTCTCTCTCTCTCTCTCTCTCTCTCTCACACACACACACACACACACACACACACACACACACACGGACACACTTAATAAATCACTCAAACCACTAGTGAAATTTTGAGATGAGTGGATCATAGCTGATAGCGGAAGCTATTTAAGTGGAGAAAAATTGAGGGTTTCAAATAAATGGTCGAGGACAGTTGAGGAAGAAGTAAATAATGGCATTAAATCAAAGGTGAAAGAACTTCGAGAGTAGCAAAGAAAATTTACTGTCTGAACATTGACAGAGTCAGGTGAAATCAAAAGAAGAGATGAACTGGTTAAAGATGGTGGAGAAAAATTGTCGAACTCCACAAAACAACAAATATATTATTGTGATCTGATGACTGTTTTGGTAATATCGATCATGCATCTGGGGATGTGCTCAAATTGAATGCCATGCAACTCATGCAACACTTGTTTCAATTCTACAGAGGGCATATTTATTGTAGTTCTAGTGGTATTGACTTTTTGGCGTGAATGTGATAGCTTCTAGAGTTGGAATTTTGCCATGATTCAGGTTCATATTTTATAGTATAACTAGCATAACCCGTTTCATTATAATATCGCGTTGGCGGTGCTGGAAAATACTGAACTGGAAAATTCTCATATGTGTTGTGCTGTGTTTGGGAGTGCGCGGGGCGAGGCTGGACGGGGCTCCAAACCGGAACCGCCCACCTAGACGTACCTGGGCTTTCAGGCCGTCGGTTTTGGCCCGGAACCGGCCCTAAGTCAACGGTTTTAGCCCGGGTCCGAACCGGACTGGGACCGAAAAGCTCGGGCTGGGCTAGGATCGGGGGAATTGGGACCGAGGACCGACGGTTAGGGCCCGCTAGTCCTAAAAGGCCCGTCAGTTCGCATCGGCCCGCCGGGCCGGGGCGGGAACGACGCGCCCAACTGGAAAATGAGAAAAAAAAATAGCAGCAGTCCAGTGACTGCTGCCATGCCAACGGCTCTATCAGAAAATAGCCGTTGGCAGCCTATTTCCACCCCTCAAACTTCCCCACTATAAATACTACATCTTCCTAACTCAAAATTCACCAATAATCACACTCTAATTCTCTCTCAAATTTCAATCTCTACTATCTCTACACTATACTCTCTAGTCTATGTTGGGATTCGGTGCCTAAAATGAAGGCCCAGCGGAAGCGGTAAAACGAAAATTAATTCGATCTGAATCCCTTCGAGGATCGATCGAGCTACGTATATACGAATATCAAAAACGAATTCACAAGAGATATAGAAACTCACCCTTGTAGTCCGTTGATTAGATGGATAACCTTCTCTTGAGCTATTCCCCAAGCTCTTGAACGATCCAATGCCGAAAGCACCGCGTCTCTACTTGCCACGCGCCGGAAAAACGAACGGAATGACAACACCTTGCTATCCTCCGAGGATACGGCTAGAGCTAGGTGATGAAGCTTCCAATATGAAATTATAACACTCTAAGTGTATAACTCACAATCTCTCTTTTATGTCTTGATGTTTTCTCCAAGAAAAAACCAAGAACTTGTGATGAAGATGAAGAAGAAAAAGGAAGACTATATGAGAAAACAATTCTCTCTCTTGAAAGGCTTACAACTCACGTAGGAAACTAATTATGAAGGAGGAAGAGTTAGTCTACTCATTTTATTCTTCATTCAACAACTCATCAAATCACTTTTATAATAAAAGAGATTCCATGTCCCCTATTAATAAACATTTCATGATATAAAATCATGAAGTCTTCCACCACATTAGGTGGAAGACAAAGAGGGGGCAGCCATCTAGAAGGGTAGGAAAAATTCGGTCCGTTTCGGACTCCCGTGAGTCCAAACAGATAAACTCCGATTCCGTTCCGATGTATTTATATCAATTAATTAATCCAATTAATTAATCATATCAAATACATAATAACATAATTAATTTCTCCAAGAAATAATTATATTCATGAATTAAATTAATCATCCAGTAATTTATTTAATTCATTAGGCCGTAAATTAATTTATCCAATAAATCAATTTAGACATCCAATGTCCCAATAAATTAGATATCCAATATCCAATATTAATAAAGAGAGAATAAGCTTGATTCATTCCGTCATCAATCCTATTGCGCGACTCGGTAGGTTCGTCTCAGTCAGCAATGGGAGGAACCAAAGAGTAGTAGCACCACCTAGCCAGCCTGGCAGCCTACACTGTACCCCAACTGAGAACGAATGATGGGATCATTCAAGAACCATTCTGTCGTGAATACCAGTAAACGTATAAACCCTTCTTTCTAATGTCCCGATCAAGTTATAGGGTCACGGTCAGTCAAACCCCATATGTACTTGACGCTATGCATGCGTTAATGCAAATCGAGATCATCGAGCTCTCGTGTATCTAATACAGCTAGCTCCAATGCTTTGGCCAAAGAATTATGATCTCATCTGCCAATAACCGCATAGGACATATAACCCGTTCACTAACAGGAGAAAGAATTCTATCTTGGTATTCAGTAGGACCTGCTACTTGCCCATTAAGATGCACGTCGAGGTTGACCCCCGCCTTCCGGTTTATAGGGTCGAACTACTCTAATGAAACTCTTGACGTCACAAGCACATCCCTACTAAATCCTCAAGTCGAAGGTTCACGAATACCTATCACAACCTTTCGATTCCGTCATTGACTGTCCCGGAGTGAAATTCGTGTGACGAATCGAGGGTGAGTCGGTTCGAGTATACTAATCCAATTAGCATACCTATAACGTGTGCTCCCACTAACCAATAGCGTTCGACAGGCACTTTCCATGTCAAAGAACACGTCATACAAGTCTTCACATAAACTTAACGCCCAGCCAAGTTTCATTGACTTGCGAACGATTAAGTATTTGAGCTATAAACCTTTCCAGTGCCGACCCCCTTATCCAATAAGGGGTGGAACGTTTTGCTCTCAAATACACGGACTAGTTTCTATATGTATATTTACGGGTTAGGAATGCCAGTAACTATCAGTAAATAAAGAAACATTCATTGCCTTATATAATTGATTTACATAATTACAAGTGCAATGACCTCACTCAACATCCTCTGAGTGGCATTCGAGGGCATACTCCTAACAATCTCCCACTTGCACTCAATGCCACACACTATGGTATCTAATACCCATGTTCTCCAGATGACGCTCCAAGCTAGTCTGAGAAAGTGGCTTGGTCAGTGGATCGGCGACGTTGTCGGCCGAGTCTACTCAGGCAAGACAATGTATCCCTTGCGAACAAATTCTCTTACGAGATGATACTTCCTCTCAATATGTTTGGTCTTTGTTGTGAAACCTCGGCTCCTTGGCTGCGCTCTGACTCCGTCGTTGCCATGATGCAGTAGACAGGCGGCACATGGTATCATTTGAAGTTCTCCCAGAAACTTTTTAATCCAGAACCCTTCCTTGGAAGCCTCTGAGGCTGCTTGATACTCAGCCTGACAGGTGGAATCAGCAGTCGCGCTTTGCTTGGTGCTACGCCAAGATACTGCTCCTCCATTAAGAGTAAATATATAGCCAGAAGTAGACATCGAGTCGTCCTTCAGTCCTTGGAAGTCCGAATCAGTGAATCCCACCACATCCAAATCTCCACCGTCATACATCAGAACCATATCTCTAGTCCTTCTCAAGTACTTGAGAACGTTCTTTATGGCAGTCCAATGTTCCCTACCTGGGTTTGCCTGAAACCTACTCACCACGCTTACAGCATGCGCAATGTCAGGTCTCGTACACAACATAGCATACATAAGGCTATCCACGGCCGAAGCATATGGTATATTGCTCATTTCCTTTCGTTGTTCCTCACTTTGAGGACACATCTTCAAGGAGAGTTTTATTCCATGTTGCATCGGTAGGAACCCTCTTTTAGAATCATCCATCTTAAATCGCTTTAAGATTTTATCTATATAGAGGGCTTGGGAAAGACCTATTGTTCTCTTCGCTCTATCCCGGTAGAGTCGAATACCAAGAATATAGGTAGCTTCTCCCAAGTCTTTCATGGAGAAATTACTCGAAAGCCAAGCTTTCACAGAACTGAGCATTCCCACATCATTTCCTATTAGTAGAATGTCATCTACATATAGTACTAAGAATGCGATCTTGCTCCCACTAACCTTCTTGTATACACAAGGTTCCTCTTCATTTTGCACGAAGTCAAACTCTTTGACTGCTTCATCAAAACGAAGGTTCCAACTACGCGATGCTTGCTTCAGTCCATAAATGGAACGCTGAAGCTTGCACACTTTCTGAATATCGACTTCGGACACAAAGCCTTTAGGCTGCTCCATATAGATTTCCTCCTCGAGGAATCCATTAAGGAAAGCCGTCTTTACGTCCATTTGCCATATTTCATAATCGTGGTAGGCAGCTATAGCAAGCATCATGCGAATAGACTTGATCATGGCTACGTGTGAGAAAGTATCGTGGTAATCGATCCCTTCCTTTTGGGTATAACCCTTTGCCACAAGCCTGGCCTTATAGGCGTCAATATTGCCATCACCATCAGTCTTTCTCTTGTAGATCCACTTGTTCCCAATAGGCACTATGCCCTTGGGGCGGTCTACTAGAGTCCAGACCTGATTGAAATGCATCGAGTCTATCTCAGCTTCCATAGATTCACGCCATTTCGCGGAGTCTACATCCACCATAGCTTGGTCATAGGTCGTCGGTTCGGTCTCTTGGCTATCACTTGGAACTTCATGGAGACCCAGTTCCTCCAAGTGCACAAGCCCATACCTCTCAGGTAAATGAGACACCCTACTAGACCTACGAGGTGGTTGTACTTGTGTTTCAGAAAGTTCAGTTCCAGTTTCTTACACAGGTGTCTCCCGATGAGTTTCATTGTATTCTTCTAAAGAAATACTTCTACCTGCTCCGCCTTCCTGAATGAACTCATCTTCCAGGAAGTGTGCTTGTAAAGCAACAATGATCCTTCGATCTTCGGGCATGTAGAATAGATATACCATTGTCCCAGACGGGAATTCAATGAAACGTCCCTTCGCAGACCTAGCTTCCAACTTTTCCACCTTAGTCTTCTTGACATAAGCGGGACATCCCCAAATCCTAATATGATTAAGACTTGGTTTCCTTCCTTCCCACATCTCATGTGGAGTTTTAGGAATGGATTTGGAAGGACATATGTTCAAGATATACGCGGCAGTCAGGAGTGCATATCCCCACAGGCAAATCGGCAAGTCAGTATAGCCCAGCATGGAACGGACCATGTTCAACAGGGTCCGGTTCCTTCTTTCTGACACACCATTTAACTGAGGAGTACCTAGAGGTGTTAGTTGTGAAACTATTCCATGTTCTTTAAGGAACTCGTCAAACTCCGTACTCATATACTCGCCACCTCGGTCCGACCGAAGTGCTTTGATATGATTACGAGTTTGTTTCTCGACTAGGGCCTTGAATTCCTGGAATTTCTCAAAGGCCTCGGATTTATGTTTCATTAAGTATACATAACCATACCTAGTATGATCATCTGTAAACGTAATGAAATATTGATATCCGTCACGTGCTGCTTCCAAAGCACCACAAACGTCAGTATGGATTAATCCCAGTTTATCAGCGGCTCTTTCAAAAGTCCCTGTGAAGGGGGACTTAGTCATTTTGCCTTTAAGGCAAGATTCACAAGTAGGAAAGGGATCCGATCCCAATGGACCCATAAGTCCATCTTTTTCCATCTTGTAAACCTTGGTCTGACCAACATGACCAAGTCTAAAATGTCATTTCAAAACTTGATTGGTTTCATCCCTACCACGTTTTCTAGTCATAGTATTCACAACTACTTTGTTGCTGAGATTTAGATGATACAATCCATTCAACAATGTAGCAGTACCCACTAGTTTATTTCTAAAATACATTTTGCAGGAACCATCACCAATGAAAAATGAAAAGCCTTTTCGGTCCATGACCGGAATGGATACAATGTTTTTGTGCCCCTTGGGCAAAACAAGTACATCTTCTAAAGTCAAAACAAAGACAGATTCTAAACCCAAAAGAAGTGATCCTATGTCGGTCGCCTCGACACTATGCACGCTTCCGACTATGATCATAACTTCTCCAGCTCCAAGCTTCCTACTTTGTTCCAGATCCTGATTCACGGTACAAATATGAGAACTAGCACCAAAATCCAGTATCCAGGAAGTAGAAAATACAGTAGCAGAACAATTTGTTTCCAAAACTAAAAGTTCTGTACCTGAAGTGCCATGAAGAATCGGACAGTCTCTAGCCCAGTGGCCCAGCTCAACGCACTTGAGACAAGCATCCTTCTTCTTCTTGTTCTTTGGAACCATCGGGGCCTTGCCCTTACCCTTAAGGTCCTTAGCTTGTGGTCCAGTCCGCTTCTTGGTCTTTTTCTTCTTATTCTTAGACTTCCGAAGTCCATAAGAAATCACAAGTGCAGACTCCTTCATCCGCGGGGTATTCATCTCGAGGCGAGCGGTCACCGGTTGTTCATTAGCCCAGCTAAGTTACATGCAATCTCATTGCAGTTGAAGTTCATAACAAACTGTGAGAAGGAATCAGGGAGAGACTGTAGGATAAGGTCGGTTTGGAGAGAAGTATCCATTTTCAAATCAAGAGCCTCCAATATCTCGATCATGGATATCATTTTGAGGACGTGTTCCCCAACCTTCTCACCTTCCTTCATCTTTGCACCGAACAGTTGCTTGGATATCTCATATCTAGCAGTTCTGCTGTGCTCACCATAAAGCTCGGTTAAGTGAGATAGAATCTGCCTAGCAGAAGTCATTTTCTCATGAGCTCTCTGAAGCTCATTAGACATGGAAGCCATCATATAAGCACGGACTTTCACGTCATCCTTAACCCACTTTTCGTGATTTTCAATCTCTTCCTGATTGGCTCGGGTCCGCACAGGAGGCGCCGGAATGTCTGTCTCCAAGACGTATCCCAGTGCCTCTATACTGAGGACAATCATCAGATTGCGGAGCCAATCCACAAAGTTAGGTCCCATTAATGTGTTCTTTTCGAGTAGAATTGCGAGTGGATTCATTGTCATATTGAGATTTGTCTGCATTAAGTAAACAGATTAATTAGTGACTCATTCAATTATGTTCTGAGTATAGAATTAAGGTCTTTTCTATTCTTGTTACCCAGCTCCCACTATTTTTATCGGAATAACACACTCCCATGTGAAATCCAGAAGTATCGTCGCTCTACTTCATAGTGGTGATCGAGTTCTTTATAAATCTTAATAGAGGGCAACCGAACAGTTTTCTACTCTATTAATTTTCATAAAGTGGTGTCCAACACCAACCCATCTAATGGATGATTCGATCTTCTTTTTCCCCTTGTTCACTCCCCTCAACCTATACGGTGTCTATGGTTCGTGAACAAGTTAAGTTTATACCATCGACGCAAATCAGTTTCACAATTGAATCTTATCCGGCAACCTATCAGGTTTCTAGGGATAAAATTTGCTCCAACCGAAGGCATCCAATGCGCTCCCGGTAATTTATCCGTCCTCCCCGAACGACTACCCTGATAACTCGGAAGCATAGCACATCCGGTTTGGATTTCAATTTTCCGAAAACTCGATGGAGGGAAGGAAAAACTTGAAACCTTATAAACTTAATAATTTATCATGGGAGAATTTTCGCGATTAACGTTACACTTTGCACATTAATCATTTAAGTGCGTTACCATTCACAACCTAGTTGCTACCAACATGTGATTCATGGACCGTTCCTAGAAAACAAAAACTCCGTAATCTAATTACAAGTCGTCGTCTTGAATCTTCGTCTTCTCGAAATGGATCTTCCTCCGGTCTTCGTCATTACATATAAATTTTACATTGAAAATTGCATCCTAGATACAAATATTTCTAGTAAAATAAATAGGCTCAAAACGGCCTTTACAACCCAATCGAATAAAACGAACGATTCAAAACTAAGTCCACGAACCACATCCCCATTCAAAAAGCATTCATCCAATAAATACTATATAAATGGAAAGCGTAGAGATACATTGATCCAATCAACAATACGAACCGATCCAATTGATTCACACAATCGGTAATATGATAACGTTCAAAATAATTCGGTCGACCATAAATATTCCAATTAATCAAATTTCTCTTATAAAATGAAATACCATAAATCATTTTAATCATATTAAATCCAATTTAACATGCGGGAGATTAATTTTCAAGAATACACGAAAAAATCGAGCCGGGGCGAAAATGGCCTGCCATGGCCGAGTCACTGCCGTGACCTTCCGTGGGACACGGCCCGCTCGAATGGCACGGTCGGGTCGTTCGTGCGATGACCTAGACCTACGCGGACTCGGCCATGTCACGACACGGTCGAGTCACTTCGAAGTTGCGGCCGGACACGGCCGTGTCGCCCGACACGGTCGGGTCTGCACGCGATGGCTTTGGCGAGAATGCGGACACGGCCCGTGTCACTAGACACGGCCGAGTCACCACTGGCGACTTCACGCCGCTTTGTCCGAAAAATCGTCCGACGACGATTCGGAGCTCGATTTTCGATCGGATATCCAATATCAATATTTTTCAACATTCATATCTTCAATATAAATCATATTTCCAAGAAATTAAGATTTATATTTAGACATAAACTTACGAAAAATATAACTACAACGAACGTAAAAATATATACCACGATTATGACTAAAATTATTCCAAATCATTCACCATCTAATCAAGCATTCCAAATGCCAATATCGTATATACGATCGCAAGACCTACGCTCCGATACCACTGTTGGGATTCAGTGCCTAAAACGAAGGCCCAGCGGAAGCGGTAAAACGAAAATTAATTCGATCCGAATCCCTTCGAGGATCGATCGAGCTACGTATATACGAATATCAAAAACGAATTCACAAGAGATATAGAAACTCACCCTTGTAGTCCGTTGATTAGATGGATAACCTTCTCTTGAGCTATTCCCCAAGCTCTTGAACGATCCAACGCCGAAAGCACCGCGTCTCTACTTGCCACGCGCCGAAAAAACGAACGGAATGACAACACCTTGCTATCCTCCGAGGATACGGCTAGAGCTAGGTGATGAAGCTTCCAATATGAAATTATAACACTCTAAGTGTATAACTCACAATCTCTCTTTTATGTCTTGATGTTTTCTCCAAGAAAAAACCAAGAACTTGTGATGAAGATGAAGAAGAAAAAGGAAGACTATATGAGAAAACAATTCTCTCTCTTGAAAGGCTTACAACTCACGTAGGAAGCTAATTATAAAGGAGGAAGAGTTAGTCTACTCCTTTTATTCTTCATTCAACAACTCATCAAATCACTTTTATAATAAAAGAGATTCCATGTCCCCTATTGATAAACATTTCATGATATAAAATCATGAAGTCTTCCACCACATTAGGTGGAAGACAAAGAGGGGGCGGCCATCTAGAAGGGTAGGAAAAATTCGGTCCGTTTCGGACTCCCATGAGTCCAAACAGATAAACTCCGATTCCGTTCCGATGTATTTATATCAATTAATTAATCTAATTAATTAATCATATCAAATACATAATAACATAATTAATTTCTCCAAGAAATAATTATATTCATGAATTAAATTAATCATCCAGTAATTTATTTAATTCATTAGGCCGTAAATTAATTTATCCAATAAATCAATTTAGACATCCAATGTCCCAATAAATTAGATATCCAATATCCAATATTTATAAAGAGAGAATAAGCTTGATTCATTCCATCATCAATCCTATTGCGCGACTCGGTAGGTTCGTCTCAGTCAGCAATGGGAGGAACCAAAGAGTAGTAGCACCACCTAGCCAGCCTGGCGGCCTACACTGTACCCCAACTGAGAACGAATGATGGGATCATTCAAGAACCATTCTGTCGTGAATACCAGTAAACGTATAAACCCTTCTTTCTAATGCCCCGATCAAGTTATAGGGTCACGGTCAGTCAAACCCCATATGTACTTGACGCTATGCATGCGTTAATGCAAATCGAGATCATCGAGCTCTCGTGTATCTAATACAGCTAGCTCCAATGCTTTGGCCAAAGAATTATGATCTCATCTGCCAATAACCGCATAGGACATATAACCCGTTCACTAACAGGAGAAGGAATTCTATCTTGGTATTCAGTAGGACCTGCTACTTGCCCATTAAGATGCACGTCGAGGTTGACCCCCGCCTTCCGGTTTATAGGGTCGAACTACTCTAATGAAAATCTTGACGTCACAAGCACATCCCTACTAAATCCTCAAGTCGAAGGTTCACGAATACCTATCACAACCTTTCGATTCCGTCATTGACTGTCCCGGAGTGAAATCCGTGTGACGAATCGAGGGTGAGTCGGTTCGAGTATACTAATCCAATTAGCATACCTATAACGTGTGCTCCCACTAACCAATATCGTTCGACAGGCACTTTCCATGTCAAAGAACACGTCATACAAGTCTTCACATAAACTTAACGCCCAGTCAAGTTTCATTGACTTGCGAACGATTAAGTATTTGAGTTATAAACCTTTCCAGTGCCGACCCCCTTATCCAATAAGGGGTGGAACGTTTTGCTCTCAAATACACGGACTAGTTTCTATACGTATATTTACGAGTTAGGAATGCCAGTAACTATCAGTAAATAAAGAAACATTCATTGCCTTATATAATTGATTTACATAATTACAAGTGCAATGCCCTCACTCAACATCCTCTGAGTGGCATTCGAGGGCATATTCCTAACAGTCTACTATCTCCATGTCTACCTCAAAGAACAACAACAACAAGGGCAAGGGCAAGGCCATTGAACTTGGCCAACGAAGTGGAGGAGGAAATTTTCAAACTCAAAGGCCTAGAAGGGCCAATTTGGTGGAGGAAATTTCTAGACAAGTCGCCGAACGAATTCAAGCCGAAGAAGATGCCCGATTTGAAGAGATGGTTCATACGATGGAGAGCACGGGATACGAATTTCGTGGCTCAACAAATGATGATGAACATGAAGAGGACGAAGAGCATGAAGAAGACGAACAAAACCTACCTCCTCCTCCGCCAACAAGTAAGCCTAAGCCTCTCAAGTCCGAAATCTTCGTGAAACATTTTAAAAGAGAATTGGCTCCTATCAACAAAGGAGAACCTCCTCTATCCGATGGTCGAAGGAGATTCATTGCTTATTGCAACTATTGCACAAAGCACTACAAATGGATCGAGAAGGGAGGCTACGGAACACTACAAAGGCACATGGAGGGGTTTCATCCGTTCGAGTATGGAATATCTACTTCTCAAACGCAAATTCGAGGTACTAGTTCAACTTCGGCGACGGGTATGTCTTCTTCCGCTTTATTTAAATTTGACAAAAATTGATATGAAGATGCTTGTGCTAGATATTGTGCCATGGAAAAACAACCTTTTAATTATGCGGATAGAATAACGTATGAAGGTTCTTATAAAGATGGTTTGGGGCCCAATGTTAGCAAGGTAGCTAGAACTCAAATGCTTAAGAGAATTAGGAGACAATGCTTTGACAAAAAACAAGATTTAATGAAATATTTAGTTAGTTTGTCTCAAAAAGTTTCTATTTGTGCCGATGTTTGGACCGATGCTTATAATAAAAATAGTTACATGGGAATTACTTGTCATTGGATTGATGCAAAATGGATTATGCAAAAACGTTTGATTATATTTAGGGAGTTTGAAGAGCCTCACACGGCTCAAAATATTGCTTTAATTATTATTACGGTTTTGAATGAGTATTGTTTGGTTAACAAGGTATTTTCCGTTGGTTTTGATAATGCATCAGCGAACACCGCTAGTATTCCGTAACTTGTTGAAGCATGTGCACCATCATTTGAAGGAAATTATTTTCATTCTAGATGCATTTGTCATATTTTAAATTTATGTGTTCAAGACGCGCTTAGTATTTTTCAAGATTCCGTTGTTCCTATTAAAAATGCCGTTAAGTATTTGCACAAATCAAAACCTTTGGGGAAAAAATGGCAAAAATATTGTCGTGCAAAGGGTATTGTTTATACTTATTTCAAATTAGATGTATCTCATCATTGGAACTCTACTTATGAGATGATTAATAGTACACTAGAGTATAAGAGTTATTTATGCGATTTTTTTAGAAAAGAGTTCTCAAGCATGCAATTAGTTCTTAATGAGAGTCATTGGGATTCATGTATGGATTTGTATCGTTTGTTAAAATTTTTTCATAATGCTACTAAACAATTATCGGATGTTTATTATTATACTTTTGTTAAAGTGTTGGAACATTGCATGTATATTGCCTTGTCTTTTAAGAGTTGTTTTAGTAGGCCAAACATGCAAGATGTGATTTATTTTATGGTTCAAAAATGGCTCAAGTATTTTAGGGAGATTCCTATGGTTTTCATGCTTGCTAAGTGCTTAGATCCTAAATGGAAGTATGATGGTGTTTGTCAAATGCTTGGTATTTATTATGATGCTTTTGCTCAAATGGACTTGAGTGATGTTGTAATTGATGGTGAAGGGGTCTTCTTTGATCTTCCTTCCGTGCCACAAATCAAGATAGATCTTGATAGGAGTTTGAGACCTCTATTTCAAGAATATAGATTAAAACATGGTAGTGATTTTCCTTCTTCTACAATGCCTTCTTCTATGATGCCTTCATGTGATTTTCCTTTTGAGATGAATGAAAGTGATCCTTTAGTTCAACAAATGCATGGAATGATGCAAAATAGAAGCAATCAACTTCCAATGGGGCAAGGTAATAGTGAATTAGATATGTTCTTGCAAACTCGTTTTGTATTTGGTGTTGAAGATAGTGGTCCGTCGATCGATGTGTTGAAGTGGTGGTCGAAGAGAGAGGAGTACCCAATACTCTCCATCATTGCAAAGGAGTTATTTGTCGTCCCAGCATCCACCGTTTCCGTAGAACAAGCCTTTAGCATCAGAGGACTTATGCTAGATCAAAGAAGATCAAGGATGAAGCCGGCGAACATTGAAGCTACCATGGTGCTCGATGATTGGTGTAGGGCCGACCTTAGAGCTCAAGAACTAGAATGGGACGATGCAAATGGGAGCGAAGATGAAGCCTTCACCGAGACGGATCGATCGGATGTGGAGTAGAGAGCTCAAGTCCTTTATTGTTATTATTTTTTCATTTCAAGAATTCAAGTGTAAAACTCCTTAAATTGTGCTTAACTTATTTGTTGTAATTTTCCTCATTCTTAATGCAAAATTATTGTGTCCTTATTCATTTGCAAAATTATTGTGTCCTTATTCATTTGTAATTTTCATCATTGTTAATGCAAACTTATTTGTTGTAATTTTCCTCATTCATTTTTCAACAATTTAATGAGTTTTTAAATATTTAAAAAAAATCAAAACATTAAGAATTATCATTTTCTATTCATAAAAGTAATAAATATACAAGAATAAAATAAAAAAATAATAATAATAGTTTAAAAAAAAAAACTGGGCAGCCCGGCCCGGGACCGCCGGTTTTAGCCCGGCCCTGGACCGGCGGGTTTTTAGCCCGGCACGAGCGGTCGGGCTAGTTTACGGTCCGGGATCGGTCCTGTGTTTAGGGACCGAGGACCGCCGGTTCGAGGCCCGAAACCGGCAGTTTCGTCCCGGCGGCACGTCTACGCCCACCTTCCTAGTAAATGTGAAAAACAGAGCACTACTAGAATAAACTAATTCGGAGACCTAATTTGGAGACGAAAACATTGGACTCAAAAATAGAAACCATGAACTAAACAATAGCTACCGACGGATGGTTTCGAAATATATTTTAAATGCTAAAAAAAATTGGAGACCATGACAGGGTGTCTATTTTTGTATTGAAATGAGCAGTATAATTTGAGACCACCGTTTGTCGCCACAGTAAAAGCGGGAAGCTGAAAATATGTAGCGCGCGAAACTAAAAATATTTCGAGACCACGAGATGGTCTCCAATATTTTGAGACAACCAAAATCGTCCCCAATGAGAAATATATATATATTGCCTTTTATTCTACATCCCAGATTATTTTCCAAATCTTCCGTCATTCTAAATTTCGGCTTGCTTCTCTCTAGCTCGAGCTCTCCCAATTCCAACAATCCACCGGTAAGTTTCCCAAATCATAGCCTGATTTCTTATTCTTTTCTTCATCTTTTCTTCTCTGTTTTGTGTAATATCTGTGTATTTTATGAGTGTTGTTTTAGATGTATTTTGCGGTATTGTGGTTATTTGGACCGTATGTATTGATGATTGACCTTGGTATGTTCATGGCTGATAATTATTGGGTTTTTTGATTTTCGGATTGTGCTCGTTTGGCCGGACTTTTGCGAATTTAATTTTGGAGAATAGTAGTTAGCGCACGCTAAGACTGTATGTCTAGCGCATGCTAACCAGGTTCGAGTAGTGCGCGTTACTCTTGTGCAATAGCGTGCGTTAGGCCCGCTGGACAGTGAACTTTCTGGACTCTGGAATGGGGCGTTAGCGTACGCTATGGAAGGACTAGCGTACGCTATTTCGATGTACCAGCGCACGTTACTTGTAGGATAGCGCGCGCTAGGATGTCAGGTCAGTGAGGACAGTAACGTTTCTGGACTGCAGGTACTTGCAGGTAGCGCACGCTACTCTATGGAGTTAGCGCGCGCTAGTGGCAATCGATAGCGCACGCTAACAGATGGTTTAGCGTACGCTACCGGACTCTAACAGAAAGTTCTGGACTGCCTTTTCTTCAACAGTGCACCGCCCTCAGCTCGTTAGCGCACGCTAAGCCTGTAGCCGTAGCGTGCGCTAATACCTCCCAGTATATATATGGGGGGCAGGTTCTAGAAATGTCATTTTTCACCTTTTCCCTCTTCTCTTCGGCGGCTGGGCATGCTTGATCATTGGAGAGTGCAGATTTTGGTCGGATTTCTTCATCCAACAATAATTTTGAGCTCCTAACACCAAGTTATCAACATCTCATCAACTTTCACCGTCCAAATCAAGGTAAAACCCGCTGGAACCCTAGTTCTTCATATTTTGGGGTTTTTGTTGAGATCATTGACTCTAATCTATCCTAGCTCCGATTTGTGCTAGATTGTGATGTCGTAATCATAATCCTTCATTTTTCTCCAAGATTCACGGATTTAACCCTAAGTTACCTTCCATAGTTTGGGTTCGAGCTATGTTGCCTTCGTAGTGTCCGAATAAATGTCCCTAAGGGTAGAACTTAGGGTGAATCCTTCCGTTTCCGTCGTGTTGTGTTTTGATTTGGTATTTCGATGTGTTAGGATCGAATCGTTGAAGGAAGTTCGGACAGTACATTCATCCGTTCGCCGTTTCTCGTGTCGTTCAAATTGAGGCAAGTACTTTGATTTTGTTTAATGTACTTCGTGTGAATATGTAAAAATGGGATTTGTGCCAATTGTTGATTGAGTGTGTGTGAGTCGAGTAAAACCAGTGAGGGTCCCTTGGGGTCCGGTAGGCTGCGTTTCCCTACGGATCACACGGTTGGGCTATACAACCAGAGAGAGCCTGGCGAGGTCTCTTGGGGTGCGTATCTTGTGAGATGCGGGGCCAGTATAGCTCGGGAGGTTGTTTTATGATGATGATTGTGATGTGGTATTCCGGAATATCTGTGATGACACTGTGATTTATGTTGATTATTCACTTGTTGTACATATTCTAGAATCATTGTACTTGCACCGGCTACTTGCTGACCCCTTTTGGGGTGGATATACTTTTGTGTATTCAGGTACAGGTCCAGTGGGAGGACTAGCACAGGGCGGGGGCAGCAGTGATATCGTGTGCTAATTTGAGTTGGTGGTTGTTTGGTCATGGTCAAAGTCATGCTTTGGTTTTGTACTCGCGCGGGTACTGTCTGTGTTGTATGTCGTATCAGATTTGATGGTTAATGATGTTGTTGTACTCCCGTTGAAATGGTTGTGTTTTATGATCCTACGGGACGATTTGTTATTTGGTATTGTGGTGTACAACTTATCGAGTTGAATTTGGTGTCTTTCAAATGGATGAATGTCCTAGTTTTGTTATCTTTTAATGTATTTTGTGTTGGTCTTAGCCTGGTAGATTCTCTAAAAAGAATCTACGGCGCTGTAATATCCCTATAAATCATGGGGGTCTTACATTTTGTTTCTTCATCTTTTCCACCATTGGGATGCAGTTCCTGTTTATTTGCTGAGAAAATGCCGATTTTGGAGTTTGTATTTGTTGTCTATGGATTTTGATTGATCTTTCTGTTGCTACCTTTTGTGGCTTCGGAGTGGATTCTTTTTGTTGGTCAATTCGTGATTTTTGGAAGTTAGTGTGATTTGCTGCCCAACCCTAGAAATGGTATCAGGTTGCTATTTTGAATGTTGAAAAGTATTTTGTGAATTTTGTGTGTATATGTATGTTTTGTCAAAAACTCATATCAGATTTGCTTTCTTGTTCAGTTTTTAGTTTTTTTGTTCAGTTTTTTTAGTTTATTTAATTTTTCTGTGTTTTTTAGGTTTTTTTCTGGATTTCTTTTTTTCATTTTTTAGGATTCATATTTGTAGTATTTTAGTTATTTTAGTTTTATTCCAAAGCTTTCTATTTTTTGCTATTTTTTGTAATTTTTATTTTAAGGAACTTGTGAGACCGTCACAAGAGACGTACTCTATATATCGTTTATGCTAAATTAACTGAACAGTAGGAGCATTCTGCGCATGCAGCAAAGATTATGCTTTATATTGTTCCAACTTTTTTTCAAATCTAATGTTATTTTCCCGTTAATCATAACCTAACAAGTTAGGGTTCTAAATTTGTGGTGCTTCTAATTTTGAGTTTGTAACAGGAACCCATTGGAACGAAATCAGTTTCAACGGATCCGGAGTATTGTCCTACCAGCAGGTTAGGGTTTGAAAGTTTATATATTTCTTTTATCTTTGGAGATATTGCTCTATTTGATTGGATTTTGATTTGCCCTGTTTTTCCTTCAAAAGCTCGTTTTGTTTGTTCAAAATAAAATAGTATATGCTTGATTTATATTAGTGCGCTAATATAATTATTGCTAGTTTTTTTCGGAATAGTAGATATTTTTATCTTTACATGGCTCTTTGCAAAGTAGTTTGAGCTTAAAGAATGTATTTTTTGTGGATTGACTGGTTGAGTTTAAAGTTGAGGGATGGTGGTTGCACAGTGAGCTTAAAGAATGATATTGAACTTTAGTTAAGATGGTTAATTTTATTGAAATTGTTATAAGGAACTGATGGGTTGTTGTTTATAATGTCAGTCTTCCATAATTATTAATATCTTCCATACTTATTGTTCTCCCGGTGTTAACCAGACATGAGTTGTTAAGTACTATCGACAGAAATGATGTTATTGGTGAATTTAGATGTTAACAATGGCAAGTGATGATCGCAGTTGGATGGATAACCGAAAGGTCGTTGGAATGAGGGGATGTACAGAAGAATTTACAAGAGGTGTGAAGTATTTTGTAGAATTTGCTAGATTACACCCTGAATGTATACATGATGTAATGCTTTGATGTCCATGTTATAGATGTCGCAATCTCAAAGTCGAATAAGATGGTGTTATTAAGTTGCACCTTATGAAGTTCGGGTTTTTTGATAATTATAAGAGGTTTATATTGCACGGTGAGCCAAGAACTGCTTTTAGAGATGTGCAAATGTGTCTATCTATAGCTATGAATTCCATAAATGAATCAGAGGCAAAGGAAATGACTGTAGAGGAAGAACATGTAGGTCACAAGTCGTCCAGGAATAAGTCTAGAGGGGGGGTGAATAGACTTATTGAAACTCTTTTGCACAGATGAGTTTCTCAGCTGATGGTACAGATGACTTAGAGTCGTCTGTAGTCAATGTAAGTGCGGAAGTCAGCTGATGACGAATACAGAAATAATCAATGGAACACTTAAGTATGAATGCAGCAGTTAAGTATGATACTAAAAACAATAAAGTGCGCAGGCAATTTATAGTGGTCCCAGAGGTGGGGTAATCCTCTACTAATCCACTTTCTCCAAATCATTTGGATATGAATCCACAATAATTCTCAACCAGTGATAAATATTACAGTGATACTACAACTTAGCTACAACAACTTCCAACCAGTGGAAATCTTGTCATTGCAACTCCTTTCTGACTGCCTAGCACCACTCGATCCTTCAAATCCTTGGATGCCTATCAGTCGTGAAACTTCAACCAGTGAAGTACCCCTTACTCAGGTTTTAAGACAAGAGTGTTTTGTCTTCTCCAACTAAAGAGCTTTCTTCGTGTATGAACTTAGAGTACTGCTCTTTCATGATGCTATAGTTTTTTGATTACTTTTAATTGCTTTGATTGCTCGAGAGTGTTGTTCGCATCGTACTGCTAAACTTCAAATCTTCGGATATATATAGGTGTCGATCCTTTGAGCTTTTCTTCATAGACGTTGCAAATCTGTAACAAATCCGTCCGTTGGAGAAATAGACTTCTTTGTTTTTCTTTCTGAAGAAATCTGTAACAAATCCGTCCGTTGGAGAAATCCGTTCCAAGGCTGGATTCCCATATTTTAATCCATTTTCCAACCATTGTGAAGACTTCCATGTGATGGCGCCGAATCTTTTGAATATAATAAGATTAAAGTCTTCAGAGGTGGGTCTGGATGATTTATTTAAATCATATCCTTCCCGGAATCTCTCCAGTCTATCTCTAATCGCCCGCATGCTGACGTGGACAGGTTTACTTGGCTGATCACTTAACTGATCTCTCTGTAGTCGAACTGTCTGATGTGCAGTCAACCTTCTCTGATGTCGACTTCTCTGATGTGCCTATTTGTCTGAAGTCTTCTGACCTGATTGAACTTGACTGATCTGATGGTCAAACTTCAGATGACTTGACTTTTCTTCTTGATTGCAGTCTGGTCCAACTTCGCTGATTAAATTGTTGACCAGAACTTCTCTGATAAGGGTTTCCTGATATAGCTCGGATTTGGTCAACCTTATATGAACTGTTGAGTTGACCAAGACTCGGCTGATAGATACTTATCTGTGATTTGTACTTAGCTGATTTTTTAAAGCTTAACTTATATGGCCTATAGAAGATACTCATTTGGTTCTTCTTTACATTTTGCCAAGTATCTAACTTAACACAGTTTGGCCTATGAAAGATACTCATCTGGTTCTTCCTTACAGTTTGCCAAGTAATAAACATACATTTGAATAAACAAACACAATGATGACATCATCAAAATCTAACAAGTATTCCTAACAAATTCCCCCTATTTTGATGATGGCAAAACTTAAGCAATTATTCAAATGAATAACAGGTCTGCACATAAGTGCAAGACACAAACTAAAATCATTCTTGTTTTGAGACAACTAGAGGTTTTCATTCAAATGACTGTTTATATAATTTTCCTAAGCTTTTTTACAAGTACATTAGCTTTGAATGAACAAACAAATACAGAAAAAGTTACAAGTACTTCGAAAATTACAAAGAAAATCCTATCTGCCTCTGCCTCTTCGGACAGTTTGCTTAGGAGGCCTAAATAACTTAGCTCCAATAGGCCTCTTACAGACAGGTGCCAGACCATATTTCCTTTTGATGATCTGGGAGGCAAACTCTTGCTCGTCTGTGGTTGAGAAATTATTTTTCTCATAGAGAGCTCTGATTTGTTTCTGCAGGATTAGCTCATCCAATTCTTTGTCCAAGTGGGTAGGCGCTTCTTCTGCTCTAAATGAAGGGGTCATAAGATAAACATTCTATTTGGTTGCATATTTAAGTGTAATCTTCCAAAGAGTAGGCCATTTGGTCTCCATGTAGTTGATGAATGACTGTTGAGAAGAGCATTCTTTGTCCTGGAGTATTTCCCAGAGATAATACTTCTCTATGAAATCCTCCTTGGCGTCTCCCCATCTAGTCAAAAATTCTGGGGGCAGAATTTCTTCAACATACCACATTTCTTTACCTTCCCATTCGAACCTTGGCTCTGCTCCTTGCCTTGTTCTCCTCTTCTTCTCTACAGGCTGATCTTCAGTCTGCTCGGGGTCAGCTACTTCATTCCTCTCTTGACTTGATGTCCCAGCTTCAATTAATGGAATATCTTGCCTTTTCTTCGATCTGAGCTCCTGAGCCTGTACTTGACCTGATACTTCTCTTACTTCCCCCTGCTTACTTCCTTCCCCCTTTTTGCCAGCATCAACCAGTATAGTCAACTGCTTCTCTACTTTGTGCATCCAGTCAGACATGCCGAGGGGTATTCTGGAGTTTGTAGGAGGAGGAGGTTGAGGAACATTCCTCTGCAAAAGGGTATCGATTTTGTCATTTATGGTCTGCAGGTCATATGAGATTTTTGTGGCAAGCAACTCTTCAACGGATTCTTTGACAATGTTGCGGATCAGCTCAGTCATCACAGGGGGTTATGGGTGATGTCTGAGGAGAGTGCTCACCTGTGCTTTCTGCGCATGTAGGTAGGTTTACAGTTGACCTACCTGTCTGAAGACTCCTGTCTACAGGCGGCTGATCAGATGGGGTCTGTTATGGGGTCCCCGATCTGTCTTCTTCTTCATCTAGGCCAGTGTAGCGGGCAGGTGCCCCAGCCTCATCTGCTCTGGCTTCATCTTTGCCTTCTTTTTCTTCTTCAGACTCCTTTTCCTTCTCTTCTTCCTTTTCCTCTCATTCTCTTCTTCCTTCTCTTCTTCCTTTTCCTCTTCCTTCTCTTCTTCCTTCTCTTCTTCCTTCTCCTCCTCTTCATTATCCTTCTTTTCATCCTCATCATCTTTCTTATTCTCATCATCATTATCATCTTCTTTTTCAACTTCTTCTCCTTCTTCTTCATCTACTTCTGCCAACTCTTCTGTCTTTTCCACTTCCTCTTCTACGATTTGTTTCTCAACTTCTTCTGCTTTTTCTTCAACTATTATTTTTTTTCTTGTTCCTTCTGCTCAATTAATTTGTTCTCAATTAATTCCACCTTTTTCCTGTACTCAACAAAAGATTCATAAAATACAACACGAGGTGTTTCCTCCACAACTAAGGTTCTTTTGTTAAAAACTCTATATGCATTGCTTCTTTGTGAATATCCCACAAAGAGACCATCATAAGTTTTAGCATCAAAGACATTTAGTTGGGTTTTACCATTGTTGTGGATGAAACACTTACAACAAAAAATATGAAAATAAGCAACTGTAGGTGTTATGCCATTCCAAACCTCATAAGGAGTTTTGCCATGTCTCCCTACTATCATACTCCTGTTTTGAGTGTGGCATCTTTGTGTTGTGACTTCATCCCGAGAACCTCTTGGGCGAGTGCATACGCAATCATGGACTGTTTGCTTCCTTCAAGGTTCTGTTTCTTCTTTTCGGCAACACCATTCTCTTTGTGGAGTTACATTGCAGAGACTTCATCTTTGGATCCCATTCGATCACCATGTCGGTGATTGCCTTGTTGAGAAATTCTCCTCCTCTATCTGATCTGTAGGGATTTCTCATTCTGGATCCTTCTCAGCAGCTCAGGCAACTTGGTCAGTGTTTCACTCTTTTTATAGAGAAAAACAACCCATGTGTACCTTGAGTAGTCATCCACTACTACTAGAGCATGCTTTCTACCACTTATGGTCCTTGACTTGATGGGACCAAATAGATCTATGTGAAGTAGATCTAAGATTCTTGTTGTGAGAGTGGTAGGCTGGACTGGCTTGAATGATGCTTTTATCTGCTTCCCTTCCTGACACGCATCACAGAGAGCTTCCTTCTTAAATACTTCTTCTGGGAGTCCTTTGACCAGCTTCTGAGAACTAATCTTGTTGATGGCTTTGAAATTTAGGTGACATAGTCTCTTGTGCCATAGCCATCCATTCTCAGCTATTGTCTTAGATAGAAAACAGGTATTAGGAGTTCCTGTGTTCCAATCTATCATATAGACATCTCTCCTTCTGAATCCTTATAGCTTCACTTCTCCATATAGGATATCTATCACCATGCATTTCCAAATGGTGAAGACTACTCGATTCTTCTCATCGCAAAATTGGCTTATGCTCAAAAGGTTGTATTTGAGCCCTTTGACATAATGAACTTTTGATATAGTGATGTTTCCTCTGTGCAGCTCTCCAAACCCTTTAATTTGACCTCTAGAGCTATCTTCAAAGGTTACGTCTGTGGTAGTAGTCCTTCCACCTTTTCTGCAATCAGACAAGCAGAGATTTAGGTACCCAAATCTGTGTGGGTCCTCAGGGGTTAGTTGGTTTCCTGGAGAACTGATTTCTCCTGGGATTATGAAAGTTGCTGTTATTACCCCTAAAAGGTGTGTATTGTCTGGGCCTATATCCTCTGTTAGGATTGTGTACCGGGTATGCCTCATAAAACTGATGGTGTGGGCCATGCCTAGATCTTGGCTGAGACCATTTATTAAATATTTGAGGTCTCTAGACCTGCTCGCTTTGAAAATTAGGATAACCTTGAGGTTTCCATTTGTCCCTCCCATTTTGAAATCTGTTTTTGGGGAGTGTTTGATAATAATGGGCATGTTGTCTGGGCTGCTGCTTCTGCCTTGGCCATTGCCTAGTCTCTTGTCTAGGTGGCTGCCTTGTATACCTTGGCTGTAGCCAAGACCTGTGACTTGGCTGCTACTTATTTTGAAACACAGGTTTGTATATTGGCTTAGCAGACGATACAATTGTTTCTCCATTGATGAAAGTAGTTTTTGAACTAGAGGGAGTATTCGGGTCATATCCAAGGCCAGATCTAGAATATAGTGGCCTTTTATTCATACACAATTCGTCCAGAGTTAGAGACGCCTTCAGGGAGGTTATTTCCTTCACCTGGGTTTTACTTACCTGAGTCAGTTTAGTAAACTCGGCTTTGACATGAGCAAGTGCATCTGATTTTTCACTATTCAAAATAGTTAATCGTTTTATCTCAGCTGTAGTGACATCAGCCTGGTTTTTCAAGTTATCTGCAGCCTGTTTTTCAAGATCAGATTTGATTTTATTCAATTCTAGGTTGAGTTTTTCAAAATCATTTTTCAGCTGCCTATTCTCATCTTGCAGTTGGGTCTTCTCGGCTGATACAGATAGGTGTGCAAATTTCAATTTCTCAAAGTCTTCGAGGAGCTGATTTACAGACTAGTGTAAGTCCATGTCTTGTGACATGTCTGAGCTATTATTTGAATTAGAGGGTTTAGATGTTACCTCTTCATCAGCTAGGTTGGCCATCAGACAGTCATATTCCTCATCGTCATCAGAGAAGAATCCGCTGCTTGATTCTACTTTTTCTTGATCTTCTCTAATGAGGGCTTTTCTTCTATCTTCTTTTCTGCTCACCTTCTTCTTGCTCTCGTCCTTCTTAAGATCAGGATAGTCAATTTGAATATGACCTGTCTTATGACAGTTATAACACTCCACCTTCCAGCTTCCAGGTTTTTGATTTCTCCTTGGATTCTCCTTATAATTCTTTTTATATTTGGAGTAATTCTTTCTGAAGTTGCTGAACCTTTGCATTATGAACGCCATTTCTTCCTCGAAATCGAGTGGATTTGGAGGTTTGACATCAGATAGGTTCTTGGCGGGGGACTCGGCTGCAAAGGCTATTCCCTTCTCTTCAGGCTCGGTTGATGATGAACTTGGGAGTTCGAATTCATAAGCCTTTAGATCGGAGAACAGCTCCTGGATCTTTATTTTATTGAGGTCTCTGGATTCCCTCATGGCCACCACCTTCATGCTCCATTCGGGGCTAAGAGATCTTAACACTTTCAAGGCCATCTCCCTGTTTCCATATGATTTTCCAAGAGAGTTAACTTCGTCGATGATCTATGTGAACCTTGTGTCCATCTGGTCTATGGATTCTCCGGACTTCATTTTGAAGTTGTCAAATGTCTAGGTAGCAATTGACAACTTGTTTTCTTTGATCAGCTCTGTACCCTCACACATCACCGCAAGGGTGTCCCAGATTTCCTTGGCATTTTTGCAGTTCTTGATCTTGACCATTGTTGATTTATCAAGAGTTTAATACAGCACGTCTATGGCCCGGTTGTCAAGGTTGGCCATCTTTCTTTCTTCAATGGTCAGCTCCGTCCTCTTCTTTGGGATCTTCTCTGGCTTTCCGGATGCAATCTCCTCATGTGTGTTGTCCTTCTCGAAGATAAAGGGACCGTCTTCTATGATGCACCACATGTCGTCATGGATTGAAGATAAGTGTCCCTGCATCCTTATCTTCCAAAGATCATACTCGTCAACTGAAAACACAGGTAATCTAGAATGCATGTGTTCCATTTCTAAAATGAGAGATTAATATATATCCTCGATATATGGATCTGGTTCTTTAACTATTGAACCAACCTCTCCGATACCACTTATAAGTCACAAGTCGTCCAAGAATAAGTCTAGAGGGTGTGATTAGACTTATTGAAACTCTTTTCTGCAAAGGATGAGTTTCTCAGCTGATAGTACAGATGACTTAGAGTCGTCTGTAGTTAATGTAAGTGCGGAAGTCAACTGATGACGAATATAGAAATAATCAATGGAACACCTAAGTATGAATGCAGCAGTTAGGTATGATGCTAAAAACAATAAAGTGCACAGGCAATTTATAGTGGTCTCAGAGGTGGGTAATCCTCTACTAATCCACTTTCTCCAAACCAGTTGGAGATGAATCTACTATAATTCTCAACCAGTGATAAATATTACAGTGATTCTACAACTTAGCTACAACAACTTCCAACCAGTGGAAATCATGTCGTTGCAACTCCTTTATGACTGCCTAACACCACTCGATTCTTCAAATTCTTGGATGCCTATCAGTCGCGAAACTTCAACCAGTGAAGTACCCCTCACTCAGGTTTTAAGACAAGAGTGTTTTGTCTTCTCCAACTAAAGAGCTTTCTTCGTGTATGAACTTAGAGTACTGCTCTTTCACGATGATATAGTTTTCGGATTGCTTTTAATTGCTTTGATTGCTCGAGAGTGTTGTTCGCAACGTACTACTCAACTTCAAATCTTCGGATATATATAGGTGTCGATCCTTTGAGCTTTTCTTCATAGCCGTTGCAAATCTGTAACAAATCCGTCCGTTGGAGAAATAGACTTCTTTGTTTTTCTTTCTGAACGTTGCAAGGCTGGATTCCCATATTTTAATCCATTTTTGACCGTTGTGAAGACTTCCATGTGATGGCGCCGAATCTTTTGAATATAATAAGATTAAAGTCTTCTGAGGTGGGTCTGGATGATTTATTTAAATCATATCCTTCCGGGAATCTCTTCAGTTTGTCTCTAATCATCCGCATGTGACTTTCCGTAAATATTGATTATTCAACGCATGCTGATGTAGACAGGTTTACTTGGCTGATCACTTAACTGATCTTTATGTGGTCAAACTTTCTGATGTGTAGTTAACCTTCTCTGATATAGACGTCTCTGATGTTCCGATTTGTCTGAAGTCTTATGACCTGATTAAACTTGACTGAACTGATGCTCAACCTTCAGATGACTTGACTTTTTTTCTTGACTGCAGTCTGGTCCAACTTCGCTGATTAAATTGTTGACCAAAACTTCTCTGATAAGGGTTGCCTGATATGGATCGGCTGTGGTCAACCTTATCTTAACAATTGAGTTGACCAAGACTCGGCTGATAGAAACTTATCTGTGATTTGTACTTAGCGGTTTTTCAAAGCTTAACTTATATGGCCTATAGAAGATACTCATTTGGTTCTTCTTTACATTTTACCAAGTATCTAACTTAACACAGTTTGGCCTATGGAAGATACTCATCATGTTCTTCTTTACATTTTTCCAAGTAATAAACATACATTTGAATAAACAAACACAATGATGACATCATCAAAATCTAACAAGTATTCCCAACAGAACAGACTGTGGGCATGAATGATATGGTTAGAGATGCGGCTGGTCCATCATTTGATTGGACACCGAATTATGAAGAGGAACCAAATCACAATGCTAAGTCATTTTTGAGAATGATGGATTCAGCAAATGAGAAAGTTTATACAAGTGCAAAGTCTACTGTGTTGGAGTCCGTAGCTGAGCTTCTTAATATCAAGGCTGATTCAAACATGAGCCAACATACTTATAATCGAATCACGGCTTGGGATCAACGGACGTTGCTGCCTGAAGAGAATAATATGGAAGCAAATTTTTATGACACAAAGAAGTTGGTGGGACATATCAGTCTTGGTTATGAGAAAATTGATTGTTGTAGAAATCAATGCATGCTTTTCTATAAAGAAGATGAGTGGTTGTAGTCATGTTCAGTATGTGGACTTAGTAGGTATAAGTCTCCAAGGCGTGGTAGTGTGAAACATAAGAAAAATGTGCCTCATAAGAAATTACGCTATATGCCGCTGATTCCTAGGTTGCAACGCCTTTATGCTTCAAAAGATAGTTATGAAGCTATGCGTTGGCACAAAGAGAGTCCGCGTGAAGAGGGTGTTATGACTCATCCATCAGATGGGGAAACATGGAAAAAATTTAATGCCACATATACTAAATTTGCAGTGGATGCTAGAAATATAAGATTGGGGATATGCTTAGATGGTTTTACTCCTTTTGGGCCAACTGCAAAATCATATTCGTGTTGGTAAGTTATTGTGACTGTTTAAAATCTTCCCCCTTGGTTGTGTATGACTGATCCTCACATGTTTTTTAGTTTATTTATTCCTGGACCATTTAGCCCAGGAAAAAATATTGATGTGTATCTCCGTCCGTTGATTGATGAGCTAAAGTTGCTATGGAATGTTGGTGTTGATACGTGGGATGCGAATAAGTCACAAAACTTTAATATGAGGGTTGCAGTTATGTGGACAATTAATGACTTTCCAGCATATGGTATGATGTCTGGTTGGAGTACTCATGGGAGATTGGCTTGTCCATATTGTATGGAGGATACAAATTCCTTCACACTTGAGAATTTTAAGAAGCAAAGTTGGTTTGATTGCCATAGACGCTTTCTTCCTGCTCAGCACCCATTTCGAAAATAGAAGAATGCTTTAGAAAAAATAAGGTTGAATATGGGCAGCCCCCCTGTAATATCCACGTTTTCTATCCTTGGCAATTTCTATTTTTGGTGCATATTCGTTTCGGACAACTCGCCTGGCACTGTTTTGTAATTCTGAACCTATTTTGTTCTTGGAGTTTTTCCGTTTAGACGGGTCTTGATAATGTTTTTACGTAATTTCATCTCGTGTTATATTCTGTCTCATGTGTATTCGATTCTCGTTAAACTCGTTCGATTTCGTCGTTTTCTTACTTCCATGAGTTCGTATGCTTGTGTAGAGCATGTTGTGAGTTTCGGATTTTTAATCCGACGTTGTGTCGTGATTTTTCGTATGTTTGGGCCGTTTTTGTAATTTCCTAGAAGTTTAGGGAATTTGTCACTTGTTCGACTTTGGTTGTGTACCTCAGATCGTTTTTGGGTTCCGTACTTCCATTTCGTGTTATTGTTTCCCAAATATCGATCCCTGTTGCTTTTATTCTCCTTCCGGATCACTTTTTCGTCATTTTGGGACCCGAGCGGGGGTGTGGGCCGCGACACAAGGATTGTGCGCCGAAGCACACACATCACCCAGTTGTTGCCTAAACAAACTGTACCGTGTGCCGCGGCACAAGGATTGTGCGCCTCGGCACACAGCCGAGTCAGTGCCGCGGCACACTTGTCCGGGCCGCGGCACACCCGTGTGGCACTTGCCGGCCAAAACCGATCAGCGTGCGCGGCCTGATCCCGGCGATCTGCGGCACATGCCGAGTCTGAGCCGCGGCACACTTCGATTGAGCCGCGACACAACGAGCGGTCAGCCGACCCCTGGGCATAATTTTTGGCTCTGTGCCGCGGCACAGTTTAGCTGAGCCGCGGCACACAACGCGGTCAGCGCTATATCTGCATTTTATTCAGCGAAAATCACTCATTTCCTTCCCCTTCTTCAACCGTGCGAGAGAGAGAGTCTTGAGAGGGAGAGTTCCTCCATCTATCACTTAATTGGGTAGATTTCTTCATCTCTTTTCGATCGGGTGGCTCGGATTGCGGATCTAACACGTGGTTTTTGGGATTTGAGTGCTTGATTCTTCAAGAGGTAAGAACTCCTTTAACCCTAGTATGATTTTGGGGAGGGTTTGGTGGTGATCTTGTGTTTTAATTCGAATTAACCGATGTTGTTATTAGATTTTGATAGTATTCTCGCGACCCATGGTTTTCTTGTTTTTGATTGGGATGAAATCCCGTTGTTATACCATTGACCGATTTCATTTCCTTATGCACTCTTGGTGTCCGATGAATTATCCCAACGGGTAGAATTAGGATTAATTCTTACCTTTCCGCATTATTGAGACTTGTGTATACCGTTATTGTGTTAGGAACGGATTTGGGAGAATTGTTCGGACCAAAATCTATTCCTTCGTTGTTTCCCTTGTTTCATCGTGTTCAAGGCAAGTACATGTATTACATTTCGTTATGTATATTGTGATTTTCGAAATGAATGATGAATGGTGATTTTTGGGGTGCGTGGGTGTGTGATTGAACTTCCACCCGGAGTGTCCGACGGGATGTCTGGGGGTCGATACTAAGGGGTACGGCCGCGGAAGTGGTATCCCACCCGGAGTGTTCGACGGGATGTCTGGGGGTCGATACTAAGGGGTACGGCCACGGGATACCAGTTGTGATTCTGTGATATCGTGATGATTGAAAATTGATGTGATTGCCAATGTAGTATTCCGGAATATATATGTGGCAAAAGACTTATGTTTGAGATGATTGTGTAAAACCGTATTTTTGTATATAATGTTGTGTAATTGTGTACTTGCAATAGCTATTCGAATGCTAACCCCTTAAATGGGGGAAATGCGTCTTATGCATTTCAGGTACCGGGAGAGCTGAGGAGCAGGCACGGGGCACGCACGCAAAGGATGGGATGGCTTGATGATGTGGCTCGAGTCAGTACTTTATGTTGTGTCATTGCATTTGTCGAGTACCGGAGTTAGACTGTTTACTTTGAAACTTGGTTTAAGTCCCCTGCGTGGGCAATGAATTGGTATTTATCTTATATTCATGTACTCCGTTAAAACGTTTTGGCCGAGGCCACGGCCTTACTTACTTTTTGAATGCATCATTTGGGATTATATTGTGGTTTATGTGTCAAGTGTCAGCCTGGTAGACCTCATGAGGGTTCTACGGCGTGTAACGTCCCATTTGTGTATTGGGGTGTTACATTTATGGTATCAGAGCTTTAGGTTTTGAATACCTAGGCTGTCGGTGAATTTTGGGTCTGTCAGTTGCGTCATTAGAGTCAGTCGTTGAGCCTAATATCATCATGCTACCGTCTTTTCGTCCGACCCGTGGCTGTAAGTCTCCTCGAACTCTTATATCTCTGTAATTCGTTTTCTTGCGCTGTTCGGAATCGTGACTTGTGTTACCAACTTTGTGAATTGTGAATCTTTCTGATCTTGTCTTTTTCTTATTTTCCTTCAGTATGTTGAGAGGTCGTCGTAGACCGGCTAGGGGACGCGGCCGAGGCCGTGGTCGGGGTGCTGATAATGAGGAGGGCTCACTTTCTCAGTCCTCTGCGGACTCAGCCTCTCACTCAGTGCAGTCGGGTAATAATGCCGACGCCGGGGCTACTGTCGTACTTCAGCAGTTGGTAGCCCAACTTACTCAGATAGCTCAGGGTGGACGCCAGAATCCGCCCCCGACACCGGAAGAGGAGGCTAGTAAGTGGCTTCAAACGGTGACTAAGATGCACCCTCCTCGTTTCTCCGGATCCTCTGACTCCCTCGGTTGGGAGAATTGGCTCTTTCAGTTTTCCAGGACCTTCGATGCCGTAGCTTGTCCTGAAGACCGGAGGGTACATATTGCCCAGTACCTCCTGGATAAGGAAGCTGCGGAATGGTGGGAGGCCGTTGTGCCCAGAGACCGTCGAGCTACTTGGGAGGAATTCAGGGCTGCTATGGAAGCAGAGTATTGTCCGCCGCCAGTCAAGGAGCGCAGAATTGTGGAATTCTTCACCGCTACACCTCAGGATGTGCCTATTTCCCAGGCCATCATTTCTTACAATCAGCAGTTGGGGTTCGTAAGAGATCAAGTAAGAACGGAGGCTGATAAAATCCGTTACTTCAATATGCGCATGAAGCCGCATATTAGGCAGAGTATGGCACCGCTCATGTGTGCCACTTTGAAGGAATACCAGGATCGCGCCCTAGCGATCGAGATGGCGGTTCCGGAATCAGAGTCGGTTTCGGAAGCTAAGAAGCAGAAGACTACCAGTGGATTCTCGACCGGGAAGGGTGGTCAGTTTTCGAGGTCTCGTTCTGCTCCCATACCGGGGAAGAGGCCGTTCCATCAGGCCGGTGGATCTCAGGGTAACCGTTCAGTTCAGACCGTTGCTTCTGGTGGCAGGGTTTGTTTTAACTGCAACCAATATGAGCATTTGATGAAGGATTGCCCTTTTCCTCCAGTTACTTGCTTCACTTGCGGGCAGACCGGGCATCGGGCGACTCATTGTGAGAGGGCCACCAGGGCTGTTAGAGTTCCGACTACCACTACCGATCAGAGGGATCACAGCACTCCAGCTACTCATATTCCGCAGAGTTCGGGTCGTAGTAGAGGACGGGGTCAGCCGGATCGCCGTGCAGCCTCGAGTTCGGGTTCAGTTCACCCCCGAGTGTACCAGATGAGGCGCACAGAGGAGGCGGACATTCCGGTGGCGTCAGGTACCACTCAGATTCTTACTCATCCAGTTTCCGTGCTTTTTGATTCGGGTGCTACCCATTCCTTTATTGCATCGGATTGTGTAAATCGTATTGGCTTTAATTGCTTTTTTGAGTGTGAACCGTTTGTGGTGGGTACGCATAGCGGGGATCGTATGGTTGGGGACCGGGAAGTTAGGGATTGCCCCGTGAGGATCGGGAGCCGAGATTGGCCCTCGAACCTCATTGTTATCGACCTCAAGGGTGAGGATTTAATCCTCGGGGACGATTGGTTAGAGCGTCACGGTGCTATCTTGAACTATCGGACTCGTACTATCTCGATCGTGGCCGAGGATGGCACCGAGCATACTCTCGTCTGCTGTAAGCCGGGTAGATCGGGGAGCGTGATTAGCGCCTTGAAGGTGATGAAACTTCTGAACCAGGGTTGTGTCGGCTACTGGTGTTATGCTCTGAAGGCGGAAGATGGTGGAGTTGACATGTCTTCAATTCCAGTTGTTAGTGAGTATCCCGATGTCTTCCCAGACGACTTGCCGGGGTTACCACCACAGCGAGAGGTGGAGTTTCCTATCGATCTAGAGCCGAATGCAGCCCCTATTTCTCGAGCACCGTACCGTATGGCACCGTCGGAGATGTTAGAGTTGAAGAACCAGTTGGGAGAATTGTTAGATAAAGGGTATATTCGACCGAGCGCATCGCCTTGGGGTGCGCCCGTACTTTTCGTTAAGAAGAAAGATGGGTCGCTTCGTTTATGCATCGATTATCGAGAATTAAACAAGCTGACCATCAAAAACAAATACCTTTTGCCCAGGATTGACGATTTGTTTGATCAGCTTCAGGGGGCGACAGTCTTTTCGAAGATTGATTTGCGATCGGGCTACTACCAGTTGAGGATTCGGGACGTCGATATTCCGAAAGCTGCCTTTCGGACGAGATATGGCCATTATGAGTTTGTGGTTATGCCTTTCGGGCTAACCAATGCCCCAGCAGTGTTCATGCAGTTGATGAACAAGGTTTTTATTGAGTATCTGGACAAATTCGTAGTCGTTTTTATCGACGATATTCTTATCTATTCACGGAGTCGGGAGGAGCACGCCTTGCATCTCCGGATTGTATTATACACTTTGAGAGCAGAGCAGTTGTACGCGAAGTTCTCTAAGTGTGAGTTTTGGCTCGAGGAAGTGACATTCCTCCGGCATGTGATTTCAGCAGAGGGAGTTCGGGTAGATCCGCAGAAGATAGAGGCAGTGATGGCTTGGGAGTCGCCTAAGAATGTGAAGGAGGTGAGGAGTTTTCTGGGTCTTGCCGGCTATTACCGCAGATTTGTTGAGGGATTTTCTAAGATCTCTAGACCACTCACTCAGTTGCTCCAGAAAACTCAGAAGTTCGAGTGGACTGCAGTCAGGCAGGACAGCTTTGACGAGTTAAAGAAACGTCTGACTACCGCACCCGTTTTAGCATTGCCTCAGGGGAACGAGGATTTCGTAGTATATAGTGATGCTTCGGGCCTTGGTCTAGGATGTGTTTTGATGCAGAGAGGCAGAGTGATTGCTTATGCGTCCCGCCAATTGAAACCTTATGAAGTAAATTATCCCACGCACGATTTGGAGTTAGCTGCGGTCGTTTTCGCCTTAAAAATCTGGAGGCATTACCTCTATGGGTCATCATGTAAGATTTTTACGGATCACAAGAGTTTGAAGTACATCTTCAGCCAGAAAGAGTTGAACATGAGGCAGCGTAGGTGGTTAGAGCTAATTAAAGATTACGATCTCGAGATACTTTACCATCCGGGTAAGGCCAACGTAGTGGCTGATGCATTGAGCCGAAAACCGATGGCTTTGCAGATGTTAGAGGTACTTACACCGCAGAGTAAGATCTAGCGAGATTTCGTCCATCAGGATATTGAGGTTTGGGTTCAGAGAGTTCAGGGCCAGTTATGTGCATTAGAGATCACTTCGTCCTTGACTGATGATATCAAGGCGAAGCAGTATGACGATCCGTTTTTGGTCCAGCTGAGGGAGGATGTGAGGAAAGGGAAAGCCCCTGGATTTGTGGTTCACGATGATGGAGTTTTGAGGTTTCGCGGCAGACTTTGTGTACCATGTGATATTGAGCTGAGACAGAAGATCTTGAGCGAAGCTCATACCACGCCCTACTCCATACATCCTGGTACGAGTAAAATGTACAAGGACGTGAGGAGTAACTACTGGTGGAGTAATTTGAAGACAGACGTTAGCGAGTTTGTGTCGAGGTGTCTGACCTGTCAGCAGGTTAAGATCGAGCATCAGCGACCCGCGGGGCTGTTACGACCACTTCCTATCCCGGAGTGGAAATGGGAGGATATTTCTATGGATTTCATTACCACTATGCCTAAGACTCGGACGGGAATGAACATGATTTGGGTCGTTGTTGATCGACTAACCAAATCAGCTCATTTTCTATGTATTAAGGACACTTGGGGGCCGGAGAGGCTTGCACGAGTGTTTGTTGCGGAGATAGTGAGATTGCATGGGACCCCTAAGAGCATTGTTTCGGATCGTGATGGCCGGTTCATATCACATTTTTGGCAGGCCGTTCATAGAGCTTTGGGAACCGAGTTGAGACTTAGTACATCCTACCACCCTCGAGCATGTGATCGAGCGGACGATACAGACGCTAGAGGATATGTTACGAGCCTGTGCTTTAGATTGGAAGGATTATTGGGAGTCGCACTTACCGTTAATCGAGTTCACGTACAACAATAGTTGGCACACCTCGATTAAAATGGCACCATTTGAGGCATTATATGGGAGAAGGTGTAGATCGTCGTTGTGTTGGAACGATGCGTCCGAGCTGATTGGTACCGAGCCCGACATGATAGTTGAGACGAGAGAGAAGATTGCCCTGGTTCGTGATAGATTGTTGACGGCCCAGAGTCGGCAGAAGTCTTATGCCGATACCCGTCGCTGACCATTGGAGTTTGAGGTAGGAGACCATGTGTTGCTTAAGGTGTCGCCGACACGGGGAGTTTACCGCTTCGGTCGGAAGGGTAAACTTAGTCCGAGATTTATTGGACCGTTCGAAATTTTAGATAGAGTTGGAGAGCTTGCGTATCGGATAGGCTTGCCGCCGTCCCTGAGCCACGTGCATAACGTATTTCATGTTTCCCAGCTTAGGAAGTACGTATCGGACCCTAGCCATATTATTGATTTTGGAGAGATCGAGTTGGGGCCTGACATTACCTTCTAGGAGAGGCCGATTCAGATCTTAGAGCGTCGGGTGAAGCAACTTAGGCACAAAATCATTCCTTTGGTCAAAGTACAGTGGTCGAGGCATGGATCCGAAGAAGCCACGTGGGAAACGGAGGAGAGTATGAGGTCGAGATACCCCGAGTTATTCGTGTTGTAAGTTTCGGGACGAAACTTATTTTTAGGGGGAGATAATGTAATATCCGCATTTTCTATCCTTGGCAATTTCTATTTTTGGTGCATATTTGTTTCGGACAACTCGCCTGGCACTGTTTTGTAATTCTGAACCTATTTTGTTCTTGGAGTTTTTCCGTTTAGACGGGTCTTGATAATGTTTTTATGTAATTTCATCTCGTGTTATATTCTGTCTCATGTGTATTCGATTCTCGTTAAACTCGTTCGATTTCGTCGTTTTCTTACTTCCATGAGTTCGTATGCTTGTGTAGAGCATGTTGTGAGTTTCGGATTGTTAATCCGACGTTGTGTCGTGATTTTTCGTATGTTTGGGCCGTTTTTGTAATTTCCTAGAAGTTTAGGGAATTTGTCCCTTGTTCGACTTTGGTTGTGTACCTCAGATCGTTTTTGGGTTCCGTACTTCCATTTCGTGTTATTGTTGCCCAAATATCGATCCCTGTTGCTTTTATTCTCCTTCCGGATCACTTTTTCGTCATTTTGGGACCCGAGCGGGGGTGTGGGCCGCGGCACAAGGATTGTGCGCCGCGGCACACACATCACCCAGTTGTTGCCTAAACAAACTGTACCGTGTGCCGCGGCACAAGGATTGTGCGCCGCGGCACACAGCCGAGTCAGTGCCGCGGCACACTTGTCCGGGCCGCGGCACACCCGTGTGGCACTTGCCGGCCAAAACCGACTGTACCGCGTGCCGCGGCACATGCCGAGTTTGAGCCGCGGCACACTTCGATTGAGCCGCGGCACAACGAGCGGTCAGCCGACCCCTGGGCACAATTTTTGGCTCTGTGCCGCGGCACACAACGCGGTCAGCGCTATATCTGCGTTTTATTCAGCGAAAATCACTCATTTCCTTCCCCTTCTTCAACCGTGCGAGAGAGAGAGTCTTGAGACGGAGAGTTCCTCCATCTATCACTTAATTGGGTAGATTTCTTCATCTCTTTTCGATCGGGTGGCTCGGATTGCGGATCTAACACGTGGTTTTTGGGATTTGAGTTCTTGATTCTTCAAGAGGTAAGAACTCCTTTAACCCTAGTATGATTTTGGGGAGGGTTTGGTGGTGATCTTGTGTTTTAGTTCGAATTAACCGATGTTGTTATTAGATTTTGATAGTATTCTCGCGACCCATGGTTTTCTTGTTTTTGATTGGGATGAAATCCCGTTGTTATACCATTGACCGATTTCATTTCCTTATGCACTCTTGGTGTCCGATGAATTATCCCAACGGGTAGAATTAGGATTAATTCTTACCTTTCCGCATTATTGAGACTTGTGTATACCGTTATTGTGTTAGGAACGGATTTGGGAGAATTGTTCGGACCAAAATCTATTCCTTCGTTATTTCCCTTGTTTCATCGTGTTCAAGGCAAGTACATGTATTACATTTTGTTATGTATATTGTGATTTTCGAAATGAATGATGAATGGTGATTTTTGGGGTGCGTGAGTTGTGTTCCTTCCACCCGGAGTGTCCGACGGGATGTCTGGGGGTCGATACTAAGGGGTACGGCCGCGGAAGTGGACTTGGGTGCGTGTGTGATTGAACTTCCACCCGGAGTGTCCGACGGGATGTCTGGGGGTCGATACTAAGGGGTACGGCCGCGGAAGTGGTATCCCACCCAGAGTGTTCGACGGGATGTCTGGGGGTCGATACTAAGGGGTACGGCCACGGGATACCAGTTGTGATTCTGTGATGTCGTGATGATTGAAAATTGATGTGATTGCCAATGTAGTATTCCGGAATATATATGTGGCAAATGACTTATGTTTGAGATGATTGTGTAAAACCGTATTTTTGTATATAATGTTGTGTAATTGTGTACTTGCACTAGCTATTCGAATGCTAACCCCTTAAATGGGGGAAATGTGTCTTATGCATTTCAGGTACCGGGAGAGCTGAGGAGCAGGCACGGGGCACGCACGCAAAGGATGGGATGGCTTGATGATGTGGCTCGAGTCAGTACTTTATGTTGTGTCATTGCATTTGTCGAGTACCGGAGTTAGACTGTTTACTTTGAAACTTGGTTTAAGTCCCCTGCGTGGGCAATGAATTGGTATTTATCTTATATTCATGTACTCCGTTAAAACGTTTTGGCCGAGGCCACGGCCTTACTTACTTTTTGAATGCATCATTTGGGATTATATTGTGGTTTATGTGTCAAGTGTCACCCTGGTAGACCTCATGAGGGTTCTACGGCGTGTAACGTCCCATTTGTGTATTGGGGTGTTACACCCCCCCCCCCCCGTATGGATGGTGAAGAAGTTTTACAGCGGGTTTTGAAGTTGCCTGATATTAAGTGGGGTAGAAAATTTACGAAAGAAAGAATAGAGGGTTTTGGTGACACCCACAATGGGATAAAAAAGAGTATATTTTGGGAGTTGCCTTATTGGAAGAAAAACTTGCTACGACATAATCTTGATGTCATGCACATAGAGTAGAACATGTTTGATAATATATTTAACACAATTATGGATTTCAAGACAACAAAAGACACTCCCAGTGGTCGTTTAGATCTTGAGGTGATATGCAAGCGTGAGAATCTCAATTTGAAATATGTTAATGAAAAACCTCGGAAGCCTGTTGCACCATTTGTGCTTTCAAAAGATAATAAAGTTCGCGTCCTTCAGTGGTTGAAAGTTTAAAGCTTCCTGATGGTTATGCTTCAAATATTGGAAATTATGTGAATGTAGAAGAAGGCACAATGTTTGGGTTGAAAAGTCATGATTGTCACGTGTTGCTAGATAGGTTACTTCCAATTGCCTTAAGAGACTTGTTGCCTAATGATATATGGGTTGCTTTGACTGAGTTGAGTGATTTCTTTAGAGCATTGACCTCGAGCACATTACGAGTTGAATATATGAAAAAACTTGAAAATAGCATTGTCGTGACATTATGCAAGCTCAAAATAATATTTCCGCCGTCTCTTTTTGATTCAATGGAACATTTACCAATACATTTAGCATATGAAGCCAGAGTTGGTTGTCCTGTTCAGTATAGATGGGTGTATCTATTTGAAAGGTTTTTGGGTAGACTAAAGAAGAAGATGAGCAATAGAGCAAAGGTTGAGGCTTCTATATCTGAAGCTGTTATTATTGATGAAATAGTGTCATTTGTCTCAGCGTATTGTCATCCAGATATAGAAACAAGGTTTATGAGAGTTGGTCATAACAACGATGGCGGATGCACTAACTCAGACGGGAAAATATTTGTGTTTTCTCCACCGAGTCGATTTCTTGGGAAGTCTGTACGCAAGCGCACTCTTACAAGAGAAGAGTGGGATGCAGCCAAGCTCTATGTGCTCCTTAACTGCCTTGAGGTTGAGGAATATTTGGAGTAAGTTATTCTCATGCCATCTATAGTTCAAATATCTCTCTATTGGTATTCATAATTTTAATCTAATTATGTATCACAATACAGTATATTTGAAGGACAAGCTGGAGATATGTCGCCTGGAATGATGGCAACTATAACAGATAATTAATTTCCATCATGGCTTAACAAATACGTAAATATCATTATTTCTAAATTTGTTTCACTTATATTGATATATAATCTAGTTTTTCAATAACTTCAACGTACTTTTATATAGATTTTGGAACACCCTGAAGATACAAAAGCCACTCAATTAAAGTTTCTAGCTATGGATCCTAGTTTTTCGGTTAATGTATACAAGGGTTATTTTGTGAATGGTTATGTCTTTCACACCGAAGCGTATGGCCAAACCAAATCAACTTGGAACAGTGGTATCAATTTGAAAGGGAACATGGAGTATTATGGAATTTTAAAAGAGGTTTTAGAGTTGTCATATCCACAGGGAAATTCTGTTTTTCTATTTAATTGTGAGTGGCGTGAACTTTTGATCTTGTCGATGTTAAGCACTCTTCAAGGCATGATGGAGATGATGTTTTCATTCTAGCGTCACAAGATCAACAAGTGTATATGACATCATACCCTCATCGACGAAGAGAGTTTAACGGATGGTGGGCTGTTTGGAAAACTAAGGCAAGAAGCACATTCAATATACCATATGTAGTAACAACTGATTCATCCATAGATGATTGTTATCAAGAGGAAGAAATGTTTGTGCCTCCTAATGTATTATTAGATGAAATTACACACGATGAATCATTTTGGCTTGAAAATTCTCCTCGAGAATCAGAGGAAGTATTGCAATTTGATGAACAAAACGAGGAGCAAGAAAATGATGAAGATGATAGGGAAGTGGGGTCTGATGATGAAGAAGAATATGATAATGAGCTTGAGTTTTGCATGGAAGACGAATTTGGTAGTGAAAGGGATGTAAATGCATCCATCTGTAACAACATAGCATAATCTTTATCTTTTCTATTGTAATAGGAAAGAGAACATCTGTAGTGTATTTTGTCATTCTATTAGTATGCATTTTTGTACTCAACTTAATATTGCTTATTTCATATTGTAATATATACATATATACTCGCATCTATGTCATTTAGATATGTCTAGTAGCTTTGAAGCTAGTGGTGCAGATTCAGACCAAAGTGCAAGTGGAGGTGATGGCACAAGTGCAGGTTCAAACTATAGTGCTAGTAGAGATGTTGGGACTGGAGGAGCAGATTCAGGTTGTAGGGGTGGTAGAGGGGCTGGTAGAGGTGCTGGTAGAGGTACAGGCAGACAACGTAATGGGAAAAATTGGAGAGTGATAGGTGTTCCCACCGCTCTCACAGGTACATTACCACAAATCCCTGAGGATGATGTTAATGGGGGTTCCATTCCGGGAGAGGATAACTCTATTCCTCTGGTGCCACCCACGGCCACTGAAAATGAATTGGTATACCTGAAACCTGAGTTTCATTCATATGGGAGGTATCTTCTTCAAATGCGTAATAACTATAGGTAAGTCTATTAATTTTTGTTGCATTCATTTTATGAGAGTTATTAATATATGTTTATGTATTTATATATATATATATATATATATATATTAACTACACTCATCTTATTGATAGATTTATATATGGTGGTGCTCCTGATCCCGCTCGGTGGCTTCGCACATAATTTTATGACACTAATTTCAAAGGGTCCCTTGGAACTCCCAACAGCAACAACAAAACCAGTGGGCTCCTGATATGTCAGTAACTCCCATACCATATTCTATTTGAGTAACTTTTGTTTAATCCCATGCCAATTAGTGAGATTAAAGAAAATTTATGCCTTTTTTTATGTACTTTTTAAGTTCTTATCATGATTCTTCTATGCCTTAAAATCTGGAAAAAATGTGTTTATTGTAGTATATTATATTAATACAGTTATTATTCCGTCTCAAAATGGATGCCCAAAAAATAATTACTTTGTGCACTCCCGTGATGCTTCTTTTAAGCAGTATGAATTGTGTCTCTTTATGCTTTAGTTGATAGGTATAGATCAAATTAGCTCTACTGAACCTAGAGATGATTTTTCATGAAACCTTCATTTCTACTTAGAAGATGGAGAACTTGTTTTTATTTTATCAAGGTATTCAGGATTTGGGATGTGAAGTACAATTATATGGTGAAGTGGTTTAGTCTGAAATACTCCTTATAAAAAAAAATAAGTCAAACTAAGCGTCCTTTCTTTTCCTCTTTTTAAGTTTTTTTTTTCAATCACAAAACTCAATTGTCCTGCAACGTTGAATATTCTGATTTAAACCAGCAGCATAATAATATTAAAATTGTCGCAATTTCTAAAAATTACATTCCTCAATTGGCACATAATGTCGACTCCATAACGTTTAGCAATAAATTGCTATGAAGTTAAGAATTAAAACTTAATGATGCAAAGGGGAAAGCAATAAACTCAGCTCAGTAATGCCATCTCAATGGTCATGCTTAATAAAAGAACCCAAGTACTTTTGTGTGTAGGATTTCACTAATTCCTATACCAGTGGGACTGTTGTAGTCATAAATACAAATAGCAAGAATGAAAATATTTTACATTCGAGTCTTTTTTAGATGTGGCGATCTTACTGTAACTATCATGATTTTTTTGTGCTTATTTGAAGGGTTTATTAATGTCACTAAATTATAGAGGTTCGTTCTGTCTGACTCTGAAGTTCCTAATATCCCCAATTACTATGTCCAAATGACGCACAGGGTGAACTGCAGCTAAAAAGAATCATACAGTATTTTTATGTACATTCCACAACTCTTTTACCCTTTCGAGTTTAGGCTATGGTCATAACCGTAATATCTATATAAATATATCGAAATCTCAATAGGAAAAGGTTAATTTGGATTCTTTTGTAATTAACCAACCGCAAGGTCTTCATTGTCATTATCCCTTTTTTGAAAAGAGAGTTGAGTACTAGTCCATGACAACTGACAAAAAAAAAAGGTAAAAGAGAAAAGAAAATCTAAACGTTTCCGAACTATGGTAATAGTAATAGAGAGTTAAAAGCACTAGTCTATGTTACATATGATGCTATTGCCAGAGCTGGTGTTGTGTGTGGTCCAGCACACAACAAGAGAGAGAGAGGGTACAAAATAAACAAAGACAATAATACCCCCACTCCATCAAAATATAAGTTCATCTGTCCTAAAGGCTTTTCTACATGCATTATATGTATATATAGTTGTAACTAGTAAGTATGGTATTCATGATGACAACAATAATCTTGATAACCATCTTTTCTTCTGCTGTTGACTTTGTGGTTATGTTTTGGCCACACAGCTATTCAACTTTTTTACTTCCCTGTAACTATCATGATCTTTTTGTGTTTATTTGAAGGGTTTATTAATGTCACTAAATTTTAATCTTGGCTTTTGAAATGACAAATAGTTGGTATGAAAATAAGTTGGCTGTTTGCATATGCAGATTATGGTTCTGAATTTATTTATACTTGCAGGTTTGATGATGGGTGCTAGTGGCACCTTTCAGCAACAGTTGCAGCAGCAAAACCAATGGCCTTTAGCTATATTTTCGCCCCAACAATAATTATTGCAACTACAACAACAACAACCACTACAACAACCTCATAGTGGTCATAGTTCAGCCTCGCCAAATAGTTATGGAAGAGGTCCTTGTGGAAATGAAGGTGGTGGGGGAAGTGGAGGTGGCAATGGTTGTGGAAGTGGTGTTTTTGCTGGCGGTGTCGGAAATACTTCTCTTCTTGAAATGCTTACGGATCCAAACTATGGAAGATGTGGCAATGGAAGTCAAGCAGTTTAGAGACAAACTTTATTTTATTATGATTATGACTATTATGTGTTTTTGATGGTGCCATGTTTTTAACCCTTAACATTATGGTTGAATCATATAAACAAACAAGTTGTTTGGGTTTATGTTTTGTTTGAACAATTAAATGTTACTTTTATCGATTTTCGTATAATGTTAGCTTAAATATATAATGATTTGTTTGATTTAATATTATTTTTGTTAAAACACATTCAATCTGAAAATATTTTGAAAAAATATATTTCAGTTTATTTGAAAAAAATTAAAAGAAAAAATAGAATTCGGAGACTACTATGTGGTTTCTAACTTTCATACTTGGCAACCATATCCTTGGTCTCCATTAAAAGTTGAGACCACGTCAGCGTTGGTCTCCATTCAAACTCGAGACCACGTTGTGTGCGTGGAGACCACAGAATTTGGAGACCTACATCTTTTTTGGAGACAATTGAATGGTAGCGAATTGGAGACCACTAACGTTGGTCTCCTTTAGCGACCTTATATTGGAGACCACGAAATTCGTCTCCACTTTTATAATTTGAGACCATTTTAATGTTCTGGAGACTATTTTTATCGTCTCCAAATATATTTTTTCTAGTAGTGGAGAGTACATTAGTTTTTTTCAAATGCATACTACGACAACGACAAAAAAAGATTATTGTTCTTTATACTATAATCTAGTGGACAAATTAATATAGACTCCGAGAGGAGCTTATTAATTGATACACCTAAGTGAACGTTATAATCTACAACCTTATAATATTATTTTAAAATAATAGTTTTACAGATGGAAATTTCCTATAGTAAACAATAATATTCAAATCTTGTTACCATTTTGAAGTTTAAAGATAGTGAACATATGATTAGCACATTCGATAAGATCTCAACGTCAACGCAAATGCTAATTATTTCACAATTTAAATCAACTATGGAGGTCAATTAAACTTTTATTTTGATATATAAATCAATTTATTCACCTACTTATTTGTCTTAAAGTTTTTATTTTATTTTCTCAGCATTCAAGAAACATATCACACATAACATCCATACATCCAAAATGATAAAAAAAACGTAAAAATGGATAAAACCATTATGTTCAATTATCGTCGTCTTCGTTCCCGAATTGAATCCGAGAAAAATTTCGGCTCGCTATATCCCACCGGATCAAGTATCTCGTCACCTCTTCTATTATCATGCCATGGTTTTCTAAATTTTAAAAAAGAAATATGCAAATTTATTTACATAAAAAATTCCAAAAACTTCTAGCTCAACGATGGATGCAACGAACGACAATAAATAAACGGGACCATACATCAGACGACCCGGATTGTTGTTCATAACTTCAACCTTTCTTCCCTTCTTTTTCTTCTTCCCTTTGTTCTCTTTCTCACCTTCCGCAGCCTTTCTCTTAGAACGATTCCTACCCCGAGTAGGTTTCTTCCAAAATCAGGAGGGAGTGGTGGGATGTATAATGTATCACCCGTACCTCACATAGCCTCATATGACCAGTATAAGATGCTCATATACCTTCAAATAAGTATCCACAATGTAATATGAATGAACATAGTCCATAGGATGTAGCTTTTGATTCAAAAGAGCAACAATCCCATGTGTGCAAGGAAACCCTGTGAGCTGTCATATCTACAAGAACAGGTTTCCAACTCTAAATGCACTGTGTACTGTCCTAGGTCATACAAAGATACCTGATAGTATCTGTCATTGGATTTGCCTGATACACAATTTGCAACCCTCCCCTAGATATGTTAAACGGTCTCGGATCCGGCGGGCTGGCCGGGCTGGCCCGCGAGCGAGATCAAATAAAACATTAAAATAGGTATTTAGATACCATATTAATATACTTTACATATATATACTATTAATATTATATATATATATATATATAAAATTAATATTATATATAAAATATACATTTTTAGTGTATTTATATATTAATATTATATATATAATAGATTAATATTACATATATAATATATATTGTTACGGTATTTGTTAATATATATATATATATATATATATATATATATATATATATATATATATATATATATAGAGAGAGAGAGAGAGAGAGAGAGTATATTTTAGTTTGTATATATATATATTTATATTAGTGGCACTTTTTTCATATTTTTTTTATTTATGGCTATAAAAAAAGTAGACCTTTTAAATCCGGAGCTCGATTAGCCCGTTATGGTTAGGGCCAGAAATTGTCGACCCATTTAAATTGGGGATTTTTTGGCCCGGACAGTTGAGTCCGAATCCCACTAGGACTAGTCCGAAACCGCTAGGCTAGCCCGTTTAACATCTCTACCCTCCCCTAATCTTTTTAATCCTAGGACAGAATCTGCCCTTCTATCTACCCCTTGTCCTGTCTTTGTTCTTCTACATTCTCCTCATAAGATGCTCTTTCAGCCACTCCAATATTGTTATGATTGCTTTATCTCTAGCATGTAGTATGCACCAATTGAAAGTCTCACATACATTATCCAACTACATGTCACATTTACTGTTCTCACGGAAAAATGGTTTTGACCATTGCTTAGGACTCTTATCGTGGAACCACGCGCAGGCTCCATCATTCAAGATCCCCAGCTCATTCATCCTGAAATTGAATTCTCCAGGGGTTGTGCTACAAGTTGTGTTGGCCACCGAGTATACAGTAAACAATTTAGGAAGTAAGAGTACAATAAGCTGTATGTTTTTCGAAGTTAATTTGCGTAGCGAAAGTATGTTGTGTGAGTTGATGTAAGTACAGCAACTAGGTGTTCTCATGTTTGCTTTATGCGTAACAATGTGTACTAGATAAATCAAAGTAGACTGAAAACAGTAAAGACATAAAGCAAATAACAAACAGTTTAAAGTGGTTCGAGGTAAATCCCTCTACGTCCACTGGTCCTCCACACAGAAGTAAAGAGTTTATCAAAATCACTACGTACACAACTACATAACTTTAGCTAAACCTGTTTCTGTATTGTTCATACCGATTGATACATGGACTGTAGCTTTGGGCCATTCATACAAATTGGCTTGAGCTCTTTCGACTCGTTTCTTCTCACACAGATCGAAGCTTCGTCTTCAATGCTATTTTTCCCACACAGGTTGGAATACGCAAGGATCCTTAGTCCACAGAAGGCTAATGATAATCTCAACGGTAACACTACTACAAAACTAGCCTTTAACAGCGCCCTTTTAACAGCGGTTGTTCGAAAACCGCTGTTAAAATGACGCGGTGGCATACATGTAAATAGTGTGCAATAAATTAACAGCGGTTATTAATATAACCGATGTTAAAATAAACATAACGGTTTTATAATAACCGATGTTAAATTTACCGAAAAATTAAAAAAATGAACTTGCAATTTAACATCGGTTGTTAAGTAAAACCGATGTTAAATTTGACAATTTAACATCGGTTGTTAAGTAAAACCGATGTTAAATTTCTGTGAATTTTTCAAAAAAATATGTAGTTAACGGTTTTGTTGAAAATTGTTAAAAATACAATACATTTAACGGTTTTTAAAACAACCATTGTTGTATTATCATTAAGATCGATTCGGGATTTTATTTTTCTTTCTTCCTCCGCCTCGTACCTCTGTCTTTCTTCCTCCACAGCGGTCGTTCCTGAGTTACCCAAATCGAAACCGCCCTTCCGGTCGCTGTTGTCTGGCATCTCGATTTTTTGGGACGACAAACGAACCCTGAGCCCGAATCGCCACTGTTGAACCAAACGAACTGAGCCCGAATCGCATTTCTTGAACCAAACAAACTTAAGCCCTATTCTACCACACCCGAATCGCCGTTGCGACCTCTCTCTCTCTCCGGCCGCTGCCATCTCTGTCTCTCCTACAGGTATTTATTTTTATTTAATTTTATTAGAACTCATTCTTCCCTTATTTTTTGAGCTCCTTTTCTCATTCGGTTCTAAATTCACCATCCCCATCGGCGGCCGCGGCTACCTTCCGCCGCCCACCCTGCCCATTTTTTTGCTTTTTTTCCTTGTATGTTGATTTTTTTAGTTTCTGTTCAATTGTTTTGACAAACAAGAGCATTGGATTGGTAATTAGAAGTATGGCCTGTCGTTTTTTTGCTTTCATTAATGGGATATTCACTTTGAGGGTTCTGAGTTGGGTGTACACTTTGAGGTGCTCGTATTCCTTAGTTTCTGTTCAATTGTTTTGACAAACAAGAGCATTGGATTGGTAATTAGAAGTATGGCTTGTCGTTTTTTTGCTTTCATTAATGGGATATTCACTTTGAGGGTTCTGAGTTGGGTGTACACTTTGAGGTGCTCGTATTCCTTAGTTTACATTCAATTGTTTTGACAAACAAGAGCATTGGATTGGTAATTAGAAGTATGGCACGTCGTTTTTTTCTTTCATTAATGGGATATTCACTTTGAGGGTTCTCGGTTAGGTGTACACTTTGAGGTGCTCGTATTCCTTGATTCCTCAAAGTGTATATTCATGAATCTATGAAAGAAATCTGTTTTGTAAGAGATTATAGCATAATGAAACTATCTCTAAGTGGCAATGTTTTTCTTTGGATGTCTGTCGCTACCTTCGTAAGAAGGAGATTATAGCATAATGATATCTTAAGAATTTTTTTAAATGGATGCCATAATCGAGTGAGGAAGAGAGGATACAAGACCTTTTAATTTACTATATGGTATATCTCGTGCTGCAATTAAAGGTATGTTCTAACATAAAGGTATATCTACTATATGGTCGACGAGGATAGCGTGATTACTCTTGTGTCTTTCGGTTTTGTCTCATTACCTTTTAAAGCATGAATTACGTTGGGATAGATGTGGTTAACTTCTTAAGGATCTTCTCCTTTGGGATAGATGTTAACTTTCATCTTAAGGATCTTCTCCCAATAGTTAATGCAGAAAAGGTGACGGTCTTTATAAAATAGTGAGATGACATAGTATATTAATAGCAATAATAGTTGTATGTTTTTGGTAGAAGATTAAAATAACACTAAATGTGGTTGGTTCTAACTAAATGAATTGCAAATTGAATTTCACTATGTGTACAACGAAAAGAAGAAAAATGGATCGAAGTTGGATGAATGCAAGTCGTAACAGTGATGAGTATGATAATGGAATCGAACAATTTCTTGAGTTCGCCCGACAAAATCGCCCGGAACCCGATGAAAGATATTTTTGCCCTTGTGTCAAGTGTATGAACGGGAGACGACATGAAGCTGACATTATTCGTGAACATCTTATTTGTGAGGGAATAAATACAAACTATACGATTTGGATATGGCATGGCGAACTAGTAGACATTCCAACTGAAGACACACACGTAGATATAGATGGTGATCAATTTGAAGACATGATTCGTGATGTTGGAGAAGAATCATTCCGACGAGCGCATGTTTATGATGCATTGAAAAGTGATTCAGAGACTCCTTTATATCCGGGTTGTAAAAATTTTACACGCTTGTCTGCCGTGTTGAAGTTGGTTAATGTGAAAGCAAAAAATGGGTGGAGTGATAAAAGTTTCACCGAATTACTCGAGTTGATACAGGAGATACTTCCAGAAGGTAATAAATTGCCTAACCGTACTTATGAGGCGAAGAAGGTTTTGTGTCCGATGGGTTTATCGTATAAGAAAATACACGCCTGCCCTAATGATTGCATATTGTATCGAAAAGAGTTTGAATTATTGCATAAGTGTCCTAGGTGCGGGGCATCACGCTACAAAGTGAAGCATGATGATTCTAGTGATGGAGAGAGCACACAACGAGGGCCTCCAGCGAAGGTGTTGTGGTATCTTCCAATTATTCCAAGGTTCAAGCGACTGTTTGCTAATAAGGATGACGCAAAGAATCTCATATGGCACGCAAAAGGGAGAAAATGCGACGGACTAATTCGTCATCCTGCTGATTCTGTACAGTGGAAGAAAATAGATCATTTATTTCCGGATTTTGGGGGTGAGGCAAGAAACCTTAGGCTTGGACTTGCCACAGATAGGATGAATCCGTTTGGTAATTTAAGCACTAAGCATAGCTCATGGCCCGTCCTACTTGTGATCTATAATTTACCTCATTGGTTATGTATGAAGCGGAGATATGTTATGTTGTCAATGATGATTTCAGGCCCAAAACAACCAGGAAATGACATAGATGTTTATCTAAGTCCGTTGATTGATGATTTGAAAATGATGTGGGATGAAGGGGCTGACGTGTTTGATGGGTACCACCAACAAAGTTTCAAGCTACGTGCAATGTTATTTTGTACCATTAATGACTTTACGGCATATGGAAACTTGAACGGGTATAGTGTGAAGGGACATCATGCATGTCCTATATGTGAAGAAAACACAAGTTACGTTCAGTTGAAACACGGAAAAAAAACAGTTTACACTCAACATCGGAGGTTTCTCAAGCGCCATCACCCATATCGTAGATTGAGAAAAGCTTTTAATGGATACCAGGAAGAGGGATTTGCACCGATACCATTAACAGGTGAGCAAGTTTACGATTGTAACATCCCCAGATCAAACCGAGAATATTACACGCCGCAGACCCTCTCCGTGAGGATCCACCAGGCTAGACATCAAACAACACATTACATTACATACCGACGAATCAAAATAACGAACCAATAGACCGATTTGGTCTTTCGTCACTGACTTACAAATCAAAATACATAAACTCATCCAGACTCATACCCACACACAAGGGTAAAATACTTGCAACAACGAACAATAAGACAGCGGAAAAGACAATACAATGGACTCCGACTAACTGAAGCCAAAACTGGCCTTCTTGTGATTAGTATCATTCGTCTTTCATCATCCCTCGTACCGATCCTGTGTCTTGCTCCCGAAAACCTGCATGTACTGACACAATCTGAGATATCCACCCCCCGATTACTCGGGGGTTAGCAAAACTCCACTGTTTCGCTAGTGAAAGTATAAAGTGCAAATACGAGCCATACACAACACATTCCGAGAATACAACTAAAGACTTCCCAAGGTATATTTAGTTAAAAAATAGTTCAAGTCTTGAAAGTAGAAACGAAGTAAGTAAGCACTTTGAAAACATTTCCAAATCTCGGGAGTTTTAAAAACATTAGAAATTGAAAAGTTCATAAATTCCTCAAAAATCATTTAGGGTCACAGCCCCAAAGTTCTTTTTTCCAAAATACAAATCCGTTTAACAAAACACGGGGTCCACGACCCAACCATTCCGGTCACAAAACACAGGGTCCACGACCCGATCATCCACTTCAATTCACTTACAAGGACGCATTACACATAACACATTATTCCTATGCCATTCTAGCCAAGCACCAAGACTCGATATATAATGTCTCTCGACCCCAAGCACAAAGCATTGTGATACTCCGGACAATATCACAATTAATGAAAACATCAACGTCAATATCACAGCAACCACACTTGGTAACCCGTGGCCGTACCCATTAGTATCGGCCCCCAGAGGCCCCGTCGGACCGTCCCCAGGTGGGAAACCACTTCCGCGGCCGTACCCATTAGTATCGGCCCCAGAGGTCCCGTCGAACCGTCCCCAGGTGGAAGAACATCAACACACGCACCCAAGTTCACTTCCGTGGCCGTACCCATTAGTATCGGCCCCCAGAGGCCACATGCCATCCCCAGGTGGAAGAACAACAACACACGCACCCAAGTCCACTTCCGTGGCGGTACCCATTAGTATCGGCCCCCAGAGGCCACATGCCATCCCCAGGTGGAAGAGTAACAACTCAGATTACAAAACCACGACTCTCAAAGGTCAAACACACAAAATATATATAGTCGAGGTACCTTGCTAGAATGACCAAATTATCCAACACGTACTCACGACCCAGAACTATATCAATTCACAAGGGAGCACAAGATCTCAACAGCACTGAACGACACAACCAATATCACAAAAACTCAATATATTCATCCATAACCACGGGACTCCAAGCACATAATTTGACAAGAGAATTTCACTTTACATTTACCGACGCCATAATCATACATAATGACATCACACGAAAGTAAGGTGATCCTATACTCGAAACTAGCACACATAATCAACTAAGCATATTAATTCCCGACCCACACGGGTCACCTTTACGAAAACCATGATGGTAAATATACCGATTCTTTTGAAAAATGATTATAAATATTTATTTAGCACATATCGACATTTAGCAACCATTATATCCACAAAACACGTAATGTATGGGCAAGATACTTGCCTCGATAATCGATACCGGACACTCCTACAATCACGGCTCAGTCGGGACACCTCGAACGCCTACGATTCCCCGGCGAAGGAAAAGAATACACCCACGATCGAGAAGCTTGAAGAAAACGACGAACGGAAGGGTTCCGACTCGAGTTCTTCACAAGAATTCGACCCTAACAACATATAATCAATAAATCATCGATCATACGAGGAAGAATAATCGTAGAACGCCCGAAAACCCCTCTATGATATTTTACCGGACACCTTCAAGGCATCGATCAAGAACTCGACCAAATCAACGAATCGATACGATCCAACCATGGAATAACAAAGGAAATGATATAATATATCTAAATTATCATCAATCCATCATAATCCTAAGTTAAATCGGACTAATCGGACGAAAACAACCAAAATACCCAAATTCCCCAAAACTAGATTTCTAGGAAATCTGACCTGATTCGGTAGATCGGAGGATGTTATAGGAGGAATGATTGATGATATGAGCCTCAAAACTTCATGGATTAATTGTATAACAACATTGCTCCAAGATTCCCACGCCTCCATCTGCGGAAGAGAAGAAAAAGAGTGAGAGAATGGGTGAAAAAAATGTCCGCAGGCCTTAAATAGGCCGACTGCCGGCCGGGTTACGTACGTAACCGGCCATGGCTTACGTACGTAACCGCCCATGGCCGAACACACTGCCTAGAAATCCCGGAAACGTTACGTACGTTACCGGCCAGGGCCTTACGTACGTAACCGGCCTTACGTACGTAACGGCCGAGCACTACCGTTCGTTACTCGGCCAGGGCCGGCCTGGCTCGAGCATGCCCGGCCATGACTCGGCCGGGACCAACTCCGAAGGCCCGAACGACCCCGAAACCCGAACCTGAGTACGAATCGAAGATACGGTTACGAAGTACTCGCAAAGACGAATCCGAGCACTAAGAGAACACACGATTCCGACCACCCGAAGGCTCGGAATTCGACAACGGAAGTAATTACCCAAAACTTTGGGAAATTACGAAAATGGCCCAAAACGTCCGAAAATCACGATACGCGATCGAAACACCAAACCAAAGCTCGCAACACGTCTAACAAAGTTAAACAGACTTACGGGAAACTCGAAACAACAGTTTCGAACGAGATTCGCAAGAACCGAACTCAAGTGCGGAAAAGTCGTTAAAAAGCACGGAACTCAACAAAACGACTCCGAAACGAACCCGGATGTCAAAAAGTGTAGAATTAATCATTCTCAGAATGATGAAACGGTCATGAGCGAGTCGTCAAAATGGACTTCGGCCGAAAAAAGAAATTTACCGGAAATCGAAAATTGCGGATATTACATTCTACCCTCCTTAAAAGAAGTTTCGTCCCGAAACTTAAAACAAGTAGGGAGAAGCAATATCCCTCCAGGAAAAACTCAACGAGATACGCAAGGAAACGCGTAACTTACGCCCATCGCCGAAACGTTACAAGCAACGCAAAGGAATATACGGCGTGAAAACACGCTCCACGACGACCAACACGACGTCGCCGTTAGGGATATAACAAAACCAACAAGTGACAAGCGTCATCAAATGGATAATACAATCAAGTCAATTATCCGAACAATCACAAAACACAACGGACGAAAATCAATACGATTGACCAACCCAACGGTACATCAATCAAAACGCGAGCCAATCGCTGAACAAATACAGAGTTCCACCGCCCAAGGGTTGGAAGATCTAAAACGAGACTAATTTCCGAACTTGGAAAGGTCACAACGATATATAGATAAATTTGGGACAATATCAGAACTCGCTCGAATGACAAAGGTGGGAAACAACACCAGGTCAGAAGCATCAACGAACACAGTCGAGTCGTTACGGTTGGACGAAACAGAAGAGAAAGAAAGAAAAATGTGGGTATTACATCATATCACCTTTAAAAGAGATTTCGTCCCGAAACCTAAACAACGAGAACGAAGTGCTGGAATAGTAACCTTCCCGACCATATCCTCTTGGTCCACATCCGATCTTCATGGCCATTCGTATCGTGGTCACGACTGTATCTTCTGCCCATCGGCATACTAAGCGGATTCCCACTCAATACGATTGCACAACTTCGCAAAATATTATACTAAAGTACCAACTCAGCACGACATATCACATAAGGTAACCAATAACAATTCGAAAAGAAAATCTACGAGGTATCCTTTTAAAGGAAATCTTTTGAAAATCCTTGGATTTGTATGCTATTTAAAATAAACTTTAAAAGTACTTTTGGTACCTCGGGTTGTTTCATCAAAACTTGTAAACAACATACTTTAACCGTCTCATTTGAAATCATTTGAAGTCATCATGCCTCTACGTATCATCATCACCGTTAACAACTAACAAGTTAACCATGCAAGATCATCAAATCATTCTTACATACTCTAACATTTCCAATTCCGAGTTTGAACTTTACATCGAGTGAGATTTTTCAGCTTTCACTATATTTTTTTTTTTGAAAATAAAAATCGCATTGGTTTTTGAAATAAAATATTTTTATGGTGTGAAAGATTTTTGAAAATCATTCACTCGAATTATTTGAAAATACAACAATACGTTAAAAATCATTTTCGAAAATTCTCCCATCACTTCACAAACATCAACGATGGTAATATTTTACAAAATGTCTACATGTACTTTAAAACAACTCTTTCAAATACCATCGAGGTTTTATTTGAGAATCCAAGGCCGGCTTGCCAATTCCAAATAATTTTCAAAGTATACACGGAGCCGCCGATTAATCGAACCGTCAAAACTTTGTGAAGTTTCCAGGAAAGTGTTTTTGAACACACACAGCAGACATAATTTATCAATTCATCAAACACAATCAAATATCACCTAGCAATACGAAAAGTCTTAACACACATTCACGCACAATAGTTGTTATCACTAGACACCACGTAGAGAATACAACTACAGGTGATTGGCCGCAAAAGTTAGACCTAACGGCTATAAGGCGGTTCCATAGCCTCTGCCCAGGTTGATTAGTGCGCGTTACAACAAAGATTAACGTGCGCTAAACACGCCACGTTAGCGCGCGTTAGGCTCGTATTAAGCATGTGCTAACTGCTCTAATCACCAACACGATTGCAAACATATATGAGATAATACTAGACTCGAAGGTTACAAATAAGCAACAACATACGAGTCTAAATGTCATCGATTCACATAATTATAACATCTCACAAGCAACCATCAAAAGAAAATCATCCTACAAAAACGAAAATTTTACTTCTCAATAAAGAGGACTATCTCAACACATACATACCGATGGACTCAACTTTCACGTTACTATTTTAATCATAAAACTGGCACCACTGCTCAACAACGAGAGCATCATCAATACGCATCTTCTGACCAACATTCATGAAACCAAAAAGTTACAAACGAGAGTCACGTCTTGAGTATATTTTGAAGACCTTATTTGAGTTAAAAACTCGAGATTTGAAAACTTATAGTATGAGATGAGAATGAAATATCGGTAGTTTGAAGTCTAAAAATTTTCGACCCTGAGGTCATCATACAAAAATCTAAATTTTTCCTCCCTTGGAGAACATTTTAAAAATTTACGTGGCTCCCCGGAAGCCTTCGAAACTAAAAATTCTAAGGTTGTTGCTCTTGCAAGAAAAACAGTTCATACAAGGATACATTTGGCCATATCATTCTTCATTCTAGCACAAAACGGGAATTAACAAATATATGTCACTTACTCACGATGCACCTTCAAATGCTACTACATAACACAGAATCATACAGGCTCGTATAGCTTGTGGCACAACATGTAGTAGGGAGACTTACATCCACAGATCGCACGAAGATGATGGCTGCACCTTGATACTAATCACGGCCGACATCCCAGACGACGCGTCGCGACACGATTCAGTCAGACAAAATCTGACAAAACAGGACTCAACAACACATAACTCGACCCGACAGCCTAGGTTTCCTCAACCTAAGCTCTGATACCATAAATGTAACGTCCCCAGATCAAACCGGGAATATTACACGCCGCAGACCCTCTCCGTGAGGATCCACCAGGCTAGACATCAAACAACACATTACATTACATACCGACGAATCAAAATAACGGACCAATAGACCGATTTGGTCTTTCGTCACTGACTTACAAATCAAAATACATAAACTCATCCAGACTCATACCCACACACAAGGGTAAAATACTTGCAACAACGAACAATAAGACAGCGGAAAAGACAATACAATGGACTCCGACTAACTGAACCCAAAACTGGCCTTCGTGTGATTAGTATCATTCGTCTTTCATCATCCCTCGTACCGATCCTGTGTCTTGCTCCCGAAAACCTGCATGTACCTGGACACAATACAGATATCCACCCCCCCGATTACTCGGGGGTTAGCAAAACTCCACTGTTTCGCTAGTGCAAGTATAAAGTGCAAATACGAGCCATACACAACACATTCCGAGAATACAACTAAAGACTTCCCAAGGTATATTTAGTTAAAAAATAGTTCAAGTCTTGAAAGTAGAAACGAAGTAAGTAAGCACTTTGAAAACATTTCCAAATCTCGGGAGTTTTAAAAACATTAGAAATTGAAAAGTTCATAAATTCCTCAAAAATCATTTAGGGTCATAGCCCTAAAGTTCTTTTTTCCTAAATACAAATCCGTTTAACAAAACACGGGGTCCACGACCCAACCATTCCGGTCACAAAACACAGGGTCCACGACCCGATCATCCAATTCAATTCACTTACAAGGACACATTACACATAACACATTATTCCTATGCCATTCTAGCCAAGCACCAAGACTCGATATATAATGTCTCTCGACCCCAAGCACAAAGCATTGTGATACTCCGGACAATATCACAATTAACGAAAACATCAACGTCAATATCACAGCAACCACACTTGGTAACCCGTGGCCGTATCCATTAGTATCGGCCCCCAGAGGCCCCGTCGGACCGTCCCCAGGTGGGAAACCACTTCCGCGGCCGTACCCATTAGTATCGGCCCCCAGAGGTCCCTTCGAACCGTCCCCAGGTGGAAGAACATCAACACACGCACCCAAGTTCACTTCCGTGGCCGTACCCATTAGTATCGGCCCCCAGAGGCCACATGCCATCCCCAGGTGGAAGAACAACAACACACGCACCCAAGTCCACTTCCGTGGCCGTACCCATTAGTATCGGCCCCCAGAGGCCACATGCCATCCCCAGGTGGAAGAGTAACAACTCAGATTACAAAACCACGACTCTCAAAGGTCAAACACACAAAATATATATAGTCGAGGTACCTTGCTAGAATGGCCAAATTATCAAACACGTACTCACGACCCAGAACTATATCAATTCACAAGGGAGCACAAGATCTCAACAACACTGAACGACACAACCAATATCACAAAAACTCAATATATTCATCCATAACCACGGGACTCCAAGCACATAATTTGACAAGAGAATTTCACTTTACATTTACCGACGCCATAATCATACATAATGACATCACACGAAAGTAAGGTGATCCTATACTCGAAACTAGCACACATAATCAACTAAGCATATTAATTCCCGACCCACACGGGTCACCTTTCTGTAATCCTTGATGGTAAATATACCGATTCTTTTGAAAAATGATTATAAATATTTATTTAGCACATATCGACATTTAGCAACCATTATATCCACAAAACACGTAATGTATGGGCAAGATACTTGCCTCGATAATCGATACCGGACACTCCTACAATCACGGCTCAGTCGGGAGACCTCGAACGCCTACGATTCCCCGGCGAAGGAAAAGAATACACCCACGATCGAGAAGCTTGAAGAAAACGACGAACGGAAGGGTTCCGACTCGAGTTCTTCACAAGAATTCGACCCTAACAACATATAATCAATAAATCATCGATCATACGAGGAAGAATAATCGTAGAACGCTCGAAAACCCCTCTATGACATTTTACCGGACACCTTCAAGGCGTCGATCAAGAACTCGACCAAATCAACGAATCGATACGATCCAACCATGGAATAACAAAGGAAATGATATAATATATCTAAATTATCATCAATCCATCATAATCCTAAGTTAAATCGGACTAATCGGACGAAAACAACCAAAATACCCAAATTCCCCAAAACTAGAGTTCTAGGAAATCTGACGTGATTCGGTAGATCGGAGGATGTTATAGGAGGAATGATTGATGATATGAGCCTCAAAACTTCATGGATTAATTGTATAACAACATTGCTCTAAGATTCCCACGCCTCCATCCGCGGAAGAGAAGAAAAAGAGTGAGAGAATGGGTGAAAAAAACGTCCGCAGGCCTTAAATAGGCCGACTGCCGGCCGGGTTACGACGAATCGCCATGGCTTACGACGAATCGCCATGGCCGAACACACCGCTCGAAATGCCGGAAACGTTACGCACGCACGCCAGGCCCTTACGTACGTAACCGGCCTTACGTACGTAACGGCCGAGCACTACCGTACGTTACTCGGCCAGGGCCGACCTGGCTCGAGCATGCCCGGCCATGACTCGGCCGGGACCAACTCCGACGGCCCGAACGACCCCGAAACCCGAACCTGAGTACGAATCGAAGATACGGTTACGAAGTACTCGCAAAGACGAATTCGAGCACTAAGAGAACACACGATTCCGACCACCCGAAGGCTTGAAATTCGACAACGGAAGTAATTACCCAAAACTTTGGGAAATTACGAAAATGGCCCAAAACATCCGAAAATCACGATACGCCATCGAAACACCAAACCAAAGCTCGCAACACGTCTAACAAAGTTAAACGGACTTACGGGAAACTCTAAACAGCAGTTTCGAACGAGATTCGCAAGAACCGAACTCAAGTGCGGAAAAGTCGTTAAAAAGCACGGAACTCAACAAAACGACTCCGAAACGAACCCGGATGTCAAAAAGTGTAGAATTAATCATTCTCATAATGATGAAACGGTCATGAGCGAGTCGTCAAAACGGACTTCGGCCGAAAAAAGAAATTTACCGGAAATCGAAAATTGCGGATATTACAACGATCGCGTTAAGAATATCAATACTGTGTTTGGGAAAGATACAAAAAAGTCCGTTGCGACAAATATATGGAAGAAGAGGTCCATATTCTTTGATCTTCCATACTGGAGCAAACTAGATGTTAGACATTGCATAGATGTTATGCATGTGGAAAAAAATGTGTGCGATAGTGTGATCGGCACACTTCTCAATATTAAAGACAAAACAAAAGATGGTGTCCAGGCTCGTCTAGACCTAGAGGATATGGGTATTCGTCCTCAGTTGCATCCGCAATCAGTTGGTAAACGAACTTATCTCCCCCAGCATGTTATACTTTATCAAAAAGGGTGAAAATCAGCTTTTGTAAATGTTTACAAGGCATTAAAGTGCCACAAAGTTACTCTTCAAATATTAAGAGTCTTGTGTCGTTGCCAAATCTTAGATTGGCTGGCTTAAAGTCCCATGACTGTCATGTCTTGATGCAACAACTTCTAGCAGTTGCTATACGTGATGTTTTGCCTAAAAAAGTGAGGCATGTCATAACTCGCTTGTGCTTTTTTCAATGCTATATGTAGCAAAGTGATAGATCCTCTAGTTTTGGATGAGTGGAAAAATGAGGTCATTGTTATCTTATGCCAATTGGAGATGTATTTTCCTCCTTTTTCGATATCATGGTTCACTTACTTGTCCATCTAGTTAGAGAGATTGAAGAGTGTGGCCTGTTTATTTGAGATGGATGTACCCCATTGAGCGATACATGAAGATTTTCAAAGGGTATACCAAGAACCCATTTCGTCCTAAGCATCTATTGTGGAGAGGTACATTGCGTAAGAAGCTATCGAGTTTTGCAGACATTACATGTCACAAGTGGAATCTGTAGGGCTTCCTAAGTCTCGACATGAGGATAGAATTAGAGGAAAGGGTACACGAGGTGTTAAAGTTGTAACCAAGAGTCGAGATGAGGTGCTTCAAGCACATTTGTACATTTTGAATAACACTGATGATGTTCTTCCCTACTTGTCAGCTCACAAGAATCATTTGAAGATAAAGAATCCCCGAATGAGTGAAAAATGGTTGTTGATCGAACATAATAAGACGTTCTTGAGATGGTTTAAGGAATAAATTTCTAGCAGTGCATCTGAAACATTACAATGGCTAGCTTACGGACCCAAATCTGATGTCGTAACTTGGAGTGGATACGATATTAATAAGTACTCATTCTATACAAAGTCACAAGATGACAAGAGTACGGTTCAAAATAGTGGAGTTACTCTTCAAGCCGAGTCTATGCACTTTTCAAGCTCAAAAGACAAAAACCCAGTTTTGGCATCGACGAGTTACTATGGAGTTATAGAAGAGATCTGGGAACTTGATTATGTTAAGTTTAGAGTGCCTATGTTTAAGTGCAAGTGGGCTGATAATAATACGGGTGTGGAAATCGATGAGTTAGGATTTACTTTGGTAGATCTTCACAAGGTAGCTTACAAAGACGAGCCTTTTATCATGGCACACCAAGCAAAACAGGTGTTCTATGTCAACGATCCATGTAATGAAAGATTGTCCGTGGTTATTCCTGGTAGAAGTGTGGATATGAATAAAACTGAAGAATCAACGTTTGACAATTGTGAATTTATTCCTTTGTCAACACGGTTACCCACTATCGTTGAAGAAAATGAAGCTGACGACATACATGCCATTCGAAATGACCATGATGAAGGTTTATGGGAGAACTATGATCTCAAAAGATAAATAAAAATCAGGTACATGAACGAATACATCTAAGTTTTGCATATATACATATGTCATTTTTGTTCTCATTCTAAGTCTAACCGAATTAATTTATTCTCCTCTTATAAAGTGAGTAGGTGTTCACTTAAAAACTCTTTGTCAAAAACTAATACTTGTCAAAAAACTAATACTTATCGCATCATACATGGTGTATGTATATCTCGTCGCCATAATGTAATGACATAATTTTACTTTTTAGTCATTTCTACATCTTGTTATTTACTTGTTTCCATTATCTAGTTATAAATCCAAATAGACCATGAAGAAGCTCGCTAAACAAGAATAAAAAATCACCAGAAAAGTTTTTCAAAGTACAAGATAGCAATACATGGGTACCTGTTTAAGAGGAACATCATCTTTTACTCTTGTGGTCATTAATTCAGATAAATTTTGGTTTATGGAATCAATCAGTTTAAATTTCCAAGAATGGGTGATTGTTTGGAAGTCTTCCTCAATAATGTTGTTGGTATTTGTTTCTTCAGATTCGACACCGCCTCAAGCTCTTACAGATCCTTTGCATGGTACTCGAGAGATTATTAAGCAAGAGTTGCTGATCCGTACTTTGTCTCATATCGATTGGAAGAAAGAACTCTAATATATAATCATTGTCACCGTATAAATACTTCTAAGCCCGACCGCAATGACAGATTTAGGCCATATTTGCGGGCATGATGAACAAGTGGATATTCGGTTATATGGTATTCCTTCACGTCGATAGAAGAAAGGGTGATTTGATTGAAGAGCTTTCCCAACTATACCTTGTCCTTCCTCCAAGTAATGTTCTACACATGCATGCACAAAACCCTTCATATCTTTGTCATTCATATAAGAGGCCGTATCTTCAACGCACAGTATATATTTCTTGTTTAAACTACTACAAAGATACTCTAGCTTGTAGCATATTAGTTCCATTACGAGGACCTTGTGTGTAACTACATGGAATCCATGTAAGTGCAGAGGTAGTCGATGTGTATAGCAAACAACATGTAAAACATCGTAATATCGGACAAAGCTTCCTACCGATTCTTAGAGAGATTCTCGCAATTTGACATTTGGTTTTAAAACATATTAACAATCATTATCATGGAATTAAAAAAAAATTCCAAATGAATAAATAAAATCAAATTGTTGAAAACATTATGATATAGTCTCGGTGCAACACTCCTTAAATTCACACTGAAAAGCAAGTAAAATAATCTCACGGTAAGGTGTAGAATACATCGAATAAGCATTTAAAATACGATTTGCAATAAGAAAGAATCTCAATATAATGTGTAAGATATGATTTGCAACAAGATAAAAATAAGAAACAAATTGAGAAAGATAGATAAAGGAAAAAATCCTAAAAATCTAATTCAATACTTTACAATTCCGTTACAACCTTATAGAGAAATTTCGAAGTTTTCTATTTATTTCTATCATTTTCTAAGATTATCGATTGAATGCCGATAGTTGTCTTGTTGTTGCTCCTTATGTGGTAGCCACAATATATAACACAGTGTTTGTTGGCTTGCTTGAGTTATCCCACGACAACTCTGTGATTTATTGTTTTCTATTGACTCTTAACATCGAACATCACTTGAAAGTGAAATGACCTTTCGCACCCGGTCGTTTAGAAATTGAGTCACTAGTTTAAATTAATCTATCATTTCATTTCTCATTGCAGATCCAACATTGGTTTTGCCTACGCTTGTCGACCTAAGTTATTCAACTCAAGATAGCATACAAGTATCGCGAGTAATGCACTCTTAGCCTTGCTAGTCAAGCATAAACAAAACCGTAAATCTTATCCTTAGTACTTGACTGTCTCAGGTACTTTGACATACTTTTTACTTGTATACTTATGAGATTAAGAGTTCCATGCAAATTTTGGATCAAACTACTTTACGGACTGCAGAAGACTAATAAAAAATTCTCCCTTTATGTTTTCATGACAACTTTAATATTTTCTTGTGCAGTAAACTCTCTCGAAATCCAGATTCCTGTGCTCCCGCTGGTAGAAAAGAAGGTTTGCACTCAACATCTGAACCGTATGTTTTGTCAAATTAAAATGGACATTTACTTCTTTCCACTAATAGTTCCCCTGTGAATTTCTACCAAGAACTAGAAAGGGAGGAAATAAATGAAAAGAATTGGCTTTTCCAAATATGAACATATGCCTTATTTTAACATGGGTTATGATAAGTGCTTTATTGTAGGAACAACCTTGGATGCTGATAGGCTCCTGAAGTTGCTTTCCGAGTGGACAAAACATGTAAGTTAAAAGTGTAATGCTGGATAATTAGCTGTTACCTTAGTATATTTACGGCATTATAACCTACCAAGATGTTTTATATGATTAAGCTGTATTACATTTTAAGAGTGTTGTTACATTTGGTGGGTGTCATTCCTCTTTTTTTTCCCGGGTTCTGATGATTTCAGCACCATGGTCTTCTGGAAATTTTCAGGTTGAAGATTGGCATGTAATGTTCTGATGTTCGGAAAGCATTTCTAACTGTTCCTTGAGCAATTACAAGATACAAGGGGTAGAAATCAATGCATGCTATAATATAACAAGAATAAAAATTATTTGCTATTAGTTTTTTGACAAAGAGTTTTTCAAAAAAAAAATATTACTGTTGTGTTTGACAAGTATTAGTTTTTTGACAGAGAGTTTTTCAAACAAAAAATATTATTGGTGTATGTTGTGTTTGACAAATATTATTTTTTTGGTTTATGTTGTGTTTGACAATATTTTCATTTGTCTATACAGGCACATGACTTCTCCTCGGCATCCTTCTCGTTCTCCTTCTCATTCTCCTCATACTCCTCGCCATTCTCCTCCTCATTCCGCTGCTTCTCCTCATACGCAGACTACTACATCGAGAAATCCTACAAGATGTAGAAGTATGGCCAAAAGGCGTATAGATGGGAAAAAGCTACCTCTTGATATCGATCCAGTCAGGGGAAAACTTAAGTACGAGCACAAAGTCAAGTTGAGTACGTATTTGGGTAAACTTGCGAAAGATCATGTTTCTATATTGTACGATCGATGGAATCACGTACCGGACAAGCCCGATAAGGAAATCTTTGTGGCGGATGTATTGGTACGTGCATTACTTTTGTGATTAATTATGTGTTTCACTTTGTGCTTAAATTAAATTAAATTATGCTATAAAAGCGAAATTAAATAAAATAATTTAAAAACTGAATTAAATATAAATATGGATTAAAAGTGAAATTTATTAAAAAACCTTAATTTAAGTAATTTATTTTCTAAAAGCGAAATTAAATAAAATAATTTAAAAATTGAATTAAATATAAATAACTGGAATAAAATTAAAATTTATGAAAAAACATTATTTGATCAAATTATTCTATAAAAACTTAAATTATAGCAAATAATTTAAAATTGTATTATTGATAACGTTTCAATTTGAATTGTCAATGTAGGCCAACTTTGATGTCAGTCAAATTAGCAATATTGGTCAATTTCGCACGAAGACATTGCGATCTATTGGCGGGATGTGGAGGCAATTTAAGACCGATTTGACCGGCGAGTATATATATGGTCCGTCGAAAGGGTTGTCTCCTTGCGAGAAATATGGTATATCGGAGGACGATTGGAAAGAATTCAAAAAGACTCGTGAGGACCCTACTTGGGAGGTAAATTAATTCAAAAGACATTTTCTGTAGCTCGATTACTTGCAGATATTTCCTTACATATTACTTCGTGTTGCAATTTTCATACAAAGCAGAAATGAGATGAAATTCTAAAAAAACGGAACATCATATGTTTTTCGAGTTACATGAGAAAAAAATATCATGAGACGACAATATGTAAACAGAAACAAACACATGGGTTTTTTTTATGATTTCAAATCTGAAAGGTATATATAATTTTAGTGGGTATATATATAATCTGAAACAAAAACGAATTAAAGAAGATGTCTGGGGAGAAAATCACTTTCCACAAGACGAATATGTCTTTCTTAATTGTAGAGCGAAACGATGATAGATATAGCACCCTGAGGTTCTGAATTATAATTTACAAACGACAATTGGTCAGTATTTTGGATATACAGTTCCAGCTTATCCAAAATGGCGAATTTCAATTTTGTTTCAGCCTATGTTATTACGATTTGAAAGAAGTGTTACAATGTAAGAGAATTATGAGAAATTCACAAAGAATCATAAAAAGTTAGCTGCCATTTCTCAATATTAAATATGAATATGTTGTGACAACACAAATACACTTAGTGCATACCTACAAAGGATTGGGAAGACTTTATTCATATTTGTTGCATCACATTGTACTTGACCTATGAACACATTGATAGTACAAATATTATTTCGATTCCTTGCAAATATTTTTTCCCAGGAAAAGAGAATCAAGAAACAAGATATAGCGAAGATGAACAATGCTCCCCATACTATGGCTCGAGGCGGATATGATTTTGTGGAGGTGCAGGAGATGGAGAGAAATATGAAGGAGCGTAAAGAAGAAGCGTCAAAGTCTGGAGAAGATGTTATTATTGATCCTCCATCTCCTCCTTCACGTCATCAGAGGTGGAAACTTGGTCGCCAAAAAAGATCTGGAGGAGTGTCATCAGATGCAGCACGAGAGATTATTACTAAGTGTTGGGAAAACAAAGACCCTGTATCGAAACAGCCGGGAAACCCGATCCCTGTATCGAATGATATTTGATAAAGAGGTTTTGACATATATGCCAATCCGAATACAAGAAAGGAAAGCGTATCGAAGCTTTGAGGCTTTATCTGTATCAAGACCCGCCTCGAATCAAGATATAGTGAAGCTCACAAGATAAGAAGAAGTCTTGTAAAAGACCAAGTATGGAAAGCTGTCTCGAAACTCAAAATACGCTTATCTTCCATACTCTCACAACAGGACAAAGAAGGAGCAGTCAAGTCCCGTTGAATAAAGAAGTATTTAAATACTCAAGGATAAAGTATTTAAATACTGCCAGTCTTCAGATCTTCAGAATCCCGCGAAATCCGGATCGTGTCATAATCCCGTTGGAACGAAATCTCATTTAAACAGACACATCTCAACGGATACTTTCTTCAGAGACTATATATATCTTATGAAGACATTGAAGATCAGTTACCAAGTAACCTAACACTCAAGCTATCAAAAGTTATCATCTGAGCAAACATATCTCCAAAGCTTACTGCAATTAAGATCCAAAGAGATATACAGTGCTCAACATCAAGAACAGCCATCATCAGCTCAAGAACTTCACACTTCAAAGCTGCTGTTCTTACCCGGTTACCTATCTTTTTACCTTTGTGTAAAAACCGATCTCTGTGTGAACTCAACAAGTTATTCTGACCTGTGTGGGACGAATAAGAGGACGAAGCTTTGGAACTGTGTGTGAAGAAGCTAGTCAAGAAGAAAGCTTTAACCAATCTGTGTGAACGGTTGAAAGCGACATTCTTTGTATCAATCAGTGTGAACGATACAAGGATAGGTTTGATTATAATTACGTAGTTTTGTACGCAGTAATTATAATAAACGTTTTACTCCTGTGTGGAGGACCAGTGGACGTAGAGGGGTTTACCTCGAACCACTCTAATTACCGTGTTATTTACCTTCAGCTTTTACTGTTTTAAATTACTGTGATATATTAAGTATACACTATACACTTAGTTGTTGTATCCATAGCAACCTACTGTATCCAAGACTTCCGCTACGCACTCAGATTTAGAATCCGTACAGTTTGTTGTTTAAACTATTTCCCAAACTGTATCCAGTATACTTAGTGGCCAACAAGTGGTATCAGAGCGGTTGATTCTAAAAAGAATCAGTCGTATTTCTTTTTAACCGAATCAGATTCAAATCACTTATTTTCAAAACAGTCTCTTTCATTCCTATATTATCAGTATGGATACTTCTATGATTAACAAAATCCCTATGTTCTCTATTAACGAATTTGACGACTGGAGAATTAGAATGGAAGCTCATCTTGCGGAATGCACGAAGAGATGATTTTTGTTATACAGATGGTCCTATCAAGATCATGAAGGTAAATCCGCCGCAAGGATTGAGGGCCAAGCCCATCTTTGAAATGCTCGAGAAGGAACGCGAGCAATGGACAATGATGAAAGGAAGCGAGCCAATCTCGACAACGTGGCTAAGAACGCGTTATTTGTCACTCTTGACAAAGGCACGTTCTCAAAGGTAAAGAGCCGCAAAACCCAAAGAAATGCAGGATAAACTCAAGTTAATTTGTGAGGGAACCGAGCTCTCAAAAGAAAACAAGATTTCAAAACTAACTCAGAATTTGAATCTTTTGAAATGAAACCAACGGAAACACTTGAGGAACTTGACCTCATTTCTTGGTATTGTTGGTGAACTTGAAGCGTTGGGCAAAATTTACACCCAAAAGGAGAAGAACTTAAAATTTTCGATCTCTCCCACGATGGGACATTAAGACCACAACTATGCGTGTATCCTGCAATCTTAATGAAATATCTACTTTTGATCTCTTCTCGACCTCAAACCTTTTGAGTATGATATTGTGAAGAGAGAAAGTCAAGAATCTCCTTCAAAGGTCACGCTCTCGCCGTCAGATCGAACCGTCGACACAAAGATGCCTAGCTCGTCGAAACCCGCCACAAGAATGCCGACATGGACGACGACATCCCGTCCCAAGATGAAATGGCGCTTCTAATGCATAAATTCAAAAAGTTCATCAAACAGTCTGAAAGACTCCTACGAGCCCAAACTCCCACAAGGTAAGTACCGAAACATCATCCGGTGATGCTAACTGTGCTATAATCACAGGAAACCGTGCCATTATGCAAACAAATGTCCTCATCCCAAATTCCAAAGATTCGAGGCCGAGCAACAAGAGAGAGATGAAAGAAGACGTGCTTGGAAAGACAAGCTCAAGGCCACGATTGGAGAATCGAAGCCTCCCCACACCATCCAAATCAGCAGAATGTCTTGGTGGTCATCGAAAGTGATTCATCCGACGATGAGTTCGATGATAAAGCATACATGTGCTTTATGGCCAAAGATGTTCCGGAAGGTGAAGATGACGATGAGGTAAGTTCAACCTCGGCTATCCCATCAAATGCATCTCATACTTTGAAAATATGATGAATGAATTTAAAAACATTCAAAAGGCCCATGAGACTCTAAAATCGAGAATATACGACTTCAATTAACAAATTTAGAGCCGAAAGATGAAAATGACTTCTTTGAAAATAAACTATGAAAATATGTCTCTTGATTGTGAAACCAGCAAGGTCGATTTTGAAAAACTCATGGAGAGCAATCACCAACTTGCTCATGAACTAAATGAGGTTAAAACCCACAATGAGAGCAAGACAAATGATTTGGTTCTACTACAAACCAAAATCACAACTCTCAAAAGCGAGAAACCGAACTTGAGACCATTCTCAAGTCTTTTGAAAAATCGTCCAAAAGAATGGAAGAAATTGAGCACTTTGGGCAACATGCTCATGATAAAAGTGGCTTAGGATACGGCTCATGTTCAAACAAAGGGAAAACTAGTACGGTGTTCGTCAAGAGTGTGGAACACATTCCAGAATCGGAAGATACTCCTAGTCCCATAAAGGAACTCTTTGCCGAGAAAACCAAAGGTGCAATTCCGCCCCGCAAACCTATACTGCATAAATGGAATCATAAGCCATTCCAACTCGTGAGGCGCACTCAACAAAGATGCTCCCGAGCATATCAACTTGGCCACAGCACTGCTCGAAGGAAGGTCAGATCCAACCACCAAAGGCCCGCACGGCAAGCATTTATCAAGACTCGCCGAGGTATTGGATACAGGAGCCCCGTTATCCCTCAAGACAGCAGATGCCAATTCAGTATCAACAACAGCATTGGAAATCCAACTGGAGACCCAGAAGACAAGCTGTTAGGCCTAAGAAAATGGCTCCACCTCCTAGACGGCACTCGTACTGGAATAATAATAATAACCCTGAACTTTACATGCATAATAATTATCATGATTATAACGACTACGGATATGTAGATATCGCAACACTATACCGAGCATGTCCTACAGTAAACCAATTGCTGCCAGGAAAGCTTGGGTACCTAAAGGAACTAACATACATGGACCCAAAAATCAAAGGGGACCTAAATCTACCTAATTTCTTTGTTACAGGACATTCTAGAGGAGGATACCTGGTACTTCGATAGTGGATGCTCTCGTCACATGACCGGAGATAGAAGCAAGCTATCTGATTTTGTAGAAGGTCGCGGTCCAAAAGTTCACTTCGGTGATAAGTCTAAAGGAAGAACAAGAGGGAAAGGAAACCTACTTGTCGGGAAATTCAAGGTCACCGATGTTGCATATGTTGAAGGCTTACAGTATAATCTACTTAGTATTAGCCAGTTCTGTGATAAACAGTTCTCGGTGAAGTTCTATATAGATCGTTGTAGAGTCAAGAACACCCAAACCAAGGAAGTTGTGCTTACAGGAAGCAGATCAGGTAATATGTACATTGCTGACTGGAAGCCTATGAGCTCCTCAATTCCATGTTTTGTTGCCAAAGGCACAAATGTATATTAGTGTTATGGCACAAGAGGATGTCTCACGTCAACTTCAAGACGATCAACAAGCTTTCAAGACAGGGAATGGTTAGAGGTTTGCGGATGTGTCATTCAAGAAAGACAGCGTCTGCGGACCATGCCAGAAAGGCAAACAAATCAAGTCAACCCTGAAAAGCAAATCCTACCTTTCAACCCAAAGAGTGTTGGAAATGCTACACATGGATCTCTACGGTCCTGTAGACCCGATAAGTTTGGAAGGTAAGAAATACCGCATGGTTGTTGTTGATGATTATTCCGTATGCTTGGACGATCTTTCTTAGCAAGAAGAAGGAAACAACATCAAGGCCGCCCGAGCTCCCGAGAAAGTTGCAAAATGAAAAAGCATCGAGTATCGTGTGCATTCGTTCCGGCAGGTACCGAATTTACTAACCGCTTTATAGAGCAATACTGTTCGGAGAATGGAATACAAAGACGAATACTCACCGCCGTACACCTCAACAAAATGGTGTTGCCGAGCGAAAGAATAGACGTTGAAAGAAGCAACAAGGACAATGATTGCCGCAAGCAAATTGCCACAGCGTTCGGGGTGAAGCAACCAATACAAATATGCTACACTCAAAACCGTTGTATCATCAACAAGCACCACAACAAAGCGACTTATGAGGTATGGAATAACAAAACTCCATTAGTTTCGTATTTTCACATTTTGATGCAGTGTTATGTATTGAACAATGGCAAGGACCAACTTAGAACCTTTGATGAAAAATCGATGAAGGAATATTCGTAGGATACTCCTCCGTCAAAGAAAGCTTTGAGAATCTTTAATAAAAGGAAGCCGACGATCGAGGAATCGATTCATGTAGTGTTCGACGAACCACACCATGACCCTACAGAGTAGATGATATCACTCGTAACATTCACCATCTATCTATCTTGGATCCACCTACACCCATAGAACACCGTCGTTGATTTAGAAATCAACCCCAGCTTGTAAGAATCGATGTGGATGAAGGCGACGTACAAGCTGAAGCCGTATCCACGAAACTTTCGATACAAAGACGGGATCTGAATTAGAACCCGACCGAAGATGGTTGAGAGATCACCCGCAAGAGCTGATCATTGGAAACATTAATGCCGGTGTTTCTACTCGTAGGAGAATACAGAGTACACAAGGAAATGTACTTTGTGCACAAGAAGAATCTAATGCTGAAGTTTCACAGTTTCCTGAATGGAAATCTCAATCGGAACTTAGAAGACTCAATATGTGCACTATCGTTGTATTCTTAGCACAGTCCGAACCTGTTTCGACCATAGACGCTCTTAACAATTCTCATTGGATAACATCTATGGAAGAAGAGCTTAACGGTTTCGAAAGAAACAATGTATGGTATCTTGTACCCAGACCAACACACCAATCGGTTATAGGAACCAAATGGGTATTTCGAAACAAAAAGGATCGAAATGGACTTATCATAAGGAACAAATCCAGACTAGTAGCACAAGGCTATTGTCAGGAAGAAGGAATCGACTATGATGAAACCTTCGCCCCTGTAGCGAGACTAGAAGCCATTAACATATTTTTAGCCTTTGCCGCCCATAAGAGTTTTATCGTATACCAAATGGACGTCAAAAGTGCTTTCCTGAATGGAGATCTTGCAGAAGAAGTTTATGTTGAACAACCACCCGGGTTTGCCAACACAGACGGTATCGATCTAGTTTACAGGCTAAGGAAAGCCCTGTACGGACTTAAACAAGACCCTAGAGCCTGGTACGAAACCCTGTCCCAGTATCTAACCAACAACGGATTTGAAAAAGGTGCTGTGGACAAAACCTTGTTCAAGATACAGGAAGGTGATGACCTTCTAATGGTACAAATCTATGTGGATGATATTATTTTTGGTTCAACTAACCTTGCTTTATGTCAAAGGTTCTCTCATCTCATGCAAAGTAAATTTGAAATGAGTATGATGGGGGAACTTAGTTATTTCCTAGGTTTGCAGGTAAAGCAGCTTGCCTACTGTATATTCATCAACCAGAGAAATACAAAGAAGGAGCTTCTCAACAAATTTGGAATGAACAATTCCAAATCCTCGCCAACCCCCATGAGCACTTCCGTGCAAATTAGTCTTGATGAAGCCGAAAGCCGTTTGACCAATCACTCTACAGAAGCTCATTGGTTCGCTCCTATACCTAACGGCTAGCAGCCCGATATCCAGTTCTTTGTTGGAGTGTGTGCGAGATACCAAGTTGCACCTAAGGAATCACACTTCAATACACTAAACGAATCCTCGAAGTACATTAAAGGAACAGTCGATGCGGGACTATGGTATTCTAAGGAAGGCGGATTCGATTTAGTTGGATACAAATGACTCGGATCTCGGAGGTCGCAAGCTAGATAGGAAGAGTACAAGTGGAACTTATCACTTTCTCGGACCTAGACTCGTTTCTTGGTTCAAGAAGAAGCAATTGGCTAACTCTCTTTCCACAAATGAATGAGTACTATGTTTGTTGGTAGGCGCCGTATGCATCCTTTGGATGCAAAGAACAACCTGTCGACTATGGAATCGATGCTAGAGAGACTCCAATCATGTGTGATAGCACGAGTGCAATGCGATCACGCACAATCCTCTCGCACTCGCGCACTAAACATATCAACATGAAGCATCATTTTATCAGAATCACGTCGAGAACAAGGATGTTCGCTGGAAAAAGTTCATACAGACGTTGGTGGCCGACATTTTCACCAAGCCTCTCGACACGGCAAGATTCAACATGCTCAGACAAGAATTGGGAATGCTACTGCCAGACTCCTGTAAGTAATTTCTTGTTTTTACTCAACAATTGAGGGTGAATCTTTGTAAGACCCGTGAATACTGATTCAACATTAATTATTTGTACACTCGGAATCATCAATACAGTACTGTAGCGAGCGAAGGCATATGAATCCTACAGCTGGTGTGTGCAATAATTAAGGGGGAATACTGTAGGACCCATGAATACAGCATTAATCCAAAAATTGCTGTATGGAATTCAAAACCTATAAGCACCTTTTTGAGGGGGAACGCTGTATCGACGCGGAAAATAGCACATGCTATAGGATTTCGATTCAGTATATAATATAATATTATTTCCTTTCAAAATAATTTTTGTCCACGTGCCCTATTTTTATGTCAAACGTCATGTTCATTAAATGCCTTACACGACATCTGGACAACTGAATCTCAAAAGCCGCGATGTTTTCAAATTGTTTATTATTTTTAAACCGCCGTTTTAGGCATTTAGGGTATCAACCTATGTCAGAAGTGGGACCCGCTTTATTTTTAAACTTTTTAATGGATTAGCGTACCAGTTACACTCAGTCCATCTTAACCGTTGATTTCAAAACCGGTTCCCATCCCTTAAAATCTGACCATTCGTACTCTGAAAACCCTATTTCGCCGCCTAACTATAAAAGGACTGAATCTGCCATTAGAGACTCTTTACGCTTTCTGCAATTACAAGAGTTCTCAAGCAAACAGCCTACATATTTTTCTGCATTTCACTGCATATTTCGATTGTTTTCTTCCACCCTTTTTCTTAAGAAAACATCAATGGCTGGACAATCTTCTTCCCCTGTTCTGAAGAAATCCGCTAACATCATTGATGGCCGGATCTTCTCCAAACCTGTCATCATTGAGCGTATTCTCTCAGAAACCAACGACGCAGAACCTATGGAATATATCATTACTCGTCTTCAACAACAAGGCCTCTATCGCCTTGGAAGCAAGACCGCCGACAAATTCGACGCCCATCTGGTTGAGGAATTCTACCTCAACGCCGCCGTCCGTTTTCTGTCATTGGCCCAGGGAGGTCATGTTGCTGACATCACTGCAACAGTCCAGGGAGTGGAGATCTGTATCGATCGCGATCTGCTCCAGAGAATCTACAGGCTACCCGCTGACGGCCTGACCATGGATCAACTTGAGACGTTCGGGTCTCAAGAGCTCATTACAAAGTTTTATGGACTGTTTACAGGGTCCAAAGTTGTGGACATGGTGACAACTACTTGTCACAAGAAAAACTTTCTTCTTCATTTTGTGTATCTTCATGACTTTTGCTCCAGGATTATTGAAAACCGAACCGGTGCGTTCGAGATGTGCACAAACTTAAGGTTCAGGATGATGGTAGCTATTTTGACCTGTGAAAAGGTCAATTGGTGCCAAATAATCCTGAAACGCTTACAAGAGGAGGTGTGCAAACCTGCCACCCAGAAGAAATCCTTCGGTTTAATGCTGAATTATATCCTGACGAAGTGCGGACTGACGCAATCCGCCGATGCGAAGAAGAATAGCTCGAGGATATACTTAGGAGGCGTCAAGACCACTGCGTATAACCAGAGCACCATGTATTGCAACCACCCGAGAACCAGGCACATGCCAATTTCTGATAATCCAAGAGATGAAACCTTGAAGGTCCCAGAAGTGGAATCTTCAAAGAAGCGAAAGAGATCTCACAGCAAGAAACACTCTGCTGGTGAGAAGCCCAAGAAGAGACTCAGGAGGCTTTCGAAAATCAAATCTGCCAAGCACTCCAAGGAAGTCTCCCCCGTGGCTCAACCCACTGATGAAGAACCCCAGGGCCCAACCCTTGTGGAAGAGGTGTCTCCTACTGTAACGACAGTAGATCCCGAGCCTTTGGCGGCTAGGACGGATATTGAGACATCTGCCAATGATCAAGACTTTAGCGAGTCGGCTGCCCATTCGGAGCCAAAAGCTACTTCTCCTCTGCGGGATCCCACACCCGTACAGGATCCATCTTCCTTCAGGGCACCATCCCCTGTAAGGAGTCCCTCTTCCGTACAGGATCCCATACCTGTACAGGAATCCCTCGAAACAGCGTCTCCAGACGTTATTCGAAGTCCCTCCCCTGACTCGATCATTAATCAGACCCTTCTTTCAGTTCAAATTGAACACGCCTATGAAAGATTTTTGCAATGGAAAGGCTATAGGCTAGCTCCGTACGATACACTGTACAATTGGAGCGATTGGAGCCACGAAGAGAGATTCGTCTCAGAAGTGACGGACTCAACTGAAATTGAGGCCCTGCTTCGATGGGACAACCCCTCTTGCAAGGATCTAATTGAAAGCCACCTTCTGCACAAATCTGATGCTCGGAGGAAAGGAAAGAAAAAGTCAGAGGATTCTCCTACTAATCCAAAAGATGACGAAGATCATGACTCAGACGACGACGATGCTCTTCAAGCAGGTCTGAGAATGAGTCGTGAAGAGGCTGAAGCTTGAGACGCCTCTTCACCCATAGATGACGAAGGGCCCTCTACCCAGGCCAATCCCCCTTCGCCACAGCCAGAGAACATTCCCGACGAAGAGGAATCAGTCCCTCCAGTCGAGGAAGTACAAGAAATTTTGGAACAGGCACCTGAGCCTGCTGCGACCGAAGAAGCCATTCCTGAAAGCCAACAGGAGGATTCAGTCCCTCCTGTATCCATGTTTGCTGAAGAATCTTCGCAACAGGAAGCTTCTCAACCCCCTGTCGCCGAACCACAGGAAGCTGCTCCCGCCCCTTCAACCGTGGAATCCGAGGACGATCGAACCGAGGATGTCCAACTTACTTCACGCCCATCCGTGAATGTAAGAAGGTTGAAACAGCCTGCAGACCTTGCCCAACCAGATTCTCCGATCTCGCCGCACGAAAAGAGCGCTGTGTGCTCTTGGCCTTGGGGACCGTATTCATCCAGATGCAAGAATGCTCTATCTTCCGTTGAAAAAGCATTGAATTGGATGCATACTTCGCCGTCGAAGAAATGACCACTCTTCAACATGAAGTATCTCGTGTTGTCGACGCATTCATTCTTTTGCCGAAGTTTTCAAACAAGCCTTGAAGATCATGGAAGATAAGCGGGAACAAGCTGTGAAGGAAGAAGCAACAAAACGAGGATAGTGAAGCCAAGACCGCTTGTGCTATGATTGAAAATGACTCTCAATCGCGTGCTCACGACAAATGCATTCAGAAATGTCGCACTCTTTCCTCCCTTGTAGAGAGAATGACCAAAGATCGAGACAAAACAGACGCCGCTCTAGAAATCCTGCAAAGTCTTGATGAAGCCAAAAAGGGGAAGAGGCACGAGAAGTCGCTAGAGAATTAGCCGCAACAAGAAAGGGAATTTGAGGTCCGCTGTAAAGATCACTGCCGAATTGAACAAGCTAGCACCTCCATCCCAAAGTTTTAAAATTTCAGGCTCCAGATCGGAATTTCATGATCCCAATGTCCCTTGGCAAACTCTTATTCAAAGACCTTCGGAAATTTGTCTGCCGACCAACCGCAATCCTACTGCCGACGAAGTGAAGCACTGGAGGAAGAACGAACTGATGAGATACTTTGTCAGACTCATCAGGGAATCCGCCATCTTCAAAAACTATAAAACGTTAGCGGAGGCTGCAGATAAATTTACGAAGATGCTAGAAGAAGGGAAACTCCCTCTCCAAATCGAAATGAAATCCAAACACATAAGAGGAGATCGGGTCACCCATCCAGAAGATTGGATACTTGCTTTTGATCGATCCTATGATGGAAGAGCTATATACCAGGATCGAGGCAATGATTCTCTTCAAAACTGGTGGCGTGGTACCGAGAATGAACCAGGGAAAAGACCATGGAGGCATGCGGATTATAGATAAAGAGCTGAAATCTATGTATATTTTTGTTTTGTAATTTCTATTCGAAACAGCAAACTCTGTACTCAATTCATTTTGAATATCAATAAAAACGTTTGTTTGTCTTGAAAGATTACAACTCGTAATCTACTGTGTTAATGTATGATTACTTAAATTGTTTGATAGCAATCTCAAGTTAGATAAACTTGATTGAAAAATAAGCTGTACGAACTAGTCTACGAACAGTTCATAATTTCAGTTGTAAGCTTAGAATACATTGTAAGATTGTGCCTGCGCGCCAATCATAAGCTTAAGTTGTAATAATCCTTAAACTGTATCGAACTTACCTGCGAGCAGTTCATTATTGTAGACTAAGTCACTAAGTCAGACCTTTTGACGAAAGACCAAGAAATCTGCCAGAAGTCATCAAAGAATATCGCTTCATGAAGAAGGTTTTGGCATCATCAAGAAGACTTGAAATGTTAAGAAAGAAAGTCTTGGCAAATTGTAAAAAGGGGGGAAATTGTTGGGAAAACAAAGACCCTGTATCGAAACAGCCGGGAAACCCGATCCCTGTATCGAATGATATTTGATAAAGAGGTTTTGACATATATGCCAATCCGAATACAGTAAAGGAAACTGTATCGAAGCTTTGAGGCTTTATCTTGTATCGAAGACCTGCCTCGAATCAGCATATAGTGAAGCTCGTCAGTACAGCAAGAAGTCTTGTAAAAAGACCAAGTATGGAAACTGTCTCGAAACTCAAAATACAGTTATCTTTCATACAGCTCACAACAGGACAAAGAAGGAACAGAAGTCAAGTCCCGTTGAATAAAGAAGTATTTAAATACTCAAGGATAAAGTATTTAAATACTGCCAGTCTTCAGATCTTCAGAATCCCGTGAAATCCGGATCGTGTCATAATCCCGTTGGAACGAAATCTCATTTAAACAGACACATCTCAACGGATACTTTCTTCAGAGACTATATATATCTTATGAAGACATTGAAGATCAGTTACCAAGTAACCTAACACTCAAGCTATCAAAAGTTATCATCTGAGCAAACATATCTCCAAAGCTTACTGCAATTAAGATCCAAAGAGATATACAGTGCTCAACATCAAGAACAGCCATCATCAGCTCAAGAACTTCACACTTCAAAGCTGCTGTTCTTACCCGGTTACCTATCTTTTTACCTTTGTGTAAAAACCGAGCTCTGTGTGAACTCAACAAGTTATTCTGACCTGTGTGGGACAAATAAGAGGACGAAGCTTTGGAACTGTGTGTGAAGAAGCTAGTCAAGAAGAAAGCTTTAACCAATCTGTGTGAACGGTTGAAAGCGACATTCTTTGTATCAATCTGTGTGAACGATACAAGGATAGGTTTGATTATAATTACGTAGTTGTGTACGCAGTAATTATAATAAACGTTTTACTCCTGTGTGGAGGACCATTGGACGTAGAGGGGTTTACCTCGAACCACTCTAATTACTGTGTTATTTACCTTCAGCTTTTACTGTTTTAAATTACTGTGATATATTAAGTATACACTATACACTTAGTTTCTGTATCCACAGCAACCTACTGTATCCAAGACTTCCGCTACGCACTCAGATTTAGAATCCGTACAGTTTGTTGTTTAAACTATTTCCCAAACTGTATCCAGTATACTTAGTGGCCAACACTAAGATCGTAAGTTTAAAAAATTATTTAATATTTGACAATGTACTTCTAATTAAATAAACTTATTTTTCTTATCTTTTCAAAAGTTGATTCTGGAAATTTTTGTTTTGCAATTAAATTCTATAACTTCAATTTTTGTTGTTGAAAAAAATAAAAGTCGTAATATTAACTTGTGAAAGGTTGTGAATAAAATTTTAAAAGTTCAGTTTTATGTTTCACTTATGAAACAAAGTTTTTTTTATCCATACAAGAAAAATATTAACTGTTCATTTATGTTCTTCACATTTGTGTTACACTTATGAAAAAACGTTCTTTTGTAGGATGAGTTGGAGGCACGGTGTACACAGGCGCCTTCACTCCCGAGGGACGACATGATATATTGGCCGAGGCCATTGGGAGACCGGAGCACCCCGGTCGTGTTCGTGGGATTGGATTTGGTGTAGGCATTCTAGATTATTTTGGACGATCTTCACGTCGATCCGCATCATCAAGTGTGTTGGAGGAACTAACGAAGAAGATCACATATGATGTGACACAAAATTTGATGAAGACATTTGGCCATTCACAGCTCCCCACACCGATCTACGTACACCGATGATCATCATGTCACCCGTGTCGCACGAAGGGGAGTTGTGCCGATGATGTTCTGGCCCTTCACGAGGGAAGACTCACTGGAGACACCGGTCGATTTGGATTTTATGTGGACGAGCATCCTCCTCGTCTAGTCGCTATCGGTCAAGTTCATCATGGTGATTCTACCTGCACCGTGCACCTTTACCACTCATTTGGTTAAGGTAGTAGTCGAGGAGGCCGTAGATGGCGGTGCCAAGTTCCTATACCATCGAAGAGGTAAGCTTAGTGAGGTAAGCTCTAGGTACCTTTATTGCATGGCCAAAGGATCTTGTCGTTGCCGACTTTATCAAGGTATATTTCTTTCATGTTTTAATATTAAATCTAAATAAAAGATACATCTAATGTTTAGCCTAATTACAAAAAATTCCAATTAACTCTCAAGGGATCAAAAACACCTAGATCTGTATTTATCTAAACAAATATCCCCTGTTGAGAGATTAATGGGTTTTTATGTAATTAGACTAAGACCTTGGGGTACTTTTTGTAACTTTACCATTAATTCAATACCGTCAAGGAAAGAAAAAAAGATGTAAAATAGTTGGTTTTTACACTACTTGTCCTCAAGAAACTAGCTGAAAATTTAGAATATTTAGAATTTAGAAAATTAAGAATAAAATTTGTAGTTTTTAATATTAAAATCTAAATAAAAGATACTTCGTCTACAATTGATTTTACAGTTGTTTTTTACAGTTTTCATGTTTCTTCTATATGATTTAGGATATTGAGCGACCCGAGCCACCTAAGAAACATGCTCGTCAAGATGACCGGTCGAGTGACAGTGACACGTTGAGAGAGTTATTTAGTGTTGCAGCGACTCTCTTTAGTGAGCCGTTACAGGTGCCATGGGATACAGCTTCCTTTGGTTGTGGTGGTGATGACGTTCCCTTGTACATAAGTTACAATGATCTTTTGGAAATCATTCAAGACAGGCAGTGGCTTACCTTATCGATTCTATAGTTTTGGACTTTGTAAGTAATTCTTTACATGCATATTTATGTATTTTTATCAAAAATTCATAGTTTGAAACGTAAATATGAAAATCGCCACTTAAAGAGTCTGATATATAATTGTTAATAGATTTATCGTACATATAATATATTATAATGCATTTTTATTTTTTCACACATTTATTACAAATTCACCGTCTCAAAAAATAAATATACATTGTAACATAATATGCGTGCAGTGACTCTATAATAAATATGTACGAAGTCATGTTTCAATTTTAAGGAATGGTTTCCATTTGAACTAATTATATATATATAAAAGTTAGTTAATTTTAAAAGATACATATTTGATTGAACTGGGATTCTAGCTCCTGGTGTTTTTTTTTTGTGATTGAACTGGGATTGAACTGGGATTAAAAGACCCCATCGGCCCCTGGTGTTTTTTTTGTGATTGAACTGGGATTCTAGCTCTTAATGTGAAATATATATTTGATTCGAGTGTAGTTAATTATTGCGACATTCGATTTGTAGCAGATTGAAAGAGAATTCAAGAGAAACCGACCAGATTATGGGACAAAATCAAAATGATCGTGGTTAAAGTAGATTTATGTGTTTAGTGCTGTCCTAATTTTTGATAATACCGTATATATACATCAATCAATTTGACCGTATAATTACTTGGCCCAGGTCTGTTATAAATTAATAATCCCCTCCCTTCTATATATAATTGATACAACAATTAATTATCTTTTATATCAAGACGCCCCCGATTGCTTAAAAGAAATATCAGGGAGAAAGAAGCCCATCTTCTTCTTCTTCTCTCTCTCTCTCTCTCTCTCTCTCTCTCTCTCTCTCTCTCTCTCTCTCTCTCTCTCTCTCTCTCTCTCTCTCTCTCTCTCTCTCTCTCTCTCTCCTGAAATAGCAGCCCTTGTTATTGCACAAGTTGAGGTAAAAGATTTCTTATATTTTTTTTTTACAATTTCATATTATTCTGTTTCTTTTTACTCTCTGCTCTACTTTTTTTGTTTGGGTGGGTTTTGGGGGTGGGGCCGAGGGGGTCTTTTCATTGTTAACTATAATCTGGGAGCAAAGGCAGATTATATTTGGGTACCGTGATAAATTTTATCAAGAGGTTTTCTGTTGATCAAACGGGAAAAATCTTTTATGTTTATCCTGCTCAAGATTTATGATTTAGGACAAGCAATTATTGAGGAGTATTGTTGTGTTGATGAGAGTTAACTGATTTCTGAGCCGAGGTTTTCTGGGTCAGTCAGTTTATGTATGAAATTTAGAAATTCAATATATTGTAAGAACATTATTGTAATTAGATACAAATCAATTCAAACGAAACATCCTGTGTACCGCCTTGAATATATGCTTCTGGTATGTTTGAAACCATGTGCGAAAATGATCTGTTTAAATAAGGTAGTAATATTTTGTTTAACAAATTAGGTACTTATCTAAATTGAACGTGGGCACGATGGACGAGGATTTGTATGGATATTTTGATCCTCAATCCATTCAAAATATGGGAAATAAGGGAGAGGAGGCCTCCAGATACATCGCTTCACGTATGTCGGATGCCAGAAAACAGATATACCTTGGAGCTTACCATCATAAGTAAGATCTAACATATTCGTCTAACTCCTCTCTTTTTTTCTCTAAAAGTCTTAATATTTCTTTCTTGTCTTTGTAGATTATTATATATTAATAATTATGTAAGTAGATGTATTTAGATTGATTATGGAAAAATTAAATATTTCGTTTGTTAATGCAGTGAGCATTGGCATTGGTCGTTATTCCGGCAAAAGCCGAAGTTGTGTGGTTTTGCTCACTACACCGTAAGCCCGACAATCGCATTAAGGCCGTAGTCCAGAAGTAAGTTTTAACTTGTAGCATTTACTTGAAAAATATATATTATATTAACTTGTAGCATTTATGGGACATATTTGCTAAGTTATTTGAAGGTATTTTATTTGAAGGTTTTTTGCCTTAGGAAATTTGAGATTTAATTTTATCAACTGCTTAGGTTCTAATTTCGATTTTGTAGCAAGTTGAAGTGTGAACTTTTGTGCAAAAATATTCCTCATATTAAAATATAAATTTGGCGACCTCAAAGACCTTTGCAAAAATATTCCTCATATTAATGTTTTCATTTCATAATACAATATTACTTCTTTTAAACAAGGTCTGTGACCGCGTTTAAGGTGATGGGGGTATGCATACAAGTAGATCCAAGCAGAGACGATTACGTGGATATATCCCAAAGTAAGTAATACATTCAATATATATATATTAGCTATATAAGTATATATTATTAAATATTATACATTATATAATTGAGCAAAATATTCTTTTTAGTGTAATAAACAAAACGGAGGTTGGGAGTGTGGGTATTACGTCATGCACTGGATGTCGACTATTGTCCGGGCTCGTATTATCGATGGATGGATGGAGGTGATAAACTTTTATTTGATTTATTAAATTATTTAAATTAATTTGATTTTTAAATTATTTCAGTTTAAAAGTGATTCGTTTAAGTTGATGAGTTTGTTAATTTATATGTATGTTTATATGTACAGATGTTTGATGATGTTGCGGCACTTACTATAGAGAGTATTCGTGCAATTCGAATCGAATGGGCAAAACAATTTTTGGAGGTTAGGGACCGTTTATGTGCGTAGACTTTTGACATTTAATTTTGTAAGAATACCATTGTTGTACCTGAAGGTTCAGTTTCTTTTCTGGTTCATGGTTGTAGGGATATCCTTTTTCTGATTCATGTTTTGTTCATGGTTGTAGTGTATTCGTTGTTGTGTTCTTCTTCTTCATTTTCTCCTTTTACTTGTGCTTGATTTTGCTTGTGGTTGTTTGTTGCTGCTGTACTTGAATTGTGTTGTATTTTTTTTGTATTGGATAGAATGTTATTGTATTGGATGGTTGGATAAAAATTGTTTAGTTGTATTGGTGAATGGAGGAAATAAAGTTGTGTTGTTGAGGTTTTATTTGATGTTTTTGGTTGGATACTGTTTTTGGTGTTTAGGATACTGTTTTATGTGTATGTTTAGCAGGTTGGAAATTAAAAAAAAACCTGGTATTTAAAAAAAAAAATAATAATAACAGCGGTTCTAAGGAGAAACCGCTGTTAATTTTACAGTGTAAATTTAACAGCGGTTCTGGTTAAAACCGCTGTTAAACTGGACATTTAACAGCGGTTTCTACCAGAACCGCTGTTAATTTAACAGCGGTTCCCTTAAAAACCGCTGTTAAATGTACGTTTAACAGCGGTTTTAACCAGAATCATTAAATTAACAATGTTCAGATAAAAACATTGTTAAATGTCGATTTAACGGTTTCTACGAATATTTGTTAATTTAACGGTTCCCTTAAAAACCGTGTTAAATGTACGTTTAACAACGGTTTTAACGAACATTGTTAATTTAACGGTTCCACTAAAACATTTGTTAAATGTCGATGATGCGGTTTTGAGGGAACATTGTTAATTTATGACACCACCTTTAACAGATTCGGAACTGTTAATGTGGCTCCAGAACCGCTGTTAAAAGCCCAGTTTTGTAGTAGTGTAAGGGTAGAATAAATCTCAAACAATAGCTTTATCTTTGATGAACGATCGATGTATACTATGCTGTTTGCATTGAGGACTTGGTATATTTTTTCGCTTGGATACTGCTGTATTCTCATGAAATATACATCTTTGTAATCACTAGAATGTCAGAGTAATCTGTCAGAGCTTTCGCAATGATGAATAATGTGTCTATGAAGTCCTCTTGCTTGGGGATATTTATAGCCTTGGAATTGTATCCGTTATAAATGTAGTCGTTGTTGGTTGGTGAGATATTGACGTTTGTCTCTTGATTGGCGGCTGCTGAATGTTTGAATTGTATGGATTGAGTAGAGGCTTTTTTTAATTTAGGCCTTTGGGGAATGTGATGTCTTTTGCATGCTGAGGTATATAGGTCGGTTACTTTTGCCGAATGGCCTGCTTGGAGAACAATTACGACTCTTTACAAGGATTGGTCTGATAGGTCGCACCACGTACTTTCGGTTGTATGATATCTATATCATCCTCTATGTTTTTGTCACAAGCACATCTCCTACTGAATCCTCAAGTCAAATATGTAACACCCCCAATCCACTCAGGGATATTACACGCCGTAGACCCTCTCCTCGAGGATCTACCAGGCTGATAACTAAACCAAACATCTAAACATCGCCTTTAAGGCTAAAATGACTCAGTAGACCGACTTGGTCTTTCAATAAATACTTACAACTCAATTCCAAACACATACCCACGCAGGGGTCAAAATACAATAAACTCCCGTACAACGGGGAAAAGATACTGCAGCGGAAAAGAAGATACAACTAGACCAATCCGACATCAACGGATCCTCGTGTGATTAGTATCGTTCATCTTTCATCATCCTTCATGCCGACCCTGTGCTATGCTCCAAAACCTGAATGCAAAAATAGACATCCACCCCCCGAATACTCGGGGGTTAGCAAAACTCCACTGTTTTGCTAGTGCAAATACAAAGTGCAAATACGAGCCATATAATTCAAGTTCCACGAATCACAATAACCAGGAATCCTTAAAGATTAAAATACCACGAAACGAATACTTCCCAAGGCAAGAATTTGAGTAAAACTTTCCAAATCCGAAAGATCACAAATAACGAGAATGGTTTGCAAAATGGTTTAAAATACCCTCGGGAGTTTTAGTAGAAAACAAATTAGGATTATCAAATCTTTCTCTTTCCAAAATCAACAGGGTCACAGCCCAAAGGTTTTATTTTCGCAAATAGAAAATCGACAACAATTCACAGGGCCAGAGCCCAACATCACGTGTCCTCAACGGACATAAAATCAACGAAACGTAATCACGCACGCGCATCGCCTAGGACCGGGATGCTACCACAGACATCCCACCCGAGGCCTCGAAGGACCCTCCCGAGCTTGGCTAGCGAAACAATTCACAACATATCACAACCATAAGTTATCTTGACATCGTACTCGCAAGTACCGATTCTCGGAGCCCTCTCCAGACCTACCCGATTAGATAACCTTATGGTCAAATCATATCAAATGGCCGTACTCGCAAGTAACGCGCCGCCGGAGGCCTCACGGGTCCCTACCCGGTAAACATCAATCGAATATACCCACAAGTTATCGTGACATCGCACTCGCAAGTGACGATTCTCGGAGCCCTCTCCAAACCTACCCGATTAGATAACCTTATGGTCAAATCATATCAAATGGCCGTACTCGCAAGTAACGCGCCACCGGAGGCCTCACGGGTGTAACACCCCCAAGTTATTCAGGGTATATTACAGCGCCGTGAGCCCCGCCGTGGGACCCACAAGGCTAAACATACGCGGAACTATAAACTTGACCGAGAAGGTCTACATACAATGGAAAGAAAGACGATACAAATGGTATTCAAAACCATAACCAATGAAACCATATACATCACTGCACAAATCAATACCTCGGCAACACAGTAGGAACATCAAGAAGCGAAATACAATACTCGAGTATTTAAAAATCCATTCCAAGACAACAACACCGAATGGAGGAATCCAAGAAGATAACCGGAGACAAAACACAGTATCACACTTGCCCATCATCTTCATGCCGACCCGGTACCCACTGTCCGCTCTCCTGGAACTGAAATACATGAAACGTATTTCCCCATAAAGGGTTAGCGTCGAATAGCTAGTGCAAGTATAACAATATGAAACATAATACTCCTCGACAATAAAGTAAATGTAATTAACAATTCATCAATATCCGTCAATTCATCAATTTAAGACTAGTATTAGGAATAACTAAAATCTCAAGACGTATGTGAATGCCGTAGAAACGGTTCGTTCATATCATACGCCGTTACATGTAGGAATGCCGTCAAAACGGTTCGTTCATTACATGCCAACATTATTTCATATGAATGCCGTAGAAGCGGTTCGTTCATATCAACCATGGAATCGCACTGAGGCTACGAAACCCTCGAGAGGACCATAGGCCCGTCCGGAGTGGCTAGAAATAATCATACCATCAATATTTCATACTTTCAAAGTCGAACGCATAATCATAAATGTATACTTGCCTTAATAATCGTTATCGAAGATCCGAAGAACACGGTTCGAGGAAGCTTGAACCACGAAGAAGACAACGAGCGGAAGGGTTCCGACTTGAGTTCTTCACAAGGATTTCGTCCCTAAGTCATATCAATGATAAATCAACAATCGTACGATGAATAATAATCGTACAACGCACAAAACCCCCCTCTTAGACCTTTTGTCGGACACCTTCAAGGCGTCGACTAATAACTCAACCGAAACGACGAATCAATACACTCCAACCGTGGAATAACGATGGAAATGATAGAATACACCTAAATCATCATCAATCCATCACTAATCTAAATTACTACGGATTAAAAGGATGAAGTCAAACAAAATCCCCAATTTCCAACACAAAATTCGAAGTGTTCTTGAATAATCTTTCAATAATCCGATGAATACTCCAACAAGTCCATAATCATGCGTATATCACTTCATACCCCATGATTTTAACATCCAAAACATCATTACCCAATACAAAATCGAAATCCAAGATGTTGAAGAAATTACCTCTTGAAGATTCAAGCACTATGATTCGAAGAGCACGCGATAGAACGATGATCCGGGCTTCACAATCGAAAATAGATGAAGGAAGTCACCCACTAAAGTGATAGATGAAGAAACTTCCCTCTCTCAAGCCTTCTCTCCCGTGTGAAGGTGAAGAAATGAAGAAGTATCGGTTGAATCGCACAAAAAAAAAACGCAGATATAGGGTAAACTGTCATGTGTGCCGCGGCTCAGTATAGGTGTGCCACGGCACAGGCCCAAAATTTGCTCCCAGGGCTCGGCAGTGTGCCGCGGCTTAGCCCAGGTGTGCCGCGGCACCGGGTACAGGCGGTTTGGCCGAATCTGGAAAATGAGAGTGACTTAGCTATTTCGACCATAACTCCCTCGTCTGGACTCCGATTGACTCACCGTTTGAACCATTGGAAAGCTAACTCGATGCTTTATAATATTGCCAAGATTCAGAATTTTTGGAGTTTCCAAGAATTTATGGTGATTTAACAAAGTCGAACTCATACGTGGAAAAGTCGCTAAAGAACACGGAATTCAACAGAACGATACCGAAACGAACTCGGATGACAAAAAGTGTAGAATTAATCATTCTCAGGATGACGAAACGGTCCCAAGCAAGTCGTCAAAATAGACTTCCGCCAAAAATAGAAAATTTCCGGGGATCAAAATTACGGGTATTACATTCTACCCTCCTTAAAGAAGTTTCGTCCCGAAACTTAAAACAGGTAGGGAGAAGAAATATCTCGCCAGGAAAAACTCAACGAGATGCACAAGAACCGAAACTTACGCCCAAACGGCGAATCATCAATATAGAACACCACAATACATTACCCGAAGGCAAACCAAACCAATGCCGAAAAAGATACGAATTCACAATGCCCGAAGGCTCCAATGGAAATACCGATACATCACAATGGCCTGAAAGCCGAACAGCCCAAAGTTGTAAATCATCACAATACAGATCTCAAAGAAGCAAACCTGACTGTCGGACATACCCCTCGGCGTATGAACAACCAGTCGCAAATCGTCGGACATATCCAATACAACATGGACTACGAACGATCAATCAATAAAGCTCAAGAGGGACATCACAGTACGCCCGATACGGAAATGTGTCCGTGCACATGTCCACCCCGTATACGAAATCCAGAATATACATGTGACAATGTACCTAATTAGCCTCAAGAACTACGTCTCGTGTGCACGGTACAATGCGGAAATATCCACGCATGACCATCGAGTGCCTGGCTAAAAATCCTACACATAACCAATCGACACGCAGACATGATTCCGGATATGCCACGATACAACATGACAACGAAACTCAAGGGATAAAACATCCAATATGGATCATACGACTCACCAAGTGAACGATGACACACGAAAAATGAAAGATCGACACGACCAACGATATTCAAAACAACCATCCTGGGATCAGAATTCCCTAAGGACCGATTAACACGAGCAACGATCACAACACAACAGTTCGGGAAATCCTCAACTCTCAACGATCACAAAATTACCGAGTTCACAAGAATAATAGTGTGCTGCCTTGATTCGGCCAACACGGCAATAATAATTCAACGGATGGAACTATCCTCGACAGTCCCAATTCAATGCTTCGATTACCGTAGAATGGCCAATCGATAACAACGATACAACGGATGAGAGTATCTTCGACAACGGATGGGAATTATCTTCGATAATCCCAATTCAATACCTCGATTACCTTAGAACGGTCAATCGATAATCAATGATACGATAGAATAGATGTCCCGGTGTCTTAAACCGACCACCGAAACGGAGATGACAAAAGGATATATCAAACGTCCCCAATCGGTTAACGCAACATCATAGCAACAGTTCCAATTTGACGACAAAGATTCAACGATATCTCAGAACGACATTAATCACGAACAATAATAATCGATACATCGATACCGCGAACCGGCTATCGATAGCAACTTTACCAACAAGTATCGTAATGCCTACACGATAACATTAGTCTCATTGATTAGTACGAGTATAAAACTTGTCTCGATATCAATACAACGTACTGTTACCAATTCAGTTGATTTCGTCTTACGAATTCCCTCAGTCTCGACCAAGTTAATCTACGAACCCTTCAACCTTAACCGCAACACAACAGTCATAATTCACGATCAAACATCATACCTTATTGTAAAACGAAGGATTGATAATCAACCGGTTCGATGACGACCAATATCAATACCACCAAACCACGAACTCAATCGTTTTACCATATCTCGACTAATCACAGTCTGAACAATCCAACTCAGACACTTACAAATCCTGTCCACAATACGAGTCGAAATATGATGATCATATCAGCAACCAATTCGGACCAATAATAAGGGTCTAAATGTTCCAAACTCAATTCTTAAATACGAATTGACAAGGTTCCCTTCTCGTAAATCCATCGTTAAAATTTACTTATGACCGTCATCAATTCGAATCATCCGACTCGTTCAAAACAATAGATAATCATATTAAAAAGGTTATCAAACAATCCAATCATTCGATTTGAATATTTGCTCCATACGTATGGGCTTCCAAATTCAGAGATGAATAATAGTCTCATCAAACTCATAATCACATTCGTATTCCTATACGAATATTATTTCCAGCACATAGTTTAGCTCTAGATATGAATATTCCATATTCATTTTCAAAACATCAACACTTCTAAAAAAAATTTTCCATCACCTCGTATAATTCAAGAGTTCTTCGAGAACATGAAATATCCAAAATCACGTTCAGAACAACATATCCGAGGTATATATCTCCATGTTACCATTTTCTTCATCATGTCATTCATACAATCTCAAGAATCGCAACAAAACCCTTATCACCATATGAAGAAGATCTCAATGATCATATCAACATCCGAAATCTCTTATTACAATTTCAATAAATCTCGTGTAACATTATCACATGATACCATAATTGTAACACCCCAGATCCTCCTGGGAATATTACACGCCGTAAACCCTTCTCACAAGGATTTACCAGGCTAAGCACAATTTCCACGTCATTCCAAAAATGCCAAAAAGACCGATGACGGTAATATTTTTCAAATACTAAAAAAAATCATTTTCCAAATACCGTCAAAACGATCAAGGTTAAAATGCCAAAAACTCAGTTTAGGGAATCGGTTTTACAAAATAAAATTTCAGTTGGCAAAATACCAAAATCCATTTCAAAAATACTCACGCAGCGGATAAAAGTACAGTCCAATTTATGCATTTTCATTGAAATAAGACGAACATCAAAATACACGATTCCCAACATACTCCCTCCCAAGTAGTAATCCAAAAAGAAAAAATGAGCCACTATCAAAGGGATACGAGGATTACCTTGTATGGACGAACCACGAAGAAAGAATAATTGAACTCCATTCCAAGAATCATTAAATCATCATAGTCATCATATGGCCTCAAGAACATCAAGATCTCTATGATTCCATAATCATAATCAACATATTCAAAGCATATCATTATCTTCCTTCAACATAAACCTCATAGAATATGGATAACACAAGAAATCACTTCAAGAATCAACAATAGTTCCATAACCAAGCTCTAATTCCATGATTCCAAGCTCACAATCATGTTAAAAGTGTTTAGAACACTCTTAAAAGTGAAGAGGGACGAGTTTTGGAGAGAAATATCTCAAAGGATCGTGAGAGAAATGAAAGGCAACACTTCAATATATAAATTGCACTCTCATTACGTACGTAAGTGTCCTTTCTTAACGTACGTAACAACTTTAACGTACGTAATCCAATATCCATAACGTACGTAACCAACTCCTTTGTCTCATTCCGTGCGATCCATTACGTACGTAACCCATACCATATAACGTACGTAATATACCAGTTGACTTGCTACAGTATAATGGTTGTGTTACGTACGTAACACGTCCTGTATAACGTACGTAACACGTACGTTGACTCACCTGTCAACATCCTCCGCCGAAAGTTGCCGAAACAGGGTCCCACCTGCCGACCAGGACTCGGTTCTGTCCGATGCCTTCGTTACGTACGTAATACCTTAGCCTTAACGTACGTAACCATGCCAATCTTACGTACGTAATCTCACCTTATTAACGTACGTAATAATTCCATACTTAGCCAATTTCAACAATTCCTGTCCAAAGTCATGACATACCAAATACGAGCATACGGCAAAATCAATACATATACTCAATTCAATAACATTGTCATACGTTCACAACGTCCTCGAGCATAATTAACCATCCACGATATCCAATATATAAACGAAAAAAAAATATATCCGAAAAATCGGGGTATTACACTCTACCCCCCTTAAAAATAAGTTTCGTCCTCGAAACTTACAATCACTCGTACAAACAACATTTCAACGGGAATTCAATTTCACCAAGAATTATCGAATAATTCGAACAACATACTTACAAGTCTGCGAAGTCGAAGATCTCCCGTGATACTAGCATGCGACTCCTAAACAAAGTCTCAACATAATATCGATACACACCATTATCGCCATTAGCAACTTAACAAAATCTCAAGGAAGAGTTCACGTCCGTGACCACGGCCACGATTCTTCCTACTTTCAGCCAACATTCTGAAAGGCACACACGTGCGTAAGTATAATCCGAATCGCACATTCTCGAAGTGACCAATTCCCAAGAATACCAAGCTATAAACGAAACGATTAAGAAAAATACGAGAAGAGTGAGAGGACTTACAAGTACCGGTCGCACTGTGATGATGGCAGAGTAGTGATACTGTGGGCAAATGCCGACTCAATCGACCCAAAAGACCTACAGCCTAGGTATCCATAAACCTAAGCTCCGATACCATATTCTGTAACACCCCCAAGTTATTCAGGGTATATTACAGCGCCGTGAGCCCCGCCGTGGGACCCACAAGGCTAAACATACGCGGAACTATGAACTTGACCGAGAAGGTCTACATACAATGGAAAGAAAGACGATACAAATGGTATTCAAAACCATAACCAATGAAACCATATACATCACTGCACAAATCAATACCTCGGCAACACAGGCCGGAACATCAAGGAAACTGAAATACAATACTCGAGTATTTAAAAATCCATTCCAGTACAACAACACTGAATGGAGGAATCCAAGAAGATAACCGGAGACAAAACACAGTATCACACTTGCCCATCATCTTTATGCCGACCCGGTACCCACCTGTCCGCTCTCCTGGAACCTGAAATACATGAAACGTATTTCCCCCATAAAGGGGTTAGCCGTCGAATAGCTAGTGCAAGTATAACAATATGAAACATAATACTCCTCGACAATAAAGTAAATGTAATCCGTCAATTCATCAATATCCGTCAATTCATCAATTTAAGAATAGTATTCATTAATAACTAAAATCTCAAGACGTATGTGAATGCCGTAGAAACGGTTCGTTCATATCATACGCCGTTACATGTAGGAATGCCGTCAAAACGGTTCGTTCATTACATGCCAACATTATTTCATATGAATGCCGTAGAAACGGTTCGTTCATATCAACCATGGAATCGCACCAGAGGCTACGAAACCCTCAGAGGACCATAGGCCCGTCCCGGAGTGGCTAGAAATAATCATACCATCAATATTTCATACTTTCAAAGTCGAGAACGTACAATCATAAATGTATACTTGCCTTAATAATCGTTACCGAAGATCCCGAAGAACACGGTTCGACCGGGAAGCTTGAACCACGAAGAAGACAACGAACGGAAGGGTTCCGACTTGAGTTCTTCACAAGGATTTCGTCCCTAAGTCATATCAATGATAAATCAACAATCGTACGATGAATAATAATCGTACAACGCACAAAAACCCCCCTCTTAGACCTTTTGTCGGACACCTTCAAGGCGTCGACTAATAACTCAACCGAAACGACGAATCAATACACTCCAACCGTGGAATAACGATGGAAATGATAGAATACACCTAAATCATCATCAATCCATCACTAATCTAAATTACTACGGATTAAAAGGATGAAGTCAAACAAAATCCCCAATTTCCAACACAAAATTCGAAGTGTTCTTGAATAATCTTTCAATAATCCGATGAATACTCCAACAAGTCCATAATCATGCGTATATCACTTCATACCCCATGATTTTAACATCCAAAACATCATTACCCAATACAAAATCGAAATCCAAGATGTTGAAGAAATTATCTCTTGAAGATTCAAGCACTATGATTCGAAGAGCACGCGATAGAACGATGATCCGGGCTTCACAATCGAAAATAGATGAAGGAAGTCACCCACTAAAGTGATAGATGAAGAAACTTCCCTCTCTCAAGCCTTCTCTCCCGTGTGAAGGTGAAGAAATGAAGAAGTATCAGTTGAATCGCACAAAAAAAAAACGCAGATATAGGGTAAACTGTCATGTGTGCCGCGGCTCAGTATAGGTGTGCCGCGGCACAGGCCCAAAATTTGCTCCCAGGGCTCGGCAGTGTGCCGCGGCACCGGGTACAGGCGGTTTGGCCGAATCTGGAAAATGAGAGTGACTTAGTTATTTCGACCATAACTCCCTCGTCTGGACTCCGATTGACTCACCGTTTGAACCATTGGAAAGCTAACTCGATGCTTTATAATATTGACAAGATTCAGAATTTTTGGAGTTTCCAAGAATTTATGGTGATTTAACAAAGTCGAACTCATACGTGGAAAAGTCGCTAAAGAACACGGAATTCAACAGAACGATACCGAAACGAACTCGGATGACAAAAAGTGTAGAATTAATCATTCTCAGGATGACGAAACAGTCCCAAGCAAGTCGTCAAAATAGACTTCCGCCAAAAATAGAAAATTTCCGGGGATCAAAATTACGGGTATTACAACGGGTCCCTACCCGGTAAACATCAATCGAATATACCCACAAGTTATCGTGACATCGCACTCGCAAGTGACGATTCTCGGAGCCCTCTCCAGACGTACCCGAATTGATAACCTTGTGGTCGAATCATCAATGCATAGAGTTCACAACGACAAGGGTTTCACATTTGCCACAATCACAAATATGTCAAATCATGAGTTAATGCCAACAACGCTTAGCAAAACACCACGTCAAACCGTAACGCACCGAAAATAAACCATATACTTCCACACGCAATACCAAGGGCAACATCGACACCAAACATATCCATAGAATTCACATAGTTCACAAACCACACTATTCACAAAACACACGCGTTTTGAAAGAGGGCATTTAACAAGGCTAATCAAATCTTTTGAAAGTTCAATTCAAACGACCACACAAACACATTTAGACGATCACCAATTATCATATCCACAAAACAAGAATCATATGGACAAGGTACTTGCCTCAAACTCAGCACGCAAGTTTCCCGACGAATACGGCTCAACCGGAAAGCTTCGAAATGCCCGATGTTTTCGAAAAGGAAAACGACAATGAACGGAAGGGTTCAACTTGGTTTCTTCGCAAGAAACTCGACCCTAAAAACATATAATCCATAAATCAACAATCATACGAGGAAGGATAATCGTAGAACGCCCGAAAACCCCTCTATGACATTCTACCGGACACCTTCAAGGCGTCGACCAAGAACTCGACCAAAACAACGAATCGATACGAAACCATGGAATAATAAAGGAAATGATATAATATATCTAAATATTCATCAATCCATCATAATCCTAAGTTAAGTCGGATTAATCGGACGAAAACAACCAAAATACCCAAATTCCCCAAAACTAGATTTCTAGGAAATCGACTGGTCAGTAGATCGGAGGATGTTATAGGACGGATGATTGATGATATGAACCTCAACACTTCATGGATTCATTATCCAACAACATCTCTAGATGATTCACACATCCACGGCCGCGTCGGGAAGAAAAAAATGAGAAATGGTCAAGAAAACGCTGCCGGGCCTTAAATAGCCGATCGGCCGTTACGACGTAATCGGCCACGGCTTACGACGTAACCGCCATGGCCGAACGCACCGCTGAAATGCCGGAGCGTTACGTGCGTTACGGCCGGGCGTTACGACGTAACCGGCCTTACGACGAATAATCGCCGATCACTACCGCACGTTACTCGGCCAGGGCTGGCCTGGCCCGAGCATGCCCGGCCATGACTCGGCCGGGACCAACTCCGATGGCCCGAACGACCCCGAAACCCGAACCTGAGTACGAATCGAAGATACGGTTACGAAGTACTCGCAAAGACGAATCCGAGCACTAAGAGAACACACGATTCCGACCACCCGAAGGCTCGAAATTCGACAACGGAAAATAATTACCCCAAACTTTGGGAAATTACGAAAATGGCCCAAAACGCCCGAAAATCACGATACGTGATCGAAACACCAAGCCAAAGCTTGCAACATGAATATTAACATTAAATGAACTTACGAGAAAGTCGAAACAACAGTTTCGGACGAGATTCGCAAGAATCGAACTCAAGTGCAGAAAAACCGCTAAAAAGCACGAAACTCAACAAAACGACACCGAAACGAACTCGGATGACAAAAAGTGCAGAATTAATCATTCTCAGAATGACGAAACGGTCATGAGAGAGTCGTCAAAACGGACTTCCGCCGAAAAAAAAAGAAATTACCGGAAATCAAAATCACGGGTATTACATTCTACCCTCCTTAAAAGAAGTTTCGTCCCGAAACTTAAAATAAGTAGGGAGAAGCAATATCCACTGTCAGGACAACTCGACGAGATACCCAAAAACCGAAAACTCGCGCCCGACGGCGAAACGCTGCAAGAAATGCAAAGGAACATACGGCGTGAAAACACGCTCCACGACGACCAACACAACGCCACCGATAGAGAAATAAAAAAGCCAACAAGTGACAAGCGTCATCAAACAGGTAATACAACCAAGTCGATTATCCGAACAATCACAAAACACAACGAACGAAAATCAATATGATTGACCACCCCAACGGTACATCAATCAAAGCGCGAGCCAATCGCTGAAGAAATACGGAATTCCACCGCCCAAGGGTTGGAAGATCGAAAACGAGACAAATTTCCCGAATATAAGGAAATTAGGAAGGAGTCTGAACGCTCAACAATCACGAAACGAGATCAACAAAAACCGAACAATCAAACGATCGAACCACAACGGTCGAGACAACAAAAATCGAACAATCATGTTCGAATCACGAAGAACAATAAAATTCAAATAACAACTCTCAGGTTCACGTCTCGGCTCGAGACGATATATGATCCGGTAAAAGCAACAAGATGTGATTCACATAAGATCCACAGGAAAGGGAAAAGCAATAGAAAAGTCACAACGACAAACGAGTTATTCCGAAATAATACCACACTCGTTCGATCAACAAAAGCAAGGGGCAGGACAAGCTCAGAAATGTCAACGAACATAAACGAGTCGACAGAGTCGAAAACACAAGTGTTCCAAATCCGATCCACTTCCAATAAAAGAATTAGTAGAACCAAAGGATGTTACTTCCGAACAAGGTTCACAAGAATCGAACCGAACTCGGAAAAGTTACAGCGATAACCAGATCGACCCAAAACAAGATCACAGCTCGTTCGAACGATGAAACCGAAATACAGGACAAGTTCAGAAAGTATCAACGAACACGAGCGAGCCGATAGAATTGAGAAAGAGAAAATACAGGAGCCAAATATAATACAGGTATTATATTCGACCTCTTCTAAGAGAAGTGTCGTCCCCGAAACTCACAACAACGAAATCAAGGCGACAACACAACAAGCAACCGACAGAAACATCCTTCAAAGGCCTCTCAAAGCCGATTCTGATAACTGCGCTGGAGCGCGAACTCCGAAAGTCTCGGTAGCCAATTCGCAAAATTGAATTCGGTGTCCATCGAGTCCACACTTGAAATGTGTTACCGACGAGGAGGACAATATACACGTGCATGCCCCGGCACATCACGGTTGAAACGTCTCGGCTCGGCATACCGAAAATACAAATGCTCGATACAATGGAACAAAACACCGCAAAACAACATACCGGAGATGCCAACTCAGCATAACATATCAACGCATACAAAAATCACAACAACAACGGCATCATTCGACGATTACAACGGCCCAAACGATAGCCAGCACACAACCATAAACATCATGAAACGATCACCAATGTGCATAAACGCATAAAAATCCAAGCTTTAACAGCTCACACAGGTGCGATAACACGCAAGCCACCACGAAATGGCAACAATAAAGATCGTCATCACACCTCCCACAATGGGCTAACAAAACATATGCGTGGCGAACGACTCAACGTTCACACCACCAATTCAATCACAATTCGGAGGGCTAACACCCTAACAACAATACCAACATCATACACACCTTCTCCGACCACAAGCACGAAATGATGGGTTTTAAAAACGTAAACCACCCTTTTGAAAATATTTTGGAAACACCACTTGATCTTGAGTATCACTTTACAAAAAGTAGTGCAAACATTGTTATCGAGACTTTGAAAATCGTCTTGCGTTTGAACAAAAATGAGGACACCTTCTCTTAGTGAAAGACTTTCAGAATATTCGACCCTCGGGTCTAAGTAAAAGTGTTTATAAAACATTGAAAATATCTCAAAACATTTTGGTCCTCGAGTTAGAAGAATTTTGAAATATATTGTGGCACCTTGGACGTACCACGAGAAAATAATTCATTTTAAAAGTACGTCTCAAAATTTATTTTCTAAGATACTCAAGTTTTTCAAGGATAATTCAATGGGCTAGAATGCCCAAAAATTTCAGGTAATTACGCGGAACATTATAACGCCATGGGCCCCACGCCAGAAGCCACCAGGCTAAAAACCATTTACAAAAACGTCAAAAAGTTGATGACGGTAATATTTCAAAAACTCACAGAAGCCATTTAGAAAATAATAAATACCGTCATAAGAATTTCGCCAAAACGATCAAGGCCGTAATGCCAAAAACTCGGTTAAGGAATCGGTTTTGAAATAAAATTGATCGGTAAAATACCGAAATCCATTACAAAAGAACTCACACAATGGATAAAAGAAATAAAGTCAAACATGCACAAGACAAAGAACACTACTCCTCATATGAACGAAAAATGGGAGTCAAACAATCACATATCACGAAATCAAAATCCATAAGAGGATTCCGTCACTTAACAAATAATCATAAAAATAGCTCGTGTCACACGAGGCTCAACACAAATAAGGAGACTTACATCCACAGTCGCACGAAGATGATGATCGCCCACGATACTAATCACGACCAACAAACTCGGGCAGCGGCGTCGCGACACGACTTAGTCGGACAAAATCCGACGAGACAAAAACTCAATAGACACCATCGACCGGCGGCTAGGTTTCCACAACCTAAGCTCCGATACCATTCGTAACACCCCAATCCACTCAGGGATATTACACGCCGTAGACCCTCTCCTCGAGGATCTACCAGGCTGATAACTAAATCAAACATCTAAACATCGCCTTTAAGGCTAAAATGACTCAGTAGACCGACTTGGTCTTTCAATAAATACTTACAACTCAATTCCAAACACATACCCACGCAGGGGTCAAAATACAATAAACTCCCGTACAACGGGGAAAAGATACTGCAGCGGAAAAGAAGATACAACTAGACCAATCCGACATCAATGGATCCTCGTGTGATTAGTAACGTTCATCTTTCATCATCCTTCATGCCGACCCTGTGCTATGCTCCAAATCCTGAATGCAAAAATAGACATCCACCCCCCGAATACTCGGGGGTTAGCAAAACTCCACTGTTTTGCTAGTGCAAATACAAAGTGCAAATACGAGCCATATAATTCAAGTTCCACGAATCACAATAACCAGGAATCCTTAAAGATTAAAATACCACGAAACGAATACTTCCCGAGGCAAGAATTTGAGTAAAACTTTCCAAATCCGAAAGATCACAAATAACGAGAATGGTTTGCAAAATGGTTTAAAATACCCTCGGGAGTTTTAATAGAAAACAAATTAGGATTATCAAATCTTTCTCTTTCCAAAATCAACAGGGTCACAGCCCAAAGGTTTTATTTTCGCAAATAGAAAACCGACAACAATTCACAGGGCCAGAGCCCAACATCACGTGTCCTCAACGGACATAAAATCAACGAAACGTAATCACGCACGTGCATCGCCTAGGACCGGGACGCTACCACAGACATCCCACCCGAGGCCTCGAAGGACCCTCCCGAGCTGGCTAGCGAAACAATTCACAACATATCACAACCATAAGCTATCTTGACATCGTACTCGCAAGTACCGATTCTCGGAGCCCTCTCCAGACCTACCCGATTAGATAACCTTATGGTCAAATCATATCAAATGGCCGTACTCGCAAGTAACGCGCCGCCGGAGGCCTCACGGGTCCCTACCCGGTAAACATCAATCGAATATACCCACAAGTTATCGTGACATCGCACTCGCAAGTGACGATTCTCGGAGCCCTCTCCAGACCTACCCGATTAGATAACCTTATGGTCAAATCATATCAAATGGCCGTACTCGCAAGTAACGCGCCGCCGGAGGCCTCACGGGTCCCTACCCGGTAAACATCAATCGAATATACCCACAAGTTATCGTGACATCGCACTCGCAAGTGACGATTCTCGGAGCCCTCTCCAGACCTACCCGAATTGATTACCTTGTGGTCGAATCATCAATGCATAGAGTTCACAACGACAAGGGTTTCACATTTGCCACAATCACAAATATGTCAAATCATGAGTTAATGCCAACAACACTTAGCAAAACACCACGTCAAACCGTAACGCACCGAAAAGAAACTATATACTTCCACACGCAATACCAAGGGCAACATCGACACCAAACATATCCATAGAATTCACATAGTTCACAAACCACACTATTCACAAAACACACGCGTTTTGAAAGAGGGCCTTTAACAAGACTAATCAAATCTTTTGAAAGTTCAATTCAAACGACCACACAAACACATTTAGACGATCACCAATTATCATATCCACAAAACAAGAATCATATGGACAAGGTACTTGCCTCAAACTCAGCACGCAAGTTTCCCGACGAACACGGCTCAACCGGAAAGCTTCGAAACGCCCGATGTTTTCGAAAAGGAAAACGACAATGAACGGAAGGGTTCAACTTGGTTTCTTCGCAAGAAACTCGACCCTAAAAACATATAATCCATAAATAAACAATCATACGAGGAAGGATAATCATAGAACGCCCGAAAAGCCCTCTATGACATTCTACCGGACACCTTCAAGGCGTCGACCAAGAACTCGACCAAAACAACGAATCGATACGATCCAACCATGGAATAATAAAGGAAATGATATAATACATCTAAATATTCATAAATCCATCATAATCCTAAGTTAAGTCGGATTAATCGGACGAAAACAACCAAAATACCCAAATTCCCCAAAACTAGATTTCTAGGAAATCTGACCTGATTCGGTAGATCGGAGGATGTTATAGGACGGATGATTGAGGATATGAACCTCAACACTTCATGGATTCATTGTCCAACAACATCTCTAGATGATTCACACATCCACAGCCGCGTACGGGAAGAAAAAAAATGAGAAATGGCTGAAGAAAAACGCTGCCAGGCCTTAAGTAGGCCGACTGCCGGCCGGGTTACGTACGTAACCGGCCATGGCTTACGTACGTAACCGGCCATGGCCGAACGCACTGCCTGGAAATGCCGGAAGCGTTACGTACGTTACCGGCCAGGGCGTTACTTACGTAACCGGCCTTAAGTACGTAACTGTCGATCACTACCGCACGTTACCCGGCCAGGGCTGGCCTGGCCCGAGCATGCCCGGCCATGACTCGGCCGGGACCAACTCCGACGGCCCGAACGACCCCGAAACCCGAACCTGAGTACGAATCGAAGATACGGTTACGAAGTAACCGCAAAGACGAATCCGAGAACTAAGAGAACACACGATTCCGACCACCCGAAGGCTCGAAATTCGACAACGGAAAGTAATTACCCCAAACTTTGGGAAATTACGAAAATGGCCCAAAACGCCCGAAAATCACGATACGTGATCGAAACACCAAGCCAAAGCTCGCAACATGAATATTAACATTAAGTGAACTTACGAGAAAGTCGAAACAACAGTTTCGGACGAGATTCGCAAGAATCGAACTCAAGTGCGGAAAAACCGCTAAAAAGCACGGAACTCAACAAAACGACACCGAAACGAACTCGGATGACAAAAAGTGCAGAATTAATCATTCTCAGAATGACGAAACAGTCATGAGCGAGTCGTCAAAACGGACTTCCGTCGAAAAAAAAGAAATTACCGGAAATCAAAATCACGGGTATTACAAAATATTCACGTATACCTATCACAACCTGTCGATTTAGTCATTGACTATCCCAGAGTGAAATCCATGTGACTGAATCGAGGTGAGCCGTGTTCGAGTATACTAGTTCCATTAGCATACCTATAACATATGCTCCCACTATCCCTTAGTGAAGACATACGCTCTTCATGTCATAGTACACGTTATACAAGTATTGTCTTAACTTAATGCCCAATTAAGTTTAATCGACTTGCGAACCAGTTAAGCTTTCGAGCCTTAAACACTTCCAGTGCCTATCTCCTTATCTTCATCAGGCGTGGAATGTTTTCTCTCAAATGCAAGGACTATTATTCTATATACCAAATCACGATGACAATGATATACAATAATATAGTAATAATAAATACCTTGTTAAATGGATGTACATAATTACAACACAATGCTCTCTTTCTCATCCTCTGAGTGGCATTCGGGGGCATATTACTAACAGTACACGAGTAACCCGAGGAAGGATCACTAGAAAGCGATCACAAGGGTACGTAGGTACTTAAGGGGTTCTCATGAGTATGGGCTGAACTATACCCGATATCCAGCAGTACTTGGACGATATACCTGCTCTGACCCTTATCCTCACTTACCTGATATAAAAGACTCTAAGTCTACAAGTGGACATATAATCACACTGGTTGGTGCATCAGTGGTATGGAAATCTTCAAAACATACAGTTATAGCTCACTCCACGATGCAATCAGAGTTTATACCATTAGATAAATGTGCGGAAGATGCGGAATGGTTGCGACAATTTCTAAAAGATATTCGTAAATGGTCAAAGCATGTGACTGCAGTGTGCATTCGCAGTGAAAGTCAATTAGCTATTGGTGGAGCACAGAGCACAATGTATAATGGTAAGTCTCGTCATATACGACAAAGACATAATACCATTAGACAGTTGATAACAACATAGGCTATTACCATTGACTATGCACAATCAAAGAATAATATTTCGGATCCGCCAACCAAAGGGTTATCAAAAGACCTTGTTGAAAAGTTATCAAGAGGAATGGGTCTATTTCCATGAGCTAATGGTCTTATGGAGGACACCCAACCTAAGTTGATTAGGGTTCCCAATATCTAGGTAAAGGAACAATCAAATCATAAAACTTGGCACGATCACTGTTTGTAGGCGCTTCGCCCCAAACCTACCTATTCCTAGGATGAACAAAGTGATACCCACAGTAAGAGGATAAGCTTTGCTTTTAATGATTCTTATGATGACAATGTAAAGTCAAGTGGATTAAAATACGGGTTTACTTGACAACGGAGAGAATCACCTATGTTCGAGAGAATCGGGACCGCTTCAAAGGGGAATTGGAATCAAAATTCTTTTAAATCTCCAGCAGAACCAGGACAGTGTCACGGCCAAAACGGACACAATAATGAGAACAGAATAAATGAGGAAAGACCTTGTGAGGGATATTTCATCGCTTACACAAACGGTCGGACAATTCAAAGGCATCTAGTCACACTGTCTAGCCAGTAAGCTAAATATATCTTTTTCAAAGAAGGTTCAAAGAGCATACTCTACCTCTCCTATGCAATGCCTAACCGAAGTAACTATAACGAAATCAAACTCCGTGTCAGGTGTGTGATGTTGGATCATCAATCTCATTCATATAGGGGATTGTTGGAAAATAGACTTATAAGGCTATTTAAAGTCCGAATGGAGGCATCATTTTGAGTGGGCTCTACGATGAAACAACCTCGAGATTTGGTTGGCATATATAGTGCCCCACAAAAGCTTTCCAAGACATGCAAAAATAGTCAAAACGAAAGAGGGATGAATGAGCATTAATGCTCCAAAGTGAGCTCCTTGAAAGTGGGTGGGACTTTGTCCCACAGTGGAAAATAGTAGAAAGATTAATGTGCATATAAGGCTATATGCACAAATACTAGTTTACCAACAACTAATGGAGACATGAGTGGATATGTGACAGTGTGATCCTTGCACGCGCACAAATAATCGGATTAATATTAGGACTAAATGGTTCTCAGTTAGAACCGGAACCGTGCAGTTCCGGTTAACCGAGAACCGCAATTTCGGTTATCGATCCGGTTTTCGATTCCATTGTGTATCATTTGTTCGGTTTTCGGTCTAACCGATAACCGTTCGGTTCCGAACCGAAAACCGATTTTATAAAATATATTTATTAAATATTATTTTCATTTTATAATTATATTATATTATTTTAATTTTTGTAACTTAAAATTAGAAATTAGACTATTTTTATGAAATTATATTTTGTAATTATATTATATAAATTATAAAGTAAAAAATAATATTTAATAAATATATTTTATAAACCGAACCTAACGATTTTATTTATGAAATTATATTTTTATATTTTATAATTATATTATATTATTTCAATTTTTTAAATTGAAATAAAAAATGGTTTTTGTGGTTAACCGAACCGGATCCGAAAATAATTGGTCGATTAAGTTAATCGAAAATTTATCTGATGCGGTTTTGATTCTTATTTTAGGACATTTATGGTTAGGTTAGCAGAAAAATTCGATGCAGTTACTTGAACCGAACTGCTCGGCTTGACCTATATGGTGGTAGTGGCAATGGGGTGACAACAGAAATGGTGTTGGTGGTGGGACGGCACAGTGGCAATGGTGGTGGGGAGGCGGTTGTGGTGGAGGCGGTTGCGTCAGGCGTGGTGGGTGGTGGTGACGAATAAAAATCCATCAAAATCTTAGGGGTGTAGGAAAAATTTTAAAAGACATATTATGTTTGTATTTTGTGCTTAAAGATGAGTATCTAGATGATTCCATTAAAATCCTTAAAATCCAAAATAAATTTGAATACCTCATAATTTTGTAAGATTTATAAAAGTTTTCATTTAATACCTCATGACTTTAATGGACTTTTAAGAACTCCATTAAATTTTATATTGAATACCACAAAAATTTAATTGACTTTTAAAAGTCTCAATTAAATACACCCAAATTTTTTCAAATCCATCAAATTCTATAAAAATCTTTAAAACTCATTTGAAGTCTCAATTGAATACGCCCCCTAATTAAGTTTGGTTAATTCTTGTATTGTTTTAATTTTCTTTTTTCTACGGAATTGTGTGTGATTTTTGACATCATGAAGGGTATTTATCGGATTGGGGCTCGCCACTTAAGATTAGATTTGCGTGTTGATTGGGAATTGTATTTCTAATCTGTAGTTGTTAGGCCATATTCGCTTGCAGCATCTGATGATGATGCATCATCATATATAACACAGCCTGAGTTAAATAGATGGAGCGGGAAACAGTAAAAATAGTCTTTATGTTTACCTCTCGGCACATGCAGTTCAAAATTTATTTTCGTGGCAATTTTAGTCCAAAATTTTAAATTTGTGGTAAATTTAGTCTTTTTTTATTACGAGGATTAAATCATCCTTGTCAGCAGAAACTCGTACATGTGGCGCTTCGACTTTTTGAATTAAGGTGGATTAGCATTTAGTGCGTGCTAATGTCATTAATTATTTAATTATAAATAAAATAAAAATTATATAGGAAATTGAGTCTTGACCCTCGAACTTTGAAAAATCATATCTCATAAACCATAAGTCGGAATCGTTCAAAATTAGAACAATAGGTTCTTCACTAAACATATTTTAACAATATGTTTTTGTTTTTCCAAAATCATTTCGTACCTGAAGTGATGATTTTCGAAATTTACTACACGTTTATGTAATACCTAAAACCTCATTTAGGTAATATTTAAAACCTCGTTCACGTTCCTTGAAATATTTTTTGGGAAAATAAAATATAATGTTAAAACATGTTGAGTGAAGAATCTATGTTTCGAACTTCGTGTAATTCCGACTTACAGTTTAGGAGATACGATTTTTCAAAGTTTGAGTGTCAAAACTGCAGTTTTCGTACAAGTATAGTGTAGAAACGTAATTAACTGTTTCGACCGGTAAAGTTTTTACCCCAACAAAAATACAATAACAAACTACATTGATTCATGAACCTACAATATAAATTTCATGTAATTCCGTTTTACGGTTTAAGAGATGAATTTTTGAAATATATATGACGAAATTGAAGCCCGAAAACTCAGATTAGCCCAAAGCGCCACATGTACGAGTTTCTGCCGACAAGGCTGATTTAGTCCTCGAAAACAAAAAAAAAAAGGACTAAATTTGCCACAAATTTGAAATTTTGGACTAAATTTGGCATAAATTTGAAACTTTGGAGTAATTGCCACGGGAAACAAAACTTGGACTACATGTGCCAGGAGACAAAGATAAAGGACCATTTTTGTCGTTTTCCCTATGAAGAGATAAATTCACCACTAGAAGGGGGGTTGAATAGTGGTAATGCGGATTATCGAACTTTCTCGTAAATAAAAGAAAATAGTGCGGAAAGTAAAAGACTCAAAGATTTATAGAGGTTCGGCAACATGCCTACGTCCTCTCTCCGACTTCTTTTTCTATTGGCTCAAGAACAACTACACACTTGACTCGTCTTCGATCGGTCCGAGTACAACAACCATTACAACCGCTTGTCTTCTATTGGTCCAAGCACAACCACTCTCAAAATAAACTTTGTTTATCTAGTGTTCTATAGGAACTAGATAATCCTCACTTTACGAATATTGGAGTTTAATCCTAACAATGCCGGATCAAAAGATCCTAATAGCATCGGATTAGTGACTCTTAATTCGTTTCACTTACGCTCAAGTATGAGTGATGCAACACTCACAACCAAATGAAAGAATACAAAGTATAATAAATATTACAAGGTGTTTCACTCTTTGTATCTTTCTTCTCACAACTTAGAATGTAGTAATAGATAGAGATATGAGCTCAGGAATGCTTTGATTTCTAGTATGCTTGAATGCTTTAAGTTGTGTATGAGATACCCAAGTCCTATGGGTATTTATAGGTGTCAATCCTTCTTCAAATTATGATATTTGTATTATTAGCGTGCGCTAATGATACCTTCATAGCGTGCGCAATCGTCTCTGACTTGGCCTATCTGAACGGTCACAAAACTGTTCCAATGGTAAAATTTTATGGCTAGCGTGCGCTAGTCATGTACTCGTAGCGTGCGCTATCGGTTGGTCAACAGGTCTTCAATCTTGACTTTGAAATGTGTTGGTTTGTCTCCCCAACGTCTCTTTATCCAACGGCTAAATTTGTACTTAGCGTGCGCTAGCAATTATGCATAGCGTGCGCGAGTAATTATTTAATATCAGCTTTTCCAGATTTCACGGATCTTCTTTGACTTTTTCGTTCCAACGGGTAGAATATCCAACGGTAGGATTTTGACTGATTAGCGTGCGCTAATAATTTCTGAATAGCGTGCGCTATATTCTTTCCTCAGTAACGTACGTTACCTTGTGTAGCGTACGTAAGGGTTTTATCATTATGAGTCCAGTGGCTACTGGACTACTAGACTTGTTATCCGGTAGCGTGCGCAAGACTTGAAATGTAACGTGCGCTAAGACCTCATAGTAGCGTACGTAAATGAACGACCGTAGCGTGCGCAAATCCTTTTTCCTTTTTCTTTCCAGACCTTATTGTCCTCTGACTTGAGATGCGATAGCGTGCGTTAATAATGTGGTGTAGCGTGCGCTAATATTAGTATATTTAGCGTACGCAAATAATGAAGCTTTTGCGTGAGCTATCCATCAGGTAGGTACCGACTAGACGGCAGCTGAGATGACTTGACTGAATATATGCCTCGATAGCGTGCGCTACTCTGAAGCATGTATCGTGCGCTAAGACCAGTTTTCCCTTTCAATATAACATCTCGATGAGATATGTTTTGTTAAATGTTTTGAATACGATCATCATCAAAATACTTTGAGTCAATACCCTAGATCGAGCTTGTGATCTATTACTTAGACTATCCTATCTCCTACTTCTCAATATTATTAATGCATTAAATCCTGTGAGTGTATTTTAGGTTGTCCAATAATTAGATTTAACTGAAAAATAATCTATTTGATTAAATATTCGGCGAGGAAAAATGCGGATAACAAATGTGCTATTATCTAGGACTAGTAATTCGACAAAAATAGTAGAACTGAACGTTATAAATTATTGGACTAAGCGAGCGAGGGTATAAGCTGAATTGCAAACTCGAACTTTCTTATTTCTGATCAAACTTTTACTTATTTGTTTTCTTTTGTCGTCTGAAATTCGTTCATTAGTTGTTAGATTTATATTACCATCCTCCTATTTTGTTATCTTTGGTTGTAGGTTTTAGTTAAAATAAAAAAATTATAGATTAATCCGCACTCCTCGTAGGATCGATTCCATACACGCCGCTATTACTAATTAATAGAAAAAGGTTGAAGTAAATTATAAAATTTAAATTGGCCACGTGTTTGACTTAATTTTTGAGGAATGGCCCAATTAAATTTTGATGTTGTTTCGGGAATTATTATTTCCATGATGTGTCTTACCTAATACTAATTGTAGATACATAGATGGAAGGATCTAGATCCTTCTAGAGGTAGTAGGATCCTATTACATGTCTTACCTTATTTAGGAATCCTATGTATGGAAGGACTCTCATTGTAATGCCTATATAAAGGCCCCTCTATCAGTGTTATGAATACAATCGATTGACTCGTATTTACAGTCTTTTACTTTCTCCTGCCGACCATCAGCAACAGAAACCCTACTCCCTCCGCCGCTGCAACCCGCCGCACAACCCTTCTTCCTCCATGCAACCCGCGACCAGCCTGCAACCCTTCTTCCCCCGCGCAAGCCGGTCGTCTTCTGCGGAGCTGCCACTTTCTGCAAATCAGGGCCGCCATCCCAGCAACCCTGCTCGTCTTTTGCAAATAAGGCCATCTTCCCAACACACCAGACCAGCGTCGCCGCCGGTCGTCTTCCCAGCCCTCTGCACCACAACCATCGCACCATCCGTCGCAGGCCAGTCACCATCTTCAGACCGCCGCCGACACCATCCGGACCTGATTAGATCCAGATCCAATCCCCCAGCCCGTGCCTCTTTTCCAGTCCGGCCCGCGCGACCCAGAAATAGATCCAGCCCGATGTGTTTCGGCCCAGTTAATAGCTGATTCGGTTGCTGTCGAGCCCGACCTGTAATATTTCAATCAATTTTTTTACCTCAATCATGAATCAAGAACTTCAATTTCAATGGTGGAGATTTAATTCGTAACAGTATTTCTCGATAAGACTGTACGCGAACAGAAGCAGATTTTTACATACACAAAGAAAAAATGAGAGACGAGAATTTCCGCGTGTAAATTTTCTGCACAGCGCAGTCGTACCAAAATCATGTTTTCCGATTCGTCAACCGTCGGATCGGTGTAAAATTTTGGCAGCAACTTCCCAACACAAATATATGTATATTCAACGGTGAAGATCGGATTCTGAGTAATGCTTGATTACTGAATATGTCGCCGAACAGAAGCATATTTTTACGAGAAAATTTGGAGATCCGACCTCATCCAATACCGAGCGGCTGCACCGCCGCGCTCGAGTCCTTTTTCGGACGATTATCGAGCCCAGAAGCCCTTTCCGGGCGTTTCTCAACTCTCCATCTTTTTCTACTTAATGATTCATTTGTTCATTAATTTGTACACTTATGAATCTTACCATATTTATGTTTTACGTGAATATAGGAAAATATGTTGCTCATGATGATGTGCAAAATATGGAGAGGAGCCATATTTATTATCCCGTTCGAGGATCAAAGTAAATATGGAACCGAGTACCACGAAAATATGTTGCTCATATGGAGAGAAGCTCCCGTTCAAGGATCAAAACAAATATGGAACCGAGTACCCACGTAAGATTTTATTAAAGTTCCCGTTTTTCAATTCCTCTCTTTTGGGAAATTTTTTGGGGAATTGGGTATTTGGGTTCTTTATCTCCCACGCTACTTTGCGGTGGATGAGACTATGAGATATGGTATCACTCTCATATGTCGAAGTAAACTGTGTGACGGTCCTGGGGGAGTCACGAATAATTATTGAAAGTCGATATTTGTGGTTGTTGCATACACTACGTTTTGGGTGCGATTTGACGTCACCGTTTTTTCGATTTTAAACCAACAATTGAAAAAAAATGAACATTGTCAGTAACGGTAAAGTTATGACTTGTTCATGATTAGTCACGAATTTGTGACGTACAAATGGGACAAACATCGATTGCGACGGATATGTCGTGGTTAAAATCGATTTGTGACGGATTTGTCACGTTGAATTGAGCGACCACCACATTGGTCTTGACCCAATCCCATACATGGAAAACTCCATCTTTCATCCTATTAAAATAAAATATTGCACGTGGGTGTAGACATGCACCGTCTCCTTGCAATATGATATATGAAAGAATGTACGAGTATTCTCATTTTTCTTCAACATGTAAAGCAATAGCATATTGCGTTAAGTACATGAATTCGTTGACCTCGATTATAGTTCGTGTGACTATAGGTCCGAATATTTTTCCAAGTATTTGTAAAGGCATGTGCCTTATACATTTGACTATGTTTAGTCGATCTTATTGGATGGTAAAGACGAGTTGGTTATGGTATATTCATTATGTCTCATGGTTCAAAATGCTTAATATTGATGCGCCCCGTTGCATCCATATAACATGGCTATTATGAAGTATACTTGCAAATTGAGAATTAAAATTCTTGGTTGATTTGATGCACTTTGGTGGATTTTGTCTACACTTTTGATCATGATTAGGCGCATCCTCCTTGGTATTTGTTTATGCTTTGAAAGTTCAAACGGAATCAGTGATTTTTAAACAGGCTTAGTTGTACCCACATTCCTACTTTCTCTGCAAGTCTACCAAGTTGGAGTTACCGAAAGGATCATTAGTCGAGATAAGAAATCGAACACACTGCTGCATTTAAACGCACCTATGGCTGTCATTGCCATTTTTTTGCATCAACACTTATGCCATTGGATATGGTCTTGTTTGACTTCGGTCAGCATCCTGCTTGCATTAGCTTAAAAATGCGCGAGGCGCGGCTTGCGATTCGACCTGTGAGATCTGCACTAGAAAGTGGTTAAATGAATTGATTTGGACTACTCATACCAACAAGATGCATCTTCTTTTCTGGTATCCATCTCATAGAAACTCCAAAGTTAAGCGTGCTTGGCCTGGAGTAGTTATGGGATGGGTGACCCCCTGGGAAGTTTCCCAGGTGCGCGTGAGTGAGGACAAAGCGCGCTAGAAAAGACTCGTGTTGGTACAGTGGGGACAGTCTTCATCATTCTTAGGGACCAACATGTCTCAACCTTGTTTTCTCACTAAACTTGGAAAATACTAAAAATCCAATTAAAACATGCACTGTGATCTGAGTTTAATGATTCTTGTAGTGTACAACATATGGATAGAAAAATACGGACATCTAGTTTCCAGAACATGTGACGGTTCGTCCATAGCCTTCTTAACAAGGGAGTTATCACTGTTTTAGTGAACAAAGGTCAAGCTGCACGAAATTTTATTTCCAGCGATTGTGCTAACTTTTGTCCCAACCAACTTGGTTCCCATCTTGAATTTGGAAGTGGTTTTATGACACATGTTTTTCAACCTCTTTTTGGCCGAATATGCCATAGATGATGTAATTTTTGGTATGCATTGTACGCTAAAATATCATCTTTCAAATGTTGAAAAACAGTTTCCTTGGAGAAGCCCAAAATACGCACCCTTATAAGAAGGTCGAGCGTGTGCTTGGTAGTTTTACACCATGCTTGTGTCGTAACTTTGCCCCTTAGGCATATAACCTTGCCATGTTATGCACTCAATATGATAGATCATTTTGATCGTATCTGGTATAAAATCTATATGTTGTTAGAGTGTTCGCTATTCTCATGTTTGTAAAAGTTTGCAAGCGAAATTGAGTGCGTATTAAGCTATTTTCAAGGAACACGATATTTTTGGATTTCGGTATAGAAATCCATTATGACTATGATGACTAGGTCATTACAATCAATGAGTGGTATAATGCTCAAGTTGTTGAACGCCGAATGATGTTTTCTAGTCACATATGTTTCGTAACAATTGAACTATGACTCGATGATATATATGTCAAAGTGTATCACTCATATCATCTTATTGTGATTTGTGAGAAATAACATCTTATGCATCACTTGTATTGGATATGTGAAAAGAAAAATATTCATGAGTCAATATGGTCCGGCTTGCATCAGTTTTTGTAACCAGAAGATGTATTGGGACATTGACACATTTAGGCTTTAATAGACCGGAGTTTGGACAGTTTGATGATCCATATACCACGGTATTGCCATGGACATTATTTATTCTGTGAACAAAGAAACTAGCTGGATCAAAGACACCAAAGTACGTTGGTGGAGTCGTGAGCAGGGCTCATGATCGATGATGATATTTATGTCATCCGCGTCTTGCTTTCATAAGCCTGTGTGACGCCAAAGACCCCCCGATGATCCTTCTTAGCCATGTTCATTGATTAAAGCCTATTATTTGGCACGATTAGGAGATGACACCCTCATATGCTAAAGAGAATAATGTAGCGACTCGCATAAGCATGGTGTTGAGTCCTCCCTTTTCACAGAGTTCTTATACATACATGATCATAAGTATTAGCCTGGGTGGCTTATGATGCTATGATTATGTTGACAAATGGTCGTACTCAAGTAATAACATTATATGTTATGTGGTTCCTTTGACAATGATTGATAAGTTGATGAAACCTGAGTTTATAGTTGTCCAACTTGCGGACCAGTCATTGTAAAGGTCGGTTCACCCATTTTTAGACGAAGTCTTAAAGTGAAATTTTAACTAGTACTTCCTAACATCTAAGGATACCTTCTCACAAATTTTGGCGCCATTTGGAGACTTGGAAGGAGGTGAACTACTAAATGAAGTTTTTATATACCACCAACCGTCCCGACAACCAGTTCAATGTCATTTCGACTGGTTTCTGACCACAAGGTTGATGGTTTTGGAATCCGAACACCCGTTTATATATGCTCACGAAATTTTGAGGTGTTCGGGGCTGGTGAAGGGAGTGAACTCTTCAAGAAAGCACTATAGGTTCGATAAAACCAACAGCCCATCATCGGTTCAATCGTTTCTTTATGTTCGATCCCGGTGGTGTATGGTGGTGGTTTTGTTGGATTCTCAAGACCAGTAGCTACGGTTATGTAGCATAGGTAAAAATGTCATATTCACCTATACATATCATCATTCAAATGCTTAGTTACGAGTGTAACAATATGCATCTTGTTAACTAGATTGTGTTAACAATGAAAACCTTTATCGTCCACATGTTCACGTGCCAAAGTGCATCACCCCAATGCATTATGACGAGTTATAAATGATGAATATGACATGTGCTTTCACTCATAGACCGCTTAAAATATACCTTGGCAGACTATCTCTTAAGTCACTTCGATGAGCCAGTCTTCTCGTCATTAGGGGGAGATGCGAATGATCATGTTCGAGTAGAACGACTTGGAATTGTCGTAGTTTGTCCCTACTGTGCCTCACCAAGTTCCCTAAAGTGACGAGATTAAATACATGCTGCAACCATGTCTGCAAGGATTGTGTCCGATCATGTACGTTCGTCACCTATGAATGGTGATATGGTAACACCACAAATTGTGGTAGACGATGTTACTAGGCCGTGGATCTCATCGAGTATTGGGATGCCACTTGGTTCGATAAATACTGTCGCTAATAATGTATGCGAGTTTGGTACATGAAACTTGATCATATGATCAAATGAACTCATCCGTCTCATGTGATTATGGATTATAGTCATCATTGGGGGACGCCTCGATGACTGCCAATCCATAAAGAGTACTCTATGAATAAAGCCAGTACATGAGGACGTGGAATGTGAGTTTAATAGAACCATACTTCGTTGAAAATCTACAACATTGTAGCCTTGGCCTAAAAATGGAAATATATGCGACTCCAGTATGAACAAAGTGATACCCCTTTGTTGAAGTGGTGCCGACACTCCAAAGATAAGATCTATCCGTATACTTTGTTAAAGCGAGTGAGAGAAGGAGTTAAACTTACCTCATGGCGCGAGGTTTCTCATGAACGCACTGGAATCGACTACGATGACACGAAACATAGTTGTGCTATCGTAATGGATGTTATAGCATCCACTATCTTTTCAGTTAGATAGTTTCCCAAAAACTGACGTGCAGCCTGTGGTTAAAATCTTATCTTAGTGGGGAACTAAGTTAAGTGATGAAAAGATCTCGTGGTGGATCAGACTCAAATCAAGTGGCTCCTGACCACGGAGCGCGTCGACAAGTGATTTTCGGGAACGCATACTAAGTGTATACTTGATTTGGAAGAGATATGAAGCTTTTGCGTGTAAAACTAAGGGTTTAAAGTGATGTACTCTTGTAAGACTAAGAGATTCCGCTAAATCTAAAGTTAAGAATGAAAGGATCTTGGGGACACTTGATGATGCGTATTCATCAATCGGCTTAAGGCAATCTAAGGGACGGTTTCCCTAAGAGACGATAAGTAATGCCTATATGATTCCCAATGACTAGTCGAAGTCATAATAAGACTTGGCTCACTTAAGTGATGATACAGTCTTAAGAGAAAAGTATGGTATTATGTACTCATGTTTGACTCGATGTACTCATTCGTAATAATCCGGTAAAGCCACTGTGATGATGGTCTAGGATGCGCTCACGCAATATCTGTTATTGACAAGAAGCTTGAACCTCGCTCTATCTCAATAAAAGGATACTTGAATATCGATATCCGAATTTGCCCTGAATGTATTGGTCTATCTCCAATATGACATACAGGGTAGCTCACTTGCTGGAAAATGGTGAAATTGGTACCATTGGAAAGGTTAGTGTCTACTTTACAAGGAAACCAACCATTTGATCACATCCATAATGTTGAGTGACATATGATTATTGTTGCAAAGTAGGACAGGATATGTCCGGTAATTTGTTGAGTCAACTTCGATAGAGCTTTGTGATATGCTCAGGTCGATCTAGGTTACGTGCTGTATGTGAATGAAAAGCTATGGGTGTCTAGTTTTCATAAGTTCTTACAGTTTCGTTGATACCTATTGAATCGAAAAAGTTATGACTGATTTGGTGCATGGAGGTCAAGACTTTGGAAAACTTGATAAGTCTTTAGCGACTCTGCACTTTGGATGTGTCGCGCACTTTTTGTCCTTAGACCAAGGTTTGCTTTTTCCCATTGGGTTTTCACTTGGTAAGGTTTTTAACGAGGCGACCTATGAGAACATCTATACAATGATGCGTTGTACTTCTGTTCAACTTAGACCAAGAGGTATTTTTCCCACTGGGTTTTTCCTGGGTATAGTTGTGAGGGCAACTTGGCATCCGACTCCTATGATTTGAGGTACTCATCAGGGGGAGTCATTATGTATACATTAGGGGGAGTATACATGACATGTTATGTTGGTGCGTTGCAATTTTTTCCTCATCAAGCCTTTATTTTTACCATGGGGTTTTGTTTTGGTTTGGAATAGGTTTTTACGAAGGCAACATCTTCTGCACCATTTTTGTATTAGTGCTCGACACAGGGGAGTGTTCCGGGAATTATTATTCCCGTGATGTGTCTTACCTAATACTGATTGTGATAAATAGATGGAAGGTTCTAGATCCTTCTAGAGGTAGTAGGATCCTATTAGATGTCTTACCTTATTTCGGAATCCTATGTATGGAAGGACTCTCATTGTAATGCCTATATAAAGGCCCTCTATCAGTGTTATGAATACAATTGATTGACTCATATTTACAGTCTTTTACTTTCTCCTGAAACAGATGTTTGATTATCGGTTACAATTAATATAGGATCATTTATTTACATTTATTCTTATTTTGTTGATATTGATTTGAACATCCCATTCTTTTTGCTTTTCTATGTCTTTTTATGCTTTGGGGGTAAAGGGCTTTGTCCTCATTCACTCCACCTTAAGAAAATTTCGAGGGGTAATTTATTTCATAAGTACCTCAAGCCAAGCACACTTAATTTTGGAGATTTTATGAGATGGCCACCATAAAACAAAATGTATCCTGTTGGTATGAATAGTCCTAATCAATTCATTTAACAACTTCTATGAGTAGTCGAATTGCAGGCTGCCTCGCTCCTTTTTAAGCCCATGCAGGCAAGATGCTGAACCAAATCCCAACAATACTCTCCCAACACATGCCAGCATTTCAGCCTTAGAGCGTGGAAAATCTCATCGTACTAGATTTGATCACACATCCCTCTAGCGGCTGGATTTGCTCCAACACTTATATCTGCATCTATTCCAGCTACATTTATCTCTCGTGCGCCTGTATCTCAGTTCCGACACGCTAGATTTTATCACACAGCCATCCAGCACCTGACAACCTCCAGTGCATCAACATCTCAGTTCTAGCCAATTGGCAACTTATGTTGTATGCCCAGCCCGCCTCCCAATCCTAACACTCTAGCAACCTCCACTAGCATACTCCAAGGGAATCCATACTGGTGACCTGCTCCGGTATCACTTATTGGTCTTCAAAATAATGAAGACTGTTTTTCATGTACAAACACGACTCTTTCTTGCGCGCTTTGTCCGTACTCACGTGCACCTTGAGAAACTCCACAGTGCATCACCTATCCCCTCACTAATCCAATCCAAGCACACTTAACTTTAGAGTTTTTATGAAATTGCTACCGAAAAAGAAGATGCATCTTGTTGGTATGAGTAATCTAAATCAATTTATTTAACCAATTCCTAGTATAGATTTCACGGGACGAATCACAGAGCGCCCCTTACGCATTTTAAGTCCATGAAAGGAGGGATGCTGAAACAAAGCTCAGCAGAGCTATTATGGGATTTAATATTTTTGAGGAAAATGTTGGTGTTGAGACTTTTAGTCGCACATCGGGTAGAATAGAAAAGGGGGGTAGACATATTTGTTATAAAATGAGGCTTGGGCCTTGATTTTATGTACAACATTCAAAAGTTTGTCTAACATCTTTTGTCTCTAGATAAATTTCTTTCTTATTTTAGAAATTAATAATATTCTTAGTGTGCTCTGTGGTTGCAGCTTGGGATGAGCCTCCACATCAGAAAATATTCTATTAAAGGTATTTCTTGTACGAGGGTATGGAGAAATATTTTGTAGTTGTAATAATTTTCTACATAGTATATTTTCTTCTTTGGTCCTAGTGGTTTTTTTCCGGTTTGGGAGTTTTCCACGTTAAAATCCTTGTGTTGTTATTATTTCTTTATTTTGCTATCTATTTCCACAAGAGCAGTTTATTGCGAAGAATTTGGAGGCTAAGTTCCCAAAAAGTGCTATCGAAGACAAGGTTCTGGTAACATGGAGCGTTTGCTGGGGTGGAGCTTTGGAATAGTGTATGTAGTGTTGATATGTACAATCTAAGAGGTTCTGTCAAGGGAGATCGATTTTTAAGTGGGATCAATGGGACCTCACCAATTTTTCATGGAATCTTGAAGTTCTGTCTAGGAAAGATTGACATTCTATCTTTCTTGGGGGCTTACTTAGTGTGTGTACTATTTAAGTCTACTGCATAATTAACCAAAGTATCACTAGAGCATGTTAGGAAGCAGAGTTTCAAATGCTTCCAGATTTGATATAGAGAAATTTGATGGGAAAATAAAGTTTGGCTTGTGGCAAATACAGGTCAAGGATGTGTTGATTCAGTCCGGTTTACAAAAGGCGTTAAAGGGCAGGGTTACCCCTGTAAGTAGCAGTGATGCTAGCATAGCCGGTGAAATTTCCAATGGAAGGGACAAAAGTGGAATAAACAATGATGATTGGGAAGATTTAGATTTGAGAGCAGCTAATGCGATCTGTCTGTGCCCGTAAAGATGTTCTTGCAAACGTGCACGGAGTGTAGGTCACAAGTCATCAGGAATAAGTCTAGAGGGGGGGTGAATAGACTAATTGAAACTCTTTTTCCATGAAGAGTTAGGAGTTTCTCAGCTGATAGGTACAGATGACTTAACGTCGTCTGTAGACAGGTATGCGGAAGTCAACTGATGACGAAAGCAAATAAATAAACAATGGAACAGTAAGTATGTATGCACCATGTAAGTATGATGATTAAAGCAGTAAAGCACGCAGGCAATTATAGTGGTCTAAGAGGTGGGCTAATCCTCTACTAATCCACTTTTCTCCAAACCAGTTGGAGATGAATTCACTATAATTCTCAACCAGTGATAAATATTACAGTGATTCTTCCTTAGCTACAACAACTTCCAGCCAGTGGAAATCCCGTCGTTGCAACTCCTTTAACTGCCTAGCACCTCTTGATCTAAAATCCTCGGATGCCTATCAGTCTCGCAAACTTCAACTAGAGAAGTACCCCTACTCAGGTTTAAAGACATGAGTGGTTTGTCTTCTCCAACTAAAAGCTTCTTCAAATAAGAACTTTTGAACTCTTGCTCTTCACGATGCTAGTTGTTCGCTTTGTTTGCTTTGATTGCTTTGCTCGCTTGTAAGTATTGTTCGCATTGTGCTTTGCTCAATTCCAATCTTCATGTATTTATAGATGTCGATCCTTGAGCTTCCTTCACAGCCGTTGCATTTTCCTGTAACAAATTCGTCCGTTGGAGAAATAGACTTTTTTATTTTTCTTTCCTAACGTTGCAAGACTGGATTCCCTTATTTTAATCCATTTCCGACCGTTGTGAAGACTTTCACGTTGTGGCGCTGAAACTTTAGATTATAATATGATTAAAGTCTTCAATGGTGGGTCTCGGTAAATATTTAATTCATTTGCTTTTCTGGGAATCTCTCCAGTCTGTCTCTCTACGCCTTCATGTGACTTTCCGTAATTATTGACTTTTCAACGCATGCTGGCGTGGACTGGATTACTTGGCTGATCACTTATCTGATCTCGTACAGTCGTCCTTATCTGATGTCGGACTTCTCAGATGTAACTTCTCTGAGATGAAGTTCTCTGTCCAGACGAATCTTCTCTGATCTGAAGTCTTCTGACCTGATGAACTTATTTGATCTGATGGTCAAACTTCAGTTGACTTGGACTCCGTCTGACCACTTGACTGTAGTTTGGTCAAACTTCTCTGATAATTATTTTCACCAGGACTTCTCTGATAAATCTCTTTCTGCAGAACGTTGTCTGATGATAAGTCGTCTGTGGTCAACCTTCTCTGAACAGTTGAGTTGACCAAGAATTCTCTTATATTGAACTTGTCTGCCACTTGGCTTTCCGCAGTGTCTGTCCAAAACTCTCTGATGTATCTGTTTGACCAAAACTCATCTGATATTAAACTTCTCTGTGATTTATACTTAGTCGATTTTTAGCCTAACTTACATGGCCTACCGAAGATACTCATTTGGTTCTTATTTACAAGTTGCCAAGTATTCAGCAATACATAATCTGGCCTACAGAAGATACTCATTTGGATCTTCTTTACATTTTGCCAAGTATTTAAAACATACATTTGAATAATCCAATAAATACAGGGATGACATCATCAAAGTCTAATAACTATTCCTAAAAAATTCCCCCTATTTTGATGATGGCAAAACTTAAGCCAAATATTCATATGTAGAACAAGTCTTCACATGATCAAGTGCAAGACAAATCGAACTCAGTCTTGTTTTAAGATAACTAGAGGTTGTCATTCAAATGACTGTTATAATCTTTCAGAGATGTTTACAAGTACAATGCTTTTTGAATGAACAAAATACAAAATTTTTACAAGTAATGAAAAATTTACAAGTAAATTTCAAAACAGTAAAATACAAGTAAACAACAAAATCTTATCTACCTCTTCCTCTGCCTCTTCTGACAGGCTGCTTGGAGGTCTAAACAATTTTGCACCAATAGGTCTCTTATTGACAGGTGCGAGGCCATACTTCTTTCTGATGACTAGAGAGGCAAACTCTTGTTCTTCTGTAGATGAGAATTTCTATTCTACACAGAGTTTTCTTATCTCCTTCTGCAGTCCTGTTCATCCAATTCATTGTTCATCAATGTAGGAGGTTCTTTATGTCTGAATGGGGGAATAATGGGGTAGGCATCCCACTTCTTTGCATATTTTCTTTGTAAAGCCCAGAGCGTTGGCCAGGATGATTCCATATAGTTGATGAACATCTGTTGTGGGGAGCAGTCTTTATCCTGGAGTATTTCCCAGAGATAATACTTCTCTATGAACTGCTTCTTTGCATATCCCCAAATTGAAAAATATTCAGTAGGTAAGAACTCCTCAACGTGCCATAGCTCTTTGCCTTCCTATTCATATCTCTGTTCATCTCCTACTCTGGTTCTCCTCCTCTTGGCTGCAGGTTGGTCATCATCATCAGGACCAGGAACAGCCAACTCTTTCCTCTTCAGGTTAGACGTCCCAGCTTCAATCAGAGGGAGGTCATTTCTCTGCTTGGTCCTCAGCTCCGTTCTGACTTCTTCAGCTGAATGTTGGGTTTGGTCTTTTAGCTTTTCTTCTCCCTGACCTCTTGCTTCCCCCTGTCCTCTCTCTGCTCCCTTTTTTCCAGCATCAACGAGAATGGCTAACTATTGTTCAACTCTCAACATCCAATCAAACATGCCTAGAGGCATTCTGGAATTGGTAGGAGGAGGTGGAGGGACAGTCTTCTGCAGTAAAGTGTCCATCTTAGCATCAAGGGTTTGAAGGTCATGTTTGATCTCTGTGGCTATGAGGTTGTCAACTGTCTCTGCAACTATGTGCCTGATCAGGTCAGCCATCTCAGATGAGATAAGTGTTGCCTGAGGGGAGTGATCTCCATAGCCTTCTATATCTGCAGGTCGCTTATAGGTCGACCTGTCTGACTGCAGACTCCTATCTACAGGAGGCTGATCAGATCAGGTTTTATCAGGTGTCCCCGATCTGTCATCCTCTTCTTCGGACTGATATGAGCTGAGGACTTGATCAGGTTCCTCGGGATCATCTGCATCATCTTTATCCCCCTTCTCTTCTTCTTCTCCTTTATCATCATTATCATCTTTTTCTTTCTTTTCTTCTTCCTTCTCATCTTCTTTTTCTTCCTCCTCTTCTTTTTCTTCTTTTTCCTCTTCTTCAACCTCTTCTCCTTCTTCAGATTCTTCTAACTCTTCTGTCTTTTCGACTTCAACTTCTTCAGATGGTTTTTCAACTGTTATTTTTTCTTCTACTTCTTCTACCCCTTCTTCCTCCACAATTTCTTCTATTTTTATCCCCTTTTCTTTTTCAACTTCTCCTTTATCTTCATCTACCTTCCCAACTGCTACACCTTCCATTACTAAAAGGATGAACTGGTCCATGTTGGTTTTGAAATTTGACAGGAACCAGTTCTCCTAGAGCATTAAAACTACATCTGTCTCATGGCAAAACGCATGAGCACTTTCTCCGTAGCCTGGGGAAATTCCCAGCTACTCATCTCAGCAAAAGATTGCAACTGATTAAATGGAAAAGATTTTAAGGTCTTCCATTCTTCAAAGACATTGACAAATGAAACTTTAAGAGAATGGTGTTTTACCATGAATAGTTGATCAATTGATAGCTCCAAGGGATTGTGCTCCAGAAGATTTAGAGAGTAACCTACTTCAGGAATGTTGATTATTAGGTCTGCTTCTTCCTCCTATGTCATGCTTGGGAGGGTCAGTAGTGTAACACCCCCAGAATACGATCGGGAATGTCACATGCCGTAGACCCTTCTCACAAGGATCTACCAGGCTAAACTCCAATAGTCTACTCAATGATTGACCGACCAGGGTCAAAATAATTACAAAATAGACCGACAAGGTCATTAAACAATTCAAAAACTAACATAATTCACAGTTCAATGACAATAATAAACCTGAACATGGAAAGGAATGACGACTCAATTTAATAAATGAAAACTACACCCGTGCAAGGGTGAATACTCAACCAACTGAGAAAATACCGACCAAGATGAAACAAAAGAAAAAGACTCTGACTCTTGTGTGATTAGCATCGTCGTCTTCCATCTCCTTCCAAGCCAATCCCGTGACTGCTCCCGAGCTGCCAAAACCTAAGCGCATAACAGGCACCCACCCCCCGAAAACTCGGGGGTTAGCAAACTAGAATTTTGCTAGTGCAAGTACATAATATACAAGATATACGAACAATATCAACACAAAACTCAACAACTGCGAAGCGTTAACACAAACCACGCATTCCCATAGTCAACACAGAAAAGCACTCGCTTACAACAAGGTGAAAGATAATCACATAGCTATATTCTCTTTATGGATCATAACACCAATGAAACTTTAAACAAGCCCAATGAGTCAAAAGATCTAGTTTGAAAAACCCCTTTAAAGAAAATATTTGGTTAAGATAGTTTGGAAACGTTATTTGACTCGGTCTGTCTTGGGGTTTTGAAAATCGAATGGGAATACTCTTGGAAAATTATTTCAAAAGCTATCGGGTCCTTGACCCAGCATATGGAAAACAATTTACAAGAAAACCATTTCAACATTATTCGGGGTCCTCGATCCAATTTATAGAAACACTATCACAAGCGAATCATTACAACACACGGGGTTCTCGACCCAATCCAAGGAATAACACCACAAGATCAAATATCTCAACATCTCACGGGGTCCTCGACCCAATACACAGAATATCATCACAGCACAATCAAAGACACGGTCTCTCATTTGACAAATCCTGCTCAAGACCCTTGATTAATTAACCCTCGGAGATCTCGTTAAATATCCTTGGTTAATTAACCCTGATACCAACATTTAAAACACGTTGAAACAAACTTTCAGAAACACGAATCGCGGTCTATATCAAGACCAACATTTTAAAGTGAATTGGAAGAACTTTGAATCACGAAAATCGTTCGGTAATGGGGTCTTAGCTGTCACTCGAATATCCGTTACCAATAAGCCTGCCAGGTGTAACACCCCAAACTAGGCGGATATTACAGTGCCGTAGATCCCCGACTGGGACCCACCAGGCGAATGAAATTGAATGAATTACACAGGGTAAATGTAGTACCGAACCACATTACAACAATAATTACTCCGATGAGGAGTTTAAGTACAACACACCAGGACAATACCGAATACTAGTGTATTTTATATGAAGATAAAATACACAACACTGAATGAAACGGAGTACCCAAATGAAAGTCTGCAGCGGAAAATAATTGACAATAATATGAATAACTGAAAGGAACGGGCCCCCCTACTAGTATCACTGGGACCACTCGCCGTCAACATGCTATTCCCGTGCTTTTGCCTTGCCATGACCTGAAAAACAAAATCCCCAACCGGGGTCAGTTACACAGAACAACAATCCTCAAGGGTTGAAAATACACAATCATGATATATCTGAAATTATGAATTATCCTGTCGAAACATACGCAATCAAACATGCTATACGAATCGACTATCAGTACGGCTCAACGGAATGGCACCACACTACGTCCGGGATGGAAATGTGTCCGTGCACAAGCCACCAACGATCAATACACGCGTGGTCTTGTACCTAATCAGTCTCACGAGCAATCGACTCGTGTGCACAGTCCAATGTGAGGCCAACAACCAACACACGACATAAATGTGCCTGACATGAAAATTCTACACATACCAACCGGCACGCCAGTATGACCCGGAATGCCACAATATAACAAAAGTGACAATGAAAATGAATAACGACTCACCAAGATTAAATGATGGTGAAATGAATGGTAAAGTGACAATGAAAATGAATAACGACTCACCAAGATTAAATGATGGTGAAATGAATGGTAGCTCAATGAAATAATCGGAACCGTCGTTCCTTATGACTGAGGTGATTAATTGACAATGACAAGTTTTGATACGATTAATAAAATGATGAATGAGTTACGATTATGAATGAACAACGACAAAAGGAATGAATATCCTTTTAACCGAGTAAGAATTAACTTACACAATACCGATGAAGAATGTCCGTCCACGAACAACGTCCTAAATGAAATATCGGTCGCTCGAACAACCTTGAATAACACAATTACCAATAATCCGATCATAATCGACTCAAACGTCGATATAACAATATTCGAACTCGAATATATCGAAACCAACTCCAAGATGAGTATTTCAAACCATCAAAACACTTTCAATGATATCAATAATCCATTAGGAATCCATAATTCATGATTACAACAACATCAATCGGAAAATCCCCAATTAACCGAAGTCAACCCCAAGGGTTCTTGAAATAATTCCGAAAATAACCATTAAATCCGTAAGAATATACTTATCCAAGGTAGATAATCCATATCTAACATATTCCAATGATAATCCAAGCTTACACGAAGAAATCGGAAGGAAAACCCAAAAATGCGAAATTCTAGATCCAAGAGATTAATACCTTTGATCCGATGTGATGAAGATGATGAAATGATGATTAATCCGAAAGATGAGTTTGAAGATGATGATTGACGATTACACCTCGAAGAATCCTCTCCGAATCGCTCGAAATCGCCCAAAACTACCGAAGGAATGAAATGAGATGAATAATGACGAACTCTGACTAAACTGTCCAATTTATAGTCAGTCCAGGTTAGCGTGCGCTAGCCCTTGTGCATAGCGTGCGCTAACGAGTAATTTGGGTAGTCCAAGACTCCATCGTCCGAACACGGTAGCGCTACGTACCTCTTTGTAGCGTGCGCTACGGCCATACTACTAGCGTGCGCTAATATCCAATGTTAGCGTGCGCTAGCGAAATATTTGACGCCCAGTACTGGAGTCCAGAAAACTGTCTGACCTCTGATTTGACCCCGATAGCGTGCGCTACAACCATTGTTTAGCGTGCGCTAATATATCGGTTGCGTACGCTAACAACAATGCATAGCGTGCGTTATGAATTAACCGGTGCGATCCGGAGCCACCGGACTCAACTCGATCCGTCCTAGCGCCGCTTACTCCACACATATAGCGTGCGCTACTACAACCCGTTAGCGCGCTACTTACCACTCGTAGCGTGCGCTACAATATCTCACTGCACCCAAGACCTTACGGATCGCAGGGCAACCTTAGCGTGCGCTAAAGCTGAGTGGTAGCGTGCGCTACCTATACCCAATTAGCGTACGCTAAAAGGAGTATGTAGCGTGCGCTACTCCTCACGCACAGCTCGCAACAACAATGACAATGATGATAAACGCGGCACGAAACTCCAATCAGATTAGTGATGAATGACGATTGATACACGATACAATTACTCTGAATGATGAATACCATGACTGAATATGAGTGACAGATGATCAATAATGAGTGAATTTACTGAGTGATAATGACTGAATGATAAATACTGAATGATAATTACTGAATTACAACCGGGTATTACACCAGGCGCCTCCCTTGCACACCTGTGCACCGGCGTTCACTCCACTATGTTGGCCGCCCATTAGACATGTCACCGCGCCGGCGTTCACTCCCAGAAGAGCCGCCCCTTGCACACGCGTTAGGTAACACCGGTGTTCACCAACTATATGGAGCCGCTCATTGCAGTGTACACCAGGCCGGAGTACACGCCCCGCCCTCATAGGCTCCCAAATATGACGTCTCTCACAACAAGTATTCACATTGTTACAAGTATCAAGTACACAGTCAATCGTTGCAACAATTATCAAATCAGTACACCAATTCACACAATTTATCCGTCAGTCCACAACCACACAAATGAACAATAACACGCACGTTATCAATCAAGACTAAACACAATAAGCCTTCGGCAAAACCAACCAATACTACACATATATCCTTATATCATAACTCAACCGAATACATAAACCTTACCATATTACCTCTATAACTATGGTTCATACTTTAATCCAAGTGGAGTACGTCAACTAGTATCGGTATTAATCACCCGACATTCACCGACATATGTATATATATATATATATATATGTATTCGTAAACTGATTCACACACTTCGGCAACAATGATTTCACGTAGTTATAATTGGTATATCAAGGTACTTGCCATGGTAATCTCTCGCGAATACTCCGAAAATACGGTCAACTGGAAAAATCCGAAACTCCAATGAAAGCAACGATCGGAAAGGCTCAACACCGGATTATCGTAGGGAATTCGTCCTAATATCTTATCATCAAATAAATAATCAATCACACGAGGAAAAACATCGTAAAACGACCGAATCCTGACTGTACTCTTCATAACGTATGTTACACACCCACGTAGCATACGTTAAGTCTGTACATTAGCGTACGTAAGCTCTGAAGCCTAACACACGCTAAGCATGTTTGGCAGTTCTGTAACACCCCCAAATCCTATTGGGTTATTACAGTGCCGTGGACCCCACGCCAGGAGATCCACCAGGCGAACATGACTAAAATACATTAATTAAACAACAAGGGAAAATCATAGTCCCTACCATGATATCCGACACAATATTCCGATAAGGAATTTCAACGACAACGATGGGCCTACATGGCCAAAAAATAAAATACAACAACATCCACGAGTATCTGCTCGGGTAATACATAATGACAATGACTGACAAACTGGAGAACACTCCAACTGACTGACCAACATGAACAACTCGGACTAGTATCGCTCAAATGCCTCGTCGCCATCATCATGTCCCTGCGTCTCAACTCTCTCCTCGCAAGCACCTAAAACATGAAAACATGTTCCGCCACCGGTCGGGCCATCCAGATAATGAACATCAAATACACGTATAACATGATATGCATCCAAAGGCAGAATGAAACGGTACAGTGATAATAATAATACGAGATGCTCACAAACCAAGGTAAGAACCGAGCATTCGTGAAACACTATGCCCACGGCATACTATTAATACCTGTTCGACATGTTAGAACGTAAATGCCCAACGGCGAATCATAATTATAGAGTACCAAAATGAATTACACGACATGAACCAAACCAGAACTGAATTAATTATGAATCACAATGCTCGAAGGCTCCAATGAAATTACCAAGACAATCACAATGGCCTGAAAGCCACTCAGCCGAAGCTGTCAACTATCACAATCACACGAAGCCAAAACAGCCCGAAGCTGTATCGATTAGGGCCGAAGCCACGGCACGAACCCGTATCACCATTAGGGCCGAAGCCACGGCATGAAGCTGTATCACAATTAGGGCCGAAGCCACGGCACGAAGCCGTATCACAGTTAGGGCCGAAGCCACGGCACGAAGCCGTATCACAATTTGGCCATCCAATGGCCGTGACCTACTGAATTATAGGTGTTGGAAACCCAACCGTGAAGGTTCAAGCCCCAAACTTACCCATAATGAGCACTAGCCGAGACTAGCCTCCAAAATAATATAATTAATCACAAACAACAATGATCCGTAGATTACCGAATTCACGAGAATGATAGTGTGCTACCTTGAGTCGGCCAACACGATAATGATGACTCACGGATGGGCATCGTACTCGACAGTCCCAATTCAATACCTCGATTACCTTAGAATGCTCAATCGATAACAACGACACAACGGATGGGAACTATCCTCGACAGCCCCAATTCAATACCTCGATTGCCTTAGAATGGCCAACCGATAATAATGATGCAGTGGATGATTCAATATCTCGATTGCCTTATAACGATCAATCAATAACAATGATACAACGAATGATTGAGCACCTCGATTGCCTTAGAATGGCTAATCGATGACAATGATACAATGAATGATTGAGCACCTCGATTGCCTTAGAACGGCTAATCGATGACAATGATGCAATGAATGCCTCGGTACCTTTAATCGGTTACCAACGACGAAGATGAGATTGAATAAGACAATGCCTTCAATCAGCTAATACAACATGAATGACAGGACGCCAACATTAATAACAATGATTACAACAACGTATTAGATCGACATCAAAATTAACAACAACAACCGATACATCGATACCGCGAACCGGTGATCGATAATAACATTAACAACGAATGTCTTAATGCCCTACCGGCCATTAATAAATGATAATAAACATTTGGCATAATTGCCGAAGAGTATCGTATCGAACGATCCCCTAATGCCAATGATCTTATGAAGAGACTAAGTCTCGGAATGATACAACACATCCATACACATATATTATAACATTAATCTCATTGACTAGTACACGTATAAAACTTGCCTCAACCGAAGGCGATGAAATCCTTCCACGAACAACGAACGGCGTCCTCCGATAAATACAAGCGCTCGAACAACCTTGAATGAAATACAATTCATTCAATAACACAATATCGAACGAAAACAACACAACGATTGAAGGAAACTCTTTGACACATTTAATCGAACACTAAATGTTCAAAGTTCCTCAAGAACCTAAGAATCATCAATCGGGTCGAACGAATCGAAGATATGGATATACAATCCATAGAACACGATTAATAATGTTTACTAACATCAACCGATTTATCAATATTCGTATAAACAATGAAAATCAAGAAGAAATCCCGAAAATCAAATTCTAGGAGATTTCAAGAAATTACCTCAATTCGATGAAGAACAATGATTAGATATTGATATGATCACCTAGAGCCTCCTCAAAACATGATTGGATGGAGTAGAATCGATCATAACCCCAAACCCTAGTCGGATCGTCCGACTGTCGCGAGAAGAAGAAGAGAAAGGGTGAAATGAAATGAAAAATCCATCTGATCCCCTAATATACTCCAGTGACGCACGACCAAAATGCACGACCAAATGTCCGTGTGCTTGGTCGTGCGCCAGGCCACTGCCCGGCCACTGATCTCACGCACGAGGAGCACGCATGAGCACCTACTCGTGTGCCTTGCTCGTGTGTCCCTGATGGTCGCCAAAGTGTACTGTCCAAATCTGATGCCACGCACGAGCAACACGCACGAGCAGCTGCTCATGTGTCATGCTCGTGCGTCCCTGCTGAGTGCCAAAATGACAAGGGAACACAAAAATGACAATACACGCATGTCTACACAACCTGCACGACTTACACGATAATAAGTCACGTCCAATCGTTGAAACAATCATGGAACTCCCAATACAAAACGGCCAATCATGATGATGATGATGGAAATATTCTCGTATCGATCCCCGAACAGAGACGAGTGATGAATAAAAACTGATACACGACTCCAAGATAAGCCGAAAGATGAACACGAAATGAATGAATACGAATGACGAATGATTATTACTGAGTGAAAAAAAATTCTGAGTGGCAATTACTGAATAATAATTAATGAATTCACAACCGGGTATTACATACCCCCCCCCCCCTTAAAAAGAGTTTCGTCCTCGAAACTAAGGGTAAACAACATGGGATATGAACTATCCATCAGGATCTGAAAACAACACCTCGAGGAATGCTCCTCAACGCGAAACAGTTCGCCTGTACAACTGGGCCAACCCCCCATAAGTACTGATTCCCGCCTCAAAAGAAAAGCGACAACGCACATATAGTCCTCAGGACTATATCAATCACACGCCCAAGTCCCCATGACTTGACGTCTTGAATCACAATGAATAATTACCCAGATCATCACAAAATCTTGGGTACAACACAAAAAGAATGCATCAAATGACCCAAATCTCAAGATTGTCAAATACGATCATTATAAGATAGATCGACAATAAATGATCCACAACCACGATACATTAATACGGATTAAGTTACCCATTAATCCGAAGACAGAGAAAGGAAAATACAAAGATTAAGGCTACATATCAAATGTACCCAACACCGATATCCTCCAGATAATCGATCTCCTGGATCTTATCGATTTAAGGAGACCCAAATCTGAACTCATTGGTCAATATGATCCCGGGAGGTCACAAGAACAAGAATGATCACAATGAATGATAATGAACCGAAATTCAACAAGGATCAAGAATGACTCCTCGGGTTGAAATGATAACGTAATGAGTGATAGCTCAAATGAAATGATTGGAACCATTGTTCCCCGTGAAGTGAATTATTAGTTTGATAATTATAAGTCCCAACGTGATTGATATATGATGAGTGTATTATATGAATAAATGAACGACAATGAAATGAATGATTATCCTATTACCGAGCAAGAATTAACTTGCTGAAAACCGGTGATGATTGTCCTTACCTCGGGCTCTCGAAGACTGGTAGGATCCCTTGGATGAAGCACGAGATGGAGTAACAAAGTCCCCCGAGGCCCTTGAGCTCTCTCGAGATCTACCGGCACTAGAACTCCTGCAGTATTTCCGTAGGTGTCCCGGCTTCCCACACAGAAAACAGACAATAGCTGGCACCGTACACCGAGTACTCACGTACCTTGCTGAATCACAGTTAAAGCAAACAACAGTCGAACTCGTCGTCTGAGAGGAAGATGCTTTCTCAGCACGAAGATGACTGGAAAACGACCTCTTGGACGTCGGAGCCCGATGTCCCTCAGAACGAACCGACATCGTAGTCCTCCCATCAAAAGAAACTGAAGGGTGCTTCTGAGTAAGCTCCTTGATCAAAAGCTCTGCTCCAAGAGCCTTCTTAATGAACTCACTAAGTGAATTACAATTGTGATTGAACAACTGCATACTCAACTGCGGATTTAGCCTCTTGCTAAAATATTTGATCTTATCCGCCTCAGTACGGATAACTGACGAAGCAAATTGAAGTAGTCCCTGAAACTTCTCAGCAATGACAATAACACCCTCGTCCTCGACGGATTCGGGGTTCAAAACCTCTGACAACTTGGCTTCACGAAGTGGAGCCGGATAATACCTCTCTAACTTGAGAGTCTTGAACTCACTCCAACCACAATCGCGATCGACGGGTTTCACAGAAAGCCACCACGAATAAGCACCCTTACTCAAGTAATAAGCCGCTACTGCCACTTTACTCTCTTCCGGACACTGAACCATGTCGAAGAGTTTATCAAAATGTTCAAGCAAATAAACAATATCAGCTGGTTCTGACGAACCCTCAAAAGTAGGCGGCCTCTGACGAGAGATATCGCCAACAATCTGATTCACTCCTCCAGTCTGTCCATGAAATGGCACCTGGAATCCCTGTTGCGGTGGACCATGAACCATCGAGGTCTGCATGGTCTCCACCATCCGCGTCATCTGAGTCATCTGGGCCATCATGCCCTACATAAATATGAATGGGTCAACCCGAACACCTTCCGAGTGAGATGCCTCTCGGGTACGACTCCCTGATAGTGAATGATTATCTGCTGATGAATGAGTAGCCTCGCTATTTGATGAATTAATGATATCCCTCGCGTTCGCGTGGGCATGCACACGAGATCCCGGGGTCCGGCCCGCACCGCGGCCTCTTCCCATGCCTCCTCTGACAGCTCTATCCATACTGAAGCAGGAAAGCCACATGATAATTACAGATCTCGTATGAAGATCGCATTATGACTATGAGACGGAATGATAACAATGAGCATACATGCTATAACACAATGAATGCATTAATAATATAATAAAATGATCGTCAACATGACGCCGAAATATGATAAGATCGAATGAGGTAACATGATTACCTGCTGAAATTTCCTAAAACGATTACCTTGAACAAGTTAACAAGGTTGAAAATTCGATCCACAAGATCAAAAACTGAATAATGAGATGGACTGGATGATTAATGAATTGACTGGGTAATGAGATTGAGTGAGTGATGAATGAACTAACTGAGTAATGAGATTGACTGGGTGATGAATGAATTAACTGAGTGATGAATGAATTAACTGAGTAATGATATTGACCGGGTGATGAATGAATTAACTGAGTGATGAATGAATTAACTGAATAATGAGGTTGACTGAGTGATGAATGAATTAACTGAACGATGAGATTGACTGAGTGATGAATGAATTAACTGAACAATGAGATTGACTGAGTGATGAATGAATTAACATGATCGACAAGATCAAAATGATGATTGAGGATTATTAACTGATGAATGAGTTGATCCTTAACGCTTACACAAGTCACACGTGCTCCAAAACAATTAGTCATGAATCAATCATAACACTAATATCACATATAGGTTTCAACAAAACATGAATAATTAATGACATGATGAATGTATGAACATGAAGAGAATCGAGTCCTTACACAGGTCATACGAAGCTTCGAGGTCTCGCGATACTAGTCTCAACTGACGACGACTCGATGAATGAATGACTCATGCAGTCGTACTAATATTACGACTCACAAAACTCGATCGCCTGCATTGTCATAACTCGATCCCGCTTACTACCGCGTCGGTAGAGCCACATAAATCACATATCAGGGTATCTCACAACCCAAAATCTCTGATACCATCTTCTGTAACACCCCCAAATCCTATTGGGTTATTACAGTGTCGTGGATCCCACGCCAGGAGATCCACCAGGCGAACATGACTAAAATACATTAATTAAACAACAAGAAAAATCATAGTCCCTACCATGATATCCGACACAATATTCCGATAAGGAATCTCAACGACAACGATGGGCCTACATGGCAAAAAAATAAAATACAACAACATCCACGAGTATCTGCTCGGGTAATACATAATGACAATGACTGACAAACTGGAGAACACTCCAACTGACTGACCAACATGAACAACTCGGACTAGTATCGCTCGAATGCCTCGTCGCCATCATCATGCCCCTGTGTCTCAACTCTCTCCTCGCAAGCACCTAAAACATGAAAACATGTTCCGCCTACGGGTCGGGCCATCCAGATAATGAACATCAAATACACGTATAACATGATATGCATCCAAAGGCAGAATGAAACGGTACAGTGATAATAATAACACGAAATGCTCACAAACCAAGGTAAGAACCGAGCATTAGTGAAATACTATGCCCACAGCATACTATTAATACCTGTTCGACAGGTTAGAATGTAAATACCCAACGGCGAATCATAATTATAGAGTACCTAAATGAATTACACGACATGAACCAAACCAGAACTGAATTAATTATGAATCACAATGCCCGAAGGATCCAATGAAATTACCAAGACAATCACAATGGCCTGAAAGCCACCACCAAGTCACAACTATCACAATCACATGAAGCCAAAATAGCCCAAGTCAGATCGATTAGGGCGAAGCCACGCACGGCCGTTTCACCATTAGGCTGAAGCCACGCACGAAGCCGTATCACAATTAGGGCCGGCCACGCACGGCCGATTACGCGATAGGGCCGGGCCACGACATGAAGCCGTATCACGCTTAAGGCCGGGCCACGCACGGCCAGATCACAATTTGGCCATCCAATGGCCGTGACCTACTGAATTGTAGGTGTTGGAAACCCAACCGTGAAGGTTCAAGCCCCAAACTTACCCATAATGAGCACTAGCCGAGACTAGCATCCAAAATATTATAATTAATCACAAACGACAATGATCCGTAGATTACCGAATTCACGAGAATGATAGTGTGCTACCTTGAGTCGGCCAACACGATAATGATGACTCACGGATGGGCATCGTACTCGGCAGTCCCAATTCAATACCTCGATTACCTTAGAATGGTCAATCGATAACAACGACACAACGGATGGGAACTATCCTCGACAACCCCAATTCAATACCTCGATTGCCTGAGAATGGCCAACTGATAACAATGATGCAGCGGATGATTCAATATCTCGATTGCCTTATAACGGTCAATTGATAACAATGATACAACGAATGATTGAGCACCTCGATTGCCTTAGAACGGCTAATCGATGACAATGATACAATGAATGATTGGGCACCTCGATTGCCTTAGAACGGCTAATCAATGACAATGATGCAATGAATGCCTCGGTACCTTTAATCGGTTACCAACGACGAAGATGAGAATGAATACGGCAATGCCTTCAATCAGCTAATACAACATGAATGACAGGACGCCAACATTAATAACAATGATTACAACAACGTCTTACATCGACATCAATATTAACAACAACAACCGATACATCGATATCGCGAACCGGTGATCGATAATAACATTAACAACGAATGTCTCAATGCCCTACCGGCCATTAATGAATGATAATAAACATTTGGCATAATTGCCGAAGAGTATCGTATCGAACGATCCCCTAATGTCAATGAACTTATGAAGAGACTAAGTCTCGGAATGATACAACACATCCATACACATATATGATAACATTAATCTCATTGACTAGTACAAGTATAAAACTTGCCTCAACCGAAGGCGATGAAATCCTTCCACGAATAACAAACGGCGTCCTTCGATAAATACGAGCGCTCGAACAACCTTGAATGAAATCCAATTCATTCAATAACACAATATCAAACGAAAAAAACACAACGATCGAAGGAAACTCTTTGAGACATTTAATCGAACACTAAATGTTCAAAGTTCCTCAAGAACCTAAGAATCATCAATCGGGTCGAACGAATCGAAGATCTGGATATAAAATCTATAGAACACGATTAATAATGTTTACTAACATCAACCGATTCATCAAAATTCGGATGAACAATGAAAATCAAGAAGAAATCCCGGAAATCAAATTCTAGGAGATTTCAAGAAATTACCTCAATCCGATGAAGAACAATGATTAGATGTTGATATTATCACCTAGAGCCTCCTCAAAACATGATTGGATGGACTAGAATCGATCATAACCCCAAACCCTAGTCGGATCGTCCGACTGCCGCGAGAAGAAGAAGAGAAAGGGTGAAATGAAATGAAAAACCCGTCTGATCCCCTAATATACTCCAGTGACGCACGACCAAAACGCACACCAAATGTCTGTGTGTTTGGTCGTGCGCCAGGCCACTACCCATACACTGATCTCACGCACGAGCACCTGCTCGTGTGCCTTGCTCGTGTGTCCCTGATGGTCGCCAAAGTGTACTATCCAAATCTGATGCCACGCACGAGCAGCACGCACGAGCAGCTGCTCGTGTGTCATGCTCGTGCGTCCCTTCTGAGTGCCAAAATGACAAGGGAACACAAAAATGACAGGACACGCATGTCTACACGACCTGCACGACTTACACGATAATAAGTCACGTCCAATCGGTGAAACAATAATGGAACTCCCAATACAAAACGGCCAATCATGATGATGATGGACATATTCTCGTATCGATCCCCAAACAGAGACGAGTGATGAATAAAAACTGATACACGACTCTAAGATAAGCCGAAAGATGAACACGAAATGGATGAATACGAATGACGAATGATTATTACTAAGTGAAAAAAAATTCTGAGTGGCAATTACTGAATGATAATTAATGAATTCACAACCGGGTATTACAAGTTCTCTTCTCTGATCAGATGACTGACTCGTCTAATGATATAATGTACGTAATGCATGATTCTTAACGTACGTTATACTCACAAACATATTTCTCATACGAAAAAGAATGATCCAAAGGTGTTTGATATCTTCAAATTTCAAGGATAAGCATGTCATCAAAATGCTATATTCCAAACTCGATTATATGTAGTTCGGAAAAATACATGGTTGTTATCAATATCACGATTACATTCAAACTTTCATCATGAAGATCGGATAATCAATCCACCCTTACAAGATATGACAAAACCTTCAATGTTTATCCTTCTAAGTTCATCTAACAAAAAGTGATAGTAATAGCAAGTCTTGATCATATCGAAAACTCCAATTAATGTAGATTACAATCTGAGAAAACTTCCCCTACTATGTTCAACATAACGAGGTTCGAACTATAATATTCTTAACAATGGTGAACCTAAGTATGATCATTCCAACTTCCTTAAACATGGTGTTCAAATTAAAGGGTTACTCACTAATTCAATGATCTCAAAAGCATGCTCCAATCATTCCTTAAGAACAAGGATTTGAGTTTGGAAAGTATCAACATATCTTAATGTAGAAGACAATAATGAACACTTGACGAAGATCCAACACCTCAAGCTTGAGTACCAATCCAAGGTGCTTCCAATCCTCAATGATCAAGTATATGTGATATCCAATCTTCAATGATCAAGTATAGGTGATCTATAGGTGTTTTAGATGGCTGGAGACTCTCTAAAAACGAAGGAAGGTGAAGGACAAGTGAAAGAAATGAAGTGAAATGAAATGGGGTGTTGTTTTATATATTCTGTCCTGAGCTTTACGTATGTTAACCTTAGTGCTTTACGTACATTATTCTCTTAGCGTACGCTACCCGTTGTCCTTAGCGATGCTATTGTTCAATGGTAGCTTACTGCCTCCTTCGGTACTCTCTTACGTACGCTACATCAACCAGTTACATATGTAATCTTGTATAGTTAGCGTACGCTATATACATCACTTTGCGTATGTAAATCCCCGTTGACCCAAAACTGTCCAGGTTCATTCCGCGAGAATCTTTCCGAGCCCACCACCAGCTGTCCCATGTGCTCACCAGCCTGCTCAATTATTGACATCCTTACGTACGCTATGCCTAGCTCATAGTGTACGCTTTCTGTGGCTCGTAACGTACGATACACTTACCTGCTATCATACGTTACGACGTAGTTTCATGTGAAGGATTACAAGTTGATATTATCATGCATGTGGATATGAATACGAAAAAGATCATACTTTGATTATGGATATCACAAATTCGAATAATACAAGGTTCAAATATGGACGAAAATACTCAACAATTTATCTGGATATTACAAGTAGAGGGATGATATCAGCCACTAGGTTAGGATGATCAGGCTGATCCTCTTCATCAGGGATATGAGTAGGTGCAGGTGAGTGAGGTGTCTGCTCTGCATCTTCAAAGTCAAGGCGCCTAGGCCTTTTTGGAGAAGGCTCAGGTGATGACATGACATTCACCACCTCCTCTACAATTGGAGCTTTCCTTTTAAATCTCAGAGCTAGGGGAGTGTTGTCTGAGTCTGAGTCCGAGTGATCTGTAGATGGCTCCTTCTCTGTAGATGGCTTGGTTACTGCAGGTGACATATGCGCTGCGGATTGGTCGGTAGCATCAGATCGGTCTTCATCTGAATCAGAAGGTCCTCTGTAGGGAGAAGGTCCACTTGACATATTCTTCAATATTTGGGCAGCCTTCCTCTCGCCTCCCAGATTCTTCAAGGTTTCTTGGTCCAGGTGACCAAGTCTCTTATTGACATGAAAGGGGTCTGCAGTCCCTTTCGCCTTTCCGAGAAATTCCAAGATCCAACTTATTTACGTTCCAAAAGCCAGCTTGGTCTTGAATTTCTTCTCTTCCTCCATCCATTCAACCTTATTAACTTCACGGACCAACTGTCTGTAAATATAGTCGGCCCAGTTAATCCTCTCACTCTGGATAAGGGCTCCCATCACCATAAATTTCGCAGATGACAGCTGGTCATAGCTGCCTGCCATCCCCATCACGATTTTGTTTGTGATGTCCAATACGTACTTGTACTCCTTTTTTTAAATCGCCTCTCTTCGCCGTGAGCTTCAGCTTGGATGGCTGTTCTGGTAGTTTGATTATGTACCGTGTTTCAACTGCTCTCTGTTTGAGGGCTTCAACAGCAATGCCTCTAGAACGCCTCCGCGACTGTCTGAGGCGAAATCGTTACTTCCTCTCCAAAGATCGAACTTTTAATGCCCGCTTTGGTAACTTCAGCTTCCTTGAATAAGGAACTCACTGCTTCCTTGTAGAGAAATTTGGGCTTTATGTCCAGGAATGGGTATATCCCATTTTTCTTCATTGAGGGATGATGCAGTGCATATCCGATTCCAGATTTTCCTCGAGCAATCCTTCAAAATCGACTACCAGACTGAAAATAATCTGGTCCTTGACAAGCTTCGGATTAACTCTTACAATGTAAGATTCCATTTCTACAAGAAAATAGTTTTTCGCTGAGTGTATTGAATATTCAAGAGTTTTCTGGTTTATGAAAAATTAGGGTTTTCGAAAGCTTGGAGACGGTAAAGTTGTGAAATGATCTCCACCGCCTTAAATAAAGAAATGAAAAGACGTTTTGAATTTACTATTAAATTAAATGAGTGACGGTCCAATTTAAAAAACTGACGGTTCAGATTTTTAATTAGACTTAGTGGCGGTCGTGTGAACGTGTATTTGCCACGTGTAAATAAATAATAATATTATATTTAAGAGTCGGTCAGGGATATAAAAACTTAGCTGGTTGACTGTTTGACTGCTCTGCATCAGGTAAGTTGTGTCGCCTGTGGGACAGGTAACTTTTCCTTGTCTGATCTACATCAGCTAGCTATCTGCATCAGGTTGGGTGTGTTTCCCGAGATCAGCTTCGTCTGTCATTCGCCTTCTCGTCTGATATACTCAGGTAGAATGATTGTCTGCTCTGATCAGGTGGATCCTTCTTGACTGCTTCAGGTAGCTCTTCCCTCATCTGATCTGATCATCAGGTAGCTTTCTCATCTGTACTAGATTCCCAGTCTAGTAATCCAAGTTCCCTACTCAGCTCCAAAAACCTTTCTTGTCTCATTCAGATCAGATATCTTTTGATCTGCTTCAGGTTAGATAATTCTTCCTGTCTGTTCTTTGGGTTAGGAGACTGGTCTGATCAGGTGGGTTTCCTTAACCGGTTTCTTGACATTTTCACTAGATCGGGTGGCCTGTTCCTTCGTCTTTTACGATCAGATAGTTTGTCTCGACTGTAGCTCTGATCAGATGATATTTCTTTTCTGATCCGATCAGATGGCTTTTCTCTCGTATGGTCCGTGGATCAGGTGTCTCTTCTTGCCTGCTTTCGATAACTTTTCTTTCCTTATTCTGGTGGCTTTCTCAACTGCATCTGATCAGGTGACTTCTCCTGTCTGGGTCTGATCAGATGACTTTTATTCCTATTAGGGCATTCTTCAGCTAGCTTTTGAGATTTTCAATTAGGCATTTGATTTCTTGCTGCTAGTGCGTGTGCTTCATCAAGATTTATTTCTTCATACTCAAGATGACTTTTTACTACCAGCATTGCTTGTATTCCTAACAAGTTCTTTAGCAAGTTCCCCCTCATTGGGATGCCCGATTTTTCTTTGAGCTGATTTGTTCATATGGGCTCTCCTCTATTGATTCATCTGGGTCTCTTTTGATTAGCTGATACTGACACTCTTTTGAATTCCTTTGATTGACATTCTTGTTCCGGGTGTGACTGAACCACCATGAGATTGCATGTCATTCTTTGGCCCTTGCTAATGACTCCGTGGGTTTCTACACAGTTGTGTTCTTATTTTACCTGCAATCAGATAAGAAGCGATTTGGGTACCCAGATTTGTTTGGGTCCTCTAGGATTAGTGGTTCTCTTTTGAACCTCATTCCTGTATGTATCCTTATGCTCTCTGTATCCTTGGTCTGGATTATGCATATAATATGACTGACAACTAAATGGATATGGTCTGTAATGTTGTTTCCACTTATTTTGAAAATTACGATTGTTGCCTCTGAAAGGTGCAAAATATTGTTTAGATCTATATCCTTGGTTAAGATTGTGTACAGGATATGCCTCATAAAATTTTTGGGGTGAGCCATTTCTAAATCTTAGCTGAGACCATTTATTAAATCGTTGGGGTCTCTACACCTTTTCATTTTGAAAATTTGGATAACCTTGAGGTTTCCATTTGTCTTTCCCATTTTGAAATCTGTTTTTAGGGAGTCTTTGATAGTAGTTGTCATATTGTTTTGACTGCTGCTTTACATGTTTATGTGTAGGGTCAGTAGTCTGGACAATTGTTTCTCCCTTGATAAAAGTTGTTTTAGAAGTGGAGGGAGTGTTGGGGTCATATCCAAGGCCTAATTTTAAATAAAGTGGCCATTGGTTTGTACACAAAGTATCTAAGGTTACAGATGCTTTTAAAGATGTTATCTCTTTAGCTTGAGCATCATTTAATTGTATAAGTTTTGAAAGTTCAGCTTCAAGATTCATGAGTGCACCTGATTTTTCATTGTTTGAAACTGTTAGTCTTTTTATTACAACTAAAGCTAATTTTTCAGTTTCAGCTTGACTGTTTTTAAAATTTTCTGAATCCTGGTTGAGTTTGTCAAAATCACTTTTCAGCTGAATTTTATCATTTTTCAGTTGGGTGTTTTCAGCTGTAGCAGCCAGGTGTGCTGGTTTAAGAATTTCAAAATCTTTTAAAAGTTGGTTTACAGATTTGTGTAGATCGATATCTTCAGAGAAATCTGAACTGAAACTTCCTGGAGCTTGAGGTTTAGATGATACCTCTTCATTGTCAAGATTGGCCATAAGACAGTTGATTACTTCGTTATCATCATCAGATAGAAATTCACTTGTTGATTCCTCGCTCTCTCTGATCAGCTCTGTTTCTTCATGCATTGTTGCTAATGTATACCATGTTTCTTTGGCATTTCTGCAATGTTTGATTTTTGTCATGGTGGCTTGATCAAAGGTTTGGTATAAGAGATTTCTGGCTCGATTATCAAGGTTTGCTAGCTCCCTTTCTTTGGAAGTCATCTCTGATCTGGTCTTGGGAATTTGTTTGGGCTTTCCAGCTGCAATATTCTCATCTGTGTTGTCTTTCAAATAGATGAAGGGACCTTCTTCAAATATACTACACATGTCATCGTGGACAGATGATAAATGTACCTGCATTCTTTCTTCCATAAGTCATAGTCATATATAGAAAAAATGGGAAGACTAGAATACATATGTTCCATTACAAATGAGAGATTAAAATATATATCCTCGATATATGGATCTGGTTCTGAAAAAATTGAAACAACCTCTCTGATACCACTTGTAGGTCATAAGTCATCAGGAATAAGTCTAGGGAGGGTGAATAGACTTATTGAAACTCTTTTTAAGGTTTAGGAGTTTCTCAGCTGATAGGTACAGATGACTTAACATCATCTGTAGATAGGTATGCAAAAGTCAGCTGATGACGAAAGCAAATAACTAAACAATGGAACAGTAAGTATGTATGCAGCAGGTAAGTATGATGATTAAAGCAGTAAAACACGCAGGCAATTATAGTGGTCTCAGAGGTGGGGTAATCCTCTACGAATCCACTTTTCTCCAAACCAGTTGGAGATGAATTCACTATAATTCTCAACCAGTGATAAATATTACAGTGATTCTTCCTTAGCTACAACAACTTCCAGCCAGTGGAAATCCCATCGTTGCAACTCCTTTGACTGCCTAGCACCTCTTGATCTAAAATCCTCGGATGCCTATCAGTCTCGCAAACTTCAACTAGTGAAGTACCCCGAACTCAGGTTTAAAGACACGAGTGGTTTGTCTTCTCCAACTAAGAGCTTCTTCAAATAAGAAATTTTGAACTCTTGCTCTTCACAATGCTATTTGTTCGCTTTGTTTGCTTTGATTGCTTTGTTCGATTGTAAGTATTGTTCGCGTCTTGATTTGCTCAATTCCAATCTTCAGGTACTTATAGATGTCGATCCTTGAGATTCCTTCATAGCCGTTGCATTTTCCTGTAACAAATCCGTTTATTGGAGAAATAGACTTGTTTGTTTTTCTTTCCGAACGTTGTAAGGCTGGATTCCCTTATTTTAATCCATTTTCGACCGTTGTGAAGACTTTCACGTTGTGGCGCCGAAACTTTATATTATAATATGATTAATATCTTCAGTGGTGGGTCTCGATGAATATTTAATTCATTTTCTTTCCCAGGAATCTCTCCAGTCTGTCTCTCTACGCCTGCATATGACTTTTCGTAATTATTGACTTTTAAACGCATGCTCACGTGGACTGGATTACTTGGCTGATCTCGTATAGTCGTCCTTATCTGATGTCGGACTTCTCTGATGTAACTTCTCTGAGATGAATTTATCTGTCCCGACGAATCTTCTCTGATCTGAAGTCTTCTGACCTGACAAACTTATCTGATCTATTGGTCAAACTTCAGTTGACTTGGACTCCGTCTGATCACTTGACTGTAGTTTGGTCAAACTTCTCTGATAATTATTCTGACCAGGACTTCTCTAATAAATCTCTTTCTGCAGAATGTTGTCTGATGATAAGTCATCTGTGGTCAACCTTCTATGAATAGTTGAGTTGACCAAGACTTCTCTGATATTGAACTTGTATGCAACTTGGCTTTCTGCAGTGTTTGGTCAAACCTCTCTGATGTATCTGTTTGACCAAAACTCGTCTGATATTGAACTTCTCTGTGATTTATACTTAGCCATTTTTTAGCCTAACTTACATGGCCTACCGAAGATACTCATTTGGTTCTTCTTTACAAGTTTCCAAGTATTAAACAATACATAATCTGGCCTGCAGAAGATACTCATTTGGTTCTTCTTTATATTTTGCCAAGTATTTAAAACATATATTTGAATAATCAAATAAATACAGCGATGACATCATCAAAATCTAATAAGTATTTCTAACATGGAGCATCTATGGCAAAAGAAGTCTGGAAACTTGAGGAGTTGTATTAGACAAAAGGCGTCTCATATCGGGTATATCTGGAAGAACAGTTTCATACATTACGAATGAATGAAGATACTACTATTTCAAATCATTTAAGCATTCTCAATGGCATTATTTATGAGCTTGAATCTATTGGAGTTGTGATTGATGATGAGAATCAGACCTGAGACTCACCTGGTCTCTTCTACGATCATATGAGCACATGAAACGGATATTAATTCATGGGAAGGAGAAAATAATATTACCGGGGGTTACTAGTAAGCTTCTTTCTGAAGAGAGGAGGCTTGGTGGGAGTAACGGTCCACATGAAAGTTCTGCATTTGTAGCTCGTGATTGGAAGAAGAAAAACTCCATAAAGAATGTTTGCTGGGGATGTGGGCGGTCTGGCCACATCAAGGAGAATTGTAAAAGTAGAGCAGGTTCGGAAAAAAGCTCTATGTCAGCAAGTGGAGATGCTGATAATGAGGCTAACATTATCTCCGATCTTGATGTCTTCTGAAAGAAGGACATGTATATCCTTATGGCATGAGTCCCAAAGTTGTCATGATATAGGATATTTAATATTAGTGGTACCATATTTTGCACACGGGCATCAGTTGATATTGATGGAGGGTGTGTGGTGGAATTTATGTCGATGGTTGATTGACTTCCATGAGAGTCAAATGTGGGAGTTGCACCATATCTTTCAGCAAGGTTATATTACGACATGTGCCGAGTTTAAATGCTTGGGATGGCTAGTTCCCACTGATTGTGCTTTTATGGTGGAGCATGACTACGTTGCATGTTGGGAGTATGCCCTCGAATGCCACTCAGAGGATGTCGAGTGAGGGCATTGTACATGTTATTATATATGTACTTTATATAAGGCAATGAATGTTTCTTTATTTACTGGTAGTTAGTGGCATTCCTAACTCGTAAATATACATATAGAAACTAGTCTGTGTATTTGAGAGCAAAACGTTCCACTCCTTATTGGATAAGGGGGTCGGCACTGGAAAGGTTTATAGCTCAAATACTTAATCGTTCGTAAGTCGATGAAACTTGACTGGGCGTTAAGTTTATGTGAAGACTTGTATGATGTGTTCTTTGACATGGAGAGTGCCTGTCGAACACTAATGATTAGTGGGAGCACACATTATAGGTATGCTAATTGGATTAGTATGCTCTGTAATATCCGTAATTTTCCATTTTAGCAGTTTCCATTTTTGGTGTATGTCCATTTTTATCGACTCGCTTGTAACTGTTTCGACATTTCGAATCTACTTTGTTCTTGGAGTTTTTCCGTTTGGACGAGTTTTGATGATGTTTTCACGTAATTTCATTTTATGACATGTTTTGCCGTATGAACGTTCGATTCTCGTTAAACTCATTCGTTTTCGTTGTTTCTTGGCTTGTACAAGTTCGTATGGTTGAGTTGGTCATGTTGAGACTTTCGGTTTGTAAATCCGACGTCGTTTCGTGACTTTCGGTCACTTGGGTCATTTCCGTAATTTCCTATAAGTTTAGGGAATTTCATATTCGTTGTCGTATTTCGGATTCGGGTAGTCGATTGATATTTTCTTGTGATGGTTAGACTCGTCATCGAATATTCTTCGTAGTCGTATTTTTGGTTCGATAGCAGTCCGGTTTCGGGTCGTCTGACTCGTTTGACAAAGAATGCCAATATTGTCGCCAAGAGGGTGTTACGGCCGTAACACCCGTGGTTACGGCCGTAAGTTGGCCATGTTACGGCCGTAAGTGTCCCCTCACATGCCGTAAATTACTGCTTTAAAACAACGGGCAGAGGTCCAATACCTCATTTTCTATCCCTTCTCTCGTTTTTTCTTCACGGGGCGACTCCAGAGGCGATTCCTTCAGTTTTGATCGAAGAATCTTTCGTGTTCCATCACCGTAGAATCATATTAGCATATCACCATCAGCGTAATCATCCTCCATCGTCCGAATCCGAGGTATCTTCTTCAGGAACCCTAACTTGTATAAATTGGGGGTTTTTCGGGTTTTTCGTGATTGACTCCGAATTGTTCTTGTATGTTGAGAAACTTATTATCAATTGTTGTTATTGGGTGATTCCCAATTCGTTTTTCCTCGAATTAATCCATATATTGTTGATACGGGGAGATTTTGCACAAACCCTCGCCCGTATCGATTGAACGTCTATTGTCGTGATTTGTAATCGGGGTTTTGGGAGTATTCCTTTCGATTATTGATGTCCGTTGGGACTGAGTTATGCTAATTCTTCGTTTAGGAACCGTCGTTTTCCGTTCGGATCATCCGTAGTCATTTTTCACTTCCGATTCTTCGAAGATGTCTCAAAGGCAAGTACTTTACATTTGTTTACATGTTCTAGTATTTGAATTATGGCTGTATCGTGGTTGTTGTGGATGGTTATGTGTATGTTCACCTAGGGACGGTCCGACGGGGCCTCTAGGGATACGTATTGCCATGAGTGTGCGTATCGCGAACTGTGGTTAGCCACCCAGGGATGTCCGACGGGGCTCTGCGGGGTACGGTGGCCGTGAGTCTCGTACCAACGGTTAACATTGAATTGTGATTTATTGGAGATAATGTGTTTTACGATTGTACAATGTAAATATTCCGGAATATAAAATGTTTTCTAAAACGACTTTTTGGCGCATATATTCATCTGATTAGAATGTAGTTCAAATGGATTGTACTTGCACTAGCAGTTGTCGCTAACCCCTTAAATGGGGGAAATACTTTTTGTATTTCAGGTATTGATCGTGGGGACAAGCGAGCACTCGAGCCGTATGAGGATGATGGGCAAGCATGATATTGTCCAGCAGTTGATTATCGGTGTTATGTCTGTCGGTTATTATTGATGTCTGATTTTGGGGTTTCTGTATTATAAAAAAATTGGTTTAAGTACTCGAGTACTTCTTGTTTGAAATTGTTAATGTTGTGTTCTCGTTTTCGGAAATGGATTTGATGTCAGATTTCATTTGTCGATTTGTAGTCTTTTATTTGAATTGTCGTTTTATTAATGATTGTTTGTCGTTGTCGAATGTCTTGTTTGGTACGTTAGCCTGGTGGATTCCACAGTGTGGGGTCCACGGCACTGTAATATGCCCTGAATGTCTTGGGGGTGTTACAGAATATGGTATCAGAGCTTAGGTTTATGGATACCTAGGCTGTCGGTTATTTGGGTCTAGTTAAGTGTCGTTTTTGGGACAGTATCACTGCTATGCCATCATCTCAGTACGCCGGTGCTCGTAAGTTTTTTCCTAACTTGACTCGTTTCACCGTTATGTTCCATTCCTGTCTTAGTATCTTGTTGCGTTTTGCGTTTGATTTGTACTTACCCGTTGCTTCTTCAGAATTCCTGCTGGTAGAGGACGCGCGGCCTTGACGCGACGGTAGGGGACGTGGCGCAGCCGGTGGGGCGGCCATGTCCGATCACTCGGGAACTGATTCGGCGATGCCTTCTTTGTCGAACAGTGTTCCCCCTAGTTCCGGAGGTCAGCAGGACCTGTCTGCTAGCTCTGGTAATGCACACGAGAATGTTGGAGTGGCCAACATTTTGCAACAAGTAGCGAACCAGATGACGCTACTGACTCATGACGTTCTAGTCGGCCAAGCTAATGCCAACCCGGTCCCGCCTACTGGATCCGGCAATGATAAGTTGCTTCAGGACGTGATTCGTATGCGTCCTCCGCAGTTTGATGGTGCTTCCAACCCTTCCGGTTGAGAGAATTGGCTATTCGAGATGGAGAAAGTGTTTGAGGCTGCTAATTGCCCTGAGGAGAGGAAAGTACCCATTGCTCAGTACTTCCTCGCCAAGGAAGCAGCAACGTGGTGGCAAGCGGTGAAACCGCGTGACCGGGCAGCTACGTGGGCAGAGTTTCAAGATCTGATGGAAGATGAATCATCCTTGGCGGTGAAAGAGGGGAGGATCCGAGCCTTCTTTGAGGCTAAGCCCCAAGATGTTCCTATTTCTCAAGCTATCAAGGACTACAATCAACAGCTGCATTATGTGAGGAACCAAGTCCGAGATGAGCTTGATAAGATCCGCCACTTTGATATGCGGATGAAACCGAGGGTGCGCCACTACATGTCTGGTCTGGGGTGCACGACTTTGAAAGAATATCAGAATAAGGCGTTGGCTTATGAGATGTCGTTTTCTGCGACAGAGACGGCAACCGAAGGAAAGAAACAGAAAACCGCTGGTCAGTTTTCGGGAGGCAAGTCAGGAGGGTATCCGAAGACTCAGTCTGGTTCGCGAGTCTTCGGGAGTCAGTCGCCATCAGTTGGTCGAGGAAACGGTTCTAGGTTTGCTCCTGCTGGTTCCGTTCGTGGTCCTACGTGCTTCAACTGTAGCCGTCCGGGCCACATGATGAGTGAGTGTGATAGGCCTTCGAGTCAGTGTCTTTCCTGTGGTCGGATGGGTCATCGTGCTAAGTTTTTTACGGATGCAGCTCGGGCTCCAGTTACTCAGATATCAGCCCCAGCCGCAGGAGAGCCGAGTGTGAATCAGGCACCGACAGTTCCTCAGCCACAGCAGAGTTTTGGTAGAGGTCGAGGACGTGGTCAGCCTTCTAGAGGGGGAGCTTCTAGTGCGGGGTCTGTTCCGCCTCGAGTGTATGAGATGAGACGAGCAGGAGATCCTGACGCGACGGTGGCTACAGGTACCGTCCACATCCTTGATCATCCTGTTTCCGTATTGTTCGATTCTGGTGCTACGCATTCTTTTATATCAATGGATTGTGTGCGTCGTCTGCATGTTGATTGCCTTGTTGCTTGTGAGCCTTTTGTTGTTAAACTTCCTAGTGGGGATAGCATCGTGGGGGATCGTGAGGTTAGAGATTTGCCAGTGAGTATCGCGGGGAGGGTTTGGCCTTCTAATCTAATTGCGGTAGATATTAGAGATAAGGATTTGATTCTGGGTGAGGATTGGTTGGACCGTCATGGGGCGATCATAAATTATAGAACGAGAACCGTTTCGATGTTAGCCTCTGACGGTACCGAGCATTCTTTTGTGGGGCGTAAGCGGAGTAGCCAGAGATTACTGATCAGCGCCTTGAGGGCGGTGAGACTCCTTCGAGGAGGTTGCACGGGCTATTGGTGTTACGCTTTGAGATCGGAAGAAGGGGGAGTCGAGCTCTCGTCTATTCCGGTAGTGTGTGAGTATCCTGACGTTTTTCCAGACGAGTTGCCGGGTTTGCCGCCGGATCGAGAAGTTGAGTTTACCGTCGATTTAGAGCCGGGTGCAGCACCGATTTCTAAGACGCCATACCGTATGGCGCCTGCCGAGATGCTTGAGTTGAAGAAACAGTTGGGAGAGTTGCTAGACATGGGATATATTCGACCGAGCGCTTCACCTTGGGGCGCACCGGTCCTGTTTGTGAAGAAGAAGGATGGGTCACTTCGTTTGTGTATCGACTACCGAGAGTTGAACAAAGTGACCATCAAAAACAAGTATCCGCTCCCGAGGATTGATGATTTGTTTGATCAGTTGCAAGGGGCAACTGTGTTTTCGAAGATTGATTTGAGATCGGGGTATTATCAGCTCCGAGTGAAGGATACTGATATTCCGAAGACAGCCTTTCGGACGAGATACGGTCACTACGAGTTTGTGGTTATGCCTTTTGGGCTAACCAACGCACCAGCCGTGTTCATGCAGCTTATGAACAAAGTCTTTATCGAGTACCTCGATAAGTGTGTAGTCGTTTTTATCGACGACATCCTGATTTACTCGAGGAGCGAGGAGGAGCACGCCCGTCATTTGCATATCGTGTTAGATATTTTGAGAACTCAACATCTTTTTGCTAAGTTCTCGAAATGTGAGTTTTGGTTACGGGAGGTTATGTTTCTCGGTCATGTGATCTCGGCCGAGGGTGTTCGTGTGGACCCACATAATGTAAAGGCAGTGTTGGATTGGGCGCCACCCAAGAACGTGAAAGAGGTCCGCAGTTTTCTAGGATTAGCCGGGTATTACCGCAGGTTCGTCGAGGGGTTCTCTAAGCTCGCTCGACCGCTGACTCAGTTGTTACAGAAGTCAGAGAAGTTTGTGTGGACCGATGAGCGGCAGAATAGTTTCTAGGAGTTGAAGAAGCGGTTGACGACCGCTCCTGTTTTGGCTTTACCAAGTGGTAATGATGGTTTCTCAGTTTATAGTGATGCCTCGGGCCAAGGGCTCGGATGTGTACTTATGCAGCACGGGAGGACGATTGCTTATGCTTCCCGTCAGCTGAAACCGTATGAATTGAATTACCCTACGCACAATCTTGAGTTGGCCGCAGTCGTATTTGCGTTGAAGATCTGGCGTCATTACTTGTATGGCTCGTCGTGTCAGATTTTCACTGATCACAAGAGCCTGAAGTACATTTTCACGCAGAAGGAGATTAATATGAGACAGAGGAGATGGTTGGAATTGATTAAGGATTACGATCTCGAGATCCTTTATCATCCGGGCAAGGCTAATGTGGTAGCAGATGCCTTGAGCCGGAAATCGGTATCGCTTCGGGCGCTTGAGCTACTTACGGCCCAGTCGAGACTTCAGCGAGAGTTCACGAAGTTGAGCATTGAGGTTGTACTGCCAGAGAGTTCCGGGCAGTTGCGTACTCTTGAGATTACTTCATCTCTGGTCGAGGACATTAAGACGGGACAGTTGGAGGACCCGATATTTATTCAGCTTCGAGAGAGTGTGGAGAAGGGGAAAGCCCCGGGATTTGTTATTCATGAGGACGGAGTGTTGAGATTCCGAGGTCGGTTGTGTGTTCCGAACGACTCGGAATTGAGACGGAGTATTATGCGAGAGGCTCATGCGTCACCTTACTCTGTCCATCCGGGCTCGAGTAAAATGTATAAAGATCTGAGGAAGAATTTCTGGTGGAACGACATGAAGAAGGAGGTAGTTCAGTTTGTAGCTAAGTGTTTGACTTGTCAGCAAGTCAAGATTGAGCATCAGCGGCCAGCCGGGTTATTGAAACCACTTCCCGTCCCGGAATGGAAGTGGGAGGATATCTCTACGGATTTTGTCACGGGTTTGCCGAGGACGAAGACTGGTATGAATATGGTGTGGGTGATCGTAGACCGACTGACTAAGTCGGCACATTTTCTGGGCATCAAGGATACTTGGGGTCCAGAAAAGTTGGCTCGTATTTTTATCACTCAGATAGTGAGGCTTCATGGTACGCCGAGGACCATTATTTCAGACAGAGATGGCCGATTTGTATCGCATTTTTGGCAGGCGGTACATAAGGCATTGGGGACTCAGCTAGGTTTGAGCACTTCGTTCTATCCCAGACCGATGGGCAGTCCGAACGTACCATTCAGACGTTCGAGGATTTGTTGCGCGCGTGTGCGTTAGACTGGAGTAGTAACTAGGAGGATCATTTGGCCTTGATTGAGTTTACTTATAATAATAGCTGGCACGCGTCGATTAAGATGGCACCGTATGAGGCACTTTATGGCCGACGCTGTCGATCACCGATATGTTGGGATGAGCCGTCCGATTTGGTTGGCACCGAGCCGGACCTTGTGTTGGAGACGAGGGAGAAAGTTGAATTGATTAGAAAGAGGATGTTGGCTGCTCAGAGTCGACAAAAGTCTTATGCGGACGTTAGGCGTAGACCTTTGGAGTTTGAAGTAGGAGATCATGTTTTGTTGAGAGTGTCTCCGACGAAAGGAGTTTTCCGTTTTGGGAAGAAAGGGAAACTCAGCCCGAGATATATTGGACCTTTCGAGGTATTGGAGAGAGTCGGTGAGTTGGCATACCGTTTGGCTTTACCTCCGTCGCTGAGTCATGTTCATAGCGTATTTCACGTTTCCCAGTTGAGGAAGTACGTTCCGGACCCGTCCCACATTATTGACTTCGGAGAAGTGTGTTGTGTCAAGAATTAACACTTTCCGACCGGCGATCGCCTCGGAGGTCGGGCGACCGAGTCACTGCCGATCGGCCGAGGCAGAACTGCCGACCAGCGACCAGGCGACCGAGCTTTTACCCAGCGGATAAGCTAGACTGGCCAACCGAAGGTCCCAGGACGAATCCCGGTGCCGAGCGATCGACATCAATACGATCGCCTCTCGGTACTCGGCGACCGACTCTTGGTGACCGACTGAAGACGATCATCTCTCGGTACTCGGCGACCGACTCCTGGCGACCGACAAGCAGGCGATCTTCTCTCGGCATCTTGCCGACCGACCCTTGGTGACCGACCGAATGCCGACCTCGGCACCTGGCCGATGGCGACCTCTGATGACCAGCTAGGGACGACCGCCTCATGACGATCAGGGCCGATGGCCATCCAGTCGGCAAAGGCCGAGCCTCAAGACTGGCACCACGTGCAAGGACCGAGACAAGATCCGCGAATCTCGGGCCATTGACCAGAGCCTGGCAGAATCTCTCCACCAGCCGACAAGCCGCCGAAAGCTGTCAGTAGGGCCGCTTTGTGACTTTGATTCCGCCGAAAGCTGTCAGTAGGGCCGCATGTGGCTAACTCCGGACGCGTGTTGGCTCCTTATTGGACCGCCCAGCTAGCGCCAGCCACTGCATTGGACTTTATACGGACTGCCAGCCACTACCTTGGACTTTAGCCCGACAACCCAGGAGATCGCCCCATTATAATATTGGCCGGCAGACGATCGCCCCATTATTATAATGGCCGGAAGGCGATCGCCCGCTAGAGGACAGGACCCGGCTGCCCCTATATATACAAAGCTCCCAGCACTTGTCCAAGGACGGAAACTCTTCTGCACTGAACCGAGATTTTGGCACACAAAACACTCCAACTTCGTTCGGATTTCATACATCACACAAGCAAACATCAAGCACTTGGCTAATCTCCAACTCTTGGCAACGGCTATCATTCGGTCTTACTTCTCCCGGCCTCTCTCCTCGAGCAGACTATCGGCAGGGACGAAGAACACCGAGCTTCGCTCAAGAGCCGGATTAACAGAGTCTTTTTACACTCATTGTATTTAGATTTCTCTCATTAATACTTGTATCCACGAATATTCGTATTAATACCATCTCGCGAGAGCATTCAAGCCCGGGCCTAACAAACCCGGCAAATCTTGTATTATTTATCTTCTCTCGGAAGTGCTCCCGCAATTGTTGTTTGTTGTCCGTCTTCCAGCAGTATTTAATCTTCGGATAGATATTTTGGGCAACAACAATTGGCGCTAGAAGAAGGGCATCCAACCCTTAAATTTTTACACCTACCGTCCCGAAGAACACTCACTGTTCTCGGGGCAGATACTTGAAGTGACACTCACTGCACTTCAAAGAAATCTTTCAGAAATCATGTCTTCCGCCTCCGCGTCGAAGAAAGCGGCCGACTGGATCGGCGGACCCCATTCCGTCGGTCCGAGCCGCGGCCGATGGTGGAAGGCGGCCGCCATGATCGGAGACACTCGATCCCGTCCGGGGCGGCCCGAGCCTCTCGCTCGATCGATTCGAACCAATGAACGGTCGAAGAGGCCATAGCCGCCCGCCGGGCGACGGAGTGCTCTCAACACGCCTCCATTGTCACCCCCTCGGCCTCCCGCCGAAGTCAGCAGGCTCAAGGCGTTGCGGCGAGCGACGCTGTGAGGCTCTCACCCGCAAGAGGAGGCGCTCGGCAGCCGGGGCACCTCTGTCTTCGATCGCCTGGGCAGCGACCCGACCTGGCGACCGGGGCAGTCCGGCCCCAGCTACGAGACGACGGAGTTTGAATCCGTCACCAGGAACTCGGCCTACCCGGCTCCCAGAAGGCAGCCCAGCCGTCTGGCTCCCGCTCGCCAAATAGCCGAGGTCGGCAGCAGCGGAGTCCGGAGATCGGTACACGATCACCTCGGCTCCCGCTCCCAAAGCCGATCAGCAAGCAGCCGAGCCACGGCGATTGCCGCATTGCAACGTCAGCTCGACGAAGTGAAAGTGCTCCTGGAATCCAGGGCAGGCGCCATGAAGACGATCGCCGCGCCAAGCGAGCCGCTCACGATCGACATCGAGCTCGCCCCGGTACAGCACAAGATCGCTCCTCCTCAGACACCCGTGTACCAGGGGCGGTCGGACCCCCAAAGACACCTGCACAAGTTCAACATCTACATGACCGGGTGTGGGGCATCTGACGCGACCAGGTGCCGAATGTTCCCTCTGACGCTGGACGACCTCGCCCACCGGTGGTACACCTCATTGCCACCTCGGTCCATTGGCTCCTTTAACGAGCTGGCGCACGTCTTCACGGAACACTTCGCCACTGTGGTCGTCCGGCCGGAAAGGTCGCCATCGCATGATGCAAATCAAGCGGTAGAAGAAGAGTCCGACTCGGACTACATCGGCCGGGTGGACGTGATCATCCTCAACGGCGAGCACATGGCGATGAGACCGCCCTCTACGCGGTCTAGGATGTTTTCAGGGCTTGTCGCCTATTTTCAGGCATATCACAAAGACCCTACAGTCTACCTACGAAGCCTTAGGGCTAGAGCCGCAGATTTCTGTCTGTGCAAAGGCTTCTTCTCGGCTAGGAGTAGAGCGATCGGCGCCGCGACGACCTCGATCTCGGCCGAACGCTACTATCCAGCAGAGTCGGAGGACTCGCTCACCGCCTACAGTCCACCATTTTAAATGAGGGACTAACTCCCGCCCGATCGCCGTTATCGACCTACGAATAAAGCGATCGGCTGACGAGCGGCGATCGCCAGTCTTCCGGCCCGATCGCCGATCATCATGCTACATCATCAGCAATCCGGAGGACACGATCGCCGTCTACAGTCCAGCATTTAACATGAGGAACTAAGGCTCGCGATCCCCTCCACCACTCATCATAAAGCCATGGCCCTGGCAGTCGATGGAACCGGCTGCTTCGGCCATGCAAGGTCCCTTTCGGCCGAGATCGCCCGCCCTTCGTTTAAATACGAGGCCGGCATAGTCTGAGGGCTCTCCAACATTAATCAGTGGACCCATGCCACAACCCCGTCTCAACGTACACCGTCGAGGTCGGCCATCTCCATGGCTGGCCGAGGTGGAAGCAGAGCTAACAAGCCGCGGGCGTGGAGTTGATTCATCCGACGCTGCCCCGCGCAAGGACTCCTCTAGACCGAGACCGCACGCCCTTCGTTTAAATACGAGGCGAGGCGCAGCCTAACAGAGGACCCTCATAATAAAGTGAGTCACGAGACACTCAATGTCTTCGCGCACCAAGACACGGTCATGGAGTCGGTCCATCGATCTCCGCGACTGTGCACGATTCCTCAAACAAAGCGAAACCACCAAGTTTCCAAGGGGGATCGGCCAATGTTGTTTTTGCAGGTACAAGACCGAAAGATAGCTAGCCAATCGACCATGATAGCCCAAGTCCAAATCCTAAGTCAGCTCAGCAAGATCGCCCGTCCTCATCCATACACGATCGCCAGCAAGAACCACCTCGCCCCATGTCTTCAACATAGGAGCAAGCTGGGGGGCAATTGTTGTGTCAAGAATTAACACTTTCCGACCGGCGATCGCCTCGGAGGTCGGGCGACCGAGTCACTGCCGATCGGCCGAGGCAGAACTACCGACCAGCGACCAGGCGAACGAGCTTTTACCCAGCGGATAAGCTAGACTGGCCAACCGAAGGTCCCAGGACGAATCCCGGTGCCGAGCGATCGACATCAATACGATCGCCTCTCGGTACTCGGCGACCGACTCTTGGTGACCGACTGAAGACGATCATCTCTCGGTACTCGGCGACCGACTCCTGGCGACCGACAAGCAGGCGATCTTCTCTCGGCATCTTGCCGACCGACCCTTGGTGACCGACCGAATGCCGACCTCGGCACCTGGCCGATGGCGACCTCTGATGACCAGCTAGGGACGACCGCCTCATGACGATCAGGGCCGATGGCCATCCAGTCGGCAAAGGCCGAGCCTCAAGACTGGCACCACGTGCAAGGACCGAGACAAGATCCGCGAATCTCGGGCCATTGACCACAGCCTGGCAGAATCTCTCCACCAGCCTACAAGCCGCCGAAAGCTGTCAGTAGGGCCGCTTTGTGACTTTGATTCCGCCGAAAGCTGTCAGTAGGGCCGCATGTGGCTAACTGCGGACGCGTGTTGGCTCCTTCTTGGGCCCAGTGGCGCCCGGCCACCGCATTGACTTTATACGATGCCCGGCCACTACCTTGGACTTTAGCCCGACAGCCCAGGAGATCGCCCCATTATAATATTGGCCGGCAGACGATCGCCCCATTATTATAATGGCCGGAAGGTGATCGCCCGCTAGAGGACAGGACCCGGCTGCCCCTATATACACAAGGCTCCCAGCACTTGTCCAAGGACGGAAACTCTTCTGCACTGAACCGAGATTTTGGCACACAAAACACTCCAACTTCCTTCGGATTTCATACATCACAGAAGCAAACATCAAGCACTTGGCTAATCTCCAACTCTTGGCAACGGCTATCATTCGGTCTTACTTCTCCCGGCCTCTCTCCTCGAGCAGACTATCGGCAGGAACGAAGAACACCGAGCTTCGCTCAAGAGCCGGATTAACAGAGTCTTTTTACACTCATTGTATTTAGATTTCTCTCATTAATACTTGTATCCACGAATATTCGTATTAATACCATCTCGCGAGAGCATTCAAGCCCGGGCCTAACAAACCCGGCAAATCTTGTATTATTTATCTTCTCTCGGAAGTGTTCCCGCAATTGTTGTTTGTTGTCCGTCTTCCAGCAGTATTTAATCTTCGGATAGATATTTTGGGCAACAACAACGTGGAGATCGAGAAGGATGTTACGTTTGAAGAGAGGCCCGTCAAGATTTTGGAGCGTCTAGACAAACAGTTAAGGCACAAAACCATTCCTTTGGTTAAGGTGCAATGGTCGAGGCACGGAGTAGAAGAAGCGACGTGGGAGTTGGAGGAGAATATGCGTTCGAGGTACCCCGAGCTTTTTGATTCTTAAGTTTCGGGACGAAACTTTATTTTAGAGGGGGAGAATGTAATATCCGTAATTTTCCATTTTTAGCAGTTTCCATTTTTGGTGTATGTCCATTTTTATCGACTCGCTTGTAACCGTTTCGACATTTCGAATCTACTTTGTTCTTGGAGTTTTTCCGTTTGGACGAGTTTTGATGATGTTTTCACGTAATTTCATTTTATGACATGTTTTGCCGTATGAACGTTCGATTCTCGTTAAACTCGTTCGTTTTCGTTGTTTCTTGGCTTGTACAAGTTCGTATGGTTGAGTTGGTCATGTTGAGACTTTCGGTTTGTAAATCCGACGTCGTTTCGTGACTTTCGGTCACTTGGGTCATTTCTGTAATTTCCTATAAGTTTAGGGAATTTCATATTCGTTGTCGTATTTCGGATTCCCGGGTAGTCGGATTGATATTTTCTTGTGATGGTTAGACTCGTCATCGAATATTCTTCGTAGTCGTATTTTTGGTTCGATAGCAGGTCCGGGTTTCGGGGTCGTCCGAACTCGTTTGGACAAGAATGCCAATCTGCCGCTTGATGAGGGTGTTACGGCCGTAACACCCAGAAGTTACGGCCGTAAGTTGGCCATGTTACGGCCGTAAGTGTCCCCTGTTACGGCCGTAACAGCCCGCTGTTTTAAAACAGCGGGCAGAGGTCCAATACCTCATTTTCTATCCCTTCTCTCGTTTTTTCTTCACGGGGCGACTCCAGAGGCGATTCCTTCAGTTTTGATCGAAGAATCTTTCGTGTTCCATCACCGTAGAATCATAGTAGCATATCACCATCAGCGTAATCATCCTCCATCGTCCGAATCCGAGGTATCTTCTTCAGGAACCCTAACTTGTATAAATTGGGGGTTTTTCGGGTTTTTCGGGTTTTTCGTGATTGACTCCGAATTGTTCTTGTATGTTGCGAAACTTATTAACAATTGTTGTTATTGGGTGATTCCCAATTCGTTTTTCCTCGAATTAATCCATGTATTGTTGATACGGGGAGATTTTGCACAAACCCTCGCCCGTATCGATTGAACGTCTATTGTCGTGATTTGTAATCGGGGTTTTGGGAGTATTCCTTTCGATTATTGATGTCCGTTGGGACTGAGTTATGCTAATTCTTTGTTTAGGAACCGTCGTTTTCCGTTCGGATCATCCGTAGTCATTTTTCACTTCCGATTCTTCGAAGATGTCTCAAAGGCAAGTACTTTACATTTGTTTACATGTTCTAGTATTTGAATTATGGCTGTATCGTGGTTGTTGTGGATGGTTATGTGTATGTTCACCTAGGGACGGTCCGACGGGGCCTCTAGGGATACGTATTGCCGTGAGTGTGCATATCGCGAACTGTGGTTAGCCACCCAGGGATGTCCGACGGGGCTCTGCGGGGTACGGTGGCCGTGAGTCTCATACCAACGGTTAACTTTGAATTGTGATTTATTGGAGATAATGTGTTTTACGATTGTACAATGTAAATATTCCGGAATATAAAATGTTTTCTAAAACGACTTTTTGGCGCATATATTCATCTAATTAGAATGTAGTTCAAATGGATTGTATTTGCACTAGCAGTTGTCGCTAACCCCTTAAATGGGGGAAATACTTTTTGTATTTCAGGTATTGATCGTGGGGACAAGCGAGCACTCGAGCCGTATGAGGATGATGGGCAAGCATGATATTGTCCAGCAGTTGATTATCGGTGTTATGTCTGTCGGTTATTATTGATGTCTGATTTTGGGGTTTCTGTATTATAAAAAAATTGGTTTAAGTACTCGAGTACTTCTTGTTTGAAATTGTTAATGTTGTGTTCTCGTTTTGGGAAATGGATTTGATGTCAGATTTCATTTGTCGATTTGTAGTCTTTTATTTGAATTGTCGTTTTATTAATGATTGTTTGTCATTGTCGAATGTCTTGTTTGGTACGTTAGCCTGGTGGATTCCACAGTGTGGGGTCCACGGCACTGTAATATGCCCTGAATGTCTTGGGGGTGTTACATGCTCGAACCGACTCACCCTCGATTCGTCACATGGATTTCACTCCAGGACAGTTAATGACGGAATCGAAAGGTTCTGATAAGTGTTCGTGAACCTTCAACTTGAGGATTTAGTAGGGATGTGCTTGTGATGTCAATATTTTCATTAGAGTAGTTCGACCCTGTAAACTGGAAGGCGGGCGTCAACCTCGACGTGCATTTTGATGGGCAAGTAGCAGGTCCTACTGAATACCAAGATAGAATTCTTTCTCCCGTTAGTGAGCGGGTTATATGTCCTATGCGGTTATTGGCAGATGAGATCACAAGTCTTTGGCCAAAGTATTTGAGCTAGTTGTATTGGATACACGAGAGCTCGATGATCTCGATTTGTATTAACTCATAAATAGAGTCAAGTACAGATAGGGTTTGACTGACCGTGACCCTATAACTTGATCAGGACATTTGAAAGAAGGGTTTATACGTATACTGGTATTCATGACAAAATGGTTCTTGAATGATCCCAATCATTCGTTCACAGTTGGGGTACAGTGTAGGCCGCCAGGATGGCTAGGTGGTGCTACTACTCTTTGGTTCCTCCCATTGCTGACTGAGACTGACCTACCGAGTCGCGCAATAGGATTGATGACGGAATGAATCAAGCTTATTCTCTCTTTATAAATATTGGATATTGGATATCTAATTTATTGGGACATTAGATGTCTAAATCGATTTATTGTATAAATTGATTTACGGCCTAAAGAATTAAATAAATTACTGGGTGACTAATTTAATTCATGAATATAATTATTTCTTGGAGAAATTAATTATATTATTTTATATTGGATATGTTTAATTAATTGGATTAATTTAATAATATAAATACATCGGAACGGAATCAGAGTTTATCTGTTTGGACTCACAAGAGTCCAAAATGAACCGAACTCGTCCGATTTCTATATGGGCTGCCCCCCATTTCCACCCACCTTCCTTTTGGACTCTTGTCTCCATTCTTTAATAGATGTTAATTGTATTGGTGGGGTTGATTCTCATTAGCATGAGTTGTTACATGTGGGGAGTTGAATAAAAAGGAAAAAGAAGAAAATCACTCAACACATGGTTTCCAACGTAAGAGAGAGAGAGACAGAGAGAGAGAGAGAGAGAGAGAGAGAGAGAGAGAGAGAGAGAGAGAGAGAGAGAGTGAGAGAGAGAAAACTTTTCTCAAAGTCTTCATCATTTTCTCCAAGTCTTCTTCCATTTTTCTTCACAAGTTCTTGACTTTTCTTGGAGGAAAATTGAGAAATAAAAGAGAGTGTGTGAGCAATACACTTAGAGTGTATAATCACGAGCAAAGCTTCTACAACCTTGTTCTAGCCGTATCTTTGAAGGATAACGAGGTTTAGTCGTTCCGATCGTTTCTCCTGCGCGTGACAAGTAGAGACGCGGTATTTTCGACGTTGGATCATCCAAGAGCTTGGAGCGGATTTGATCGTAGGGAAAACAATTTAAAGCTTGGGGAATAACTCAAGAGAAGGATACCATTTAATCAACGGACTACAAGGGTATGTTTTATCGTATATCTTGTGTTTCGTATTATATTCGTATATACGTAGCTTGATCGATCCTCGTATGGATTCGGATCGAATTAATTTTCGTTTTACAGCTTCCATTGGGCCTTCGTTTTAGGCACCGAATCCCAACAGTGGTATCTGAGCATAGGTCTTGCGATCGTATATACGATATTGGCATTTGGAATGCTTGATTAGATGGTGTATGATTTGGAATCATTATCTTATTGATCGTTGATTTTTTATTATTCATCCAAAAATTATTTTTCATGATTTTATGTTACAATGTAAATCTATTTTTCTTTTGAAAAACTGATTTAAAGTGTAATATAAAGATTAGAAAAATGTTATTTTTGGAATCAGAGTGAAAAACGAGCCGAAAACGTAATCGGACCCAGAAATGGGCCGCCGGCGCTACCGCGGTCGAGCAAAGCAGATCGCGATCTGGACCGTGATCGGCAGTTCGGCGATCTGTGTCGGCCGCTCGGCAATGGTCCAGGTCCTGCCGTCACTTCCAGGCTTTCGCACCTGGCGATCTTGGCCACCGTGTTTTTCGACTCCATTTTTTATATTTCGTTCAATAATTAATTTCCCACAAATTAAATTGGATTTAATTTGACTAAGATTTAATTTTGGTAATTTTATTCTTAGGGGAATTAATTTAATTAAATATTTTCTCGTTCGGAACAAGTTAAAATTACCGGTTGTTTGAACTAATTGGATTAATTCGTTTTGGATGAATCGATTGGATCGGTTCATATTGTTGATTGGATCAATGTATCTCTATGCTTTCGATTTATATAATTTTATTGGATTAATGCTTTTGAATGGTGATGTGGTTCGTGGACTTAGTTTTTGAAATCCAAACCGGATGTGCTATGCTTCTGAGTTATCGGGGTAGTCGTTTGGGGAGGATGGATAATTTACCGGAAGCGCATTGGATGCCTTCAGTTGGAGAAAATTTTATCCCTAGAAACCTGATAGGTTTCCGGATAAGATTCAATTGTGAAACTGATTTGCGTCGATGGTATAAACTTAACTTGTTCATGAACCATAGAAACCGTATAGGTTGAGGGGAGTGAACAAGGGGAAAAAGAAGATCGAATCATCTATTAGATGGGTTGGTGTTGGACACCACTTTATAAAAATTAATAGACTAGAAACCTGTTCGGTTGCCCTCTATTAAGGTTTATAAAGAACTCGATCACCACTATGAAGTAGAGCGACGATACTTCCGGATTTCACATGGGAGTGTGTTATTCCGATAAAAATAGTGGTAGTTGGGTAACAAGAATAGAAAAGACCTTAATTCTATACTCAGATCATAATTGAATGAGTCACTAATTAATCTATCGTACTTAATGCAGACATAACTTTCAATATGACAATGAATCAACTCGCAATTCTACTCAAAAAGAACACCTTGAACGGACCTAACTTCGTGGATTGGCTCCGCAATCTGATGATAGTCCTCAGTATAGAGGCACTTGGTTATGTCTTGGAGATGGACATTCCAGCGCCTCCAGTGCGTATAAGAGCCAATCAGGAAGAGATTGCAAACCACAAATGTAGGTTAAGGATGACATAAAAGTCCGTGCTTTATGGTAGGCAGATTCTATCTCACTTCACCGAACTTTATGGTGAGCACAGCAGAACTGCTAGATATGAGATATCCAAGCAACTGTTCGGTGAAAGGATGAAGGAAGGTGAGAAGGTTGGGGAACACATCCTCAAAATGATATCCATGATCGAGAGATTGGAGGCTCTTGATTTTAATATGGATACTTCTCTCCAAACCGACCTTATCCTTCAGTGTCTCCCTGATTCCTTCTCACAGTTTGTTATGAACTTTAACTACAATGAGATTGTATGTAATTTAGCTGGGCTAATGAACAAACTTGTGACCGCTCAGTCTCAGATGAAGGAGTCTGCTCTTGTGATTTCTTCTAGACCTCGGAGGTCTAAGAACAAGAATAAAAAGACCAAGAAGCAGACTGAACCACATGTCAAGGACTTCAAAGGCAAGGGCAAGACCCCAACGGTTCTGAAGAACAAGAAGAAGAAGGATGCTTGTCTCAAGTGCGGTGAGCTGGGCCACTGGGTTAGAGACTGTCCAATTCTTCATGGCACTTCAGGTACAGAACTTTTAGTTTTGGAAACAAATTGTTCTGCTACTGTATTTTATACTTCCTAGATACTGGATTCTAGTGCTAGTTCTCATATTCGTACCGTGAAACAGGATCTGAAACAAAGTAGGAAGCTTGGAGCTGGAGAAGTTGTGATCACAGTCGGAAGCGGGCATAGTGTCAAGGCGACCGACATAGGATCACTTTTTTGGGTTTAGAATCCGGCTTTGTTTTGACGTTAGAAGATGTACTTGTTTTGCCCAATGGGCACAAAAACATTGTATCCATTCCGGTCGTGGACCGAAAAGGCTTTTCATTTTTCATTGGTGATGGTTTCTGCAAAATTATTTCAGAAATAAACTAGTGGGTACTGCTACATTGTTAAATGGATTGTATCATCTAAATCTCAGCAACAAAGTACTTGTGAATACTATGACTAGAAAACATGGTAGGGATGAAACCAATCAAAGTTTTGAAATGGCATCTTAGACTTGGTCATGTTGGTCAGACCAAGGTTTACAAGATGAAGAAGGATGGAATTATGGGTCCATTGGGACCGGATCTCTTTCCTACATGTGAATCTTGTCTTAAAGGCAAAATGACTAAGTCCCCCTTCACAGGGACTTTTGAAAGAGCCACTGATAAACTGGGATTAATCCATACCGACGTATGTGGTGCTTTGGAAGCAGCACGTGATGGATATCGATATTTCATTACGTTTACAAATGATCATACTAGGTATGGTTATGTATGCTTAATGAAACATAAATCTGAGGCCTTTGAGAAATTCCAGGAATTCAAGTCCCTAGTCGACAAACAAAGTGGAAATCATATCAAAGCACTTCGGTCGGACCGAGGTGACGAGTATATGAGTACGGAGTTTGATGAGTTCCTTAAGGAACATGGAATAGTATCACAACTTACACCTCCAGGAACTCCTCAGTTAAATGGTGTGTCAGAAAGAAGGAACCAGACCTTGTTGGACATGGTCCGTTCCATGCTAGGCTATACTGACTTACCAATTTACCTGTGGGGGTATGCACTCCTGACTGCCGCTTACATCTTGAACCGATGTCCTTCCAAATCCTTTCCTAACACTCTACATGAGATGTGGGAGGGCAGGAAACCAAGTCTTAATCACATTAGGATTTGAGGATGTCCCGCCTATGTCAAGAAGACTAAGGTGGACAAAACGGAAGCGAGGTCCGTGAGGAGACATTTCATTAAATTTCCATCTTAGACGATGGTTATCTATTCTACATGTCCAAAGATCGAAAGATCGTTGTTGCTTTGTATGAACACTTATTGGAAGATGAGTTCATTCAGGAAGGCCGAGCAGATAGAAATATTTCTTTGGAATAATACAATGAAACTCCTTAAGAGACACATGTGCAAGAAATTAGAACCGAACCTTCTGTAACACAAGTACAACCACCTCGTAGATCAAGTAGGGTGTCTCAATTACCTAAGAGGTATAGTTTTATGCACTTGGAGGAACTGGGTGTCCACGAGGTTCCAGGTGATAAACAAGAGACCGACCCGTGACCAATGACCTAGAAATGGTGGATGTAGACTCCATGAAATGGACTGTAGCAGTCTTCATGTGGTTGGGACTTTTGTTTTGACGAGGCAGTCAAAGAGTTTGACTTCGTGCAAAATGAAGAGGAACCTTGTGTATACAAGATGGTTAGTGGAAGCAAGATCACATTCTTAGTACTATATGTATATGACATTCTACTAATAGGAAATGATGTTGGAATGCTCAGTTCTGTGAAAGTTTGACTTTCGAGTAATTTCTCCATGAAAGACTTGGGAGAAGAAATCTATATTCTTGGGATTCGACTCTACTGGGATAGATCGAAGAGAATGATAAGTTTTTTACCAAGCCGTCTATATAGATAAAATCTTAAAGCGATTTAAGATGGATTATTCTAAAAGAGGGTTCCTATCGATGCGACATGGAATAAAACTCACCTTGAAGATGTGTCCTCATAGTGAGGAACAATGAAAGGAAATGAGTAATATACCATGTGCTTCGGCCGTGGGTAGCCTTATGTATACTTTATTGTGTACGAGACCTGACATTGTGCATGCTGGGAGCGTGGTAAGTAGGTTTCGGGCTAACCCAGTTAGGGAACATTAGACTGCCGTAAAAGAACATTCTCAAGTACTTTAGAAGGACTAGAGACCTGGTTCTTAAATACGGCGGTGGAGAACTGAATGTAATGGGATTCACTGTATTGGACTTCCAAGGACAGAAAGACGATTCTATGTCTACTTCTAGCTACATTTACTCTTAATGGAGGAGCAGTATCATGGCATAGCGCCATGTATAGCGCGACTGCTGGTTCCACCTGTTAGGCTGAGTATAAAGCGGCCTCGGAGGCCTCCAAAGGAAGGGTTAAGAATTTACTGGGTAAACTTCAAGTGACACCATGTGTTGCGCTGCCAGAGCGGTAGCACAGGCCTGGGAGCCTAGGTTTCATAATAATTCAAAACATATTGTGAGAGAGTATCATCTCGTAAGAGAATTTGTTCGCAAAGAGATACATTGTGCTGCATAGAGTAGAGTCAGCCGACTACGTCGCTGATCTACTGACCAAGCCACTTTCTCAGATTAGCTTGGAGCATCATCTGCAAAACATGGGTATTAGATACCATAGTGTGTGGCATTGAGTGCAAGTGGGAGATTGTTGGGAGTATGCCCTCGAATGCCACTCAGAGGATATTGAGTGAGGGCATTATACTTGTTATTATATAAGTACTTTATATAAGGCAATGAATGTTTCTTTATTTACTGGTAGTTACTGGCATTCCTAACTCATAAATATATATATATAGAAACTAGTCTGTGTATTTGAGAGCAAAACGTTCCACTCCTTATTGGATAAGGGGGTCGGCACTGGAAAGGTTTATAGCTCAAATACTTAATCGTTCGCAAGTCGATGAAACGTGACTGGGCATTAAGTTTATGTGAAGATTTGTATGACGTGTTCTTTGACATGGAGAGTGCCTGTCGAACACTAATGGCTAGTGGGAGCACACGTTATAGGTATGCTAATTGGATTAGTATACTCGAACCGACTCACCCTCGATTCGTCACACGGATTTCACTCTGGGACAGTCAATGACGGAATTGAAAGCTTCTGATAGGTATTCGTGAACCTTCGACTTAATGATTTAGTAGGGATGTGCTTGTGACTTCAATATTATCATTAGAGTAGTTCGACCCTGTAAACCGGAAGGCGGGGGTCAACCTCGATGTGCATCTTGATTGGCAAGTAGCAGGTCCTACTGAATACCAAGATAGAATTCTTTCTCCCGTTAGTGAGCGGGTTATATGTCATATGCGGTTATTGGCAGATGAGACCATAAGTATTTGGTCAAAGCATTGGAGCTAGTTGTATTGGATATACGAGAGCTAGATGATCATTAACTCATGCATAGCATCAAGTACAGATAGGGTTTGACTGACCGTGACCCTATAACTTGATCGGGACATTTGAAAGAAGGGTTTATACGTATACTGGTATTCACGACAGAATGGTTCTTGAATAATCCCAATCATTCGTTCTCAGTTGGGGTACAGTGTAGGCCGTCAGGCTGTCTAGGTGGTGCTACTACTCTTTGGTTCCTCCCATAGCTGACTGAGACGGAACTACCGAGTCGCGCAATAGGATTGACGACAGAATGAATCAAGCTTATTCTCTCTTTATAAATATTGGATATTGGATAGCTAATTTATTGGGACATTAGATGTCTAAATCGATTTATTGGATAAATTGATTTACGGCCTAATGAATTAAATAAATTACTGGGTGATTAATTTAATTCATTAATATAATTATTTCTTGGAGAAATTAATTATGTTATTTTTTATTTGATATGTTTAATTAATTGGATTAATTAAATAATATAAATACATCGAAACGGAATCAGAGTTTATCTGTTTGGACTCACGGGAGTTCGAAACGAATCAAACTCATCCGATTTCTATATGGGCCGCACCCCCATTTCCACCCACCATCCTTTTGGACTCTTGTCTCCATTCTTTAATGGATGATAATTGTATTGGTGGGGTTGATTCTCATTAGCATGAGTTGTTAAATGTGGGGAGTTGAATAAAAAGGAAAAAGAAGACAATCACTCAACACACAATTGGTTTCCAACGTAAGAGTGAGAGAAAGAGAGAGAGAGAGAGATAACTTTTCTCAAAGTCTTCATCATCTTCTCCAAGTCTTCTTCCATTTTTCTTCACAAGTTCTTGACTTTTCTTGGAGGAAAATTGAGAAATAAAAGTGAGAAATAAAAGAGAGTGTGTGATCAATACACTTAGAGTGTTATAATCACAGGCAAAGCTTCTACAACCTTGTTCTATCCGTATCCTTGAAGGATAATGAGGTTTAGTCGTTCCGATCGTTTCTCCGCCGCATGGCAAGTAGAGACGCGGTATTTTCGGCGTTGGATCATCTAAGAGCTTGGAGCGGATTGGATCGTAGGGAAAGCAATTTAAAGCTTGGAGAATAGCTCAAGAGAAGGATACCATTTAATCAACGGACTACAAGGGTATGTTTTCTCGTATATCTTGTGTTTCGTATTATATTCGTATATACGTAGCTCGATCAATCCTCGTAGGGATTCGGATCGAATTAATTTTCGTTATACCGCTTCCGCTGGGCCTTCGTTTTAGGCACCGAATCCCAACATTGCAGTGATAGCAAAAGCTATGACATTCTTCTTCGAGTTGGAGTATTGTGGGACCACAAAGTCACAAGGTGGAGGTTGTTGGTGTTGGGACTTTTAGTCCCGCGTCGGGTAGAATAGAAAATAGGGGTGAACCTCTTTTTTATATAATGAGGCTTGGGCCTTCGTTTTATGTATACCATTCAAAAGCTTGTCTAGCATCTTTTGTCTCTAGATAAATTTATTTCTTGTTTTATAAATTAATAGTATTCTTAGTATGCGCTGTGGTTGCAGCTTGGGCTGAGCCTCCACATCAGAAAAGATTCTGTTAAAAGTATTTCTTGTACGGGAGAAGTGTGAGCTACAAAGTAGGCTAGTGGGAAAAGCTTTATGGGTGTTGTAGGGGTAAGGAAAAATGTTATGTATTTGTAGTGATAACAAAAGCTACGAGAATCTTCATCAAGATGGAGCATTGTGGAACCACAAAGTCACAAGGTAAAGATTGCTAGTGTTGGTTTAGTCCCACGTCTGGTAGAATAGAAAAGAGGGGTGAACCTCTTTATTATAAAATGAAGTTTGGGCATTAGTTTTATGTATACCATTCAAAAGCTTGTCTAGCATCTTTTGTCTCTAGATAAATTTATTTCTTATTTTAGAAATTAATAATATTCTTAGTATGCTCTGTGGTAGCAACTTGGATTGAGCCTCCACATCAGAAAAGTTTCTATTAAAGGTATTTTTGTACGGGAGAGGTGTGAGCTAGATAGTAAGCTAGTGGAAAAAGCTTTGTAAGTGTTGTAGGGGTAAGGAGAAATATTGTGTATTTGTAATAATTTTCTACATAATGTATTTTCTTCCTTAGTCTTGGTGGTTTTTCTCCGATTTGGGAGTTTTCCACGTTAAAATTCTTGTATTGCTATAATATCTCTATTTTGTATTCTATTTACATAAGAGCAGTTTATGGTGATAGAATTTGGAAGGCCAAACTCCCTACAGAAAATAGTTCCTTACGCAAATGATTGTGGTTTGTATGGTTCTCGAAATTTCTCCTGTGAAAATCACAGCAATTCAATACTTTTAGCATAGCAGATCACAATTTCAGCATCGAGTCCCACAATACTATTCTGCATCATTGGTTGATGAAAGGTCTGGTCTATTGTTGGAAGAAATGATGAATATAATAGCGGAGCCCTTTCAGTCCCAGCGTCTAGAAGGGTGGTATTATACCAGCACCTACGTGGCGCTGATCTGGCGCCTACATGGCGCTGATGTGGTATATTTTAATATAAAAAAATAGTAGGGGTGATATAAAAACACCCCTATTATCAAAACCTTACTACATATACAGCATTCAGTACAACCCCTACAAAACATGGTGTAGATAGTAGGGATGTTTTTGTATCACCCCTACTATTTTTTTATATTAAAATATACCACATCAACGCCATGTAGGCGCCACATCAGCGCCACGCTGGTATAATACCACCCTTCCAGACGCTGGGACTGGAAGGGTGCTGAATATAATAGTGTCTAACAATTTAATCTTTCAGCAAACTACAAAAATTTATACACAGCGCACGAGAGAAGTGCCTTTTTCGTCCTTTAACTATTTTAAATGAGACAATTTGGTCCGAACTATTTTTTGGGAGCTTTTCGTCCTTCAACTAATGTTTTCAAGATTAAGAGTCCTTTCGTCCCTCTCCTCTTCACACAACCGTTAAGTCCTATGAGCTGGCATCGATTTGGCAATTTTCGACACGAATGAAACTGATTAGGCATCCACATTAATTTTAAGAAAAATAATTTAAAATAATTACTTAAAATAAATTTGTAATAATGACAAAAAAAAGTGAAAAGATCATTTTGAGACGAAATGGATATATTTTTGGGCATGCTCTAATGGATTGAACGCACCCCATGTCCATATACCAATTGCACATTCATATACCAACTCCAAAACAAATGCAGAACCCAACTTCATAAAATAAACGAATACCAAATACCATATAAGAATTACAACTGTTGCTTGTCGTGGACTACAGTAGGCCACCAGAGGGTCACCAACGAGCGACAGTTGCTGTTCGTCAGATCGCCATCAGCGCATCCCCGGCCAGCCGTCGACCGTGAGGCTGTGGTCGCCGGATTCGGCTACTGCTGCGGCAGCGCGATCTCGATCGTTCGGAGCCTCATGGCTCTGGCCAGATCCGCCATCCTCCATGTACAACAGTCGTCATAGCTTGCCCCATCATCGCAGCCATGCTCGGAAGTAAAGCAGCTCAATGGAGCTCGCTCGAACAGCCACACGCCGGCAGAGCCCTGGCTAGGTTCCGCCGCAGAGAAGCCGTTGCTGCTGCTGCTGTCCTCCGCCGCCTCCCGCTCGCCCAGCCACCATCCCAGTATCCTCTCAGCTTCCTTGCCATGCCCGGAGACACTGCAGGTCGCCGAAGGGGACTCTGAATTTCCCCGATTGCTCAATCCTTCTTCTTCATCGCTATTGCTTTCTCTCTCTAACTCCCCTGTTTAGCGTAGTGAAAGGGAATTCGATGCTTGGGAGCCACTAAATACAATCATGTGCATAAGTGTGCCTTTGACTAGTCTCTCTTAAATCATGTGGATGCCTAATTATCTCCATTTAGGTCAAAAATTGCCAACTCGATGCCAGCACATAAGGACTTAACGGTGGTGTCAACGACAGAGGGACGGAAGGATCTCTTAATCTTGAGGACATTAGTTGAAAGACGAAAAGCTCCCAAAAGGAAAGGGTGGCTGGTCCAGTGGTAGGACGCCTACTCCCAAGATACTTCTTTGGAGAGGTCTTGGGTTCTAACCCCACCTAACGAGGTGAAAGAGGAAGTTTTTCTCTTTATGATCCTCTAGCTCTCCGAGGATAGCTCAAGCAACCGCTAATCAATGTTTAATTTCGCGTCAAGCGGCAGTGTGGGAGAATTTCCTTGCTGGGAACCCGGAGGTGCTGACCAATCAGTACATTCTCCCAGAATCGTCTGGAACCCGAGGCGCAGCACCGCTTAAGGGCTTCTCGCGCGCAGAATGTAAGAAGGCATTAGGAACTCCTGAATGCTCGAGCGACTCGCGATTTACTTCTCTCAAGGGGTTAGGAGTGGGTTCATTGAGGGACTAGGATTAGTCCGGCTAAACTGGGATCACCTAGTTATCAAAAAAAAAAAAAAAGCTTCCAAAAAATAGTTCACGGATCAAATTGTCTCATTTAAAATAATTGAAGGACGAAAAAGGGACTTTTGTCCACAACGCTATGCAAGCATAAAGAATTTGCCGGTGCTTCAAGTTAGTCGTCTAGTAGAGCATATGAGTCGTTTGGACGTGCAATTCGGCGTTAAACTACCATCTCATCGCAAAATAAATAGAAAAAAAGTGAACATCGTGCTTTCGTGGTCGTTTTTCGTGTTATTTTTAAGGAAGCATATCAAAATATTGTGACACCCCCAAAGCCATCCAGGAATATTACAGCGTCGTGGGCCCCGAGAGGGAACCCACAAGGCTAAAAGATATTTTTACAAACATTCCAAGTATGCCTAAGCGGCGATGACGATAACATCTTTTTAAAATATGCAAAGGATTTATAAAAATCCATTTATCAATACCGTCGTAAAATCTCATTTGAAAGTACAAGGTCAAATCGCCAAAGCTCAACAGTTTCAAAAGTGTATGTTAAGCCATCACTTGCAGGTACCGACAAAAATAGTTTAGAAAACGACTTTCCAAAATAACTTAAGTTGCCAAAAACCAAATGGCTATTTTAAAAATACTCACGCAGCGGAAAAGACAAACAGTTAAAGTACTCGATTCACAAACACATGCCATAGCCAGTATCCTCCGGGAAGCTCATCTCTTCACGACCGCTACAAGCTCGATATCCCAAGAACCTAAAAGAAAGCCCATGACGGGGTCAGCCATAATACTCAACAATGATAACGATCGTCTCACGTCAATAATTACATACCAATGAAATACTAAGTAAGAATACTACCAACGTAATCTTACCGCCATAACTTTACCAACTTGTAATAATTCCTACCAAAATTCACATTTCGTATCCTTAACGACAGAATAAACTCATACCCAAACATTTGTACCGTATCTTAGACAATACCCAATGTTCTCAAAATATCATAACTCACCGATACAAAATATACCAACTCTTACCAATTTAATCCCTCGGATATCATTATCAAATCCTAACATGATAATCGGTTGTCCATCAAAAGACAAATACCAAAGGAAATACGGAACATACCTCAAGATACGCAATGCCATGACGAATCATGTTAGTCTAACCCGAGATCAGATCAATACAACATACGGACATGGTCCTAACATAAGACCTACAAATGCATACTCAAATGACAACGTCAATATGCTCACATCAATAACAACAATGCATACTCATGGAAATCCGATGATCCAGCGCACACAGCATAGATCCCAAGATGATCCTGATAGATCAACACGAGGTGGATAACCCATAATATACATATGCACAACAACAACAGATGGTAATCCAGCGATCCAGCGCACACAACATAGATACCCAAGATGATCCGGTCGGACCAACACGAGGTGGAAAACCCGTCTAACGATCCAGCGCACACAGCATAGATACCTAAGATGATCCCGTCGGACCAACACGAGGTGGACATATGACAACAATGCACAAATGCATATGAACAACAATACACAAATGCATGGCAACAACAATACATGAATGTATCACGACATGACCGACACAAAATGACAAAAATGATTAGGGTACTTGCCCCGAGTCCTTAGAAAGCAATCTCTATGTCAAAACCATCACTGATAATTTCCTCAATATTCGACGATCCAAAAGTACCACGGACTGTAGATATCTCATATCCTCGTATTTACCACAATATATCCTCGATACCCAAATATACCAATAATGAATGGGAATCATATACATTATGATTTAATTTCCAAAATTAGAAAACAATGCACAGTCCAAATCTCCAGAGTTCACAATAATAATCATTGTTATATGCATTATAAACGAATGGAATTGAAACCATTCATTAAATATTATAAACTGTGCAAGTAATAACTTGCCTCGATACTGATACGATGATAGTGAAGCCCTTACCCATTCCTTGCTGTCGTCTACAAGCTCCTCAGACCTGACCAATGCAATCCACGAGCATCCTCGAACTCGACCGTAAGGCACGGTTCTTATCAACGATCAATTACCACAACCTATTACAATAATCAAAATAATCAACAACCGACACAACCAACCAATCAACTCAACAGTTCAACGATATCTCAATTAAACATAGATCCAAATAACCCAAATCATTCGTGAATCCATAACCACAACACGATTCCATAATCCGATAAACATATCAACAATCAATTCAACCCGATAACCAGGATTATAACAAAATTCCGAAATCAATATCATATATGGATTAACAAGATTCCACCTTGTTCGTAATCACCAAAAGAACATAGTCCAATATGTTATGTAACCTTTAACCTATCACATTCACTCATAACCCGATTGTAACACCCCCAGAATACGACCGGGAATGTCACACGCCGTAGACCCTTATCACAAGGATCCACCAGGCTAAACTCCAAAAGACTACTCAAAGATTGACCGACCGGGGTCAAAATTTAATACAAAGTAGACCGACAAGGTCTTAAACCAATTCATAAACTAACGACATTCATACAACAATGACAACGATAAACTTGAACACAGAAAAGAATGACAACTCAATTTAAAAATCGATAACTACACCCATGCAAGGGTGAATACTCAAACGACAAAGAAAATACCGACCAAAATGAAACAAAAGAAAAGACTCTGACTCTGGTGTGATTAGCATCGTCGTCTTTCATCTCCTTCCAAGCCAATCCCGTGACTGCTCCCGAGCTGCCAAAACCTGAGCGCATGACAGGCACCCACGCCCCGAAAACTCGGGGGTTAGCAAACTGGAATTTTGCTAGTGCAAGTACATAATATATAAGATATACGAACAGTAACAACATAAAATTCAACCGCCGTGAAGCCTCAACACAAACCATACATTCCCACAGTCGGACAGAATAACACTCGCATACACGAGGTGAAAGGTAATCACATAGTCATATTCTCCTTACGGAAAATAACATTCATGAAACTTTAAACGAGCCCAAGGAGTCAGGAAGATCCCTTTTGTAAATGGAAAAGTATTTTGATAAGATAGTTTGCAATCATTATTATTGACTCCGTTTTAGGGGTTTTTAAAATCGAATGGGAATACTTTTGGAAATAATTTGAAACTCTCGTCCTTGACCCAACGTATGGAAAACGATTACACAAAAACCAAGTCAACTTATTTGGGGTTCTCGACCCAATTTATAGAACACTTGTCACAAACGAAATCATTACAACATCTCACAGGGTTCTCAACCCGATCCGAATAACATCATCACGAAATCAATCATCTCAACATTCCACAGGGTCCTCGACCCAATACACAGAATGGCACAACAATACAATCAAAGGCACAAACTCTCATTCGACATATCCCGCTCAAGACCCCGATTAATTAACCCTGAGATTTCACAAACCTCCTTGGTTAATTAACCCCGATACCAACGCTTTAAAAACAATTTGAAACAGGCTTTCAAAAACACGAAATTGCGGTCTCGTATCAAGACAAACATTTAAAAGTGAGTTGAAAGAATTTGAGATACGAACATCGTTCGCAACTGGGGTCTTAGCTATCACTCAAATACCGTAACCAATAAGCTCGCCAGCGCCTCCACCGCACACTGTGCACCGGCGTTCACTCCACTATGTCGGCCGCTCCTTGAACATGTCACCGCACCGTCACTCCCGCAAGAGCGCCTTGCACGCGCATTAGGTGACACCGGCGTTCACCACCCATATGGAGCCGCACATTGCAGCGTACACCAGGCCGGAGTACACCGCCCCGCCCTCAGAGGTTCCCGGATATGACGTTTCTCACAACAAGTATCCACATTGTTCAAACATCAAGCACACGGACAATTGTCACAACTATTTTCAACTCGGTACATCAAGTCACAATTTCTCCGCCAGTCCATATCCACACAAATAAACAATAACACGCACGTTATCAATCAAACTCAATCAACACCGCACATATATCTCTATGTTGCGACTCAACCGAATATATACACATTTATATATATATATATATATAAATATATAACCTCACTATATTATATGAATAACTATAGTTCGCCCATCAATCCAAGTTGAGTACGTCAACTAATGGTAGAATTCAACACTCGTCAATCACCGACATAAACATATATATTAATATACGTATATACATACATATATTTAACATGTAACTATATATATAAACACACATATATATATATATATATAGATACACATACATATATATACCTCCATATAAACTCATACACTTCGACAACAATGATTTCACGCAGTTACAATTCGTATATCGAGGTACTTGCCTTGGTAATACGACGCGAAGGAGACGACGAAGGAATAGGTTCCGGTCCGAACAATCCTCTCAAATCCGACCCTAACACAATAATGATATACAATCAATCTCACATCATGAATACGAAGAAATCCCTCCTAGTTCTACCCGTTGGGACAATTTATCGAACACCAAGAGTGCGTAGGGAATTGAAATCGGTTAACGGTGAACTAACGGGATTTCATCCCAACCAAAAACAAGAAAACCAAGGGTCACGAGAGTACTATCAAAATCTAACAACAACATCGGTTAATTCGGATTAAAACACAAGATCACCACCAAACCCTCCCAAAAATCATACTAGGGTATAAGAGATCTTACCTCTTGAATATACAAACCCTATAATCCGAAGAACACGTGCTAGATCCACAATCCGAGCACGATCGAAGGAAGATGAAGAAAAACACACAATCAAAAGGGTGGATGGAGAAGAAATCCCCCTCTCAACCCTCTCTCTCTCGCGCACGGTGGAAGAAAAGGAGGAAATGAGCGAAACTCGCTGAAAACACCCAGTTATAGCGCTGACCGCATTGTGTGCCGCGGCTCAGCTAATCTGTGCCGCGGCACGGGGCAAATGCGCCCGGTGGTGGTGACCGCTCGTTGTGCGCGGCTCATTCGGAGTGTGCGCGGCTCGGACTCGGCATGTGCCGCGGCTTCGCGGATGGTGCCGAGGCACGCGGACAGAGGTTTTAGCCGGCGGGTGCCACGGGTGTGCTGCGGCCCGGACAAGTGTGCCGCGGCACTGACTCGGCTGTGTGCCGCGGCGCACAATCCTTGTGCCGCGGCACACGGTACAGCCTGCTCGGCCAACAACTGGGTAGTATGTGTGCCGCGGCGCACAATCCTTGTGCCGCGGCTCACACCCCCCCTCGGGTCCCAAAATGACGAAAAAAAGATCCGGAAAGAGAATAAAAGCAATAGGAATCGATATTTGGGCAACAATAACACGAAATGGAAGTACGGAACCCCAAAACGATCTGAGGTACACAACCAAGGTCGAACAAGGAACAAATTCCCTAAACTTCTAGGAAATTACACAAACGGCCCAAACATCCGAAAATCACGATACAACGTCGGATTAACAATCCGAAACTCACAACATGCTCTACTCAATCATACGAACTCATGGAAGTAAGAAAATGACGAAATCGAACGAGTTTAACGAGAGACAAATACACATGAGACGAAATATAACACAAGATGAAATTGCGTAAAAACATCATCGAGACCCGTCTAAGCGGAGAAACTCCAAGAACAAAATAGGTTCAGAATTCCAAGACAGCGACAAGCGAGTTGTCGAAGCGGACCTCCGCCGGAAAATGAAAATTACCAGAAATCGAATTTGCGGGTATTACATTCTACCCTCCTTAAAAGAAGTTTCGTCCCGAAACTTAAAATAGAGAGCGGCGGAACAATCAAGGAAATAACTACTTGCTCAGCCCCAAATCATCACTAGCAAAGCGCGAATGCAAGGTTCCAGAAATACGATGAACTGACCTAGCGAGCATATGGTACGTGAGTCGAGGCGATAAAGCGTATGGGAACACGATAAGTTGAGGTGGAGGAGTATGAATCGATACCAAAGCTCCCGAGTTAAGAAAATCACAAAATAGTTCGGACGTCGAAAATCTTGTTCGAGCTCAACCAACCGCATCCAAGTTCATAATACATTCGGAAATGTTAATTGCACGTATGAGAATAATAGTTTCGAACAAAAATTACGCAAGGATCAAGTTCGGATGTGGAAAGACCACAATAATCCACGGGATTTAACAAAGCGACTCAAATTCGTTCGGAGGACTGAAAGCAGAACAAGATAGTTTAAAATCGTCGAGAGGATCATAATTGAATTACCAACAATGAAAAATCACACAATGCCGAAAATACCAAGGAAAGTACGGGTAATACACTTCCCCATACTAAAAGATATTTCGATCCCAAACTTAGAACAACAAGAGTTGGAAACATAGAGCGATGAAATGAAGAACGATCAAAGTCACGATTGTTCAAAACAGCAACGATTAGGACATATTGCAAAATATTCATCCTCCCACGTTAGGCTCTTCAGAAGGAAACATAGGGTTTCGGGACATTCTCCAGTCACTTGCTCTGTCCGCCAATAGGGTAGCATTCCTTGCCAGTTCAGAAACTATCTCACAATGCTTCTCCCGATGACCTTCACACCCACACCGGTAACAAGTCAAGAGTGGAAAGGGACAATTTGCACGAACATGTCCCTGACGATTGCAGTTGAAGCACCCTCCCTTCTTACCGAGAGTCACCGATGCTGGCTTGGGATTCCAAGCGCTCACTCCTGATCGCGAAGACGATGCGTTCGAGCAGCGTGGGGTTTGGGAGCCTTAGACTCTTCACCGCCCAAAAACTTCCCAGATGTCCTCCGTCTCTTGGCTTCGCTCGAGGGCTCGACCACTGAGGAGATTTCATAGGATATCGTTTGATCTAGATACTCCTTCACCGTAGCATGGATCGTGGTCGTACGAACCACCTTGCCGCTTCCATTTCCATCATCACGTCCACGTCCGACGAGGCTTGACATACTAATACGGATAACACCGATCAACAGTATTAGTTTATCAGTCGTACAATATACCACAATTATCAACCCGAGTTTTAGTTAGCATCCTTAGAATAACGGTACTATCGTAAAGCATAAAGTTTAATGAAGTCAAGTTCGAGTTCCTCGACGAGGACGATCATTATATGCATGCACTTAATGAAAACAAATTTTTGAAAAAGGGGTTCGTTACGTTGCGCCCAAGACTTGTAAACACTGTCTTTTATTTTGGAAGAGGAAGTTTACATAATGACTCTAAAAATTATTTTCGAGTGATGAATAAAAGAAAAAAAAAAAGGAAATCGAAAATTAATTCGTAACTAATTTGAAATATTTCGAAAATGTTGAGTCCCAAATATCAAAACTTTGAAAATCTTTCCTCTTCTTCAAAAATGTTTAATCGAAAGAATTCTCCACCGAGATACATGACCATTTAACATGACGGTATTAAATCATGGCTTTACACAATGTTAGAAAATTTCAAAGCATTGTTTTAAAATATTCGTGATACTACAGCGCCGTGGGCCCCGTGCCGGAACCCACCAGGCTAAAAATCATTTAAAAAAATGATCAAAATGCCAAAAAGGCCGAAGTCGGTAATATTCTCAAATTCTCACAAAAGTCATTTATAAAATATCATATACCGTCATAAGAATACTATCAAAACATGCAAGACCAAAATATCAACACTCGGTTCGCAAGATAACAAAAACTATCTTAAAATACTCATGCGGTGGATAAAATTATCATTCATAAATTTATTCTAATAAAGTACAAAGCAGATAAACATGCCCGACTTAGAAGCATACTACGCAACTATTTATACTGACCGCATACGCATGTTATATCCTAAAACGATAATATCACCAACAAGTTCCAATTCCTAGTTCACATTAAGCATATTAGCACAATGTAATCAAATACGTATATAAGGGGACTTACGATCGGAGGCTTACCATCACGGATTGCGGAAGATGATGTCGGAACCACGATACTAATCACAACTCGATGCGCGCGACTTACACAAGACATGGACTTGACCAACGGCCTAGGTTTTCGCAAACCTAAGCTCGATACCATAAATGTAACACCCCGAATACGACCGGAATGTCACACGCCGTAGACCCTTATCACAAGGATCCACCAAAGCTAAACTCCAAAAGACTACTCAAAGATTGACCGACCGGGGTCAAAATTTAATACAAAGTAGACCGACAAGGTCTTAAACCAATTCATAAACTAACGACATTCATACAACAATGACAACGATAAACTTGAACACAGAAAAGAATGACAACTCAATTTAAAAATCGATAACTACACCCATGCAAGGGTGAATACTCAAACGACAAAGAAAATACCGACCAAAATGAAACAAAAGAAAAGACTCTGACTCTGGTGTGATTAGCATCGTCGTCTTTCATCTCCTTCCAAGCCAATCCCGTGACTGCTCCCGAGCTGCCAAAACCTGAGCGCATGACAGGCACCCACGCCCCGAAAACTCGGGGGTTAGCAAACTGGAATTTTGCTAGTGCAAGTACATAATATACAAGATATACGAACAGTAACAACATAAAATTCAACCGCCGTGAAGCCTCAACACAAACCATACATTCCCACAGTCAGCACAGAATAACACTCGCATACACGAGGTGAAAGGTAATCACATAGTCATATTCTCCTTACGGAAAATAACATTCATGAAACTTTAAACGAGCCCAAGGAGTCAGGAAGATCCCTTTTGTAAATGGAAAAGTATTTTGATAAGATAGTTTGCAATCATTATTATTGACTCGGGCCGTTTAGGGGTTTTTAAAATCGAATGGGAATACTTTTGGAAATAATTTCAAAAACTCTCGGGTCCTTGACCCAACGTATGGAAAACGATTACACAAAAACCAAGTCAACTTATTTGGGGTTCTCGACCCAATTTATAGAACACTGTCACAAACGAAATCATTACAACATCTCACAGGGTTCTCAACCCGATCCGAATAACATCATCACGAAATCAATCATCTCAACATTCCACAGGGTCCTCGACCCAATACACAGAATGGCACCACAATACAATCAAAGGCACAAACTCTCATTCGACATATCCTGCTCAAGACCCCCGATTAATTAACCCTCGGAGATTTCGTCAAACCTCCTTGGTTAATTAACCCTGATACCAACGCTTTAAAAACAATTTGAAACAGGCTTTCAAAAACACGAAATTGCGGTCTGTATCAAGACAAACATTTAAAAGTGAGTTGAAAGAATTTGAGATACGAACATCGTTCGGTAACGGGGTCTTAGCTATCACTCAAATACCCGTAACCAATAAGCCTGCCAGGCGCCTCCACTGCACACCTGTGCACCGGCGTTCACTCCACTATGTCGGCCGCTCCTTGAACATGTCACCGCACCGGCGTCACTCCCGCAAGAGCCGCCCCTTGCACGCGCATTAGGTGACACCGGCGTTCACCACCCATATGGAGCCGCACATTGCAGCGTACACCAGGCCGGAGTACACCGCCCCGCCCTCAGAGGTTCCCGGATATGACGTTTCTCACAACAAGTATCCACATTGTTCAAACATCAAGCACACGGACAATTGTCACAACTATTTTCAACTCGGTACATCAAATCACACAATTTCTCCGCCAGTCCATATCCACACAAATAAACAATAACACGCACGTTATCAATCAAACTCAATCAACACCGCACATATATCTCTATGTTGCGACTCAACCGAATATATACACATTTATATATATAGATATATATATATATATATAAATATATAACCTCACTATATTATATGAATAACTATAGTTCGCCCATCAATCCAAGTTGAGTACGTCAACTAATGGTAGAATTCAACACTCGTCAATCACCGACATAAACATATATATTAATATACGTATATACATACATATATTTAACATGTAACTATATATATAAACACACATATATATATATATATAGATACACATACATATATATACCTCCATATAAACTCATACACTTCGACAACAATGATTTCACGCAGTTACAATTCGTATATCGAGGTACTTGCCTTGGTAATACGACGCGAAGGAGACGACGAAGGAATAGGTTCCGGTCCGAACAATCCTCTCAAATCCGACCCTAACACAATAATGATATACAATCAATCTCACATCATGAATACGAAGAAATCCCTCCTAGTTCTACCCGTTGGGACAATTTATCGAACACCAAGAGTGCGTAGGGAATTGAAATCGGTTAACGGTGAACTAACGGGATTTCATCCCAACCAAAAACAAGAAAACCAAGGGTCACGAGAGTACTATCAAAATCTAACAACAACATCGGTTAATTCGGATTAAAACACAAGATCACCACCAAACCCTCCCAAAAATCATACTAGGGTATAAGAGATCTTACCTCTTGAAGATACAAACCCTATAATCCGAAGAACACGTGCTAGATCCACAATCCGAGCTACACGATCGAAGGAAGATGAAGAAAAACACACAATCAAAAGGGTGGATGGAGAAGAAATCCCCTCTCAACCCTCTCTCTCTCGCGCACGGTGGAAGAAAAGGAGGAAATGAGCGAAACTCGCTGAAAACACCCGATTATAGCGCCGACCGCATTGTGTGCCGCGGCTAATCTGTGCCGCGGCACAGGGCCAAAAATTGCGCCAGTGGTGGTGACCGCTCGTTGTGCCGCGGCTCATTCGGAGTGTGCCGCGGCTCGACTCGGCATGTGCCGCGCAGACCGGACGGTGCCGGGCACGCGGTACGAGAGGTTTTAGCCGGCAGTGCCACACGGGTGTGCCGCGGCCGGACAAGTGTGCCGCGGCACCGACTTTGTGTGCCGCGGCGCACAATCCTTGTGCCGCGGCACACTGCATACTGCTCGCCAACAATCGGGTAGTATGTGTGCCGCGGCGCACAATCCTTGTGCCGCGGCTCACACCCTCGGTCCCAAAATGACGAAAAAGATCCTAAAGAGAATAAAAGCAATAGGAATCGATATTTGGGCAACAATAACACGAAATGGAAGTACGGAACCCCAAAACGATCTGAGGTACACAACCAAGGTCGAACAAGGAACAAATTCCCTAAACTTCTAGGAAATTACACAAACGGCCCAAACATCCTAAAATCACGATACAACGTCGGATTAACAATCCGAAACTCACAACATGCTCTACTCAATCATACGAACTCATGGAAGTAAGAAAATGACGAAATCGAACGAGTTTAACGAGAGACAAATACACATGAGACGAAATATAACACAAGATGAAATTGCGTAAAAATATCATCGAGACCCGTCTAAGCGGAGAAACTCCAAGAACAAAATAGGTTCAGAATTCCAAGACAGCGACAAGCGAGTTGTCGAAGCGGACCTCCGCCGGAAAATGAAAATTACCGGAAATCGAATTTGCGGGTATTACACCGATCACTACCCACATATCATCATCTTCCTCAATGAGTTTCAAGAAACAACAAGTAATCCAATATCCTTTAACGTCTAAACAATCATCCAACTTGTAATCGAAGACATATATATATATATATATATATATATATCGCTATATCATCTTCTTCCTCAATATAAACACCAAGAATCACAATTATTTCCATATTCATCATAATACGAAGTAAACAACAACAACAACATCAAAACCTGAAACCAATATATATCTTGAAAATAAACGACACCATTAAAAACCACAAGAGTCATATCAATATCCATGTATCAACAACAATATCGACATATTCCGGTAATCCCTCTTACAAGCACGTTGAACGAATCACCATTCTTACAACATGAATAATCTTAACCAACATCTTAAATCTCTTGTCACAATCACGTATAACACATAATAACCAATAAGATATATCAACATACTTCCTAACATGTAAACATCCTTCCAAAGCCGAGCTACAATCATAGGGATACGAATGTTACCTTGTATTGATGAACTACGATGAAGAACAATCGAACTCCTTCCAAGAATCATCATCCACTCTATGAACAAAGCTCCAATTCCGTGTTCTTAAGCTCACAATCAACTTAGAGACGCCAAAAATCGGTCTGGGGAAGTTGGGAAACGAGAAACAAATATGAACCCTCAAAATGATGAAATGACGGAGGTCTCATATTTATAAGAATTCAGACATTACGTATGCTACGTGACCTTCCTAACGTACGTAACAACCATTACGTACATTATCTGACTTCGATAGCATACGTAATCACAATCCAGAGGCTACTGTCTCAATTCGTTCGATTTCTTACGTATGTAACACTCATGACATAGCGTACGTAACACATAGTTGACTTGATACAGTAGTATGTCCATTTAACGTACGTAATGAGAAATCCATTGCGTACTTTAACCTCTTCGTTGACTTGCCTTTTTCGCACGCCAACCGAAAGTTACCGACCATGGGACACACTTGTCGGTCATAGCCTGATCCTGTCCGATTCTCTTCATAACGTACGTTATATACTCAACGTAACGTGCGTTATGTTTGTGTCTTAACGTACGTAAGCTCATATGCCTAACGTACGCTGCACTTGTATTTCGACAAAGTCCTCTGATCAGACAACTGCGTCTCACCTGATGCTATAACATACGTAATGCATGATACATAATGTACGTTATACTTACCAACGTAACATACGTAAGCTCCTCAGTTTAGCGTACGTAATGGCTTCTGCACTTAGCCAATTCCAACTATTCTTGTCCGTCTCGACATACTGGTTACGTATACACACATACCGAATACATATACTCATCCCAATAACATTCTCATACGATACACCCGATATTAGAATTAAAACAACCTGATATACGATGTCTTCAAATGCAATTGTCGACCAAGTACGGCGATTATATCAATACATAGGTCTCAGTCCTTCAATTATTTTATCCATACTGTACAGATTCCATACTGTACAACATAACTCGGATAAAATAACATTAAACAACCACATTAGAAATTTAGGATATTACATACTACACCACTTAAAATATGTTTCGTCCTCGAAACTTGCAATCCCATCGTAATCAACAGTTCAACCAAGATATCCAAAATCATCACGAAACCAATAAATCGTCATCATTAACGAATAACCAAACAATATACTTACAAATGCGTGAAGTCGATGATTTCTTGTGATACTAGCAATTGACCCCACTTCAAAGCCTCAATACTTTTACAATCACGATTTCACAAATTTTAACAAATGCAACATTATAACTCAATTATGGAATAATCCACCCGTGTCAAAGCCTGTCTGCCTGATCGCGCAATCAAGTCCCAATACTGATAAAAATCAATAATACACGATACATCTGTGAAACAGCCGCCCAAAGCAATGACAACAAATCTAAAACATCGACACAAAGTTCGAACGCTCACACGATCAATAACAATGATCAACCAATAAGATTATCTGAGAATATCATTGACATGATAAACTCCAATACGATCAACCAAAGGTCAAAACACAACCGAGAATATCATCAACATGATAAACTCCAATAATACCAACGAAGGATCGACAATAACCGAGAACACCCTCACACTGTTAGCTCCAACATGATCAGCACAGAACCATAGGGATAGATATACGAGATAATAACATTCTCAAAACGTTATACAAATCACATGCAGTGGATCTCAAAGAAACACGCCCAACTGTTGAACATACCTCTCAGTGTATGATCAACCAATCACAAACCGACGAACATACCTAACCATTCATGGAGTGGGAACGACCAATCAGTATGGCTCAAAATTCAAAAATCACAATGGTAAAATCACGTTACCACCACATCAATAGAGCCACATAGCACATATGCTCCAGTTTCACAAAACCCAAAGTTCCAAAATCATATTCTGTACTGAATCTACAACACGCGACATATTCCTCTTATATGATCAACCAACCGGTCATCCTTGGATAACCAAGCTACCATACTGAAGTTCGAACCTCTTTTCATCATACCATTGTTGTGTTATCCAGTTTGTGTGTCTCACTCAGAACTCCACCATGATATGCATCATGCACTAACTTTGTACGTATACCAATCACATTTTCAAAACAGCTTGAAATCATATAATATTGTCAATAAAAATCCATTTCCGAAAGTTCTTTCAAGAATTTCAAAACTCAAAATATAAATTTTCATAAGACCACGAAATCAATTTTCGAAAAGTTAAACTGGCTCGCTTGTGTCAAGTTCTCGATGATAATTCTTTTCGAATACACATGATTAAATAAATGAAATTATGCAAATGATTGACCACATCCATACTCCTGTATACCAATTCGTCTCGTCACCCATTTCCACTGACATTCGGTCGGAAAACCACACGATAGAATCCAAAATCTTATTATATAGACTTTCCTAAAATCACATTTCCCACATATGACTTGCTCTATAGACCATTATTCCATTCTACAACACCTCAACTATGCCATGATGAAACATGTTTTTAAAGACAACAATATTGTCTCTCAAAATAAATTTAAGAAAATACATTTTCATGACAGCGCACAAAATAGTTTATTCAAAATATATCATGTTGAAAAGTATCATTTTTAAATGTTCAAAAAACGATTTCGTGTATCACAAAATGAACTACTATGAATACATGTTCCTCTTAACCATCCACAACATCTATCCCAACTACATGACTCCATTTTCCAAGTTTAACCGGCATATTGATTTTCTATAATCACAGTTTCTCAAGATCACTGGTTTTGTCCCAACTATTATATTCTGCTACCTCATACTGTAACACATAATATCTTTCCGAAAGTTTCTCAAAGTACATCAACTTATAACTACAAATAACCTCAATGCAATTCGAAAATCCAAATACTTACAGATCGTGAAGCAAACGATTTCCCCGTTATATTGGCACATGTCTCAACTCCAGAAATACTCGATACAGATATTTTCAAAACATATATTTTGCAAAATCAGTTCAACTCGAGAACACAACGCATCTCTTTCCATCACGTTAATACCATTTGGAAAAGTTTACAACAACCACAGTGCCATACTGGTAAATCACATAACACACAAGCACGGGTGATCAATAAAAACCCAAAACTCTAACACTTGTCAAGCGAAAACTCGAATGACATGACAGAAACACGACTCGACTCGACCCGACACCTAGGTTTTCACAACCTAAGCTCCGATACCATATTCTGTAACACCCCCAAATCCATCCAAGAATATTACAGCGTTGTGGGCCCCAAGACGAAACCCACAAGGCTAAAAGATATTTTTACAAACATTCCAAGTATGCCTAAGCGGCGATGACAGTAACATCTTTTTAAAATATGCAAAGGGTTTATAAAAATACATTTATCAATACCGTCGTAAAATCTCATTTGAAAGTAAGAGGCCAAAATGCCAAAGCTCAACAATTTCAAAAGTGTATGTTAAGCCATCACTTGCAGGTATCGAAAAAAATAGTTTAGAAAACGATTTTCCAAGAAACTTAAGTTGCCAAAACCCAAAAGGCCATTTTAAAAATACTCACGCAGTGGAAAAGACAAACAGTTAAAGTACTCGATTCACAAACACATGCCATAGCTAGTATCCTCCGGGAAGCTCATCTCTTCACGACCGCTACAAGTTCGATATCCCAAGAACCTAAAAGAAAGCCCACGATGTGGTCAGCCATAATACTCAACAATGATAACGATCGTATCATGTCAATAATTACATACCAATGAAATACTAAGTAAGAATACTACCAACATAATCTTACCGCCATAACTTTACCAACTCGTGATAATTTTTACCAAAATTCACATTTCGTATCCTTAACAACACAATAAACTCATACCCAAACATCTGTACCGTATCTCAGACAATACCCAAGGTTCTCAAAACATCATAACTCACCGATACGAAATATACCAACTCTGACCAATTCAATCCCTCAAATATCATTATCAAATCCTAACATGATAATCGGTTGTCCATCAAAAGACAAATACCAAAGGAAATATGGAACATACCTCAAGATACGCAATGCCACGACGAATCATGTCAGTCTAACCCGAGATCAGATCAATACAACATACGGACATGGTCCTAACATAAGACCTACAAATGCATACTCATATGACAACGTCAATATGCTCACATCAATAACAACAATGTATACTCATGGAAATCCGATGATCCAGCGCACACAGCATAGATCCCAAGATGATCCTGATAGATCAACACGAGGTGGATAACCCATGCACAACAGCAACACATGGTAATCCAGCGATCCAGCGACACAGAATAGATACCCAAGATGATCCGGTCGGACCAACATGAGATGGAAAACCCGTCTAACGATCCAGCGCACACAGCATAGATACCTAAGATGATCCCATCGGACCAACACGAGGTGGTTATACGACAACAATGCACAAATGCATATTAACAACAATACACAAATACATGACAACAACAATACATGAATGTATCACAACATGACCGACACAAAATGACAAAAATGTTTCGGGTATTGCCCCGAGTCATTCGAAAGCAATCTCCATGTCAAAACCATCACTGATAATTTCCTCAATATTCAATGATCCAAAAGTACCACGGACTGTAGATATCTCATATCCTCGCATTTACCACAATATATCCTCGATACCCAAATATACCAATAATGAATGGCAATCATATACATTATGATTTAATTCCCAAAATCAGAAAACAACGCACAATCCAATCTACAGAGTTCACAATAATAATCATTGCTATATGCATTATAAACTAATGGAATTGAAACCATTCATTAAATATTATAAATTGTGCAAGTAATAACTTGCCTCGATACCGATACGATGATAGTGAAGCCATTACCAATTCCTTGCTATCGTCTACAAGATTCTCGGCCTTGACCAATGCAATCCACGAGCATCCCCGAACTCGACCGTAAGGCACGGTTCTTATCAACGATCAATTACCACAACCTATTGCAAAAATCAATTAACAACAATCCGATAACAATCAACAACCGACACAACCAACCAATCAACTGAACGGTTCAACGATATCTCGATTCAACATAGATCCAAACAACCCAAATCAATCACGAATCCATAAACACAATACGATTCCAAAATCCGATAATCATATCAACAATCAATTCAACCCGATAACCAGGATTATAAAAAAATTCCGAAATCAATATCATATATGGATTAACAAGATTCCACCTTGTTCGTAATCACCAAGACAACATAGTCCAATATGTTATCTAACCTTTAACCTATCACATTCACTCATAACCCGATCACTACCCACATATCATCATCTTCCTCAACGAGTTTCAAGCAACAACAAGTAATCCAATATCCTTTAACGTCTAAACAATCATCCAACTCGTAATATATATATATATATATCGATATATCATCTTCTTTCTTAATATAAACACGAAGAATCACAATCATTTCCCTATTCATCGTAATACGAAGTAAACAACAAAAACAACATCAAAACCCAAAACAAATATCTATCTTGAAAATAAACGACACCATTCAAAACCACAAGAGTCATATCAATATCCATGTATCAACAACAACATCGACATAATACGGTAATCCCTCTTACAAGCACGTTGAACGAATGTTACCTTGTATTGATGAACTACGATGAAGAATAATCGAACTCCTTCTAAAAATCATCATCAACTCTATGAACAAAGCTCCAATTTCGTGTTCTTAAGCTCACAATCAACTTAGAGACACCAAAAATGTAATATCCGCATTTTTTTTCTTTTTTTGGTATTTTTTGTTTTGGTGTATTTTTTTATTTTTAGTGACTCTCTTGTAACCTTATTGATATTTTGAGAATATTTAATACTGGACTTTTTATTATCCGAGCGTGTTTCGGACCTGTTTTACTCAATTCCGCGTTTAATGTTGTTTCTGTTGCTATTTGGTTCGATTCTCGTAATCGTTGATTGGAACCGCCATTTCGGGGTTGACGCAAATCCATCTTATGTGATTATGCATGTTGTGAGCTTTCTTTTGGCGTTTCGATCGTGTATCATACATTTCAGATGTTTTGGGCCGTTTTGTAATTCCCAAAGTTATGGGGTAATTACGTTTGTTGTTGTTTTCTGAACCTTCGGGTAGTCAGAAATATGTTTTCTTTCAACACTTAGGTTCGTCTTCTCGAACCCTATGTGTTCGTATCCTCGTGTTTTGTTCATCGACGCATTTTGATTTCCGGTTCACCTCTCGCCTGTTTTTCAGTCATGTTCTGGATGGACATAACGTATGTTACGGTCTACGCTTAACGTACGTTATGTGTTATGTATAGCGTACATAACTTCGTTGTTGTTGCATACGTAATGGTGTTCAGGAAATCGGGCAGTAGGTTCTGCCAGCCCTTGCGTACGCTACAAGCTTGTTGTTGCGTGCGGTAACATAAGGTGTTACGTACGTAAGAGCCTACTCAGCGACCCTTGTGTTTTTGGGCAGTAGGTTCTACTGATACATTGCGTACGTAAGTCTTTAAGACTTACGTACATTAAGCAGCTAACGTACGTTAGCTACCCAGGGATAACGTACGTAATCGGGTCCGGGTTTATATACCCAGGAGTTGACCGATTTCGGCCATTTTCATCTCGTCTTCCTCCCCTCCGATCCCATGCGATTTTTGAGCAACTTCGAGGCGATTTCAAGCCTTGTAACCTCAAGCCATCTTTTTCCTTGAGTTTTTGGGGTGTAGTAATAACATCTACTCGCGTTCTTCGTCTTTAATCCAAGGTAAACTCTTAGAACCTCATTTTGCGGAATTTGGGGATTTTCGATTTAGTGTCCGATTCGTTCCGTGTTATTGATTAATCCATGATGTATGTGATTAATCTTAGTGGTATTCATGTTTTCCCTATGAACTCATGGTATATTTCGTGGTATTTGTGAGATCGAGATGGTTCGGTTGCGATCCGCCCCCGTTGTTGTTTTGTACGAATATACATGAATCGTAGGTGGGTTTCTGGGTGTATTCTATTTCCGTAATTGTTAGAAATGGTTGTTATTGTATTCTTCGAATCATTAGGTTCGGGTTTGTCGGTTCCTAAGGATCGTGGTTGTTCTCCGTTCCTCGAATAGGACTAGTGGCTTCACCCCGGTCCTAGGCAAATTGATTATTGACTGTTTGTTTCCAGAAAAGACATGTCTGGTTTTGGATTTTAAAATGACTTGATGCATGTACTATGAAATGTGTAAGCGAATGGTTTTCCTTGATTACTTGTACTAGTGTAATTGCTAACCCCTTTGGGGACCCATTTTGGGGAAATTCTTGTTATGAATTTCAGGTTATGTTCAGTTGGATGAGCGGGCACTAGGGTAGTACGAGGATGCTGGCCAGAGTTGATGGCGTGTGCAAATAAGTTCCTTATTTCTGTTGTCCATTTTGATATGGTTGTTTTCCAAACTTGTGAACTAATAGATAGTACTCGCGTACTTAGGCATTTTTACTTGGATTATGATTTGTATTATTAAATGTTATTTATGATTGTCAGTGATGTCTGTTTTGCTAGTTATACCGGGTGTTTTATTTAATTTTCGTCTTGGTGATGTGTGTTTTCTCGCAAACTGAGATGGTTAGGCGAGTTATTTCTTATTTATCCTGGTGGGTCCCAGGTAGGGGTCCACGACGCTGTAATATACCCTGAATATCTTGGGGGTATTACAAGAAATGGTATCGAAGCTCTAGGTTTATGGATACCTAGGCTTGTCGGTTAATTGGGTCTAGTTGTGTTTTGTTTTGCACATTGTCACCCCACTGCCATCATCTCGGTACTTCCAGTGCTCGTAAGTTTTCCTTACTCGATTCCTTGTTTTCTCATGTCGTACTTCCGTTTCTTGAACTGTGACTGTTTTTCCTCCCGTACTTATCATCGAATTGATTTTGCTACCTCTTATCTCCAATATGGATGCTGGAAGAGGTCGTGGTACAGTTCATGGTCATGGATGCGGCCGGGGACGTGGGTCGGCCACGTCACACTCTTCAGGAGCCGACATTAATGATGGTCGTTAGGGCCATACTGCCACTCAAAATGATTCAGCCGGCAATGGGACCAAAATTGGTGTTGCAGCTATGATGCAACAAATGGTGAACCAAATGGCGACCATAGCCCAGACGGTTCAGAACCCGGCTCTGGCTCGTGATGCTCAGGTCGGAATAGATCGCTGGCTTCAGGACGTCATCAAGATGCATCCTTCTCAGTTCTCTGGGGCTTCAGACCCGATTGACTGGGAGAGGTGGATCAATAAGATGTCTAAGATCTTTGTTGCCACCAACTTCCCTGAGGATCGCAAGGTCCCTATCGCCCAGTATTTTGTCACTGGGAGGCTGCTAATTGCTGGGAGGCTGTTGAGCCTTGGGATCATGTTGCTTCATGGGCTGAGTTCAGAGACCTTATGAAAGATGAATACTGTCTGTGGCCGGTTCGTCAGGCCTGAGTACATGATTTTTATGATGCTCAGCCTCGAGATATTCCGGTTTCTCAGGGTATTGCGGATTTCAACCGGGAATTAGGCTATGTGAAGGCCCAGGTTAAGGAGGAGGATGACAGGATTTGCCACTTTTCTAGGGGGTTAAACCGAAGATTCGTGATTACATGTCTGGGCTCGCCTGCACCACCCTAAAGGACTATCAGAGTAGAGCTCTTGCTTATGATATGTCCTTGACGGTCAGTGAGACAGCTCGAGAAAGTAAGAAACAAAAGTTTGTCGGTAACTTTTCGGGTCACAAGGGCGCAGTTCAGCAGAAATCTCAGTCTGCAAATATTTCTGCGGGCAGTTTGGCTCGTTTTTTTGGGGGCTTTCGAGGTGCTGCCAGTGCCTCCACTCGTGATGTCAGATGCTTTAACTATGGCAAGTCGGGCCATAGGAACCGGGAGTGTCCTCGTTCGCCATTGAATTGTCATACTTGTGGTCAGTCGGGCCACAAGGCTTCTTTTTATGAGCGGGTAGGGCAGATTCTTGGTGCCCAGGCTTGTTTTCCAGCGCCTAAGGAGCTGAGTGTGAATCAGGGGTCGTTTGCTCTGCAGTCTCCGCCGAGTGCCAACCGCGGGAGAGGTCGGGGTTAGCCGCTAGAGGGGGAGCTTCCAGTGTCGGCTCCGCTCATCCGCGTGTTTATGAGATGAGGAGGGCCGATGATCCAGCGGCTACCGTGACTACAGATACCGTTCATATTCATTCTCATGCTATCAGTGTAGTTTTCGATTCTGGTGCTACGCATTCATTCATCTATCTGGAGTGTGTGCGCCGTTTAAGTCTTGACTGTTTGTCGTCTTGTGAGCCTTTCATTGTTAAACTTCCTAGCGGTGATAGAATCGTTGGTGATCGAGAGGTCCGAGACTGTTCTGTGGTTATTTGTGAGAGGGCTTGTCTCTCTAATCTTATTGTTGTGAATATTGAGTGTGAGGATATGATTCTCGATGATGATTGGCTCGAGTGGCATGGTGCGATCATGAACTACCGCACGAGAATCATCACCACATTAGCCGAGGACGGCACCGAGCACTCTTTTGTAGGACGAAAGAGGGGAAACCAGAAGTTTGTAATTAACGCCTTGAAGGCGATGAGACTCCTTCGGAATGGGTGTACTGGTTATTGGTGCTACGACGTGAAGGCGGGGGATGGTGGAGTCGAGTTTTCATCGATTCCAGTCGTTCGTGAGTTCCCTGATGTCTTTTCTGACGAGTTACCGGGGTTGCCACCGAACCGTGAGGTTGAGTTCGCTATCGAGTTAGAGCTGGGTGCAGCTCCGATTTCAAAGGCGCCGTATCGTATGGCACCTTTAGAGATGTCTGAGTTGAAGAAGCAGTTGAGTGACCTTCTTGATCCAGGGTATATTCGACCAGCGCTTCGCCTTGGGGCGCACCGATTCTGTTCGTGCAGAAGAAGGATGGTTAACTGCGTTTATGGATCGACTATCGCGAGCTAAACAAGGTGACCATCAAGAACAAGTATCCCTTGCCGAGGATCGATGACTTGTTTGATCAGTTACAGGGAGTTGCATTAATCTTGAAGATCGACATGAGATCGGGGTACTATCAACATCGGGTGAAGGAGTCCGATGTTCCGAAAATAGTTTTTCGAACGAGATACGGACATTTTGAGTTTGTGGTTATGCTCTTTTGGTTAACTAATGCGCCGGAAGTGTTCATGCAGTTTATGAACAAGGTCTTTATCGAGTATTTGGATAAGTGTGTCATCATGTTCATTGACGATATCCTTATATATTCGAAGAATGAGGAGGAGCATGTGCATCATCTGCGTGTGGTGTTAGACATTTTGAGGACCGAGCGACTCTATGCGAAGTTCTCGAAATGTGAGTTCTGGATGAAGGAAGTGATGTTTCTGGGTCACGTGATTTCTGCCGAGTGAGTCCGTGTGAATCCCCATAAGATTGAGGTAGTGTTGGATTGGTCACCGCCTAAGAATGTGAAGGAGGTTTGTAGTTTCTTGGGTTTGCCTGGATACTATTTTAGGCTCGTCGAGGGGTTCTCGAAACTGGCTCGACCACTTACACATTTGCTCCAGAAATCTGAGAAGTTCGTCTGGAATGACGAATGGCAATCGAGTTTTGAGGAGTTGAAGAGGCGTTTGACTTCAGCCCCGATTCTAGCGTTGCCGTGTGGCAACGAGGGTTTTGCTGTGTACAGCGATGCTTTGAGTCAGGGTCTTGGCTGTGTGTTGATGCAGCACAACAAGACTATCGCGCATGTGTCGAGACAGTTGAGGCCGTATGAGCTCAACTACCCTACTCACGATTTGGAGCTAGCGGCAGTTGTTTTTGCGCTCAAGATTTGGCGTCACTATCTTTTTGGCTCTGCATGTCAGATTCTTACCGATCATAAAAGTTTGAATTACATATTTACTCAACGGGAGTTGAATATGAGGCGGAGGAGGTGGTTGGAGTTGATTAAGGATTATGACCTCGAAATCCTTTATCATCCGAGGCGAACGTCGTGGTAGATGCCTTGAGTCGGAAACCAGTTGCATTGCGGACGCTTGAGATACTTACGTCTCAATCTGAGCTTCAGCGGGATTTGATCGAGTTGAATGTTGAGATTTTGTTGCCAGGAGTTGTCGGGCAACTTTGCGTTTTAGAGATTTCGTCGTTGCTGATCGATGAAATTAAACTAAAGCAGTTGGAGGATCCGATGATTACTCAAATCCGAGAAAATGTTCTTAAGGGGAAGTCACCCGTGTTTGTGATTCACGAGGATGGTGTGTTGAGATTCCAGAGTCGGCTTTGTGTACCGAAGAACTTGGAATTGAGGTAGAGTATTTTGCATGAGGCCCACGCTACGCCTTACTCAGTTCATCCTGGTTCGAGTAAGATGTACAAGGACCTAAGGAGGAATTTTTGGTGGAACAACATGAAGGAGGAGGTCCCACGGTTTGTAGCGAAATGTTTGACTTGTTAGCAGGTCAAAATCGAGCATCAGCGACCGGCCGAGTTATTGCAGTGGCTTCCCGTTCCGGAATAGAAATGGAAAGATATTTCAATGGACTTCGTCACAAGCTTGCCGAGATTGAAGTTTGGTATGAACATGGTTTGGGTTATTATGGATCGTCTGACCAAGTCGGCATATATTCTGGGCATCAAGGATACTTGGGGTCCGGATAAGTTGGCTCGTGTGTTTATTGCGCATATTGTGAGGCTTCATGGTACTCCGAAGTATATTGTTTCGGATTGGGATGGCCGTTTTGTATCACATTTTTGGCAGGAGGTACATAAGGCATTGGGTACTCATTTGCTCTGAGTAATTCTTTTCATCCTCAGTCAAATAGGCAGTCGGAACGCACTATCCAGACATTTGAGGATATGTTGCGTGCTTGTGCTCTCGATTGGAGCAGTGACTGGAGGAGCATTTGTCGTTGATCAAGTTCACGTACAACAATAGTTGGCACGCATCGATTAAGATGGCACCGTATGAGGCACTTTATGGGCGGAGATGTCGATCACCTATTTGTTGGAACGAGGCGTCCGATTTGGTCGGGACCGAACCAAATATCGCCTTAGAGACGAGGAAGAAGGTGGAATTGATTCGGAAGAGGATCTTGACTGCTCAGAGTCGACAGAAATCTTATGCTGACATTAGTCGTCGACCTTTGGAATTTGAGATGAGAGACCACATTTTGCTAAAGGTATCGCCGATGAGATGAGTTTTCCGCTTCGGGAAGAAGGGAAAGTTGAGTCCGAGGTTTATTGGGCCCTTTGAGATTCTCGAGAGGGTCGGCGGTTTGGCATACCGTTTGGCGTTGCCTCTGGCTTTGAGCCATGTCCATAGCATTTGCCATGTTTCCCAACTGAGGAAATATGTTCCGAATCCTAGTCACGTCATCGACTATGGTGAGATCGATATCGCTGAGGATATTACCTTCGAGGAGCGTACCTTGAAGATTTTGGAACACCATGAGAAGCGACTGAGGCATAAGACCATTCCTTTTGTCAAGGTGTAGTGGTCGAGGCATGGTGTTGAGGAGGCAACTTGGGAAACCGAGGATAGCATGCGTGCTAAGTACCCCGAGTTGTTTGTTTCTTAAGTCTTGGGACGAAACTTGCTTTTAGATGAGGAGAATGTAATATCCACATTTTTGTCTTTTTCCGATATTTTTCATTTTGGTGTATTTTTCGTTTTTAGTAACTCACTTGTAACCGTATTGATATTTCGAGAATATTTAATACTGGACTTTTTGTTATCCGAGCGTGTTTCGGACATGTTTTACTTAATTCCGCATTTAATGTCGCTTCCATCGCTACTTGGTTCGATTCTCGTAATCGTTGATCAAAAATGATGTTTTGAGGTTTCCGCAAATCCATCTTATGTTATTCTGCATGTTGTGAACTTTCGTTTGGCGTTTCGATCATGTATCGTGCATTTCGGAAGTTTTGGGCCGTTTTGTAATTTTCCAAGGTTATGGGGTAATTACGTTTGTTGTTGTTGTTTTCCGAACCTCTGGGTAGTCGGAAATATATTTTATTTCAACATTTAGGTTCGTCGTCTCGAACCCTATGTGTTCGTATCCTCGTGTTTTGTTCATCGATGCGTTTTGATTTTCGGTTCACCTCCCGCCTGTTTGTCAGTCCTATTCTGGGTGGACATAACGTACGTTACGGTCTACGCTTAACGTACGTTATGTGTTATATATTGCGTACGTAACTTTGTTGTTGTTGCGTACGTAATGGTGTTCAGGAAATCGGGCAGTAGGTTCTGCCAACCCTTGCGTACGCTACAAGCTTGTTGTTGCGTGCGTTAACGTAAGGTGTTACGTCCGTAAGAGCCTACTCATAACGTACGTTACGAACCTTGTGTTTTTGGGCAGTAGGTTCTGCCGATACATTACATACGTAAGTCCTTAAGACTTACGTACGTTAGCTACCCATGGCTAACGTACGTAATCGTGCATGGGTTTATATACCCAGGAGTTGACCGATTTCGGCCATTTTCATCTCCTCTTCCTCCCCTCCGATCCCAGGAGATTTTTGAGCAACTTCCAGGCGATTTGAAGCCTTGTAACCTCAATCCATCTTGTTTCTTGAGTTTTGGAGTGTATTAACAACATCTACTCGCGTTATTCGCCTTTAATCCAAGGTAAACTCTTAGAACCTCATTTTGGGGAATTTGGGGATTTTCGATTTAATGTCCGATTCGTTCCGTGTTATTGATTAATCCATGATGTATGTGATTAATCTTAGTGGTATTCATGTTTTCCATATGAATTCATGGTATATTTCATGGTATTTGTGAAATCGAGATGGTTCGGTTGCGATCCGCCCTCATTGTTGTTTTGTACGAATATACATATAAATCGTAGGTGGGTTTCCGGGTGTATTCTATTTCCGTAATTGTTAGAAATGGTTGTGATTGTATTCTTCGAATCATTAGGTTCGGGTTTGTCGGTTCCTAGCGATCATGGTTGTACTCTGTTCCATCCGTTTCATCATTAATTACTCAAGGAAAGTATTCTTGGAAACCTTTATGCTTAACATGAAATGGTGATGTATTTGTTGTGCTTTGCGCACTCCGGGAGGATCTGGCGAGGCCTCGGGGGAATCCGTGACTTAACTCCGGCTTCACGAGCTTGTTCGCTAGCCAGTCCGGGAGGGTCCTTAGAGGCCTCGAATGGGATCAGTGGCTTCACCCCGGTCCTAGGCGATGCCTGTGCGTAATTTGTTTTATGATATGGCTAGTTCGGGAGGGTCCTTAGAGGCCTCGAATGGGACCAATGGCTTCACCCCGGTCCTAGGCAAATTTATTATTGACTGTTTGTTTCCGGAAAAGACATGTGTGGTTTTGGATTTTGAAATGACTTGATGCATGTACTATGAAATGTGTAAGCGAATGGTTTGCCTTTATTACTTGTACTAGCGTAATTGATAACCCCTTTCGGGACCCGTTTTGGGGAAATTCTTGTTATGAATTTCAGGTTATGTTCAGCCGGATGAGCGGGCACTAGGGCAGTACGAGGATGCTGGCCAGGGTTGCTGACGTGTACAATGAGTTCCTTATTTCTATTGTCCATTTTGATATGGTTGTTTTCCAAACTTGTGAACTTATAGATAGTACTCGCGAGTACTTAGGCATTTTTACTTGGATTATGATTTGTATTATTATGTGTTATTTATGATTGTCAGCGATGTTTGTTTTGCCGGTTATACCGGGCGTTTTATTTAATTTTCGTCTTGGTGATGTGTGTTTTCTCGCTAACTGAGATGGTTAGGCGAGTGGTATTTCTTATTTAGCCTGGTGGGTCCCAAATAGGGGTCCATGGTGCTGTAATATATCCTGAATATCTTGGGGGTGTTACAAAAAATCGTTACGGGGAACTTGGGAGACGAAAAACGAAGATGAACCCTCAAAATGATGAAATGACGGAGGTCTAATATTTATAAGAATTTAGACATACATACACGACATAGCGTACGTAATACATAGTTGACTTGCTATAGTAGTATGTCCATTTAACGTACGTAATGAGCAATCCATTGCGTATGTTAACCTCTTCGTTGACTTGCGTTTTTTCGCACGCCAGCTGAAAGTTGCCGACCATGGGACCCATTTGTCGGTCATAGCCTGATATTGTTCGATTCTGTTCATAACGTACGTTATATACTCAACGGAACGCACGTTACGTCTGTGTCTTAACGTACGTAACCTCCTATGCCTAACGTACGCTACGCTTGTATTTCGACAAAGTCCTCTGATCAGGCGACTGCATCTCACCTGATGCTATAACGTACGTAATGCATGATACATAACGTACGTTATACTTACCAACTTAACGTACTTAAGCTCCTCAGTTTAGCATACGTAATGGCTTCTGCACTTAGCCAATTCCAACTGTTCTTGTTTGTCTCGACATACTGGTTACGTATACACACATACTGAATACATATATTCGTCCAATAATATTCTCATATGATACACCCGATATCAAAATTAAAACAACCTGATATACAATGTCTTCAAATGCAATTATCGACCAAGTACGATGATTATATCAATACAGATGTCTTAGTCCTTCAATTATTTTATCCATACTGTACTAATTCCACAGTGTACAACATAACTCGAATAAAATAACATTAAACAACCATAGTAGAAATTTAGGATATTACTGTCGTGCGGCGATTTATACGCCTCGACGGCGATCGGCGTAAGGGCCGAGCGACCAAAGACAGCATCAAATAATCCAAGGCAGACTTGCCAAGCTAAGAGTCCTGACCGAAATCAGGTACCGAGCGATCGAGGTCCAGGGCGATAACCTCTTGGCACCTAGCGATCGACTCTGGTGCCCGACCAAGAACGACCGTCCTATGCAACATATAAGGCCATCATCTGTCATTTCTATGAACACCGGATCTCGGAGCGAAGACCCACATGCAGATCCACAAATGGCGCCGCGGATTATGGATTTTTGACTCTAGCCCATCAACAGCTGTCAACGACAAGGACTGCCTCACCTACCGACAGACCCGCCGAAAGTCCTAGGTGGGACCTCCCGAGACAGCGACACCGGACGCATGTTGTCTTCTCATTGGTTCGTACATCCGGCTGCCAGCAGCTGCTGCGGACTTTAAGGAGACCAACCCATGTGCTAAAGATGATCGCCCGCTTATTATAATACAGTAGAGGCGATAGCGACTTCCCCTCCTATAAATAGGAAACCTTAAGCAATTGGAAAAAGATTCAGAGGCTCACGAACAGTGATTTTCATACGAGAGTTCAGCTAATTCACACAGTGAGAGACAATCGATTTCTCGCGGTTAACACAGCACTCCATCGTTGTTACAATAACCCACAGAGCATCAACTCTGGTTCTTCCGGCAATCATTAGCACACAAAAGCTAGATAACTAAGGTCTTTACACTCATTGTAATTGTACTCTAACATTAATATTTGTACTCCCAAGTATTCCTATTAATAATATTTCGCGAGAGCATTCAAGCCCGGGACTAGCAACCCCGGCAAATCTTGTATTATTTACTTCCCCACGGACGTGCTCTCGCATTTGTTTGTTACTCATCCATTCCATCAATCCCTTCCGAATAATATTTTGGGTAACAAGAATTGGCGCTAGAAGGAGGGCAAAACCTTCATTTTCATTCCGACCGTTTCGAAGAACACTCACTGTTCTCCGGGGCATATACTTAATGAAACACTCACTGTTCTTCAAAGAAAAACCTTCAGAATAATGACGTATGCCACCACAGCGAAGAGAGCCACTCTCCGATCCGCCGGACATCATATTCCGGCTTAATCCGAGCCCCAACCTATGTGTCACGGGGTGCGGCTCACTGAGGTTCAGGCCGTCGAATTCGTGCAGCGGATCACGAATCACCCGTGCGCCTAGGAGACTTCCGAGTCTCCGTCCGGCTACCATCTACGAGATTACATATAATACCAACATTAGAGATATCATGCACTTGTCCATTGTGCTATGCGTAAAACGCTAGACACCCGCTTGTCCTTTGCCTCCAACCAACTAAGGGCCGGTATCTCATACCCTTCAATCTTAACCCGCAATGGCACTCGGCACTAAGGGTCACTCGCATGCCCGAAGTGCAAATCCTCGTGCTCGACACTCACTCGGGACTTCCTAGGTGCAGTACCTTGGCGCCCTTGAGAGTACCTCACTCGAGACGGACAACCTTTTAGATCTTGGCTTAGATTCATGCCATCAATAGATATTTGCCCCTCACGATGTTTGGGACTACTTCGCGTACCGACATATTACCTTCAATCCGCAATGTGGTGTTGTCTCGCAACCACATGTACAAGCCAACGATCACCCGCAGCATAGCCGGAACCGATAGCTAATGCTTACGAGTAAGCTCACGAGGCGTATGATTTAAATGCGTGCCTCGATTGCCCTATCGACATAGAGGAAGTGTATATGGCCGACGGCATCCCTCCGGTCACACTTTAGCCTCAATGCCAACCTTAAGCCCAACGCAGACCACTCAGGTCCTACGCCGCCCTAACGATTTCCAACTCGCTCGGGAACTCCTCGCACACTTCGAATGCTTAGAGTTGGCTCCCTAGAGCCCCCCCCCCCATACCTCTAGGAAGATTGCACGTTTGGTGCTCGACAGCACGAGGAAGACTGGCCGCTTGCCCACCATTGCCCATCTAAGGACTGTCCCCCCTATAATAGGCTTAGACAAATAATCCCTTGTAATAGCACTAGACATTGATTGGCCGAGGAACCACATCGGGTGTAACTCCCTCGTCCGAACTCCAAATCCTTATCCGCTTGAACCGTAGAGTAGCTTACGACATTATCTATAAGTCCTCAAAGTTTCAGCCCCATCCGATACTCGAGGAGTGAGGAATTGCCTCTGCAATATTCTGAAACTACGATAATGCCACTGCACTGCAGCATCTCGATCCTTCGCATCGTTCGCTACTCAAACGGAACCGTCTAGTTGTGAAACTTGGTGGAGATCTTCCCAACACTCCAAGGAACTCCCCATTACAAGCATTTCACGAAACTCTTATTCTAAAGCCCTCTGCTCAACGACTCAAAGTCCTGCTCGCGCACGGACACACTCCGGACGCCGACCACTGTCGCACGTCCCCAACCTTATTCGTGTCGCAGGGCAACTATCCAACATAATCCTTTGTAAGTCCGGGGCAATCCCGGGTACTCCGAATAATATGGAAAGTGCCCTGTGACATCCTCCCCCTCTCGATCCGTTGACGTCCTCGTCAACGCATGCACACCCAACCTGCTCTATGTACATGCGCTGCCCATCTCATCATGAAAATACTTGGGCAACGAACCCGACACTCTACCTCCATCTCCTCAACTCGTGTGCCTCTCAGCACATCACTCTTAGTTCCATCAAGTGGCGCCTCTTGTAAAGTCTGAGGCCCAACTCGAAGAACGCCTGCACGGCAACTCGATGATCGCAATTTCTCGCCGCTCGCCCGGCAACTCTTGCGCCTCGCGCATTCGAACTCATTGCTCGTAGGGATGCAGTGCATGCGATCAATGCACTCTCCCTCCTCTCGGATGTTGCCTCTCTTCGGCGCACACCCACTCATATCTTGGCAGGAATCATTCTCTCCATGCCTCGATATAACGAAAAACCAACCGATGGTGTTAGATTGCCACTCTAGCTCAAATCAAGCTACTCCCTCATTGTCAAGTCCAAGACTAGCGACAAGTTCTCCGAATTAAACCGGGTTGATTTGCCTGAACGTCTGGAGTACATGATACTTATAAGAGTGCTCACTAACACCAAGAACCCATCCAAAGGAGCCTTGCGCTCCGCTCAAATACCACCGCGGCTGCCCTCTCAAAAATCCTTACTAACCATACCCCATAATATGGATTCCGAATTCTATCAAGGACGAGCCAAACCCAATCTGAAACTCTGTAAGACAAGTGCCCTCGAGCACAAGTCGAAAGAGGCCTGCACGGCTGCTCACAGATCACTAAACTCTCGGCCCTCGGGCCACCGCACTTCTACGGCAAGGAGCTTGAAGGCTGTACGCGTGATCAATGCACCCTCCCCCGCTCGAAGGTGATGCCTAACTCTCGGCACACCGCGTCACCGGCCTTCAGCCTGGCGTGACGAAAACTCGCGGGTTGGTCTCGCTGGTCCTCTGACTCAGACGAAGACACAAACCCAGGCCCTCCGGCCTAACCCGTAACCTGGCCATCCGGCCTTATTGCTCAACGCACGATTGTGTACTCTGTATGAGCACACCTCATCCGACTTGCTCCCATCAGAAATTCTTCAACCAATAGGTCCCATTAATTGGCTTCCAAATCACTTCCAAGAACAGCCATCTCAGAATCGCTCACATGTGTATCCTGGATGGACACACCTCTTCGGTAAACAAGGAGCCCAATGCTCCGTATAACTCAGTCCCTTTCAGAAAATCCCTCAACCACAGAGCCCATACTCTAGGCTTTGGAATCCCTTTAAGGAACATCATTCTCGAATCAGCCCATTTCTCTCGGGGGTCTGGCCCTCCCCCACTCATGTTGGAGGCCAGACCCGAGTCTCTTGTCCCTCATAGACTGCTAGGACATGCAACACCACACTTGGAGCATGCCCATTCTCATATCTGCCCGACTCGAACCAGGAAGACTGAACACTCCACTCTTGCAACTCCCGTGGTGGCTGTGTTACGATTGCACCTCATGTGCGAAAGCGCTTTGCGCATAACAATTCATGCTCTTAGTAACCAATGCACCTCAAGTGCTGTGGCGCTCGTGCGCACTAAGATTAAGCCCAAGCTTTGCACCTGAATGTGCTGTGGCGGTTTCCCGCACTGAAGTTCTCGCCCAAATAGGTCTCAAACCCAAATCACCTCTCAATATGCGGCGCTACGCAAACATGGCTGCAACTTGGCAGACGTGGCTACTGCACACCACCCGGCTTACCGGCATGTCTCCTTCTAGGAGATCAAGATGTCTAATAAGCCCACAAAAATAGGCCAACATAAAGTTTCTGATCAGATTACACCAACACCGTTACTCACGCGTCCGTAATTTACCGATGAGAATGTTCCCCTCACATTAACCAACTGCCAACCGTACTCGCAGAGAAAAATATAGTCATTAAACACGTCGTAACCCGGGTACTACCATTCGCCGAAATCACTAATGCCAACAACTCGCACTGAACAAAGCTTTCGAACATCACCGACAGAAACCAAACAACCAGGGTACTACCATTCGCCCAATTGCAAAGCCAACTCGAGGTACTACCATTCGCTCAAGTCCCACTGCCAACTTAATTCTCAACTCTGCCACAATACGTAAGAACGCACTGCAAGCCCTTCGCTGAAATGCCACTACAATGGCTAATCAAAAAAAAAATTTGGCACAATTTTGGTATCCGGTTCTCATGGGGAAGCAAGATATTCAACAAAGCTCACTGAAACCTGGATGCGACATTCCAAGGCTCTGATACCACCTGTCACGGGGTGCGGCTCACTGAGGTTCAGGCCGTCGAATTCGTGCAGCGGATCACGAATCACCCGTGCGCCTAGGAGACTTCCGAGTCTCCGTCCGGCTACCATCTACGAGATTACATATAATACCAACATTAGAGATATCATGCACTGGTCCATTGTGCTATGCGTAAAACGCTAGACACCCGCCTGTCCTTTGTCTCCAACCAACTAAGGGCCGGTATCTCATACCCTTCAATCTTAACCCGCAATGGCACTCGGCACTAAGGGTCACTCGCATGCCCGAAGTGCAAATCCTCGTGCTCGACACTCACTCGGGACTTCCTAGGTGCAGTACCTTGGCGCCCTTGAGAGTACCTCACTCGAGACGGACAACCTTTTAGATCTTGGCTTAGATTCATGCCATCAATAGATATTTGCCCTTCACGATGTTTGGGACTACTTCGCGTACCGACATATTACCTTCAATCCGCAATGTGGTGTTGTCTCGCAACCACATGTACAAGCCAACGATCCCCCGCAGCATAGCCAGAACCGATAGCTAATGCTTACGAGTAAGCTCACGAGGCGTATGATTTAAATGCGTGCCTCGATTGCCCTATCGACATAGAGGATGTGTATATGGCCGACGGCATCCCTCCGGTCACACTTTAGCCTCAATGCCAACCTTAAGCCCAACGCAGACCACTCAGGTCCTACGCCGCCCTAACGATTTCCAACTCGCTCGGGAACTCCTCGCACACTTCGAATGCTTAGAGTTGGCTCCCTAGAGGCCCCCCCCATACCTCTAGGAAGATTGCACGTTTGGTGCTCGACAGCACGAGGAAGACTGGCCGCTTGCCCACCATTGCCCATCTAAGGACTGTCCCCCCTATACTAGGCTTAGACAAATAATCCCTTGTAATAGCACTAGACATTGATTGGCCGAGGAACCACATCGGGTGTAACTCCCTCGTCCGAACTCCAAATCCTTATACGCTTGAACCGTAGAGTAGCTTACGACATTATCTATAAGTCCTCAAAGTTTCAGCCCCATCCGATACTCGAGGAGTGAGGAATTGCCTCTGCAATATTCTGAAACTACGATAATGCCACTGCACTGCAGCATCTCGATCCTTCGCATCGTTCGCTACTCAAACGGAACCGTCTAGTTGTGAAACTTGGTGGAGATCTTCCCAAAACTCCAAGGAACTCCCCATTACAAGCATTTCACGAAACTCTTATTCTAAAGCCCTCTGCTCAACGACTCAAAGTCCTGCTCGCGCACGGACACACTCCGGACGCCGACCACTGTCGCACGTCCCCAACCTTATTCGTGTCGCAGGGCAACTATCCAACATAATCCTTTGTAAGTCCGGGGCAATCCCGGGTACTCCGAATAATATGGAAAGCGCCCTGTGACACTATGGCAGAGGGTAGCCGCGGCGACGCGAGACTCTCGATCCCTCCCCCGAGGGATGGCCCCAGCCTCTCGCTCGACCAGTTCCAAACCGCGGAATAGATCGAGGAGGCTATGTCCATCCTAAGGGAGCGACGGAGAGTATGCGCAGCGCCCGCTATAACCCCCTCGGCCATCCGCCGCGCGGGCAAACGGAAGCTCAAGGGGTTACTAGTCGAGCGATCGTTAGAAAGCCCCGATTCACAAGAAAAGGCTCTCGCGAGGCAGGACGGTTCCGTCTTAAGCCGCCTAGGAAGTGATCCATCATGGAGACCGGGGAATTCTGGCCCCAACCACGAGACGGCGGGATCCGAACCCGTCACCAGGAGTTCGGCATACCCAACTCCCAACCAAAAATAGGTCAGCCATTTGGCCCCCACCCGCCGAGGAATCGAGCCACACGGCAAGGACATCATCGACAACGGAGCCAGGGGATCAGTACTTGATCGCCTCTGCTCCCGATCCGAGCACCTAGCCACGAGCAGCCAGGCTACGGCGATGGCCGCTATGCAACGCCAGCTCGACGAGATGAAAGCGCTCATGGAAACTGGGGCAAGCACCAGTAGAAAGACCATCGGACCGAGTGAGCCACTCGAGGTCCACATCGAGCTTGCCCCCGTGAAACCAAGGATCGCTCCTCCTCAAAACACCTTTGTATGAGGGGAGATCGGACCCCGACACCCACTTGAGCAAGTTCCGGATCTACATGACCGGGTGTGGGGCATCAGATGCGACTAGGTGCCGAATATTCCCGTTAACGTTGGGCGAACTGGCCCATAAGTGGTACGTCTCACTGCCACCGCGATCAATCAATTCCTTTGAGAAACTAGCGAGTGACTTCACGTCATACTTCGCCGCCAAGGTCGCCAAACCATAAGGCCCCCACCGCATTATGAAAATCAGGCAGGGGGAAGACGAGTCCGACGCATATTACATCGATCGGGTGGATGAAATAGTCCTCACCGGCGAGCCCATAAGCGACGATCTCGCCCTCTACTCGCCCCTGGGGGATTCTATGGTCATTCACCCATGTTTAGGCACCTCACGAAGAACATCCCTCCAACCTACGCGATCTTCCGCGCCAAGGCTGCCGATTTTCTGGCCAGGCAAAGGCTCCTCACCCTTCGCCTAGGTGAGGAAACGCCGCCTCCCGTCCAAAAGATGGCGATCGCCAAATACAACAAGGCGGTAACCAAGCCACCCCGTGATTTCAAGGCCTTCGAGGAGGTGGAAGCCCATCTCCTCCACAAGTTCAACCAAACTCCGGCTCATATTTTTTACGCCATCAAGGGGCGAGAACCGCTAAGCAAGCCCAGGGCGTTAAGGGACAACGGTCATATGGACCACAATAAATATTGTGCTACCACAAGAGTCCCGGTCACAGCACCAACCAATGCCGCGACCTCCTCAGACAACTCTGGAGATTGTTTGAGGAGGGCAAGCTGGACAGTTTATTGGCTTAGTCGTAGCCCCGTCAATCTCCCAAATCGGTCGCCAGAGTTGAATGCGACAGGCCGAAAGACTCATACGAGTCGACCCCCCGATCAACCTCGGCGTCCGGATCTATATGCTTCAATAAAGAGGTGGGAACTTCGGAAGTCTTTCCCCGATTCCCACCACGTCAAACCAAAGGCTACTGCCTGAGCAACGCCTCTAAAAAGAGGATGACTCGCTCGTCCTCTAAAGTTTGTCATCTAACATGATGGACCTCGGCAGGCGATCTCCTCCCCAGCACAACGTATACCGTTGAGGATTGCCATCTAACATGACGGTCCGAGGTAGAAAAGTGCCGACATAGTTTTGGAGGATGATGGAACCGTTCTCTATGACCATGCAAGGTTCCTTTGGGCAGTGATCGCTCGCCCTTCGTTCAAATACGAGGTAGGCGTAGCCAAAGGTTCCTCCAAAATAGATCTGCGGACAAGTTCGCCCGCCCTCAAAGGTCTATCACCTAACATGGTGGATCCAGACAAAGCGACGCATCCCTCCCCCCGTCACAACGTATACCGTCGAGGATCGCCATCTAACATGACGGTCCGAGGTAGAAAGGTGCTAACAATCCACGGTCGTGGAGTCTATTAATCCGACGACGCCCCGTGCAAGGAATCCTCTAGACCGAGACCGCCCGCCCTTCGTTTAAATACGAGGCGGGCGCAGCCTACGGAGGACCCTCACAATTAAGTGAGTCACGAGAAGTTGGCCATCAGACGGAATGTCGCTCGCGCACAAGACATGGTCGCGTAGGTCGGTTCCATCGAACTCTACGATTGTGCACGGTTCCTATAGGCTGGGATGGTCGGCCTTCCTCGAGGAATCTGCAAAATTGAAGACCGCTCACTAAACGATTTATTTTCGTCCCCTTACTTTCACTAAGTAAACAAAAACAAGGGGGAAGGGCGGGGCTATGTATATAACGATTGTCTCTACTCAAATACACGTACGACGATCGACATTGTTCAGATGTATATGAAACGATCGACATTGTTCTAAAGTTATCAATATGTGTTTATCAATTCACTTGGAGCTGTACACACAACGATCATTCCATAAACACTTGTATAAAATCATGCAAGCAAGAAATCAGAGAAGCAAACATTTATTTCATCACTTGGAATACAAAAGTACAAACACGGTCGCCCGAAGGCAAATGTACAATGAAAGCTACAAAAAATTACAAGTATAAAGCATAAAAGTTCAAGGATCGGCGCCGGTTCCATCGCCAGCAGCAGGCTATGAACCCCCATCCTCCGAGGCACCCGGATGGACAAGGTTGTCCGGTAACGGGTACCAGCTCAAGTCGATCCCAAGATCTGCGGAAAGGTCGAGGATCGGTACGGTGAAGTCAGGCTACAGAGGATGTTCCAGCGCATAGGCTTTCAAATTTTCAGCCAAAGGGCCGACCTCGAGCCCTCCCTTCTTAGCGTCGCGGATTGCGTCAGCATAAGCCATATAGTAAGCGAATTCGCTGACGTACTCCACGTTAACGAAGGGATCAGTCTCAGTCGCCTTCAGCTTTTCCTTCAACTCCACAACCGTTTGGCTCACGCCCTCGAGCTCGGCAGTTTTGGCGGCCACCTCTTCCTTCGAGGACGCCAGCTCGCTAGTCAGTCGGGTGACGGTCACCTTTAGATAGTCGGCCTCCTTCTGCGCGGCCGCGTGCGACATGCGGGCTTCCGTCATCTGGTCCCGCATCCGGTCAGTCACCGCTCGCGCCCCGTCAACATCCTGCTTTGCCTACTTAGCCGCCTCCGCGAAGCTCTTCTCCATGGCCGCGAGCCAGTCGGCAAACTCAATGTTTTGTCTCCGTGCGGTTTCGAGGTCCGCATGGAGACGGGCAGTGGACGGCCGCCCCTCGTAGTCCCTCATGGCTTGAGCTGCCATCGTCACCGTCTGAAGGGCCAACGCGAAAGTAGCCTGCATCGCGTCAGCAGATCGCCGGCGCGCGATCGCATCCAGATCGGTCGTCCAGGCCTTCGGGATGGAAGCGGTAGCCCAATCAACTGAGAAAGGAATATCGCTGACCTCGCGAGGAGCTTTGCTCGACACGAAGTCCAACACCATCGGCGAGCAATTCGGTTCGGAATGGCGGACCCTGCACAAATGACAAAAGAGTTAAGTGTGTTTCCTACACAAGTTTCATAACTTGGGAAAACAACCAGGCTTACCTCTCGACCTTCTCTGGGTCAGGGCCGAAGAGCTGCCTGCCACGCGAAGTCTCGGCATCAGCAGTCGCCATGGACTGAAGAAAAGCCGAAGATGGCGTGGACCTCTCCACCGGAGGAATCGCGGAAATCGAAGGCACAGAGATCAGCGGCTCGTCTGCAGTAACAGGGCCGAGGGCTCCACAGTCCTCCGTTTCTTACGGATAAGCTGAAGTTGCTCCTCCTCCCGAGGCTCCCGCCCTTCGACGACAGGCTCCTGGAGAGGTCTTGCCTCCGGGGTCGGTCGCGGCGGAGCAGAAGGAGCTCAGTTCACCTTTCTCCCTTGGCAAAGACGGTTCGTGACCCCCGGATTAGACATGGTAATCGCATCAAGAGGATCTGGGAAACAAGGGAAACGAATTTCTGAAAAAGAAAACAATCGACAAAGTTAGTAATCCTCCTCGGTCAAGGCGATCGACATGTCAAGGAAGATCGCAAAAATTTGTACCTGGAACCTTTAGATGGCGAGGGTAGCGAAATAGCCGAGCAGCCAACCAGCAGGCTTCGTTGATAATTTGGCGTGCGTCTATACGGTCGTCATGAAGACTCCGTATCTTATCCCAGACAATCGCGAAATCAAAAGCGAGGTCGCCTGCCGCCGGAACAATGACACCTGCAAAAACAAGGCCAAAATCAGATCAGTTCAGAAAATGTCAGTAACACAATAATACAACAACATCAAACTGAACTCTACCTCTTGATTAGTATCGTGACTCGTCTTCTTCCATGACGTCCCTATGGTTTCTCCAATGACTACGCATACCTGAAATGCATGAGATGCATTTTCCCCATTTAAGGGGTTAGCATTTGATTGGCTAGTATAAGTATTCAAGTCATACAGAATATACCATGCAAATATCCATCATAAAAGAACGACGACAAACCATAAAATAAGTTCCCAAGAGGTTTTTAATGTTTAAAGTTCAAACTAAAGTAATTGAGAATAATTCATCGACTCGGAGATTTTAGAAAACGAAAGAGTCTTTGGGACTTCAAGTCCAAAATCATAAAGCATTTTCAAAAGCAATATGGTCTCGGCCCAAATGTTGTTTCATGTGACAAACGTTTTTATAACTAGAAAATATTTATGGACCTCACATCCCTCGTTACAAAACCATTTCAAAACAATTGAGTCTCCGTCCAAATTCATTTTTCATAAAACAATCCTTACAAAAGTATTAGGGTCTCAACCCAAATCCTCTTCAACCACAATGCATGGGAACAATAACAAAGTCCACATCCCAACATCGAAACATTACAACACATACCACACGCATATTAGTGTCGTTCTATCCAAGTACCAAGGCCTATACATAATGTATCTCAACATCAAGAATAACGTTGTGATATTCCGGGCATATCACAACTATCGTCAAAATCAAAATCACCAGTAATACACAACATACTTGGTAACCCTGGCCGTGCCCCTCAGCATCGACCCCCAAAGGTTCCGTCGAACCGTCCCCATGTGGGAAACCACTTCCTGGCCGTGCCCCTTAGCATCGACCCCCAGAGGTCCCATCGAACCAGCCCCAGGAGGAAGAACAACTCACGCACACTTTCATTTCACAACTTTAACAATTTCCAACATTGAATACAATATATATAGTTATAGCACTTGCTAGAATGACCACTCACCAACACAATGCTATGATCAAAGACTGACACAACTATAACTCAATCTCTAGTATATGTCAACATACAACAATCACCACAAACAGCACCTTCAACGCAACCGACATGACTTCACAACAAGCTAACCATCCTAGACGCATTACTACACATCGAAAAATTATAATCAACCAACTCAAATCCTTTCCAGAATTAGGGACTATCATCATCTAACTATGAATGATAACTTAGCACAAATTAATCCACCCGACACAATAATCCTCATGACATAGAAACACACGTTCAAGTATACTATCTAACCAATATCACGCCTCTATTACCAAGTCTCTTCGACAAGTAACAAATCGACGCTAACTTAACACAATAACTTAACACCTATGACAATTAATATAATGCACAATCGACAAAATGAACAACCATTACAAAATTGTTTAACAACTTCAATTCACACGATATAGACCGTATAGACAAGAATACTTGCCTCTAAACCACGAGCAATGGAGCAACGAATGGACGTGGTCGAGCAGCCCCTGAACTTCCAAGTACAACCAAGAATCCGACAGCCCCACAAACACTACGAGAATAACACCACCACGAAAGAACAACAAGGATCTAAGGGTTTCTTAAGGAAATCGAAATCATAGTTCGGGTGACATGAAATCATTGAACAAGTTTATAATCCAAGGTTTACCACCAAAAAAACAAGAATACATAACCGATTGGATGAAATCGGGAGAAAATCACTAAACCAAGGAAAAACCCCCAAATTCAATGGAACTAGGTTTGTGTGAAATATACCTTTGATCCGAACAAGGAGGATGATTCAATGATGTTAGACATGCACAACTCGCCCCAAGATGAAGCTTGGTGAAGAAAATCGCCCCAGATCGCCTTAGAAACTCCCCCCGACGGATAAAATGAAGGAAGTGAGAAATGAAGGGAAAAGGAGGCCGATGTCTAGTATTTATACTGGACAGATATTAGCGTGCGCTAGCAACATTCATTAGCGCGCTATCGAAGTAACACAACAACATGATCTGCCCAAACATACGGTTAGCGCGCGTTAACTGACTAATATTAGCGTGCGCTAACGAGTCACTGGTCCAGTCCTGTAGCTTCTGGACAGTTCTGCACCTTCCAGGTAGCGCGTGCTAAAACCGACGATAGCGTGAGCTAATGATGCGCCAGTAGCGCGCACTATGAGGCAGCATAGCGTGCGCTATGCTTACTGCACAGGTAGTAGGATCGCACCAAAAATTCAACATCATGACGATCCAAATGAAAATGAATAAATAACGAAGCACGACATACGATCTGCACGACATACGATCTGCACGACTTACGCAACGACAAGTCGTACACGACGAACATCACAACAAGGTACATCATAGCATACCCAATGTAAGGAAAATCTCAAATAATCACCAATAGAACAAAATAACCAGCACACCGACAAATAATTCAAAATAACCGAAAATGAAAAACTCAGGTATTACATACTACCCCACTAAAAATAAGTTTCGTCCCGAAACTTAAAACATGAAACAATCAGGGCAAGGAAACTCTCGACAACATACATTATCTGCTGCTGACAGCGTACAAAAGCTCCATGCAGTACAACAACCAAAACATGAGTCCATCGCTGAAAAGTATGCAATTCGGATAACCCAAAGGATTGGAAGATCAAATACAGAGAATTTCCCGAAACTTAAGGAAATTACGAAGTGTCCCAGACGCTCAATAATCATGATACGAGATCGAACAACAATAATCGAACAACAACTCTGAAGTTCACATCTCAGCTCAAGACATCAAATGAGCTTGTAGGAACCACGAGGTGTCAATTTCGCACAAGGTTCACAGAAAATCGAACCGAACCCGAAAAAGCCACAAAGATAAACGAATCAATACGGAACAACATCAAAACTCGCTCGAATGACAAAAGCGAAGAACAAAACAAGTTCAGAAGTATCAACAAACACAAACGAGTCGATAGAGTCGAAACATACAGAAGCGAAAAGAAAAACATGGTATTACATTCTACCACCTTAAAAAGAGGTTTCGTCCCCGAAACAAAAACAACGCCAACAAGAAGAAAGCAACAAATAGCAAGAAAACAATCGTACAGGGTCTCTACTAGTCGACTTAGACATCGGTGCAGAAGTTTGAGTCTGAAACATATTAGATACTATCTCATAATACTGAACTCGATGCCCCTCTCGTCCATAATTATAGAAAATCACCAGGGGCTTCTTAAAGTTCGCACGTACATGACCCAGAACATTACAATTGAAACACCTTGGTGCACTACCGGAAGTCAACGATACCGACTTAGATCTGTTGGATCTAACAATTGGCCTAGAAGGTTCCACAAATGATTTACGCGAGGTTTGAGGTTTAGGAACCCCAGTTCCCTTCTTCCTGATAAATCGCCATAAGTTTTCTGTTTCTCTGCCATGGACATAGGCTCCATCGATGATAGAGTCATTACGAACACTGGATCTCTGATAACATCGGCATTATCACGCACCTCATCATGCTCCTGACTACGTCAACAACTACAAACTCGACCTTGTCTCCTAGACGTACCGAACATACAATTACTAAGTACAACGAAGCGTAACATGGCAGCACAACATGCCAAGATGCCAACTCAGCACAAAACGTCGCAAATCAATGTATCGAAATGCGATACAAAATATCTTAAACGTCTCACATTGAAATCATTTGCAAAACAATATTCCTTGTAAATAACATCATCAAGGTGACCATGTCACTACATATCCTCATCACAATTAACAATAAACAAGGTAACCACATGTTACTACGCAACACCATTACAAGTAACAATACACAAGGTTATCCCGCGGCCATGCCCCTTAGCATCGACCCCAGAGGTTCCACCGAACCGTCCCTGGGTGGGAAACCACTCATACTCGTATTAAATATTACCACAGATCCACAATCCTACCGGAATAACATCATACGAGCTACAAAGAAAACGTAAACTACACAACACCATATTAGGGCACACAACCGAAATTCTCCAACGAGAAGGGTAACACGACAATTATATCAAAACAACTCGGCTTCACATGCAATCACTTTTGTTCCCGCTCTAGTCTCTCGCTTTAAGCGATAAATTCTCATTACGCACACACCGCATCTTAATGCGCACTAAGTCTACAATTAGCGTACGTTAACTGACTCAATTCTTCCCAGACTCTAAAATCCATGTGTTTTTCCCAGGTTCGTTAGTGTGCGCTAATTGTGAGATTAGCGTGCGCTAACGAACTTATCTCAGAAATCCAAATTAAAAGTTCAAGTCGAATAATATTTTTCATCTTTCACTATTTATTTATTTTTGAAAATAAAAATCACATTTTTGTTTTAAAATACAAAGTTTTATGGTGTGAAAGATTTATTTTTAAAATCGTATACTCGAGTTATTTGAAATTAACATCAATAGGCTAAAACCATTTCTAAAATTCTTTCAAATATGACGAAAGATTGACGATGATATCATTTGTAAAATGTTCAAAACACTTCAAAACACATCTTTAAATACCATCATAAGGTTCTATCTGAAAATACAAGGCCAGCTCGCCGATATTCAAATATTTTCAAAATCCATTACCTACTCGAGTCTATGAAATTTTCGAAAAAGAATCATCAAATACACCTGCAGTGAATACGATTACCAATATGAACATATCTATAATGAATAAAAACAATTACCCAAACACACAATTCATAAACACATGTTCATCTGGCATTTAAATCAACATTCTAACTAACACAACTCATGAATGTAATCCCAAATTCAAAAATATATCAAAACCATCTATCTGTGTTCCCATCAATTTTGTCTTCAATATGCCTTCTGGAACACATTAGTATTCCGAAACTTTCACAACACAGTGTACGACTCCAAACTCAATCTATCAATATATCTAAATCGTTACACACGTATATATCACAAGTATCAAACACGGTTTCTAACTTACCACTTACTTACGAAGTAATGTATCATAAAATATAATATATAAGAGGGGAGACTTAAATACATAGGTCGCACGAAGATGACGGTCGCCCACGATACTAATCTCGACGAACAAAACAAACGATGTGATATGACAATGCACAAGTCGACTTGTTAACCGATAACTCGAACGACGCAACAAAACACGACTCAAAAAATTCACGAATCGACTCGACCCAACAACCTAGGTTTACACAACCTAAGCTCTGATACCATAAATGTAACACCCCGAAAAAACACCGGGAACATTACACGCCGTAGACCCTTTTTCCACAAGGATCTACCAGGCTAACCACCACGATATGAATAACGTTTGACCGGTTGTGGTCAAACAACATACTAACACGGACCGATAAGGTCAAATATTAAATTACACTGACCGATGAGGTCTCACGACTAAAAACAATCCGAATATAAACTCATATTGTATTTACCCAAACGGGGGTCACGATATAATATAGCGGAAGACTGAAGATAACACAACAATACAACAACATCAAACTGAACTCTAACTCTTGATTAGTATCGCGGCTCGACTTCTGCCATGCCGTCCCTGTGATTGCTCCAACGACTACGCATACACGAAATGCATGAGATGCATTTTCCCCATTTAAGGGGTTACATTTAATTGGCTAGTACAAGTATTCAAGTCATACAGAATATACCATGGAAATATCCATCATAAAAGAACGAATACAAACCATCAAATAAGTTCTCGAGAGGTTTTAATGTTTAAAGTTCAAACTAAAGTCCTTGAGAATAATTCATCGACTCGGAGAGTTTAGAAAACGAAATAGTCTTTGGGACTTCAAGTCCAAAATCATAAAGCATTTTCAAAATCAATAGGGTCTCGGCCCAATGTTGTTTCATGTGACAAACATTTTTATAACTAGAAAATCTTTCTGGACCTCACGTCCTTCGTTACAAAACCATTTCAAAACAATTGAGTCTCGGTCCGAAGTCGTTTTTCATAAAACACTCCTTACAAAAGTATTAGGGGCTCAGCCCAAATCCTCTTCAACCACAATGCATGGGAACAATAACAAAGTCCACATCCCAACATTGAAACATTACAATACATACCACACGCATATTAGTGCCGTTCTAGCAAGTACCATATACATAATGTATCTCAACATCGAGAATAATGTTGTGATATTCTGCACATATTACAACTATCGTCAAAATCAAAATCACCAGTAATACACAACACACTTGGTAACCCTGGCCGTGCCACTCAGCATCGACCCCTAGAGGTTCCGCCGAACCGACCCCAGGTGGGAAACCACTTCTTATCCGTGCCCCTTATCACTGACCCCCAGAGGTCCCGTCGAACCGTCCCCAAGTGGAAGAACAACTCACGCACACTTGCGTCACAACTTTCACAAATTCCAATGTTGAATACAATATATATATATAGTTATAGCACTTGCTAGAATGACCACTCACCAACACAATGCTATGATCAAAGACTGACACAACTATAGCCCAATCCCTAGTATATGTCAACACACAACAATCACCACAAACAGCACCTTCGACGCAACCGACACGACTTGACAACAACTTAACCATCCTAGACGCATTACTATGCATCGACAAATTATAATCAACCAACTCAACTCCTTCCACAATTATGGACTATCATCATCTAACTATGAATGATAACTTAGCACAAATTAATGCACCCAACACAGTGATCCTCACAACATAGAAACACACGTCCAAGTATACTATCTAACCAATATCACGCCTGTATTACCAAGTCTCTACGACAAGTAACAGACCGATGCTAACTAACACAATAACTTAACACCTACGGCAATTCATATAATGCACAATCGACAAAATGAACAACCATTACAAAATCGTTTAACAAATTCAATTCACACGATATAGACCGTATAGACAAGAATACTTGCCTCGAAACCACGATCAATGGAGCAACGAACGGACGCGTCTGAGCAGCCCCTAAACTTCCAAGTACAACCAAGAATCCATCATCCCCACCAATATACGAGAATAATGCCACCACGAATCAACAACACTAAACGAAATCCAAATCGACACTAAAAACAACAAGGATCTAAGGGTTTTTAAGGAAATCGAAATCATAGTTCGGGTGACACGAAATCATTGAACGAGTTTATAATCCAAGGTTTACCGCCAAAAAGACAAGAATACATAACCGATTGGATGAAATTGGGTGAAAATCACGAAACCAAGGAAAAACCGCCAAATTCAATGAAACTAGGTTTGTGTGAAATATACCTTTGATCGGAACAAGGAGGATGATTCAATGATGTTAGACATGCACAACTTGCCCCAAGATGAATCTTGGTGAAGAAAATCCCCCCACATCGCCTAGGAACTCCTCCCGACGGATAAAAATGAAGGAAGTGAGAAATGATGGGAAAAAGAGGCCGATGTCCAGTATTTATACTGGACAGCTATTAGCGTGCGCTAGCAACATTCATTGACGCGCGTTAATCACTAATATTAGTGTGCGCTAACGAGTCACAGGTCCAATCCAGTAGCTCTTGGATAGTTCTGCACCTTCCAGGTAGCGCACGCTAAAACCGACGATAGCGTACGCTAATGATGCACCAGTAGTGCGCGCTATGAGGCAGCATAATGTGTGCCATGCCAACTACACAGGCAGTAGGATCGCACCAAAAATTCAACACCACGAAGATCCGAATGAAAATGAACAAATATCGAAACACGACATACGGTCTACATGACTTATGCAACGACAAGTCGTACATGACGAACACCACAACACGGTACATCATACCGTACCCAACGTAGGGAAAATCTCAGATAATCACCAATGGAACAAAATAACCGGCACAACCGACAAATAATTCAAAATAACCGAAAATGAAAAACTTGAGTATTACAGTTAGATCAGCTATGGTAGGTGATCCTGGCTGATCTACATCAGCTTGATCCAGCAACCATGTGTCATTGATGATGACATCTTCTAAAGAGGTGGCTTTGAGCTTTTTGTCAATTTGTTCCACCTGTTCTCTGTACTCAATAATAGATTCATTAACATGAGGTGTTTCTTTCACAACTAATGTTCTTTTATTAAAGACTCTATATGCCTTGCTTATCTGTGAGTATCCCATAATGAGACCGTCATCAGTTTTTGCATCAAAGGCATTCAGTTGGGTTTTGCCATTGTTGTGGATGAAACACTTACAACCAAAGATATGATAATATGAAACATTTAGTATTCTGCCATTCCAAACCTCATAGGGAGTTTAATTGTGTCTCCCTACTACCATACTTCTGTTCTGAGTATGACATGTTGTGTTGACAGCTTCAGCCCAGCACCTTTTTGGAAGATCAGTCTCAGCAATCATTGTCCTGGCTGCTTCTTTGAGGGTTCTGTTCTTTCTTTCAGCTACACCATTTTGTTGTGGTGTTCTTGCAGCTGATACTTCACGCTGAAACCCATTATGATCACAATACTCTGTTATGGCTTTTTTTGGGAAATCCTCCTCCTTTGTCTCAGTTATAGCATGCATCACAGAGAGTCTCCTTCTTGAATATTTCTTCTGGAAGCCCTCTGACCAACTTTTGTGAGCTTATCTAGTTGAGAGCTTTGAAGTTCATATGACAAAGTCTCTTGTCCCAGAGCCATCCATTTTCAGCTATTGTTCTGGATATGAAACATGTATTGGGAATGCCTATTTTCTAATCTATCATGTAGACATCCCTTCTTATGTAGCCTTGTAGCTTCACTTATCCAAATAGAAGATCAGTTACCATACATTTCCATATAATGAAAACTACTAGATTTTTCTCATCATAGAACTGGTTTATGCTCAACAGGTTGTATTTGAGACCTCTGACATACTGCACTTTTGAGATGATAATGTTCCCTCTATGCAGCTCCCCATATCCTTTTGTTTGTCCACAAGAGCTATCCCCAAAGGTTACATTTGGACCTCTTTCTTTGATGTAGATTGACAGAACCTTCTTGTTTTCTATCATGTGTCTTGAGCACCCTAAGTCCACAAACCATTCTTCACCTCCTAATGTTGAATTTGAGGTGATTGGATGGTAATCCTTCCACCTTTTCTACAATCAGACAAGAAGATATTTATGTACCCAAATTTGAGTGGGTCCTTTATGGTTAGTGGATTTTCTGGAGAATTGATTTCTCCTGGTGTTGATTATTCCTTTAAGGTGCATAGTGTCTTAGTCTATAACCTTTATTTGGGTTGTATATAGGATATGACGATAGTGGTTTTGATGTGAGCCATTTCTAAATCTTGGCTAAGACCGGTTATTAAAGTTTTGAGGTCTTCACACCAGGTAATTTTGAAAATTTGAATTACCTTGAGGTTTCCATTTACCTCTCCCATTGTGAAATATATTTTGAGGGAGTGTTTGGTAATAAGCAGAAATAGTGTCTTGACTACTGATGCTGTTTTGGCCATTGCCTAGTCTTTTGTCTAGGTTAATGCCTTGAAAATCTTGGCTGCTACCTAAACTGTTGACTGTGATGCTGCCTATTTTTAATACAGGTTTGTTGATAGGCTCAGCAGTCTGGACAAGTGTTTCTCCTTTGACGAAAGTGGTTTTTGAATTTGAGGGAGTATTGGGGTCATATCTGAGGCCTGATTTTAAATTGAGTGGCTTCTGGTTTATACACAATCCATCTAAGGTTATAGATGCTTTTAAAGAAGTTATTTTCTTAGTTTGTGTGTTGCTCAACTGCGATAGTTTTGAAAACTCGGTTTTAATATGAGCGAGTGCAACTGATTTTCACTATTCAAAATAGTCAGCTTGTTAATCTTAGCTGTGGAAATTTCAGCTGAGTCTTTTAAATTATTCTCAGATAGTTTTTCAAACTCAGCTCTGCTGTTTTCAAGTTTTGCTGACTCTTGGTTGAGCTTGTCCAAGTCATTTTTCAGCTGCCTTTTCTCATTTTTCATCTGTGTATTCTCAACTGTCACTGTCAGGTGTGCAATTTTTAATGTTTCAAAATCTTTTAACAGCTGATTTAAAGATTTCTGTAAGTCAATGTCTCCAGACATATCTGAGCTGTTATATTCTGAAGTTTGAGGTTTAGATGTTACCTCTTCATCAGCTAGGGTGGCCATCAAGCAGTTGTAGTTGTCATCATAATCATTAGAAAAGAATCCACTGCTTGATTCTGCTCTCTCTTGTATCCGGTCTTCTCCAATGAGAGCTTTCCTCTTCTCTTCTTTCTTCCCATGTCTTTCTTTTCTTCATCCTTCTTGAGATCAGGGCAGTCAAACTGGATGTTGCCTGTGTTATGCAGTTATAGCATTCTACTTTCCGGTTCCCAACTTTTTGGTTTCTCCTTGGATTCTCCTTGTTGTTCTTTTTGTATTTTGAGTAATTCTTCCTAAAATACTGAATCTTTGCATGATGAATGCCATTTCTTCTTCAAAGTTTAGAGGACTTGGAGGATTGACTTCAGCTTGGCTTTTTGACTCAGCTGCAAATGCAATTCCTTTTTCAGATGGGTCACTAGATGATGAGCAGGACAGATCGAACGCAAATGTCTTGAGGTCTGAAAATAGTTCTTGGATCTTTATTTTATTAAGATCTTTTGATTCCCTCATGGCTACTGCCTTCATGCTCCATTCTGGGGTGAGGGACCTTAGGACCTTTAGAGCCATCTCTCGGTTGCCATAGGTTTTACCAAGAGAGTTGATATAATTGATGATCTCAGTGAATCTGGTATCCACTTTATCTATTGTCTCTCCATTCTTCAATTTGAAGTTGTCAAACTTTTAAGTAGCAATTGACAACTTGTTTTCTTTGATAAGCTCAGTCCCTTCACACATTACAGCTAATGTGCCCCATATCGCCTTGGCATTTTTGCAATTCTTGATTTTCACCATAGAGGATTTATCAAGAGTTTGATACAAAATATCTCTATCCTGGTTTTCAAGGTTTTCCAGTTCCCTTTATTCTGTGGTCATCTCTGTTCTTCTCTTGGGAATCTGCTTTAGTTTCCCAGCTGCAATTTCTTCATCTGAATTGTCCTTCAGAAAGGTGAAGGGGTCATCTTCTATTATACACCATATATCGCCATGTATGGATGATAGATGTGCCTGCATTCTTATCTTCCATAAATCATATTCATCAACATAGAAAACATGTAATCTAGAGTGCATGTGTTACATGTGTTCCATTTTAATGAGAGATTAGATATATATACTCAATTATAAGGGTCTGGTTCGGTGATATTGAACCAACCTCTCTGATACCACTTGTAGGTCATAAGGCGTTGGGTATAAGTCTAGAGGGGGGTGAATAGACTTATAAAATCATTTGCTAAATAAATATTTTGAAAAACACAGCTGATATAAAATGCAGCTAAGGTTACTCGGCTGAGATTTGTGCAGTTAACTTTTGTCAGCTATAAAATTGTTTTGCGGAAGGACAACTGACTTTAAATGGAACAGTTAATATAAATGCAGTAGTTAAGTATGATGATAAATATAGTAAATCACCCAGCACTTTATAGTGGTTTCAGAGGTGGGGTAATCTTCTGCTAGTCCACTTCTCTCCAAATCAGTTGGAGATAAAGTCACTATAACTTTCAACCACTGAAATCATGTTACAAGGAATTTAGTTACAACAGCTTCCAACCAGTGGAAACCCGTGTCCGTTGTAACTCCTTCCCTTGGTTGCCTAACATCTCTTGATCGAAAACCCGTGGATGCCTCAATAACTCAAAAGCTACCTATCACCTTCCAATCTAGGACCCATGGATGTTTTACAACCTCTTACTTTCAAGAACCTCGTTCAAGAAAGTACCCCTTACTCAAACTTAAAGACAAAAGTGTTTGCCTTCTCCGACTTAAGAGCTTCTTTGTATTTGCTTTATGATCTAGCTCTTCACGACACTATAGATGTATATCACGTTTGTTTGCTTTGATTGCTTTGTAAGTGTAGTTCGCATTGTACTTCTGCTCAAGTGTTCTTCAGATATTTATAGTATGATCTTTGAGCTCTTCATAGCTATTGCATCTTGTAACAAATTTGTCCATTGGAGACTGGACTTCTTTGTTTATCTTTTTATCCCTTTGCAACGCTTTCCTTCGTTCTTCAAATCTAACCGTTTGAATATGTATGTTGCTATTGCTCCGCTTTTCTTCGATTACTATAATTAGTAAGACTTCTGGGCCCGAATCTTTAAGGAATAAAATATTCCTTAATTTTCGGAAATCAATCACTTTGTCTCCTTGGCTTTTACGCCTGCATGTGATTTGCCGTCATTATTGACTTTTCAACATTTGCTGACATGGACTTAGCTGATGTCCAAGACTTGGCTGATATTCCGTCTTGATAAAGCTCAGATGATATTTTTTTTGGTCAAACCTGGCTGATGTGTTGGTCAAACCCGGCTGATGTTCTACCTAGACAAAAGCTGGATGATATTTGGTCTTGATGAAAGTTGGCTGATATTTGCATTGGGCAAACTCAACTGATTTTTTGCTTTGACCAAACTTAGATGATGTCTATCTGGTCAACCTTAGTTGATATTATCCTTTGACCAAACCCGACTGATATTTTAGCTGTTTTGTACTTAGCCAAAATTGTCTTCAGTGATATCACTACTACAAAAACTGGGCTTTAACAGTGGTTCTGGAGCCATTTTAACAGCGGTTCTGGAACCGCTGTTAAAGGCGCCGATGTTAAATTTAACAGCGGTTTTCTAATAAACCGATTTTAATTTAACAACGGTTTAAGAATAACTGTTGTTAAGTTAACAGCGGTTTATAAAAAAAATGTTGTTAAGAGATATTAACAGCAGTTTTTTAAGAGAACCGCTGTTAAGGTTCGACAGAAATTAACAGCGGTTCTTTAGCAAAACCACTGTTAAATGTCCAGTTAACAGCGGTTATCTACAATACTCATTGTTAATTTAACAACAGTTCTTTAAAATAACCGTTGTTAATCTGAAAAGTGTAATTTAACAGCGGTTATTTTGAAGAACCGCTGTTAATGTTATTTTTTTAATACCAGGATTGTTTTCTAATTTACCATCCTGCTACACAATTTCAGAAAACAGTACAGCAAACTAAAATACAACAATCTCAAATAAACCTCAACAACATAACTTTCATCCATTCACCAATATAACACAACTTTCATCCAGCCATCAAATATAATAACGCTCATTACAACTATCTATAGAAGTGAATACCAATACAATGACGCTCCATCCAATTCAAAATAAATACAACAACACAATTCACGAACTAACCAAATAAGATAATGATAATTCTTACAAAATCAAATGTCAAAAATCTACACATATAAACGGTTCCTAACCTCCAAAAATTATTTTGCCCATTCGGTTCGAATTTCATGAATTCTATCTATAAGAAGTGCTGCAACATCATAACATCTGTACATATAAACATATAAAGTAACAAACTCATCAACTTAAACGATTAAATCACTTTTAAAATGGAATAATTTTAAAAAAACTCAAATTAATTTAAAATATTGAAATTAATTTAAATTATTTAAAAAACTGAAATAAAACTTTATCACCTCCATCCATCCATCGATAATACGAGATCGGCCAATGGTCAACATCTGGTGCATGACGTAATACCCACACTCCCAACCTCCATTTTCTTTATTACACTAAAAAGAATATGAAGCTCAATTTTATATTTATATATATACACACACACACACACATATATATAGCTAATATATATATATATATATATATATGTGTGTATGTGTGTGTGTGTGTGACTAAATGTATTACTTACTTTGGGATATATCCAAGTAATCGTCTGTTTGAATTTACTTGTATGCATACCCCCCATCACCTTAAACGCGGTCACGGCATTGTTCAAAAGAAGTACTAATGTATTATGAAATGAAAATATAATATATTTTCCAAGTAAATGCTACAAGTTAAAACTTACTTCTGGACCAGGGCCTTAATGTGATTGTCGGGCTTACGGTGTAGTGAGCAAAACCACACAACAACCCCTTTTGCCGGAATAATGACCAAAAGTTGCCAATGCTTACTGCATTAACAAATGTATTACAAGCGGGAAGGAGGGCCGGGATTATTTAGTTTTTTCATATCAAATCAATATCTAAACACATCCACTTACATAATTAGTAATATAAAAATCTACAAAAACATGAAAAAAGTATTAATACTTTTAGAGAAAAAAGAGGGTAGTGAGACGAATGTTAAATCTTCTCAAAATAAATTTACAAAAAGGGGGAGAAAATATGCAAATATAATATAGATGCAATTTATAAATCTTACTTACTCGTGATGGCAAGCTCCAAGGTGTATCTATTTTTTTGCATCCGACATATGCGAAGTGATGTATCCGGAGATCTCCTCTCCCTTATTTCCCATATTTTGTATGGATTGAGGATCAAAATATCCATACAAATCCTCGTCCATCGTGCCCATGTTCAATTTAGATAAATACCAAATTTGCTAAACAAAATATTAATATCTAATTTACATTCCAAACTATGAAGTTTTGACAATATACATGAATATGCATGTAAAGAATTACTTACAAAGTCCAAAACTGTAGAATCGATAAGCTAAGCCACTGCTTGTCTTGAATGATTTCCAAAAGATCATTGTAACTTATGTACAAGGAAATGTCATCACCTCCACATCCAAAGGAAGTTGCATCACGTGGCACTTGTAACGGGTCACTAAAAAGAGTCGTTGCAACACCAAATAACTCTATCATGGTGTCATCTCTCTGACTCGACCGGTCGTCTTGACGAGCATGTTTATTAAGTCGCTCAGGTCGCTCAATATCCTATATCGTATAGAATAGTGTAAAAATCAACTATAACTGGAGTATCTTTTATTTAGATTTAATATTAAAAACATAAAAGAAATATACCTTGATAAAGTCGGACAAGATTCTTTGGCCATGCAATAAAGGTACCTAGAGCTTCCGATACTAATCTGACCTCTTCAGTAGGTATAGGAACTTTGGCACTGCCATCTACGGCCTCCTCGAATACTACCTTAACCAAATGAGCTGGTAAATGAGCACATTGTAGGGTAGAATCTCCATGATGAACTCGACCGATAGCAACTAGACGAGGAGAACGCTCGTCCACATAAAATCGAAATCGACCAGTGTCCCCAGGCGGAGTCTTCCCTCCTGAAGGGCCAGAAACAGCATCGGCACAACTCCCCTTCGTACTGACATGGGTAACATGATCATCAGGTGTACGTAGATCGACGTGGGGCTGCTGTGAATGAGAACCCAAAGACTCCAATGTTTGGCCGAATGTTTTCATCAAATTTTATGTGACATCATATGTGATCTTCTTCGTTAGTTCCTCCAACACACTTTCATTTATTGATGATGCAGATCGACGTGAAGATTGCCCAACATAATCTCGAATGCCTACACCAAATCCAATGCCACAAACACGGCCTGGGTGCTCCGGTCTCCCAATGACCTCAGCCAATATATCATGTCGTCCCTCGGGAGTGAAGCTGTACTGTGTACACTGCTCCTCCAACTCATCCTACAAAAGAATGATTTTTCGTAAGTGAAACACAAATATGAAGCACATAAATGAACTGTTAATGTATTTTCCGTAAAGATAAAAAAACACTTTGTTTCATAAGTGAAACATAAAAGTGAATTTTTAAAATTTTATTCATAATTCGAACACAACCATTAAATATTTGAAATTAAATATTACGACTTTTATTTTTTTCAACAAAAAAATTAAGTTATAGAATTTAATTGCAAAGCAAAAATTTCCCGAATCAATTTTGAAAAGATAAGAGAAGTAAGTTTATTTAATTTTAAGTACATTGTCAAATATTAAATGATATTTTAAACTTACGATCTTAGTAACAATCTCTCGTGCAGCATCTGATGACACTCCCCCAGATCTTTTTTGGCGACCAAGCTTCCACCTCTGATGACGTGAAGTAGGAGATGGAGGATCAATAATAACATCTTCTCCAGATTTGGATGCTTCTTCTTTACGCTCCTTCCTCTTCCTCTCCATCTACCGTACTTCCACAAAATCATATCCTCCTCGAGCCATAGTATGAGGAGCGTTGTTCAACTTCGCTATCTCTTGTTTCTTGATTCTCTTTTCCTGAAAAAAAATATTTGCAAAGAATCGAAATAATATGTAAGGAAATAAAATAGAGGTGGAATCGAGCTATAGAAAATTATTCACGAGGAATCGAAATAATATATTAGGAAATATATGCAAGGAATCGAGCTATAGAAAAAGTCCTTCGAATTCAGATTTACCTCCCAAGTAGGGTCCTCACGAAACTTTTTGAATTCTTTCCAATCGTCCTCCGATATACCATACTTCTTATAAGGAGACAACTGTAACACCCCAAACTAGGCGGATATTACAGTGCCGTGGACCCCCGACTGGGACCCACCAGCGAATGAAAACTGATGAATTAAATAATATAATTATGGTACCGAACCACATTATATTACCAAATACTCTGATGAGGAGCTTAAGTACATTACACCAGGACAAAACAGAATACTAGTATATTTTATATGGAGATAAAATACACCACCCTGAATAAATAACATCTCATACGGAATTTGCAGCGGAAATACAACTGAAGAGAAATAATAATTTCTGAAATGTCTGGAACGACTGAAATGACTGAAATACACGGAATGACTGGGGTCCCTTCTAGTATCACTAGGACTCCTCGCCGTCAGCATGCTCTTCCCGTGCCTTTGCCTTGCCGTGACCTGAAAACAAAATTCCCCAAACGGGGTCAGTTACACAGAACAACAATCCTCAAGGGTTGAAAATATACAATCATGATTTAACTGAAGTTATGAAATATCCTTAGTTATGAATTACGCTGAAGAGGAGTATCATAGTACGCCCGTAGTGTTCTGTGCAAGTGTACAAGATGGATGACCGGACACACCCGTCCTTGTACCTAATTAGTCTCACGGAGTTAATCTTTACCGTGTCCACTGCCCAATGTATTTCTCCCAATACATGGCCATCACGTGCCCGACTAAAAATTCCACACATCCGCACCCGGCCACGCAATATGAACCCAGAAGGTCATATGAAATGAGAATGACCACAATGAATATCAATGAATAATAATAATCTGACAAAGTCAAGAATGACTCACCGAGATGAAAGTAATAATGAAGTGATTGATAGTTTCAATGAAATGATTGGAACCGCCGTTCCTCGTTAATGAAGTGACTATTCGATAATTACAAGTCTCAATATGATTAATACAATGATGAATGAGTTATGATTATGAATGATCAACAACAAAAAGGAATGAATATCCTTTTAACCGAGTAAGAATTAACTTACACAATACCGATGAAGAATGTCCTTCCACGAACAAATGTCCTAAATGAAGTGTCGGTCGCTCGAATAACCTTGAATCAATACAATTACCAACAATCCGTTCAATATACGAATCAAACACGAATATAACGAACTCAAAACGTCGATACGATTAAACCAAGTTCATTGGGGCATTATAATATCGAACACTTTGTGGCCAACTTCGATTATTACAACCAAACCTCAATAATACCAACATCAAACCCCCAAGAAGTGTTTCAAACCAACAAAACATCTTCAATACGATCAATAATCCGTTATGAATATCCAAAATACGTGATTATAACAACAATTAATCGAAAATCCCCAAATCCAACTCGATATTCAAAGTGTTCTTGAATAATCCCTCAATAATCCAATGAATCTATATACAAACTCATAATCATATGCATATCCCTTCATATAACATGATTATCACGTCCAAAACATCATATCTCAACACAAAATCGAAATCCAAGATGTTGAAGAAATTACCTCTTGAAGATCCAACCACTTCGATCCGATGAACACGCGTTAAATCGAGTATCCAAGCTTCCCAAATGAATGAAGATGATGAAAATTACACACTCAAATGATTGATGATGGAAAAAATCCCTCCCTCAAGTCTCTCTCCCGGAACAACATGAAGAAAAGGGTGAAAATGAAGAAAAAGTCTCGGTCGGGTCCTTATATACTGCCGGAAGTTACGGCCGCAACTCGGCCTTCATACGGCCGTAACATCCCAGGTCAATGGCCTTACGGCCGTAACCGGCCAACTCATATGGTCGTAACTCAGCTTCGTCCAAAAACCTGCCGACAGACTTACGGCCGTAACCGCTCCTGAGTTACGGGCGTAACTCGCCTTCGTCAAAAACATCTGCCGACATCCTTACGGCCATACCCGCACACCTTACGGGCGTAACTCGGATGATACGGCCGTATCCGGCCAAACTTACGGGCGTAAGCCCCCTTCGTCGAAAAAGACCAGGCACCCTGCCTGTAGCGTACGGCCGTATCCGGCCAAGCCTTACGGCCGTACCTTCCTCGTCTTACGGCCGTATGCCGCAACCCTTACGGCTGTAAGTCCCCCTTGCCCGACAAATGCTGAAATTTACGAATACCACTTACGGCCGTATCCTACTCTTCTTACGGCCGTAACTCGCCTTCGGCCAAAAATGCCTGGGCAGCCTGCTGGACACGTACGGCCGTAACCGGCCAAGCCTTACGGCCGTACCTGCTCAACTTACGGCCGTATTACAAGACCTTACGACCGTAAGTCCCATTCGTCCAAAATGGCCTGAAAACTACGAACCCTTGTTACGGCCGTAACCTATAATCCTTACGACCGTAATTCAATGCTGGACAAGGTGAAAATCCGATAACTCCGATTCCTCGCTACGACTGATGAATGATCCGACATATCATACGAATGTGAAAGTGAACAAGTCCAAAGATGATACTCCCAGTACAAGACTACCAAACACGGTGAAAATGATAATACTCCCGTCTCGATCTATAAACGGAGATGAAAATGACGATCACGGTTACAACATGCCAACAGTGAGCGCAAATGACTAAATCATGAATGACGAGTGATTAATAATGAGTGAAAATTACTGAGTGACAATTACAGACTAATAATTACTGAATGAAAATGAATGAAATACAACCGGGTATTACATACTCCCCCCCTTAAAAAGAGTTTCGTCCTCGAAACTAAGGGCCAAACAACTCGGGATAACTCTCCCGCATACTCTCCTCGGTTTCCCAAGTGGCCTCTTCGACTCCGTGTCTAGACCACTGAATCTTGACCAAAGGGATCGTCTTGTTCCTCAACTGTTTGATTTTCCGCTCTAAAATTCGTACGGGACGCTCCTCGTACGAATGATCATCCGCGATCTCGATTTAGTCGAACTGAAGTATGTGACTCGGGTCGGCAACATACTTCCGCAACTGAGAGACGTGAAACACATTATGAATTCGGCTCAACGCCGGAGGTAAAGCCAATCGATAAGCTAACTCGCCTACTCGATCCAAAATCTCAAACGGTCCAATGAATCTTGGACTCAATTTTCCCCGTTTCCCGAAACGGAAGATACCTCGACTTGGGGATACCTTGACCAACACGTGGTCACCTGTCTCAAACTCTAATGGTCGACGACGGTTATCTGCATATGATTTCTGTCGACTCTGAGCGGTCAATAAACGACTCCTGATCAAAGCTACCTTCTCACGGGCGGCTATAAGCATATCGGGCTCGATGCCGATTGATTCTGATAAGTCGTCCCAACACAAAGGAGATCGACAACGACGACCGTACAAGGCCTTGTAAGGTGCCATCTTGATCGAAGCATGCCAACTATTATTATACGTGAATTCGATCAATGGTAGTTGGGCTTCCCAATCGTCTTTCCAATCGAGGATGCATGCCCTCAACATGTCCTCTAATGTATGAATGGTTCTCTCTGATTGTCCGTCGGACTGAGGATGAAAAGCGGTACTGAGATTAAGCTGAGTTCCCATAGCACGATGGACTGATTTCCAAATATGAGACAAAAACCGTCCGTCACGATCGGAAACGATACTCTTAGGAGTACCGTGCAGTCTCACTATCTCTTTGATGAACAGCTGGGCGAGTCTCTCAGGACCCCAAGTATCCTTAATCTCGAGAAAATGAGCTGATTTAGTTAAGCGGTCCACGATCACCCAGATTGTATTCATGCCACGACGACTCGTCGGCAAACTCGTGATGAAATCCATAGAAATGTCTTCCGACTTCCATTCTGGAATAGGGAGAGGCTTCAGCATACCCGCCGGTCGCTGATGTTCAATCTTGACTTGTTGACAAGTTAAGCATTTTGAAACAAATTCTGCGACTTCTCGCTTCATATTACTCCACCAGTAATTTTGTTTCAAGTCCTTGTACATCTTGCTAGACCCCGGATGAACAGAATAAGGGGTAGCATGAGCTTCTCTCAAAATCGAGTTTTTCAACTCGTCTTTCGCCGGTACGCACAACCGATTCTTAAATCTCAAAAGTCCATCTTCGTGGACCACGAATCCAGGGGCTTTCCCCTGAGCCACATCCTCACGGATGCGCAACAATGCTGGGTCTGAACCCTGATTCTCCGTGATTTTCTCCTCAAGTGATGATGAAATTTCTAACACGCAAAGATGTCCCTGAACTCGCTGAAGCCAGACCTCGATCTCGGGTCTAAGGAATTCCTGCTGAAGCTCCTTCTGAACTGTTAAACGAACAAGCATCTGTTTCTGAACGGACCTACGACTCAAGGCGTCGGCGACAACGTTCGCCTTGCCCGGTGGTAAAGTATCTCAATATCATAATCTTTGATTAGCTCCAACCACCGTCTCTGACGCATATTTAACTCCTTCTGAGTAAATATATACTTTAAACTCTTGTGATCGGTGAAAATCTGACAGGTGATGCCATAAAGGTAATGACGCCAAATTTTCAAAGCGAACACCACGGCTGCTAGCTCCAGGTCGTGGGTCGGATAATTAACTTCGTAAGGTCTCAATTGCCGTGAGGCATAGGCAATAACCTTCCCATTCTGCATGAGCACACATCCGAGACCCTGCCCGGACGCATTACTATAAACCACAAACCCTTCCGTCCCTTGCGGCAAGGAAAGTACATGTGCTGAGATTAACCGGCTCTTGAGTTCCTCAAAACTCCGCTGACACGCGTCGGACCACGTGAATTTCTTATCCTTTCGCAAAAGGTTCGTCAAGGGTTGAGCGATTTTAGAAAATCCTTCCACAAACCGCCGATAATAACCGGCTAATCCGAGAAAGCTTCGGATTTCCTTAACATTCTTCGGAGGTAACCAATCCTGGATAGCCTCCGTCTTCTGAGGATCAACACGCACTCCATCTGATGAAATTACATGTCCGAGAAAAGTCACTTCGGACATCCAGAACTCGCATTTGGAAAACTTTCCATAAAGTTGCTCTCGTCTCAACACGTCGAGAACCTGATGAAGGTGAACCTCGTGTTCCTCTCGGTTACGAGAATAAATCAAAATGTCATCGATGAAGACAACAACAAACTGGTCCAAAAATTCGATGAAAACCCGATTCATTAACTCCATGAATACCGCAGGTGCATTGGTTAGTCCAAACGGCATAACCACAAACTCATAATGACCATAGCGTGTTCGAAACGCCGTCCTAGCGATATCCGACTCTCGAATCCGTAACTGATGATATCCATATCTTAAGTCGATCTTGGAAAATACTGAAGTTCCCTGAAGTTGATCCAAAAGATCATCAATACGGGGTAATGGATACTTATTCTTGATCGTCACCCGATTCAATTCCCGGTAATCAATACACAAACGGAACGAACCATCTTTCTTCTTGACAAAAAGCACTGGTGCTCCCCACGGGGATGCACTCGGTCGGATATAACCTTTTTCGAACAATTCCTCAAGTTGATTCTTCAACTCCTGCATTTCGGTCGGGGCCATCCGGTATGGTGCCTTCGATATCGGGGACGTACCGGGCTCCAACTCAACCGTGAATTCCACATCTCTCTGTGGAGGCAAACCAGGTAACTCGTCTGGAAAAACATCGGCATAATCCCTCACTACCGGAATATTCGTCAACATTACTGATGATTTCTCGGTTTTGGTCATATAGCACCAATAACCAACACATCCCTGACTGAGTAATCGCACTGCTTTCATCAAATTAATAACTCTTCCAGAACAGCTGGGATTACCTCCCTGAAACACACATTCGACCCCATCGTCTGAAATGATAGTGACCATACGCTTACGGACACTAATGATGGCATCATGACGATCCATCCAATCAATACCCAAGATGACGTCGTCTCTCGGCAAATCTACTACGATTAGGACTGCTGGCCATACACGGCATTGAAGCTGAATCGGACAATTCTGAATCTCACGATTACCGATAATTCATCTACCATCAGGTAGACCAATGACATAAGGCTCACAACTAGTAGCACTACCCAGACGTAGTCTACTCAAACATAACTCGGAAATGAATGAATGCGATGCACCAGTATCAAAAAGGGTACACACAGGTTGAGATAGAATATCGAATGTACCTTAGATCATTCGGGCCTCTGGATCATCGGTATTCCTCATCTCATAAATCCGGGGCTTGCTAGTCCCGGCACCGGACGCTCCCGTCTGCTGGCTATAGGCTCCACCTTTAGTCGCTCCTGTCGTTTTAAGCAGCCGATTGAGTGGCTTCGATTCAACGGCCGTGTTGCTTAGGGGCCTGAGATGACGTCTGAGTAGGTTTGGAGTCCCTACGGCAAAAACGGGCCTTATGCCCAACAATTCCACAGTTATGACACGTGACAGACTGTCTCGGACACTTGGTGCTGACATGACCAAGATCCCCACAGTTAAAACAGGTGATGGCCGAACTGGCCGCTCGAGAATGAGATTTCGCGGGTTTAGACATTACAGGAGGTCGCTCAGAAAAAGCAGAGCCCGCACGAGGTTTCTTGAAGGTTGTGTGACCGCCTTCAGACTGATTACGATTCTTCGATTTCTTGCTATCAGACGAAGGTTGCTGCTTAGCAATCTCTTTAGCAGTAAGCTCATAGGTAAGAGCTTTCTCAATGAATTCGGCTAACGTGGTGCAATTATGATTAAGCAACTGTAATCTCATACGTGGTTTCAGCCTCTTGCTGAAATACTTAATCTTATCCGCCTCGGAATGAATGATAGATTAGGCGAACGGAAGAAGTTCCTGAAATTTCTCGGCAATGGCGAGAACATCCTCGTCTGATGAGGGGTCGGGAGTGAGTAATTCTGACAGCTTGGCCTCTCTGAGTGGGGCCGGATAATACCTCTCCATCATGAGAGTCTTGAACTGATCCCAAGTACACGATCCTTCGGTGGGCTTCAACGATAACCACCAAGAATGAGCGCTCTTACCTAGATAGTAAGCCGCAAATGAAACTTTGTGTCCTTCGGGACACTCTACCATCGCAAATAACTTCTCGAAGTGTTCGAGCCAATGAACAATATCCGCCGGCTCAGATGAGCCTTCAAAAGTAGGTGGCCTTTGGCGAGAGATGTCGCCGATGATACTGCTCACATTCCTCTCTTGCCTCTGAGGTGGCGGCGGAGGAGCCTGTTGATTTTGATTGACTGAGTTATGCATCGTCTCCATCAGCTATGCCATCTGGGTCATTTGGGCCATCATGCCCTACATAAAAGCGAGTGGGTCAACCCGGACACCCTCTGACTGAGCCGTGTCCCGGGTACGACTCCCCGATAGTGAATGATCACGTCCAGGTGAATGAGTGGCAGCGTCGCTGCTCGAAGAATTAGCATTATTTCTCGCGTTCGCACGTGTATTCACACGAGCTATCGGGATTCGGCCCGCACCACGGCCTCGTCCTTCTCGTCCTCTTCTTGCTCTCTCCATACTAAAGTAGGAAAGTCACATGATGATTATATTTTCCGTATAAATATCACGTTATGGTTATCACATGAGATGATCAAGACGAGCATACGCTCTAACACAGTGATTACATGAATGATCAACTGAGGTGACATGATTATTTGATGAAATTATTGAAATGATTATCTTGAACAAGTTAACAAGATTAATGATATGATCTTCCTAATCAACAACTGAGTAATGAAATGAATTGAGTGATTAACGAGCTAACATGACCGTCCTAGTCAAAATGAAAATGATGATTGAGGATTGTTAACTGATGAATTATGAATGAATGATTCTTATTGCCAGAAATTATACCATGGCGTTAGAAATCTTACTGTTCTTTCGGTCTGATTGGCTCGGTATCTGCACAGGTCACACGTGACGCGAAAGTCCAATGATACTAGTCCGATGACGATGATTTCAATTGAGACATGACTCGGAAGGTAGTATTCAAACCACACTCTGATACCAACTCTGTAACACCCCAAACTAGGCGGATATTACAGTGCCGTGGACCCCCGACTGGGACCCACCAGGCGAATGAAAACTGATGAATTAAATAATATAATTGTGGTACCGAACCACATCATATTACCAAATACTCTGATGAGGAGCTTAAGTACATTACACCAGGACAAAACCGAATACTAGTATATTTTATATGGAGATAAAATACACCACCCTGAATAAATAACATCTCATTGGAATTTGCAGCGGAAATACAACTGAAGAGAAATAATAATTTCTGAAATGTCTGGAACGACTGAAATGACTGAAATACACGGAATGACTGGGGCCCCCTTCTAGTATCACTAGGACTCCTCGCCGTCAGCATGCTCTTCCCGTGCCTTTGCCTTGCCGTGACCTGAAAACAAAATTCCCCAAATGGGGTCAGTTACACAGAACAACAATCCTCAAGGGTTGAAAATACACAATCATGATTTAACTGAAGTTATGAAATATCCTTAGTTATGAATTACGCTGAAGAGGAGTATCATAGTACGCCCGTAGTGTTCTGTGCAAGTGTACAAGACAGATGACCGGACACACCCGTCCTTGTACCTAAATAGTCTCACGGAGTTAATCTTTACCGTGTGCACTGCCTAATGTATTACTCCCAATACATGGCCATCACGTGCCCGACTAAAAATTCCACACATCCGCACCCGGCCACGCAATATGAACCCAGAAGGTCATATGAAACGACAATGACCACAATGAATATCAATGAATAATAATAATCTGACAAGGTCAAGAATGACTAACCGAGATGAAAGTAATAATGAAGTGATTGATAGTTTCAATGAAATGATTGGAATCGCCGTTCCTCGTTAATGAAGTGACTATTCGATAATTACAAGTCTCAATATGATTAATACAATGATGAATGAGTTATGATTATGAATGATCAACAGCAAAAAGGAATGAATATCCTTTTAACCGAGTAAGAATTAACTTACACAATACCGATGAAGAATGTCCTTCCACGAACAAATGTCCTAAATGAAGTGTCGGTCGCTCGAATAACCTTGAATCAATACAATTACCAACAATCCGTTCAATATACGAATCAAACACGAATATAACGAACTCAAAACGTCGATATGATTAAACCAAGTTCGTTGGGGCATTATATCGAACACTTTGTGGCCAACTTCGATTATTACAACCAAACCTCAATAATACCAATATCAAACCCCCAAGAAGTGTTTCAAACCAACAAAACATCTTCAATATGATCAATAATCCATTATGAATATCCAAATACGTGATTATAAAAACAATTAATCGAAAATCCCCAAATCCAACTCGATATTCAAAGTGTTCTTGAATAATCCCTCAATAATCCAATGAATCTATATACAAACTCATAATCATATGCATATCCCTTCATATAACATGATTATCACGTCCAAAACATCATATCTCAACACAAAATCGAAATCCAAGATGTTGAAGAAATTACCTCTTGAAGATCCAACCACATCGATCCGATGAACACGCGTTAAATCGAGTATCCAAGCTTCCCAAATGAATGAAGATGATGAAAATTACACACTCAAATGATTGATGATGGAAAAAATCCCTCCCTCAAGTCTCTCTCCCGGAACAAAGTGAAGAAAAGGGTGAAAATGAAGAAAAAGTCGTAGGGTCCTTATGTCTTGGCGAAGTTACGGCCGTAACTCGGCCTTCATACGGCCGTAACATCCTGTGTCAATGGCCTTACGGCCGTAGAATCGGCCAACTCAGACGGCGTAATCGCCAACTCGTGCGGCCGTAACTTCGGCTTCGTCCAAAACGCCCGAGACTTACGGCCGTAACCGCTCCTGAGTTACGGGCGTAACTCGCCTTCGTCAAAAACATCTGCCGACATCCTTACGGCCGTACCCGCACACCTTACGGGCGTAACTCGGATGATACGGCCGTATCCGGCCAAACTTACGGGCGTAAGCCCCCTTCGTCGAAAAAGACCAGGCACCCTGCCTCTAGCGTACGACCATATCCGGCCAAGCCTTACGGCCGTACCTTCCTCGTCTTATGGCCGTATGCCGCAACCCTTATGGCCGTAAGTCCCCCTTGCCCGACAAATCCTGAAATTTACGAATACCACTTACGGCCGTATCCTACCCTTCTTACGGCCGTAACTCGCCTTCGGCCAAAAATGCCTGGGCAGCCTGCTGGACAAGTACGGCCGTAACCGGCCAAGCCTTACGGCCGTACATGCTCAACTTACGGCCGTATTACAAGACCTTACGGCCGTAAGTCCCATTCGTCCAAAATGGCCTGAAAACTACGAACCCTTGTTACGGCCGTAACCTACAATCCTTACGACCGTAATTCAATGCTGGACAAGGTGAAAATCCGATAACTCCGATTCCTCGCTACGACTGATGAATGATCCGACATATCATACGAATGTGAAAGTGAACAAGTCCAAAGATGATACTCCCAGTACAAGACTACCAAACACGGTGAAAATAATAATACTCCCGTCTCGATCTATAAACGGAGATGAAAATGACGATCACGGTTACAACATGCCAACAGTGAGCGCAAATGACTGAATCATGAATGACGAGTGATTAATAATGAGTGAAAATTACTGAGTGACAATTACAGACTGATAATTACTGAATGAAAATGAATGAAATACAACCGGGTATTACAACAACCCTTTCGACGGACCATATATATTCACCGGTCAAACCAATCTTAAATTGCCTCCACATCGTGCCTATAGACTGCAACGTCTTCTTGCGAAATTGGCCTACATTGTCAATTCAAATTGAAACATTATCAATAATACAATTTTAAATTATTTGAATTAATTTCTGTTTTTATAAAATAATTTACTTAACTTATTATTTTTATCATAAGTTTCAGTTTTATAAAATAATTTTCAGAATATTTAAATTATTTTCATTTTTTAGATTATTTAGATTAATTTCAGTTTTTATAAAATAATTTACTTTAATTAATGTTTTTTCATAAATTTCAGTTTTATTATAGTTATGTTTATTTAATTCAGTTTTTTCAATTATTTAATTTAATTTTAGTTTTTATAAAATAAATTACTTAAATTATTGTTTTTTCATAAATTTTAGTTTTATTCCGAATTATTTATATTTAATTCAATTTTTTAAATCATTTCATTTAAATTTCAGTTTTTATAAAATAAATTACTTAAATTAATGTTTTTTAATAAAGTTTAGTTTTATTCCAGATTATTTATATTTAATTCAGTTTTTTAAATCATTTAATTTAAATTTCAGTTTTTGTAAAATAAATTACTTAAATTAATGATTTTTTTTTATAAATTTCAGTTTTATTCCAGATTATTTAAGTTTAATTTAGTTTTTAAATTATTTAAATTAATTTCAGTTTTTATAGAATAATTTACTTAAATTAATGATTTTTTTTTTATAAATTTCAGTTTAATTCCAGATTATTTAAATTTAATTCAGTTTTTTAAATTATTTAAGCACAAAGTGAAACATATAAATTAAGCACAAAAGTAATGCACATACCAATACATCCTGCCAAAGCATTTCATTATCCGGCTTGTCCGGTACTTAAGTTTTCCCCTGACTGGATCGATGTCAAGAGGTAACTTTTTCCCATCTACACGCCGTTTGGACATACTTCTACATCTTGTAGGATTTCTCGATGTAGTATTCTGCGTATGAGGAGAAGCAGCGGAATGAGGAGTAGAATGATGAGGAGTACGAGGAGACTGAGAAAGAGAACGGGGAGGATGTCGAGGAGAAACCATGTGCCTGCATAAACAAATTAAAATATTATCAAACACAACATAAACCAAAAAACTAATATTTGTCAAACACAACATACACCAATAATCTGAATTTATACTTAACATGATGCCAAGTGGGAACATGATGTCAAACACCCAACACTAATATTTTTTGTTTGAAAAACTCGTTGTCAAAAAACTAATACTTTTCAAACACAACGTATTACCTAGTTGCCTAAATTGACACTTATTATGACTTAATATCTAATTGCCTATATTTTGACCACTAACTACTAAATCTACTGAGTTGTAAGTGAACACTTACTCACTTTGTAAGAGGAGAATAATTTAATTCGGTAAAACTTAGAATGAGAACAAAAATAGCATGTATCTATGCAAAACTTAGATGTAGTTATTCATGTACCTAATTTTTATTTATCTTTCGAGATAACAAAGTTCTCCCATAAACCTTCATCAGGGTCATTTCGAATGTTATGTATGTCGTCAGCTTCATTTTCTTCAGCGATAGTGGGTAACCATGTTGACAAAGGAATAAATTTACAATTGTCAAATGTTGATTCTTCAGTTTCATTCATATCCACACTTCTACCTGGAATAACCACGGACAATCTTTCATTACATGGGTCATTGACATAGAACACCTGTTTTTCTTGGTGTGCCATGATAAAAGGCTCGTCTGTAATATCCGCAATTTTCGATTTTCGATAAATTTCTTTTTTCGGTCGGAGTCCGTTTTGACGACTCACTCATGTCCGTTTCGTCATTCTGAGAATGATTAATTCTACACTTTTTGACATCCGAGTTCGTTTCGGTGTCGTTTCGTTGAGTTCCGTGCTTTTTAGCGACTTTTCCGCGCTTGAGTTCGATTCTTGCGAATCTCGTTCGAAACTGCTGTTTCGAGTTTCCTGTAAGTCCGTTTAACTTTGTTAGACGTGTTGTGAACTTCGGTTTGGTTATTCGATCACGTATCGTGATTTCCTGGCGTTTTGGGCCATTTTGTAATTTCTTGAAAGTTACGGGTATCCGTATCTGTAATTGTTGTCTCGACCCATTTCTTGGTCGCGTATGATTAATTATGGTATTATGTTTTCATTTCGGTCGTTGATGTCGTCGCGAACTTTTCGCCGTGTTCGTTAGTGCGTTTTTGGAAATCGGGTCGCCGAGCCACGGCAGTTGCGGGATGTCGGATGGTTGCGGATCGCCGGACGGTTGCGGGGCGGCCGGACGATTGCAGGCACCGGCCGGACGGTGCGCGAGAACCGGCGTAAGCGCACGCCTTCTGGCCGGAAAGGTCGCACGCTTACTGGCGGCGGCTAGTCGAATCTTCTTGGATCGCGGCTTGGGCGAGAGCGACGCTTAGCTCGGCGACTAGCGCGCTAGTCCGCCAAAGATAAATGTGGTGGCGATCACATTTCATTTCGTTTTCACTTCCTTCCTTCTCCGTCCGCGGGTGGCGATTCATGGGTCACGAAGCCATGTTGTTTAACAACAAATCCATGAAGTTCTTGAGTTCATAACATCAATCAATCGTCCGTTATCATCCTTTGATCCAGCGAATCAAGGTAATCATCCTTAGAACCCTAATTTCGTGAATTTGGGGATTTTTGCATTTTCGTCCGATTCGTTCCGTGTTGTTGATTAATTCATGATGGGTATGATTAATCTTGGTAGTATTCTTGTGTTTAACATCATTTAATCCATTGTTCTTCGTCGAATCGAAGTATATTTCTTGATTTCCATCGAATTGACTTTTTGGGGGATTTGTCTCCGATCTCGTTTTTCATCCGTTTTCGATGGATCGATTATGGTTAAATGTTGTTGTTAAACATATTCTATGGATTGTATATCCATATTTCAACTCGGAATTCCGTTTTCGGGTTTTGACGGGACGAATCGTGTTCTTATCGCTTTGGGGAACTCCTTGAACCTTCGTCATTTGTTCTTTGAATTCAGCGGCTTTGGGTCGTACTTTGGAATTCATTTTCGTTGTTATTGTTTTCGTTCGTAGTTCATTGTTGTGGATTGTCGTTCGGTGGAGTCGGCGAGTTCGTAGTCGGTTCGTGCCAACCTACTTCGGCCGATTCTCCGCGTTGTGGTTATTCGAGGCAAGTACCTTGCCCATACTTTTCTTATTTTGTGGATATGATGATCGGTGATCGTCTTGGTGTGTTTGTTTGTTTGTTTGAAATGAAGTTTCAAAAGACTTCGGTTTGGCCTCGTTAAAGGCTCTCTTTCAAAACGCGTGTGTGTTTTGTGAACGTTGTGTTTTGGGAATTGATTATTTTGAACGTTGAAGGCTTTGATGATATTCCTATTGTTTAAAGTTATGGAATTGTGTATTCTGTGTTTAATCCTGTTATTGTGTTTTGGAGAGTTGATAATGTTGTCGGATAAATGGCCATCTCTAGTAAGTATTCTTGATGAACTTACATTCTTAGCATATTAGTATTGAATGAGTAACGTGTGTGTATGCTCACTACGGGTTAGATCCGACGGGGTCTCGGTAGGGCTCCACGAAGCTGTGGAACCGCGAGCTTGCTTTTAACCACTGTGGGTTAGATCCGACGGGGTCTCGGCAGGGATCCACGAAGCTGTGGGTCCGCGGTTAATTGTGGTGCATTTTACAATGTGATTTGGATTATTGGCATTTCCGGAAATGAGTCCTTTGGAACTATGTTTTCATGATTGCGTGCATCGACTAAGTGTGTAAGAGGTAAGTGTTCGTTTGGCTTACTTGGCTAGAATGGCACTAGAGTATTTTGTTGTTTGTTTTAAATCCTTTATTTGTGGATTTTGATGTTGGGAGACGAACCTTGTGGTCGTTCTTGTGTACTGTGAGTTGATGATATTTGGGGCTAAAATCCCAACAGTTTTGTAAAGGTCATTTGACGGATTTGGGGCTAAAATCCCAACGGTTTGGTAAAGGTTATTTTATGGAAAGTAAACCTTTGGGGCGGTGACCCCTTTTGTCTTTTGGTTTTCGAAAAGTAGGATTTGATAATCCTAAATTGTTTTCTATTAAAACTCCCGATGGTATTTCAAATCATTTTATAAATTGTTTCCCTTGATATTTCGATCTTGAAATTTTGGGAAGTATTTACTCAACTCTTGCCTCGGGAAGTGTTCATCCTGTTGTATTTGAATCTTTGAGGATTCCGAATTATTATCGTTCGTGGAATGCGAATTGTATGGCTCGTATTTGCACTTTGTTCTTGTACTAGCAAAACAGTGGAGTTTTGCTAACCCCCGAGTATTCGGGGGGTGGATGTCTGTTTTTGCATTCAGGTTTTGGAGCATAACACAGGGTCGGCACGAAGGATGATGAAAGATGATCGATACTAATCACATGAGGAACCGTACCTTGTTTATTGGTTCAGTTGTACTCTATTTTTTCCGCTGCTATATTTTCCCGTTGTACGGGTGTGGTTGTATTTTGACCCCTGCGTGGGCATGAGTTGTATGTATTTATTGAAAGACCAAATCGGTCTACTGAGTCGTTTTAGCCTTAAAGGCATGGTTGAGTTGTTATATGTCGTTACCAGCCTGGTAGATCCTTGAGGAAAGGTTCTACGGCGTGTAATATCCCTGAGCGGATTGGGGGTGTTACATAAATGGTATCAGAGCTTAGGTTGAGGAAACCTAGGCTGTCGGGTCAAGTCGTGTTGTTTGAGTCTTGTTTCGTTGGATTTTATCGGTAGTCGTGTCGCGACGTCGTTTGAGTTTGTTGGTCGTGATTAGTATCGTGGGGCGATCATCATCTTCGTGCGACCTGTGGAAGTAAGTCTCCCTTCTTTGTGTTGTGCCTCGTGTGACACGAGCTATTTTTATGATTATTTGTTAAGTGGTGGAATTCTTATGTGGATTTTGATTTCACGATATGTATTTAGTCGACTCTCGTATTTGATTTATACGAGGAGTGTCGTCGCTTGTGATGTCTTTTTATTGTTGTTTTTGTCCGTGGCTGATGATTTTCGAATCGATTTGCACGTTTTACAAGTTCTATTGTGGGAACTTTGTGCTTATACGCGTTCGACTTATTCGCTAGCCAGTGCAGGAGGGTCTTTAGAGGCCTCGAATGGGGTCAGTGGTTTTGTCCTGAATCCTAGGCGGTCTCCGACTGTGGTATTTTATCGTTTATTTCCGTTTGAAGACATGTATTGTCTTGATTTTAAATGTTTTGATTCGTGTACTAGGAGTTGTTTTAGTGAACGTCGATATGTGTGAGTTTTGGGCATTCTGGCCTATTGGATTTTTGAAAACCTTGAGTATCTTGGAAAAATAAATTTCGAGACATACTTTTCAAATGAGTTTACTTTTCAAATTTTCTTGTGGTACATCCAAGGTGCCACAATATATTTCAAAAATTTTCTACTTCGAGGACCAAAATGCTTTGAGATATTTCCAATGTTTTAGAAACACTTTTATTTAGACCCGAGGGTCGAATATTCTGAAAGTTTTCACTAAGAGAAAGTGTCTTCATTCTTATCAAATGCGAAATGGTTCTCCAATGTCTCGATAACGATGTTTCACGTTTGTACTTTTTGAAAGGTGATACTCAAGATCAACTGGTATTCTTCAAATTATTTTCAAAATGAGGTTTTCATTTTTTTTAAAACCTATCCATTCCCGTTTGAGGGCTGGGTATGTATGTGTGATGTTCACGTTGTCATTTTGATACTTTCTCCCGAGTATGATCGAATTGGCGGTGTGAGCGTTGAGTCGCTTTCCACACATTGGTTGTGCTAACCCCCTGTGAGAGGCGGGGTGTTGGTGTTGAATATTATCGCCTCGTAGTGATTCCTGCGTTGTCGCGCATGTGCGAGCTGTTAGAGCTTGGTTTGGTATGACCGTGTGCATCGGTGATCATTCCGTTATGTGTCGATTGTTTAATGTCTTGTTACCTTGCTCCCGTTTTTGTGAATTTCGTGGACGAGGTCGGAGGTAATGCCCGTACTATTTTGACTTCTGTATTTTCTCTTTCTCCAGTCTATCGATTCGCTCATGTTCGTTGGCACTTTATGAACTTGTTCTATATTTCGATTTCATCGTCCGAGGCAGTGTGTGATCTTGTTGTGGGTCGATCTGGTTATCGATGTGACTTTTTCGGGTTCAGTTCGATTCTTGTGAACCTTGTTCGGGAGTGACATCATCTGGTTCTATTAGTTCTTTTATTCGAAGTGGATCGGATTTGGAACTCTTATGTTTTCGACTCTGTCGACTCATTTATGTTCGTTGACATTTCTGAGCTTGTCCTGCCCCTTGTTTTTGTTTATCGAACGAGTGTGGTATCGTTTCGGAATAACTCGTTTGTCGTTGTGACTTTTCAATCGCTATTCCCTTTCCTGTGGATCTTATGGGAATGCATGTCTTGTAGTTCTCACCAGATCATCCTGGGAGTTGTTGTTTGAACTTTATTGTTCTTCGTGATTCGAACATGATTCTTCGATTTTGGTTGTCTCGATCGTTGTGGTTCGATCGTTTGATTGTTCGGTTTTTATTGATCTCGTTCCGTGATTGGTGAACATTCAGGCTCCTTCGTAATTCCCTTCAGTTCGGGAAATTAGTTTCGTTTGCGATCTTCCAGCCCTTAGGCGGTGGAATTCCGTATTTGTTCAGCGTTTGGCTCGCGTTTTGATCAATGAACCGTTAGGTTGGTCAATCGTATTGATTTTCGTTCGTTGTGTTTTGCGATTGTTCGGATAATTGACTTGATTGTATTATCCATTTGATGACGCTTGTCACTTGTTGGTTTTATTATATCCCTAACGGCGACGTTGTGTTGGTCGCCGTGGAGCGTGTTTTCACGCCGTATATTCCTTTGCATTGTTTGTAACATTTCGCCGTTGGGCATTAGTTAAGAATTCTTGTGTATCTCGTTGAGTTTTTCCTGGCGGAATATTTCTTCTCCCTACTTGTTTTAAGTTTCGGGACGAAACTTCTTTTAAGGAGGGTAGAATGTAATATCCGCAATTTTCGATTTTCGGTAAATTTCTTTTTTCGGTCGGAGTCCGTTTTGACGACTCGCTCATGTCCGTTTCGTCATTCTGAGAATGATTAATTCTACACTTTTTGACATCCGAGTTCATTTCGGTGTCGTTTCGTTGAGTTCCGTGCTTTTTAGCGACTTTTCCGCGCTTGAGTTCGATTCTTGCGAATCTCGTTCAAGCTAACATTTGAGTTTCCTGTAAGTCCGTTTAACTTTGTTAGACGTGTTGTGAACTTCGGTTTGGTTATTCGATCACGTATCGTGATTTCCTGGCGTTTTGGGCCATTTTGTAATTTCTTGAAAGTTACGGGTATCCGTATCTGTAATTGTTGTCTCGACCCGTTTCTTGGTCGCGTATGATTAATTATGGTATTATGTTTTCATTTCGGGTCGTTGATTTCGTCCGCGAACTTTTCGTCGTGTTCGTTCCGTGCGTTTTCGGAAATCGGGTCGTCGAGCCCTGACGGTTGCGGGACTGGTCGGATGGTTGCGGGACTGGCCGGACGGTTGCGGGACTGGCCGGACGATTGCGGGCACCGGCCGGACGGGTGCGGCAGGAACCGGCGTAGTGCACGCTACGTCCGGAAGGCTGCGCGCGCTAACCGGCAGGTGTAGCGCACGCTACCGGATGGCCTAACGCACGCTAGCGGGCCTGGACAGTGGAGTCCTGGGGGTTCTAGAATCGGTCAGGCTCGGCAGGTAGCGCACGCTACTGTCGGACGCTGCGTATGCTACGGCCGGCAGGTAGCGCACGCTACGGCCGGAAGGCTCGTGACGCTACTGGCGGCGGCCTTAGTCGAGAAGGCTCTTGGATCGCGGCACAGGCGATAGCGCACTTAGCTCGGCGACTTAGCGCGCTAGTCCGGCCCAGTATAAATGTGGCTGAGCAGTCACATTTCATTTCGTTTTTCACTTCCTTCCTTCTCCGTCCGCGGGTGGCGATTCATGGGTCACGAAGTCATGTTGTTTAACAACAAATCCATGAAGTTCTTGAGTTCATAACATCAATCAATCGTCCGTTATCATCCTTTGATCCAGCGAATCAAGGTAATCATCCTTAGAACCCTAATTTCGTGAATTTGGGGATTTTTGCATTTTCGTCCGATTCGTTCCGTGTTTTTGATTAATTCATGATGGGTATGATTAATCTTGGTAGTATTCTTGTGTTTAACATCATTTAATCCATTGTTCTTCGTCGAATCGAAGTATATTTCTTGATTTCCGTTGAATTGACTTTTTGGGGGATTTGTCCCCGATCTCGTTTTTCATCCGTTTTCGATGGATCGATTATGGTAAAATGATGTTGTTAAACATATTCTATGGATTGTATATCCATATTTCAACTCGGAATTCCGTTTTCGGGTTTTGACGGGACGAATCGTGTTCTTGGCCGTTTTGGGGGAAATCCTTGAACCTTCGTCATTTGTTCTTTGAATTCAGCGGCTTTGGGTCGTACTTTGGAATTCATTTTCGTTGTTATTGTTTTCGTTCGTAGTTCATTGTTGTGGATTGTCGTTCGGTGGAGTCGGCGAGTTCGTAGTCGGTTCGTGCCAACCTACTTCGGCCGATTCTCCGCGTTGTGGTTATTCGAGGCAAGTACCTTGCCCATACTTTTCTTATTTTGTGGATATGATGATCGGTGATCGTCTTGGTGTGTTTGTTTGTTTGTTTGAAATGAAGTTTCAAAAGACTTCGGTTTGGCCTCGTTAAAGGCTCTCTTTCAAAACGCGTGTGTGTTTTGTGAACGTTGTGTTTTGGGAATTGATTATTTTGAACGTTGAAGGCTTTGATGATATTCCTATTGTTTAAAGTTATGGAATTGTGTATTCCGTTTTTAATCCTGTTATTGTGTTTTGGAGAGTTGATAATGTTGTCGGATAAATGGCCATCTCTAGTAAGTATTCTTGATGAACTTACATTCTTAGCATATTAGTATTGCATGAGTAACGTGTGTGTGTGTATGCTCACTACGGGTTAGATCCGACGGGGTCTCGGTAGGGCTCCACGAAGCTGTGGAACCGCGAGCTTGCTTTTAACCACTGTGGGTTAGATCCAACGGGGTCTCGGCAGGGATCCACGAAGCTGTGGGTCCGCGGTTAATTGTGGTGTATTTTACAATGTGATTTGGATTATTGGCATTTCCGGAAATGAGTCCTTTGGAACTATGTTTTCATGATTGCGTGCATCGACTAAGTGTGTAAGAGGTAAGTGTTCGTTTGGCTTACTTGGCTAGGATGGCACTAGAGTATTTTGTTGTTTGTTTTAAATCCTTTATTTGTGGATTTTGATGTTGGGAGACGAACCTTGTGGTCGTTCTTGTGTACTGTGAGTTGATGATATTTGGGGCTAAAATCCCAACAGTTTTGTAAAGGTCATTTGATTTGATTTGGGGCTAAAATCCCAACGGTTTGGTAAAGGTTATTTTATGGAAAGTAAACCTTTGGGGCGGTGACCCCTTTTGTCTTTTGGTTTTCGAAAAGTAGGATTTGATAATCCTAAATTGTTTTCTATTAAAACTCCCGATGGTATTTCAAATCATTTTATAAATTGTTTCCCTTGATATTTTGATCTTGAAATTTTGGGAAGTATTTACTCAACTCTTGCCTCGGGAAGTGTTCATCCTGTTGTAGTTGAATCTTTGAGGATTCCGAATTATTATCGTTCGTGGAATGCGAATTTTATGGCTCGTATTTGCACTTTGTTCTTGCACTAGCAAAACAGTGGAGTTTTGCTAACCCCCGAGTATTCGGGGGGTGGATGTCTGTTTTTGCATTCAGGTTTTGGAGCATAACACAGGGTCGGCACGAAGGATGATGAAAGATGATCGATACTAATCACATGAGGAACCGTACCTTGTTTATTGGTTCAGTTGTACTCTATTTTTTCATTGCTATATTTTCCGTTAGACGGTGTGGTTGTATTTTGACCCCTGCGTGGGCATGAGTTGTATGTATTTATTGAAAGACCAAATCGGTCTACTGAGTCGTTTTAGCCTTAAAGGCATGGTTGAGTTGTTATATGTCGTTACCAGCCTGGTAGATCCTTGAGGAAAGGTTCTACGGCGTGTAATATCCCTGAGCGGATTGGGGGTGTTACATCGTCTTTGTAAGCTACCTTGTGAAGATCTACCAATGTAAACCCTAACTCATCGATTTCCACACCCGTATTATTATTAGCCCACTTAAACTTAAACACATGCACTCTAAACTTAACATAATCAAGTTCCCAGATCTCTTCTATAACTCCATAATAATTCATCGATGCCAAAACTGGGTTTTTGTCTTTTGAGATTGAAAAGTGCATAGACTCGGCTTGAAGAGTAACTCCACTATTTTGAACCGTACTCTTGTCATATTGTGACTTTGTATAGAATGAGTACTTATTAATATCGTATCCACTCCAATTTACGACATCAGATTTGGGTCCGTAAGCTAGCCATTGTAATGTTTCAGATGCACTACTAGAAATTTGTTCCTTAAACCATCTCAAGAAAGTCTTATTATGTTCGATTAATAACCATTTTTCACTCATTCGGGATTCTTTATCTTAAAATGATTCATGTGAGCTCACAAGTAGGGAAGAATATCACCAGTGTTATTCAAAATATATAAATGTGCTTGAAGCACCTCATCTCGACTCTTGGTTAAAACTTTAACACCTCATATACCCTTTCCTCTCATTCTATCCTCATGTCGAGACTTAGGAAGCCTTACAGATTCCACTTCTGACATGTAATCTGTGCAAAACTCGATAGCTTCTTTTGCAATGTACCTCTCCATAATAGATGCTTTCGGACGAGATGGGTTTTTGGTATACCCTTTGAAAATCTTCATGTATCGCTCAATGGGGTACATCCATCTCAAATAAATAGGGCCACACTCTTCAATCTCCCTAACTATATGAACAAGTAAGTGAACCATGATATCGAAAAAAGAAGGAAGAAAATACATCTCCAATTGGCATAATATAACAACAACCTCATTTTTTCACTCATCCAAAACCAGAGAATGTATCACTTTGCTACACATAGCATTGAAAAAAAAAGCACAAGCGAGTTATGACATTCCTCACTTTTTTAGGCAAGACATCACGTATATCCACTACTAGAAGTTGTTTCATCAAGATATGACAGTCATGGGACTTTTAGCCAACCAATTTAAGATTTTGCAACGACACAAGACTCTTAATATTTGAAGAGTAACTTTGTGGAACTTTAATGCCTTGTAAACATTTGCAAAAGCTGATTTTCTCCCTTTTTGATAAAGTATAACATGTTGGGGAGATAAGTTCGTTTACCAACTAATTGCGGATGCAAGGACGCATACCCATTTCCTCTAGGTCTAGACGAGCTTGGACATCATCTTTGGTTTTGCAAATATTGAGAAGTGTGCCGATCACACTATCATACATATTTGTTTCGACATGCATAACATCTATGCAAAGTCTAACATCTAGTTTGCTCCAGTATGGAAGATCAAAGAATATGGACCTCTTCTTCCATATGTTTGTCGCAACGGACTTTTTTGTAGTTTTCCTAAATATAGTATTGATATTCTTAACGCGATCGTAAACTTGCTCACCTGTTAATGGTGTCAGTGCAAATCCCTCTTCCTGGTATCTATTAAAAGCTTTTCTCAATCTACGATATGGGTGATGGCGATTGAGAAACCTCCAATGTTGAGTGTAAACTTTTTTTTTCTCATATTCCAACTGAACGTAGCTTGTATTTTCTTCACATAGAGAACACGCATGATGCCCCTTCACACTATACCCGCTCAAGTTTCCATATGACCAAAAGTCACTAATGGTACGAAATAACATTGCACGTAGCTTGAAACTTTGCTGGTGGTACCCATCAAACACGTCAAACCCTTCGTCCCACATCATTCTCAAATCATCAATCAACGGACTTAGATAAACATCTATGTCATTTCCTGGCTGTTTTGGGCCTGAAATCATCATTGACAACATAATATATTTCCGCTTCATACATAACCAATGAGGTAAATTATAGATCACAAGTAGGACAGGCCATGAGCTATGCTTAGTGCTTAAATTACCAAACGGATTCATCCCATCCGTGGCAAGTCCAAGTCTAAGGTTTCTTGCCTCACCCCCAAAATCTGGAAATAAATGATCTATTTTCTTCCACTGTACAGAATCAGTAGGATGACGAATTAGTCTGTCGCATTTTATCCCTTTTGTGTGCCATAAGATGTTCTTTGCGTCATCCTTATTAGAAACAGTCGCTTGAACCTTAGAATAATTGGAAGATACCAGAACACCTTCACTGGAGGCCCTCATTGTGTGCTCTCTTCATCACTAGAATCATCATGCTTCACTTTGTAGCGTAATGCCTCACACCTAGGACATTTATGCAATAATTCAAACTCTTTTCGGTACAATATACAATCATTAGGGCAGGCATGTATTTTCTTATACGCCAAACCCATTGGACACAAAACCTTCTTCACCTCATAAGTACGGTTAGGCAATTTATTACCTTCTGAAAGCATCTCCTGTATAAACTCGAGCAATTTGGTGAAACTTTTATCACTCCGCTCATTTTTTGCTTTCACATTAACCAACTTCAACACGGCAAACAAGCGTGTAAAATTTTTACACCCCGGATATAAAGGAGTCTATGAATCACTTTTCAACGCATCATAAACATGCGCTCATAGGAATTATTCTTCTCCAACATCACGAATCATGTCTTCAAATTGATCACCATCTATATCTACACGTGTGTCTTCAGTTGGAATGTCTGCTAGTTCGCCATGCCATATCCAAATCTTGTAGTTCGTATTTATTCCCTCATGTTGTGCGGCGATTTATACGACTCGATGGCGATCGGCATGATGGTCAGAAGCCAGTGAAAGAAGACGGACGCTGGATAAGCACCTAGTGATCGGCGTCTAAGGCGATCGTCGCTAGGCATCTGGCGATCGTCTCTAGGCATCTGGTGATCGTCGATGATACCTGACTGTAGACGATCGTCCCATACTGCATGTGAACTCGACACCCGTCAAAGTTTCCGAAGACTGAATCTCGGACGTGGACCCACGTGCAGATCCACAAAAGGCGCCGCAAGATAAGGCCTTTGACCCCAGCCTGTCACCAGCCTTTCACCTACCGACAAGCCCGCCGAAAGGTACAAGGTGGGTCCTCCCCAAACATCGACTCAGGACGCGTGCAGGCTTCCCATTGGCTCGCACAGCTGGCTGCCAGCAGCAGCCTCGGACTTTAAGGAAATAGCCCCACGTGAAAGGACGATCGCCCACATTATTCTAATATAGAATACGGCGGTCGCCCGCGATCGCCAGAGAGGACCCAGCAACCTTGTCTCCTATAAATAGCAGGCCTCCAACAGTGGCCTGGAAGGATCGAGAATACAGCGAAAAAACATACAGAGAGAACAAAAACTCATCTGACGAATACATACATATACACAGTGATATTCATTCGCACAAATAGAACATCTAAAGCAAGAACACACAGAGCTTCATATCTGGTTCTTACGGCAATCTTCACGCTCTACAGTTAAGATAACTAGAAGTCTTTATACTCATTGTAATAGATTCTAACATTAATATTTGTACTCCAAAGTATCTATATTAATAACATCTCGCGAGAGCATTCAAGCCCGGGACTAACAACCCCGGAAAATCTTGTGTTATTTATTTTCCCACGGAAGTGTTCTCGCATTTGTTTGTTACTCGACCATTCCAGCAATATCATCTCCGGATAATATTTTGGGTAACAACAATTGGCGCTAGAGGAAGGGGCCATCTAAACCTTCATTTTATTCCTACCATCTCGAAGAACACTCATTGTTCTCCGGGATATATACTTGAAGAGACACTCACTGCTCTTCAAAGAAAGCCTTCAGAAATATGACATCTGCCACAACCTCCAAAAGAGCCACCCTGCGATCTACCGGACATCTCATTTCGGCCTAAACCGAATCCCAGCCTACGGCGGAAGGCGACCGTGGCGACGCTAGACTCTCACTCCTGCCCCCGAGGGACGGTCCCAGCCTCTCACTCGATCAGTTCCAGACTGCGGAACAGATCGAGGAGGCTATAGCCATCCCCAGGGAGCGACGGAGGGCTTGCGACTCACCCACCATTACTCCGTCAGCTATCCGCCGAGCAGGCAAGCGGAAGCTTAAGGGGATATATGTTGAGAAATCGACAGAAAGCCCCGAGCCGCAGGGAAAGGCTCTCATAAGGCGGAACGACTCCGTCTTCAGTCGTCTAGGGAGTGATCCCTCGTGGCGACCCGGGCGTTCGGGCCCCAGCCGGGAGGCATCGGAGTCCGAATCCGTCACCAGGAGTTCAGCATATCCGACTCCCAGAAGACAAGCCGGCAAACGGGCCCCCGCTCGCCCAAGAACTGAGCCCGATGGCGGAGAACTCATCATCCACCATGGGGCCAGGGGATCAGTACATGATCACCTTGGCTCACTCTCCTGGAGCCAATCAGCAAGCAGTCAGGCTACGACGATGGCCGCCATGCAGCGCCAGCTCGACGAAATGAAGGTACTCCTAGAAACTGGGGCAGGCGCCAGGAGATCGATCGCGGGACCGAGTGAGCCACTCGCGGTCCAGATCGAGCTCGCCCCAGTTCAACCAACGATCGCTCCCCCTCAAACACCCCTATATGAGGGGAGATCGGATCCTGAGACCCATTTGAGCAAGTTCCGGATTTACATGACCGGATGTGGAGCTTCGGACGCGACGAAGTGCCGAATGTTCCCATTGACATTGGGCGACCTCGCCCATAGGTGGTACATCTCACTGCCACCGCGCTCGATCAATTGCTTTGAGAGACTGGCGAACGACTTCACGTCGCATTTCGCTGCCAAAGTCGCTCGGCCAGAAGGCCCCCACCGCATGATGAAGATCAGGCAGGGGAAGGACGAGCCCGATGAAGACTACATCGACCGGGTGGACGAAGTAGTCCTCACCGGCGAGCCCATTAGCGATGAGCTCGCTCTATACTCGGCCCTAGGGGGATTCCATGGCCATTCGCCCATGTTCAGGCATCTTACGAAGGACATCCCCCCGACCTACCGGATCTTCCGCGTCAGGGCCGCCGATTTCCTGGCTAGGCAGAGGATGCTCACCCTCTGATTAGGCGAGGGATCTGCTGGAGAAGGGAAGGCGCCGTCCCAGATCTAGAAGAAGGCGGTCGCCAAGCCCATAAAGGTGGTCGCAAAGCCGCCTGGTGAATTCAAAGCCTTCGAGGATGTGGAGTTTAACCTCCTTCGCAACCTCAATCTATCTCCGGCCCACATCTTTAACGCCATCATGGGGCGCGAATGGCTCAACAAACCAAAGCCGATAAGGGAAAACGGTCATCTAGACTGCAGCAAATTCTGTGCCTACCATAAAAGTCCCGGCCACAACACCAGCCAGTGCCGCGACCTCCTCAGACAAATCTAGCGACTGTTTGAGAAAGGCAAATTGGATAACTTGGTCACCAAGCCAGAGCCCCGATCAGAGAGGGCCGGAGGGCGCGAGCGCCGACAAAGCGATGGGATCCCTCCTAATCCGGTTGCAAGGATCGAGCATAACGAGCCGGAGTACTCTGATGAATCGATCCCTCCGATCAACCCTGGCGGCCGGATCAATATGCTTCAAGCGGGAGGTGGAAACCTTGGTGGCCTTTCCCCGGTTTCCACTTTATCGAACAGAAAGCGGAAAGCCGAGCTGAGGGCATTCGCCGGGGTCCATGTCTTGGTCCCACCGGAGCCGACCATCTCCAAAGACGCGCTCATCACCTTCTCCAACAAGGATAGTGAGGGGGTGCAGTGCCCCAAAGAGGATGCATTGGTGATCTCTGCATGTATCCTTGGGGAAATGGTCGATCGCGTGCTGGTTGACAATGGGAGATTTTGGAATATCATATTCAAATCCGCCTCCTCTTTCTTTTATTGTATCAAATTCCCCACTACCGATGGGACGGTCGGTACTGTAAAAGGAGACCAGTTAATGGCTAAGAAATGTTTGAATTACTCCTGTGTCGTAACTTCTTTCAATACTTCCCATGCTGTGTGTAACATTGAAACGATCGACAATCAACCCATGGAGATCGACGAGCCAAGCACATCGTACCAACCCGACTCAGAGGATGCCACCTCACATCGATTAACGGACGACATCGATCCGAGGATCGGTTTCGAGCCAAGCCTCGACATCGATCAAAGGATCGAGTCCGGAAATCGTTCCAAACGAGAGGTGACCGTCCCCATTGAAGAGTTGGAGAGCATAACGATAGATCCGGCTCGCCCGGAGCGGGAAGTACAGATCGGCACAAGCGTCGACCTCGAATTAAATGAGGATCTGATCAATTTACTACGTAAGAACATTGGAGTCTTTGCCTGGTCGCATCAAGATATGGTTGGCATAAATCCAGAACATGCCTGTCACTATCTAAAGATCGACCCGGCAAGGAAGCCTGTTCACCAAAAACGTAGGAAATTTGGTCATGAGAAGTACGCAGCGCTCGACATAGAAGTCAAAAAGCTACTCGATAAAAAACTAATCGGAGTAGATACAAACGAACCACAGTGGGTCGCCAACGCGGTGCTCGTCAAAAAGCCGAATAGCTCCTGGAGGTTATGCATCGACTTCACCGACCTCAACGCGTCATGTCCAAAAGACCACTTTCCGATGCCTCATATTGATCACTTGGTCGATAGTACAGCAGGTTGCGAAATGATGTCATTCATGGATGCCTGCGCCTGATACCATCAAATCCCAATGGTGGAGAAAGACATAAAGCACACATCGTTCCACACGGAAAAAGACATATACTTTTGGGTCCGAATGCCGTTCGGCTTGAAGAATGCAGGGGCGACCTACCAGCGACTAGTCAACGGGATGTTCGCCAATCATATCGGCAAGACCATGGAGGTCTACATTGACGACATCGTGGTCAAAAGCCTCAAGAAGGAAGATCACCTCAATGACCTTGCCGAGACATTCACCATCCTCGAGAAGTTCAATATGAAGCTGAACCCCAAGAAATGCAACTTCGGGGTGAGCTTCGGAAAATTCCTGGGGCACATCGTGAGTCAGAGAGGGATCGATAAAAACCCCACCAAGATCCAGGCGATCCTCGATATGCAGGAGCCCCGGAATGTCAAACAGGTGCAACGCCTCACTGGTTGTCTGGCTGCCCTAAACCGGTTCATATCTCGGCTCGGAGATAAAAGCAAACCATTCTTCGCGACCATAAAGAACAAGAAGTTCGCATGGACGAAGGAGAGTCAAATAGTGTTCGCCAAAATCAAGGAATATCTATCTAACCCTCAGATCTTGGCAAAGCCGATCCCCGGCGAAAAGCTATTCCTTTACCTGGCAGCCTCAGAGGTCGCGCTTAGTGCTGTTTTAGTGCGAGCAGAGGGACAAGCCCACTTGCCGATCTACTTCGTTAGCCAAGCGCTCCATGACGCGGAAACGCGATACACGCCTCTGGAGAAGATCGCCTACGCTATAGTCATGAGTGTCCGCAAGCTAAGGGCCTACTTCTTCGGACATCGGGTGGAGGTTCTGACAACTCTCCCCTTAAGGCAAGTTCTACACCGGCCAGACACCAACGGGCGACTCCTCAAGTGGTCACTGGAGATCGCCCAATATGGTATCACGTACGCTCCTCGCACAGCGATCAAAGGCCAAGCCCTGGCGGACTTCGTGGTGGAATTAACATTCCCACCCAGTCCGACCCAGATCGGTCGCCCCGCGTGGAAGTTGTACGTGGATGGCTCGGCAACCAACTCGCGAGCAGGGGCAGGGATTGTCCTCATCAGCCCCGATGGACAAAGTGTCACAAATGCTGTGCGTTTCGGGTTTCGGGCGACCAACAATGAATCCGAGTACGAAGCCTTAGTAGGCAGGCTCGATCTAGTCCTCGCCCTGGATGTTCGCCGTCTCCACATCTTCATGGACTCCCTCTTGGTCGTGAACCAAGTCAAGGGAGAATATGAGGCGCGCGGCGAACGAATGATCAAATACCAAGAACTGGTCGCCGAAATGTGCACAGAGTTTAAAGAGGTGTTAATCGAACAAGTCCCGAGAGAGCACAATTCCCAAGCCGATACCCTATCCAAACTGGCATCATCATATGGGGCGGCCGATTTCTCTAACATCCAAATCACAAAATCAGCAAAGCCGGCGATCGACAGAAACCTGATTACCACGGTCACCGTCGCTGAGGAGAACTGGATGACACCTTTCATTAAATACTTAAAGGACGGGACGGTCCCCGACGACCGTATCAAAGCTCGCCAACTTCAGTTCCGTGCAACCAGATACACCCTACTGGACGACCGGCTTTACAAGCGAGCTTTCAGCCTTCCCCTCCTCAAGTGCATTACGCCGGAGGAAGGCCAGCTCGTTTTAGCCGAGATCCATGACGGGATCTGTGGAAATCATGCTGGAGGCCGAGCTCTCATGCACAAAACAACCAGGCAAGGTTTTTTATGGCCTTCGCTTCAGAAAGATGCGATCGCCTATGCCAGATCGTGTCATAGGTGTCAAGTGATGGGCCCAAACATCAAGCTCTCCCCCGAGCAGCTCACTTCAATGTACAACCCGTGGCCATTCGCCCAATGGGGCATCGACCTTATAGGTCCCTTGCCGACTGCGCCAGGGGGCTGTAAGTTTGCCATTGTGGGAGTCGATTATTTCACAAAATGGGCTGAGGCCGAGCCGCTCAACAAGATCGGCCAAGAACAAGTAATAAATTTCGTTTGGAAGAACATCATATGCCGGTTCGGTCTACCCCAGGCTATCATCTCCGACAACGGAAAACAGTTCGACGGCTTGGAAGTCATGCAATTCTGCGAGAAATGGGGAATCAAGAAGTTGTTCTCGGCCCCTTACCACCCTCAGACGAATGGGCAGGTAGAGGCTGTAAACCATCAACAAGGTAAACTACAAACGATCAACAATAATGGATCTCAAGAAAAATAACATCGATTGTCGAACATACCCCTCGGGAGTATGAACAACCAGCCGCAAACAGTCGAACATATTCAATAATACATGGACTATTTACGACCAAAACAATATGGCTCAAAGATGGACGTCACAGTACGCCCGATCCGGAAATGTGTCCGTGCACAAGCCACCCCGGGTCCACTGTGAGGACATGACCCCATCACACGTCTATATGTGCCTGTAACACCCCAAATCTCAGATGGGACATTACACGCCGTAGGACCCTCATGAGGGTCTACCAGGCTAGCTCATGAGACATAAACCACAATGAAATCTGAAAAGACGCACTTAACAAAGTAAAAATAAGGATGTGGCCTCGGCCAAAACATTTTAATGGAAATACATGAGGCATAAGTCAAATGCCAATTCATTGCCCACGCAGGGGACTTAAACCAAGTTTAAAAGTAATCAGTCCAACTCCAGTACTCAAACAAATACAATGACAAAGCATGAAAATATAGACTCGAGCCACATCATCATGCCAGACCATCCTTTGCGTGCGCATCCCGTGCCAGCTCCTCAGCTCGACCAACACCTGAAATGCATAAGACGCATTTCCCCCATTTAAGAGGTTAGCATTCGAATAGCTAGTGCAAGTACAATTTACATAATGCTATTAGGGAGTATAATCCAACATGAAAAATGCTTTTCAAAAATACTAGAAACCCAATATTCCGGAATATCACAGTTTTTCTCAACAAAGTATGCCTATCAAGGCAAAACATAACATCACATTACCACAATACAATTTCACACTTGGTAACCCGTGGCTGTACCCCTCAGTATCGACCCCCAGAGGCCCCGTCGGACCCTCCCAGGTGGGAAACCACTTACGCAGTCGTACCCCTTAGTAGCGACCCCCAGAGGCCCCGTCGAACGATCCCCGGGTGGAAGAACAACAACAACACACACACGATTATCACAACTTTCCATCAATGTCGAATTTTACGTTCTACATAACAAAATGTAAAGAAGTACTTGCCTTGGGTGAGACGACGGAAGGGAAAGGTTGAAAGGTAAGGTTTTTGGTCCGAACAATCTACACAACCCCGTTCCTATCATAATAACGATAAACAACCAATCTCAAAACTACGAAAACGTAGGAATACGTCCTAGTTCTACCCGCTGGAACAAATCGTCGAACATTACCAGGGTATCGTCGAGTAAAAGTGAGGAACAATGGAAAAATCGGAGTTAAAACCATAAATCCTCAAGAAAACAAAGGATTACAAGTATACGATTTAAGTCTAGTAATAATCCATGATAATTCGGATGGCGGAAAATGTTAAGAACTTGAAGAATTCACGCAAGGAATGCAAGGATGTTAGTGGAGGATGATATTTGGTCAGAATCGGCCCTAAACCTCGTCTGGAATCGCTCAAAGCCGAAGAGTAGGAGTAAGGATGGAAAATGATGAAGTTGGGCTGTTGCTGTCCTATTTAAATCAGACAGGCTTAGCGCACGCTACGAACAAGAGTTAGCGTGCGCTAACAGGGTGCGGAATGAAATCAGAGGCTTCTGTCGTCCCGTTAGCGTACGCGGGCTAACAAAATTAGCGTGCGCTAATGTTAGAAATTAGCGCGCGTTAACACTCAATTAGCGTACGCTATCTGGTCCTGTACCGAAATACTAAACCTTCTGCCCAGTCCGCCGAAATCGTTAGCGCACGCTACAAACTCCAAGTTAGCGTACGCTAACTACACAACGATAGCGCACGCAAGGAATCAAGGAGTAGCGTGCGCTACTCAGTAACGATCAAGATCGCTCAGATCGATATCGCTACAAACGATGCGAAAATCAAAATGCAAAGCAAGGCCCGAATCCAGAAACATAAACACGGAATATACAAGACGATGGAGCTAAGTGTTGAAAGAAAATACGACTCCGACCACCGGAGAGTCCATAATGCGACAAAGAAAGTGAAATTCCCTAACTTATAGGAAATTACAAAAATGGCCCAAGTGCCCGAAAATTACAATACGACGACGGATTAACAAACCGAAAGTCTCAACACGACTAACTCAACCATACGAACTTGTGCAAACCAAGAAACAACGAAAACGAACGATTTTTACGAGAATCGAACGTACATGCGACAAGATATAATTCAAGATAAAATTACGTAAAAACATCCGCGAAACTCGTCCAAACGGAAAAATTCCAAGAACAAAATTGGTTCAGAATTTCAAGACAGTAACAAGCGAGTCGTCCGAAACCAACATACACTAAAATAGAAATTACCAAAAATAGAAAGTACGGATATTACTTTCTCTCCCCCTAAAAATAAGTTTCGTCCCGAAACTTACAACGCGAATAACTCGGGGTATCTCGACTGCATACTCTCTTCCGTCTCCCATGTCGCTTCCTCGGATCCGTGCCTCGACCATTGAATTTTAACTAAAGAAATGGTTTTGTGCCGAAGTTGCTTCACCCGACGCTCTAAAATCTGAATCAGCCTCTCCTCGATGGTGATGTCGGGTCCCAACTCGATCTCTCCAAAATCAATAATATGGCTAGGGTCCGGTACGTACTTCCTAAGCTGGGAGACATGAAATACGTTATGCACGTGACTCAAGGACGGCGGCAAGCCTAACCGATATGCAAGCTCTCCCACTCTCTCTAAAATCTCGAACGGTCCAATATATCTTGGACTAAGTTTACCCTTCCGACCGAAGCGGTAAACTCCCCGTGTCGGCGACACCTTAAGCAAGACATGATCTCCCACCTCAAACTCCAACGGCGGGCGATGCATATCGGCATAAGAGTTCTGCCGACTCTGGGCCGTCACCAACCTATCGCGAATCAGATAAATCTTCTCTCTCATCTCAACTACCATATCGGGCTCGGTACCAATCAGCTCGGATGCATCGTCCCAACACAACGGCGATCTGCATCTCCTCCTATACAATGCCTCAAATGGTGCCATTTTGATCGAGGCGTGCCAACTATTGTTGTACGTGAACTTGATCAATGGCAAGTGCGACTCCCAATCATCCTTCCAATCTAAGGCACAGGCTCTCAACATATCCTCCAGCCTCTGGATCGTCCGCTCTGACTGCCCGTCAGTTTGAGGGTGGTAAGATGTACTGAGTCTAAACTCAGTCCCCAAAGCTCGATGAATAGCCTGCCAAAAATGTGATACAAACCGGCCATCTCGATCCGAAACAATACTCCTAGGAGTCCCATGCAATCTCACGATCTCTGCAATAAACACTCGTGCCAGCCTCTCCGGCCCCCAAGTGTCCTTAATACCCAGGAAATGAGCTGATTTGGTTAGTCGATCGACAATAACCCAAATGATGTTCATTCCAGTCCGAGTCCTAGGCATCCCGGTAATGAAATCCATAGAGATGTCTTCCCACTTCCATTCCGGAATGGGAAGTGGTCGTAGCAACCCTGCGGGCCGCTGATGCTCGATCTTAACCTGCTGACAGGTCAAACACTTCGCCACAAACTCGCTAACGTCCGTCTTCAAATTGCTCCACCAGTAGTTACTCCTCACATCCTTGTACATATTGCCCGTACCAGGGTGTATGGAGTAAGGTGTGGTATGAGCCTCGCTCAAGATCATATGCCTCAACTCAATGTCATTTGGTACACATAATCTGCCGCGAAATCTCAAAACTCCGTCATCCTGAATCACAAACCCAGGGGCTTTCCACTTTCTCACATCCTCCCTCAACTGGACCAAAAATGGATCATCATACTGTTTCGCCTTGATATCATCAGTCAAAGACGAAGTGATATCCAACGCACATAACTGACCCTGAACACTCTGAACCCAAACCTCGATATTCTGACAAATCAAATCCCGCTGGATCCTGCTCTGTGGTGTAAGTACCTCTAACATCTGCAACGCCATCGGTTTTCGGCTCAACGCATCAGCCACTACGTTAGCCTTACCCGGATGGTAAAGTATCTCGAGGTCGTAATTTTTAATTAGCTCCAACCACCTATGCTGCCTCATATTAAACTCTTTCTGACTGAAGATATACTTCAAACTCTTGTGATCCGTAAAAATCTTACACGACGACCCATAGAGATAATGCCTCTAGATCTTTAAGGTGAAAACGACCGCAGCTAACTCCAAATCGTGCGTGGGATAATTTACCTCATAAGGTTTCAACTGACGGGACGCATAAGCAATCACCCTGTCTCTTTGCATCAAAACACATCCGAGCTCAAGGCCCGAAGCATCACTATACACCACGAAATCCTCGTTCCCCTGAGGCAATGCTAAAACGTGTGCGGTAGTCAATTGTCTCTTCAACTCATAAAAACTATCCTGTCTGTCTATGGTCCACTCGAACTTCTGAGTTTTCTGGAGTAACTGAGTGAGCGGTCTAGCGATCTTAGAAAATCCCTCAACAAATCTACGATAATAGCCTACAAGTCCCAGAAAACTCCTCAATTCCTTCACATTCTTGGGCGGTTCCCATGCCATCACCGCCTCTATCTTCTGTGGATCTACCCGAACTCCCTCCGCTGAAATCACGTGCCCGAGGAACATCACTTCCTTGAGACAAAACTCACACTTAGAGAACTTCGCGTACAACTGCTCAGTTCTCAAAGTGTCCAACACAATCCGGAGATGTAAAACGTGCTCCTCTCGACTCTGGGAATAGATAAGGATGTCGACGATAAAGACGACTACAAATTTGTCCAGATACTCGATAAAAACTTTGTTCATTAACTGCATGAACACTGCTGGGGCATTGATTAGCCCGAAAGGCATAACCACAAACTCGTAATGGCCATATCTCATCCGAAAGGCAGCCTTCGGTATATCGCTGTCCTAAATCCTCAACTGGTAGTAGCCTGATCGTAAATCAATCTTCGAAAAGACTGTCGCTCCCTGAAGCTGATCGAACAAGTCGTCGATCCTGGGCAAAGGGTACTTGTTTTTGATGGTCAACTTGTTTAACTCTCGGTAGTCGATGCATAAACGAAGCGATCCATCCTTCTTTTTAACAGAAAGTACGGGCGCACCCCAAGGCGATGCGCTCGGTCGAATATACCCTTTATTTAACAATTCCCCCAACTGTTTCTTCAGTTCTAACATCTCCGACGGTGCCATACGGTATGGCGCTTGAGAAATGGGAGCCGCATTCGGCTCAAGGTCAATAGGAAACTCAACCTCTCGCTGTGGTGGTAATCCCGGAAAGTCGTCTGGAAATACATCGGGGTACTCGCTGACAACTGGAATCGATGACATGTCGACTTCGCCATCCTCCGCCTGCAGAGCGTAACACCAATAACCGACAGTATGCTCGGTGCCGTTCTCAGCCACTATCGAGATGGTGCGAGTCCGATAGTTCATGATAGCACCGTGCCGATCTAACCAATCGTCTCCGAGGATCAAATCCTCACCCTTAAGATCTATAACAATAAGGTTCGAGGGCCAATCTCGGCTCCCGATCCTCACTGGGCAATCCCTAACCTCCCGGTCCCCAACCATATGATCCCCACTAGGCATAATCACTACAAATGGCTCACACTCGAACAAGCAGGTAATACCAATACGACAAACACAGTCTGAAGCAATAAAGGAGTGGGTAGCACCCGAATCAAAAAGCACCGAAACTGGATGAGAAAGGATCTGAGTGGTACCTGACGCCACTGGAACATCCGTCTCCTCCGTGCGTCTCATCTGGTACAAAAGAGGGTGCACTGAGCCCGAACTAGAAGTAGCCCGGCGGTCCGGCTGGCCTCGACCTCTACCACGACCCGTACCCTGAGGACTCTGAGATGCTGGTACTCTTTGGCCGACACTCGGTTCCCCCGTTGCTGTAGTTACCATAGGAGTTCTGACTATCTTGGCTACTGTCTCACAGTGAGTCGCACGATGACCACTCTGTCCGCACGAGAAACATGTGACTGGAGGATTTGGACAATACTTCGCCAAATGGTCACTCTGACTACAATTGAAACGAACTCTGCCGCCTGGTAAAGGGGGCTCTACTGAGCGGTTACCCTGAGACCCTCCATCCTGGTGAAACGGCTTCTTTCCCAAAATAGGAGCAGGCTGAGATTTTGGAAAACGACCACCCTTGCCGGCTGAAAAACTACCAACTGTCTTCTGTTTCTTGGCCTCGGAACCCAACTCTGATTCCGGGACAGCCATCTCAATCGCTAGGGCGCGATCCTGATACTCCTTCAAGGTGGCACACATAAGTGGTGCCATACTCTGTATGATATGCGGTTTCATGCGCATATTGAAATAACGGATCTTGTCGGCCTCGGTCCTCACTTGATCTTTCACGAATCCCAATTGCTGATTATAAGAGATAATGGCCTGAGAAATAGGCACGTCCTGAGGTGTAGCGGTGAAGAACTCCACAATTCTGCGCTCCTTGACTGGCGATGGACAATATTCGGCTTCCATAGCAGCCTTAAATTCCTCCCAAGTGGCCTGACGGTCTCTGGGCGTCACAACCTCCCACCATTCCGCAACTTCCTTATCCAGGAGGTACTGAGCAATATGTACCCTCCTGTCATCGGGACAAGCTACGGCATCAAAAGTCCTGCCCAACTGAAAGAGCCAATTCTCCCAACCGAAGGAGTCAATGAAACGAGGGGGGTGCATCTTAGTTACTATCTGAAGCCATTTACTAGCTTCGTCCTCTGGAGTCGGGGGCGGATTTTGGCGCCCACCCTGAGCTATCTGAGTGAGTTGGGCTACCAATCGCTGAAATCTGACGATAGCCCGACGTCGGCGTTATTACAGACAGTCTTGAATGAGAAGCCGAATCCATGATGCGAGAAAGTGAGCCTTCCTCATTATTAGCACCACGACCATGGCCTCGGCCGCGTCCCCTAGCCGGTCTACCACGACCTCTCAACATACTGAAGAAAATAATTGAAAAGAACAAGATCATAAAAAATCACAGTTTAAAAGGTTGGTATGACAGTTCACAATTTCCAAACAGCACAAGGTACAAATTAGAGGAATATATGAGTTCTAGGAGACTTACAGCCACGGGTCGTACGAAAAGACGGTAGCATGATGATATTAGGCTCAACGACTGACTCAAACGACTTAACCGACAGACCCAAAATTAACCGACAACCTAAGCATTCAAAACCTAAGGCTCCGATACCATAAATGTAACACCCCAAATCTCAGATGGGACATTACACGCCGTAGGACCCTCATGAGGGTCTACCATGCTAGCTCATGAGACATAAACCACAATGAAATCTGAAAAGACGCACTTAACATAGTAAAAATAAGACCGTGGCCTCGGCCAAAACATTTTAATGGAAGTACATGAGGCATAAGTCAAATACCAATTCATTGCCCACGCAGGGGACTTAAACCAAGTTTAAAAGTAATCAGTCCAAATCCAATACTCAAACAAATACAATGACAAAGCATGAAAATATAGACTCGAGCCACATCATCATGCCAGACCATCCTTTGCGTGCGCATCCCGTGCCAGCTCCTCAGCTCGACCAACACCTGAAATGCATAAGACGCATTTCCCCCATTTAAGAGGTTAGCATTCGAATAGCTAGTGCAAGTACAATTTACATAATGCTATTAGGGAGTATAATCCAACATGAAAAATGCTTTTGAAAAATACTAGAAACCCAATATTCCAGAATATCACAGTTTTTCTCAACAAAGTATGCCTATCAAGGCAAAACATAACATCACATTACCACAATACAATTTCACACTTGGTAACCCGTGTCCGTACCCCTCAATATCGACCCCCAGAGGCCCCGTCGGACCCTCCCCAGGTGGGAAACCACTTCCGCAGTCGTACCCCTTAGTAGCGACCCCAGAGGCCCCGTCGGACCATCCCCGGGTGGAAGAACAACAACACACACACACACGATTATCACAACTTTCCATCAATGTCGAATTTTACGTTCTACATAACAAAATGTAAAGAAGTACTTGCCTTGGGTGAGACGACGGAAGGGAAAGGTTGAAAGGTAAGGTTTTTGGTCCGAACAATCTTCACAACCCCGTTCCTATCATAATAAAGATAAACAACCAATCTCAAAACTACGAAAACGTAGGAATACGTCCTAGTTCCACCCATTGGAACAAATCATCGAACATTACTAGGGTATCATCGAGTAAAAGTGACGAACAATGGAAAAATCGGAGTTAAAACCACAAATCCTCAAGAAAACGAAGGATTACAAGTATACGATTGAAGTCTAGTAATAATCCATGATAATTCGGATTAAAAGAGTCAAATCACAAGAAATCCCCAAAATATCCCCAAAATCTCAAAACAAGGGTTTCAGGGATTCTTACCTTGATTCGGATGGCGGAAAATGTTAAGAACTTGAAGAATTCACGCAAGGAATGCAAGGATGTTAGTGGAGGATGATATTTGGTTGGAATCGGCCCTAACCCTCGTCTGGAATCGCTCAAAGCCGAAGAGTAGGAGTAAGGATGGAAAATGACGAAGTTGGGCTGTTGCCGTCCTATTTAAATCAGACAGGCTTAGCGCACGCTACGAACAAGAGTTTGCGTACGCTAACAGGGTGCGGAATGAAATCAGAGGCTTCTGTCCTCCCGTTAGCGTACGCGGGCTAACAAAATTAGCGTGCGCTAATGTTAGAAATTAGCGTTAACACTCAATTAGCGTACGCTATCTGGTCCAATACCGAAATACTGAACCTTCTGCCCAGTCCGCTGAAATCGTTAGCGCACGCTACAAACTCCAAGTTAGCGTACGCTAACTACAAAGCGATAGCGCACGCAAGGAATCAAGGAGTAGCGTGCGCTACTCGAGCGGCGATCGATCTTGCTCGGATCGCACACTGCTGCCGACGATTTAAAATCGAAATGCAAAGCAAGGCCCGAATCCAGAAACATAAACACGGAATATACAAGACGACGGAGCTAAGTGTTGAAAGAAAATACGACTCCGACCACCGGAGAGTCCGTAATGCGACAAAGAAAGTGAAATTCCCTAACTTATAGGAAATTACAAAAATGGCCCAAGTGCCCGAAAATTATGATACGACGACGGATTAACAAACCGAAAGTCTCAACACGACTAACTCAACCATACGAACTTATGCAAACCAAGAAACAACGAAAACGAACGACTTTTACGAGAATCGGACGTACATGCGACAAGATATAATTCAAGATAAAATTACATAAAAACATCCGCAAAACTCGTCCAAACGGAAATATTCCAAGAACAAAATAGGTTCAGAATTTCAAGACAATAACAAGCGAGTCGTCCGAAATGAACATACACTAAAAATAGAAATTACCAAAAATAGAAAGTACGGATATTACAGTGCCCGCCCTGAAAATCCTACACATAACCGATCGACACGCAGATATGACTCCAGATATGTCACGATGCAACATGACAACGAAAATCAAAGAATCACATCTCCAATAAGGATCAAAAGACTCACCGAAGTGAACAATGACACACGGATAATGAAAGATCGACACGACCGACAATATCCAAAACAACCATCCTGGAATCACAATCCCCAAATAATGATCAACACAACCCTTAATACCAAACAACAGTCCTGGGACCAACATCCCGCAACGAACAACCAATACAAATCTCATTAAACGAAACCTCAACTTACAAGATATACAACAACTCAGCAGAAATAATTATCCCCATAACTGAACAATACTTACATTACCTCAAAGCCGAAGAGAATGTCCTTTCCACGAACAAACATCCCTGAACGAATGCACATTTATACGAATAATCTTAAATAAGGTACCGTCTATTTAATACCAATAAATCTTTATCCCGATACTCATGTCATCACGATAACTGCCCTCGATATCTGACATTCCATATCATAGATCAAAGATAACTCACATATATGTATTCAATCAAACACAATTAAATAATATACATTATGATTTATCCCAAACCACAGCCCGATAAACAAATCATCATCCCGACAGTTTACATCTATAATAGCATTGCTATATGAATTATAAATGAAATGAAAACGAAACCATTCATTGAATATTATAAGCTAAACAAGCATAAACTTGCCTCGATACCGATACCACGAAGGTGCTACCAAAATCCATTGCCTTTGTCTATGAGCTCCTCAGCCCCGACTGAAAGCAATCTATGAACTCTTCAATCTCAACCGCAACGCAACGATTATAACCAACGATCAATTATCACCACCTATTGCAATAATCGATTAACACACATTCGATAATAATCAACAACTGATATAACCAACCAGTCAAACTCAACGGCTCAACAATACCTCAATCATATACAAAACCGAACATTATAACTCAAACGATCACGAACTCATAACCACAATACAATCCGCAACTCGATAATCAATATAACCGATCAATAAACCAAATGATTCCACAATATCCCGATTAAACACAAATCCAACAACCCAAACAATCAATCATGAACTCAAGACCACAATACGATTCATAATCCGATAAAGCATTACCGATTCCAGATTCAATCTTAAATACGATTACAAGTTTCCTCCTTGTACATTCATAATAAAAACCAATTACCGATTATCATCATCAGTCCGGTCAATCTAATTAATTCAACATTATAGATAATCATATTCCAAGGGTTTCAAATATCTCAATCATTCGATTTGAACACTTGTTCAATACGTATGAATTCCCAAACTCAAAGGCGAATCATAATCTTATCAAACCCGGAACCATATTCGTATTCCTATACGAATATTGCACTAAAACACATAACTTAGTTTGAGATATGAATATTCCATATTCATATTCAAAACACCAACACCTCCTAAACATATTCATCAAACCATATAATCCAAGAGTCCCTTAAGAACACAAATTATTCCGAAATCACATTCATAATCCATAAAACGACATAATCCGATGTGTTCTAACATATAAACAATCCTTATTCACAAATCAAGGGGTATATTATCATGTTCTTCAACATACACTCCTCATAACATCAAGAATCGAAACATTAATACCAAGAACACCAAGAACACTATGATTCTATAATCATAACCAACATAACCAAGACATTGATCGTCATATCATCAGCCCCCCTTAACAAAATTCCCGTAAATGCCAAGAATCATCACAACTCCATAAACTATCATCATACGAACTAGTCATCAACAACAACATCAAAAATCCAAATCGAAAGAGAGGATTATCCAACATACCTCTTAGAAGATGAAAAACACAAGTAAACACCCCAATAATCAATGATAACTCCACATCTCAAGCTCCAATCCCATGTTTTCAAGCTCATAATCGACTTAGAAGGATCAAGAATCCATTTCTGAGTGTTGAAGGGTGAAAGACGAAAATTCTCAAGAAAAATGAAATGAAGGGTGTCCACTTATATAAACTTCCAGCTCTTTACGTACGTAACATGCCAAAGTTAAGGTACGTAACAACCATTTACGTATGCTATCTGACCTTGGTAGCGTACGTAACGACAGCCCAGAGGCTCCTGACTCATTTCGTTCAATGCCTTACGTAAGTAATCCTTTCTCCATAGCATACGTAATATGTATGTTGACTTGCTACAGTAACATACTCATTAACATACGTAATGATCCGTCCTAAGCGTACGTAATGCTCTAGGTGGACTCGCCTGTCCACATCTGCTGCCGACACTGGGTCCCACCTGCCGACCACAAACCGGTCCTGTCCGATCCTCTTGTTACGTATGTAATGCCTTGTGCATAACGTACGTAAATCATAGCAATTTAGCGTACGTAAGTCCTTAAGCTTAGCGCACGTAATGGTCTTCTGTACTTGGACAAAATCCAACTATTCCGGTCCGACGTCTCGACATACATAATACAAACATATGGCATACTGAATATATATACTCGATTCAATAACATTCTCATATGATATACCCGATATCAAAATTAAAACAACCTGATACACGGTATCCTCAATGTAACTGTCGACCAAGTACGACAATTATACAAATACAGCTGTCTCAGTTCTCAATTTATTTTATCCATACTGTATAGTCACCAAGCTATCCAGTATATCTCAGATAAAATAACGCGAAAAATTTATACTGAAAATTCGGATATTACAAGAAATATGTGAACGAACTACTGACTTTGTAACTAGAATAGTTGAATTTCCTGGTGTAATACTAAGAGAACACGTTCTCAATCCTTGGTGTATATCACAGGCTCCAGAGAATAAATTATGCTCGTTTTATGTTGCATGAGTTCAATCTGGATGCATGCACTTAATCAAATATATCTTATTATCTGTTCTCAATCATGAAGTGAAGGACAAGTTTGTTTTCATAGGAAGGTGATTCAATAAGTTTGTTAGAAATTTTGTTGATGTTTGCAACACATTATTGGATCCTTGTTTGAACTATGTATTGTAAGTTGTGGATGTGGATAATGTGCGACAACGAGTCACCGTCAAATTAATACCTAGGATTGATTGGATGGCTCTTCAATGTATCAATATGCCATTTTTGGGTTTGTTTCTAAACATTTTATTAATACATAGGATTGATTGGATGGCTCTTCAATGTATCAACATGCCATTTTTGGATTTGTTTCTAAACATTTTCAGCACATATGTTTGTTCTTTTTATTTATATTGGATTAATGATGTGTTTATGTGGCTTTTGATTGTGATTTGCAGTTGAACCCAACTGCTATTGGGTTGAAGACTAAGGAAGGGGTTATACTTGCTGTTGAGAAGCATATCACCTCGCCTCTTATGGTGTGTCTACTTTCTTTTGAAGTTTGTCCTGAAGTTGACCAAAGCTATAAGGCGGGCAAAGTTAAAGAAATTGAAGAAAGAGACAAAGGAATGAGGGCTTAGTGATAGGATTTATTTTTATTTTTTTAATGTCAATTATTGTTGTAATAAATGAACAGTTGATTGTTATTGCTGAATGAAATGTTTTTTAGTTCATATTAATTTTTATTTATTTGATTTCTTGGTTACAATTCATATAATTTGAAATAGGTGAAACATGGAAAATAATAAAAATAAAATACAATTGTCTAAATGGGTAGTTTTAATGCAAATAAAATCATTGCCTGATCTGTCATTAGGCAATTAGGTAATTTAAGAAACCATTGTGTTTATGAAATCTTAACAACATATTCAAAATAAAAAACAATTATGTTTGATAAATTCTAACAACATGTTTTAATGAACAACACTTGAGTTAGAAGCAGACAGACAATGGACAAATTCTACAAAAATGTTGGGTAATTTCCTTTCTGACAAGTGTGTATTGTTCTAAAACCATTGTGTAGCATCCCAAACAACAATGGTTTCTAAGTGGAGTGTTGTTGTTTCTGGCTATTACACAACGGCGTCTAGAGATGAAGTCGTTGTCTCTCACTCTTTCACACAACAGATTCTATACCATTGTCTGAGGCAGGTAAGATACGGCGTCTCAATAGACAATGGGAAAACAGGAAGTAAGACAACGAGCAAAAACCGTTGTCTGATGCAGTTTTTCTTGTATCAAATCAAGACTTGAATCCAAACAAGGACGATGGGCGAGCGAGCTCCCAGACGTTTTGTGGTCCTACCGTACAAAGACCCGAAACTCAACTAGCGAAACCCCGTTCGCCCTCGCCTTCGGAACAGAAGCGGTGATCCCTTCAGAGATCGCCGTCCTCAGCCACCGAACTGAACAAGAGATGACGACGGACAATGATATGGCCCGGTGGATCGACTTGGACATGCTCGAAGAACGGCGACTGACCTCGGAAATGAAGAACACAATCCACAAAAGGAGATCTGAGAAGTTTTTCAATTCGAAGGTCAAGGAAAGACGGTTCCAAGTGGGCGACCTAGTCCTAAAAAAGGTCCAGACTCACACAGGAGTCTTTGGCCCGAATTAGGAAGGCCCCTTCAGGATATCTAAGTGGCTAACTAGGGGAGCCTACGAACTTGAACACCCTGATGGCACTCCAGATCAATATCCCTGGAATGCCATACATTTGAAGAAATACTACCAGTGAAAACTTTGTATTCAGTTTCAGTTACCCAATGTACAAAGAGTATAATGAAATTTTCCTATCCCATCTATATGATTCGCTTCGACGAAAACGAGCAACTAAGAAGAGGACGGTTCGCTCGCCCTACAGGAGGTCATCGTCTAAAACTGACAGACCTATACAAGCGATCGCCCTTCAAGCACAACGTATACCGTCGAGGGTCGCCATCTAACATGGCGATCCGAGGTAGAAAAAGTGCAGCCATGGTCCTGGAGGTCGATGGAACCAACAGCTTCGCCCATGCAAGGTTCCTTTGAGCTGCGATCGCTTGCCCTTCGTTTAAATACGAGGCGGGCGTAGCCGAAGGACCCTCCAAATAAATTTGTGGACACGCTCGCGCGTCCCCAAAGTACATCATCTAACATGATATACCCGGACAAGGCGAAGAGTCCCTACCCCGTCACAATGTATACCGACGAAGGTCGCCATCTAACATGGCGACCCGAGGTAGAAAAGTGCCAACAATCCGCGGACGTGGAGTCGAATAAACCGACGACGCCTCGTGCAAGGACTCCTCCAGACCGAGATCGCTCGCCTTTCGTTTAAATACAAGGCGGGCACAGCCTAACAGAGGACCCTAACAATAAAGTGAGTCGCGGGGCAGACCTACGGATGGAATGTCCCTCGCACATAAAGACACGGTTACGGAGGTCGGTCCATCGAACTCAGCGACCGTGCACACAGCCATCCTCCCTCAAAGAATCAGCAAAACTCATGATAGCTCGTCCAACATACTATTTTCATTCCCTTACTTACACTAAGTAAACAAAAACAAGGGGCAAAGTGGAGCTAATCCTAAATGCGGTCGGAAGGAAGGGACAAGTTTACAAGTAAGAATTTCCAAGTATGTCAATACATTCGGATCCATTCAACATTCAAACAGTCGATCAAGCGAAGAAGGCATCAGAAGCAATTATACATACTTGTATAAATTCGCATGCAAAACATTCAAAAGCGATCGTACTTATAAAGAATCAGATGCGAAAAAGGAATATTTTATTCAAATCAAGAAGTTCGTACAATACAAGCCCGAAGGCAGTAGAAGAGAAAAACAGAAAATTACAAGCGAAGGAAAACAAAAAATCACTCAGGCCGACCCCAACTGGCCCTCGCCCCCAGCAGGAGGATCGGTACGCGCTCCCTCATCGACCTCAGGATAAATAAGCTTATCCGGAAAAGGATACCAGCTCAAGTCGATCCCCAAGTCGGTGAGGTCGAGGATCGGCAGGGAAAATTGCGGATTCAAAGGATGCTCGAGTACGTAGGCCTTGAAGGTCTCCATCATAGAGCCGACCTCGATCCCTACCTTCTTGGCGGCATGGATAGCGTCAACATAGGACATATAGTAGGCGAACTCACTGACGTATGCCACATTAAGGTAGGGATCGGTCTCGATCGCCTTTATCTGCCCTTTCAAATCCGAACTCGTCTTCTCAGCATCCGCAAGCTCAACCACCTTGGCGGCCAGTTCTCCCTTTGCTTTCTCCAGCTCGCCGTTGAGCCGATCCACTGTCGCCTTCAAGCCAGTCACCTCCTCCTGTGAGGCCGCGTGCACCGGCGAGCCTCCGTCATCTGATCGCGGAATCGATCCGCCTGCCCTCGGGACCGCTCAAGCTCCTGCTTCATCCGGTCAAGGTCCTGCTTGGCTCGCTTGGCCGTCTCCAGATATTCCTTCTCCATGGCCTGGATCCGGTTAGCAAACTCGGCATTCTGGCTTCGAGCGATCTCGAGATCTTGATGAAGGCGAGCATTAGAGGGTCGTCCCTCGTAATCCGTAGCAGCTTGGGCGGCCATCGTCACTGCCTGGAGAGTCAGGGCGAGCGTCGCCTGCATGGCATCTCCAGACCGCCGATGAGCGATCGCATCGAGGTCGGTCGTCCAGGCCTTAGGAAGAGAGTTGATGGCCCGGGAGACATAAGAAGGAACCTCGAGGGACTGGCGTGGAGACTTGCTCGCCAAGAAATCCAACACCATCGGCGAGACATCCGGGTCAGCAAGACGGACCCTGCAACACAAACAAATAGAAACAAAGGAGTTAGTATATGCCTTACACAAATAGCCTAACTCAGAAAGATCAAACCGGTCTTACCTGTTGACCAACTCGGGGTCGCGGCCAAAAAAGGGCTTGCCCCGAGGAGTTTCGGCTTCGGCGACCGCCGCGGTTTTTAGGAAGCTGGTCGAGGGCCTGGGGCTGGACCCCTCCGCCATCGGAACAGCAGAGATAGGCGCCGCGGCAACCGGCGGCTCCAAAATAGATACGTCCGCCTCAGCAGTCGGCAGGGACTCCTCCGGCCTCCGCCTCTTGCGGTTGCGCTGGAGTTGTTCTTCCTCCCGAACTTCCGGCTCGACGACCGGCACCGTAGCAGGCCTCACCGCAGGGACGGGACGAGACGTCGTCGCAGGGGCATGACCCGTCTTCTTTCCCTGATGAAGGCGACCCAACAGACCGGGGTTCGACATTGCGATCTCTTGCGATGGTTTGGCGTAATGGGGGAAATGGATCTCTGTCACAGAAGAAGTTTAAACAAAGTTAGACATCTACTTCAAATCAGATGATCGTCATATAGAAGAAAGGAAGTAAGACTTCATACCTGGAACCTTCAGATGGCGAGGGTAGCGAAACAATCGAGCTCCCAACCGATGAAGTTCTTGATTAACTGAGCGAACGTCAATGAAGGAGTCCGGCAGACTTCGAATTTGCTCCCAGACGATTAGAAAATCGAAAGGAAGGTCGGCAATCGCTGGAACAAGGGAGCCTGCAAAAAGGAAACAAAATTAGATCAGTCCAAGACGTATCCGATCAAAGGGAGAGTTAAAACCCTTACTCGGATTCCTCTCCCGAAAATTAGTGGGGATCTCCAACTCTTCCTCCGGCCTATCACTCGACGCCGACCTCCACGCTCCACTGACCCAGCACCATTTTGCCAGGTCGCCCCGCGTCTTGTTCGGCACCCCGAGGACCACTCTTTCCATTCGACCTTGAATGTGATAACTGCCGACCGACCCCTTCTGCGCAGTCAGTTTGAAGAGATAGTTCATTTCCATCGCAGAAGGGAGATGGAACAACCGGTGACCGCCAAAAATTGTCAAAGTGCTGATGATCTGTAGCCAAGCGTTCGGCGTCAGCTGGAGCGGCGCCAAATTCCAGGCGATCAACAAATATGACACGACGAACGGCAAGGGGAACAGCAGGCCGGCCTCCATAATCATCTCATTAACGGCGACCAGACCCTCGGGAGGTTGATCGGCACGTTCGTTCTCCGAAGGCACGTGCAGCGAGACGTCAGAGGGAATATGGAATTTCGCCCTCCAACGACTCAAGTCTTTCTTGGTCGCCGAGCTCCGAATCTGACCAAGAGTCCACAGAGAAGGGTCAGCGGCCCGATACGCCGTCCGCCTCACAGGTTCATAGGGGTGAGCGGCGGAATATGCCTCGAAATCAAACTCGGGACACGGTCCGGCAATCCCCTCCATGAGACCGGCGAAGTCCAAAAAGGCCCGGCCGAAAACGCTGTGTTGCTCCCAGTATAGCCTCACCGCATCATCCTCATCCACTGGCGGATCCCTCTGCCTCGTCACTGCCGACGATCTCGCCAAGTCAGCTTCATTGAAAAGCTCTTCAATCTCCGCGGGCGCAATCCCCGCATGAATGGCCTCGACGGCCGTTTCCATATGAAGGCCCAGGGGGGTTTCCTCCCGGTCAGGGGAAGCCGCGACGGCTGAGGAGCTACCGGCCTCGAATGTTTTAGATCCTCCTCGAGACATGATCTTAAAAGTAAAGGGGAAGAGAAAATTTGTGTTCTTACCTAAAAGGAAAGTCGGTAGGCACAAGATTCTTCGAAAAAAATCAGCAACATCTCGACTGAAAAGCAGGGGCGCATAAAGAGTGGAAGTATAATGGCCCTAGCCCTTTTATAGGCGAGTGCAGGGACCTTAGTGCAAATAGGCAAAATCCCGAGGGATGGAGTGCAACCGTCGGGGGGGACACATTAAATGCAGCACTCGAAACCCGCGTACGCGTCGTTTCGAGGGCACGCCAGACGACAAGTCTGACAAAACCGTCAGACTCCCCCAACGATAGCGCGACGCGTGTCCCTGCAACGTTTCAAGAGCCCGCCTCCATTTCCCGCTATTTCCAGTGCATAAGAAGATCGTCCGGGTTCGAAATCAGATCGTCCAGGCGACGATTTTCCTTATCGTAAGCAGACTAGCCAATCGTCTGAAACAGGCGATGGCCAACAGTGATACCTCACCCCATATTTTCAATATCAGAGCGAGTTGGGGGGCAATTGTTGTGCGGCGATTTATACGCCTCGATGGCGATCAGAATGATGGTCAGAAGCCAGTTAAAGAAGATGGACGCTGGATAAGCACCTAGTGTTAGGCGTCTAAGGCGATCGTCGCTAGGCATCTGGCGATCGTCTCTAGGCATCTGGCGATCGTCGATGATACCTGACTGTAGACGATCGTCCCATACTGCATGTGAACCCGACACCCGTCAAAGTCTTCGAAGACCGAATCTCGGACGTGGACCCACGTGCAGATCGACAAAAGGCGCCGCAAGATAAGGCCTTTGACCCCAGCCTTTCACCTACCGATAAGCCCGCCGAAAGGTACAAGGTGGGTCCTCTCTAGACAGCGACTCAGGACGCGTGCAGGCTTCCCATTGGCTCGCACAGCTGGCTGCCAGCAGCAGCCTCGGACTTCAAGGAAATAGCCCCACGTGAAAGGACGATCGCCCACATTATTCTAATATAGAATACGGTGGTCGCCCGCGATCGCCAGAGAGGACTCAGCAACCTTGTCTCCTATAAATAGCAGGCCTCCAACAGTGGCCTGGAAGGATCGAGAATACAGCGAAAAAACGTACAGAGAGAACAAAAACTCATCTGACGAATACATACATATACATAGTGATATTCATTCGCATAGATAGAATATCTAAAGCAAGAACACACAGAGCTTCATATCTGGTTCTTCCGGCAATCTTCACGCTCTACAATTAAGATAACTAGAAGTATTTACACTTATTGTAATAGATTCTAACATTAATATTTGTACTCCAAAGTATCTATATTAATAACATCTCGCGAGAGCATTCAAGCCCGGGACTAATAACCCCGACAAATCTTGTGTTATTTATTTTCCCATGGAAGTATTCTCGCATTTGTTTGTTACTCGACCATTCCAGCAATATCATCTCCGGATAATATTTTGGGTAACAACACCTCACAAATAAGATGTTCACGAATTACATCAGCTTCATGTCGTCTCCCGTTCATACACTTGACACAAGGGAAAAAATATCTTTCATCGGGTTCCGAGCGATTTTGTCGTGCGAACTCAAGAAATTGTTCGATTCCATTATCATACTCATCACTGCTATGACATGCATTCATCCAACTTCGATCCATTTTTCTTCTTTTTTGTTGTACATAGTGAAATTCAATTTGCAATTCCTTTAGTTAGAATCAACCATATTTAGTGTTATTTTAATCTTCTACCAAAAACGTATAACTCTTATTGCTATTAATATACTATGTCATCTCACTATTTCCTAAAGACTGACACCTTTTCCTGCATTAACTATTGGGAGAAAATCCTTAAGACAAAAGTTAACATATATCCCAAAGGGAGAAGATCCTTAAGAAGTTAACCACATCTATCCCAATGCAATTCATGTTTCAAAAGGTAACAGACAAAACCTGAAAGACACACAGCAAGTTGTTTTAACCACATTTATATACCGCTAGTGTTACTCATTACCTTGCCGAGCAATCACGCTAACCTTCTCGACCCTATAGTAGATATAGCTTTAGGTCAGAACCGACCTTTAACCCATATAATATTTTCTTAGAATTTAACGTCGTACTAATTTTCTCCGTGTTAACTTAAACTATTGATTGACCATTACCGATATTTATTAAACTCAAGTGACGATCTTTTATTTTTAAAAAAAATATGGACATAACCACTTTGTAATGGACATTCCCAGTGTTTTAAAACAATTCAATCAATCCCAGAGTAAATATCCAATTCAAAAGTTATAGCAATTCCTCCATGATCAACTCGAGCCGGGAAATTGTTGCTGTGTTGAAGAATACTCGTACAACATGCATGCCAATCTCATTTCCACGAAGCACTATATTGCTTCAATTGTGACTGTATAAACTTAATTACCATATGTCATTAACTCTTATATAAGTAATTTACGTTCTATATCTACTTCTAATGACATAGGAATTAGAATACATATATCTAAGCTCTAATTTCCAGCCATGAACGCGACTTTGACATTAAACATATCCAGATTTTACTTGTTACTAGTATATTGAATCTTGTTGTTTGAATATTTGAATAATTTCATTTTTTTTAAGGACAAACGAGCTATGAAACATCTATACATGAAATTAAAGTGAGAAAGCAAGGATTACAAACCTTATATGCGAAAACAGAGGTACGCGACGGCGAGAAAATATGATGCAACGACGGTGGAGCGCCCTAACTGAACTGAAGAAAGTATGGGTAGGTCGGAGATCGTCGCTCTAAGGCCACGTCCGACGAGAATCTTGGGTAAGCTTTGATGCAATGGCAAACGCCAATCGTCCGGCGAGATCGTTCTTCTTAGGTCGGGGCGGCCGGACCGGGGGTTACCGCGTGCACAACCAACAAGATTAGGGACGCAACGGCAAGAAAACCGAGGTGTGCGGCGACGGTGAAGGGCGATGGGAAAATTCATAGGGTTTTAACATTTAACAGTGGTTATTTGAAGTAACCATTGTTAACTGTCTAAACGATAATAGCGGTTACTTCAAACAACCACTGTTAATTTTTTTTATTGGAAATAATTAAAATTGGTTATCATAATAACAATTCTTAATGTTTCTTTTAACAACGGTTATTGATAACCGCTGTTAAAGTGCTATTTTAACAGCAGTTTTTTTTTAAAATTGTTGTTAATATATTATACAATATTTAACAACCGCTGCTAAAATTGCGCTGTTAAATGCCAGTTTTGTAGTAGTGTATTCAGTTGTACTTCTGACTTGGTCAAACAAGACTAATACTTTCCTTTGACCGAATCCTGACTGATGTTTATCGGTCAACCTTAGCTGATATCTTGCGTTGACCAAAACCCGGCTGATATTTTTAACTGGTCAAGCTCAGCTGATATCTGCATGTTCTATACTCACCCAAATTTTTAAAGACTTCTAAAAGATACACATTTGGTTCTTCTTTACAATACCAAGTACTTACATTTGAAATAATATTTGAATACAGAGATGACATCATCAAAATCTTAAAATTATATTCCTAACATACACTTCCTAATCAGCTCATGTAATCATAATCCATAAGGGTAAAACGATCAATTCAATTCGATTCATAAAAGGGGGTTCATTATAACTTGATGAAACTTCTAATCATCCACCAGTATAATTCATTTATCATGAGTATTATCTATATAAAGTCCTTAAATCCAACTATATTTTGAAATCAACATGGAGGAGGTATGAACATCTTTAAAAACTTCATCCTTAACATTCAACGTAATCATAAGCTAACACATAACCATCTGGACTACTTTTATTACACCTACTATATCGGTTTTTATTTGGCGGTTTCTACTGCGTCGGCTACCCATTGATACTATACTGCAGACCAGGGGCGTCTCCCTGGTGTTGTATCGAGAATTATACTCTCCGACCGGCAATCGCCTCGGAGATCGGGCGACCTAGCCTCTGCCGAGCAGCCAAGGCAGAGCTGCCGACCAGCGACCAGGCGGCCTAGCCTAAGCCCCGCAGACAAGATGTATCGGCCAACCGAAGGTCCCAGGACAAGTCCCGGTGCCGAGCGATCGACATCAAATACGATCATCTCTCGGTACTTGGCGACCGACTCATGGCGACCGATTAGCGGACGATCATCTCTCGGCACTTGCCGACCGACCCTTGGTGACCGACCGATGCCGACCCTCAGTGACTAGCTAGAGACGACCGCATCATGCCAATAGTCATCCAGTCGGCAAAGGCCGAGCCTCAGGACTGAGCCCACGTGCAGCGCCGAGACAAGATCCGCAATTCACGGATCATTGACCACATCCTGTCAGCAACTTTCCACCAGCCGACAGGCCCGCCGAGAGATGTCAGTAGGACCGCAGGTGACAGTTGTAATATACGGGGGTAATTTTTTTTTTCGTGTTACTGTTGAGTTGTACGTATTCATTTGGAATTGTACAAGTGTTATTGTTTGGACCGATACAATGTATATTGTACTAGAATATTTCGGGATCGAAATATTTATACTGGTCGACGGTTTGGTTTCGTCGTTTGGTTGTTGCTTGGTGAGTTTGGAATTTTGGCTAAGTTTATAGCCATAGCGTACGCTACCTGTGTAGCATTACGTACGCTAATTTGTTGCGATTACGTACGTTACGTCCTGAGGTTTTCGTACGTAATGCGTGGTCGGTGGTAGGAACCTTCCTCGTAGTCAACTTTCGACCGGTAGGACCAGGGTATCTTTAGGGTATCATTTATATATATATATATATAAATATATTATCACTCATCTCACTTTTGTCATCTCTCACCTCCCTCTCTCATTTTTTTTCCTCCCTCACCTTCTCGCTGCCATCTCTCTCTCTCTTCGTCATCTCTCCCTCTCGTCCTCTCTCTCTTCTCTCCATCTCTCCCATTTCTTTTTCCGGCGAGGTAGAGTTAAGGACGGGCAGCGGCTTCTTCATTCCCGGCGACGGATTTGGAGTTGGCACGGAGTAGAGGACTGACATCTCTGGCGACGACCGGAGCTCGGCGGCGGCAGGTGGCTCGTGACGGAGCAGCGACGGTCTGATCGGAATTTCCGGATCGGACGGCGTTGCAAAATCCGGTCGAGCTGTTCTGATTTCCGGCGAGACGAAGCTCAGGCACCGGCATTCTTCATGGTTTCCGGCCATGGACGCTTCTCCATTGTTTCCGGCGACTGGAGGTAGTTTTTGTCCGGAACGGACAGAGGAACGGAGGCTTGACAGATTTTCGGCGAGGAGTTGCAGGCGGAGTGGTGAAAACCGGCCATGGACGGAAATGGGCTGGAGTTGGACGAGGTCCGGCGGGTCAGTTTTTCCGGCGGCCGAGTTTTGTTTTCTGACTGGATTCCGGCAAGGGTTGCCGGCCGATCGACTCTTCTGGTTAGTTTTTATGTGTGTGTGTTTCGTGAGTTTGTGTGTGTTCTGTATATATATATATAATGTATATATAAGGCTGTGTGTGTATACAGGTATATATATATATATGTATTATATGTGTACTGTGTGTTATATATATATACTGTTATATATATATACTGTGTGTGTGGTGTAATATGTATATATATAGTGTGCAGTGGTGTGTGTTGTATATATATATATATATTATATATATATAAATTGTGAAGTGTGGTGTAAATATATATATATATATAACGTGCGGTGTGTGTGTGTGTTGTATATATATAATGTGCAGTGGGTGTGTGTTTAGTAAGTGTCTAGTAGTTGGTGTATATATATATATATATATATATATATATATATATATGTGTGTGTGTGTGTGTATGGATAAATACGAGTATAGTATGTGTTCGTGTTGGAATCGGAATTATCTTTTGTGTTGTTTTCGATCGATATCGTGTTATCGAATGAATTGTATTTCATTCAAGGTTGTTCGAGTGCTTGTGATTGTCGGAGGACGCCGTTGATCGATTCGTGGTAGGACGTTGATCGTGGAAGGACTTTCTCGCCTTCGGTTTGAGGGAAGTTTTATACTTGTACTGGTCAATGAGATTAATGTTATCATGTATGTGTATGAATGTGTGTATCATTTCGAGACTTGGTCTCTTTATGATTTTGTTGATATCAGGGGATTGTTTGATACGATACCCTTCGGCAAATTATGCCAAATATTATTGTTGTTCGTAAATGGCCGATTTAAGGCATTGCGATACTTGTTGGTAATATATTTGTCGATAGCCGGTTCGCGGTATCGACATATCGATTGTTATTATTGATTGATGTTCCTTTGAGATATTGTTGTTGATATCCGGTTCGCGACATCGACGTGTCGATTGTTGTTATTGATTGATGTTCCATCAAGATATTTTTTGTGAATCGTCGTTATTGATATCAGTGTTTTTCTATTGATGTCGTTTTGGCCGATTGAAGGCATTGACGTATTCGATTATCATCTTCGTTATCGGTAACCGATTAAAGGTGCCGAGACATCCATTGTATAATTGTTATCGGTTAACCGTTCTGAAGGTAATCGATATATTGAATTGGGATTATCAAAGATAATTCCCATCCGTTGTCAAAAAGATAATTCCCATCCGTTGTATAATTGTTATCGATTGGCCGTTCTACGGTAATCGAAGTATTAATGGGGTATCGCGGATAGTTCCCATCCGTTGATTTATTATTGTCGTGTTGACCGACTCAAGGCAGCACACTATTATTCTTGTGAACTCGGTAATTTTGTGATCGTTGAAGGTTGAGGATTTCCCGAACTGTTGTGTTATGATCGTTGCTCGTGTTAGTCGGTCCTTAGGGATTTTGATCCCAGGATGGTTGTTTTGAATATCGTTGGTCGTGTCGATCTTTCATTATTCGTGTGTCATCGTTCACTTGGTGAGTCGTATGATCCGTATTGGATGTGTTATCCTTTGAGTTTCGTTGTCATGTTGTATCGTGACATATCCGGAATCATATCTGCGTTTCGATTGGTTATTGTGTAGGATTTTTAGCCAGGCACATGATGGTCATGCGTGGATGTTTCCGCATTGGACCGTGCACACGAGACGTAGTTCGTGAGGCTAATTAGGTACATTGTCCCACGTATATTTCTGGATTCCGTATACGGGGTGGACATGTGCATGGACACATTTCCGGATCGGGCGTACTGTGATGTCCATCATTGAGCCATACAATTTTGTTCGTTCATAGTCCATTTAAATGTGTGGATGTGTTCGACGTTTTGTGATTAAGCGTTCATACGCCAAAGGGGTATGTTCGACAGTCAGGTTTGTTTCTTTGAGATCTGTATTGTGATGATTCTGACTTGAGGCATTCGGCTTTCAGGCCACCGTGATATTTTGGCAGCTTCGGGCTGTTCGGCTTTCAGGCCATCGTGATATTTTGGCAGCTTCGGCTGAGGGCTTTCAGGCCATTGTGATGTATCGGTATTTCCGTTGGAGCCTTCGGGCATTGTGATCCTTATTTATTTCAGCGTTGGTTTGATTTACCTTTGGGTAACGTATTTTTGTGTTCTATATTAATGATTCGCCGTTGGGCACTTATGTTCTAACCTATTGAGCAGGTATTGATCGTATGCCGTGGGCATAGTGTTCCACGAATGCTCGATTCTTACTTTGGTTTGTGAGCATCTCGTACTACCATTGTTGTACTGTTTATTCTGCCTTTGGATGCATATCATGTTGTGCATGTATTTGATATTCATTATTACGGATGGTGACCAAGTGGCGGAACATGTTTTCATGTTTTAGGTACTTGCGAGGAGAGGGTTGATACACAGGGGCATGACGATGGCGCGAGGCATTCGAGCGATACTAATCCGAGATATTTTGGTGTTCATGTTGGTTAGACAGTTGGAGTACTCCAATTTTGTTCAGTCATTGTCGTTTTGTATTATCCGAGCAAGGCTCGTGGATGTTGTTGTATTTTTATTTTGGCCATGTAGGCCCATTATTGTCGTTGAAATTCCATATCGGAATAGTATGTCGGACGTCATAGTAGGGTCTGTGATTTCCTATTTTGGTCAGTTTGTTGTAATTTAGTCGTGTTCTTTGGTGGATCACACGATGTGGGGTCCACGGCCTGTAATAACTTGATGGGATTTGGGGGTGTTACAGAAGATGGTATCAGAGAGTTGGGTTGTGAGATACCCTGACTTGTGTGTTATGTGGCTCTACCAAGGCGGTAGTAGCGGGGCTGTCAGGTTATGACAATCTGCATAGTCGGGTTTTGTGAGTCGTGATAGTTGGACGACTGTATGAGTCATTCTTTCATCGAGTCGTCATCAGTGAAGACTAGTATCGCAAGACCTCGAAGCTTCGTATGACCTGTGTAAGGACTCTATTCTCTTTTATGTGCATACATTCATTATGTTATTGATTATACATGTTTTGTTGACACTTGTATGTGACGATCGGGTGCGATTTATTTATGATTATTTGCTTTGGAGCATGTGGACTCTGTATCGGCTATGATTAGCGCGATCGATGTGATCCTTTATCTGTTGAGTATGTATACTCGTGTTTGGCGTTGACCTAGCATTCTGGCCGTTGAGGCATATTTGAGCTGTGGTCATGATTGAACGTTACTCTTTCAGTCTGGAAAGGGGACGTGACAGAGGGGGTAGAGGCCGCAGAGTGGGCCGACACCCGAAACCTCGTACCAATAATTTGGTGGCTGACGAATCATTTTCGGAGTTGTGCTCGAGAACCCACCGATCGTGATTGTGTTTGGATCCAGTTCAAGACTCTCATGTTAGAGAGGTATTATCCGACTCCAATTCGGGAAGCCAAGTTGTCGGAGGTTTTGAACCCCGAATCCGTCAAGGACGAGGGTGTTATTGTTATTGCTGAGAAGTTTCAAGGACTTATTCAGTTTACTTCATCTGTTATCCGTACTGAGGCGGATAAGATCAAGTATTTTAACAAGAGGTTGAACCCGCGGTGGAGGATGCAGTTGTTCAATCACAATTATAGTTCACTTGGCGAATCCATCGAGAAGGCTCTTGGAGCAGAGCTTTCGATCGAGGAGCTTACTCAGAAGGATCCTTCAGTTTCTTCTGGTGAGATGACTAGGATGCCGATTCGTTCAGAGGGACATCGAGCTCCGACGTCCAAGAGGTCATTTTCTAGTCGGCTTCGTGCTGGGAAAGCATCTTCTTCTCAGGCGCCGAGTTCGACTAATTATTTGTTTTAACTGTGATTCAGCGGGGCATGTTAGTACTTGATGTACGGTGCCAGCTATTATTTATTTTCTGTGTGAGAGGCAGGGACACCTTCAGAAATACTGCAGGAGTTCTAGTGCCAGTAGATCTCGAGAGATCTCACGGGCCTCGAGAGATTTTGTCACTTCAGTCCGTACTTCATCCAAGGGGTCATATCGGGCTTCGGGAGCCAGAGGTATGGACACCCGAGGGGGAGTAGCGAGTTCAGATTTGTGTTTTCCTCGAGTCGATGGGATTGAGGAACTCGATGATCTGGAGGATGTGGATTCCGGGTACATTTGAGATGTATCCTTGATTTGTATTTTCTTTGTCTTTCGGATTGATGTTTGACTTGGTCTGTATTTTAGTATTGTGGTTGCGAACCATTTATAGTTGATCTATCTTATAATCATTGTATCTGAGAATCTTGACACTTGAGTCATTTGGTGTGAGTTTCTTTCCTTTTGGTCCTGTACCCGAGATTTTTGTGATGATCTGGGTAATTGTTCATTGTGATTCGAGACGTCAAGTCGTGAGGACTTGGGCGTGCGTTCGATATAGTCCCGAGGACTATTCATGCATTGTTATTTTCTTTTGTGGTACGAGTCCGTGATTGCATGGGCGTCCGATGCTGATGAGAACGGGGGAGTGTACACCAATGACCGTAGACATGTACAATGGGCGGCACCCGCGGGGTGTGTACGCCGGTGTTACGAGTCATGCGGTTAATACGACTTCCTGGATGGTCTCTAGCAGGAGTGTCATGATTCGGATAATCTCGCATTTGATTGAGTGTCTTTATCACTTGATTTTTTCGCCTTGTTCAGGCAGAGGAGACGTGGGGACCCGTGGGGTCGGCCCAGTTGCTCAGGCGGAATTGCTCGTATTGAGGAGTATTCCTGGAGATGTTGTTTTCTTATCCGGATGAATAGTCTGTGCCCCGAATTGTGCACCCTGAGTTTCGAGGACGAAACTCTTTTTAAGGGGGGGAGTATGTAATATCCGGGGGTAATTTTTTTTTTTCGTGTTACTGTTGAGTTGTACGTATTCATTTGGAATTGTACAAGTATTGTTGTTTGGACCGATACAATGTATATTGTACTAGAATATTTCGGGATCGAAATATTTATACTGGTCGACGGTTTGGTTTCGTCGTTTGGTTGTTGCTTGGCGAGTTTGGAATTTTGGCTAAGTTTATAGCCATAGCGTACGCTACCTGTGTAGCATTACGTACGCTAATTTGTTGCGATTACGTACGTTACGTCCTGAGGTTTTCGTACGTAATGCGTGGTCGGTGGTAGGAACCTTCCTCGTAGTCAACTTTCGACCGGTAGGACCAGGGTATCTTTAGGGTATCATTTATATATATATATATTATATATATATATATATATAAATATATTATCACTCATCTCACTTTTGTCATCTCTCACCTCCCTCTCTCATTTTTTTCCTCCCTCACCTTCTCGTTGCCATCTCTCTCTCTCCGTCATCTCTCCCTCTCGTCCTCTCTCTCTTCTCTCCATCTCTCCCATTTCTTTTTCCGGCGAGGTAGAGTTAAGGACGGGCAGCGGCTTCTTCATTCCCGGCGACGGACTGGAGTTGACGACCAGAGTAGAGGACTGATATCTCCGGCGACGACCGGAGCTCGGCGGCGGCAGGTGGCTCGTGACGGAGCAGCGACGGTCTGATCGGAATTTCCGGATCGGACGGCGTTGCAAAATCTGGTCGAGCTGTTCTGATTTCCGCCGAGACGAAGCTCAGGCACCGGCGTTCTTCATGGTTTCCGGCCATGGACGCTTCTCCATTGTTTCCGGCGACTGGAGGTAGTTTTTGTCCGGAACGGACAGAGGAACGGAGGCTTGACAGATTTCCGGCGAGGAGTTGCAGGCGGAGTGGTGAAAACCGGCCATGGACGGAAACGGGCTAGAGTTGGACGAGGTCCGGCGGGTCAGTTTTTCCGGCGACCAAGTTTTGTTTTCTGACCGGATTCCGGCAAGGGTTGCCGGCCGATCGACTCTTCTGGTTAGGTTTTATGTGTGTGTGTTTCGTGAGTTTGTGTGTGTTCTGTGTGTATATATATATATATATATAATGTATATATAAGGCTGTGTGTATACAAGTATATATATATATATGTATTATATGTGTACTGTGTGTTATATATATATATATACTGTTATATATATATATATATACTGTGTGTGTGGTGTAATATGTATATATATAGTGTGCAGTGGTGTGTGTTGTACATATATATATATATATAAATTGTGAAGTGTGGTGTAAATATATATATATATATATATATATATATATATATATAACGTGCGGTGTGTGTGTGTGTTGTATATATATAATGTGCAGTGGGTGTGTGTTTAGTAAGTGTCTGGTAGTTGGTGTGTATATATATATATATATATATGTATATATATATATATATAATCGTGTGTATACGGATAAATACGAGTATAGTATGTGTTCGTGTTGGAATCGGAATTATCTATTGTGTTATTTTCGATCGATATCGTGTTATCGAATGAATTGTATTTCATTCAAGGTTGTTCGAGTGCTTGTGATTGTCGGAGGACGCCGTTGATCGATTCGTGGTAGGACGTTGATCGTGGAAGGACTTTCTCACCTTCGGTTTGAGGCAAGTTTTATACTTGTACTGGTCAATGAGATTAATGTTATCATGTATGTGTATGAATGTATCATTTCGAGACTTGGTCTCTTTATGATTTTGTTGATATCAGGGGATTGTTTGATACGATACCCTTCGGCAAATTATGCCAAATATTATTGTTGTTCGTAAATGGCCGATTTAAGGCATTGCGATACTTGTTGGTAATATATTTGTCGATAGCGAGTTCGCGGTATCGACATATCGATTGTTATTATTGATTGATGTTCCTTTGAGATATTGTTGTTGATAGCCGGTTCGCGGCATCGACGTGTCGATTGTTGTTATTGATTGATGTTCCATCAAGATATTTTTTGTGAATCGTCGTTATTGATATCAGTGTTTTTCTATTGATGTCGTTTTGGCCGATTGAAGGCATTGACGTATTCGACTATCATCTTCGTTATCGGTAACCGATTAAAGGTGCCGAGACATCCATTGTATAATTGTTATCGTTTAACCGTTCTGAAGGTAATCGATATATTGAATTGGGATTATCAAATATAATTCCCATCCGTTGTCAAAAAGATAATTCCCATCCGTTGTATAATTGTTATCGATTGGCCGTTCTACGGTAATCGAAGTATTGAATTGGGACTGTCGCGGATAGTTCCCATCCGTTGATTTATTATTGTCGTGTTGACCGACTTAAGGCAGCACACTATTATTCTTGTGAACTCGGTAATTTTGTGATCGTTGAAGGTTGAGGATTTCCCGAACTGTTGTGTTATGATCGTTGCTCGTGTTAATCGGTCCTTAGGGATTTTGATCCCATGATGGTTGTTTTGAATATCGTTGGTCGTGTCGATCTTTCATTATTCGTGTGTCATCGTTCACTTGGTGAGTCGTATGATCCGTATTGGATGTGTTATCCTTTGAGTTTCGTTGTCATGTTGTATCGTGACATATCCGGAATCATATCTGCGTTCCGATTGGTTATTGTGTAGGATTTTTAGCCAGGCACACGATGGTCATGCGTGGATGTTTCCGCATTGGACCGTGCACACGAGACGTAGTTCGTGAGGCTAATTAGGTACATTGTCCCACGTATATTTCTGGATTCCGTATACGGGGTGGACATGTGCACGGACACATTTCCGGATCGGGCGTACTGTGATGTCCATCATTGAGCCATACAATTTTGTTCGTTCATAGTCCATTTAAATGTGTGGATGTGTTCGACGTTTTGTGATTAAGCGTTCATACGCCAGAGGGGTATGTTCGACAGTCAGGTTTGTTTCTTTGAGATCTGTATTGTGATGATTTACAGCTTCGGGCTGTTCGGCTTTCAGGCCACCGTGATATTTTGGCAGCTTCGGGCTGTTCGTCTTTCGGGCCATCGTGATATTTTGGCAGCTTCGGCTGAGGGCTTTCAGGCCATTGTGATGTATCGGTATTTCCGTTGGAGCCTTCGGGCATTGTGATCCTTATTTATTTCAGCGTTGGTTTGATTTACCTTCGGGTAACGTATTGTTGTGTTCTATATTGATGATTCGCCGTTGGGCACTTATGTTCTAACCTATTGAGCAGGTATTGATCGTATGTCGTGGGCATAGTGTTCCACGAATGCTCGATTCTTACTTTGGTTTGTGAGCATCTCGTACTACCATTGTTGTACTGTTTATTCTGCCTTTGGATGCATATCATGTTGTGCATGTATTTGATATTCATTATTCTGGATGACTGACCCCGTGGGGGCGGAACATGTTTTCATGTTTTAGGTACTTGCGAGGAGAGGGTTGATACACAGGGGCATGACGATGGCGACGAGGCATTCGAGCGATACTAGTCCGAGATATTTTGGTGTTCATGTTGGTCAGACAGTTGGAGTACTCCAATTTTGTTCAGTCATTGTCGTTTTGTATTATCCGAGCAAGGCTCGTGGATGTTGTTGTATTTTTATTTTGGCCATGTAGGCCCATTCTTGTCGTTGAAATTCCATATCGGAATAGTATGTCGGACGTCATAGTAGGGTCTGTGATTTCCTATTTTGGTCAGTTTGTTGTAATTTAGTCGTGTTCGCCTGGTGGATCACCTGATGTGGGGTCCACGGCACTGTAATAACCCAATGGGATTTGGGGGTGTTACAACAGTGACTCCGGACGCGTGCTGGCTCCTCATTGGACCGCACAGCTGGCTGCCAGCATCTACCTTGGACTTTAGGCCGACAGCCCGTGTGATTGCCCCATTATAATATTGACCGGAAGACGATCGCCCCATTATTATAATGGCCGGAAGGCGATCGCCTGCCTGAAAACAAGGCTCCTCAGCCCCTATAAATAGAAAGCAGCCTGCACTTGTCAAAGGACCGAATTTTTACTCTCTGAAGTCCAAAAACCTGGCATTATCGCGATTTCAGCACACAAGCAACACATACACTTGGCTTTCTCCAACTTTTGGCAACAGCTATCTTTCGGTACTTTCTTCTCTCGGCCTCTCTCATCAAGAAGACGATCGGAAGGGACGAAGAACACCGAGCTTCGCTCAAGAGCCGGACTGACAGAGTCTTTTTACACTCATTGTACTTAGATTCTCACATTAATACTTATATCCACGAATATTTGTATTAATAACATCTCGCGAGAGCATTCAAGCACGGGCCTAACAAACCCGGCAAATCTTGTGTTTATTCATTTTCTCTCGGAAGTGCTCCCGCAAATTTTGTTTGTTGTCCGTCCATTCCAGCAGTATTTAATCTTCGGATAAATATTTTGGGCAACAACAATTGGCGCTAGAGGAAGGGGCATCTAACCCTCAATTTTATTCCTACCATTTCGAAGAACACTCATTGTTCTCGGGGCATATACTTGAAGTGACACTCACTGCGCTTCAAAGAAATCTTTCAGAAATCATGTCTTCCGCCTCCGCATCGAAGAAAGCCGCTGGCCAGCCCGCCAGACACCTAGTTCCATCCCAGTCCGAGCCACAGCCGATGGCGGAGGGTAGCCGCCGCGGTCCAAGACGCTCGATCCCGCCCCTGAGGTCCGGCCCAAGCCTCTCGCTCGATCAGCTCCGAACCAAGGAACAGATCGACGAGGTCATGGCCGTCCTACAGGAGCGACGGAGTGCTCTCGACGCGACTCCCGCTATCACCCCCTCGGCCGTCCGCCGGAAGCCCAAGCGGAAACTCAAGGCGTTACTGGCCGAGCGATCGCCAGGAGACTCTCATCCGCAAGGAGAGGCGCTTGCCAGCCGGGGCTCCTCTATTTTCGATCGCCTGGACAGTGACCCGTCTTGGCGACCGGGGCAGTCCGGCCCCAGCTACGAGATGACGGAGTTTGAGTCCGTCACCAGGAGCTCGGCCTACCCGACTCCCGAGGCGGCCAGCCTCGGCTCCCCCTCGCCAAATAGCCGAGGTCGACAGCAGCGGAGTCCGGAGATCGGTACACGATCGCCTCGGCTCCTGCTCCCAAAGCCGATCAGCAAGCGACCGAGCCACGACGATGGCCGCGATGCAACGTCAGCTCGACGACATAAAGGCGCTTCTGGAAACCGGGGCAGGCGCCAAGAAGACGATCGCCGAGCCCAGCGAGCCGATCGCGATCGACATCGAGCTCGCCCCTGTGCAGCACAAGATCGCTCCCCCGCAAACACCTTTGTACGAGGGGAGATCGGACCCCGAAATACACCTGAGCAAGTTCAACATCTACATGACCGGGTGTGGGGCATCAGACGCGACCAGGTGCCGAATGTTCCATATGACGCTGGACGACCTCACCTACCGGTGGTACACCTCATTGCCACCTCGGTCCATTGGCTCCTTTAACGAACTGGCGAACGTCTTCGCAGCGTACTTCGCCACTAGGGTCGCCCGGCAAGAAGGTCCCCTTCGCATGATGCAAATCAAGCAGGGAGAAGTTCCGACTCGGACTACATCGACCGAGTAGACGTGATCATCCTCAACGGCGAGCCCGTAAGCGACGATATCGCCCTCCACACGGTCCTAGCAGGATTCCATGGCTTTTCGCCTATGTTCAGGCATCTTACGAAGAGCCAACCCACGACCTACGCGACCTTCCGGGCTAGAGCCGCAGATTTTCAGGCTAGACAAAGGTTTCTTCTTAGCCTGTGAGCGGCGCGATCGGCGCCCGAACGGTGATCTCCCGCCCGATCGCCGATATCGACCTACGAATAACGCGATCGGCAGCCGAGCGACGATCGCCAGTTTTCCAGCCCGATCGCCATCATCACGCTACATCAACAAACCGGAGGACTCGATCGCCATCTACAGTTCAACATCTAACATGACGGACTAAGGCATGAGATCGCGTCCACCGCACATCATAAAGCCATGGTCCTGGCAGTCGATGGAACCGGCTGCTTCGGCCATGCAAGGTCCCTTTGGACCAAGATCGCCCGCCCTTCGTTTAAATACGAGGTCGGCGTAGTCTGAGGGCCCTCCAAAATTAATCAGTGGACACGATCGCCCGCCCTCAAGGTTCACCATCTAACATAGTAGACCCGGACAATGCGACACGTGCCACTACCCCCGTCTCAACGTACACCGTCGAGGTTCGCCATCTCCATGGCAGGCCGAGGTGGAAGCAGAGCTAACAAGCCGCGGGCGTGGAGTTGATTCATCCGACGCTGCCCCGCGCAAGGACTCCTCTAGACCAAGATCGCACGCCCTTCGTTTAAATACGAGGCGAGGCGCAGCCTAACAGAGGACCCTCATAATAAAATGAGTCACGAGACACTCAATGTCTTCGCGCACAAGACATGGTCATGGAGTCGGTCCATCGAACTCCGCGACTGTGCACGATTCCTCAAACCAACGAAACCATCAAGTTTCTGAGGGGGATCGGCCAATGTTGTTTTTTGCAGGTACAAGAACCGAAAGATAGCTAGCCAATCGACCATGATCGCCCAAGTCCGAATCCAAAGCCAGCTGAACGGATCGCCCGTCCTCATCTTACACGATCGCGAGCAAGAACCACCTCGCCCCATGTCTTCAACATCGGAGCAAGCTGGGGGCAATTGTTGTGTCGAGAATTATACTCTCCGACCGGCGATCGCCTCGAAGATCGGGCGACCTAGCCTCTGCCGAGCAGCCAAGGCAGAGCTGCCGACCAGCGACCAGGCGGCCTAGCCTAAGCCCCGCAGATAAGATGTATCGGCCAACCGAAGGTCCCAAGACAAGTCCCGGTGCCGAGCGATCGACATCAAATACGATCATCTCTCGGCACTTGGCGACCGACTCCTGGCGACCGATTAGCGGACGATCATCTCTCGGCACTTGCCGACCGACCCTTGGTGACCGACCGATGCCGACCCTCAGTGACTAGCTAGAGACGACCGCATCATGCCAGTAGTCATCCAGTCGGTAAAGGCCGAGCCTCAGGACTGAGCCCACGTGCAGTGCCGAGACAAGATCCGCAATTCACGGATCATTGACCACAGCCTGTCAGCATCTTTCCACCAGCCGACAGGCCCGCCGAAAGGTGTCAGTAGGACCGCAGGTGACAGTGACTCCGGACGCGTGCTGGCTCCTCATTGGACCGCACAGCTGGCTGCCAGCATCTACCTTGGACTTTAGGCCGACAGCCCGTGTGATCGCCCCATTATAATATTGGCCGGAATACGATCGCCCCATTATTATAATGGCCGGAAGGCGATCGCCCGCCAAAAGACAAGGCTCCTCAGCCCCTATTCGGATAAATATTTTGGACAACAACACCTGGCATCTAGATGTTCTTGTTGCACCTCATCCCATATCTGTCATACCATTAGAGAGTGATGTGGCTCGTGACATGTGGGAGTATTTTGGCGTGTGGACTCATCTATACCTACCCCATACAAAAAAATATTTTTGAGTTTTTTCTCACAAGGCTCACACTTTAGGCACACAACTTTTATTATTTCTTGTCTGATCATTTGGTTCACCTAGAGACAAAGGAATAGTGTAAAGCAAAGGGGCTTTACTTTTCTTGTTAGTCATATTATTGTGCAGGTGGAGCGCCATATTACATTACTATATGTTGCGGGGATTACCACTTAGGAGTTCTGGGTGGGGTGCTCGCCTCCCGATCATTTTTAGTGACCCTCTTCTCCCCCTGCTCAAACACATCGCCACATTCCTGTTGTTTGGCCTCGATCCGAGACACCTTGGATCAAGCTGAACACTGATGGTTCATTTGACAGAGATACTCAGATTGCCAGTGGTGGGGACTTGATTAGATATCATCATGGAGAGCTTATTCTTTCTTTCCACTCCTCGTTTCAGGCTTCATCGAATTTTGTTTCAGAGATCCAGGAACTATCGTTTGTACTGACTTTAGCTTCACAACGTTCGAGATATACTTGGATTGAGTTTGATTCTACTGTTGTGGTGACACTGCTTACATATGGCCATAGGGACTCATGGCAGGTTTGCCACACACTTATGCGTATTCGTCCATTTTCAGAGATATATAGTTCATAGTCATTCACATCTTCCAAGAGGGCAACAAGCCATCCGATTACCTTTCAGAGCTTGGTTTGTCATCCATCGATATTCAGACTTACACTATTGGTACTGCTTCTTCTCTCCTCACACAAATGGTTCAGCTCGGTTACCCTTCGTTTAGGTTTAGATAGCATTTGTGACTTAAAGTTGATTGATCGCTTATTGGCCTGAACTTTAGCCAACACTCTTAGTGGTGCACTTTGTATTCTTATCAAGCCGTGGGTGTTTTAGTTTTAGTTTTTAGGACTCAGGCTATGGCCCATTTTTGGTCATAGTCTGAGTGGATCGTTTGTATTTCTCGATTTCTTCTTTATCTGATAAATTGGTGGGTCTCGTCTTAACCCCTGTCTACCCTGGACGATTTTTCTTAAAAAAAAGAGTGAGCCACCTTGGACAAAATTTCAACACATAAATAACTTATCATGGGAAAAGCATAAATTTGATTCATCTTAATCCTTCAAAACCATGATATTCAGTTCATTATATAGTCAACAAGCCATATAACACCAATAACTTGCTCATAATAACCTTCTTAACATGAATCAAGGCTGGGTAGTGTTCACATACCTTACACAAAATAAACAACGAAACGATTCCTGGAACTCGAAACGGGAGGCTTGAACACCACTCTTATACATCTCTAATATCCAGTTCCAAGTTGAAATTCTGATATGATAAATTTATAAGGATGGAACGGCTAAGAAATGTCCAGAGTCCGGACAACACAAATGGCTCAAATAAAACGGGTCGCGTCTTTTTATATATAATCTAGCCCTTGCATACGCAAGCCAATACATATGTGAGGACAACACAAATGGCTCAAATGAAAGGGGTAGCGTCTTTTTATATAACTAGCCCTTGCATACGCAAGCCAATACACATTACGTATGTAAGGCTCCATAACATATGCTATTCACCAACTTTAGCATATGATATCGAACATGAAGCATGCTGCTCTCTGTCTAAATTACCGCAGTACGTGCCTCAGAAACTTATGTATGTAATACCTGATAATAACGCACGTTATCACCATGCTTAGTGTTGTTGCCCAAAATATTTATCCGAAGATTAAATACTGCTGGAATGGACGGACAACAAACAAAGTTGCGGGAGCACTTCCGAGAGAAAATGAATAAACACTAGATTTGCCGGGTTTGTTAGGCCCGGGTTTGAATGCTCTCGCGAGATGTTATTAATACAAATATTCGTGGATACAAGTATTAATGTGAGAATCTAAGTACAATGAGTGTAAAAAGACTCTGTTAATCCAGCTCTTGATCGAAGCTTGGTGTTCTTCGTCCCTATCGATCGTCTTCTGTATGAGAGAGGCCGAGAGAAGAAAGAACCAAAAGATAGCTGTTGCCAAGAGTAGGAGAAAGCCAAGTGCTGTGTTCTGTATTGTGTGCTGAAATCGCGTGAGACAGAGAGTTGGACGAGTGCAGGGAGCCTTCTATTTATAGGGGCTGAGGAGCCTTGTCTTCTGGCGGGCGATCGCCTTCTGGCCAATATAATAATGGGGCGATCGTCTGCCGGTCAATATGATAATGGGGCGATCGTCCTTAAGTCATACGGGTTGTCGGCCTAAAGTCCAAGGTAGCTACTGGCAGCAGCTGTGCGGTCCAATGAGGAGCCAGCACGCATCCGGAGTCACTGTCACATGCGGTCGTACTGACACCTTTCGGCGGGCCTGTCGGCTGGTGGACGGATGCTGACAGGCTGTGGTCAATGATCCGTGAAATGCGGATCTTCTCTCGGCTCTGCACGTGGGATCTGTCCTGAAGCTCGGCCTTTTCCAACTGGATGACCATCGGCTTTGAGCGGCATGAGGCGGTCGTCAATGATTGGTCACCAAGGATCGGCATCGGTTGGTCACCAGGTGCCGAGAGATGATCGTCTGGTCGTCGGCCACCAGGAGTCGATCGCCAAGTGCCGAGAGACGATCGTCTTCGATGTCGATCGCTCGGCACCGGGACTTGTCCTGGGACCTTCGGTCGGCCGATACATCTTGTCTGCGGGGCTGAGACTAAGCCGCCCGATCTCTGGTCGGCAGTTCTGCCTCGACTGCTCGGCAATGGCTAGGTCGCCCGATCTCCGAGGCGATGGCCGGTCGGAGAGTATAATTCTCGACACAACACTTAGTATATATATGTAGGGTTTGACTTACTTTCAAAAGGTGGTCGACTACTTTTCAAAAGTGGCCAAGAGTCGGGCTTCACATGACAATACACGCTTTATTTGATTCAAAACACTCTTACGTGCATAAGTAGCAGGGCTTACGTGCGCTATTTGTGCACAATTGCGTGCGTTAGCTCTGTGTGAAATAAGAGATTGTTGTTTTCTCCAACTTGTTGATATTCTTCTTCGTTGTAAGAACCAACTTGTCGGTATTGAGACTATATTGTTTGAGCTTTATGAATACATTCTGATATTAAGCTCAATGATGCTTTAACACTTCGTATAGTATAGCTTCGGTTTGCTCGAGTGTGTTTGAATATTCATAAGCATCTTATTTTGAATCTTCACATCTTCTCATATATATAATGGATCATCGGGACCTTTTCTTCATTGCGTTTTTCATCAATTACAAATATGCATGTTAGAGTGAATGCTTATTTATTAAATATGTACTTGATTCCTCCTGTCTAAATATAATCATTGATTTGTTGTTTTATATATGTTGCAATATTATCTCTTATTGTAATTAAGACGTGGATCTAGATGTATATAATACATAAAAATTTTGTTCATTTATATCCCAACCTTTTTATAATAATAACCATCTACTCAGCCTAAATCTTTGGCTCCTCCACTCGGTGTTGATGTGGCAATTGTTCATGTCGGAACATTTTCGCCCAAGTGTATAACACTAGGTGACATGTTTATATATTGGTTACCTATCCATCTTGGTTGTTAGCACAGCAGTATAGCTATTTTGGCTGTCGGCTGCCTACTTATCTCGGCTAGGCCCGCTGCCTATCTTGGCTGCCTTCGACACTTGGTCATTTTATTCTAAAACTAAAGAACTAGGGTGCCTCCATATTAAGTTGTATTCTAGCTGCAAACTTAAACTTGAAAATTATGTAGAACTTTTTCCATCTTATTAAGCCAATCATTGATAGAGATGGACATATACTTTGATTTTATTTTATATTTTATTTATTAAGATATGTTTATTTATTTTCTTTCCATCTTATTAAGTAGTATATCATTCACGGAGATAGACATATATTTTGATTTGATTTCATATTTTATTTATTAGGGTATGTTTTTATTTATTTTCTTGGATGATGATATCCTTGATGGATTTTCTAGTTAAATTAGGATTAGTTTCTTAGGGTCCAAGTTATTATATTAGTGTAAATTTGTATTTTCATTGTTGTGTAAGATGGTTTATTTGATAAATTAAAATAAAAGATGGGTCATATTATCAGTTTGTCTCTTTATGGGTATCCTTAGAATTAATGGATCTAAACTCGCATATTATTTTTTTTTCACACTTCTCGCTACACCACTAGGTAATCAGAGACCAGTTACGATCCTCGACGATAATTTCGATGCATCAACTAGTTTTTTTATACTATTTTTTAGGAGTTGTATGGAGACTATCTTATTAACACCCCCAAATCCCATTGGGTTATTACAGTGCCGTGGACCCCACACCAGGAGATCCACAAGGCGAACACGACTAAAATACATCAAATTAACCAACAAGGAAAATCACAGTCTCTACTATGATATCCGACATAACATTCCGATAAGGAATTTTAACGACAACGATGAGCCTACATGGCCAAAATAAAAATACAACAACATCCACGAGCATCTGCTCGGGTAATACATAATGACAATGACTGATAAACTGGAGAACACTCGAACTGACTGACCAGCATGAACAACTCGGACTAGTATCGCTTGAATGCCTCGTCGCCATCGTCATACCCCTGTGTCTCAACTCTCTCCTCGCAAGCACCTAAAACCTGAAAACATGTTCCGCCCCCACGGGGTCAGTCATCCAGATAATGAACATCAAATACATGTATAACATGATATGTATCCAAAGGGCAAAATAAAATGGTACAATGCTAATAATAATACGAGATGCTCACAAACCAAGGTAAGAACCGAGCATTCGTGAAACACTATGCCCATGGCATAGTACTAATATCTGTTCAACAGGTTAGAACATAAATGTCCAACGGTGAATCATAATTTTAGAACTCCACAGTGAATTACACTAACATGAACCAAACCAAAACTGAATTAAATATGAATCACAATACCTGAAGGCTCCAACAAAATACCAAGACATCACAAAGGCCTGAAAGCCACTCAGCCGAAGCTGTCCAATATCACCATCACCTGAAGCCAAAACAGCCCGAAGCTGTATCAATAAGGGCCGAAGCCACGACACGAAGCCGTATCACAATGAGAGCCGAAGCCACGGCACGAAGCCGTATCACAATGAGGGCCGAAGCCACGGCACGAAGCCATATCACAATGAGGGCCGAAGCCACGGCACGAAGCCGTATCACAATGAGGGTCGAAGCGACGGCACAAAGCCGTATCACAATGAGGGCCGAAGCCACGGCATGAAGCCATATCACAATGAGGGCCGAAGCTACGGCACGAAGCTGTATCACAATGAGGGCCGAAGCCACTGTAATACCCAGTTGTGAAATCATTGATTATCATTCAGTAATTTTCACTCAGAAATTTTCCACTCAGTAATAATCATTCATCATTCATATTCATTCAATTTTGTTCACCATTCGGCGTACTTTAGAATCGTGTATTAGTTGTTATTCGTCATTCATCACTGGTTGAGATCGAGACGAGAATATTATCATCATCATAATCATCATCAGTTTCGGTAGCCCCTGTGGGAGGTAGCGCACGCTAGGTACTCTTATTAGCGCATGCTAACTAAGTACTAGTAGCGCACGCTATCACTCAATATTAGCGCATGCTTGCGCAAGTGTGGCAGACAGTCAAGAAAGTACTGGGCTGATTTGGGAAATTCGTAGCGCACGCTATGAGTGGTAAGTAGCATACGCTAACTATGTGGGTAATGCACGCTAAGGCATAAGTGTAGCGCACGCTAACGCGAGCAGGGCAGAGGACAGTAGGTTCTGGACTCCCGTTGCTGGGTATCAAACATCAGTAAGCGCACGTTAACATTTGGTTAACGCACGCTATCGGGAAGGCGTTAGTGCATGCTACCAAGCTCATAGCGCACGCTAACGAGGCATCCAGAGTTCACTGGACTATCCGGTTAACCGCTAACGCATGCTAAATATTAGGGCTTAGCGTGCGCTAAGGTGGGAGCAGTATAAATTGGACAGTGCAGTCCAGATTCGTCATTTTTCATTCCACTCCATTCCTTCGATGGTTTTGGGCGATTTCAGATGTTTTGAAGAGATTTCTTCAAGCTGAATCCATCTATCATCATCTTCAAGCTTCTAAGTCGGATTAATCATCATTTCATCCTCTCTGATACATCTAATCAAGGTAAACTCTTCTTGGATCTAGAATTTTGGATTTTGATGTTTTTCTTCTGATCTCTTCGAGTTAGATTGATATTATGTTGGATTATGTTAGATATGGATTATCTACCTTGGATATATGTATTTCTATGGATTCATTGATGTAATTTTCGGAATTTTTGAACATTTGGGGATTTGTTCAAGAACACCTTGGGTATTGACTTTGGGATTTTGGGGGTTTTCGACTAGATGTTGTCGTAATCTCGAATGAAGTATTCCTATTGGTTTATTAATGGTATTCATGAGGTTTTATTGAATTGAATCATTCATTGGAAGTTGATTTTCGTTATAATTGAGTTTTGGTTGTAAACAATTGGAGATTGTTTACAACGTGTTTGTTAGCTCGCCCAAATGAGTTTGGGTAGTGTTGTATCGACTTTTGAGTTGGTTGTAATCATGCTTGCTTCGTATATTAAGCGTATCATTGGTAACTGTGTTATTAAAGGTTGTTCGAGCGGCCGACATTTCTACAAGGACGTTGATCGTGGAAGGACTTTCTTGCCTTCGGTTTGAGGCAAGTTTTATACTTGTACTAGTCAATGAGATTAATGTTATCATATATGTCTATGAATGTGTTGTATCATTCCGAGACTTAGTCTCTTCATAAGTTCATTGATATTAGGGGATCGTTCGATACGATACTCTTCGACAATTATGATAAATGCTTATTATTGTTCATTAACGGCTGGTTCAGGGCATTTGGGATACTCGTTGTTAATGTTATTGTCGATAGCCGTTTCGCGGTATCGATGTATCGATTGTTGTTGTTAATATTGATGTCGATCTAAGACATTGTTGTAATCATTGTTATTAATGTTGGCGTCCTGTCATTCATGTTGTGTTGGCCGATTGAAGACATTGTCGTATTCGTTCTCATCTTCGTCGTCGGTAACCGATTAAAGGTGCCGAGGCATTCATTGTATCATTGTCATCGATTGGTCGTTCTAAGGCAATCGAGGTGTTCAATCATTCATTGTATCATTGTCATTGATTGGCCATTCTAAGGCAATCGAGGTGCTCAATCATTCCTGTGATCATTGGTATCGGTTGGACATTCTAAGGCAATCGAGGTATTGAATCATCCACTGCATCATTTTTATCGATTGGCCATTCTAAGGCAATCGAGGTATTGAATTGGGCCTGTCGAGGATAGTTCCCATCCGTTGTGTCGTTGCTATCGATTAACCATTCTAAGGTAATCGAGGTATTGAATTGGGACCGCCGAGGACGGTGCCCATCCGTGAGTCATTGTTGTCGTGTTGGCCGACTCAAGACAGCACACTATCATTCTCGTGAACTCGGTAATCTTGGGATCGTTGCCGTTTGTGATTAATTGTGATTTGGAGACTAGTCTTGGCTAGGTTTCATTATGGGGTAAGTTTGGTGGGGCCTGAACCTTCGCGGTTGTTTCCCCCAACACATACAACTCAGTAGGTCAACGACCATTGGATGGTTTCATTATGGGGTAAGTTTGGTGGGGCCTGAACCTTCAAAGTTGTTTCCTCCAACACCTACAACTCAGTAGGTCAACGGCCATTGGATGGTTTCATTATAGGGTAAGTTTTATGGGGCCTGAACCTTCGCGGTTGTTTCCCCCAACACCTACAGCTCAGTAGGTCAACGACCATTGGATGGTTTCATTTTGATACGGCTTCGTGCCTTGGCTTCGGCCATCATTGTTACATCTTCGGCTGGTTTGATTCATCTTCATGTAACATTGTGATTCATATTTAAATCAGTTCTGGGTTGGTTCATCTTCATGTAATTCATTGTGATTCATATTTAATTCAGTTCTGGTTTGGATTCATTTTCGTGTAATTCATTGTGGGTTTTGTATCGCTGATTCGTCGTTGGGCTCTTATGTTCTAATCTGTTGAATAGGTACTAATAGTATGCCATGGGCATAGTGTTTCACGAATGCTCGGTTCTTACCTTGGTTTGTGAGCATCTCGTATTATTATTATCATTGTACCGTTTCATTCTGCTTTTGGATGCATATCATGTTATACATGTATTTGATGTTCATTATCTGGATGACTGACCCCGTGGGGGCGGAGCATGTTTTCATGTTTTAGGTGCTTGTGAGGAGAGAGTTGAGACACAGGGGCATGATGAAGGCGACGAGGCATTCGAGCAATACTAGTCCGAGTTGTTCATGTTGGTCAGTCAGTTGGAGTGTTCTCCAGTTTGTCTGTCATTGTCATTATGTATTACCCGAGCATATGTTCGTGGATGATGTTGTATTTTTATTTTGGCCATGTAGGCCCATTGTTGTCCTTGAAATTCCTTATCGGAATATTGTGTCGGAAATCATGGTACGGACTGTGATCTCCCTTATTGGTTAATTTGATGTATTTTAGTCATGTTTGCCTGGTGGATCTCCTGGCGAGGGGTCCACGGCACTGTAACAACCCAACAGGATTTGGGGATGTTACAGCTACCGCACGAATCCGTATCACAATGAGGGCCGAAGCCACGGAAAGAAGCCCTATCAGAATGAGGCATTCCAATGGCCGTGACCTACTGAACTGTAGGTGTTGGGAAACCAACCACGAAGGTTCAAACCCCAAACTTACTCATCGAGCACTAGCCAAGACTAGACTCCAAAACACAATTAATCACAAACGGCAACGATCTCAAGATTACCGAATTCACGAGAATTATAGTGTGCTGCCTTGAGTCGGCCAAAACGACAATAATGACTCACGGATGGGCACCGTCCTAGGCGGTCCCAATTCAATACCTTGATTACCTTATAATGGTCAATCGGTAACAACGACACAACGGATGGGAACTATCCTCGACAGTCCCAAATCAATACCTTGATTGCCTTAGAATGGCCAACCGGTAACAATGATGCAGCGGATGATTCAACACCTCGATTGCCTTAGAACGGCCAATCGATAACAATGATATAACGAATGATTCAATACCTCGATTGCCTTAGAACGGCCAATCGATAACAATGATACAACGAATGATTGAACACCTCGATTACCTTAGAACGGCCAATCGGTAATAATGATACAACGAATGATTGAACACCTCGATTGCCTTAGAACGGCCAATCGATAATAATGATACAATGAATGATTGAACACCTCGATTGCCTTAGAACAGCCAATCGATAACAATGATACAATGAATGATTGAACACCTCGATTGCCTTAGAACGACTAATCGATAACAATAATGCAATGAATGATTGAACACCTTTAATCGGTTACTGACGACGAAGATGAGAAATGAATACGCCAATGCCTTCAATCGATTAATACGACGTCAATGACAAAACACCAACATCAATAACAATGATTACAACGAAGTCTTATATCGACATCGATATCAACAACAACAACCGATACATCGATACCACAAACCGGCTATCGACAATGACATTAACAACAAATATCCCAATGCCTTGAACCGGCCATTAATGAACAATAATAAACATTTGGCATAATTTCCAAAGAGTATCGTATCGAATGATCCCTTAATATCAATTGGCTCATGAAGAGACTAAGTCTCGGAATGATATAACACATTCATACACATATATGATAACATTAATCTTATTGACTAGTACAAGTATAAAACTTGCCTCAAACCGAAGGCGAGAAGGTCCTTCCACGATCAACGTCCTTAATGGAATTATAATAACACAATTACCAATGATACGCTTAATATACGTAGCAAGCATGATTACAACCAACTCAAAAGTCGATACAACACTACCCAAACTCATTGGGGCATTTCAACAAACACGTTTTAAACAATCTTCAGTTGTTTACAACTAATCTCAATTGTATCGATACCTAACCTCCAATGAATGATTCAATCCAACAAAACCTCTTATATACAATCAATATTCTCATAGGAATACATAATTCGAGATTACGACAACATCTAATAGGAATCCCTAATTCCAAAATCAACATTCGAAAAGTTCTTGAATAATTCTCCAACAATCCAATGATAATTCGTAGAAACTCATAATCATATGTATATCCCTTCACATATCATGATTATAACATCCAAAACATTATAATCCATCTCAAAATCGAAATCCAAGATTTTGAAGAAATTACCTTTGAAGATCCAAACCCTTCAATCCGTTGAAACTCGAGTTAATCAACCATCCAAGCTCCCCAATTGAAGATAGATGGTTAGAACATGAATACCCAAGTGATTGATGATGAAAAATCCTCTCCCAAGAGCCTCTCTCTCGGAACCAAATGAGGAAATGATGAAATAAACACAAAGGTCCCGTCCAAGGCCTTAAATACTGCGCAGAGTTACGGTCATAACTCTGCCACCTTACGGCCGTAACTTTCCAAGTCAACGGCTTTACGGCCGTAACACTTCGGCCCCGACGGTCGTAACATCACTTCGTCGAACAATCCTGCCGACCGAAATCCTCGACTTACGGACGTAGCAAGAACTCCCTTACGGCCGTAAGCATCCTTCGTCGAGACACCCCCGAACTCAGTGCTCGATTTTACGTCCGTATCATGCCTCTTCTTACGGCCGTACCTTCCTCTTCTTACGACCGTATCAAGCGAGACTTACGGCCATAAGACGTCCTCGTACAAAACCATAAAACCAACACATGCATGTTACGGCCGTAATACATGATAGGTTACGGCCGTAACTCTCAGCTGGAAAAGAAATGCGATAACTCCGCCTTCTCGATACGAATGATGAATGATCCGACACACATAACTTGCATGAATATAATTAAGTCCAATAACAGGCAACAATGATACTTCCAACACAAGGCTACCAATCACAATGATTATGATAATACTCTCGTCTCGATTCCCAAACAGGGTTGGACAACGAATGATAACTGATACACGGCTTAAAGATATGCCGAACGATGAACACAAATGAATGAACATGAATGATGAATGATTATTAAAGAGTGAAAAGAAAGAAAAAATTACCGAGTGCCAATTACTGAATGTTAATAAATGACTTCGCAACCGGGTATTACATTTCCAACAAACTGATTTGTTGGCGACTGCTTCGAATTCAATGGTAGTTATATGTAACACCCCAAAAATGGCGGCTATTACAGTGTCGTGGATCCCACACTGGGACCCACCAGGAGATACCCAAATATAACTTAAACCAATCAAATCCCAAATTGTGATACTGAACCACAGATTAATATTCAATACCTCGATGAGAGGTTTAAACATCTCACGACCAGTATGCCGTAGTACACAGGATCCGGAATATTAGTATAAACCATATGAAGATGGAATATACTTAAAGTAATAATATAAATAACAAAAGTTACATAATAGCGGAATAAATACCAATACATGATTTAAAGTACAACTGGATAAAAGTAGACTTGGGGCCCCTGAACTAGTATCCTTCAAACCCTTCGCCGCCACCGTGTTCTCTCGGCGCCTTGGCCTTGCCTCGACCTAAAATACAACAAAAGTATTTCGCCCAAAACCACAAGGTCACAGATACATGATAATAATTCTCAAGATATTCTACAATTCATATACATTGGATCTCGAGTAAACAACTCGACTGTCGAACATACCCCTCGGGCGTATGAATCACTAAACCGTCGAACATACCCAATCAAACATGGAGTATAACGAACAATCATTATGTCTCAAGACGGACATCACAGTACACCCGATTCGGAAATGTGTCCGTGCACATGTCCACCATGTATACGGAATCCAGGATATACGAGGGACATATACCTAATTAGCCTCACGAACTAACTTCTCGTGTGCACGGTCCAAATGCGGAAACATCAACGCACTACCATATGTGCCTGGCTAAAAATCCTACACAATAACCAATCGGCACGCAGATATGATTCTAGATATGTCACGATGCAACATGACAACGAAACTTAATCAATTACTCATCCAACGAGGATCAAGACTCACTGAAGTGATAAACAATAATCAGCGAGACCAAGGACATCAAAGATAGCGAACTTGGGAATACAATCCCACAACAAACGATAAACACAAGCAACAACAATACCCATTATGAATTGTAGATCCATAAAGCAATACATATATATACAAAATGTATAACATTCACAAGAATTCCAATCATCATTATAACCAAGCAAGATAACTTTCCTAAATACGGAGACGTGAATAATCCTTCCTCGACGAATGAACGGACGGATGGTCCTCGACTAACAATAATTACCCGAACAATCGACCATGAATGAAATTCAATTCATTCAATAATACATTCATAAAATCATCTATATCGAATTCGTAGGAAACGACATCCGTAAATTAATCCGAAGGTTCAACTATCTCAAAAGGTATTATGGTTCTAATTCAATAACTCTATAATTCCCTAATTCATTCCTATGATCGAATTCTCACCTTCATCAAATTCTTAATAAGTTATGAAGTTCTATCAACCAATAATCTAACAAGAATAATACTTATTGATAAACTTATCTCATCGAAACTCCCCTTTTAGAACATTAACAACATTCCAATATGATCTTCTAAACAATCCTACTTCATGAATCGATCAAGTTTGTTTTGATCATAACAAAATCACAAGGGTTATTCAATAATTTATTAAGTTTATACTTGAATATATCATAATTGTGATGATTATCTAATAACTCATGGAAAACCCTTTCTTTGACAAGGTTATAACATCTAATAATTTATAATGGTGAAGAATAGACTTATATAAATGTTTTTAGTCATATCTTCCTAAGAATCAATAGCAATCATGTTATCTTTCAACATTACAATCATTTAAGAAGGTTTTATCATCAATATTATCATGCTCTTATTTAGTTGCTCAAGATTCTAATAACTAACATGATATGCTTGATTAATCAACTATGAACGAAAGAAAATTCATAACAGTTCAGAATCGATACGAGTTAAAACAACCAACCTTTGAGAATGGGGGATAAACTCCAAACCCTTCAAGAACACACTCAAATCCTTAATCTTAATGCTTCAATCCAAGATACAATGCTCCAATGTAAGATACAATGCTCCAATGCAAGATAGATGAGGCTAAAATCTATATGGGGTGGTAGGAGGATGATTTCTAGAGAGAGAAACGAAGTCTGGTTCGTTTAAGAATGAAAGACAAGACATGATTATATAACCTGCATACTTCATTACGTACGTTAACAGGGCGATATTACGTACATAATGAACTATACGTACGTTAACACTTTCAGTGTTACATACGCAATATACCATCAAACCCCACTGCCTCAAAACTCAGCATCCATTACGTACGTTAAAGGATTATACGTATGTAAGGCTCACATGCATTACGTACGTTAAAACACTCATGTTATGTACGTAATGCTCGTTGACCAGCTATCCTAATCCAGCCGAGAATCTAGGCCACATGTGGCCCCACACGCCGAAAGTCTAGATATGATCTGATACTCTACATTACGTACGTAAGGCACAAGGCTTAACGTACATAACTGTCCACGAATAACATATGTTATGGTGTCAACATAGCGTACGTAAGTGCACTAAAGATAGAGTCCATAATGCAACTCACCAAGGATGTCTACATTCAAGATGATACGAACATCTACAATCAAGATGATACGATTAAAGTAAATCTCAACATCATAAGAAACACATTAATTCTAATTATGACACGACGATACTCGAATCATCCGAATAATACAACGGTAAAAATGCCGGATATTACATATAATGGTCCACCAATTTTCAATGAGTAATTGGATGTCAATTCGATTTTAGTTGACGATCTATTTTCAACATCGTGTGAATCCTCCTCGGATGAGATTGGTGATGGTAGCTATGGCGCCCACCAATTTTTGATGAGGAGATTGGTGATACAATTTCTCACGAGGAAATTGTTGATACTTTTATTGGTATTTATCCATGATGGATATGATGAACTACCAATTTTGTTGATGAGAAGATCGTCGAGTTTTGATGTGTTTATATTCAAGGCCAACATTCATTCAATTAGTTTAGTGGTTGTGTATGTCGTGTTTGTCGCTTATGTTCTTCCTCACTCGTAGCTTAATTTTATGGATGTTTTGTTGGTCATGGTATACTTTAATTACAGTTTAGAAGGAGATGTTAAATAAGTTGTACTCTTTTTCGAATTTTATTATGCGTACCGGAAACCTAATGTATGTTGCTGTACGTACAACAACTAATAGTCTCTTGTAGCTTGATGCTTATAAAGTTTAAAGATTAAGTATACGATAATCACATGCAGTAGTAAAACGGTAAATATAGGAAGTAATAACACTTGGAAAAATACAATATTTTAAAGTACTGTAATATTTTAGAAGTAATATTTTATACTTATAAAAACATTTCAATGTCAAGCAATCATACAGTGAATAGATATTATGAGTTGTAACCTTTTGAAACTAACCAATGGTCTTTATTGATAATAATAAAAAAATTATAGTGCTTGTCATAAATTGAAATTACATCGGGAAACAGAAAGAAGAAAATACAGCACGAAGCTTTTATCTACGATAATGTTGCTGTCAAAATGATCTTCTGATGGTTCATACTTGGTCCCTTTCCACAAGTTGACTAGGATATCTTTACCTCGATCCATGTAATGACTTCATCATTCTGTAGGTAGATCATATCCGAGAATTCAGTCCTCTAGGTGAGTAGGTCGATCACCGTTCATGTATCTCCCTTTCAGCAATATTTGCATGGACAACTTTCATTCATAGAGTAACCTCGAGAATTCGTTCACTGAATCATTCAGCGTCTTGCAGTGATTTAAGATTGGAGATTCCCTAATAAGTACACAGAAGTACCGCATTAGTTCATTATCCTTCCAAGCTTTGATTTCTTCTGCTGTCTGTAGGCAATAGAATCACAGACGGCTTCTGTACAGTATTCTTCCAACGGAACTTAGGGTCATCGAACTCAGGTCAAGAACCAACTACCCTGTATCCCTTCACTCATTGACCTGGCCTTGGTCCGGCCAGTCTCACAATGGCTTGTGCAACACTGTCATCAAGTATTACGTCCATCTCCTTCTTTTCCAGAGTCCATCTCCTGCAAGCTTCCTGAGCCTCTTCCCCCCTTTTTGGTATTACCAAGCTCTGTGACCTTGTCATGAATTTTTTGGAGAATACCCATTGACTCAGTCTGCTTATCCTGTATATTCTTCACAGCAGCAACAAGACTTGTTCCTGCTGTAGTTAGATCATCGATCTTTTGATCATGGCCATTATGTTTATCACTTGTGTACTCGAGGGCAGCTATGTTTTTGCTTCAGGAACCTTTAGCTTTTATTGTTCTTTCCTCAGGATTATCGCCTGGTGTTCATAGAGCTGATGAAGGAATCTGTAGATAGCATTAGGTAGAAGTCTGTATGTATCTTCAACATCTTACACGACCCTTCTCATTGCAGTAAACTCATCCAAGGTTGTGCCTCTCATCTAGTCGAGCTTTTTTCTGATGTCATAAAGGGCTTTGACAGCAACCTGCAGAAAGACAGTTTGATGACCTTCGGCTTGCACTTGGGAGATTTATGCTTTGGTGCATGGAGAGTGGGGATGGGCAATTGTATTGGTTGAGGGTTCTCCTTCCTGCACGATGACCACGTTATGTTTGGGATTTTGTGGGCTGTCATCGGGAAGGAAGTCCTCATCTGGTTTAGATGCAAAACTTGTAGGGATAGGAGGAACTACCTATTCTTGGACGTGAGCCTCTATCGGCTCAGTCAGAGCATCTGTTTGGGAGACAGAAGGTATTGATTCTTTTTACCTCAGTTCGGCTTCTGTAGCCTGTTGAACAGGAGGGACAGAATCCTCCTGCTGGCTCTCACTCTTTCCAGCTCCTTATCAGGGACCAAATACTCCTTTGGATGATGGGGGTTGTTTCTTCTTCAGTTAGAGGAACTGTATCCTCCTGTTGTGGGGCAGATACGGGAACATCATTGGTGACAGAATGGACTGATTCATCCTGTTGTTGGGCAGATGCGTCGGCAAAATCATCGGTTGTAGGAGTGGGGGACTTTGGCTTTTCAAGTGATTACCTTGAAGTCCCCTGGCCATGGCTGGCCTGGATATTTGCATACTCCTTTTCACGAGATCTTCACGGCTCATCTGTTGTCCTGTCTGTATTACCTCATCGTCGTCATCAGAATCAGGATCAGAATGGTGACTTGAGCTCCGAGTTCCTTTATGAGAAGTTTACTTCCCCTTTAGTCTGGCCTTCTCATTTTTAACAAAATATTTGACTATAAGCTCATGGCAAAAGGTATCATACCACCTGATCAGGACCGTGATATTGTTTACGTCTGTTACCTCTAGCACGAACAGTCCTTCGTCCTTCAAGTCTTCCTAATTGTACAAGGTTTCATAGTCGGCAACCCTGTAGTTCCTCTAAATTTTGAAACGCTCAGTTGCAGGACATGAAGGACGGCATGATTGATTATATCTAAATGGGAGGGACTCCGAACATTGGAGGGTTGTAATGCTTGGCTGGGATGGTCGACGGGTATGGGAGCCTATTGAGGAGAAATTCCTGACAGGGTGGGTGCCCTGTTAGGAGAGAGGCTCCTTACAGGGGTGGGTGCCCTGTGAGGAGAAGTGGTTTTCGGCTCCAAAGGGGCATCCAATTCACCTACTTCCTCGAGCTTTCAAAACACTTGGTCATCCGTCATATCCACAACTGGCTCAGGATCTGCTGTGGGAGCATCCAACGTCTCTTCAATGGGAACTACTTGTGATGGGATAACCACTGCGGGGAATGTACACTAGGCGGAACCTCAGAGGTCGTTGTATCCGTCTGAGGTGCTCTAGGAACAGCTTCCATCTTGGTAGACTCCTTATTAGTCTTTAGATTTTTGTTCTTCTTCTCGGCAGCTGTAGGTGACTGCTGTCGGAAATTGCCCTCTTCTTGCTTACAGGCTTCATCTTCTTGTTGTTGTCACCAGCTTTGACTTTAGAGGAATGACCACTGACATCAGTGGGTCATTTGACATCGGTAGAGTGTTTTGGCCTGGTCTGTGGACAATGGGCATAGAAATGTTATACAGGGTGGATTTCGAACCACCCAGGAAATTCCATACTAGAATCTTCTTGAAGGCAAGCGATTGCTGGACTATCTTACTGTCTCTGGCTTTGTGGCCTCCTCCTGAATCTGAGATTTGTACACATCTCGAATGCAGCAGTCCGATTTTCAACAAACCGGCTTCAAAACTCATGCATATAGAAATATGGAAGAGTAAAGCTCTCCTTGTGGCATGAAGGATGGGCATCTCTAATAATTGAGATCCCGGTGAGCAGTTTCCAGTATGCCTCAACCATACTGTCATCACCAAATGTTTCCAGATCCTCCAAAGTGAGGCCGTCAGAGGATAGCTTGTAAAGTTTCTCCAGAAGATCTCTGTCAATAGAAATCTCCTTATCCTGCACAATACTTACAAATAGCAGTTAAAAGAGAACCTTTTTTTTCTCACAAGCATACTGGAAATGAGTATCCAAATAAAATTCCTCCACTATTGCTTTATCATAAATCTTAGGATGAAGGCTTCCAAGCCTGTACAGACCATATAGCTTGACATGGGAAATGAGCAAGTGCATCCCAACCAGGTATTCTTCCTCATAAATAATACATTCTTGAAGCACAGCCCTAGCAAGATTTTACCATCGATGATGATTTCCTTCTTTTTCATAGAGAGAAAGTCTGGGAAGTCATTTCTCACAGATAGAGATTAAGAACATAATAGAAAATTTCCAGAAAAGTGCTTTAAGTACTTAGGTTGTATGTTGTAGGCTCGTACTATTGCAAATGCAGTAAAGAGTATTTAGGTCATCATACTGGCCCTTTATAGGTGCTGAAAGGCTCGGTTACAGCGAACGTTCAGATTTAAGTGATGGGAAAGGCTTTTGATAGGATGAATCTGGACGTAACTGGTACGTCTTATCCATTAACTTTGGATTTAATGCCGGTCTCATCTCTGACACATTACAGTCTCCACTATCGCACGTTTAGGTAGTTTAAATCATTTTAAAATCAAGGATTTGAAGGATTTAAAATTCAGATGTCGTTTTAATATAAAATGAAAAATCGTTTCAAATTCTATTAGTGCACATGGACTTAAAACTGCTTTGAAAAGTTTAATTTATAGAATTGTATACGATAAAAATATTAATTGAAATCTTAGAGTATATATGTTGTATCCGCCAAAATATAACATTCTCCCTTAATTGGTAGATATTGGATTCAGTTCTTACAGCAATTGGTGATTAATACTGTATTCAGGAGTTCTACTGTGCTCCCCCTTGATTAATGCACACTACAGCTGTAGAAAGATAACTGTACCCTCTTCTTCATAAAGTAAGGATCTAATTTGTAGGTCTGTCTACTTTAACAAGTATGGATACTGTATTCATGGATCTTATAGTATTCCCCCTCAATTGATGAGTAACATAATAAGAACTTATAGGGGTTTTAATCGAGCTGTAGCATTTCTAATTCCTGACGAAGTGTATAAAACATCATTGTGGTGAGAGGCTTTGTGAAGATGTCGGCAATATGGACGTCTGTATAGACCCTTTCGGTTCGGACAACTTTGTTCTCCATATGATTTCGAATGAAATGGTGTTTCGTATCAATGTACTTGGTCCTTGAGTGCAATACATGATTGTGCGTGATTGCAATTACGCTCGTTCTGTCACACATGATAGGAGTCTCTTTTGTCTCCATATTGTAGTCCTGTAGATTTTGCTGCAACCAAAGGATCTACATACAGCAGCTTCTAGCAGCATAATATTCCTAATCTGCTGTAAATGGTAAATTGGTCAATTGTTCTAATAGAACGATGACACAATTCTTGGTCCAAGAAAGTGACAAGTTCCACTTATACTATTCATATCCATCTTGTAGCCTCCGAGATCCGAGTTGTTGTAGCCTACCGAATCAAATCCTCCTCCTGCGGATACCACAATCCTATATTGATTGTTCTTTTGACGTACTTAAGGATTCGTTTGGCTGTGGTGAAGTGTGATCCTTTAGGTGTAACCTGATATCGAGCACACACTCATACAGCAAATTGAATATCGGGCCTGCTGGTTGTTAGGTATATGAGTGAGACTAATAGCTTCCCGTAGAGTGATTAGTTCACTTCCTTTCCAGCTTCGTCAGCACTTATCTATATGGAAGTGCTCGTGGGGGTCGATGATGATTTTTAAGTGTTCATCCCAAATTTGTTGAGCAGATCCTTGCTGTATTTCTCCTGGTTGACGAATATACCTATAGGCAATTGTTTGACCTGTAATCCTAAAAAATAACCAATTTCTCCCATCATATACTAATTTCAAATTTACCTTGCTTGAGATGAGAGAACTTCTTACACAGGTCAAGGTTAGTTGAATCAAAAATAATATCATGCACATAAATTTGAACCATTAGAAGGTCATTACCTTCTTGGATTTTGAAGAGTGTCTTGTCGGCAGCATGTTTCTCAAATCCGTTGTTGATAAGATACAGCATATAGGGTTTCATACCAGGCCCTAGGTGCTTGCTTAAGTCCATACAACACTTTCCTTAGCCTGTAGACTAGGTCACATTCCTCCGTGTTGGCAAACCCTGGAGGTTGTTCGACGTACACTTCTTCATCTATGTCACCATTCAGGAATGTGCTTTTAATATTCATTTGATGTATGATGGAGTTCTTATGAGCAGCAAATGCTTGGATATCTTAATGACTTTTAATATGGATACAGAGGCAAATGTTTTATCGTAGTATATGCCTTCTTCTTGTCTGTAAATTTGGGCAACCAATCTAGATTTATTTCTTATAACAACACCATTCTCATCCTTTTTATTTCGAAATACCCATTTTGTTCCAATTACAACTTGATGGATTGGCCTAGGAAGTAAGTACCAAACATTATTTCTTTCGAAACCATTCAGCTCTTCCTCTATACATTTAATCCAGTGAGAACTGTTGATAGCTTAATTAGCCGAGATGGTTCTTATTGTGCTAAGAATATAGCTAATATGCACATGACAAGTCTATGAAGTTCGGCTTTAGACTTCCATACATAGAATTAGGACGTGTCAGATCGTACTCTATTTCCTCATGTGCACATAGTACAGTTCCTTATGTTCTATATTCTTCTTCAAGTGGAAACGCCAGCATCAATATCAGCGATTACTAACTCCTATGGATGATCTCTTAACCACCTCCTATCGGGTTCTAAATCCATGTCTCTAGATGTGTCCTGTTGGCCTATAGGTTCAGCTTCAGCTTCAATTACCTCATCTATTCTTACAACTGTGGAGTTTATTTCTAGAGAGATGACAAGATCTTCATGAGGTTGTGGTATTTCCTCAAGGGTTTAGGTTTGGACTACTTGGGTTAGGTTGTCTACACATCTAGGATCACATTGAGGTTCATCAAAGGCAACATGGACTGAATCCTCTCTTGTCGGTTTCCTTTTGTTGAAAATCCTGAAAGCCTTGCTCATAGAGGAGTATCCAACATATATACCCTCATCGGAGTTCTTATCAAAGATCTTTAGCTTATCCTTCCCATTGTTTAGAACATAACACCTGCATCCAAAAATGTGAAAATATGCAACTATAGGAGTTTTATTGTTCCATACCTTGTATGCAGTTTTGTTGTGGTGCTTGTTGATGATACAATGATTTTGTATATAGCATACTGTATTTGTTGCTTCTCCCTAGAAACACTGTGGCAACTTGCTTGCAGCAATCATTATTCTTGTTGCCTCCTTCAGCGTTCTGTATCTTTGCTCAGCAACACCATTGTTGGGAAAAATAGTACCCTAAGTGTTTTGATAAATGCACCCTATAGTCTGTCCCTACAGCGTAACTTTATACATCACCCAAGAAGTCAAAATCATATAGCTAATAGAACTTCCAGCATAAAGCAAGAAGACTATTAGCTACAGCAAAGAAGCTGTAGGAGTTTACTTAGAAAAAGTAAAACACAATCCATCATGAGATAGACTTAGAATTTTAAACTGTTGTGAGATAACTATTTCTTCATTCACAAAATATTCATGCTTTTAAGTAACATTTATTGATGACATGACAATATATAATACGGCCGAAAAAGCTACAGGCAGAAGATCAGTTAAAACGGATCAAAAAGAATGTTTGAAGCATTAAATGTGATACATCTTTAATTTAAACATTCTGAAGCCACCAATTAGTTATGTCTAAAGCTCACCAAATGATCTACGGCTACATTTACAACATATCTATTTATAAATATCCCAAGCACGAGGACATTGCTAATACACACGAAATACTGAACTTACTATCCAAGAGCAATATATTTCTTTAAGCATACAACAAATATCTTGAGTGGAAAAATATGAGAGTCCTTAAAAGAGAACATCATAACTACAACTAAGGCTACAAAGCCTACATCTACTGTTCCATTCGTGATACTTCAAAAACCTTATTGTTGAGACCCTTATCCCTGTGTGGACTAAGTCAATCAATTCCGACCTGTGTGGAAAGAATAGAGTTCAAGAATGAAGCTTTGGTCTGTGTGAGAAGAATCTAGTCGAAGAAGCCTACAACCAATATGTGTGAACGGATCAAGCTACAGTCGGATGTATCAGTATGTGTAAACGATACAGTGATTGGTTTAGTTAAAATCATTAAGTTATGTGCCTTGATTTTAATAAACTTCTTACTTCTGTGTGGAGGATCTATGGACGTATAAGGTTTACCTCGAACCATATTAAACTTGTGTGTTATTACTTTCTGTACTCATTGTTTTCATAGTGTTTGTGATTTATAGTATACTTACTTTTAAAATCTTATAAGCACTAAGCTATAGGAGATTATCTAGTTGTTGTACTTATAGCAACTCAGTCTAAGACATCCGCTACGCAAATAAAACTTCAAAAAAGAGTACATCTTATTCAACCCCCCTTCTAAGCTATAAGATATTATACTGTGACCAACAAGTTGAATCGAAGCGGTTGATTCTACAAAGAATCAGTCGATAACCTAAATCATATCCAAATAACTAGCTTTTGAAAAATCAATTTTTGTACACTTGTATCATTCATCCTATCTTTATCATGGATACATCAATGATCAATAAAGTTCCCATATTTTCTATTAATGAGTTTGATGACTGGAGAATCAGGATGGAAGCCCATCTTGCTGCCATGCACGAAGAAATGATATTCGTAATACAAGAAGGAACTATAAAAATTATGAAGGTCAATCCAGCTGCCAGGATGGAAGGCCAACCTCATGCATAAATGCTTAAAAAACAAAGGAAACAATGGACAACTGATAATCGCAAGCATGCGAATCTTGAAAACATCACCAAGAATGCGCTATTTATCACTCTTGAGAAAGGCGCATTCTCAAAGGTAAAGATCTGCAAGACAACCAAAGAAATCTGGGAAAAACATAATTTGTGAGGAAACTGAGCTCTCAAAAGAAAATAAAATTTCAAAACTCACTCACAGTTTGAATCTTTTGAAATGAAAACAACTGAAACATTTGAGGAACTTGATCTCAGATTTATCGGTATTGTCGGTGAATTTAAGCTTTGGGCAAAGTGTATACCCAAAAGGAGAAAAATCTCAGAATATTTAGATCATCCCTGCCTGATGAGACATTAAGACCACAACTATGCGTGTGTCTTGCAACTTAAATGATATCACTTTTGACCTCTTCTCTGACCTTAAAGCTTTTGAGTATGACATTGACAGGAGAGAAAAGGCTGAAGAGTCACCTGCAAAGACTACAACACTGGATGATGTATCCGACATGAGACACAGCTCTGCCCCTAGTACATCCAAAGCCGCTGACAGTGATGATGACATCCTGCCACAAGATGAAATGGCTCTGCTCATGCACAAATTTCGGAAATTCATTAAGAAAGCCAGAGAGGCTCCCTACCAGCCTAAACCCTTCAACAAGGTAAGCACTAAGTTATCATCATCTGGAGACTCTAATATATGTTACAACTGCAGGAAACCAGGACACTATGCAAATAGATGTCCTCATCATAAAGTACAAAAGCTGCCAGAAGCTGGGAAATAGGTGAAAGATGAAAAAAGACGTGTCTAGAGAAATAAGCTTAAGGTACTGATCGGAGAATCATAAGTCACGCCCACAGCAATCAAAACAGAGGAATGCCTACAGGCTATCATCAACAGTGACTCCTCTGATGATGAAATCAAAGATAAAGCCTATATGTTCTTTATGGAAAAGGAAGAGGATGATGATGACTATAACACCCCAAATCTGGCGGCTATTACAGTGTCGTGGACCCACACACTGGGACCCACCAGGAGATATCAAAACATAATTTAAACATCCCATAGATGTGGTACCGAACCACAATAATAATCATAATCCCGATTAGGAGTTTATACATTATACAATGACTTCTTCAACAGCACACAGGACCCAAATCCAGTACAAACCATATGGAGATAGAATAGACCCAAAATAATAATAATAAAATCGTCTGAATTTTATATAAAATGGAAAAGTGAAATTTTACAGTTTAGACATAACAGACCAATAAAAGACTCGGGGCCCCCAAACTAGCATCCTTCAATACCCTTTGTCGTCATCATGCTCTTCCTCTGCCTCGCCCTGAAATACAACACAAGTATTTCTCACAAACCACAGGGTCAGCTATACATGAATAAAAATTCTCATAACATTATACAATTCATATATATACAGGATCTCAAAGAAAAAACGATCACTGAACATACCCCTCGGGCATATAAACAATCAGTACCAAACTGTCGGACATATCCAATCGTACATGGAATCAGGGCTGGCCCTCGGGGTTGGCACAGGTGCGGCCCGGTGCCCGAGTAAAGGGGCCTAAATTTTTTTAATCTTATAAATTTGACATTGACCCACCTAGATTTTTTTCCCATGTCAAGTTACGAACTAAAATTGTACATGGTAGAACAAACCACAGTCCACAAACACCAGATTTTGCCATAACCCTAAGCTAAAGCAGCTAAGCGCCTAAGCTCGCCTCCATCTACCGTCTAAGCACCGAGGTGTTTTTGTTCTGCCAAGCCCGAGGTGCTCCGTCATCTGTGCACCATCTATTCTGACAGTGCCGCCCGGCACCGCGAGGGCCGAGGAGCGAAGCCCGAAGTGCTCCATCTATTCTGTTTGGCGCCGTGAGGAGCCAAGCCCTCCGCCATTCGCCGCCTCCGTGAGGCCGAGGTGTTTTTGTTCTGATTTTTAATTCGTAGATCGTTTTGTTTGGTTTGCTGATTGCTATTTATTTGTTGTTCTGATTTTTAATTCCTATCTCGTTTGGTTTGGTTTGATTGCTATTTGCTAATTTGCTAGTGTTGTTGTCAATTGTGTTGTACTTTGGTCAAGAGGTGCCCTAAAAAATACAAATCTGGTGCTGAAAAACGAAAAAAAAAAAGAAAACTAGATATAGAGTTCACAAAATCACAACATGGAGCTCTTGATAAATTTGTTTTCAAAAAGATAGGTGTTCCAAATGCTAATGGTGTGTCAAATATTACTGATGTGGAAAATGCTAATGATATGCCAAATGATCAATTAAATAATGTGCAAAATGATAATAATGTGCCAAATGCTAAAGAACAGGAAGAAATTCCTCGGTGTGATATTTATGACCCAAGAAATTGGCAGAATCTTGATAACACATCGAGTGATATTCTAGTTGAAAAGGGCCCTACTAGAGATAGTAGAGAAATGGATCCTAAATTTAAATATCCCTTAGACAAATATAAGAGGCATTTTGCATATTCGTATTATTTCAGAAAATTAAGTAATGGTGAGATACATAATAGGAAATGGTTAGTTTATTCAACTATATTGATAAGGTATATTTTTTTTGTTGTAAGTTGTTTAAGTCTTCTAGTAGTAGTAACTTGAGATTGCTAGCAACTGAGGGTTTAGGTGATTGGAAGCATATTAGTCAAAGACTCCAAAATCATGAAAATTGTGTTGAGCATATGACTAATATGAATGCTTCGAATGATTTGCGAAAAAGATTGGACAAAAATTTGACAATTGATAAGCACATGCAGGAAAAAATTATGAAAGAAAAAGAACGTTGGAGGCAAGTTTTACATAGAATATTTGCAACTGTAAAATATCTTGCTACGAATAGTCTTCCTTTTCGAGGATCCAAAGAAAAATTATATCAAGATGATAATGGGAATTTTCTTGGATTGATCGAAATGATTGCGGAATTCGATTTGATAATGTAAGATCATGTGAGACGCATTCAGGATCGTGAAATTCATTACCACTATCTTGGACATAAAATTCAAAATGAATTTATTTCTCTTTTAGCTCAAATTGTTAGATGTTCAATCATTAAGATCATTAAAGAGGCAAAATACTTTTGGATAATTCTTGATTGTACCCCAGATGCGAGCCATCAAGAACAATTGACACTTATAATTCATTGTGTGAATATGTCAAATACTAAAATAAAAATTAAGGAGTTCTTTTTAGAATTTTTAAAAGTTGATGATACATCATGATTAAGACTTTTTAATGAATTATTAGATGTTTTAAAGTCTCTTGATTTTGATGTTGGTGATGTGAGGGGGCAAGGTTATGAAAATGGTTCGAATATGAAAGGAAAACATCAAGGTGTTTAAAAGAGATTTCTTGAGATTAATCCTAGACCATTGTACTGTAAAACCCCTAGAGCCATCCAGGAATATTACAGCGTCGTGGGTCCCCGAGATGGAACCCACAAGGCTGAAGGAAATTTTCGCAAAAATTTACAAACGCCCAAGAGGCTAACGACGGTATTATCTATTTAAAACATTTGAAGATTTAATAAAATCCGTTTATCAAAACCGTCGTGAAATCTCATTTGAAACCACAAGGCCCGGAATGCCAAAACTCAACAGTTTAAACACGTACGTTAAGCTATTGCTTACACATACCAACAAAATAGTTTAGAAAATGATTGCCAAAGTAACCTAGGTTACCAGATACCAAAAGTCCATATAAAAATACTCACGCATCGGAAAACACAACCAATTAAAAATACTCTAGCAGCGGAATACAACAACTGATCAGGAAACTCAATACACAAATACATGCTCTAGCCAGTATCCTCCGGGAAGCTCATCTCTCCACGATCTCTACAAGCTTGATAATCCAAGAACCTAAAAAGAAAGCCCACGACAGGGTCATCCATAATATCCAACAATGATAACCATCACATCTCGACAATAATTACATACCAATGAAAATACTAAGTAAGAATACGACCAATGTAATCTTACCGTCGTAAATCTACCAACTCGTGATAATAAGTACCAAAGTTTACATCTCGTATCCTTTCAACAACACAATAAGCTCATATACCCAAGATTCTCAAAACATCATCATAACTCAGTGTTACGAAATCTACTAACTTTGTTCAACCCAATCCATCGGGTAACATCTCAACACGATAATCGATTGTCCATTAAAGAAATACCAAGGGAAAAATACGGAACATACCTCAAGATATGAAATGTCACGACGAAATCATGTCAGTCTAATCTAAGATCAGATCAACACAACATACGGACATGGTCCTAACACAAGACCTACAAATGTATACTCATATGACAACGTCAATATGCTCACATCAATAACAACACTGTATACTTATGGCAAACCTATAATATACATATGCACAATAACAACACATAGGTAATCCGATGATCCAGCGTTCACTGCCTAGATCCCACGATGGCCCCGTCATACCAACCGTGGTGGAAAAACCTGTCCGATGATCCAGTGCACGCTAGCATAGATCCCCCGATGATCCCGTCGGACCAATCCGAGGTGGACATACAACAACAATGCACAAATGCATATAACAATGATACGCAATGCATGGAAACAACGATACACGGATGTAACATAACATGATCCACACAAATGACAAAGATTAGAGTACTTGCCCCGAGTCCTTCGAGAGCAATCTCGATGTCCAAACCATCACGAACCATTATTATGAATATTCGACGATCCAAAATGTCACGGACGGTAGATAATTCACGTCGTTGTCTATACCATGATGTATCCTCGATACCAAGTATACCAACAACAATGTAAATTATATACATTATGATTTAATTCACAAAACTCAAATACAACTTATAATCCCAAATCTCCTGTGATTATGATTATAGACATTGCTATACGAATTATAAACGAATGAAATGGATACCATTCATTAAATATTATAAACTGAACAAGTAATAACTTGCCTCGATACCGGTACGACGATAAGCCGCTACCAATCTCATTGCCTTCGTCTACGAGTTCCTCGGCCCTGACCAATGTAATTCACGAACATACTCGAACACGACCGCAACATACGGTTATAATCACCGATCAATAATCTCAACCTATTGAAGTAATTAATTAACACATATTCGATAATAATCAGTTCCCGATGTAACCAATCAATTAAACTCAACGGCTCAACAATCCCTCGATTAAACATAAATCCGAACAACCCGAATCAATCAATCATGAACTCATAACCACGATATGTTTCCATATTCCAATAAACATATCAATGATCAACTCATCTCGATAGCAAGGATTACATAACACACTCTATTCTGAATTCATATAAATTAACACGATTCTTCCTTGTTTATAATCATAAATTTCATAGTAGGACAATACTATCGGCATAATCGGCAACCCGAACTACCCAACGAGTTCAATAACTTTGAGAATCTTGTTATAAGATTAACTATCATCTTTACGGATTCCAAATTGATATCATGATTCGTATTTCATAAAGAACATACGAATTCTACCACTACAATCAACGAACATTCGATCTTCATATCTAAAGATACTGATAATTCAACATACAATCGTCTTGCTATATTATATTCATCAAGAAGTTCCTCAAGAATACCAAGTGTTTCGAAATCATGTTCATAGCCATCAAAACAACCTAATTTGATATCCTTTAACATGTAGGTAATCATCCAATTCGTAATCCAAGTCATGTATTATCATATTTTTCAATATTCACTTCTCATAACCTCAAGAATCGTAACAACAACACCCTAATCATCATCATACGAATCAAATATGGATAACAATACCAAAAAATCCAAAATCAAGGTATAAAGTTGAACAACATACCTCAAGAACATGAATAGCACAATCAAACTCTTCAAGTATCATCAACATCTTCATCTCCAAGCCTCAAATCCATATTTCCAAGCTTATAATCAGGTTGGAAGAGGCTAAAACTCACTAACACACTCAGAGGGACGAAGGTTGGAGGAGGAAAGGTTTTTATTTCGTGAAGAAATGAGAAGCCAATCTTCATTTTATAAACTACATCGTACATTACGTACATTATCACTCAACATTAACGTATGTAATGATCACTAGCGTACGCTACGCGTCCAACATAGCGTACGTAACATTATTCCAGAACTCACTGACTTGTTTCGTTCACTTGCTTACATACGTAATATATCCTTCATAGCGTACGTAATACGTACGTTGACTTACTACAGTAAATCCTCTTTAACGTATGCAATGCACTACCCATAGCGTACGTTAACCAAGGGTTGACTAGACCAAGCACGTTCTTCGCCAAAACTTGCCGACCACGAGTCCCACATGTCGGCCATAGAATGAGCTGTCCGATTCCTCTCGTTACGTATGTAATGTCTTATGCATAGCGTACGTAACACTTAGCATCTTAACGTTCGTTAACTCTACTCATTAACGTACGTAATCCTTGTGCCTTAGCGTACGCTAAGTATACATCGTAGCGTGCACTAATGTGGCTGTACTTAGCCATTTTCAGCTACTCTTGTCCAACGTCTCGACATGCAGAACACGAATATATGGCATACTGAATACATATACATCTTCCAACTATATTCTCATATGACAAGCCCGACGCACAATGTCTTCCAATACAATTGTCAACCAAGTGCGGTAATAATACCAATACAAATGTCTTAGTACTTCATTTATTTTATCCATGTACAGATTCCACTGTAATACCAGAGATTCTAATGTGCATTTTGAACATTGTGACATTGTATATGTTGTATTTGATCTGAATATTATCCAGCATATTTCATGATCCGGTGTTGTTGAGCGTATGATTTCATAAATGTGTTCAAAATTTGTAATTTTGCACTTGTAGCGCACGCTAACCACTAGGCATAGCATACGCTAATTGGGTTTCGTAGCGCACGCTGTGTATGAACCTTAACGCATGCTATACGTAGTCAACTTGATTAAGACAGGGTGGTAGGTGAGATCAGCCGCGGATCTTGGTCGTGACATGTCGGGATGAATCTGGACGGATTTTGGAAAAGTCGAGTCAATGGTGCTTAGCGCATGCTAATGTTATGAGGCTAGTGCACGCTAAGTCTAGTACAGTGAGGTCAGTGAACTTTCGTTCAGTTGGCGCACGCTAAAAATAGTTGTTAGCGTATGCTAATCGTTGATTTTAGCGCACGTAAGGTTGCTTAGCGTACGCTATGTCGAGACCCGTCAGAGACAGTTGACTGCTAGCCCGTTAGCGCACGCTAATTTGGGAGAGTAGCGCGCGCTAATAACCCTTTTCTATAAATAGGACAGCACCCATCTTCATTTTTCAGTTTACACCACTTTGCATACTCAATTTTTGGGACTTTGAGAGTCACTCCCTCCATCCAAATCCTGCATACCAGCCTCCTAACATCACCTTTGAAGACAAAGGAGGTTTGAGGATTGCTGTTGTAGCTCTTGGACGTGGAGTTCATCAAGATATTTCAACCTTTCTTTCCAAATAAGGTATGTTATGGTTTACCAAGCCGAAATTTACGTTCTCAACTATATTTTGAGCCTCCTTCGAAAATCCTTAGGCTAGCTAATGATCTTATGAATCCAAGAACATATTTTTTAAGAGTGAAACCCAATTATACCTTGTTTTTCTTTCATTACTTAGAGTGTTGATCTAGCCTCGGTGGATAAAAACCTTAGGATGTAGTATCCTTAATTCGTTGGAATCATGAGCATGATTTTAGTTAGATTCTATGAATTCCTTTGATGTTCCACCGATGAAATTCATGTTTGCTAGGGGTATTTGTTTTGACAATATTCTTCATGTTCATGAGGACGATGAATCAGCCATGTCACTGAACTCAACCCGGATCACCGTAGTATCGTTTTCCTTGCGTAATACATGGGCATGATTGCCATCTTGAGTCACATTTATGGTAAAATCGTAATAGCCGAACATATGAGAATTTGGAATTGAAATCCATATTTAAACCCGAAATCTTTAATATCTTGTATATCCTTCTTGAACCCATAAACATCGGAACTTCACCTCCGAAATGATCATTCAACTCACATGAAGTGTATCATCATTTCCGGTTCAGCTTTCATCTAGTATACTAACCACGAACCTGCCTTACGTCACTATTTCACGATTCTAATATAAGTTATTCGGTGATCGTACGTTAGTTTTGAGTAGAATGTTGAGTTCCTTGTTATCTCTTTTGATCAAGGTCCGAACCTTGCATAGTGATCGATCAAGCGAAGGCGGCCTGCAGACGTGTGGCATTCGTGGGAGTATTTCGTCCTTGCCATCTTTGAGGCAAGTATCATATATTGAGTTTGGTTTATATTGGAACTTTGATCATGCATACGGTTTTATTTATGTTGTCGAGTATGAGATTATTTTCTTTGATTTGTCGTGGTATTCGTTATTAATTGTTCGTGTTGATGAACATATTGAATTGCATATGTGTATGCATGATTGCATGGTTTATATTGTAAATGATCCGAGGGGGTCGTGAGGATCTATGCTGAGGGCATTGGATCGAATGTCCACCATGCGTTGGTCCGACGGAATCATCATGGGGATCTATGCTGAGGGCGATGGATCGTTGGGCAGGTTTTCCACCATGCGTTGGTCCGACGGGATCATCATGGGGATCTATACTGAGGGCGCTGGATCGTTGGATTACCCTGTATTGTGTTGATGGAATCGTGAGGATTCGCATCGTTGGATTCCGGTGACGGAAGTCCGTTTTGTATGATTTATGATGCATTGATGATTTATGATAATTGTATTAGCATCGTTTTGCTAACCCCTTCGGGGGTGGACATTTGTTTTGATGTTCAGGTAGCCTAGGAGTGGGGAAGCAGCCACAGTACCGACATGACGATGAAGTGGCTCAGTGATGTGGATTATGTTATTTTTTTATGGTTATTTTCCAGTACTCGAGTACGCATATGTTGTTGATGATTTTGGAGATGTTTTGTAATAATGGACTCATTTGAATTGTCGAACGGGTTTGAACTTCTTTTACATTGATGACACTTTAGTATTTTTTTTCGTATTTCTCAAATTAGCCTTGTAAATTCTTATACAAAGGATTTACGGCGCTGTAATTATTCCGAATATATCGGGGTGTTACAGAATATGGTATCGGAGCTAAGATTCATGGATATCTTGGCAGTCGGTTAGTTGGGTCTATTTACGTTATTTGATTTAAGGGTCGTTTGTAACATCACTGCTGAGCCAGCATCGTCGTGTAGACCGTGGTTGTAAGTCTCCTAATCTCAAATACTACCGTTTTATTTAATTCCTGTTTTGTGAATATTGACGGACTTCCTTTTAGAAAATTTTGCCCTGGATATTGAGTATTTGTGTTTACAGTATGTTGAGGGGAGGTCGTGGACACGGACGTGGTCGTGGACGCGGACGTGGTAATGCGAGACAGGAGGATTCGGCGTCTACCCCAGAATTATTAGCTAGTCGAACCGATTCCCATTCTGGAGGACAGCAGGGATCAGCAAATAATAACGCAAATCCTAATATGTCGGGAGTGCTTCAACAGGTGGTTGCTCAGATAAACCAGTTTGCTCAGGTAGTTGACCGCATGCAGACGGTGATGGGACAGTAGCAGAACGAGGATAATCGGGGAGACAAATGGCTTATTGAGGTGGTCAAATTGCACCCTCCAAAATTTGACGGTTCTGCTGAGACACTTACTTGGGATCACTGGCTGAAGGAGTTAGAGAAGATATTTGCAGGGATTAACTGCCCCGACGACAGAAAGGTTCCGATCGCCCAGTATCTCCTGACTGGGGAGGCTTTCGACTGGTGGGAGGCCATTCGACCTGAGGATCATAATGCTGACTGGACGGAATTCAAATTAATGATGGAAGCGCAATATTGTCCTCGCCCAATTAGAGAGGCCCGAGTCCGGGAGTTTTTCTCACCACAAAATTTAGAGGCATCTGTGACAGACGTGATTAAGACTTTTAATCACCAGCTGACTTATGTGCGCCACTTGGTCAAGACCGAGGCGGAGAGGATTTTTTATTTTGACATGCGGATGAAGCCGGAGATTCAGTAATATATGTCCGGATTTGAATGTACCACCTTGCGACAGTATCAGTACAAAGCACTTGCCTACGATATGAAAGAGGCGGCAGTAGAGAAATCAACGGAAGCAAAGAAGCAGAAAGTATCTGGCAACTTCACGGAGAACAAGAGTAGTGGGGCCCGCAAAGGCCAGTCCTCATTTCATTCATCCAGGAGACCTCCGCATCCTTCTCGAGGTGGAAAGAAGTTTCGGGCAGCACCAACGGCTTCAGATGCAGCGAGGAAATGTTATAACTGTGGCAAAACAGGGCATGTTCGACGTGATTGTTATGCACCTGTTGTGACCTGCTTCGAGTGTGGACAGGAAGGAAATCGCGCAACGTTTTGTGGAAATGCGACTCGATCTTTTGGTACTCGCACTCCTGCACCGGTTCCGAAGGATATAAGTGTGAACCAGATACATCAGAGTGGTTTCCAGCAGCAGAATGCTGGGAAAAGAGAGGCGTCCAGCGCTGGGTCCATTCCTCCACGCATTTACGATATAAGGAAGTCAGACGATCAGAACACGGTTGTTGCATCAGGTACGGTTCAGATCCTTTTGCAACCAGTTAGTGTCTTATTCGATTCAGGAGCTACGCATTCTTTCATATCTTTGAACTGTGTTAATCGTTTGAAAATCTCGTGCTTGTATGATTGTGAACCTTATGTTGTGGGATTACCGAGCGGAGAGAAAATTGTGGGAACCCTAGAAACTAGAGATTTTCCAGTGACTATAGGAGGGAGATATTGGCCATCAAATCTTATTGTATTCGACATCCATGGTGACGATTTAATTCTCGGAGATGATTGGCTCAACCGTTATAGAGCTATTTTGAATTACCGAAAGAGAGTCATTTCTATCATTGCTGATGACGGATCTGAACATTTATTTAAGGGATGGAGACCGGGAAGCTCAGGAAAATTGATCAAAGCCATGAAAGCAGTTAAATTGCTAAAGCAGGGTTGTTACGGATTTTGGTGTTTTGCCATGAAGAAAGAAGAAGGAGTCGAGCTCGCATCTATTCCAGTGGTAAATGGATTCTCAGATGTATTCCCTGACGAACTACCCGGGTTACCTCCGCGGAGAGAAGTAGAGTTTAATATCGAATTGGAGCCTGGAGCTGCACCTATTTCTAGAGCACCATACCGTATGGCGCCAACCGAGGTGTATGAACTAAAGAAGAAGCTTGAGGAATTATTGCAGAAGGGTTACATTCAACCAAGCGTCTCTCCTTGGGGAGCACCCGTTCTCTTTGTCCGGAAGAAAGATGGATCCCTCCGATTATGTATTGATTACAGGGAGCTAAACAAGGTGACGATCAAGAACAAGTATCCTATACCTCGGATCGATGACTTATTTGATCAACTGCAAGGGTCAAGGGTATTCTCGAAGATTGACTTGCGATCAGGATACCATCAGTTGAGAATTAAGGAATCAGACATACCGAAATCTACTTTCAGATCCCGGTACGGGCACTATGAATTCATGGTGATGCCATTTGGACTCACGAATGCTCCTGCGGTATTTATGCAATTGATGAATCGGGTATTCTTAGAATACTTGGATAAATTTGTGGTAGTCTTCATCGATGACATCTTGATCTATTCGAAAGACACAGAGGAACATGCAGAGCATTTGCGTATCGTTTTGAGCACTTAGAGAAAGGAACAACTTTATGCAAAACTTTCTAAATGCGAATTCTGGCTTAAAGAGGTGACCTTACTTGGGCATGTAATATCAGATGACGGAGTTCAGGTGGACCCGAAGAAAGTCGAGGCAATCTTGGAATGGGAATCTCCTAATAATGTGAAAGAAGTCCGTAGTTTCTTGGGAATTGCTAGATATTATCGCCGTTTTGTAGAAGGATTTTCCAAAATCGCTCGTCCACTTACTCAGCTGTTATAGAAGACTCAAAAGTTCGTGTGGAATGAGAAATGCCAGGCGGGTTTTGATGAACTTAAGAGAAGACTGCTAACAGCGCCTATACTAGCGTTACCAGATGGAACTGATGGATTCATGGTATGCAGCGACGCTTCAAATCAGGATCTGGGATGTGTATTGATGCAAAAAGATAGGGTGATTGCCTATGCCTCTCGACAGTTGAAACCATACGAAGTTAATTACCCAACTCATGATCTGGAGTTAGCAGCTGTAGTCTTTGCTCTAAAAATTTGGAGACATTATTTATACGGCACTCATTGTCAGATCTTTACAGATCATAAGAGCCTCAAGTATATTTTCAGTCAGAAGGAATTAAACATGAGGCAGAGAAGGTGGCTGGAATTGATCAAGGATTACGATTTGAAAATCCTCTATCATCCAGGCAAAGCAAACGTGGTAGCTGATGCACTGAGCCATAAACCTGTTTCTCTTCGAGTGTTGGAAGCACTTACGTCCAAAACCAGCATTCAACGAGAACTAATTCATGAAGGAATCGAAGTGTGGTCGCAAGGAGTCCAAGGGCAACTGTGTGTGATGGAACTAACTTTGTCGTTGGTTGAAGAAATCAAATCTAAGCAGTTGGATGATTCTCTGATTCTTCGATTATGTGATGAAGTGAACAAAGGGAAGGCCCCAAGATTCGTGATACATGATGATGGAGTTCTGAGATTTCAGAGTCGACTTTGCGTTCCTAATGATGATGTTTTGAGACAGACAATTCTGAAGGAAGCTCACGGCGTGCCCTATTCTATTCACCCGGGCACTAGTAAGATGTATAAGGATCTAAAACAAAATTTCTGGTGGGGAAATATGAAGAAGGACGTAACAGAATACGTTTCGAAGTGTTTAACCTGTCAGCAGGTTAAGATTGAACATCAGCGACCTGCCGGAATGTTGAAGCCACTTCCGATCCCTGAGTGGAAGTGGGAAGATATATCGATGGACTTCATCACCAATATGCCACGGACCAAGATGGGGATGAACATGATTTGGGTCATAGTTGATCGACTAACCAAGTCGGCTCATTTCCTGGGTATTAAAGACACTTGGGGACCCGAAAAATTGGCACGAGTATTTATTGTGGAGATAGTACGATTGCATGGAATGCCGAAGACCATTATTTCGGATCGAGATGGTCACTTCGTGTCGCACTTCTGGAAGGCAGTTCACAAGGCTTTGGGAACCAAACTGAACTTTAGCACGGACTATCATCCTCAGACGGACGGTCAGTCCGAAAGGACTATACATACAGTAGAAGACATGCTTAGAGCTTGTTCCTTAGATTGGTCAACCGATTGGGAGGTTTACTTGCCGTTGATTGAATTCACCTATAACAATAGTTGGCATGCTTCCATTAAGATGGCACCATTTGAAGTGTTGTATGGAAGAAGATGCAGATCACCCCTGTGTTGGGATGACTCTTCTGACTTGATCGGGATAGAACCAGAGTTGATAGTTCAGACCTAAGAGAAGGTAGCCCTGATTCGCGAAAGATTGTTAACTGCCCAGAGTCGACAGAAGTCGTACGCTGATGTGCGTCGTCGCCCATTGGAGTTTGAGATTGGGGATCACGTGTTGTTGAAGGTTTCCCCTACTCGGGGAATTTTCCGATTTGGGAGGAAAGGAAAACTGAGTCCGAGATATATCGGGCCATTCGAGATCCTTGAAAGGGTTGGGGATTTAGCATACAGGTTGGCCTTACCGCCATCGCTGAGTCAGGTTCACAATGTGTTTCACGTATCCCAATTATAGAAGTATGTACCAGATCCCAGTCATATCATTGATTTCGACGAGATCGAGATAGCTAATGATGGCTCGTTCGAAGAGAAACCAGTCAAGATACTTGAGAGTCGGATCAAGCAATTGAGGAATAAACCAATACCCTTAATTAAAGTACAATGGTCACGACACGGAGTTGAAGAGGCCACTTGGGAAATGGAGGACAGTATGAAGACTAGATATCCAGAGTTATTTTCATCTTAAGTTTCGGGACGAAACTTCTTTTTAGGGAGAGAGGATGTAATACCCGAGATTCTAATGTGTATTTTGAACATTGTGACATTGCATATGTTGTATTTGATCTGGGTATTATCCAGCATATTTCATGATCTGGTGTTGTTGAGCGTATGATTTCATGAATGTGTTCAAAATTTGTAATTTTGCACTTGTAGCGCACGCTAACCACTAGGCGTAGCGTACGCTAATTGGGTTTCGTAGCGCACGCTGTGTATGAACCTTAGCGCGCGCTATACGTAGTCAACTTGATTAAGAAAGGGTGGTAGGTGAGATCAGCCGCGGATCTTGGTCGGGACATGTCGGGATGAATCTGGACGGCTTTTGGAAAAGTCGAGTCAATGGTGCTTAGCGCACGCTAATGTTATGAGGCTAGTGCACGCTAAGTCTAGTACAGTGAGGTCAGTGAACTTTCATTCAGTCGTTAGCGCACGCTAAAAATAGTTGTTAGCGTACGCTAGTCATTGATTTTAGCGCACGTAAGGTTGTTTAGCGTACGCTATGCCGAGACCCATCAGAGACAGTAGACTGCTATCCCGTTAGTGCACGCTAATTTGGGAGAGTAGCGCGCGCTAATAACCCTTTTCTATAAATAGGATAGCACCCATCTTCATTTTTCAGTTTACACCACTTCGCATACTCGATTTTTAGGACTTTGAGAGTCACTCCCTCCATCCAAATCCTGCATACCAGCCTCCTAACATCACCTTTGAAGACAAAGGAGCTTTGAGGATTGCTGTTCTAGCTCTTGGACGTGGAGTTCATCAAGATATTTCAACCTTTCTTTCCGAATAAGGTATGTTATGGTTTACCAAGCCGAAATTTACGTTCTCAGCTATATTTTGAGCCTCCTTCGGAAATCCTTAGGCTAGCTAATGATCTTATGATTCCAAGAACATATTTTTTAAGAGTGAAACCCAATTATACCTTGTTTTTCTTTCATTACTTAGAGTGTTGATCTAGCCTCGGTGGATAAAAACCTTAGGATGTAGTATCCTTAATTCGTTGGAATCATGATCATGATTTTAGTTAGATTCTATGAATTCCTTTGATGTTCCACCGATGAAATTCATGTTTGCTAGGGGTATTTGTTTTGACAATATTCTTCATGTTCATGAGGATGATGAATCGGCCATGTCATTGAACTCAACCCGGATCACCATAGTATCGTTTTCCTTGCGTAATACTTGGGCATGCTTTCCATCTTGAGTGACATTTGTGGTAAAATCGTAATAGCCGAACATATGAGAATTTGGAATTGAATTCCATATTTAAACCCGAAATCTTTAATATCTTTTATATCCTTGAACCCATAAACATCGGCAGTTCACCTCCGAAATGATCATTCAACTCACATGAAGTGTATCATAATTTCCGGTTCAGCTTTTATCTAGTATACTAACCACGAACCGGCCTTACATCACTATTTCACGATTCTAATATAAGTTATTCGGTGATCGTACGTTAGTTTTGAGTAGAATGTTGAGTTCCTTGTTATCTCTTTTGATCAAGGTCCGAACCTTGCATAGTGATCGACCAAGTGACGGCGGCCTGCAGACGTGTGACATTCGTGGGAGTATTTAGTCCTTGCCATCTTTGAGGCAAGTATCATATATTGAGTTTGGTTTATATTGGAACTTTGATCATGCATACGGTTTTGTTTATGTTGTCGAGTATGAGATTATTTTCTTTGATTTGTCGTGGTATTCGTTATTAATTGTTCGTGTTGATGAACATATTGAATAGCATATGTCTATGCATGATTGCATGGTTTATATTGTAAATGATCCGAGGGGGTCATGAGGATCTATGCTGCGGGCGCTGGATCGAATGTCCACCATGCGTTGGTCCGACGGGATCATCATGGGGATCTATGCTGAGGGCGCTGGATCGTTGGACGGGTTTTCCACCATGCGTTGGTCCGACGTGATCATCATGGGGATATATACTGAGGGCGCTGGATCGTTGGATTACCCTGTATTGTGTTGATGGAATCGTGAGGATTCGCATCGTTGTATTCCGGTGATGGAAGTCCATTTTGTATGTTTTATGATGCATTAATGATTTATGATACTTGTACTAGCATCTTTTTGCTAACCCCTTTGGGGGTGGACATTTGTTTTGATGTCCAGGTAGCCGAGGAGCGGGGAAGCAGCCACAGTACCGACATGACGATGAAGTGGCTCAGTGATGTGGATTATGTTATTTTGTTTTATGGTTATTTTCCAGTACTCGAGTACGCATATGTTGTTGATTATTTTGGGGATGTTTTGTAATAATGGACTCATTTGAATTGTCGAACGGGTTTGAACTTCTTTTACATTGATGACACTTTAGTACTTTTTCCGTATTTCTTAAATTAGCCTTGTAAATTCTTATACAAAGGATTTACGGCGCTGTAATTATTCCGAATATATCGGGGTGTTACATCCACGCTGTACAACATAACTCGGATGAAATAATATTAAACCACAGTAGTAGAAATTCCGGATATTACATACTACATCACTTAAAATAAGTTTCGTCCTCGAAACTTGCAATCCGTCATAGAAAACAAACAAACCATTCTACCAAAATATTCTGAAACCATCACAACAACGATCAATCATCATCATTAACGAATAACCAAAACAGTACACTTACAAATGCGCAAAGTCGATGATCTCCTAAGATACTAGCAAGTGACTTCACTATAAGGCCTCGACGCGCTTACAATCACAATTTCATGAGTCTCAACAAAAATATATCATCTCCGAATGAAATAATCTATCCGTGTCAAATCATGTCTGCCTAATTAAACAATCAAGTCCCAATCCTGACACAATTCAATAATACATGATACATCTGTGAAACAACTGCCTAACACAATGGCAACGAATCCCAAAACATCAACACAAAATCTGAACGCTCAGATGATCACTAGCAATGGTCAACCAATAAATTAATCGAGAATATCATCGACATGATAATCTCCAATACGACCAATCCAAAGGTCAAACGCAGTCGAGAATATCATCATCATGATAGTCTCCAATATAACCAACGAACGATCAACGATAATCAAGAATGCCCTCACACGGTAAACTCCAACACGATCGACACAGAACTACAGAAACCGATATACGAACGAACAAAATTCTCAAATGACACGCCAATCACATACCGAAAAACATATCCAATCATACATGGAGTGGGAACGACCACTCAATATCCAAAACAACCAGCATGGGGTCACCATCCCCAAATCTACACTTACAAAGAAATCATACAAAAAATCATTATGGTAAAATCGCGCTACTACCATACCAATGGAATCACATAGCACATATGTCCCAGTTTCACAAAATCCAAAGTTCCAAAATTACATCATGACATGAATCTACAACACGCAGCATATTTCTCTTATCTGATTAACCAACCGATCATCCCTGGATAACCACACCACCCTACTAAAGTTCGAATCTCTATTCATCGTTCCACACTGATGCCTTATCCAGTTCGTGAGTCACACTCATAACTTCACCACGATATGCATTATGCACTAAATGCATATGTATATCAATCACATTTTCAAAACCAGTTTGAAATCATATAATCTTGTCAAGAAGACAAATTTTCGAAAGTTCTTTCAAAAATTTCAAAGCTCAAACAAGAATTTTCGTAAGACCACGAAATTAATTTTCGAAAAGTTAAACTGGCTCGTTAATGCCAAGTATTCGATAACAGGTTCCTTCGAATCCACACGATTTCGAAGTTTTAAAATGAAAACTATGCAAATGATTGCCCACATCCATATTCATGTATACCAATTCGGCTCGTCACCAATATCCACTGATACTCCATCGGGAAAACCACACGATAGAGTTCTAAAATATAAATTCCGTTAAAAACTCCTTTTTCCTCATATGGCTCGCAACATCGACCATCATCCCATTATGGATCACCTCAACTATGCTATGACAAAACATTGAAACAAATCAACACAGCGAAAGACTTCCTGAGAAGTTTCATTTGAACAAGTTAATCAAAACCGCGAAAGGCAGAAACGAAATAGAACGATTGATAAAGTGTTTTACAAATCTCGGGAGTTTTAAGAAAACAGAAAAGCCTTTTGAAATATTAGGGTCTCGGCCCGTATCCCTTTTCACATAAAAAGAAGTTGCTAAAGTAGAAAATCTCTTTTGGACCCCAAGTCCTGAATTATAAAACTATTTCAAAATCAATTGGGTCTCGACCCAAAAATCATTTTCTGTAATACACTCGTATCATTTTCAAATGCTCAAAAACAGTTCATATATCTCAAAATTAATTAACATGACTACATGTTCTTCTCAACCATTCCCAACATTCCTCCCAAATGCACAACTCTGTTTCCAAAATTTAACCGACATATTGATTTCCAAAATCGTAACTTCTCAAGATCATCAATCATGTCCCAACTCTGTCGCCTTATACTGTAACGCATAATATCTTTCTGAATCTCAAAACATATCGACTTAGAATGGCAATAAATCTCAATGCAATTCAAAAATCCAAATATTTACAGATCTTCAAGCCGACGATTCCCCGTGATACTGGCACATGTCTCGACTCAAGAAAATACTCGATGCGGATATTTTCAAAACACACATTTTGCAAACTCAATCCAACTCGAGAACACAACACAGCTCTATCCGAAGAAACATGTTAATACCATTTGGAAAAGTTATAACAACCCCAGTACCACACTGGTAAATCACATAACGCTCAAGCCTGAGTGAATAACAAAAACTCAGAGCTCAAACACTTGTCAGACAACTCGAATGACATGACAAAAGCACGACCCAACTCGACCTGACTGCCTAGGTTTTCACAACCTAAGCTTTGATACCATATTCTGTAACACCCCCAGAGCCATCCAGGAATATTACAGCACTGTGGGTCCCCGAGATGGAACCCACAAGGCTGAAGGAAATTTTTGTAAACATTTACAAATGTCCAAGAGGCTAACAACAGTATTATCTATTTAAAACATTCGAAGATTTAATAAAATCCATTTATCAAAACCGTCGTGAAATCTCATTTGAAACCACAAGGCCCGAAATAACAAAACTCAACAGCTTAAAAACGTACGTTAAGGTATCGCTTACACATACCAACAATATAGTTTAGAAAACGATTGAAAAAGTAACCTAGGTTACTAGATACCAAAAGGCCGTATAAAAATACTCACGCAGCGGAAAAGACAACCAATTAAAAATACTCTAGCAGCGGAATACATCAACTGATCAGGAAACTCAATACACAAATACATGCTCTAGCCAGTATCCTCCGGGAAGCTCATCTCTCCACGACCGCTACAAGCTTGATAATCCAAGAACCTAAAAAGGAAGCCCACGATGGGGTCAGCCATAATATCCAACAATGATAACCATCACATCTCGATAATAATTACATACCAATGAAAATACTAAGTAAGAATACGACCAATGTAATCTTACCGTCGTAACTCTACCAACTCGTGATAATAATTACCAAAGTTTACATCTCGTATCCTTTCAACAACACAATAAACTCATACCGAAATATCTGTATTGTATCTCAACAATACCCAAGATTCTCAAAACATCATCATAACTCACTGTTACGAAATCTACTAACTCTGTTCAACCCAATCCATCGGGTAACATCTCAACACGATAATTGATGGTCCATTAAAGACAAATATCAAGGGAAAAATACGGAACATACCTCAAGATATGAAATGTCACGACGAAATCACGTCAGTCTAATCCAAGATCAGATCAACACAACATACGGACATGGTCCTAACACAAGACCTACAAATGCATACTCATATGAAAACGTCAATATGCTCACATCAATAACAACACTGTATACTTATGGCAAACCCATAATATACATATGCACAATAACAACACATAGGTAATCCGATGATCCAGTGTTCACTGCCTAGATCCCACGATGATCCCGTCAGACCAACCGTGGGGGAAAACATGTCCGATGATCCAGCGCACGCTGGCATAAATCCCCCTGTAACACCCCAATTCTCTTACGGGTAATTACACGCCGTAGGGCCCACCAGGGCCTACCAGGCTGACATTACAAACATACACAATAACTCAATAATACGAAGACGTAACCAAAAATAAAGTGGGGCCGTGGCCTCGGCCAAAATGTGCAAGTTCAGTACAATTCATAATATAATCCAAAGACATCACTCGACCGACAAACTCGAAATCCAGTACATATTAAAATAAAACAAAAACAGACACATTCCAAAACACTGACACGAGCCTCTTAACATCTCGGTTGCCCGTCAACTCCATGTGGACCACGTGTATGCTCCTGATTCTCGGTACCACCTGAAATGCATAAACATTCCACCCCAACGAGGGGTTAGCAACAACAGCTAGTGCAAGTACAATATTACAGTATTTTAATACACAGGCATTTCCAAAAACTAGTTATAAAACATTACATAATCATGATATTCCGGAATATCCATCAAAATTCATCAAACAACAACATCACTCAAGGTAATTCTCGTGCAAGACTACTCGGCCAAGTCCCTGTGGGGCCCGTCGAGCCAATCCCCAAGTGAGAATACCCCCTCGAAGGTAGCTCTCACGCAAGACCACGCGGCCAAGTCCCTGTGTGCCCCGTCGAGCAACCCCAGGTGAGAGTACCCCGAGAACATTCTTACAATACTCCAACATCACAATTTCATTACCGAAATGCATGTCATAATATAAAGCAATAAAGTACTTGCCTTGGTTCCTAAAATACGAAGCGGACGACGAACGAAAAAGGCTTCGATCCGAAACAACTCCAATTCCCGATCCTAACAACAATAGAGACCCAATCAACTACAATCCCGTTGAAAAATCACGAATCATACGACGTCCTACTCTTAGGAACAATACCACGAACACTATGAAGGCATAAGGGCCAAATTCGATCAACGAGGGGAAAAACTTCGAATTAATCCACTAAAGTTCTAGAAAAACATAAAACCACAACTACCCAACTATAATCCATCATCGATCGAAGCAAAAACGAATGGAAAGCGAATTTTAGCCAAGAACCCTAAAGTTAGGTATAATGTCAAAATACCTCAATTCAACGATGGAATGGTGGAAGGAAGATGATTGATCCGAGCTTTAATCTCCAATTCCGAGTTGTATGATGATAGAATGAAATATCCGAATGAAATCGCCCAAAATCGCCAAGAATGAGTGAAGAGCCGAGAGGAGGAGAGAAAATGGGGTTAAAACCCGTATTTGTCCTATTTATACTCGGACGAAACACGACGCAACAAACGGCCCATCCAGCGCCGTGTTTATCACCGTATTGTAAGTCAACGAGTGCACCTGTGCGACCCCGTGCACAGACACGGCGCAGAATGCCGCGGTCTTGCGCCGTTTCACGAGGCAGCGAGCACCCCTATGCGACACGGCGCAGAATGCCACGGGTCTTGCGCCGTTTCACGAGGCAGCGAGCACCCCTATGCGACACGGCGCACAGACACAGCGCAGAATGCCGCGGGTCTTGTGCCGTTTCGCGAGACAATGAGCATCCCTGTGCGACACGGCGCACAGACACGGCGCATAATGCCACGGGTCTTGCGCCGTTTTGCACAGGTCATGCCAGACAACTTCCTGCCGCATGACGACGCTACCAAAACTGAAAAAGACGGTAATACCACAACACGACAAGCCGATCCAACGGTCCGAGAAAAATACAAGCAACGAAGAAATATTATCCAATAAACCGGAACGGTCCGAGGTAAACCACCACAAACGAACAATAACAAATAAACTGGAAAATAAAGGTACAGATATTACATTCCTCCCCTCTAACAAAAAGTTTCGTCCCGAAACTTAAAATGTGAACAACTCCGGATACTTCGACTTCATGTTGTCCTTGGTTTCCCATGTAGCTTCCTCCGTCCCATGCCTTGACTATTGCACCTTCACTAACGGAATAGCTTTACGTCTAAGTTGTTTCACCTGGCGTCCCAAGATCCGAATCGGTTTCTCCTCAAAGGTGACGTCGGACCCCAAAGAAATCTCCCCGAAATCAATAATATGGCTAGGATCCGACACGTATTTCCTCAATTGCGAGACATGAAACACATTATGCACGTGACTTAATGACGGCGGAAGAGCCAAACGATAGGCGAGGTCCCCAACTCGCTCCAAAATTTCAAAGGGTCCAACATAACTCGGGCTAAGTTTACCCTTCCGACCGAAACGGTAAACTCCTCGAGTTGGCGATACCTTTAATAAAACGTGATTTCCAACTTCAAACTCCAACGGTCGGAGATGCGTGTCGGCATAGGACTTCTGCCGACTTTGAGCCATCAATAACCTATCACGGATCAGAGCAATATTTTCTCTCTTCTCGGTTACCAAGTCCAGTTGAGTACCTACCAATTCAGATGTGTCATCCCAACATAAAGGTGATCTACACCTTCGTCCGTACAAGGCCTCAAATGTTGCCATTTTAATCGAGGCGTGCCAACTGTTGTTGTACGTGAACTCGACTAATGGCAGATGTGACTCCCGATCATCTTTCCAGTCTAAAGTACATGCTCTCAACATGTCTTCCAGTGTTTGTATAGTCCGCTCTGACTGTCCGTCTGTTTGAGGGTGATATGATGTACTGAGTCTCAACTCAGTTCCCAAGATTCGATGGACGGCCTGCCATAAATGTGATACAAACCGGCCGTCTCGATCTGAAACAATACTCTTAGGGGTCCCATGTAATCTCACGATCTCCACAATAAATACCCGCGCCAATCTCTCCGGTCCCCAAGTATCTTTAATACCCAGAAAATGAGCAGATTTGGTTAGTCGGTCGACGATGACCCAAATCATGTTCATTCCGGTCCTTGTCCTGGGCATACTGGTAATGAAATCCATAGAAATATCCTCCCATTTCCACTCCGGGATAGGAAGTGGTCGTAGCAGCCCCGCGGGTCGCTGATGCTCGATCTTAACCTGCTGACAGGTCAAACACTTCGACACAAATTCGCTAATGTATGTCTTTAAATTACTCCACCAGTAGTTACCCCTTACATCCTTGTACATTTTGCTTGTACCCAGATGTATGGAATAAGGTGTACTGTGAACTTCTCTCAAAATTTTCTGTCTCAACTCAATATCGCACGGGACACATAACCTGCCGCGAAATCTTAAAATTCCGTCATCATGAACCACAAATCCCGGAGCTTTTCCTTTCTCTACGTCCTCCCTAAACTGGACTAGGAACGGGTCCTTATATTGTTTCGCCTTGATATCATCAATAAAAGACGAAGAGATCTCTAACGCACACAGCTGACCCTGAACTCTCTGAACCCAAACTTCGATATTATGACGAATCAAATCCTGTTGGATCCCATTTTGAGGCGTAAGTACCTCCAACATCTGCAAAGCTATCGGCCTACGACTCAAGGCATCAGCCACAACGTTCGCTTTGCCCGGATGATAAAGAATCTCAAGGTCGTAATCTTTAATTAATTCTAGCCACCTACGTTGTCTCATGTTCAATTCCTTTTGACTGAAGATGTACTTCAGACTCTTTTGATCCGTGTAAATCTTACATGATGTCCCGTAAAGATAATGCCTCCAAATTTTTAAAGCGAAAACAACTACAGCTAGTTCCAAATCATGAGTAGGGTAATTTGCTTCATATGGTTTCAACTGTCGAGACGCATAAGCAATCACCCTATCCCTCTGCATTAGAACACATCCCAGTCCGAGTCCCCAAGCATCACTATAGACAACAAAATCTTCAGTACCCTGAGGTAATGACAAAACTAGCGCCGAAGTTAATCGCCTCTTTAACTCATCAAAACTGTTCTGTCTCTCCACACTCCATTCGAACTTTTGGGATTTCTAGATTAAATGAGTAAGTGGTCGAGCGATTTTCGAAAATCCCTCGACAAACCTACGGTAATACCCAACAAGTCCCAAGAAACTCCGTGCCTCCTTTACGTTCCTAGGTGGTTCCCATTCAATAATCGCCGCTATCTTCTGAGGATCCACCCGAACCCCTTCAGCTGAAATTACGTGTCCGAGAAAGGTTACTCTCTTAAGCCAAAACTCACACTTAGAAAACTTTGCGTACAGCTTCTCTATCCTCAAGGTGTTCAACACTATATGGAGGTGTTCAGCGTGATCTACCTCATTTTGTGAGTAGATAAGAATGTCGTGAATGAAAACGACCACAAATTTATCGAGGTAATCAATGAAGACTTTATACATCAACTGCATAAATACGGCGGGAGCATTAGTCAGCCCAAACGGCATAACCACAAACTCATAGTGACCATAACGGTACGAAAAGCAGTTTTCGAAATATCTGAATCCCGAATTCTAAGTTGATAATATCCCGAACGCAAATCGATTTTAGAGAAAACAGTAGCTCCCTGAAGCTGGTCGAACAAGTCATCTATACGGGGCAACGGGTACTTGTTCTTGATAGTCAGCTTGTTCAACTCCCGATATCGATGCACAGACGGAACGAGCCATCTTTCTTCTTAACTAAGAGGACTGGTGCACCCCAAGGTGACGCATTTGGTCGAATATACCCTTTGTTAAGAAGCTCGCCTAACTGCTTTTTCAGCTCTAACATCTCAAGAGGCGCCATACGATACGGTACACGAGAAACAGGTGATGCACTCGACTCAAGATCAATGGAAAACTCTACATCTCTAGATGGGGGTAAACCCGGGAGATCGTCTGGAAATACATCAGGATACTCGCTCACGATTGGAATCGATGATAGATCAACTCCACCATCATCGGTACTCTGGGGCATAGCACCAATAACCGATACAGTTTTGATTCAGTAATTTCATTGCCTTGATGGCTGAAATCATTTTCCCCGAACTACCCGGCTTACGACCCACGAAAGTATGCTCGACACTATCCTCAGATAATATAGAAATGGTTCGAGTCCGGTAGTTCATAATAGCGCCATGCCGAACCAACCAATCATCTCCGAGAATCACATCCTCACCCTTCAAATCCACAACAATGAGGTCTGAAGGCCAATCCCGACTCCCAATGTACACAGGGCAATCCCTAACCTCTCGATTACCAACCAAACGCTCCCCACTTGGAGTACCCACCACAAACGGTTCACACTCAACAAAACAATCAAGACCCAAACGATACACACAGTCAAGCGCAATAAAAGAATGCGTAGCTCCCGAATCAAATAATATAGAAATAGGCTGAGAAAGTATCTACGAGGTACCTGCAGCTACTGGAGCCTCTGCATCGTACGCGCGCCTCATCTGATAAACCCTCGGCTGAACTGATCCCACACTCGAAGCGGCCTGACGATCTGACTGACCTCGACCTCTACCTTGTCCGAAAGTCTGTTGCGGTTGACCAGTTGTAACCCCCGGATTCACACTAGGAGTTGGCGCCGAATTCTGTTGCTTGTTGAGCCTGGTGGCGGCCTCACAATAGGCAGCTCGGTGACCGGTCTATCTGCACGAGTAGCAAGTCGTAGGAGATACGGGACAATCTCTGAACTGGTGACCCACTTAGTTACAATTAAAACATAGTCCCCTGCCAGATGAAAAAGGATGGTCCGGTCGTGTGCTTGGAGCACTATAAGTTTGATGAACCCGTTTCTCGATAGCAGAGTGAGAAGCCTGAGGTTTACGAAATCCACTGCCCTTGTTTCCTTAAAAACCACCAGTCTCTTCGGCTTCTTGTTCTCGATGCCCAGTCCTGACGCAGAAATAACCATCTCAATGACCAAAGCACGATCCTGGTATTCTTTCAAAGTAGTACATAGAAAGCCTGCCATACCCTCTCGAATCATGGGTTTCATCCGCAAATCAAAATAACGGATCTTATCCGCCTCAGTCCTCACTTGCTCATGAACGTCACCCAGCTGCTGATTATATGAAACGATAGCTTCAGTGATAGATACGTCCAGAGGAGTCGCAGTAAAGAAATCTGCAATGCGTTTCTCCTTAACTGACCAAGGACAATACTCTTCTTCCATGGCATCTTTAAACTCGTCCCAGGTGGCCATGCGATCCGTAGGCCCCAAAGCTTCCCACCAGTCTGCGGCTTCCTTGTCAAGGAAGTATTTAGCAATAGGAACCCATCTCTCTTCTGGGCAAGCAATAGCATCGAAGATTTTACCAAACTGGAACAACCAACCCTCCCAACCCAACGTGTCAGACGCCCCAGCGAAACGGGGAGGTTGCATCTTCATCACTCCCTGAACCCACTTAGTAGCCCCAGCAATCTCATCTGACTGCTGGTCATGGTGCTCGGCCTCATTCAACTGAACTAATTGTGCTGCTACTTGTTGAAGTATAGTAGCTATGCCGGCATTCACATTAGTCTCAGCCGACGGTACTTGATTAACAGAAGGATCCGGCTGACCGCCAGGATTCAAAGGGTCGGTGTTTGGTACTGAATGGGTCACCGAGCCAGATGTGGCACTAGGTGTATCAGGCTCAAGAACAATGCCACACCCACGACCTCTGCCGCGACCATGTCTACCACGCCCTCTCATCATGCTAAAAGATAAAAGAGTTGAAAATTATCATCACGGTTCACAATTCCAAGAACTCAGATTTAAAACACTACGAAAGAAAATAAAATACACAAGGAGTTTCACGAAGTCTTACTACCACGGGTTACACGGTTCGACAGCAGCGCCAGATGTTAAGCTCGGTCAGTTTACATGACTCTAAGGACTTGACAGACCCAAATAACCAAAGGCCTAGGTATTTCCGAACCTAGGCTCCGATACCATAAATGTAACACCCCAATTCTCTTACGGGTAATTACACGTCGTAGGGCCCACCAAGGCCTACCAGGCTGACATTACAAACATACACAATAACTCAATAATACGAAGACGTAACCAAAAATAAAGTGGGGCCGTGGCCTCGGCCAAAATGTGCAAGTTCAGTACAATTCATAATATAATCCAAAGACATCACTCGACCGACAAACTCGAAATCCAGTACGTATTAAAATAAAACAAAAACAGACACATTCCAAAACACTGACACGAGCATCTTAACATCTCGGTTGCCCGTCAACTCCATGTGGACCACGTGTATGCTCCTGATTCTCGGTACCACCTGAAATGCATAAACATTCCACCCCAACGATGGGTTAGCAACAACAGCTAGTGCAAGTACAATATTAGAGTATTTTAATACACAGGCATTTCCAAAAACTAGTTATAAAACATTACATAATCATGATATTCCGGAATATCCATCAAAATTCATCAAACAACAACATCACTCAAGGTAATTCTCGTGCAAGACCACTCGGCCAAGTCCCTGTGGGGCCCGTCGAGCCAATCCCCAGGTGAGATTACCCCCTCGAAGGTAGCTCTCGCGCAAGACCACGCGGCCAAGTCCCTGTGTGCCCCGTCGAGCAACCCAGGTGAGAGTACCCCGAGAACATTCTTATAATACTACAACATCACAATTTCATTACCGAAATGCATGTCATAATATAAAGCAATAAAGTACTTGCCATGGTTCCTAAAATACGAAGCGGACGACGAACGAAAAAGGCTTCGATCCGAAACAACTCCAATTCCCGATCCTAACAACAATAGAGACCCAATCAACTACAATCCCGTTGAAAAATCACGAATCATACGACGTCCTACCCTTAGGAACAATACCACGAACACTATGAAGCTATAAGGGCCAAATTCGATCAACGAGGGGAAAAACTTCGAATTAATCCACTAAAGTTCTAGGAAAACATAAAACCACAACTATCCAACTATAATCCATCATCGATCGAAGCAAAAACGAAAGGAAAGCGAATTTTAGCCAAGAACCCTAAAGTTAGGTATAATGTCAAAATACCTCAATTCAACGATGGAATGGTGGAAGGAAGATGATTGATCCGAGCTTTAATCTCCAATTCCGAGTTGTATGACGATAGAATGAAATATCCGAATGAAATCGCCCAAAATCGCCAAGAATGAGTGAAGAGCCGAGAGGAGGAGAGAAAATGGGGTTAAAACCCGTATTTGTCCTATTTATACTCGGACGAAACACGGCGCAACAAACGGCCCATCCAGCGCCGTGTTTATCGCCGTATTGTAAGTCAACGAGTGCACCTGTGCGACCCGGCGCACAGACACGACGCAGAATGCTGCGGGTATTGCGCCGTTTCACGAGGCAGCGAGCACCCCTATGCGACACGGCGCAGAATGCCACGGGTCTTGCGTCGTTTCACGAGGCAGCGAGCACCCCTGTGCGACACGGCGCACAGACACAGCGCAGAATGCCGTGGGTCTTGTGCCGTTTCGCGAGACAATGAGCATCCCTGTGCGACACGGCGCACAGACACGGCGCATAATGCCGCGGCTCTTGTGCCGTTTTGCACAGGTCATGCCAGACAGCTTCCTGCCGCATGACGACGCTACCAAAACTGAAAAAGACGGTAAGACCACAACACGACAAGCCGATCCAACGGTCCGAGAAAAATACAAGCAACGAAGAAATAATATCCAATAAACCGGAACGGTCTGAGGTAAACCACCACAAACGAACAATAACAAATAAACTGGAAAATAGAGGTACATATATTACATTCCTCCCCTCTAACAAAAAGTTTCGTCCCGAAACTTAAAATGTGAACAACTCTGGATACTTCGACTTCATGCTGTCCTTGGTTTCCCATGTAGCTTCCTCCGTCCCATGCCTTGACCATTGCACCTTCACTAACGGTATAGATTTACATCTAAGTTGTTTCACCTGGCGTCCCAAGATCCGAATCGGTTTCTCCTCAAAGGTGACGTCGGAACCCAAAGAAATCTCCCCGAAATCAATAATATGGCTAGGATCCGACACGTGTTTCCTCAATTGCGAGACATGAAACACATTATGCACGTGACTTAATGACGGCGGAAAAGCCAAACGATAGGCGAGGTCCCCAACTCGCTCCAAAATTTCAAAGGGTCCAACATAACTCGGGCTAAGTTTACCCTTCCGACCGAAACGGTAAACTCCTCGAGTTGGCGACACCTTTAATAAAACGTGATTTCCAACTTCAAACTCCAACGTTCGGAGATGCGTGTCGGCATAGGACTTCTGCCGACTTTGAGCCGTCAATAACCTATCACGGATCAGAGCAATCTTTTCTCTTGTCTCGGTTACAAAGTCCAGTTCAGTACCTACCAATTCAGACGTGTCATCCCAACATAAAGGTGATCTACACCTTCGTCCGTACAAGGCCTCAAATGTTGCCATTTTAATCGAGGCGTACCAACTTTTGTTGTACGTGAACTCGACTAATGGCAGATGTGACTCCCGATCATCTTTCCAGTCTAAAGTACATGCTCTCAACATGTCTTCCAGTGTTTGTATAGTCCGCTCTGACTGTCCGTCTGTCTGAGGGTGATATGATGTACTGAGTCTCAACTCAGTTCCCAAGACTCGATGGACGGCCTGCCATAAATGTGATACAAACCGGTCGTCTCGATCTGAAACAATACTCTTAGGGGTCCCATGTAATCTCACGATCTCCACAATAAATACCCGCGCCAATCTCTCCGGTCCCCAAATATCTTTAATGCCCATAAAATGAGCAGATTTGGTTAGTCGGTCGACGATGACCCAAATCATTTTCATTCCGGTCCTTGTCCTGGGCATACTGGTAATGAAATCCATAGAAATATCCTCCCATTTCCACTCCAAGATAGGAAGTGGTCGTAGCAGCCCCGCGGGTCGCTGATGCTCGATCTTAACCTGCTGACAGGTCAGTCACTTCGACACAAATTCGCTAATGTCTGTCTTTAAATTACTCTACCAGTAGTTACCCCTTACATCCTTGTACATTTTGCTTGTACCCAGATGTATGGAATAAGGTGTACTGTGAGCTTCTCTCAAAATTTTCTGTCTCAACTCAATATCGCACGGGACACATAACCTGCCGCGAAATCTTAAAATTCTGTCATCATGAACCACAAATCCGGGAGCTTTTCCTTTCTCTACGTCCTCCCTAAACTGAACTAGGAACGGGTCCTTATACTGTTTCGCCTTGATATCATCAATCAAAGACGAAGTGATCTCTAACGCACACAGCTGACCCTGAACTCTCTGAACCCAAACTTCGATATTATGACAAATCAAATCCTGTTGGATCCCATTTTGAGGCGTAAGTACCTCCAACATCTTCAAAGCTATCGGCCTACGACTCAAGGCATCAGCCACAACGTTTGCTTTACCCGGATGATAAAGAATCTCAAGGTCGTAATCTTTAATTAATTCTAGCCACCTACGTTGTCTCATGTTCAATTCCTTTTGACTGAAGATGTACTTCAGACTCTTGTGATCCGTGTAAATCTTACATGATGTCCTGTAAAGATAATGCCTCCAAATTTTTAAAGCGAAAACAACTGCAGCTAGTTCCAAATCATGAGTAGGGTAATTTGCTTCATATGGTTTCAACTGTCGAGACGCATAAGCAATCACCCTATCCCTCTGCATTAGAACACATCCCAGTCCGAGTCCCGAAGCATCACTATAGACAACAAAATCTTCAGTACCCTGAGGTAATGACAAAACTAGCGCCGAAGTTAATCGCCTCTTTAACTCATCAAAACTATTCTGTCTCTCCACACTCCATTCGAACTTTTGGGATTTCTAGAGTAAATGAGTAAGTGGTCGAGAGATTTTCGAAAATCCCTCGACAAACCTACGGTAATACCCAACAAGTCCCAAGAAACTCCGTGTCTCCTTTACGTTCCTAGGTGGTTCCCATTCAATAATTGCCGCTATCTTCTGAGGATCCACCCGAACCCCTTCAGCTGAAATTACGTGTCCGAGAAAGGTTACTCTCTTAAGCCAAAACTCACACTTAGAAAACTTTGCGTACAGCTTCTCTATCCTCAAGGTGTTCAACACTATATGGAGGTGTTCAGCGTGATCTACCTCGTTTTGTGAGTAGATAAGAATGTCGTCAATGAAAACGACCACAAATTTATCGAGGTAATCAATGAAGACTTTATTCATCAACTGCATAAATACAGCGGGAGCATTAGTCAGCCCAAACGGCATAACCACAAACTCATAGTGACCATAACGGTACGAAAAGCAGTTTTCGGAATATCTGAATCCCGAATTCTAAGTTGATAATATCCCGAACGCAAATCGATTTTAGAGAAAATAGTAGCTCCCTGAAACTGGTCGAACAAGTCATCTATACGGGGCAACGGGTACTTGTTCTTGATAGTCAGCTTGTTCAACTCCCGATATCGATGCACAGACGGAACGAGCCGTCTTTCTTCTTAACTAAGAGGACTGGTGCACCCCAAGGTGACGCATTTGGTCGAATATACCCTTTGTCAAGAAGCTCGCCTAACTGCTTTTTCAGCTCTAACATCTCAATAGGCGCCATACGATACGGTACACGAGAAACAGGTGATGCACTCGACTCAAGATCAATGGAAAACTTTACATCTCTAGATGGGGGTAAACCCGGAAGATCGTCTGGAAATACATCAGGATACTCGCTCACGATTGGAATCGATGATAGATCAACTCCACCATCATCGGTACTCTGGGGCATAGCACCAATAACCGATACAGTTTTGATTCAGTAATTTCATTGCCTTGATGGCTGAAATCATTTTCCCCGAACTACCCGGCTTACGACCCACGAAAGTATGCTCGACACCATCCTCGTATAATATAGAAATGCTTCGAGTCCGGTAGTTCATAATAGCGCCATGCCGAACCAACCAATCATCTCCGGGAATCACATCCTCACCCTTCACATCCACAACAATGAGGTCTGAAGGCCAATCCCGACTCCCAATGTACACAGGGCAATCCCTAACCTCTCGATTACCAACCAAACGCTCCCCACTTGGAGTAACCACCACAAACGGTTCACACTCAACAAAACAATCAAGACCCAAACGATACACACAGTCAAGCGCAATAAAAGAATGCATAGCTCCCGAATCAAATAATATAGAAATAGGCTGAGAAAGTATCTACGAGGTACCTGCAGCTACTGGAGCCTCTGCATCGTCCGCGCGCCTCATATGATAAACCCTCGGCTGAACCGATCCCACACTCGAAGCGTCCTGACGATCTGACTGACCTCGACCTCTGCCTTGTCCGAAATTCTGCTGCGGTTGACCAGTTGTAACCCCCGGATTCACACTAGGAGTTGGCGCCGAATTCTGTTGCTTGTTGAGCCTGGTGGCGGCCTCACAATAGGCAGCTAGGTGACCGTCTGTCCGCACGAGTAGCAAGTCGTAGGAGATACGGGACAATCTCTGAACTGGTGACCCACTTGGTTACAATTAAAACATAGTCCCCTGCCAGATGAAAAAGGATGGTCCGGTCGTGTGCTTGGAGCACTATAAGTTTGATGAACCCGTTTCCCGATAGCAGAGTGAGAAGCCTGAGGTTTACGAAATCCACTGCCCTTGTTTCCTTAAAAACCACCAGTCGTCTTCGGCTTCTTGTTCTCGATGCCCAGTCCTGACGCAGAAATAACCATCTCAATGGCCAAAGCACGATCCTGGTATTCTTTCAAAGTAGTACATCGAAAGCCTGCCATACCCTCTCGAATCATGGGTTTCATCCGCAAATCAAAATAACGGATCTTATCCGCCTCAGTCCTCACTTGCTCACGAACGTCACCCAGCTGCTGATTATATGAAACGATAGCTTCAGTGATAGATACGTCCAGAGGAGTCGCAGTAAAGAAATCTGCAATGCGTTTCTCCTTAACTGACCAAGGACAATACTCTTCTTCCATGGCATCTTTAAACTCGGCCCAGGTGGCCATGCGATCTGTAGGCCCCACAGCTTCCCACCAGTCTGTGGCTTCCTTGTCAAGGAAGTATTTAGCAATAGGAACCCATCTCTCTTCTGGGCAAGCAATAGTATCGAAGATTTTACCAAACTGGAACAACCAACCCTCCCAGCCCAACGTGTCAGACGCCCCAGCGAAACGGGGAGGTTGCATCTTCATCACTCCCTGAAGCCACTTAGTAGCCCCAGCAATCTCATCTGACTGCTGGTCACGGTGCCCGGCCTCATTCAACTGAACTAATTGTGCTGCTACTTGTTGAAGTATAGTAGCTATGCCGGCATTCACATTAGTCTCAACCGATGGTTCTTGATTAACAGAAGGATCCGGCTGACCGCCAGGATTCAAAGGGTCGGTGTTTGGTACCGAATGGGTCACCGAGCCATATGTGGCACTAGGTGTATCAGGCTCAAGAACAATGCCACACCCACGACCTCTGCCGCGACCATGTCTACCATGCCCTCTCATCATGCTAAAAGATAAAAGAGTTGAAAATTATCATCACGGTTCACAATTCCAAGAACTCAGATTTAAAACACTACGAAAGAAAATAAAATACACAAGGAGTTTCACGAAGTCTTACTACCACGGGTTACATGGTTCGACAGCAGCGCCAGATGTTAAGCTCGGTCAGTTTACATGACTCTAAGGACTTGACAGACCCAAATAACCAAAGGCCTATGTATTTCTGAACCTAGGCTCTGATACCATAAATGTAACACCCCAATTCTCTTACGGGTAATTACACACCGTAGGGCCCACCAAGGCCTACCAGGCTGACATTACAAACATACACAATAACTCAATAATACGAAGACGTAACCAAAAATAAAGTGGGGTCGTGGCCTCGGCCAAAATGTGCAAGTTCAGTACAATTCATAATATAATCCAAAGACATCACTCGACCGACAAACTCGAAATCCAGTACATATTAAAATAAAACAAAAACAGACACATTCCAAAACACTGACACAAGCCTCTTAACATCTCGGTTGCCCGTCAACTCCATGTGGACCACGTGTATGCTCCTGGTTCTCGGTACCACCTGAAATGCATAAACATTCCACCCCAACGAGGGGTTAGCAACAACAGCTAGTGCAAGTACAATATTACAGTATTTTAATACACAGGAATTTCCAAAAACCAGTTATAAAACATTACATAATCATGATATTCCGGAATATCCATCAACATTCATCAAACAATAACATCACTCAAGGTAATTCTCGTGCAAGACCACTCGGCCAAGTCCCTGTGGGCCCCATCGAGCCAATCCCCAGGTGAGAATACCCCCTCGAAGTTAGCTCTCATGCAAGACCACACGGCCAAGTCCCTGTGTGCCCCGTCGAGCAACCCCAGGTGAGAGTACCCCGAGAACATCCTTACAATACTCCAACATCACAATTTCATTACCGAAATGCATGTCATAATATAAAGCAATAAAGTACTTGCCTTGGTTCCTAAAATACGAAGCGGACGACGAACGAAAAAGGCTTCGATCCGAAACAACTCCAATTCTCGATCCTAACAACAATAGAGACCCAATCAACTACAATCCCGTTGAAAAATCACGAATCATACGACGTCCTACCCTTAGGAACAATACCACGAACACTATGAAGGCATAAGGGCCAAATTCGATCAACGAGGGGAAAAACTTGGAATTAATCCACTAAAGTTCTAGGAAAACATAAAACCACAACTACCCGACTATAATCCATCATCGATCAAAGCAAAAACGAAAGGAAAGCGAATTTTAGCCAAGAACCCTAAAGTTAGGTATAATGTCAAAATACCTCAATTCAACGATGGAATGGTGTAAGGAAGATGATTGATTCGAGCTTTAATCTCTAATTCCGAGTTGTATGATGATAGAATGAAATATCCGAATGAAATCGCCCAAAATCGCCAAGAATGAGTGAAGAGCCGAGAGGAGGAGAGAAAATGGGGTTAAAACCCGTATCTGTCCTATTTATACTCGGACGAAACACGGCGCAACAAACGGCCCATCCAGCGCCGTGTTTATCGCCGTATTGTAAGTCAACGAGTGAACATGTGCGACCCGGCGCACATACATGGCGCAGAATGCCGCGGGTCTTGCGCTGTTTCACGAGGCAGCGAGCACCCCTGTGCGACACGGCGCACAGACACGGCGCAGAATGCCGTGGGTCTTGCACCGTTTCGCGAAACAGTGAGCATCCCTGTGCGACACGGCGCATAGACACGGTGCATAATACTGCGGGTCTTGCGCCGTTTTGCACAGGTCATGCCAGACAGCTTCCTGCCGCATGACGACGCTACCAAAACTGAAAAAGACAGTAAGACCACAACACGACAAGCCAATCCAACGGTCCGAGAAAAATACAAGCAACGAAGAAAAAATATCCAATAAACCGGAACGGTCCGAGGTAAACCACCACAAACGAACAATAACAAATAAACCGGAAAATAAAGGTACGGATATTACACCCCCGATGATTCCGTCGGACCAACCCGAGGTGGACATACAACAAAAATGCACAAATGTATATAACAATGATACACAATGCATGACAACAATGATACACGCATGTATCATAACATGATCAACACAAATGACAAAAATGATTAGAGTACTTTCCCCGAGTCCTTTGAGAGCAATCTCGATGTCCAATCCATCACGAACCATTATTCTGAATATTCGACGATCCAAAATGTCACGGACGGTAGATAATTCACGTCGTCGTCTATACAATGATGTATCCTCGATACCAAGTATACCAACAACAATGTAAATCATATACATTATGATTTAATTCACAAAACTCAAATACAACTTATAATCTCAAATCTCCTGTGATTATAATTATAAACATTGCTATACGAATTATGAACGAATGAAACGGAGACAATTCATTAAATATTATAAACTGAACAAGTAATAACTTGCCTCGATACTGATACGACGATGATGAAGCCGCTACCAATCTCATTGCCTTCGTCTACGAGTTCCTCGGCCCTGACCAATGCAATTCACAAACATACTCGAATCAAATACGGATAACAATACCAAAAATCCGAAATCAAGGTATAGAGTTCAACAAAATACCTCAAGAACATGAATAACACAATCAAACTCTTCAAGGATCATCAACATCTTCATCTCCAAGCCTCAAATCCATATTTCCAAGCTTATAATAAGGTTGGAAGAGGCTAAAACTCACTAACATACTCAGAGGGACGAAGGTTGGAAGAGGAAAGGTTTTCTTTCGTGAAGAAATGAGAAGTCGATCTTCATTTTATGAACTACATCGTCCATTACGTACGTTACTCAGCATTAACGTACGTAATGATCAATAGCGTACGCTACACATCCAACATAGCGTACGTAACATCATTCCAGAACTCACTGACTTGTTTCGTTCACTTGCTTACGTACGTAATATATCCTTCATAGCGTACGTAATACGTACATTGACTTGCTACAGTAAATCCTCTTTAACGTATGCAATGCACTACCCATAGCGTACGTTAACGCAAGGGTTGACTCGACCAAGCACGTTCTTCGCCGAAAGTTGCCGACCACGGGTCCCACCTGTCGGCCAGAGCCTGAGCTATCTGATTCCTCTTGTTACGTACGTAATGCCTTATGCGTAGCGTTCGTAACACTTAGCATCTTAACATACGTTAACTCTACTCAGTAACGTACGTAATCATTGTGCCTTAGCATACGCTAAGTATACATCGTAGTGTGCGCTAATGTGGCTGTACTTAGCCATTTTCAGCTACTCTTGTCCAACGTCTCGACATGCAGAACACGAACATACGGCATACTGAATACATATACATCTTCCAACGATATTCTCATATGACAAGCCCGACACATAATGTCTTCCAATAGAATTGTCAACCAAGTGCGGTAATAATACCAATACAGATGTCTTAGTCCTTCATTTATTTTATCCATACTGTACAAATTCCATGTTGTACAACATAACTCGGATAAAATAACATTAAACCATAGTAGTAGAAATTCCGGATATTACATGTACATGCCATGTGCTTGTCATAGTCTTAATCTTAGTCTTGGCGATATGGCACATTCTTGTGTTAAGGCTATTTCCTTCTTTGGAGTTATTCAATGCTTATATTCATTATTTTTGGGATCTACAAAAAGATGGAAGATTTTGCTTGATAACGTTCCTGGTTTAACTATGAAATATTTGTCTAATACTCATTGGTAAAGTTGAATCAAGAGTGTTAAAGCCATTAGATTTCAATGTCGCCAAATAAGATTGGCCTTGACGAAATTATATGAATCTTCTGATAATGACCCGAAGACAAAGAGTGAAGCAGAGAGTTTGATTAATGCACTAGAAAGTTTTGAATTTTTGCTTGGCATGGTTATTTGGTATGATATTTTATTTTCTATTAATATGGTTAGCAAAATGTTGCGATCTAAATCTATGTGCATAGACATAACCATAAATCAATTGGAACATGTGTCTTCATATTTTGAAATATATCGAGAAGAAGGTTGTATACAAATTATGAATATTGCAAAACGTGTTGCACTTGAGATGGATGTTGAGCCTATCTTTCCAACAAAACGTCGTGTGATTAGAAAAAAAAGTTTGGAGAGAACAATGAGGAACATGAAAGCAGTCACCTGAAGAATCATTTAAAGTTGACTATTTTCTTGTTGTTGTTGACATGGCAATTAGTTCTTTGAGAAACAGGTTTAAGGAACTGAAGACATTTGCAAGTTTCTTTGGATTTTTATATGATTAAAAAAAGCAAAAGTCATTGGATGATAATGAGCTAAAAGAATGTTGTGTTAAGTTCCATTCAGTTTTTTCTCATGGAAACTTATCTGATGTTGATGTAGATGATCTATTCTCTCAATTAAAAGTGTTACAGTTCACTTTGCCAACTGAAACAATACCTGCCATTGATATTCTTGAATTTGTCAAACTTGCATATTGTTATCCGAATGTGGCAATTGCTTATAGAGTTTTACTGACGGTGCCAGTGACTGTAGAATCAGCAGAAAGAAGTTTTTCAAAATTGAAGTTGATTAAAACCTACTTGAGGTTGTCAATGTCACAAGAGAGACTGACTGGTTTGGCAATTTTGTCAATTGAGAAGGATATGTTGGAGAAAATTGATGCTGATGTGATTATATGTGATTTTGCATCTCAAAATGCTCGAAGAAACCGTATATTAGGACGTTAGGAATCTTTGTTATATTTTCACTTGGGTTTGATTTTATATGCCCTAAGTTTTTGTACTCTTTTTTATTTCTTTCAATGAATTGGGGTAGACTACTCTTTCCTTAATGGTGGTTCCCTAATTGGGTTTTGCGCCATAAGGTTTTAATGAGGCTCATTGCACATTCCTATTTTGCTTCAAAAAAATTTTGATGTTTATTATGTTAGATAATGGGGCCTATTTATCAGAGTTCGCTTATGGCCAACGAAATGTCAGGACCGCCCCTGCATGGAATATGAACGACCAATCAACATGGCTCAAGACGGACATCACAGTACGCCCAATCCAAAAATATGTCCGTGTATATGTCCACCCCATATACGGAATCCAGAATATACGTGGGACGATGTACCTAATTAGCCTCACGAACTACGTCTCGTGTGCATGGTCTAATGCGGAAGCATCCACACATGACCATAATGTGCATGGCTAAAAACCCTACACATAACCAATCAGCACGCAGATATGACTCCAAAGATGTCACGATGCAACATGACAATGAAAATCAATAAATTACACATTCATCCAAGAATCGAAAGAACTCACCGAAGCGACAACAAGGCTCAACGAGACCAACGGTATCAAAGGTGATAAACTTGAGAATACAATCCCACCACAAAACGGTAATAGGATGAAGAACAACACCACATCATGAATCGTAGATTCATAGAGCATTACATATACACGAAACGTATAATGTTCACAAGAATTCAATCATCATTACAACCAAGCATGATAACTTGCCTCAATTCCACACAAAAAAAAAAAACTTGCCTCAATTCCATAGACAAATAGTCCCTCTTCGAACGAATGAATGAACGAACGATATCCTCGACTAATAATACTCACTCGAACAAGCAACCTTAAATGAAATGTAATTCATTCAACAACACATTCATACAATAATGATATCAGTTCATATGAAATGACACCCAGAATATTACTCGAACAGTTCATCCTATCGCAATGGACATTCCATATTTTCATTAATGAATTTCAATACCCCAAATTCATTTTTAAGAATTGGATTTACCAAGTTCTTAAGGGTTTTTCAATATTTACATCATCTATTACACAAGGATTATCGTAGTTAAATTCGACTACTCATTCCATTATGACATTGTCATCAATAATCATCATAATCTTCCCAAGAACATTATCAACTTATGAATACGATGATTAACACATTCTTAAGTCATCAAAATAGCCGATTAACTTGAATATATAAAGGTTATATTTGTGTTCCTCATAATCCACTACTATCTCCTAAAGAATTTGCTTGAAACATAATTATATCATTTAGGATTTCTAAAACTTTAAGAACATCATTATATTCTTCAATTCTCATCAAGTTCTTCCCAAATGAGTTTCATTAAACCCTCTAAAATGTATGGTTATAACATCATAGTATTCTACTAGCATTAAGAACATACTCATAAACCCTTAATCATCCGGTTTTTATTATGGTTCCCTAAGGATTAATAGCAACATGTTATTCTGCAACTTCTTCAACCATTCAAGAGGTAATACTAATAATATTTTCATGTTCTTTACTTAGTTTGTTCATGATTCCAATAACTATCATGTTATACTTGATTAATCTAACACTATATGAATAACTCCTTACTAACATCATCAATAGTATGAAAACAACATGAATTAAGATAACCAACCTCAAGAAAAATGAAGAATATCACCAAAACTCCAAGAACACACTCCAAACTTCTACTCACCGAACGTCAATCCAAGTGACGGAGCTCCAACACAAGATGGGAGGGGCAAAAATTGCTTTAGAAAGATAGGGGATCGATTTCAGAGGGAGAGGTTGAGTTTGGTTCGTGCAGAATGAAAGGCATGCCATGCCTTTATAATCCATGTTTATCATTACGTACACTATCGCCAACTCATAACGTATGTTACACGCATTACGTACGTAACCCTGCCTATGTTACGTATGCAACGAGCCTCCAAAGGCTACTGCCTCAAAACACATGCACCATTACGTACGTTGCCCAAATAGCGTATGTAAATCTCACGTATATTACGTACGCTAACACCTATCCATTACGTACGTAATGGCCGTTGACTTAGGCTGTCACAATCAAATCACAAACTCCGCTCACGCCTGGTCCCACCACCGAAAGGCGAGATGCTGTCTGATAAGCCATATTACGTACGTTAAGAGTAGGGTCTTACGTACGTAACATCACACGTATAACGTACGTTAAGGTCACATTGTGACGTACGTTAAGCACCAAAAAGGTAGCCAAAATAAGAAAAAATGCAATCCTTCATTACAATGTCTATCAATCATCTAGTGCGAACAATGAATATTATTAATTCAATTCTGTTATCACAACATCACAATCATTAATACTAAAAGCGATTACAATACGATGATATTCGAATCATTCAAGTAATACAACGGAAAAATGGAAAATCACAACCAGATATTACAATGACAGTGACGATGAGGTAAGCTCAACATCAGTTAACCATGCATCACATACCTTTGAAAACATGATGAATGAATTTTGGACCATTCAAAAAGCCCATGAGATACTTAAACAATAAAACCTATAGCTCTCTCTTTCAGATCTAGAGCTGAAGGATGAAAATGACCTGCTGAAAAATAATTATGAAAATGTCTTTAGATTGTGAAAACAGCAAGGTCACTCATGAAAAACTGACGGAAACTAGTCATTAACTTGCAACTGCTAAATGAGGTAAAAATCTCATAATCAATTCAAGGCAAATGATTATGCTCTACTAAGATACAACTTCTTGGGAAAAGAGAAGGATAACTCGAGACCATCCTCAAATCATTGAGAAATCATCTAGGAGGATGGAAGACATCCTAAGCAATGGACAACATGTCCATGACAAATGTGGCTTGGGATACGACTCGTTCTCCAGCAGAGGCAAGACTAGTATGATGCCTGTCAATTGAGTGGAACCTATTCCTAAAACCAAGAAAGCTCCAAAGGCTGCACCTGTAGAAAAAGGAAAGGCTACAGCTGTTCCTTCTCAAAAGTCAAAGGCTGTCATTCCGCCACCTAGCTCTTATCGTAAGTAGCGGAAATCCCAGCATCACAAGCCTGTACGACGCCAAATATCAACAATATGCTCCTCAAGCATACCAACAGTATCATCAGTGTAAAAGAAGGAAGGCCGTACCCAAGTTCCATTAACAGCATGCACCTCAGTATTGTCAACAATATGTTGCTCCTCAATACTTAGTTCAGAAACCTAGGTGTATTTCTCGTAAGCAAGCCACCGCTCAGTTCTACCAACAGCAGGTCTGGGAATCCAACTGAAAACCCAAAAGGCAATCTAGAAGGCAAAGAATACAGTTCCTCCTCCCAAACTTCACATGGATCTTTTTGCTCCTATCAATCCAAGAACTCTAAGTGGAAAGAAGCATGCATTACGTATTGGGGCAAAAAAATTCTAAATTTTACATGCATAATAACAATGCTTATAGTGATTACGGGCCTGCCTCACGTAATTCTCACAAAAGAGGACCTAACACAGCCTACAGCAAATTCATTGCTGTCAGAAAAATATGGGTACCTAAAGACACTAACATTCAAGGATCCAAAGACCAAAAGGGACCTAAATCTACTTAATTTTTTACTATAAGATAAGGACATCTGGTCTTTTGACAGCGGATGTTCTCACCACATGATAGGAGATATCACCAAGCTAACAGATTATGTAGAAGGTTGTGGTCCAAAGATGCAATTCAGTGACAAATCAAAAGGAAGAACAAGAGCGAAATGAACCCTGCTTCTAGGAAAATTTAAGGTCACTGACATAGCCTATGTAGAAGGAGTACAGTACAATCTTATTAGTATTATCCAGTACTATGACAAACAGTTCTCAGTCAAATTCCATATAGATTATTGTAGGGTGAAGGACATAAAGATCAAATAAATAGTCCTCACATGAAGTCGGTCACGTAACATGTATATTGCTGACTGGAAACCCACTAGTGTTGTAATTCCTTATTTTGTTGCCAAAGGCACTGCAGATCAAAGTTGGCAATGCCACAAAAGGATGTCTCACATCAACTTCAAGACCATCAACAAATTGGCCCGACAGGAAATGGTCAGAGGCTTGCCTGGTGTTTCATTTCATAGAAATAGTGTATGTAGACCCTATCAGAAAGGCAAGCAAATCAAGTCATGTCTGAAGAGCAAATAATATCTATCAATCCACAGGGTCCTGGACTAACTCCATATGGATCTTAATGGCTCTGTAGACCCTATCCACCTATGAGGTAAGAAATACTGTCTTGTTATCGTTGATGATTTCTCCAGGTACATGGACTATCTTCCCGAGAAAGAAGAAAGAGACAACCACAAAGTTTACACAACACCTGAAAAATCTTCAAAATGAGAAAGGGCTGAGCATAGTATTCATTCGATCCGACAGAGGCACGGAATTTACAAAACTCTTTGTACATCAGTACTGTGTGGATAAGTCCATAAAGCACGAATACTCAGCAGCCCAGAATCCTGAACAAAATGGTGTTTCCGAGCAAAAAAATAGGACGATGAAGGAGGCAACAAGAGATATGACAGCTGCAAGCAAGTTGCCACAACATTTTTGGGAAGAAGCAACAAACATAGCATGCTACACACAAAACCGTTGTATCATCAACAACACCACAACAAAACCGCATACGAGGTATGGAATAATAAAAGTCCTATGGTTCGGTATTTTCACATTTTTAGATGCAGGTGTTACGTTCTTAACGATGGGAAGGATCAGCTCAAGACTTTTGATGAGAAATCCGATGAGGGTATATTTGTTGGATACTCCTCTGTGAGCAAGGAATTTAGGATTTTCAGCAAAAGGAAACTGAACAATAGAGGAGTTAGTCCATGTGGTCTTAGATGAACCCCATCGAGATTCTACATGAATAGACAACGTAACCCATGCCGTACAAATTTTATTTCTTGATGAAATCCCGCAACCTCAAAATGACCTTGTCTTCAATCTAGAAATTACTCCCGCTGTTGTAAGAACATATGAAGTAATTGAAGCTAATGTTGTGGAAGCTGATGCTGATCCTACAGCCCAACAGGACATAGCAAGGGTTGCTGAACTAGAGCCCGACAGAATGTGGTTAAGAGATCACCCTCATGAGTGAATAATTAGTGATATTGATGCTGGCGTGTCCAAAAGAAGAAGAATACAGAGTACACAAGGAATTGTACTCTGTGCACAAGAGGATACAAAATCCGGTTCTGAACAATCTCTATTCCCTGTATGGCAATCCAAAGCTGAACTTACGAGACTTGTCATGTGTACACTAGCCATATTCTTAGCACAGTCTGCACCTGTCTCGACTAATGAAGCTCTTAATAATTCTCACTTGATCTCATCTATGGAAGCAGAGCTTAATGGTTTCGGAAGGAATAATGTTTGGTACCTAGCCTGCTAACCAACCCATCAAGCTGTAATAAGAACCAAATGGGTATTTTCGGAACAAGAAGGATGAGAATGACCTTGTCATAAGGAATAAGTCCAGAATAGTTGCCCAAGGCTACAGACAGGACGAATGCATAGACTATGATGAAACTTTGGCCTCTATAGCCAGACTAGAAGCCATTACGTTATTCCAAGCTTTTGCGGCTCATAATAACATCGTACTTAAATAGATGTAGATATCGTATTTCTTAATGGAGACCAAGCTGAAGAATTGTATGTTGAACAAACATCAGGGTTTGCCAACACAAATGGAGGAGATCTTCTATACAGGCTAAGAAAAACATTGTATGGTCTTAAGCAAGCACCCAGGGCCTGGTATGAAACCATATCGCGGTACCTTATCAATAGTGGATTTGAGAAAGGTGTTGTTGGCAAAATTCACTTCAAGATCCAGAAAGGTGATGATCTCATTAAGGTACAAATCTATGTAGATGAAATTATTTTTGGTTCAACTAAACTTGATCTATGTAAAAAGTTCTCTCATCTCATGCAAAGTAAATTTGAAATGAGTATGACGGGAGAACTTAGCTACCTCTTAGGGTTGCAGGTTAAACAACTACCAACATGTATATTCATCAACCAAAAGAAATACACCAAGGAGCTGCTCAATAAATTTGGGATGAACACTTCAAAGTCATCATCTACTCTCATGAGCACTTCTACACAGCGAAGTTGGAAAACCAGTTGATCAATCTCTCTACATGGAGATCATAGGTTCACTATTGTGCCTAACAGCCAGCAGGCCCAATATCAAGTTTGTTGTATGAGTGTGTACTCGATATCAGGTAGAACCTAAAGAGTCACACTTCACCACAGCCAAATGGATCCTTAAGTACGTCAAAAGAACAATAAATGTAGGATTGTGGTATCCTAAGAAAGGAGAACTCGATTTGGTAGGCTACAGTGACTTGGATCTCGAATACTGTAAGTTGGATAAGAAGAGTACGAGCAGGACTTGTCGCTTCCTTGGACCTAGACTTGTGTCATGGTTCAGTAACAAGCAATTGGCCAACTCACTTTCTATAGCTGAGTCAGAATATTACGCTGCTGGAAGCTGCTGCATGCAGATCCTGTGGATGCAGCAACAGTTATAGGACTATGGCATCGAGGCAAGAGAAACTCCAATCATGTGCGACATCACGAGTGCAATTGCAATCACGCACAACTTTGTATTGCACTCGAGGACCAAGCATATTGATACGAAGCACCACTTCATTAGAAATTATGTGGAATGTCAGGATGTTCGGATCGAGAAAATTCATATAAATATTCAGATAGCTGGCATCTTCACAAATCCTCTCAGCACAAGGTTCTGTATGCTCCGCCAGGAATTGGGAATGATACAACTTGAGCAAAATCCCTGTAAGTTTTTAATTTTACTTATCAATTGAGTGAGGATATTATAAGACCCATGAATACAATATCCACCCTATTTAATCGTACACTCAGAACTACAAATATCATTCTTATTATAAGAAGAAGAAAGTACAGTTACCTTCCTACAGCTGAAGTGTGCAATAATTAAGGGGGACCACAGTAGGACACAAGATACAGTATTAATCAACAATTGCTGTAAGAATTGAATCGTGTATGTAGCTTTTAAGGGAGAACGGTGTACTTTCACATATACAACACCAATACTATAGGATTTTAATTAATAATTTAAGCGTATCAAATTCCATACACAACCTTTTCCAAAACAGTTTTAGTCCATGTGCATCATCTGAATTTAAAATGATTTAACTTTGAATACTGAAATGACATCCGGACTTTAAGACCTTGAAACTCACAATTTTAAAATTCACACCACCTGAACGTGCCATTGTAGAGGCTGTAATGTGTCAGAAGTTGGACCGGGAATTAAATTCGAAAACTGATGGATTAGATATACCAGTTACATCGAGATTCATCATGTACGTTTATTCAAAACAATTCTCATCCCTTAAATCTGACCGTTCAATGTAACCTAGTCTTTCTGCACATAATAAAAGGACTAATATGCTGATCTATAGACTCTCTACTCTTTCTGAAAATTAAATGAGGCTACATCAAACAGCCTTAATACTTGGAAGTTTTTCTGTAAAGTTTTTGTTTACTTTCACTTTTCTCTCTTCTGCAAAAATTACATCTTCACAAACTTCCTCTCTATCCCTGAAAAAGAAGGGAAAGAAGATGGAAGAATATTCGCTCGCTCTGTGCTTCAAGAGCATATCATTGCTGAGGACAAAGACATGATCGGGATGAATTTGGTGATTTCCCGTGTCAAGCAACAAGGCCTTTACAGACTGTGTAGACTTCACCCAAAAAATTATGATGAACAGATCTTTGAAGAATTCTACTTGGATCCGATGTTCAATTATGCATCGGAAAAGAAGGGTGCTCCAGTTTCTGAGATCCTGAGCACTATGCAGGAGAAGGAGGTCTCTATCAATAGGGATATTCTTGAGAAATCATACAAGTTACCCTCTGATGGACTGACACTGGAGGAACTAGAAAATTTTAGTTCTGACAGTTTGCTGGAAGCTTACTGGAAGCTTTTCACTGACAACTCCATGGCGTCAGACATCCATCTGTCATATAATAAGAAAAAATTCCTTTCCCCTATTATATCTGCAGGAATTCTGTTGTCGGGACGTGGAGAACCGAATCGGAGCCTTCGAGATGTACACGAATCTGAGGTTTAGAATGATGGTGGCTATCATGAGTGGGGAGAAGATACAGGTGATATTGAAGTGCCTACATGAGGAGGCTGCCAAGACGAACACAACAAGGAAGTATTTAAGCCTGATGTTGAATCACGTGCTGACTTGATGTGGCATCCAGCAATCTCCTACGGCCAAAAAAAATTTGGCTCGGAAGTTCTTAGGTGGCTCCAAGCCCACCTTGTATAGGAAAGCGACACTGCTTGCCAATAGACATGATCTTTTCGCTATGCCGATGCCGAGTGATCCCAGAGATGTCAACAGTCACTCTCCCAAGGCCAAAGCTCATGACAGCAAGAAGGGTCCTATTAGCAAGAAAAGGGCTATTCCTGACAGTAGCTCTCCAACAGCTGTCGAGAAAAAGAAGAAAATACAGAAGATCAAGAAGCCTTCAAAGTTGTAAGTTGTTCCCACATAGGAAGTTCTGCTTACTGCAACCCCTCATGCAGCAGTCGACCGATAGGAAGCCACTCCTATGGAAGAAGCACTAAATGCTCCCACAGCAATGTAACATCCCCAAGTTATTCAGGGTATGTTACAGCGCTGTGAGCCCCGCCGTGGGACCCACAAGGGTATTTATATGCGGAACTATGAACTTTGACTGATAAAGTCCAAGTACAATCAAAAGGAAGACAATAAGAATGGTATTCAAAACAATATCCAATAAATCCGAATACAACACATCACGAATCAATACCATGGCAACACAGGCTGAAACATCAAGGAAACCGAAAACAATACTCGAGTACTCAAAAACCATTCAAGTACAACATCATTGAATGGAGGAATTACAAAACATAACCAGTGACAAGACACAGCATCACACTTGCCCATCATCTTCATGCCGACCCGGTACATGCCTATCCGCTCTCCTGGATCCTGAAATATATGAAAGGTATTTCCCACATAAAGGGGTTAGCCGTCGAATAGCTAGTACAAGTATATCGAATATGAAACACAATACTCCTCAACAGTAAAGTAAATGTAATCATCATCTCATCAACTCAAGACTAGTATTTCGGGATAACTAAATCTCATAGCATCAAACTGAATACATACATGATTAACTGCGGAACCGCACCAGAGGCTACGGAACCTTCAGAGGATCCGTCGGTCCGTCCCAGAATGGTTAACCCAAAATATCCGCGGAACCGCACCAGAGGCTACGGAAACCTCTGAGGACCCGTCGGCCCAACCCAAAGTGGATATATACCAACACAATTCATATATCTTACTTTCAAAGTCGAGAACATACAATCATAAACATATACTTGCCTTTGAGACATCTAGAAACGGAAGAAAACGAGTATAAGTTTGGTAGGTCCAAGAACACACTCCCGGCACCTAAACGATTCGTAAGGAAATACGATAATCAATAATCCATACTCAAATCACACGAAGAAACTCCCAAAACCCGCCTACGATTCACGAAACTACAAGGATAATCATCTAGAGGTTTGAAAATCACCCAAACCCTCTCAAGTCCGAACAAGGTACAAAACAATCCATATATTCGTAGGGGAAATGTGGGTACGGGATAGATACATCATAATCTCAAAGATCTCAAGCTCCAAAACAGATAAATCGGGCGAATCTAAGAAATCTCCAAAAATTCCTAAAATTAGGGTTCTAAGGAATTTACCTCGATTTGGAAGATAAAACGGATTAGATGTTGTGTAATCTTTGTTATTCAACCAAAGATGATGATAGAGGGACCGCCTCAAATTGCCCAAATCGCATTCCCCCGAGCTCTCTCGTTGTAAATGACTGAAAGGTTGCAAAATGACGAAGAGCGGGGGTTGACTGCCCCTTATATACTTCGCCAGGTTAGCGCACACTAAAACTAAGGGTTGGCATGCACTAACGGGGTCACTCGGTAGTCCAATAGCTTCTGACCTGCGATGTTAGCTAGCGCTACCACACCTTAGCATACGCTAACTGGTATCCTGCAGAAATTCCAGTTCACTGCCCAAATCCGCTAGAATGCGCTACATCTGGGCACTAGCGCTCGCTACACAACACCAATAGCGTGCGCTGGCTCGGGACTAGCGCACGTTACCTGTTAGTCCAAAAAGTAGAAATACCTCACTGCCTCTGTCGACTCAGATCATTAGCGTGCGCTACGGGCGATGTTAGCACGCGCTACTAAACTCGAATAATGTGCACTAGCTACTGCCTAGCATGCGCTAACTGCTAGTCCAGAGGGCAGAATCAGCTACTGCCTCTGCCATGCTACGAACATTAGCATGCGATAAGGCTCAAAGCTAGCGTGCGCTACTCAAGTAGAAATAGCGTGTGTTAGCTTAGACTTAGCATACGCTATCTGCCTGTCTCAAAACACTGCCGAAAGGTCCAAACAACACGAACATGATATGAAAGGTACGAAAATCTAGAATCAACATCGACAACAGCTCAGTAAGTGTTTACAGAGCGACAATAGTGGAAGAACGGCAAAGTCAATAATTCAATAAAAAGTACGGGTATTACATTCTCCCCCTCTAAAAAGAAGTTTCATCCCGAAACTTAAGAAATAAAAAGTTCGGGGTATTCCGATCGCATCTTCTCTTCCGTCTCCCAAGTCGCCTCCTTGACTCCCTATGTCGACCATTGTACTTTAACCAATGGAATGATTTTGTGCCGAAGTTGCTTCTCACGACGTTTCAGGATCTTCACGGGCCTCTCCGGAAAGGTAACATCCTCGACTACATCAATCTCACTATAGTTGATAACATGACTTGGATCCGGCACGTACTTTCTCAACTGAGACACATGAAAAATGCTATGGACATGACTCAAAGCTAGAGGCAACGCCAAACGATAAGCTAAATCTCCAACCCTGTCCAAAATTTCAAACAGTCCGATATACCATGGACTAAGTTTCCCCTTTTTCCCGAAGCGGAAAACTCCTCTGGTCAGCGACACCTTGAGTAGAACATGGTCTCCCACTTCGAATTTCAAAAGTCAATGACGAGTATAAGCATAATATTTCTGACGGCTCTGGGCAGTCAACAATCGGTTCCGTTCCGACTAGCTCTGAAGCCTCATCCCAACATAATGGAGATCTACACCGCCTACCATAAAGTGCCTCAAAAGGTGTCATTTTGATCGACACATGCCAACTATTATTGTAGGCAAACTCGATCAATGGTAAGTGAAGCTCCCAATCATTACTCCAGTCTAGGGCACAAGCCCGCAACATATCCTCCAACGTATGAATCGTCCGCTCCGTCTGGCCGTCTGACTGAGGATGAAAAGACATGCGCAATATCAACTCGGTGCCCAAAGCCTGATGAATGGCCTACCAAAAATGCAATACGAAGCGACCATCTCGATCGGAAACAATGGTCTTAGGAGCACTATGCAATCTCACGATCTCAACTATAAAAGTTCGAGCCAATATCTTTGGTCCACAAGTATCCTTAATACCTAGGAAGTGTGCAGACTTGGTCAACCGATCGACGATTACCCAAATCATATTCATTCCGGCTCTAGTTCTCGGCATCCGAGTGATAAAATCCATAGAGATATCTTCCCACTTCCACTCGGGAATGGGAAGCAGCTTCAACAACCCCACAGGTCGTTGATGTTCAATATTGACTTGTTGACACGTCAAACACCGTAGTACAAACTCTGTGACATCTTTCTTTATATTATTCCACCAAAAATTCCGCTTCAAGTCTTTGTAGATCTTACTCGTTCCAGGGTGGATAGAGTAAGTCGTAGCATGAGCTTCTCGGAGAATTCTCTGCCTCAACTCTAGATCATTCGGAACACAAAGCCTGCCCTGAAATCTGAGAATACTATCCTCATGGACCATAAAACTAGGGGCTTTTCCTTTAATTACATCTTCCTTCAGTTGAGAGATCATTGGGTCACCCCACCGTTTCCATTTGATGTCGTCAACCAAGGACGAAGTAATTTAGAGAGTGCATAACTGTCCTTGCACTCTTTGAAGCCAAAATTCTACTCCTTCCTAGATTAGATCCTGATGAATATTCGTCTGAGATGTAAGAACCTCGAGCATCTGAAGCGATGCCGATTTGCGGCTCAAAGCATCCGTGACGACATTGGCCTTTCCCAGATGGCAAAGAATTTCCAAATTGTAATCCTTGATTAATTCCAACCAACGTCTATGCCTCACATTCAGCTCTTTCTTACTTCAAAGTCTTGTGGTCGGTATAAATCCTACATGGAGAGCCATACAAATAATGCCGCCAAATCTTAAGTGCGAAGACAATCGCGGCCAACTCCAAATCGTGAGTAGGATAGTTCATCTCATACGGCTTCAATTGCCGCGATGCAAATGCTATCGTCTTATCATTCTACATAAGCACACATACAAGCCCTTGTCCCGAAGTGTCGCTATAAACTGCATACCCTTCACTACCCTGTGGTAAAGCTAAAATCAGTGTTGAGGTCAAACGTTTCTTCAACTCATCAAAGCTCTGTTGTCTCTTGGTATTCCAAACAAACTTTTCTGTCTTCTAGAGTAATTGCGTAAGCGAACGAGCGAGTTTTGAGAACACCTCGACAAACCGACAGTAATACCCAGCAAGACCCAAAAAGCTACGAACTTCTTTAACATTTTTAGGCGGTGCCCAATCTAGCACTGCCGCAATCTTCTGCGGGTCTACACGAACCCTTTCGGCCGAAATCACATGGTCGAGAAACATAACTTCTTCCAACCAGAACTCACATTTCGAGAATTTTGCATAGAGGTGCTCGGCTCTCAAAACATCCAGTATCAAACACCGGGCATGTTCCTTATTATCCCGAGAATAAATCAAGATGTTGTCAATAAAGACGACCACACATCTGTTCAGGTATTCGATGAATATCTTGTTCATTAGTTGCATGAATACTATCGGTGCATTAGTCAATCCAAAAGGCATGACCACAAATTCATAATGTCCATACCTCGTCTAAAAAGCAGTCTTCGGAACGTCGGACTCTTTCACTCGGAGCTGATAGTATCCTGATCTCAAATCAATTTTTGAGAATGCTGCGGCTCCCTGCAACTGATCAAATAAATCATCTATATGGGGAAAAGGATACTTGTTCTTGATGGTCACTTTATTTAGTTCATGGTAATCAATGCACAAATGTAGTGAACCATCCTTCTTTCTCACAAAAAGAACAGGCACGCCCCATGGCGAAGCGCTCGGTCTGATGTACCCTTTCTCCAATAGTTCTCCCAGCTGGCTCTTTAATTCTTGCATCTCAGAAGGTTCCATTCGATACGGCGCCTTAGAAATAGGATCCGCGTCAGGCTCTAAGTCCACAGAAAACTCTATCTCTCCATCCGGTGGTAATCCCGGGAAGTCCTCTGGAAAAACGTCTGGGTACTCATTAACAACTACAATCAGAGAGAAATCAACTTCGTTCCCTTCCGTCTTCAAAGCATAACACCATTAGCCTGTGCAACCTTTATTCAAAAGTTTTACGGCCTTCATGGCGCTGATAAGCAACTTATGCTGCCCGATTTACGTCCCATAAATGAGTACTCAGAATCGCCCTCCGTCATCATAGTGATAACCTTAGTGCATTAATTCATAATCGCTTGGTGACTATCAAGCCAATCCTCGCCCTCCATATCAACCAATATCAAATTCAATAACCAATCCATACCGGCTATATTCACCGAAAAATCTCTAATCTCCCGATTCCCCATGATTCTATCCCCGCTAGGTAGTTTCACAATGAAAGGATCGCAAGCAGTCATACAAGTTATATTCAAACGGAGTACACACTCCAAGGAGATGAAATAATATGTAGCACCTGAATCAAAAAGTACACGAACTGGATGAGATAGGATATGAATGATACCTGAGGCCACCGCCGGGTTCGTCTGCTCGACGCATTTCATAGACTCACGGGTGTGCCGAATCGACACTAGAATCTCCTCCTATAGCATTCTGACTCCGTCCCCGGCCCCTGCCGTAACTCTGTTGTGACTTTCCAACTGGTTGCCGCTGAATCAAACTCTAATCTATAGGTGCTAGGGCCGAAGCCCGAGTGTCCAAAGTCTGATCTTGTTCGGGGCAATAAGCTGCCATATGTCCCATCTTTCCACCAGTGTGACACTTCAGATGTGGGAAATTGCACTCCAGATTGACGTGTCCTAGACGGCCACAACTAAAACAAGTTACCGGGAGAGTTGAGGTGCCCGGAGAAGAACAAAAACTCTTCTTCCCTCTAATAGAACGTGACGACTTCCCGGCAGAACGGTTATCGCCTAAGGTCTCTGGAAGTTGCCACCTTTAGAGCCAGAAAAGTTACCAGCGATCTTCTGCTTCTTCGGTTCTTCTGTGGTATCATTGTAGGGGCTTAACATATCATATGCCAAAGCCCTGTCTTGGTATTCCTTCAAGGTAGTGCAAGCAAACCCGGCCATGTATCGCCGTAAATCCATATTCATCCACATATCAAAGTAACGGATATTGTCGCGCTCATCTTGCACTTGATTCTTCACGTGGACCAGTTGTTGGTTGAATTCCACTATCGCCTGCGAGACTAGAATATTCTGCTGCTTAGCCTCGAAAAGGGCTCGGATTCTGCCTTCTTGCACTGGCCAAGGACAAAACTCAAACTCCAGTAGCTCTTTAAACTCTCCCCACGTAGCAGCGTGATCCTGCGTCTTGATAACTTTCCACCAAGTCGCGGCTTCCTTGGTAAGAAAGTACTGAGCAATCGGTACCTTCCTCACTTCTGGACAATCAACCGCTTCAAACACTTTCTCCAATTCATCTAGCTAATTCTCCCACCGCTGAATTGCGGAGGTTCATACGGATCACATTCTGAAGCAAGGCATCCGATGTCGGGTTCGGATTATTCAGCTAAACATCTTGGGCCAGGATAGTCATCTGGTTAGCCAAATATTGAAGGACATTCGTAACTCCAATATCCGCATTATTCCCTTGACTGGTCTCCATCAACATATCCGGTTCCGTTCCGACTAGCTCCGAAGCCTCATCCCAACATAATGGCGATCTACACCGTCTACCATAAAGTGCCTCGAAAGGTGCCATTTTAATCGACACATGCCAACTATTATTGTAGTCAAACTCGATCAACGGTAAGTGAAGCTCCCAAACATTACTCCAGTATAGGGCACAAGCCCGCAACATATCCTCCAACGTATGAATCGTCCACTCCGTCTGGCCGTCTGACTGAGGATGAAAAGACGTGCTCAATATCAACTCGGTGCCCAAAGCCTGGTGAATGGCCTGCCAAAAATGCAATACGAAGCGACCATCTCGATCGGAAACAATGGTCTTAGGGGCACCATGCAATCTCACGATCTCAACTATAAAAGTTCGAGCCAATATCTTCGGTCCCCAAGTATCCTTAATACCTAGGAAGTGTGCAGACTTGGTCAACCGATCGACGATTACCCAAATCATATTCATTCCGGCTCTAGTTCTCGGCATCTGAGTGATAAAATCCATAGAGATATCTTCCCACTTCCACTTGGGAATAGGAAGCAGCTTCAACAACCCCGCAGGTCGTTGATGTTCAATCTTGACTTGTTGACACGTCAAACACCGTAGTACAAACTCTGTGACATCTTTCTTTATATTATTCCACCAAAAATTCTGCTTCAAGTCTTTGTAGATCTTACTCGTTCCAGGGTGGATAGAGTAAGTCGTAGCATGAGCTTCTCGGAGAATTCTCTGCCTCAACTCTAGATCATTCGGAACACAAAGCCTGCCCTGAAATCTGAGAATACTATGCTCATGGACCATAAAACTAGGGGCTTTTCCTTTAATTACATCTTCCTTCAGTTGAGAGATCATTGGGTCACTCCACCGTTTCCCTTTGATGTCGTCAACCAAGGACGAAGTAATTTAGAGAGTGCATAACTGTCCTTGCACTCTTTGAAGCCAAACTTCTACTCGTTGCTCGATTAAATCCTGACGAATATTCATCTTAGATGTAAGAACCTCGAGCATCTGAAGCGATGCCTATTTGTGGCTCAAAGCATCCGCGACGACATTGGCCTTTCCCAGATGGTAAAGAATTTCCAAATCGTAATCCTTGATTAATTCCAACCAACGTCTATGCCTCATATTCAGCTCTTTCTGACTGAAGATATACTTCAAAGTCTTGTGGTCGGTATAAATCCTACATGGAGAGCCATACAAATAATGCCGCCAAATCTTAAGTGCAAAGACAATCGCGGCCAACTCCATATCGTGAGTAGGATAGTTCATCTCATACGGACTCAATTGCCGCGACGCAAATGCTATCGTCTTATCATGCTGCATAAGCACACATACAAGCCCTTGTCCCGAAGCGTCGCTATAAACTGCATACCCTTCACTACCCTGTGGTAAAGCTAAAATCGGCGCTGAGGTCAAACGTCTCTTCAGCTCATCAAAGCTTTGTTGTCTCTCGGTATTCCAAACAAACTTTTCTGTCTTCTAGAGTAATTGCGTAAGCGGCCGAGCGAGTTTCGAGAACCCCTCGACAAACCGACAGTAATACCTAGCAAGACCCAAAAAGCTACGAACTTCTTTAACATTTTTAGGCGGTGCCCAATCTAGCACTGCCGCAATCTTCTGCGGGTCTACACGAACCCTTTCGGCCGAAATCACATAGTCGAGAAACATAACTTCTTCCAACCAGAACTCATATTTCGAGAATTTTGCATAGAGGTGCTCGGCTCTCAAAACATCCAGTATCAAACGTAAGTGCCGGGCATATTCCTCATTATCCCGAGAATAAATCAAGATGTCGTCAATAAAGACGACCACACATCTGTTCAGGTATTCGATGAATATCTTGTTCATTAGTTGCATGAATATTATCGGTGCATTAGTCAATCCAAAAGGCATGACCACAAATTCATAATGTCCGTACCTCGTCTAAAACGCAGTCTTCGGAACGTCGGACTCTTTCACTCGGAGCTGATAGTATCCTGATCTTAAATCAATTTTTAAGAATACTGCGGCTCCGTGCAACTGATCAAATAAATCATCTATACGGGGAAAAGGATACTTGTTCTTGATGGTCACTTTGTTTAGTTCATGGTAATCAATGCACAAATGTAGTGAACCATCCTTCTTTCTCACAAAAAGAACAGGCACGCCCCAAGGCGAAGCGCTCGGTCTGATGTACCCTTTCTCCAATAGTTCTCCCAGCTGGCTCTTTAATTCTTGCATCTCGGAAGGTGCCATCCGATACGGCGCCTTAGAAATCGGATCCGCGTCAGGCTCTAAGTCCACGGAAAATTCTATCTCTCCATCTGGTGGTAATCCCGGGAGGTCCTCTGGAAAAACGTCTGGGTACTCATTAACAACTAGAATCAGAGAGAAATCAACTTTGTTCCCTTCTGTCTTCAAAGCATAACACCAATAGCCTGTGCAACCTTTATTCAAAAGTTTTACGGCCTTCATGGCGCTGATAAGCAACTTAGGCTGGCCCGATTTACGTCCCATAAATGAGTACTCAGAATCGCCCTTCGTCATCATAGTTATAACCTTAGTGCAGTAATTCATAATCGCTTGGTGACTATCATGCCAATCCTCTCCCTCTATATCAACCACAATCAAATTCGATAACCAATCCATACCGGCTATATTCACCGAAAAATCTCTAATCTCCCGATTCCCCACGATTCTATCCCCGCTAGGTAGTTTCATAATGAAAGGATCGCAAGCAGTCATATAAGTTATATTCAAACGGCGTACACACTCCAAGGAGATGAAAGAATATGTAGCACCTGAATCAAAAAGTACACGAACTGGATGAGATAGGATACGAATGGTACCTAAGGCCATCGTCGGGTTCGTCTGCTCGACGCATCTCATAGACTCGCGGGTGTGCCGAACCGACACTAGAATCTCCCCCTATAGCATTCTGACTCCATCCCCGGCCCTTTCCGTAACTCTGCTGTGACTGTCCAACTGGTTGCCGCTGAATCAAACTCTAATCTATAGGTGCTAGGGCCGAAGCCCGAGTGTCCAAAGTCTGATCTTGTTCGGGGCAATAAGCTGCCATATGTCCCATCTATCCACAAGTGTGACACTTCAGAGGTAGGAAATTGCACTCCAGATTGATGTGGCCTGGACGGCCACAACTAAAACAAGTTACCGGGAGAGTTTAGGTGCCCGGAGCAGAACAAAAACTCTTCTTCCCTCTAACAGAACGTGACGACTGCACGGCAGAACGGTTATCGCCTAAGGTCTCTGGAAGTTGCCACCTTTAGAGCCAGAAAAGTTACCAGCGATCTTCTGCTTCTTCGGTTCTTCTGTGGTATCATTGTAGGGGCTTAACATATCATATGTCAAAGCCCTGTCTTGGTATTCCTTCAAGGTAGTGCAAGAAAACCCAGCCATGTATCGCCGTAAATCCATATTCATCTATATATCAAAGTAACGGATCTTGTCGCGCTCATCTAGCACTTGATTCTTCACGTGGACCAGTTGTTGGTTGTATTCTACTATCGCCTGCGAGACTGGAATATTCTGCTGCTTAGCCTCGAAAAGGGCTCGGATTTTGCCTTCTTGCACTGGCCAAGGACAAAACTCAAACTCCAGTAGCTCTTTAAACTCTCCCCACGTAGCAGCGTGATCCTGCGTCTTGATAACTTTCCACCAAGTCGCGGCTTCCTTGGTAAGAAAGTACTGATCAATCGGTACCTTCCTCACTTCCGGACAATCAACCGCTTCAAACACTTTCTCCAATTCAGCTAGCCAATTCTCCCACCGCTGAATTGCGGAGGTGCATACGGATCACATTATGAAGCAAGCCATCCGATATCGGGTTCGGATTATTCAGCTGAACAGCTTGGGCCAGGATAGTCATCTGGTTATCCAAATGTTGAAGGACATTCGTAACTCCAATATCCGCATTATTCCCTTGACTGGTCTCCATCAACATATCCGGTTCCGTTCCGACTAGCTCCGAAGCCTCATCCCAACATAATGGCGATCTACACCGCCTACCATAAAGTGCCTCGAAAGGTGCCATTTTGATCGACACATGCCAACTATTATTGTAGGCAAACTCGATCAACGGTAAGTGAAGCTCCCAATCATTACTCCAGTCTAGGGCACAAGCCCGCAACATATCCTCCAACGTATGAATCGTCCGCTCCATCTGGCCGTCTGACTGAGGATGAAAAGACATGCTCAATATCAACTCGGTGCCCAAAGCCTGATGAATGGCCTTCCAAAAATGCAATACGAAGCGACCATCTCGATCGAAAATAATGGTCTTAGGGGCACCATGCAATCTCACGATCTCAACTATAAAAGTTCGAGCCAATATCTTCGGTCCCCAAGTATCCTTAATACCTAGGAAGTGTGCAAACTTGGTCAACCGATCGATGATTACCCAAATCATATTCATTTCGGCTCTAGTTCTCGGCATCCGAGTGATAAAATCCATAGAGATATCTTCCCACTTCCACTCGGGAATGGGAAGCAGCTTCAACAACCCCGCAGGTCGTTGATGTTCAATCTTGACTTGTTGACACGTCAAACACCGTAGTACAAACTCTGTGACATCTTTCTTTATATTATTCCACCAAAAATTCTGCTTCAAGTCTTTGTAGATCTTACTCGTTCCATGGTGGATAGAGTAAGTCGTAGCATGAGCTTCTCGGAGAATTCTCTGCCTCAACTCTAGATCATTCAAAACACAAAGCCTGCCCTGAAATCTGAGAATACTATCCTCATAAACCATATAACTAGGGGCTTTTCCTTTAATTACATCTTCCTTCAGTTGATAGATCATTGGGTCACTCCATCGTTTCCCTTTGATGTCGTCAACCAAGGATGAAGTAATTTAGAGAGTGCATAACTGCCCTTGCACTCTTTGAAGCCAAACTTCTACTCCTTGCTCGATTAAATCCTGACAAATATTTGTCTGAGATGTAAGAACCTCGAGCATCTGAAGCGATGCCGATTTACGGCTCAAAGCATCCGCGACGACATTGGCCTTTCCCAGATGGTAAAGAATTTCCAAATCGGAATCCTTGATTAATTCCAACCAACGTCTATGCCTCATATGCAGCTCTTTCTGACTGAAGATATACTTCAAAGTCTTGTGGTCGGTATAAATCCTACATGGAGATCCATACAAATAATGTCGCCAAATCTTAAGTGCGAAGACAATCGCGGCCAACTCCAAATCGTGAGTAGGATAGTTCATCTCATACGGCTTCAACTGCCGCGACGCAAATGATATCGTCTTATCATGCTGCATAAGCACACATACAATCCCTTGTCCCGAAGCGTCGCTATAAACTGCCTACCCTTCACTACCCTGTGGTAAATCTAAAATCGGCGTTGAGGTCAAACGTCTCTTCAGCTCATCAAAGCTCTGTTGTCTCTCGGTATTCCAAACAAACGTTTCTGTCTTCTAGAGTAATTGCGTAAGCGGCCGAGCGAGTTTCGAGAACCCCTCGACAAACCGATAGTAATACCCAGCAAGACCCAAAAAGCTACGAACTTCTTTAACATTTTTAGGCGGTGCCCAATCTAGCACTGCTGCAATCTTCTGCGGGTCTACACGAACCCTTTCGGCCGAAATCACATGGTCGAGAAACATAACTTCTTCCAACCAGAACTCACATTTCGAGAATTTTGCATAGAGGTTATCGGCTCTCAAAACATCCAGTATCAAACGTAAGTGCCGGGCATGTTCCTCATTATCCCGAGAATAAATCAAGATGTTGTCAATAAAGACGACCACACATCTGTTCAGGTATTCGATGAATATCTTGTTCATTAGTTGCATAAATACTGTCGGTGCATTAATCAATCCAAAAGGCATGACCACAAATTCATAATGTCCGTACCTCATCTAAAATGCAGTCTTCGGAACGTCGGACTCTTTCACTCGGAGCTGATAGTATCCAGATCTCAAATCATTTTTTGAGAATACTGCGGCTCCCTGCAACTGATCAAATAAATCATCTATACGGGGAAAAGGATACTTGTTCTTGATGGTCACTTTGTTTAGTTCATGGTAATCAATGCACAAATGTAGTGAACCATCCTTCTTTCTCACAAAAAGAACAGGCACGCCCCAAGGCGAAGCGCTCGGTCTGATGTACCCTTTCTCCAATAGTTCTCCCAGCTGGCTATTTAATTCTTGCATCTCGGAAGGTGCCATCCGATACGGCGCCTTAGAAATCGGATCCGCGTCAGGCTCTAAGTCCAAAGAAAATTCTATCTCTCCATCCGGTGGTAATCCCGGGATGTCCTCTGGAAAAACGTCTGGGTACTCATTAACAATTAGAATCAGAGAGAAATCAACTTCGTTCCCTTCTGTCTTCAAAGCATAACACCAATAGCCTGTGCAACCTTTATTCAAAAGTTTTACGGCCTTCATGGCGCTGATAAGCAACTTAGGCTGGCCCGATTTACATCCCATAAATGAGTACTCAGAATTGCCCTTCGTCATCATAGTGATAACCTTAGTGCAGTAATTCATAATCGCTTGGTGACTCTCAAGCCAATCCTCTCCCTCCATATCAACCACAATCAAATTCGATAACCAATCCATACCGGCTATATTCACCGAAAAATCTCTAATCTCCCGATTCCCCACGATTCTATCCCCGCTAGGTAGTTTCATAATGAAAGGATCGCAAGCAGTCATATAAGTTATATTCAAACGGCGTACACACTCCAAGGAGATGAAAGAATATGTAGCACCTGAATCAAAAAGTACACGAACTGGATGAGATAGGATACGAATTGTACCTGAGGCTATCGTCGGGTTCGTCTGCTCGACGCATCTCATAGACTCGCGGGTGTGCCGAACCGACACTAGAATCTCCCCCTATAGCATTCTGACTCCGTCCCCGGCCCCTGCAGTAACTCTGCTGTGACTGTCCAACTAGTTGCCGCTGAATCAAACTCTAATCTATAGGTGCTAGGGCCGAAGCCCGAGTGTCCAAAGTCTGATCTTGTTCGGGGCAATAAGCTGCCATATGTCCCATCTGTCCACAATTGTGACACTTCAGAGGTGGGAAATTTCACTACAGATTGATGTGGCCTGGACGGCCACAACTAAAACAAGTTACCGGGAGAGTTTAGGTGCCCGGAGCAGAACAAAAACTCTTCTTCCCTCTAACAGAACGTGACGACTGCACGGCAGAATGGTTATCGCCTAAGGTCTCTGGAAGTTGCCACCTTTAGAGCCAGAAAAGTTACCAGCGATCTTCTGCTTCTTCGGTTCTTCTGTGGTATCATTGTAGGGGCTTAACATATCATATGCCAAAGCCCTGTCTTGGTATTCCTTCAAGGTAGTGTAAGAAAACCCAGCCATGTATCGCCGTAAATCCATATTCATCTACATATCAAAGTAACGGATCTTGTCGCGCTCATCTAGCACTTGATTCTTCACGTGGACCAGTTGTTGGTTGTATTCTACTATCGCCTGCGAGACTGGAATATTCTGCTGCTTAGCCTCGAAAAGGGATCGGATTCTGCCTTCTTGCACTGGCCAAGGACAAAACTCAAACTCCAGTAGCTCTTTAAACTCTCCCCACGTAGCAGCGTGATCCTGCGTCTTGATAACTTTCCACTAAGTCGCGGCTTCCTTGGTAAGAAAGTACTGATCAATCGGTACCTTCCTCACTTCCGGACAATCAACCGCTTCAAACACTTTCTCCAATTCAGCTAGCCAATTCTCCCACTGCTGAATTGTGGAGGTGCATACGGATCACATTCTGAAGCAAGCCATCCGATATCGGGTTCGGATTATTCAGCTTAACATCTTGGGCCAGGATAGTCATCTGGTTAGCCAAATGTTGAAGGACATTCGTAACTCCAATATCCGCATTATTCCCTTGACTGGTCTCCATCAACATATCCGGTTCCGTTCCGACTAGCTCCGAAGCCTCATCCCAACATAATGGCGATCTACACCGCCTACCATAAAGTGCCTCGAAAGGTGCCATTTTGATCGACACATGCCAACTATTATTGTAGGCAAACTCGATCAACGGTAAGTGAAGCTCCCAATCATTACTCCAGTCTAGGGCACAAGCCCGCAACATATCCTCCAACGTATGAATCGTCCGCTCCATCTGGCCGTCTGACTGAGGATGAAAAGACATGCTCAATATCAACTCGGTGCCCAAAGCCTGATGAATGGCACCGTGTCTGAACGGCGACCATCTCGATCGAAAACAATGGTCTTAGGGGCACCATGCAATCTCACGATCTCAACTATAAAAGTTCGAGCCAATATCTTCGGTCCCCAAGTATTCTTAATACCTAGGAAGTGTGCAGACTTGGTCAACCGATCGACGATTACCCAAATCATATTCATTTCGGCTCTAGTTCTCGGCATCCGAGTGATAAAATCCATAGAGATATCTTCCCACTTCCACTCAGGAATGGGAAGCAGCTTCAACAACCCCGCAGTCGTTGATGTTCAATCTTGACTTGTTGACACGTCAAACACCGTAGTACAAACTCTGTGACATCTTTCTTTATATTATTCCACCAAAAATTCTGCTTCAAGTCTTTGTAGATCTTACTCGTTCCATGGTGGATAGAGTAAGTCGTAGCATGAGCTTCTCGGAGAATTCTCTGCCTCAACTCTAGATCATTCGGAACACAAAGCCTGCCCTGAAATCTGAGAATACTATCCTCATAAACCATATAACTAGGGGCTTTTCCTTTAATTACATCTTCCTTCAGTTGAGAGACCATTGGGTCACTCCATCGTTTCCCTTTGATGTCGTCAACCAAGGACGAAGTAATTTAGAGAGTGCATAACTGCCCTTGCACTCTTTGAAGCCAAACTTCTACTCCTTGCTCGATTACATCCTGACGAATATTCGTCTGAGATGTAAGAACCTCGAGCATCTGAAGTGATGCCGATTTACGGCTCAAAGCATCCGCGACGACATTGGCCTTTCCCAGATGGTAAAGAATTTCCAAATCGTAATCCTTGATTAATTCCAACCAACGTCTATGCCTCATATTCAGCTCTTTCTGAGTGAAGATATACTTCAAAGTCTTGTGGTCGGTATAAATCCTACATGGAGATCCATACAAATAATGCCGCCAAATCTTAAGTGCGAAGACAATCGCGGCCAACTCCAAATCGTGAGTAGGATAGTTCATCTCATACGGCTTCAACTGCCGCGACGCAAATGATATCGTCTTATCATGCTGCATAAGCACACATACAATCCCTTGTCCCGAAGCGTCGCTATAAACTGCATACCCTTCACTACCCTGTGGTAAAGCTAAAATCGGCGCTGAGGTCAAACGTCTCTTCAGCTCATCAAAGCTCTGTTGTCTCTCGGTATTCCAAACAAACTTTTCTGTCTTCTAGAGTAATTGCGTAAGCGGCCGAGCGAGTTTCGAGAACCCCTCGACAAACTGATAGTAATACCCAGCAAGACCCAAAAAGCTACGAACTTCTTTATCATTTTTAGGTGGTGCCCAATCTAGCACTGCCGCAATCTTCTGCGGGTCTACACGAACCCTTTCGGCCGAAATCACATGGTCGAGAAACATAACTTCTTCCAACCAGAACTCACATTTCGAGAATTGTGCATAGAGGTTATCGGCTCTCAAAACATCCAGTATCAAACGTAAGTGCCGGGCATGTTCCTCATTATCCCGAGAATAAATCAAGATGTTGTCAATAAAGACGACCACACATCTGTTCAGGTATTCGATGAATATCTTGTTCATTAGTTGCATGAATATTGTCGGTGCATTAGTCAATCCAAAAGGCATGACCACAAATTCATAATGTCCGTACCTCGTCTAAAATGCAGTCTTCGGAACGTCGGACTCTTTCACTCGGAGCTGATAGTATCCAGATCTCAAATCAATTTTTGAGAATACTGCGACTCCCTGCAACTGATCAAATAAATCATCTATACGGGGAAAAGGATACTTGTTCTTGATGGTCACTTTGTTTAGTTCATGGTAATCAATGCACAAATGTAGTGAACCATCCTTCTTTCTCACAAAAAGAACAGGCACGCCCCAAGGCGAAGCGCTCGGTCTGATGTACCCTTTCTCCAATAGTTCTCCCAGCTGGCTATTTAATTCTTGCATCTCGGAAGGTGCCATCCGATACGGCGCCTTAGAAATCGGATCCGCGTCAGGATCTAAGTCCACAGAAAATTCTATCTCTCCATCCGGTGGTAATCCCGGGAGGTCCTCTGGAAAAACGTCTGGGTACTCATTAACAATTAGAATCAGTGAGAAATCAACTTCGTTCCCTTTCGTCTTCAAAGCATAACACCAATAGCCTGTGCAACCTTTATTCAAAATTTTTACGGCCTTCATGGCGCTGATAAGCAACTTAGGCTGGCCCGATTTACGTCCCATCAACGAGTACTCAGAATCGCCCTTCGTCATCATAGTGATAACCTTAGTGCAGTAATTCATAATCGCTCGGTGACTATCAAGCCAATCCTCTCCCTCCATATCAACCACAATCAAATTCGATAACCAATCCATACCGGCTATATTCACCGAAAAATCTCTAATCTCCCGATTCCCCACGATTCTATCCCCGCTAGGTAGTTTCATAATGAAAGGATCGCAAGCAGTCATATAAGTTATATTCAAACGGCGTACACACTCCAAGGAGATGAAAGAAAATGTAGCCCCTGAATCAAAAAGTACACGAACTGGATGAGATAGGATACGAATGGTACCTGAGGCTATCGTCGGGTTCGTCTGCTCGACGCATCTCATAGACTCGCGGGTGTGCCGAACCGACACTAGAATCTCCCCCTATAGCATTCTGACTCCGTCCCCGGCCCCTGCAGTAACTCTGCTGTGACTGTCCAACTAGTTGCCGCTGAATCAAACTCTAATCTATAGGTGCTAGGGTCGAAGCCCGAGTGTCCAAAGTCTGATCTTGTTCGGGGCAATAAGCTGCCATATGTCCCATCTGTCCACAAGTGTGACACTTCAGAGGTGGGAAATTGCACTCCAGATTGATGTGGCCTGGACGGCCACAACTAAAACAAGTTACCGGGAGAGTTTAGGTGCCCGGAGCAGAACAAAAACTCTTCTTCCATCTAACAGAACGTGACGACTGCACGGCAGAATGGTTATCGCCTAAGGTCTCTGGAAGTTGCCACCTTTAGAGACAGAAAAGTTACCAGCGATCTTCTGCTTCTTCGGTTCTTATGTGGTATCATTGTAGGGGCTTAACATATCATATGCCAAAGCCCTGTCTTGGTATTCCTTCAAGGTAGTGCAAGAAAACCCAGCCATGTATCGCTGTAAATCCATATTCATCTACATATCAAAGTAACGGATCTTGTCGCGCTCATCTAGCACTTGATTCTTCACGTGGACCAGTTGTTGGTTGTATTCTACTATCGCCTGCGAGACTGGAATATTCTGCTGCTTAGCCTCGAAAAGGGCTCGGATTCTGCCTTCTTGCACTGGCCAAGGACAAAACTCAAACTCCAGTAGCTCTTTAAACTCTCCCCACGTAGCAGCGTGATCCTGCGTCTTGATAACTTTCCACCAAGTCGCGGCTTCCTTGGTAAGAAAGTACTGATCAATCGGTACCTTCCTCACTTCCGGACAATCAACCGCTTCAAACACTTTCTCCAATTCAGCTAGCCAATTCTTCCACCGCTGAATTGTGGAGGTGCATACGGATCACATTCTGAAGCAAGCCATCCGATATCGGGTTCGGATTATTCAGCTTAACATCTTGGGCCAGGATAGTCATCTGGTTAGCCAAATGTTGAAGGACATTCGTAACTCCAATATCCGCATTATTCCCTTGACTGGTCTCCATCAACATATCCGGTTCCGTTCCGACTAGCTCCGAAGCCTCATCCCAACATAATGGCGATCTACACCGCCTACCATAAAGTGCCTCGAAAGGTGCCATTTTGATCGACACATGCCAACTATTATTGTAGGCAAACTCGATCAACGGTAAGTGAAGCTCCCAATCATTACTCCAGTCTAGGGCACAAGCCCGCAACATATCCTCCAACGTATGAATCGTCCGCTCCATCTGGCCGTCTGACTGAGGATGAAAAGACATGCTCAATATCAACTCGGTGCCCAAAGCCTGATGAATGGCCTGCCAGCAATACGAAGCGACCATCTCGATCGAAAACAATGGTCTTAGGGGCACCATGCAATCTCACGATCTCAACTATAAAAGTTCGAGCCAATATCTTCGGTCCCCAAGTATTCTTAATACCTAGGAAGTGTGCAGACTTGGTCAACCGATCGACGATTACCCAAATCATATTCATTTCGGCTCTAGTTCTCGGCATCCGAGTGATAAAATCCATAGAGATATCTTCCCACTTCCACTCAGGAATGGGAAGCAGCTTCAACAACCCCGCAGGTCGTTGATGTTCAATCTTGACTTGTTGACACGTCAAACACCGTAGTACAAACTCTGTGACATCTTTCTTTATATTATTCCACCAAAAATTCTGCTTCAAGTCTTTGTAGATCTTACTCGTTCCATGGTGGATAGAGTAAGTCGTAGCATGAGCTTCTCGGAGAATTCTCTGCCTCAACTCTAGATCATTCGGAACACAAAGCCTGCCCTGAAATCTGAGAATACTATCCTCATAAACCATATAACTAGGGGCTTTTCCTTTAATTACATCTTCCTTCAGTTGAGAGACCATTGGGTCACTCCATCGTTTCCCTTTGATGTCGTCAACCAAGGACGAAGTAATTTAGAGAGTGCATAACTGCCCTTGCACTCTTTGAAGCCAAACTTCTACTCCTTGCTCGATTAAATCCTGACGAATATTCGTCTGAGATGTAAGAACCTCGAGCATCTGAAGCGATGCCGATTTACGGCTCAAAGCATCCGCAACGACATTGGCCTTTCCCAGATGGTAAAGAATTTCCAAATCGTAATCCTTGATTAATTCCAACCAACGTCTATGACTCATATTCAGCTCTTTCTGACTGAAGATATACTTCAAAGTCTTGTGGTCGGTATAAATCCTACATGGAGATACATACAAATAATGCCGCCAAATCTTAAGTGCGAAGACAATCGCGGCCAACTCCAAATCGTGAGTAGGATAGTTCATCTCATACGGCTTCAACTGCCGCGACGCAAATGATATCGTCTTATCATGCTGCATAAGCACACATACAATCCCTTGTCCCGAAGCGTCGCTATAAACTGCATACCCTTCACTACCCTGTGGTAAAGCTAAAATCGGCGCTGAGGTCAAACGTCTCTTCAGCTCATCAAAGCTCTGTTGTCTCTCGGTATTCCAAACAAACTTTTCTGTCTTCTAGAGTAATTGCGTAAGCGGCCGAGCGAGTTTCAAGAACCCCTCGACAAACCGATAGTAATACCCAGCAAGACCCAAAAAGCTACGAACTTCTTTAACATTTTTAGGCGGTGCCCAATCTAGCACTGCCGCAATCTTCTGCGGGTCTACACGAACCCTTTCAGCCGAAATCACATGGTCGAGAAACATAACTTCTTCCAACCAGAACTCACATTTCGAGAATTTTGCATAGAGGTTATCGGCTCTCAAAACATCCAGTATCAAACGTAAGTGCCGGGCATGTTCCTTATTATCCCGAGAATAAATCAAGATGTTGTCAATAAAGACGACCACACATCTGTTCAGGTATTCGATGAATATCTTGTTCATTAGTTGCATGAATATTGTCGGTGCATTAGTCAATCCAAAAGGCATGACCACAAATTCATAATGTCCGTACCTCGTCTAAAATGCAGTCTTCGGAACGTCGGACTCTTTCACTCGGAGCTGATAGTATCCAGATCTCAAATCAATTTTTGAGAATACTGTGGCTCCCTGCAACTGATCAAATAAATCATCTATACGGGGAAAAGGATACTTGTTCTTGATGGTCACTTTGTTTAGTTCATGGTAATCAATGCACAAATGTAGTGAACCATCCTTTTTTCTCACAAAAAGAACAGGCACGCCCCAAGGCGAAGCGCTCGGTCTGATGTACCCTTTCTCCAATAGTTCTCCCAGCTGGCTATTTAATTCTTGCATCTCGGAAGGTGCCATCCGATACGGCGCCTTAGAAATCGGATCCGCGTCAGGCTCTAAGTCCACAGAAAATTCTATCTCTCCATCCGGTGGTAATCCCGGGAGGTCCTCTGGAAAAACGTCTGGGTACTCATTAACAATTAGAATCAGAGAGAAATCAACTTCGTTCCCTTCCGTCTTCAAAGCATAATACCAATAGCCTGTGCAACCTTTATTCAAAATTATTACGGCCTTCATGGCGCTGATAAGCAACTTAGGCTGGCCCGATTTACGTCCCATCAACGAGTACTCAGAATCGCCCTTCGTCATCATAGTGATAACCTTAGTGCAGTAATTCATAATCGCTCGGTGACTATCAAGCCAATCCTCGCCCTCCATATCAACCACAATCAAATTCGATAACCAATCCATACCGGCTATATTCACCGAAAAATCTCTAATCTCCCGATTCCCCACGATTCTATCCCCGCTAGGTAGTTTCACAATGAAAGGATCGCAAGCAGTCATACAAGTTATATTCAAACGGCGTACACACTCCAAGGAGATGAAAGAATATGTAGCACCTGAATCAAAAAGTACACGAACTGGTTGAGAAAGGATATGAATGGTACCTGAGGCCACCGCCGGGTTCGTCTGCTCGACGCATCTCATAGACTCGCGGGTGTGCCGAACCGACACTAGAATCTCCCCCTATAGCATTCTGACTCCGTCCCCGGCCCCTGCCGAACTCTGCTGTGACTGTCCAACTGGTTGCCGCTGAATCAAACTCTAATCTATAGGTGCTAGGGCCGAAGCCCGAGTGTCCAAAGTCTGATCTTGTTCGGGGCAATAAGCTGCCATATGTCCCATATGTCCACAAGTGTGACACTTCAGAGGTGGGAAATTGCACTCCAGATTGACGTGGCCTGGACGGCCACAACTAAAACAAGTTACCGGGAGAGTTGAGGTGCCCGGAGCAAAACAAAAACTCTTCTTCCCTCTAACAGAACGTGACGACTGCCCGACAGAACGGTTATCGCCTAAGGTCTCTGGAAGTTGCCACCATTAGAGCCAGAAAAGTTACCAGCGATCTTCTGCTTCTTCGGTTCTTCTGTGGTATCATTGTAGGGGCTTAACATATCATATGCCAAAACCCTGTCTTGGTATTCCTTCAAGGTAGTGCAAGCAAACCCGGCCATGTATCGCCATAAATCCATATTCATCCGCATATCAAAGTAACGGATCTTGTCGAGCTCTTCTCGCACTTGATTCTTCACGTGGACCAGTTGTTGGTTGTATTCCACTATCGCCTGCGAGACTGGAATATTCTGCTTCTTAACCTCGAAAATGGATCGGATTCTGCCTTCTTGCACTAGCCAAGGACAAAACTCAGCCTCCAGTAGCTCTTTAAACTCTCCCCATGTAGCAGCGTGATCCTACGTCTTGATAACTTTCCACCAAGTCGCAGCTTCCTTGGTAAGAAAGTACTGAGCAATCGGTACCTTCCTCACTTCCGGACAATCAACCGCTTCAAACACTTTCTCCAATTCAGCTAGCCAATTCTCCCACCACTGAATTGCGGAGGTGCATACGGATCACATTCTGAAGCAAGGCATCCGATGTCGGGTTCGGATTATTCATCTGAACAGCTTGGGCCAGGATAGTCATCTGGTTAGCCAAATGTTGAAGGACATTCGTAACTCCAATATCCGCATTATTCCCTTGACTGGTTGACTGGTCGTGTTGACCCTCGGTATCAGGATGCACTGAGTTAGATAAACTAGGGGTGGTCAACCCCGCAACAGAACTGAGGGAAGCAGCCGCCCCACGTCCTCGTCTCTGTCCCCTATCAGCAGACATTCTGAAGGATACACAAAGTACGTAAGTATAATGCAAATCGCACGTCATCGAAGTGACCGATTCCCAAAAATACCAAATCAGAAGCAAAGCGATTAAGGAAACATTAGGAGAGTAAGATGTCTTACAAGTACCGGTCGTACTGTGATGATGGCAAAGTAGTGATATTGTAGATAAACGATGACTCAATCAAACCAAAAGACCGACAGCCTAGGTATCCATAAACCTAAGCTCCGATACCATATTCTGTAACACCCCCTAGTTATTCAGGGCATGTTACAGCATCGTGAGCCCCATGGTGGGACCCACAAGGCTATTTATACGCAGAACTATGAACTTTGACCGATAAGGTCCAAGTACAATCAAAAGGAAGACAATAAAAATGGTATTCAAAACAATATCCAATAAATCCTAATACAACACATCACGAATCAATACCATGGAAACACAGGCCGAAACATCAAGGAAACCGAAAACAGTACTCGAGTACTCAAAAACCATTCAAGTACAACATCATTGAATGGAGGAAATACAAAACATAACCAGTGACAAGACACAGCATCACACTTGCCCATCATCTTCATACCGACCCGGTACATGCTTATCCGCTCTCCTGGATCCTGAAATACATGAAAAGTATTTCCCCCATAAAGGGGTTAGCCGTCGAATAGCTAGTACAAGTATATCGAATGTGAAACACAATACTCCTCGACAGTAAAGTAAATGTAATCATCATCTCATTAACTCAAGACTTGTATTCCGGAATAACTAAATCTCATAGCATCACATTCAATACATACATGATTAACCGCGGAACCGCACCAGAGGCTACGGAACCCTCAGAGGACCCGTCGGTCGGTCCCAGAGTGGTTAACCCAAAATATCCGCGGAACTGCACCAGAGGCTACGGAACCCTCAGAGGACCCGTTGGCCCGTCCCAGAGTGGATATATACCAACACAATTCATATATCTTACTTTCAAAGTCGAGAATGTACAATCATAAACATATACTTGCCTTTGAGACATCGAGAAACGGAAGGAAAAGAGTATAAGTTTGGTAGGTCAAAGAACGCCCTCCCGGCACCTAAACGAGTCGTAAGGAAATACGATAATATATAATCCATACTCAAATCACATAAAGAAACTCCCGAAACCCGCCTACGATTCACGAAACTACAAGGATAATCATCTAGAGGTTTGAAAATCACCCAAACCCTCTCAAGTCCGAACAAGGTACAAAACAATCCATATAATCGTAGGGGAAACGTGGGTATGGGATAGATACATCATAATCTCAAAGATCTCAAGCTCCAAAACGGATAAATCGGGCGAATCTAAGAAAATCCCCAAAAATTCCCAAAACTAGGGTTCTAAGTAATACCTTGATTTGGAAGATAAAAACGGATTAGATGTTGTGTAATCTTTGTTATTCAACCAAAGATGATGATAGTTGAAGATGGACCGCCTCAAATCGCCCAAATCGCCTTCCCCCGAGCTCTCCCGTCGAAAATGAGAAAGGTTACAAAATAACGAAGAACAGGGGTTGACTGCCTCTTATATACTTCGCCAGGTTAGCGCGCGCTAAAATAAAGGGTTAGCGTGCGCTAACGGGATCACCCGGTAGTCCAGTAGCTTCTGACCTGCGACGTTAGCGCGCACTACCACACCTTAGCGTGCGCTAACTGGTATCCTGCAAAAATTCCAGTTCACTGCCCAAATCCGCTAGTGTACGCTACATCTGGGCACTAGCGTGCGCTACGCAACACCAATAGCGTACGCTGGCTCGGGACTAGCGTGCGTTACCTATTAGTCCAGAAAGTAGAAATACCTCACTGCCTCTGTCTACTCAGCTCATTAGTGTGCGCTACGGGCGATGTTAGCGCGCGCTACTGAAGTCGAATAGCGTGCGCTAGCTACTGCCTAGCGTGCGCTAACTGCTAGTCCAGAGGGCAGAATCAGCTACGGCCTCTGCCATACTCCGAACGTTAGCGTGCGCTCAGGCTCAAAGCTAGCGTGCGCTACTCAAGTAGAAATAGCGTGCGTTACCTTAGACTTAGCGTACGCTATCTGCCTGTCTCAAAACACTACCGAAAGGTCCAAACAACACGAACATGATCCGAAATGTACGAAACTCTAGAATCAACATCGACAACAGCTCAATAAGTGTTTACAGAGCGACAATAGTGGAAGAACGACAAAGTCAATAATTCAATAAAAAAATACGGATATTACAAGCAGATCCTGAGCCTATTGCAGCTATGGAGGATGACCAGATGTTTGCAAAGTTGGAGAAAGTAGGCAAATCGGCTGCCCTCATGGAACCGACAACCACTTGTACTCATAGGTCCCATACCCCTGTAAGGAGCCCCTCACCAACAGGACATCTAACCATGACACGGATCAATCTCCTCAATAGGCTCCCGTACATGTAGAGAATCCCGGCAGGGCATTAGAACCCTCTAATATTTGGAGTCCATCCCCTTCAGCCATCATTAATAAAACCGTCCTCCAGGTCTAAATCGACGAAGCCATCTATCGCTTTAAAATATAGAAGCACTACAGGGTCATCCATACGACATCCTGTACAACTGGGAGGATTAGAAGGTGGAAGAAATGTTTGTGATGGAGGTCACAAGCTCCCAGAATGTCGAGGTCCTAATCAGATGGGATGATCCCTTTTGCTACGAGCTGATCACGAACTATTACGTGGAAAACCAGAAGGCCCGGATGAAGGGGAAGAAATCGTCCGAAGATGATACTCGAAGCTCAAGTCACCACTCTGATACAGACTCTAATGGGGATGATGACGCCCTACATGATGGGTTGAGGATGAGCTGTGAAGAGGCCCGAGAACAGGATTTTGCTAAGTTGCAGGTTGCCCAGGGCCAGGGGACATCATCTGAAAAACTTAAGACCCCCACCCCTCAAGATGAAGCAGGCCAGTCTAGTAACGCACAGGAGGAATCAATCACTATAGTCGAAGAAACCACCGCAATAATCTATCTAATAGAGAAAGATGCATCATGTGCCGCCCGATAGGAGTATCCAGTCCCTCTTAAGGAACATGTAGAAGCTGAGAGCCAACAAGAGGAATTAGTCCCTTTTGTATAATAGGATACACACACCCTAATGAGGCAGGAGGTATCAGTCCCTTCTGTCTTCCGGACAGCAGCACCGGGTGAACCGACAAAGGTTCCAGCCACCGAGTAGGTATCAGCTCCTATACCTATAGGTTCACCAAATGAACCAGATGAGGCCTCTCTCTAACGACTGTCCTAAAAAGCCAAAACATAAGGTCATTATAGAACAGTTGGGAGAGCACTCTGACTCAAAAATTGCTCATCCACACTCTCCTCACACTGAAGCAAGAATAGAGCAACTACAGCAAATCAATCGTCAAACCGTCTTCTTATAACTTTCGATTTATTTGGCTCTCACGCTCAATGAATTCTAACCAAGCATTGTATGATGTCGGAAAGAAACTCGATTGGATGCGAGGAACTGCCCTTGATGAATTCTCTGGACTAAAGAGAGTTATTTGGGATGTTGAAGAAGCATTCAGACTCATGTTGAATGCCTTATGGCAGGCTATGCACCATCTCAGACAGTACCAGGAGCAGATCCTCAAGTAGGAGCAAGAAAAGCCGAGGGTTGTAGGAGACAAAGAAGTCGGCTCCCTCGAGTATACCGAATCTAGAATAACTTCCCATGATCAAAAAATTGACGACCTAACTGAAGTAGTCGCCAGTTTGGTGGACTTGGTAAAAGACATTAGAGTCAAGCAGGCTGAATATATGTATATTCTTCGGGGTATTCAAGGGAAAGTCACAGAGCTTGATAATACCAAAAGGGGAAAGAGGCCCCTGAAGATGGAAGGAGGTGGAGATTGGAGAAAAGAGGGATATGAAAGTGGTGTTGGACGATAGTGTTGCTACAGCAATCGGGAGACTGGCCGGACCCGGGCCGGGTCAAGGAGCAAAAAGATAGGGTGACTAGTTCTCGTATCGAGTTCTAGGATCCCAATTTTCCATAGAACAATACTATATAAAAGCCCGCTGAGATTCTACTTCCAACGTACAGACAGCCATCAGCAAAATAATTGAGGGCATGGAAGAGCAATGAACTGTTGGGATACTTCTCTATTCTCATCAGGGAGTTTCCCATGTTTAATCAATTCAAAACATTGGAGGATACTACGAACGAGTTCTCAAGGCTCCTCTCAGAAGGAAATCTCCCTTTGCAACTAAATCCGAAGTCAAGACATCATAAGGGTGATCGAATAACTCACTTAGAAGACTGGATTCTCGCCTACGATGTTTCTCAGGGAGGAAGAAACATCTATAGGTACTGCGGCATAGATTCCCTAATCATATGGTGGACAGGAACCGAGCATGATCCCTCCCGGAATACTTTCATATAGCAGCAATATAAAAGATAGCTCCTGACAACTGTATCTTTTCATTTGTATATGCTCTCTGATGTAATATTTCAATTCCGAACAACACTGTAATCTAGTTTATCAACAAAATTTTATTTTACCTCAAAAGATTACATCTCGAAATCTTAATTTACTGCATTGACTGCGATACATATCGAGATATTTTCTTAGTATAAATTTGCTAAGTCTAAAAAGCTGTAAGAACTTGTCTGCGATAGTTCAAAGATTAAGTTATATTCAAATAAGACTATTTGTTGTAGATTGTGCCTACGAGCCAATCATAACTTAAGTTGTAATACTTGGTCTTATAGGATTTAAAGTTTTAGAACTTGCTTGCGAGAAGTTCAAATTTTAGTCTAAGTCTTGAAGATCAGATCATCCGACAGAAGACTTGAAGATAGACTCATGTTTTAAAAGGATTTTGGCATTATCAAAAAGGGGAAATTATTGGGAAAAATAATACCCTGAGTGTTTTCACAAATGCACCCTACAGCCTGTCCCTATAGTGTAACTTCATACAGTGCCCAAGAAGTCAAAATCCTACAACTAATAGAAGTTCCAGCATACAGCAAGAAGACTTTATGAAGAGATTAAGTCTAGGAATGATACAACACATTCATACACATATATGATAACATTAATCTCATTGACTAGTACAAGTATAAAACTTGCCTCAACCGAAGGCGATGAAATCCTTCCACGAACAACGAACGGCGTTCTCCGATAAATACAAGCACTCGAACAACCATGAATGAAATACAATTCATTCAATAACACAACATCAATCGAAAATAACACAACGATCGAAAAGACCCTTTGAGACATTTAATCGAACACTAAATGTTCAAAGTTCCTCAAGAACCTAATAATCATCAATTGGGTTGAACGAATCGAATATATGGATATAAAATCCATAGAACATGTCTAACAACATCTAATAACCTCAATCGATCCATTAAAAACGGACGGAAAAATGAAATCGAACCAAAATCGCCAAAATGGACAATTCTAGGAAAACCAAGAGAATTACCTTGATTCGACGAAGAAGAAGGATTAGATGTTGATATGATCACCTAGAGCCTCCTCAAAACATGATTGGATGAAGTAGAATCGATTAAAACCACCAACCCTAGTCGGATCGCCCGACTGCCGCGAGAAGAAGAAGAAGAGAAAGGGTGAAATGAAGTGAAAAAACCCGTCTGACCCCCTTATATACTCCAGTGACGCACAACCAAAACGCACGACCAAATGTTTGTGTGTTTGGTCGTGTGCCAGGCCACTGCCCGTCCACTGATCTCACGCACGAGCAGCACGCACGAGCAGCACGCACGAGCACCTGCTCGTGTGTCTTGCTCGTGTGTCCCTGATGGTCGCCAAAGTGTACTGTCCAAATCTGATGCCACGCACGAGCAGCACGCACGAGCAGCTGCTCGTGTGTCATGCTCGTGCGTCCCTGCTGAGTGCCAAAATGACAAGGGAACACAAAAATTACAGGACACGCATGTCTACATACGACCTGCACGACTTACACGATAATAAGTCATGTCCAATCTGTGAAACAGTCATGGAACTCCCAACACAAAGCGACCAATCAAGATGATGATGAAAATATTCTCGTATCGATCCCCGAACAGAGATGAGTGATGAATAAAAACTGATACACGACTCCAAGATAAGCCGAAAGATGAACACGAAGTGAATGAATACGAATGACGAATGATTATCACTGAGTGAAAAAAAATTCTGAGTGGCAATTACTGAATGATAATTAATGAATTCACAACCGGGTATTACATACCCCCCCCTTAAAAAGAGTTTCGTCCTCAAAACTAATGGTAAACAACTCGGGATATGAACTATTCATCAGGATCTGAAAACAACATCTCGAGGAATGCTCCTCAATGCGAAACACTTCGCTTGCACAACTGGGCCAACCCCACATAAGTACTGACTCACGCCTCAAAAGAAAAGCGATGAAGCACATATAGTCCTCGGGACCATATCAATCACAAGCCCAAGTCCCCATGGCTTGACGTCTAAAATTATAATGAATAATTACCCCGATCATCACAAAATCTTGGGTACAACACAAAAAGAATGCATCAAATTACCCAAATCTCAAGATTGTCAAATACGATCATTATAAGATAGATCAAAAATAAATGATCCACAACCACGATACATTAATACGGATTAAGTTACACCTTAATCCGAAAACAGAGAAAGTAAAATACAAAAATCAAGGCCACATATCAAATGTACCCAACACCGATATCCTCCAGATAATCGATCTCCTGGATCTCATCGATTCAAGGAAGACCCAAATCTGAACTCACTGTTCAATATGATCCCGGAAGGTCATAAGGACAAGAATGACCACAATGAATGATAATGAATCGAAATCCAACAAGGATCAAGAATGACTCACCGGGTGAAATGATAACGTAATGAGTGATAACTCGAATGAAATGATTGGAACCATTAAGATTTTTCTCCTTTTGGGAGTATACTTTGCCCAGAGCTTCAAGTTCACCGACAATGACAGTGAATCTGAGATCAAGGTCCTCAAGAGTTTCAGTAGATTTCATTTCAAAGGATTCAAACGACTGAGTGAGTTTTGAAATTTTATTTCATTTTGAGAGATCAGTTCCCTCACAAATCATCTTGCATTTTTCCCAGATTTTCTTGGCTGTTTACAGCTCTTTACCTCAAAAAATGTGACCTTGTCAAGGGTGACAAGTAGCGTATTCTTAGCAACATTGTCCAGGTTTACTCACTTGCGCTCGTCAGTTGTCCACTAATCCCGAGACTTCTCGAGTAAAGCAGCATGTGCTTCGCCTTCCACCCTGGCATCTATATTGACCTTTATGATAGTGATAGGTTGTTCCTGTATGACGAAGAGCATCTCTTTGTGCATGGCAGTCATGTGGGCTTCTATCCTGATTCTCCAATCAACAAATTCATTAATCGAGAACATATGAACTTTATTGATCATTGATGTATCCATGGCAGTTCATATAGGATGAGTGCTAGACATACAGAAATGCAGTTTTGAAAGCATGTGATTTTGGTTTTGGATCTGATTCGGGTTAAAATCTGCTAATTATTTGTAGAATCAACTACTCTGATACTACTTGTAAGTCACAGTATACATTAATGACAGCTTAGAAGGTGGGGTTGACTAAGTTTTACTCTTTTCCGAAGTTTAATATGTATAGCAGAAGTCTAACGCAAGTTGTTATAAGTACAGCAACTACATGTCTCCTGTAGATTGATGCTTACAGGATCTTCAGAGTAATTATACAATAATCAAAGGCAGTAATAGAACAGTAAATACACGAAGTAATAACACGGGGTTTAATATGGCTCGAGGCAACTTTTTCTATGTCCACAAGTCCTCCATACAGGAGCAAAAGTTTATTAAAATCAAGGCGTACACAACTACATGATTTTAACTAAACCAGTTACGGTATTGTTCACACGGGTTGATACACGTGACTGTAGTTTTAGGCCATTCACATAAATTGATTGTAAGCTTCCTTGAACTTGATTTTTCTCACACAGATTGAAGCTTCGTCCTGAACTCTCTGCGTCCCATAAAGGTCAGAAAGATTCCGATTAGTCCACATAGAGATAATGTCCTCAACGTATAGGTTTGATATCACAAGTATCTGGAGAGCAGTTGTAGGCTTGTAGGTCCTTGCTGTAGTGTCCTGTTATCAGTTGAGGACCTAGTATTTCTTCAATCGAAGACAAGCATCGTAGGCTTGAAGAAATAGATTGCTCTTGAAGATAACAAGTGCTTCATATATCAGTTCATTTGATCAATCAGTAAGTTAGCAGTGTCTTTTGGATTGGGCTATTTATAACCTTAGAAATCGATTCGTTATAAATATAGTCATTGGATGGTTGGTGAGATGCGGGCAATTCAGATTGGTGACTTGCTGAATGCTTGAATTAAAGTGTCTGTAGTATTTAATGCTTTAGATTTCCTCTTGGCCTTCATTAAATACTCTTCAGTCCACAGTCTTTTCGGTCTTAAATGATGTCCCGCCAGCATTAAATGTACCTTTGAAACTGTGAATACTTTGTGAATAAAGAATAACTTATTTCACAACAGTTTAAAAGTCTAAGAATAGACCTGTTAGTTTTGTATTTTACTTTCTAAGTAAAATATCTACAGCGACTTTGTTGTAGCCAACAGTCTTTTTTGATGTAAGTTGTATCTTCATAAACTATAGGAAGTCGTCTTTTTGAATGCTGTATGAAGATTTGTAGGATCAGGTTATAGGATGCATTTATGAAATACTTGCGATATTTTTATCCCAACATATTTCCTATACTCCCTGTTTCACGAATTTAAGGATGTTCAAGCCCACCTTCGGACCTTTGAAGTTCATCAGGAGATCGAGCACATATCGTCTTCATGAAGGGGAGAATGATGGCTATGGAGATATATTTTTATTTTTATTATATTTTTGTTTATTAGGATATGTTATTTATTTATTTTCTTGATGATGATATCTTTGATTTACTTTTGAATTAGATTATGATTAGTTTCTTAGCAAACAAGTTATTTTATTAGCATAAATATGTGTTTTCGTTATTTTGTTAGATGGTTGATTTGATATATTGAAATAGAAAATGGGTCTCATCGCCAATTTATGTCTCTTTCCCTGTATTCTTAGAATCAACGGATGTAGACTTGCGTATTATTGTTTCTTTCCACGCTTCTTGATGCATCACTTGGTACAGAACCCAGTTACGATCCTTGATGATGATTTTGAGGTATCAACTAGTCTTTCCTACTATTTTTTATGAGGAGTTGCACAGAGACCATCATACGCACATTTTCTAACAAACTTATCTGTTAGCAACTGCTTTCGAATTCAATTATGGTTATAACGGGCCACCAATTTTTGTTGAGGAATTGGATGTCAATACATCTTTAATTGAAGATCTATTGTTAACATCGTACGAATCCTTCTCGAATGAGATTTGTGATGTTAACTATGCCCCCAATTTTTGACGAGGAGGTTGGTGATACAATTTCTCACGAGGAAATTGTTGATACTTGTTTGAAGGTTATCCATGGTGGATATGATGAACTATCGATGAGGAATACACCAATCGATTTTTGGATGTGTTTTTATTGAAGGCTAAGATTCATTCAATCAATTGAGTGGTTGTGGATGTCGCGTTTGTCATTTAGTTCTTCCTCACGTGGAGCTTAAATTTTATGGATATTCTCATTACTCCTTGGTTTCACGAATTTATGGATGTTCAAGCCAACCATCGGACCTTTGAAGTTCATCACCAGATCGAGCACGATTTGAGGCGAATCGTCTTCACGAAGAGGGGAATGATAGAGATGGAGATATGTTTTGATTTTACCTTATGTTTTATTTATTAGGATACATTATTTATTTATTTTCTCGAATGATGATATCTTCAATTTGCTTTCACTAGTAGAAAAGTGGTCATATATAACACCCATATGTAATACTTCTAATAATTAAAAATTGGTGAATGCATAGATAACAATTATGTAACACTTTATTATTATGTATCACTTAATGTAACACTTAAAAAATAGGTAACATTTTAAGGTATCACTTTTTTGTGTTACATCCTTTATGTATCACTTAATGTAACACTTAAAAAATAGGTAATATTTTAAAGTATCACCTTTTTGTGTTACATCATATATTAAAATTCAAATGCAACACAGTAAAATTAATACTATCACATAATTAGGGGCAACACTATATATATACACACACTTAAACGTTAACCAAATAATGAAAATTGACCATTTTGCCCCTGAATGAAACTATCTCAAACACTACACTTATATCTAGGGGCCTACAATAGTAATTTTATCTCTCTCTTTGGTAATGTTTCGGTGTGTGAATTACCACTCAGCATAATGGGCAACTATTGTAGCAACTCGACCTCTAACCCACCGACATTGCTATAATAATCATTATCCACCTATTTCCTGTATTCATCAACACCACGTCTCAAGCCTGAAAACGATATTCATCATCATCGCTATTGTCTCCGTGCAGTTCCCATTTCTACCCAAAGCCCCAAATTCAAGGTATTCATCAACTCATCATCGTATTCTATCAATTTTTATGTTAATTGTATTCATTAGTCAATCTGAAGTGCTGAATCGTGTTGCTTGATTTAGGATTGTGAAATAGTTTATTGAGTTGATGCATGTTTTCAGATTCGTTATCTGTTTTATAGTTGTTAATTCCCTTCAATTATTCTCTATCACTCGTCTTTTACCTTACCGGAACCCTATCAATCCTCTTGCCTTCTCCAACCGCATGAGATGTTGATCCAATAAACTCTGTGAATTCCCATTTCGAACTCCAAAAAACCATCTCCTTCCTAAACCCTGAACCCAAACGACTATAAGAATCCTACATCTTTCTCCAACCATAGCAACCCGTAAGATACAATAAGTATTAAACTCAAAGAATCACCCGACTTTAACCCTTTTCTGCTAACAAATTCTTGCAACCCAGTTGATTCTGGCTCAGGGTAATCGTTACTGTGAAGCTACGACGTGGTTAGGAGGTGATTCTAAGAGTTATAGCTAGGAAAGGAATTGGTAAAGATCATGCTAAGTGGTTACCTGCAGCAACTATCAATTTCATGTATGTACCAAATATTTATATCAATTAATAATTGATGGAGGGCTTGGCACCTGATGAGAGAAGGGAGTTTTTTGAAAGCAGTCCTACCCCATTGTTCAAATTTGATGATAATACGAATCAGATTGATCACAAATCTCACTCTCTGTTAGGATCAAGATATATGATAACATGATGTATGGTTCTCTAGCTTCTCTCTTATTTTCTCCCATATGTTTGATCAAATTTGCATTCATTTTTCTTTCTCTTTGCAAGTTTTGATTCATGATGCCGAGGCATATACATGTGAAACAACCGTGCCCGTGTCCACGCACTGTCTCTATGCTACACAGGGGAACTTTTTTCCCTCTTTTTTCTCCTAGCCGCCCAGTTCTGATGACCAGACATCTCGCCGAGATTTTTCATCATTTCCACGGTCGTGCCCATACTCTGATGCTAATGCTACAATACATTTGCTAAAGAAGCCAAGATGTAACAGCGAGCCATCTCATCAGATTTCTTCCATCCGCGGAATTCTTTCACCTCATCGGGTGTCGAATCCGCATCTGGCTCCAATGGGCATTCCTCAGTTAGAACAAACTTGTGTTCTTTAGCAGTCAGGACAATGTTTAGATTACATTTCCAATCAGCAAAGTTAGTGCCATCTAGTTTGCTTTCTTTGAGAATTATAGCAAGTGGATTGAAAGATATCTGAGATGAAAATTAAAAACATTCATCACATAATGCATAGCAGAATATATTGAAAAACCTCAAAAAATAATATATATATATATATATATATATATATGCTAGCAACCAACGCCTCGAAAAACCCGCATATGCAAGCCACGATCGTGTGGACGTTTACACGCACATTTTTCAAGTAGAGTTTTACGTCTTTAATTTTACTATCTAGTCAATTTATGTTATGACAAGTAAAATTAATAGTTGGTTCCTCTTGGCCATGTATTAATTAACATAGATTCCGATGGGGAGCTTATTAATTAATACACCTAAGTGAACACCATAATTTAACATCCTTAAAATATTATCTTTTAAATAATAGTCCTATAAATGGAGAGGTCATATCATAAAAAATAATATTTACCTTATGTTATCATTTGAAATTTAAAACTAGTGAACCTATAATTAGCACATCCGATATGGAGGAAGACCCTAATGTGAGCATGTTAATTACTTCACAATTTAAATTAATTATGGAGGCCAATTTGACTTTATTTTTAAAAACTAAATCAATTTAATTACTTAGTTATTTTAGCCTTTAGGTTTTTAAGTTTTCTCGTCCTAACATGCAGAAACATATCACGCATACATTCATACATGTCATATATCAAAACAGTAAAAACCAACAATAAAGTAAATTGGATAATTAAATCCAATTATCATGGTTTTTATTGTAATATCCGCAATTTCGATTTCCGGTAATTTTTTTGGCGGAAGTCTATATTAGCGACACTGTTGTGACCGTTTCGTCATTCCGAGAATGATTAATTCTGCACTTTTTGTCATCCAAGTTCGTTTCAGTGCCGTTTTGTTGAGTTCCGTGTTCTTAAGCGGCTTTTCCGCACTTGAGTTTGATTCTTGCGAATCTCGTCCGAAATTGTTGTTTCGAGTTTCTTGTAAGTTCATTTAATGTTATTATTCATGTTGCGAGCTTTGGCTTGGTGTTCCGATCGTGTATCATGTATTTCGGACGTTTTGGGCCGTTTTCGTAATTTCCCAAAGTTTGGGGTAATTACTTTTCGTTGTCGAATTTCGATTCTTCGGGTGGTCGGAATCATGTGTTCTCCAAGCGCTTAGATTCGTCTTTGCGAGTACTTCGTAACCGTATCTTCGATTCATATTCAGGTTTGGGTTTCGAGGTTGTCCGGGCCGTCGGAAGTGGCCATGGCCGAGTCACGGCCGCACTCTGTGGGAGCAGTGCTTTGGGCCGAGTTACGCCATAAGGTCTCAATTACGACCGTAAGTGATTAGCGAGTGCATAGGGCCGGACGGTTTGCCACGCCGTAAGGCGTGCTGGTTACGGCCATACGGTGCTGGTTACGTCCATACGGTGCTGGTTACGGCCGTAAGGGGTGTCAGTTACGGCCGTAGTGACTCGACAGGTTTCAGTCAGTGGCCCCTGGGAGTTCGGTTTTGGCCGTAAGGCTATGCCGATTACGGCCGTGAGGATCGATAGTTGCGCACGCAAGGCTTCGGCCATTCCATGCGCTATCGGCAGTTGACTGAGTTACGGTCGTAAGGCACTGCGGTTACGGCCGTAACTAGGCTAGGGACGGGCCAGACCTCATTTTTACCCCATTTCTTCACATGGGTAGCGGCTGGCGATAGGAGAAGTTGAGGAGTGGAGTTTTTGGTCGATTCCACTCGATTTCTAAGCGTTTTGGAAGATTCTTGTCGATTATATCATCACCTAATCCTTGTTCTTCGTCGGATCGAAGTAATTTCTTGAAATCTCCTAGGATTGAATTTCGAGATTTCCTTCTTGATTTTCGTTGTTCGTCCGATTTTGATGAATCGGTTGATACTATTGAACATTATTAATCGTGTTGTATGGGTTGTATATCCATATTTCGAGTTTGTTCAACTCGATTGATGATTCGAGTGTTCTTAGGAGTTATCGAATGTTGAGTGTTCGATTAAATATCCCAATTTCCCTTAGATTGATGGGATTTTCATTGTTTTTGACCTTGATTCTCATTGTAATCGTATCTTTGTTGTTTTTATTGTTCCTTCTGGAGGATTATAGGTGCTCGAGGATTCCGAGTTGAATCCCGTTTGGTGATTGATAATTCGTGTGTTGTTATTCTCGTATTACTCGTGGTGCTATTGCGTTTTTGATAGTGTTCGGGGGTTCGGGGCTGTTCGACCGCATCCCATCCGTCGTCTCGTTGCGATCGTGGTTTTGAAGCAAGTACCTTGTCCATACATCTCTCGTTTTGTGGGTATGATGGTCGGTGATCGTTTAAATGTGTTTGTTTGATTGTTTGAGATGAATTTTCAAAAAATTTGGTTTTGCCTCGTTAAAGGCTCACTTTCAAACGCGTGTGTTTTGTGAATGTTGCGTCTCGTGAATGGTTAAGTAAACCCTATGAATATGCTTGGTGTTGTTGTTGTGCTTTGATAATATATATGCATATATTATCTCATTTTGGTACGTTGTGATGTGACAATGGTGTCGTGTTTTGTGTTTGTTGTCTTTGGGTGAATTATTTGGATATCCTTGGTGTGATATATTATTTTTGTGAATGTGTGGATATGGTTGAAGGTATACGGTGACACATGGCATGTGATCATGTGGTCGGGATGCAACAAGTGATTGATCCAACCGTGAGAGCCTAAGACAATCTACGCCGTGACACAAGGCTTGTGATCATGTGGTCAGGATGCAACAAGTGATTGATCCAACTGTGAGATGATAAGACCTGCGGTGACATATGGCATGCGATCATATGGTCATGGATCCAACCGTGAGATGACGTGGCCTGTGTTCACGGTGTTATGTGTATGATTGTGAATGTATTTTGCTCACCTCGGGAGGGTGCTGCGAGGCCTCGAGGGAATCCAATGGTATAGTCCTGGATTCACGAGTTGCTGTTGTAATTGTGTGAACAAGATTTGCGTATCTTGGGTGATTATGTTGCGTTGATTTTATGTCCGTCGAGGACACGTGGCGTGGGTTTTAACCCCGTGAATTGTTGTTGGTTTTATTTGTGAAAACAAAAACCTTTGGGTTGTGACCCCTGTTGATTTTGAAAAGAGAAGGATTCGATAATCCTATATTGTTTTCTATTAAAACTCCCGATGGCGTATTAAACCATTTTGTAAATTATTTCTCTTGAATTGTGAACTTTCGATTTTGGGATGTTTTACCTAAACTCTTGCTTCGGGAAGTATTTTTCGCTGTGTTTGAATCTTTGAGAATTTCTGATTATTGTTATTCTTGGAACTTGAATTGTATGACTCGTATTTTGCACTTTGTACTTGCACTAGCAAAATAGTGGAATTTTGCTAACCCTCGAGTAATCGGGGGGTGGATGTCTGTATTGCATTCAGATTTTGGGAGCATAGCACAGGGTCGGCATGAAGGATGATGAAAGATGATCGATACTAATCACATGAGGACCCGTCTATTGCTGTATTGGTTTAGTTGTACGTTATTTCCGCTGCAATATTTTCCCCGTTGTACGGGAGTATTTTGTATTTAACCCCTGCGTGGGTATGTATTGGGATTGAGTTGTACGTATTTATTGAAAGACCAAATCGGTCTACTGAGTCATTTTAGCCTTAGAGGCATTGTTGAGATGTTCAATGTTGTTACTAGCCTGGTAGATCCTTGAGGAAAGGTTCTGCGGCATGTAATATCCCTGAGCGGATTGGGGTGTTACATTTATTCCCCTTTTGAATAAGGAGAAAATCTCCGGTCTCGAAATCTCCCACTGTTTCAAGCATCTCGTCACCTCTTCCTGGTTGGCCCACAAAATTTTCAAATTTGGAAACTTTCTTTTTCATGCAAAATTAATTGCACAAGAAAATTTCAAATTTAAATATTCTGCACCAACGAACGCAACGAACGGCGAAAAAATGAACATGACCATACATCGGACGACCCGACCTGGACAGCCCGACCCACTTCTTTGACCCGACCCGACCAGTGGCATCCGCGGCCTGGACCGCATGCTCTCGGTCGAGTCCCGATCGGTAGCTGGCTGGTCTTGGTTGATTCATCCGATCGGGACTTCTTTTCGTGGTGGACTTCTTTTTACTTCGTACTTTGTGTACTCCAACTCGATTATAATTTTACACGAAATAAAATACATCGAATTTACAACAAAATTACAAGGAAAAAATAAAATCATATTCTACCCGTGGATTTTCTTACACGAAAAACTTATACATGCCTCAAAACCGAGCCAAATTACCAAAAATGCGTAAAAATAAATTTAAATCATATAACCATGATAATTGGATCATATTCACTTCTAGCAAAAATATTCCAAAGATCATAATATATGAAAATTTTAAATTGCTAGCAATTAATCACAAAATTAATTAAATTGAACGGAACATAGAGACCGACTTCGATACCAATTGTTGAAAATAAAACGCAGCGGAAGCAGCGGGCTTTGGATTACTAAAATCATTCCTCATAAACCGGATCTATTTAGGCTCGTCAAAATAATTAATTAACAGATTAATAAGCAATTTAAACAGACAGAATTAATCTACGCGTCTAACTATGATAATTTGTAGTATTCTTCCTAGATCTAAGAGATCTTTTGAAGCAAGCTCTTCGAATTTTTACTCGATATCCTTGTATTTCTACCTTCAGATCTTCTAGAGTATGATCCCGCCTATATCCGGATGTCGTCTGGGTAACAATCTACCGGACTGCTTGGACTGCAACTTAGGATCGGCCGAAACTTCTTTCTTCAGAGTCACTCGATTTTTCTTTATTTTCTAGTATTATGTAAACACTCTTAGAAAATTGATGTGTTATCTAAATTGTGGAATAAAAGACACAAGTCAAGATTCACAATTAAACACAAGACAAAAAAATCGATCTCACAAGTTGGAATAATGCAAATCGGTCGAACCCCTCATGTCCTATTTATAGGTGTTATGGACTACACTAGGGATCTTAAGGAGGATTAGAGAATGACTCCTAAATAGACCTCAAATTTCCATATTAGGACTTTCCTAATATATTGAGTCTATTAATATCAACTCAGTCCACTGGAGAGTTAATATTGCACTTTCTACCCAAATCCTAATTTACGAAATCGGGCTCCTTATTTAAATATATTATTTCCCGTGTTTAAGATATCGAAGAAAATTTATTAATAATTTATTTTCTATTTATTCAATGTTTCTATTTCCCGTGTTTAAGATATGCAATAAATATATTATTGCACTCCCTACCCAACTCTGGCATTTGGTGTTTTAGCATCTGTTCCAGAATTAGACAATGATCCACAAAGAGATAATGTAAAGAATGATCAAGAACATGTTCAGGTGTGTTTTCTTTTTGTTGACAAAATAAGCCTCGGCAATTTTGTGTTTTTCTTCATTTTTTGGGTTGGATGGGCTGAGTATTGCTTCTAACTGATATGATGCCAGCTCTGTTAAACAAGCAAGTTTTGAAACTCGACTTTCTTGGTCGATATTTCGCCCGACATGTCCAACTTGCTACAGATTATCTTTTTGCAAAATTACTTGCTAACACTGGCGGCGCATTGGAGTATCTGTTTGTAAATTGGAATGTGAGCTAGAGTGAAGTTGTGCATTTATGCATAATTGTAGATATATGTAGTTTGTCTTGCTTCTTCGTCGTAAGGACTGATCTCCAGTATTTGATTGTGATTGGATTGTGTTTGAGTATTTGATTGTGATTGGATTGTGTATGAGTATTTGATTTTGATGGTCAGTATTGTCTGTGTAGCTGATTGTGATGTTAAAGTTATATACAAGGTTGTTCAGTATCTGATGTGAGTATATGAGTATCTGATGTGTTTCGAGATGAACCAATGGCTGGAAAGAGGAAGAAGTGCTTGGAGTTCTCGGTTAATACTCGATTGCAGTAATATCTATTTAGTTCATCTGGGAATTCATTTAGATATAATCCCTAATACTTGGTAGTTATCTAACATTATTATCTACATTTTTTGTTTTGCATGTGTATCGATTAAATCTTTAATTCAATAGTCTTGACTAGGAGTTGTGAGGTTTTTTTGTGTGTGATTGTGAAGATGAACTTCTCGATTTGTTTGACTTTGATTATTCGAAGAAGTAAAATGGAATAGACTATAAGAGCCTGGCGGGAATGGAGCTGCTACACCATTTGCTGTTCCACGGACCATGTATTTTCTTTTTAGAGTTGTTATCATCAATATATGTCCTGCATTTGTACGAAGTTTAATGTATTAAATTAGCTTTTGATTTCTTATTGATGTTTAAATGTCCAGGCTGACTAATCTCCGGTATTTTTTCCTTAAAGGATGAAGAAGATGATGACATGGAGTACTATGGCATATATATATATATATATATATATATATATATATATAGGGGCGCGTTTTATGCAGTACCAATATTAAATGCAGTTTATGATGCACGGATTCTTCAAAATTGGGCAGTATGCAGTATCGGATACTGCATGGGTGCGGGTGCGGGTGCGATTCGCGTGGGATTCGCCACGTGGCGAATCCGTGTAAAAAAAAAAACGGACTCGCGTATCACGGCACAGATACGCGATCCTTTTTTTTTTTTGTAATTTTTAAAAAGTAAATCAAATAAATTAAAATACAAAAAGTAAATCATTTAATAAGTAATTACTTTTACCTTTAGCAGTATTCACGGACAGCATTATAAAGCTCCGCTGCTCAAAGTCATTTTGAATTTTTTTTTGTATGACTTGTTTTATATATTTGAATTGATTTTATGGTGATATTTGAATTGTTGTTTTTTATTTTTAACAAGTGTTATATATAATAAAATATAAAATAAACAGACGTATTTTTGCCGTATCGCATCCTAATATTTTCAAAAAACCGTATCCCCGTACCCGCACCTGCCCCCCGCACCTGTGCAATATAGGATGCGGTACTTTACAGTACTAATTTATGCATGAGTTTTGTACTAATTATGCATGAAATATATTTATTTCGTGCATCGAAATTTCAATGCATTAAAATATGCAATATATTTGATGCATATAATCTAATATTTTAATGCATCGATATTTTGATGCATATATTGTATATTTTAATGCATTGAAATTTTGATGCACGAAATGCATATATTTCATGCATAATTAGTACAAAACTGCATAAATTAAGATCAGAAAGATTACATCTAATATTAGACCGCATGTAAACGTGTCAATATATATATATATATATATATATATATATATATATATATATAGGAATGAATGGGGTACATGGCAGTTGATAATGGTGGTGGCTGCTGGTATAGAAAGAAAGAAGATCAGACAACTTAGATTATGCATATAATACTTTAGTTATTTTTTATTCACTGTTGTTTGACAGATTATGAATTATATCATTGGATAATTTGGGTTAATTAATTATAAATTATTAATAAATTTTCTATTTGTTTATGTGATAAAATGTTTTGTTCTAGCTTTTATAATAACAAGTAAGAAGGTGGTCGCTGCGTTGCAGCGGTAATTTTCGAGGAATTTTTGCGATAATCATTATTATTATTCTTAGTTATTATAAATATTGTTATTAAAAAAAACTACAAAAATATTTTTTGATTTACAAATTTAGTTTTGTTATTAATTACCTAATTTGATTACTCTGAAACTAAACTTATTAATAAATCAAATCCTACAACTTAGTCCAACAGAGCCCATCATTTTCAACCCATCAAATCATAAACCCATCACCACTACTCACACAAACTCAACCCAGAAACACAAAGTTAACCCACACTCCAATTTTTTCTTCTTTTACGCGATATTGGGCCTGGAAAAGTCTGAAAAATAGTATTAAATATTGGCTTGGCACACTTCCATAAGCTTGACGCCCTATTATATATATAGTAATGATAATTATTAGTATTCATTATTATTATTGCAATAATAATAATAATAATAACAATAATAATAATAATAATAATAATAAGTGTTACTTAATAACGAACAATGTGTTACATGAGGTACTAAAATGTGATACATATATAATCGAGTAGTGTTCTTATATATATTTAAAAATATTACTAATAGTAAAATTAATAGTGTTAATTAAAGAAATTTGGAGATATCTGAAAATGTTACTAATAGTAAAATAGTGTTTGTTGGCCACTAAGTATACTGGATACAGCTTGAAATGTGTTTTAAACAACAAGCTGTACGGTTTTAAATCTGAGTGCGTAGCGGAAGTCTTAAATACAGTAAGTTGCTGTGGATACAGCAACTCGATGTGCAGTGTATACTTAAATAATCACAGTAATTAAAACAAGTAAGGCAGAAGGTAAATAACACAGTATTTAAAGTGGTGTGGTTCGAGGTAAACCCCTCTACGTCCACTGCTCCTCCACACAGGAGTAAAAAGTTTATTATAATTACTGCGTACACAACTACGTAATTATAACAACATTAATCAATATATCGTTCACACAGATTGATATAATGATCTTAGCTTTAACCGTTCACACAGATTGGTTTGAGCTAATGCTTTGACTGGCTTCTTCACACACAGTTCTGAAGCTTCGTCTTCTTCGATGCAATTCCTTCACACACAGTTCTGGAGTAGCAACGATTACTCAGTCCACACAGGGATGATCTGGGTTTGTTGAAAAGATAGAACAGGGTATGAACAACAGCTTTGACTTTCTGAGCTTCTAGCTGATGAAGTGTTGTTCAAGTTGTTGAGCACTGTATATCTCTTAGATCTGAGTTGCAGTAAGCTTCTGGAGATATGTTTTTGATCTGATGTATATGATAATAACTTTGTCACTTGGGTAACTGATCTTCAACGCCTTGATGAGATATATATAGTCTTCTGAAAAAATATATCCATTGAGATAAATCCGTTGAGCAAGATTCCGTTCCAACGGGATGAAAAAGCACGATCCGGATTTTGCGGGATGAAGATCTATTGACTTATAGTATTTAAATACTTTATCTTTTAGTATTTAAATACTTCTATATCAACGGGACTTGACTTCTAATGGGAACTGAAGATTCCTTCTTTGTCCTGTTGAGAGCTGTATGGAAGATCACTATATTGTTGATTCGAGACAGCTTCCATACTTAGTCTTTATAAGACCTCTTTGCTGTACTGAAAGGTTCCACTATATGCTAGATCTATGATAGGTCTTCGATACAGGTTGACACTTCAACTTTTCGATACAGTTTCCTTACTGTATTGAGGATTGGCATATTGTCAAAACCTCTTATCATCACTATTCGATACAGGGATTGATTATCCTGGCTGTTTTGATACCGGATATTGTTATCCCAACAATTTCGATACATGGTATTTGTTATCCCAACAATTTCCCCCTTTTTGACAATTCGCCAAGAATTTAAATCTTTCAAGTCCTTCTTGATTATGCCAAAACCTTCTTCATGAAGCGAATGACTTTCTCGATGACTTCGGGCAGATTTCTTGGTCTTCTATCAAATGATCTGTCTTTCAGCGACTAAGTCTAATTTATGAACTGCTCGCAGGCGAGTTCGATACAGCTAAGAATTTTTTACAACTTAAGCTTATGATTGGTGCGCAGGCACAATCTTACAATGTATTCTAGATGCATACAACTGAAATTATGAATTGTTCGTAGACAAGTTCGTACAACTTAATTTTCAAACAAGTTTCTATACTTGTGATTGTTATCTCAACAATTTAAGTTATGTGATCATACATTAACACAGTAGATTACGAGTTGTAATCTTTCAAGACAAACAAACATTTTATTGATATTCAGAATAGAGTACAAGATTTGCTGTTTTGAAAGTAAATTACAAACAAAAATAATATACTAAGAATTTCATCTCCTATAGTCCGCATGTCTCCATGGCCTTTTCACTGGATCATGCTCGGTCCCACGCCACCAGTGCTGTAGGGAGTCATTGCCTCGATCTAGGTATATTGCTCTACCATCGTAGGATCTGTCAAAGGCAAGAATCCAGTCTTCTGGATGGGTGATCCGATCTCCTTTTCTATGCTTTGATTTCATTTCTTACTGGAGAGGAAGCTTTCCTTCTTCTAACATCTTCGTGAATTTGTCTGCAGCCTCCGCTAATGTCTTATAACCTTTGAAGATGGCGGATTCCCTGACGAGTTTAACAAAATATCTCATCAGTTCATTTTTCCTCCATTGCTTCACTTCTTCGGCAGTGGGATGGCGGTTGGTTGGTAGACGAATTTCATAAGGTCTTTGGATTAAGCTTTGCCAGGGGACATTGGGGTCATGGAACTCAGGTCGAGAACCTGAAATCCTGAAAATTTGAGAGGGAGGGGCTAGTTTATTCAGTTCAGCGGTAATGCTGTCTTGAGCAGCATTAAATTCCCTTTCGTGCTGGAGCCTTGTTCTCCTTGCAGCTTCTCTTGCTTCTTCGCCCTTTTTGGCGTGATCAAGAGGTTCTAGGATCTCCAGTGCGGCATCCTATTTCGTCGCAATGTTTGTCATTATCTCGACAAGGGTGGAGAGCACCTGCGACATATCTTTAATACTTTTGTCGTGGGCGCGAAGATGAGAAATTGTTTGGATCATGACTGCTGCTGTCTTGGCCTCCGATATGCGAGTTTTGGATGCCTGTTCTCTCAGGAGTTGCTCTTGTTTCTCTTGCAGATTCTTCAGAGCTTGCTTGAAGACTTCTGGCAATACAGCGAAGGCGTCGACTACTCGAGAGACTTCATGCTGTAATCCAGTCATCTCTTCGACAGCAGATGTGTGCATCCAATTCAGAGCTTTTTCTACTGAATACAAGGCATTAACTGCATCCTGGATAAAGACGGTTTGAAGGCCAAGAGCACGCAGTCGCTCTTTCCTAGCAGCAGTGCTGGGAGAATCCGGCTTGGCAAAATCTTCGGCTCCATTAAACCTCCTCAAATTCACGGTAGGGCGTGAATTGAGTTGGACATCCTCAGGTACAGTACCATCGTCGGATTCCACGGTTGCTGGGGCGGGAGCAGCTGTTGCGGGTTCGGCGGCAGGAGGTGTTGTATCCTCCTGTTGCGAAGATGCGTCTGTAGACATGGGTACAGGAGGGACTGATTCCTCCTGTTGTCTCTCAACTTCCGCCTGTTCCGGTAGAGGGACTGATTCCTCTTGCTAGACGGCGCGTGATACTTCTTCTTATTCTTCAGTAGCAGGCTCGGGTGCCTGTTTCGAAACAATTTCTTCTTCCTCGACTTGAGGGACTGATTCCTCATCGTCAGGAATATTCTCTTGTTGTGGCGAAGGGGGCTCACTTCGGCTTGATGGCCCTTCGTTTGTAACACCCCCAAATCATATTGGGTTATTACAGTGCCGTGGACCCCACGCCAGGAGATCCACCAGGCGAACATGACTAAAATACATTAAATTAACCAACAAGGGAGATCACAGTCCCTACTATGATATCCGACACAATATTCCGATAAGGAATTTCAACGACAACGATGGGCCTACATGGCCAAAATAAAATACAACAACATCCACGAGCATCTGCTCGGATAATACATAATGACAATGACCGACAAACTGGAGAACACTCCAACTGACTGACAAAACATGAACAACTCGGACTAGTATCGCTCGAATGCCTCGTCGCCATCATCATGCCCCTATGTCTCAACTCTCTCCTCGCAAGCACCTAAAACATGAAAACATGTTCCGCCCCCACGGGGTCAGTCATTCAGATAATGAACATTAAATACATGTATAACATGATATGCATCCAAAGGCAGAATGAAACGGTACAATGATAATAATAATAGGAGATGATCACAAACCAAGGTAAGAATCGCGCATCCGTGAAATACTATGCCCACGGCATACTATTAGTACCTGTTCGACAGGTTAGAACATAAGTGCCCAACGGCGAATCATAATCCCAGAATACCGCAATGAATTACACGACATGAACCAAACCAGAACTGAATTAAATATGAATCACAATGCCCGAAGGCTCCCATGAAATTATCAAGACAATCATAAAGGCCTGAAAGCTACTCAGCCGAAGCTGTCAAATATCACAATCACATGAAACCGGAACAGCCCGAAGCTATAGTTAATGAGGGCTAATAAGGTCATAACCACGACCGTGACCTACTGAGCTGTAGGTGTTGGGAAGCCAACCGCGAAGGTTCAAGCCCCAAGCTTACCCATAAGATCATAAACACGACCGTGACCTACTGAGTTGTAGGTGTTGGGAAGCCAACCGCGAAGGTTCAAGCCCCAAACCTACCCATAAGATCATAAACACGACCGTGACCTACTGAGTTGTAGGTGTTGGGAAGCCAACCGCGAAGGTTCAAGCCCCAAACTTACCCATAATATCATAAACACGACCGTGACCTACTGAGTTGTAGGTGTTGGGAAGCCAACCGCGAAGGTTCAAGCCCCAAACTTACCCATAATAAGCACTAGCCGAGATTAGCCTCCAAAATATAATTAATCACAAATGACAACGATTCGTAGATTACCGAATTCACGAGAATGTTAGTGTGCTACCTTGAGTCGGCCAACACGATAATGATGTCTCACGGATGGGCATCGTACTCGACAGTCCCAATTCAATACCTCGATTACCTTAGAGTGGTCAATTGATAACAACGACACAACGGATGGGAACTATCCTCGACAGCCCCAATTCAATACCTCGATTGCCTTAGAATGGCCAACCGATAACAATGATGCAGTGGATGATTCAATACCTCGATTGCCTTAAAACGGTCAATCGATAACAATGATACAATGAATGATTGAACATTTCGATTTGCCTGAGAACGGCCAATCGATAACAATGACACGATGAATGAGTGAATACCTCGATTGCCTTAGAACGGCCAACCGATAACAATGATATGATGAATAATTGAACACCTCAATTGCCTTAGAACGGCTAATCGATAACAATGATACGAAGGATGTCTCAGCACCTTTAATCGGTTACCGAAAACGAAGAAGAGAAATGATTACGTCAATGCCTTTAATTGGCCAAAACAACATCAAGGACAAAACTCCAACATTAATAGCAATGATTACAATGACGTCTTAAATCGACAATAATATCAACAACAACGATCGATACATCGATACCGCGAACCGGTGATCGATAATAACATTAACAACGAGTATCACAATGCCTTGAACCGGCCATTAACAAACAATAAAAACATTTGGCATAATTGCCGAAAGGTATCGTATCGAACGATCTCTTAATATCAATGAATTCATGAAGAGACTAAGTCTCGGAATGATACAACACATTCATACACATATATGATAACATTAATCTCATTGACTAGTACAAGTATAAAACTTGCCTCAACCGAAGGCGATGAAATCCTTCCACGAACAACGAACGGCGTCCTCCGATAAATATAAGCGCTCGAACAACCTTGAATGAAATACAATTCATTCAATAACACAATATCGAACGAAAACAACACAACGATCGAAGGAAACTCTTTGAGACATTTAATCGAACACTAAATGTTCAAAGTTCCTCAAGAACTTAAGAATCATCAATCGGGTTGAATGAATAGAAGATATGGATATACAATCCATAGAACATGATTAATAATGTTTACAAACATCAACCGATTCATCAAATTCGGACAGAAAATGAAATCAAAACCAAAACTCCCAAAAATCAAATTTTAGGAGATTTCAAGAAATTACCTTGATTAGGATGAAGAATCCACAAACATGTTGTTAATCCACACCACAACTTGAAGAAGATGAAATTATTTGAGTTTGATGATGCTAAATCGTCCAAAATATTGCCCATAAATCGCCCAAGGAGGAGAGGAAGAAGGAAAGTGATGAAAATGAGGATGATTCCACAAGAAAACGTTGATATAGGCGAAACTGTACTGTGTGCCGCGGCACAGGATGAGTGTGCCGCGGCCCACGGCCAAAAACTGCCCAGTACACTGCCTTTGTGCCGCGGCCCGGCCAGAAGGGCCCGAGGCCCGCGGTACATCCCGCTCCAGCACAAAAAGGAACATGGTGCAGCCTTAGCTATTTCGACCATAACTCCTTCGTCCGGACTCCGATTGACTCATCGTTTGAACCATTGGAAAGATAACTTGATTCTATATAATATTGAAAAGATTAAGAATTTTTTGAGTTTTCAAGAATTAATAGTGATTTTACAAAGTCGAACTCATACGTGGAAAAGTCGCTTAAGAACACGGAATTCAACAGAACGACACCGAGACGAACTCGGATGACAAAAAGTGTAGAATTAATCATTCTCGGAATGAGGAAACGGTCACAATAGAGTTGCTAAGATGGAATTATACCAGAAAAAAAAAATTATTGGAAATCGAAATCGCGGATATTACATACTACCCCCCTTAAAAGAAGTTTCGTCCCGAAACTTAAAACAAGTTGGGAGAAGCAATATCCCGCCAGGAAAACTCAATGAGATACACAAGAACTGGAAGCTCGCTTCTCATCGGCATCGGATGCCCATACAAACACTGATTCACCTCCAAAGAAGAACATCAATGCACATATAGTCCTCGGAACCATATCTATCGCACGCCCAAGTCCCCATGACTTGACGTCTCGAATCACAATAAACAATCACCCAGGTTATCACGAAATCTCGGTACAACACCAAAAGGAATGCATCAAACGATCTCAAAATCTCAAGATTCTCAAATATGATCATTATAAAATAGATCAACAATAAATGATCCACAACCACGATACATTATTACGGATTGAGTTATACAGTCATCCGAAAGACAAGGCTACATTTAAAATGTACCCTACATCGATATCCTCCATATCATTGATCTCCTCGATCCCAACGATTCAACGAAGACTCAAATCTGAACTCACCGCTTAATATGGCCCCGAAAGGTTACCAAAAACGAGAGTGACTATGATGAATGATAAATGATTAGAAATCCGACAAGGATCAAGAATGACTCACCGAGGTGAACTAATAACGCAATGAGTGATAACTCAAATGAAATGATTGGAACCATTGTTCCCCGTGAAGTGAATGATTAGTTTGATAATTATAAGTCTCAACGTGATTGATATATGATGAATGACTTATGCGAATGATTGAACGGCGATGAAATGAATGATTATCCTATTACCGAGCAAGAATTAACTTGCTCAAAACCGGTGATGAATGTCCTATTGTATCACAGTTAAAGCAAACAACAGTCGAACTCGTCGTCTGAGATGAAGATGCTCTCCCAGCACGAAGACGACTAGAAAACGATCTCTTGGACGTCGGAGTCCGATGTCCCTCTGACAACTCTTTCCATACCGAGGCAGGAAAGTCACGTGATAATTACAGATCTCGTATGAAGATTGCATTATGATTACGAGACGGAATGATAACAATGAGCATACACGCTCTAACACAATGAATGCATTAATAATGCAATAAAACGATCGTCGACATAACGCCGTAATATGATAAGATCGCATGAAAGATCAAGTGAGGTGACAAGACTATCTGATGAAATTCTTGAAATGATTACCTTGAACAAGTTAACAAGGTTGAAAATTTGATTCACAAGATCAACAACTGAACCGTGAGATGGACTGGATGATTAATGAATTAATTGAACAATGATATTGTTTGAGTGATAATGAATTAACTGGGTGATGAGATTGACTGAGTGATGAATGAATCAACTGAGCGATGAGATTAACTGAGTGATGAATGAATTGACTGAGCAATGAGATTGACTGAGTGATGAATGAATTGACTGAACAATGAGATTGACTGAGTGATGAATGAATTAACTGAACAATGAGATTAATTGAGTGATGAATGAATTGGTGAACAATGAGATTGATTGAGTGATGAATGAATTGGTGAACAATGAGATTGAGTGAGTGATGAATGAATTAACCGAGCAATGAGATCGACCGAGTGATGAATGAATTGGTGAACAATGAGATTGACTGAGTGATTAATGAATTAATCTGAACAATGAGATTGACTAAGTGATGAAGGAATTGACTGAGTGATGAATGAATTAACTGAGCAATGATATTGACTGGGTGATGAATGAATTAACCGAGTGATGAATGAATTATCTGAGTAATGATATTGACTGAGTGATGAACGAATTAACTGAGTGATGAATGATATTGACTGAGTGATGAATGAATTAACTGAGTGATGAATGATATTGACTGAGTGATGAATGAATTAACTGAGTGATGAGATCAAAATGATAATTGAGGATTATTAACTGATGAATGAGTTGATCCTTAATGCTTACACAAGTCATACGTGCTCCAAAACAATTAGTCATGAATCAATCATAACACTAATATCACATATAGGTTTCAACAAAGCATGAACAATTAATGACATGATGAATGTATGAACATAAAGAGAATCGAGTACTTACACAGGTCATACGAAGTTTCGAGGTCTCACGATACTAGTCCCAACTGACGATGACTCGATGAATGAATGACTCGTGCAGTCGTACTAATATTACGACTCACAAAACCCGACTGTCCAGATTGTCATAACCTGACAGTCCCACTACTACCGCATCGGTAGAGCCACATAACTCACATATCAGGGTATCTCACAACCCAAAAGCTCTGATACCATCTTCTGTAACACCCCCAAATCCTATTGGGTTATTACAGTGTCGTGGACCCCACGCCAGGAGATCCACCAGGCGAACATGACTAAAATACATTAAATTAACCAACAAGGGAGATCACAGTCCCTACTATGATATCCGACACAATATTCCGATAAGGAATTTCAACGACAACGATGGGCCTACATGGCCAAAATAAAATACAACAACATCCACGAGCGTCTGCTCGGGTAATACATAATGACAATGACCGACAAACTGGAGAACACTCCAACTGACTGACAAAACATGAACAACTCGGACTAGTATCGCTCGAATGCCTCGTCGCCATCATCATGCCCTTGTGTCTCAACTCTCTCCTCGCAAGCACCTAAAACATGAAAACATGTTCCGCCCCCACGGGGTCAGTCATCCAGATAATGAACATCAAATACATGTATAACATCATATGCATCCAAAGGCAGAATGAAACGGTACAATGATAATAATAATAATATGAGATGCTCACAAACCAAGGTAAGAATCGAGCATCCGTGAAATACTATGCCCACGGCATACTATTAGTACCTGTTCGACAGGTTAGAACATAAGTGCCCAACGACGAATCATAATCCCAGAATACCGCAATGAATTACACGACATGAACCAAACTAGAACTGAATTAAATATGAATCACAATGCCCGAAGGCTCCCATGAAATTATCAAGACAATCACAAAGGCCTGAAAGCCACTCAGCCGAAGCTGTCAAATATCACAATCACATGAAACCGAATGAAGCTATAGTTAATGAGGGCTAATAAGGTCATAACCACGACCGTGACCTACTGAGCTGTAGGTGTTGGGAAGCCAACCGCGAAGGTTCAAGCCCCAAGCTTACCCATAAGATCATAAACACGACCGTGACCTACTGAGTTGTAGGTGTTGGGAAGCCAACCGCGAAGGTTCAAGCCCCAAACTTACCCATAAGATCATAAACACGACCGTGACCTACTGAGTTGTAGGTGTTGGGAAGCCAACCGCGAAGGTTCAAGCCCCAAACTTACCCATAATATCATAAACACGACCGTGACCTACTGAGTTGTAGGTGTTGGGAAGCCAACCGCGAAGGTTCAAGCCCCAAACTTACCCATAATAAGCACTAGCCGAGACTAGTCTCCAAAATATAATTAATCACAAATGACAACGATTCGTAGATTACCGAATTCACGAGAATGTTAGTGTGCTACCTTGAGTCGGCCAACACGATAATGATGTCTCACGGATGGGCATCGTACTCGACAGTCCCAATTCAATACCTCGATTACCTCAGAGTGGTCAATCGATAACAACGACACAACGGATGGGAACTATCCTCGACAGCCCCAATTCAATACCTCGATTGCCTTAGAATGGACAACCGATAACAATGATGCAGCGGATGATTCAATACCTCGATTGCGTTAAAACGGTCAATCGATAACAATGATACAATGAATGATTGAACACTTCGATTTGCCTGAGAACAGCCAATCGATAACAATGACACGATGAATGAGTGAATACCTCGATTGCCTTAGAACGGCCAACCGATAACAATGATATAATGAATAATTGAACACCTCAATTGCCTTAGAATGGCTAATCGATAACAATGATACGAAGGATGTCTCAGCACCTTTAGTCGGTTACCGACAACGAAGAAGAGAAATGATTACGTCAACGCCTTTAATCGGCCAAAACAACATCAAGGACAAAACTCCAACTTTAATAGCAATGATTACAACGACGTCTTAAATCGACAATAATATCAACAACAACGATCAATACATCGATACCGCGAACCGGTGATCGATAATAACATTAACAACGAGTATCACAATGCCTTGAACCGGCCATTAACGAACAATAAAAACATTTGGCATAATTGCCGAAAGGTATCGTATCGAACGATCTCTTAATATCAATGAATTCATGAAGAGACTAAGTCTCAGAATTATACAACACATTCATACACATATATGATAGCATTAATCTCATTGACTAGTACAAGTATAAAACTTGCCTCAACCGAAGGCGATGAAATCCTTCCACGAACAACGAACGGCCTCCTCCGATAAATATAAGCGCTTGAACAACCTTTAATGAAATACAATTCATTCAATAACACAATATCGAATGAAAACAACACAACGATCGAAGGAAACTCTTTGAGACATTTAATCGAACACTAAATGTTCAATGTTCCTCAAGAACTTAAGAATCATCAATCGGCTTGAACGAATCGAAGATATGGATATACAATCCATAGAACACGATTAATAATGTTTACAAACATCAACCGATTCATCAAATTCGGACAGAAAATGAAATCAAAGCCAAAACTCCCAAAAATCAAATTTTAGGAGATTTCAAGAAATTACCTTGATTAGGATGAAGAATCCACAAACATGTTGTTAATCCACACCACAACTTGAAGAAGATGAAATTATTTGAGTTTGATGATGCTAAATCGTCCAAAATATCGCCCATAAATCGCCCAAGGAGGAGAGGAAGAAGGAAAGTGATGAAAATGAGGATGATTCCACAAGAAAACGCTGATATAGGCAAAACTGTACTGTGTGCCGCGGCACAGGATGAGTGTGCCGCGGCCCATGGCCAAAAACTGCCCAAGACATCGCTTTGTTCGCGGCCCGGCGAAGGGTCCGCGGCCCATGACCAGCTCGGCCCAAAGACAAAAAGGCACATGGTGCAGCCTTAGCTATTTCGACCATAACTCCTTCGTCCGGACTCCTATTGACTCACCGTTTGAACCATTGGAAAGCTAACTTGATTCTATATAATATTGAAAAGATTCCGAATTTTTGGAGTTTCCAAGAATTAATGGTGATTTTACAAAGTCGAACTCATACGTGGAAAAGTCGCTTAAGAACACGGAATTCAACAGAACGACACCCAGACGAACTCGGATGACAAAAAGTGTAGAATTAATCATTCTAGGAATGAGGAAATGGTCACAATAGAGTTGCTAAGATGGAATTACACCAGAAAAAAAATTATTGGAAATCGAAATTGCGGATATTACATCGTCATTCTTGGTTTGAGAGGCTTCTTTTTCCTGAGCCTCCTCATGGCTCATTCCCAGACCTCCCTGTAAGGCATCATCGTCGTCGTCTGAGTCGTGGTCTTCTTTTGGATCTTGGGGAGAGTCCTCGGACTTATCTTTTCCTTTTTTTCTGGCATCTGATTTTTGCAAAAGATGGCTTTCAATCAATTCTTTGCAGTAGAGATTGTCTCATTGGATCAGGGCTTCAACTTCTGTCGAGTCCGTCACTTCTAATACAAATCTTTCTTCATGGCTCCAGTCGCTCCAGTTGTATAAGGTGTCGTATGGAGCTAGCATGTAGCTTTTCCATTGAAGGAATCTTTCATAAGCATGATCAATCTGCACAGAGAGAAGGGTTTTGTTGATAATGGTGTCCGGGGAGGGACTTCGTACAACGTCTGAGTCCGCTATAGCGAGGGGTTCCTCTACAGGTATGGGATCCTGTATGGAAGAGGGATTCCTTACAGGGGATGGTGCCCCGAAGGAAGGTGGATCCTGTACGGGTGGGGAATCCCGCATATGAGAGGTAGCATTTGGCTCCGTAGGGGCAGCCGACTCGCTAGAGTCTTCTAAGTTGGCAGATGTCCTTTCATTCGTCGTTTCCGCCAAAGGCTCGGGATTTACTGTCGATACAGTAGCGGGCACCTCTTCCGCAGGGGTTGGGCCCTGGGGTAGTTTTTCAGTGGGTTGCGCCACGGTAGAAGCTTCCTCGGAGGTTTTGGTGGATTTAGCTTCAGAAAGCCTCCTTAGCTTCCTTTTCGGCTTCTCAGCAGCAGTTGGTGTCTTGCTGTGAGATCTTTTTTTTTTATTGAAGACTCCACACTCTGGGTTCGAAGAAACATCTCTTGGATCTTCATACACGGGCATACTGCGTACAGATGGTTGGTTGCAAACCAGAGTGCTCTAATTATAAGCTGTAGGCTTGACGCCTCCTAAGTAGATCCGGGAGCTGATTTTTTTCGCATCTGCGGATTGTGGAAGTCCGCATTTCGTCAAAATATGGTTTAAAATTAAACCAAACGATTTCTTTTGAGTGGCAGGCTTGGATACTTCTTCCTGCAAGCGCTTCAAAATAATCTGGCACCAATTGACCTTTTCACAGGTCAAAATCGCTACCATCATCCTAAATCTCAGATTTGTGCACATTTCAAATGCACCAGTGCGATTCTCGATGATTCTGCAACAAAAATCATGCAAGTACACGTATGGCAAACAAAAATTCTTCTTATGACAGGTGGTGTGAACCACGTCAACCGTAGCTGAGCCGGTGAACAGGCCATAGTTTTTGGTCATCAGCTCTTGAGACCCAAAAGTCTCAAGTTCTTCCATGGTCAGGCCATCAGCGGGCAGCCTGTAAATGTTCTGGAGAAGATCTCGATTGATGTAAATCTCCACTACTTGAATGATAGCGGTGATGTCAGCAACATGGCCTCCCTGGGCCAGCGACAAAAAGCGAACGGCAGCGTTGAGGTAGAAGTCCTCAACCAAGTGAACGTCGTATTTCGTCGTGTTTCAGAGAGAATACGTTCAATGACGACAGATCTGGAGAAGATCCGTCCGTCAGTGACGTTCGAGGCTTTCTTGAGGGCGGGAGAAGATGTCTGAGCAGCCATTTGGTGATTCTCAAGAAAATATGAAAGAGAATAAGAGAAATTTGCAGTAAAACGCAAAGAAAACTTGTAGGCTATTTTTGCTTGAGTGCTCTAAGAATATCCAGAAGGCGTAAAGAGTCTCAAATGGCAATTTCAGTCCTTTTATAGTGGGCGGCGAAGAAGGTTTCTCAGAGAACGAATGGTCAGATTTAAGGGATGGGAACCGTCGTTTGAAATGAACGGTCAAGATGGACTGGGTGTAACTGGTACACTTATCCATTAGAATGGTAAAATATGAGCGGGTCCCACTTCTGATATTTGTTGTTACCCTAAATGCCTGAAACGGCCGTTTTAAACAATTAAACAATTTAAAAACATCACGGCTTTTGAGGTTCAGTTGTCCAGATGTCGTGTAAGGCATTTAATGTAAATGACGTTTGACATGAAAACAGGGCACGTAGACAAAAATTATTTTAAAATAAAATATTATAATATAAAATATATATACTGAATCGAAATCCTATAGTATGTGCTGTATCCGCGACGAAACAGCGTTCCCCCTTAAAAGGTACATATAGGTTTTAATTCCATACAGCAATTTTTGAATTAATGTTGTATTCATGGGTCATACTGTATTCCCCCTTAATTATTTCACACGTCAGGTGTAGGATGATTCATATGTCTTTGTTCCCTACAGTGCTGTATTGAAGGCTCTGAGTGTACAGATAATTAATGGTGGATACTGTATTATTGGGTTTTACAGTATTCCCCCTCAATTGTTGAGTAAAAACAGTAAATTACTTACAGGGAGTCGGGCTGTAGCATTCCCAATTCTTTTCTAAGCATGTTGAATCTTGTTGTGTCGAGAGGCTTGGTGAAGATGTCGGCTAACTAAATATCTGTATGAACTTTTTCGAGCTGAACATCCTTGTTCTCGACATGATTCCTTATGAAATGATGCTTCATGTTGATATGCTTAGTGCGCGAGTGCAGGACAGGATTATGCGTGATTGCAATTGCGCTAGTGCAATCATACATGATTGGCGTCTCTCTAGATTCAATCCCATAATCTGACAACTATTGCTGCATCCAAAGGATCTGCATACAGCAACTTCCAGCAGCATAGTATTCTGATTCAGCCGTGGAAAGTGAGTTAGACAATTACTTCTTACTGAACCAAGAGACAAGTATAGGTCCAAGAAAGTGACAAGTTCCACTTGTACTCTTCTTATCTAGCTTGCAGCCTCCGAGATCTGAGTCGCTGTATCCAACTAAATCGAATCCGCCTTCTTTAGTATACCACAGTCCTACATCAATTGTTCCCTTAATGTACTCCAGGATTCGTTTAGCTGTATTGAAGTGTGATTCCTTGGGTGCTACTTGATATCTTGCACACACTCCTACAGCAAACTGGATATCGGGCCTGCTAGCCGTTAGGTACAGGAGCGAGCCAATAAGCTTCCTGTAGATTGATTGGTCAACCGGTTTTCTGGCTTCATCAGCACTAATCTGCACGGAAGTGCTCATGGGGGTTGACGATGATTTGGAAGTGTTCATTCCAAATTTGTTGAGAAGCTCCTTGCTGTATTTTTCCTGGTTTATAAAAATACCTGTAGGCAACTGCTTTACCTGCAAACCTAGGAAATAACTAAGTTCTCCCATCATACTCATTTCAAATTTACTTTGCATGAGATGAGAGAACCTTTGACACAAATCAAGGTTAGTTGAACCAAAAATTATATCATCTACATAGATTTGCACCATCAGAAGGTCATCGCCTTCCTGTATTTTAAACAAGGTCTTGTCCACAGCACCTTTCTCAAATCTATTGTCGGTTAGATACTGGGACAGGGTCTCATACCATGCTCTAGGGGCTTGCTTAAGTCTATACAGTGCCTTCATTAGCCTGTATACTAGGTCGATGCCGTCTGTGTTGGCAAACCCTGGTGGTTGTTCAACATAAACTTCTTCGGCAAGGTCTCCATTTAGGAATGCACTTTTGACGTCCATTTGATATACAATGAAGCTCTTATGGGCGGCAAAGGCTAAAAATATCCTAATGGCTTCTAGTCTGGCTACAGGGGCAAAGGTTTCATCGTAGTCTATGCCTTCTTCCTGTCTATAGCCTTGTGCGACTAGTTTGGATTTATTCCTTATAATAAGTCCATTTCGATCCTTCTTGTTTCGAAATATCCATTTGCTTCCTATAACCGATTGGTGCGTAGGTCTGGGTACAAGATACCATACATTGTTTCTTTCAAAACCGTTAAGCTCTTCTTCCATAGATGTTATCCAATGAGAATTATTAAGAGCGTCTATGGTCGAAACAGGTTCGGACTGGGCTAAGAATACAGCAATAGTGCACATGTTGAGTCTTCTAAGCTCGGATTGAGATTTCCATTCAGGGAATGGTGATATCTCAATATCTAGTTCTTCTTGTGCACAAAATACATTTCCTTGTGTACTCTGTATTCTCCTACGGGTAGAAACACCAGCATTTATATTTCCAATGATCGGCTTTTGCGGGTGATCTCTCAACCATCTTCGATCGTGTTCTAATTCAGGGTCCCGTACTGTATCGAGAGTTTCTGTAGATATAGCTTCATCTTGTACAGCGTCGGCTTCATCTACGTCGATTCTTACAGCTTCGGGGTTGATTTCTAGGTCAACAACAGGTTCTATGGGAGTTGGTGGATCTAAGATGGAGAGTTGTTGGATGTTTTGAGTAATATCATCTACTCCTGTAGGGTCATGGTGAGGTTCGTCGAACACTACATGAACTGATTCCTCGATCGTCAGCTTCCTTTTATTAAAGATCATGTAAGCTTTGCTGACGGAGGAGTATCCTACAAATATTCCTTCATCTGATTTCTCATCAAAGGTTCTAAGTTGATCCTTCCCATTATTCAACACATAATACCTGCATCCAAAAATGTGAAAATATGAAACTAACGGGGTTTTGTTGTTCCATACCTCGTATGCTGTTTTGTTGTGGTGCTTGTTGACGATAGAGCGGTTTTGAGTGTAGCATGCTGTATTGGTTGCTTCACCCCAGAAACGCTGTGGCAACTTGCTTGCGGCAATCATTGTCCTTATTGCTTCTTTCAGCGTCCTATTCTTTCGCTCGGCAACACCATTTTGTTGAGGTTTGCGGGCAGCTGAGTATTCGTGCTGTATCCCATTTTCTGGACAGTATTTCTCTATAAAACGGTTAGTAAATTCTGTACCTCTGTCGGAACGAATGGACACGATATTCAATGCCTTTTCATTTTGAAGCTTTCTCAGAAGCTCGGGCAGCTTTGATGTTGTTTCCTTCTTCTTGCTTAGGAAAATTGTCCAAGCATACCTGGAGTAATCATCAACAACAACAAGACAGTATTTCTTACCTCCCAAACTTACTGGGTCGACAGGACCATAGAGATCCATGTGTAGCATCTCCAACACTCTTTGGGTTGAAAGGTAGGATTTGCTCTTCAGGGTTGACTTGATTTGCTTGCCTTTCTGACACGGTCCACAGACACTGTCCTTTTTGAATGACACGCTTGGCAATCCTCTTACCATTCTCTATCTTTAGAGCTTGTTGATCGTCTTGAAGTTGACGTGAGACATTCTCTTGTGCCATAACCAGCTTAGATCTGCAGTGCCTTTGGCAACAAAGCATGGAATTGAGGAGCTCATTGGCTTCCAGTCAGCAATATACATGTTACCTGATCTGCTTCCTGTAAGGACAACTTCTTTGGACTGGATGTTCTTGACTCTACAGCGATCTATATAGAATTTCACCGAGAACTGTTTATCACATAACTGTCTAATACTAAGTAGATTGTACTGTAAGCCTTCAACATATGCAACATCGGTGACTTTGAATTTTCCTAAAAGAAGGTTTCCTTTCCCTCTTGTTCTTCCTTTAGATTTATCACCGAAGCGAACTTTTGGACCGCGACTTTCTACGAAATCTGATAGTTTGCTTCTATCTCCGGTCATGTGCCGAGAGCATCCACTATCGAAGTACCAGGTGTCCTCCTCTAGGATGTCCTGTATGCAAAGAGATTAAGTAGATTTAGGTCCCCTTTGATTTTTGGGTCCATGAATGTTAGTTCCTTTAGGTACCCAAATTTTCCTGACAGCAATCGGTTTACTGTAGGTCACATTCGGTATAGTGTTGCGATATCTACGTGGGGCATATCCGTAGTCGCTATAACCATGATAATTATTATGCATGTAAAATTTAGGGTTATTATTATTAGTCCAGTACGAGTGCCGTCTTAGAGGTGGAGCCATTTTCTTTGGCCTAACAACTTGCCTTATGGGTCTCCAGTTGGATTCCCAATGCTGTTGTTGATACTGAGCGGACACCTGCTGTCTCGAGGAATAACGGGGCTCCTGTATCCAATACCTAGGCGTGCTGTAATGATAGTACTGCCGTGCGGGCCTTTGATATTTGGATACAGCCTTCCTTCTGAACGGCTGTTGGTGCTGTTGATATGCTCGGGGAGCATGCTGTTGAGTGCGCTTTTCAGGTTTGAATGGCTGGTGATTCCGCTATCTGGAATAGGATTGCGGTGGCGGAATGGCAGCCTTTGCTGTTCGCTGTGCAACAGGTTCCTTCACAGGACTCAAAGTTTCTTTCGACACAGGAATGTGTTCCACACTCTTGACAAACACTGTACTAGTTTTCCCTTTGTTTGAACATGAGCTGTATCCTAAGCCACTTTTATCATGCGCATGTTGCCCAGTGCTCAGAATTTCTTCCATTCTTTTGGACAATTTCTCGAACGATTTCAGAATGGTCTCAAGTTCATCTTCTCGTTTTTCGAGAGTTTTGATTTTGGCTTGAAGTAGAACCAAATCATTTGTCTTGCTCTCATTGTGACTTTTAACCTCACTTAGTTCATGAGCAAGTTGATAATTGCTCTCCATGAGTTTTTCAAAATCGACTTTGCTGGTTTCACAATCAATAGACATATTTTCATAATTTATTTTCAGCAAGTCATTTTCATCTTTCAGCTCTAGGTTAGACAGTTGGAGCTGTATATTCTCATTTTTCAATGTCTCATGGGCCTTTTGAATGTTTTTAAACTCATTCATAATGTTTTCAAAAGTATGAGATGCATTTAATGGAATAGCTGAGGTTGAGCTTACCTCATCATCGCTATCTTCACCTTCCGGAATGTCCTTAGCCATAAAGCACATATATGCTTTATCATCGAACTCATCGTCAGATGAATCACTTTCAGTGACCACCTGAAGACATTCTTCGGATTTGGATGGTGTGGGGGAGGCTTATGATTCTCCAATCAGGGCCTTGAGCTTGTTTTTCCAAGCACGTCTTCTTTCATCTCTCTCTTGTTTCTCGTCCTCCGACAACCTTTGAACTTTGGGATGAAGACATTTATTTGCATAATGTTCTGGTTTCCTGCAATTATAGCACAGGTTAGCATCACCGGATGAAGTTTCGGTACTTATCTTGTGGACAGGTTTGGGCCTGTAGGGAGTCTTTCCAGATTGCTTGATGAACTTTTTGAACTTATGCATGAGAAGCGCCATTTCATCTTGAGACAGGCTGTCATCGTCACTATCAGCATTCTTGTGACTAGGCTTCGACGAGCTAGGCATGCTGTGTCGATGATTCGATACAGCGGCTAGTGCTGTAACCTTTGAAGGAGATTCTTCAGCTTTCTCTCTTCTGTCAATATCATACTCAAAAGCTTTGAGGTCAGAGAAGAGATCAAAAGTATATATTTCATTTAAATTACATGACACACGCATAGTTGTGGTTTTAATGTCCCATCGGGCAGGGAGAGATCTGAAAATTTTTAAATTCTTCTCCTCTTGGGTATAAATTTTGCCCAAAGCTTCAAGTTCACCAACAATACCAGTGAATCTGAGGTCAAGTTCCTCAAGTGTCTTGGTTTCATTTCGAAAGATTCAAATTGCTGAGTCAGTTTTGAAATTTTGTTTTCTTTTGAGAGCTCAGTTCCCTCACAAATCAACTTGAGTTTATCCCAAATTTCCTTGGCTGTTTTACAGCTCTTTACCTTCAAGAACGTGCCTTTGTTAAGAGTGACAAATAACGCGTTCTTAGCCACATTGTCGAGGTTGGCACGCTTTCTTTCATCTGTGGTCCATTGCTCGCGTTCCTTCTCGAGCATCTCAGCATGGGCTTGGCCTTCAACCCTTGCGGCCATGTTTACCTTCATGATCTTGATAGGGCCATCCTGTATAACAAAAATCATCTCTTCGTGCATTGCTGCAAGATGAGCCTCCATCCTGATTCTCCAATCATCAAATTCATTAATAGAGAACATAGGCACTTTGTTGATCATAGATGTATCCATGTGAGAATAAAGGAATGAAAAAGACTGTTTTGAAAATTAAGTGATTTTGGATCTGAATCGGTTAAAAATATGACTGATTATTTTTAGAATCAACCGCTCTGATACCACTTGTTGGCCACTAAGTATACTGGATACAGCTTGAAATGTGTTTTAAACGACAAGCTGTATGGTTTTAAATCTGAGTGCGTAGCGGAAGTCTTAAATACAGTAAGTTGTTGTGGATACAACAACTCGATGTGCAGTGTATACTTAAATAATCACAGTAATTAAAACAACTAAGGCAGAAGGTAAATAACACAGTATTTAAAGTGGTTCGAGGTAAACCCCTCTACGTCCACTGGTCCTCCACACAGGAGTAAAAAGTTTATTATAATTACTGCGTACACAACTACGTAATTATAACAACACTAATCAATATATCGTTCACACAGATTGATATAATGATCTTAGCTTTAACCGTTCACACAGATTGGTTTGAGCTAATGCTTTGACTGGCTTCTTCACACACAGTTCTGAAGCTTCGTCTTCTTCGATGCAATTCCTTCACACACAGTTCTGGAGTAGAAACGATTACTCAGTCCACACAGGGCTGATCTGGGTTTGTTGAAAGGATAGAACAGGGTATGAACAACAACTTTGACTTTCTGGGCTTCTAGCTGATGAAGTGTTGTTCAAGTTGTTGAGCACTATATATCTCTTAGATCTGAGTTGCAGTAAGCTTATGGAGATATGTTTTTGCTCTGATGTATATGATAATAACTTTGTCACTTGGGTAACTGATCTTCAACGCCTTGATAAGATATATATAGTCTTCTGAAAAAATATATCCGTTGAGATAAATCTGTTGAGCAAGATTCCGTTCCAACGGGATGAAAAAGCACGATCCGGATTTTGCGGGATTTGAAGATCTGTTGACTTACAGTATTTAAATACTTTATCTTTTAGTATCTAAATACTTCTATATCAATGGGACTTGACTTCTAGTGGGAACTGAAGATTCCTTCTTTGTCCTGTTGAGAGCTGTATGGAAGATCACTATATTGTTGATTCGAGACAGCTTCCGTACTTAGTCTTTATAAGACCTCTTTGCTATACTGAAAGGTTCCACTATATGCTGGATCTATGATAGGTCTTCGATACAGGTTGACACTTCAACTTTTCGATACAGTTTCCTTACTGTATTGAGGGGCATATTCTCAAAACCTCTTAACATCACTATTCGATACAGGGATTGATTATCCTGGCTGTTTCGATACCGGATATTGTTATCCCAACAATTTCGATACAGGGTATTTGTTATCCCAACAGTGTTACATAAAGAAATTTGGAGATATGGTTATTATACAAACAGGTTACTAAAGTTTACCAAAAATGACAATTTTCTGACTAAAGTTTTTTTTGTTACAAAGAGGTTACTCAAGTTTTCGGGTTTGTCAACTGGGTTACTCAAAGATTAAAATCTTACACAAATGTAACTGCGAGAGTGGGCAACCGGATGATTACCGGTTCTCCTTGTCCACGTCAGCACCATAGTTTTAAATGTTACAAAGAAGTTACTATAGTTTACGGGGTTATTAAATAGGTTACTGAACTTTACAAAAAGTTACTATGCGTGTTTTTTTTCTTTTTTTTTTTCTTTTTTTAATTATTATTTTTCAAATTATTATCTTTGTAAATAAAATTTTCTGGAAAAAGTCTTTGTCAATAAAATTTTTAGGAAAAATTTATCTTTTCAAAAAACATTATTTATGGAATTTTTATTTCTTCCAAAAATTAAAAATATTTTACGGAGAAATATTTTTTTGGCAAAAAATATTTTTCAAAAATTTATTTTCTCGAAAATATATTATTTTTTCAAAAAATTATTTTCTCGAGAAATATTATTTTTGGCAAAAAAATTTTTCAAAAAATTTATTTTCGGAAAAATATATTATTTTTTCAAAAAATAAAATTATTTTCTCGAGAAATATTATTTTTGGCAAAAATATTTTTCAAAAAATTTATTTTCTCGAAAAATATATTATTTTTCAAAAAATAAAATTATTTTCTGGATTTTTATATTTTTAAAAAAAAATCCACGTTGGCAATGTAACTTAGTATCAATGTGTTAAAACATCTTTAGTTACTTAAGTAACCGGTTACAAAACTTTAGTAACCTATTTGTAACAAAAAAAACTTTAGTAACAAAATTGCATTTTTTAGTAAACTTTAGTAACATGTTTGTATAATAACCCTTTGGAGATATCTGAAAGTGTTACTAATAGTAAAATAGTGTTACTTAAGAAATTTGGAGAATACTTTGCAAGTGTTACAAAACATAACTATAAAGTGAACACAAGATGACTTAATAGAACACTTGTTAAAATGTTACCAGAAATGATCAAATATGATATCTAAGAGCATAGCGAACACGGACAGAAGTACAACCCATAAAAATATTACCTATGAGCTATAGTATGTAATATCCGGATAATTGTTGAGTATTTTCATCTGTATTTGAACCTTGTAATATTCGACTTTGTGGTATCAATAATCGAAGTGTGATTTTTCTCATATTCGTATTCCACTAGTCATGGTCATATTAGGAAGAGTTTGCAAATTCATGCATGCAGCTACGTCATAACGTACGCTAAAAGGTTAGCTTAACGTACGTTATGAGCTGAAGATAGCGTACGCTATGGACGAAGCGTAGCGTACGTAAGGTAGTCAACGACGGAGAAGTCTCCTTAGCACATGGGCCAGTTGGTGATGGGATCTGGATAACATTCCCACGGCGTGAACCTGGACAGCCTTTTAATTAAACGGGTCAACGAGGCTTAACGTATGCTAGATGCTGGTGATAACGCACGCTATGTTCATATGATTACGTACGTAAAGGTTTTGTATAGCGTATGTAAGAGAAGACCTGGAACGAGACAGTGAGCTATTATCTTACGTTAACGTACGCTAAGGATTGCAAATAGCGTATTCTAAGACGATAACGTACGTAAGGCTTAGCGTTAACGTACGTAAAGTTCAGAACATTATAAATGGGACAGCACCCATTTCATTTCACCCTCATTTTCTTTCATTCCTTCTCTGATTTCTACAGACCCAGAGAGCCCTGCTGCTACATAAACATTGATTTAACATCTCTACTTAGTCATTGAAGTTGGGAAGCACCTTGGATTGGTACTCAAGCTTCCGGTGTTGGGTTTTCACCAAGTGTTCATCATTGTCCTCTACATTAAGGTATGTTGATGTTTTTCAATCTCAAATTCTTGTTCTTAGGAATGATATGAACATGATTCTGAGATCATTGAATTTGTTAGTAACCCATTAGGTTGAACACCATGATTTTTTTAGAAGTTGAGATGAGCATGTTTGGGACCTTCCATGATTAAAGAAGATTTTAAGTTGAACTTTGAGTATGCCGATCATAAGGATGAGGTTTTCTGAGATTGTAACGTGCCTTTTATGGTCATTTCTAAATATTCATTTGATGAGCATCTTGTTAACTTTATCACTTGTGTTAAGAGTATTCATGAATATAAGTGTATTAGATGAGTTTCGATGTATGTTCATGTCTTGTAAAGATGGCCCGGATCCGATAATCTTCATAAGGATGATTAGAACAATGAGATTTCGTTAATGACCATCATGTTGAATATGAAACCTTAGTATGTTAAACCTTCTCGCTAGAGAACGAAACCCTTGTGATGATTTAACTCGACTATATCCATCCTTATTGAGAATCGTAGAATTAATCGAGCCATACTTTAGAAGTGATGATCGAGATTGGAATATGAATGATAATGACTTGCATATCCTTGAACTGTAGACATCGACATTTTATCTCCGTTAGGACCCGTCATTTCGCATGTAGTTTGGTATTCGTCTGACGTAATGTTCTTTGAGTAGTTAATCGGGGATCGACCGAACAATGATGATTACACTCGGTCGCTATCGGAATGTTTAGAATGTTCATGTGATGGTCCTGTTACGTAAGTTGAGTTTGTCGTTATCTTCTTTTGTGTAAGGTTCGAGCGTTGCGAACGGTTGATCGTAGGGACGGCCTCCGAGTTTGTTGAAGTTGTTGAAGTGCTTATTTTCTTTCCATCTTTCTATGGCAAGTACCTAAATTATGTTTATCCGTATTGATGTAGTTATGTTATTATGTGTCGTGCATGTGTTGTGATTGTTTTGTCCACCATGCATTGGTCCGACGGGATTATCATGGGAATCTATAGCTGTGTGCGCTGGATCGTTGGACAGGTATTTCCACCATGCGTTGGTCCGACGGGATCATCATGGGAATCTATAGCTGTGTGCGCTGGATCGTTGGAATACCACGAGTATGTTGAGACTGACATGTTGTGTTGTTCATTATTATTGTTTCTTGTTGGAGAGGCTTTTTGTTATCTTTGTGGATATCATTGTCATTATTATTCAGGGGTCGCTGAATAAATCATTGTTGTATAATTATTGTACTTGTACTAGCATCATTGTGCTAAGCCCTTCGGGGGTGGATATTTGTTTTATGTTCAGGATCTAGGAGGGTGGGGAAACAACCACTAGAGATGCATGACGACGAAGGTGCAGAGTGATGCTCCGGCCGGAATGATTGTCAGATTTTAGTTCTGTTTTAATAAAGTACTCGAGTACGCTGTTGTTTTGTTGTCTTTTGAAGTTTATATTTGGATGTGGACTGATTTGGACTTTTCAAACTGGTGATGTAATAATTAATTTTATGGTTGTTATTTAAATAAGGTTGTTTTCAAATTCTTAGCCTTGTAAATATTTATATCAGGGATTTACGGCGCTGTAATAATCCTGAATATCTCGGGGTGTTGCAGAATATGGTATCGGAGCTAAGAGTATGGATATCTTGGCTGTTGGGTTAAAATAGGGTTCATATATGTCTTTTATGGTAACCGGCCGCGAATAACATCACCGTACTGCCTACGTCTTCGTGTGAGCGGTGGTTGTAAGTTTCTTAAACTCTATCTTGTCCTTTACATGTTATACATTTTTATACTTGAAATGTTAGGACGAGATTGTTCCCTATATATTGAGTATATATGGTTATAGTATGTTGAGAGGAGGACGTGGACGTGGTCGCGGTCGTGGACGCAGACGTGGGAATGTTGAGAGAGAAGCTTCACCTTCTGTCCCGGATTCATTGTCAAATAAAGCTAACAATAGTTCGGAGGAACAACAAGAGTCTGTCAATAATGAACGAGAGCAGATGGTGGAGACAAATGCTGAACCTGCTGTTCTCGACATCCTTCGTCAGGTAGCCAACCAGATGACTCAATTTGCTCAAGTTGTGGACAGGATGCATGTGCCGGTAGGATTGCAGCTCGGGGAAAGACAGCAAGGCATCCCAGACTTGGGAAATCGAGGAGACATATGGCTACAGGAGGTGGCGAAGATGCACCCGCCAAAATTCGATGGTTTTTCTGAGACACCGATATGGGATCACTGGTTGAGAGAACTGGAGAAAATATTTGCAGGGATTAACTGCCCAGGTGATCGGAGAGCCCCCATTGCTCAGTACTTTCTAACAGGAGAAGTGTCGGAATGGTGGGAAGCCATCCGACCTGTTGATCATGATGCCGGTTGGGAAGAGTTCAAACTTATGATGGAAGCTCAGTATTGCCCACATCCGGTGAGAGAAGCTAAGGTTCGAGAATTTTTCTCCGCGCAACCTTCGGATGTGCCGGTGGCTCAAATGATTAAGACATTTAATCAACAGCTGGAGTTTCTTCGACACCTAGTTAGAACCGACACATAAATGATGATTCACTTTGATATGAGAATGAAGCCGGAAATACAGAGGTACATGTCAGGTTTTGAATGCACCATTCTCCGCTAGTACCAAGACAAAGCTCTAGCGTATGAAATGAAAGAAGCGGCTGTGGAAAAGTTCTCCGAGTCCAAGAAGCAGAAAGTCTCTGGTAGTTTCACAGAGCCCAATAGTAGTGGGACCTGTAAAGACCAGTCATCCTTTCATTCATTTAAGAGGCCCCCGCACCCATCCAAAGGCGGAAAGAACTTCAGATCAGTATCAAAACCGACAGATGTGATCAAGAACTGTTTTAATTGTGGTTGCCTAGGACACCTTTGGCGTGACTATTTTCGTTCTCCAGTGACATGTTATAATTGCGGACAGGAAGGGCATCGTGCGATGTTCTGCAGGGATGCCACTAAGTTAATTGGAGCTCTTACTTCGCAGCCGGACCAGAAGGAGGCAAGTGTTCCGCAGACACAGCAGAGTGTCCAGCTACCCCAGAGTTTTGGTCGACGACGAGGCAGAGGACAGTTCGACCGAAAGGGAGCATCGAGTGCTGGATCCATTCCTCCACGCCTTTATGAGATGAAGAGGGCAGATGATCAGAATACAGCTATCGCATCAGGTACTGTTCAGATCCTTTCGCAACCAGATAGTGTTTTGTTCAATATAGGAGCTACACATTCGTTTATATCATTGTCTTGTGTTAATCGCATGAACATTTCTTATTTTCATGAATGTGAGCCTTATATTGTGGGTTTACCGAGTGGGGAAAGAATTGTGGGGAACTTAGAAACTAGAGATTTTCATATATCAATTGGAGGTAAAGAGTGGCCCTCAAACCTGATTGTGGTAGAGATACAATGAGATGATCTGATTCTCGGAGATGATTGGCTTAATCGATATGGAGCTATTGTGAACTACCGGAAGAGTAATATCTCAATGGTAGCTGAAGATGGTTCCGAATTGCTATTCGAATGATGGAGACCAGGAAGCTCAGGGAAAATGATCAAAGCTATGAAGGCTGTCAATTTACTAAAGCAGGGATGTACCGGGTACTGGTGTTATGTGATGAAAAAATAGGAAGGAAGCGTAGAGCTTTCATCTATTCCTATCATGAACGAATTTCCAAACGTGTTCCCTGATGAATTGCGTGGATTACCTCCGCAACAAGATGTAGAGTTTACCATCGAGATAGAACTAGGAGCTACACCGATTTCTAAGGTGCCGTATCATATGGCACCTACCGAGATGTACGAATTGAAGAAGCAGCTGGAAGAACTACTGGATAAAGGCTATATTCGGCCAAGTATTTCGCCCTGGGGTTCACCAGATCTTTTTGTTCGAAAGAAAGATGGATCGCTTCGATTGTTTATCAACTACCGAGAGCTGAACAAGATGACGATCAAGAACAAGTACCCGTTGCCACGGATTGATGATTTGTTTGACCAGTTGCAAGGAGCGACAGTATTTTCCAAGATCGATTTGAGATCGGGATATCATCAGTTGAGGATTGAGGAACCCGATGCTCCGAAGTCAGCATTCAGAACTCGCTAGGGACATTATGAGTTTGCGGTGATGCCGTTTGGTCTCAATAATGCGCCTGCTGCGTTTATGCAATTAATGAATAGAGTCTTCATAGAGTATTTGGACAAATTCGTAGTTGTGTTTATTGATGATATTCTGGTTTATTCCTAGAGCCCGGAAGAGCATGCGGAGCACTTACGGATCGTTTTGGATCTCTTGAGAAGCGAGCAATTGTATGCCAAACTTTCTTGTGAATTCTGGCTAAAAGAAGTGATGTTCCTCCGTCACGTGGTATCAGCGGAAGGAGTTCGAGTAGATCCCCAGAAAGTCGAGGCAATTTTGGATTGGAAGTCTCCTAAGAACGTGAAGGAAGTCAGAAGTTTCTTAGGACTTGCCAGGTATTATCGTCGATTCGTGGAAGGGTTTTCCAAAATTACCCGTCCACTTACTCGATTACTGCAGAAAACCCAAAAGTTTGAATGGAACGATATGTGCCAGGACATTTTTGATGAATTGAAGAAGAGATTGACGACGGCACCAATTTTTGCACTACCACAAAGAACTGAAGGATTCATAGTTTACAGTGACTCTTCAAATCAAGGTATCGGGTGTGTACTGATGCAGAATGAGAAGTAATTGCCTACACTTCATGATAATTGAATCCATATGAAGTAAATTATCCAACGCACAATTTGGAACTGGAAGCTGTGGTTTTCGCCTTGAAGATATGGAGACATTATTTGTACGGGGCTCACTGTCAGATCTTCACAGATCATAAGAGTCTCAAATACATCTTCAGTCAGAAAGAGTTAAACATGCGGCAGAGGAGATGGCTAGAATTGATTAAAGACTATGACTTGGAAATTCTTTATCACCAGGCAAAGCGAACGTAGTGGCCAATGCACTAAGCCGCAAACCTGTTTCTATTCGAATGTTGGAGACTCTCACTTCCCAGTCCAGCATTTAATGAGAGTTGACTCGTGAAGGAATTGAAGTATGGTTGCAAGGAGTCCAAGGGCAATTGTGCGTGATGGAATTAACTTCATCGTTAATCGAAGAAATCAAATCTAAACAATTAAATGATCCTCTGATGATTCGGTTACGTGATGAAGTGAGTAAGGGTAAGGCCCCAGGATTTGTGATTCATGATGATGGAGTTTTGAGATTCCAAAGTCGACTTTGTGTTCCCGATATTGATGTTTTGAAGTAGACAATTATGAAGGAAGCTCACAGTACACCCTATTCTATTCACCCGGGCACCAGTAAGATGTATAAGGATCTGAAGCAGAATTTTTGGTGGGGCAACATGAAGAAAGACGTTGCGGAATATGTCTCGAAGTGTTTAACTTGTCAGTAGGTTAAGATCGAACATCAATGACCCGCCGGAATGTTGAGGCCACTTCCGATCCCTGAATGGAAAGGAAGGTATATCGATGGACTTTATCACCAATATGCCGAAGACCAGAACAGGGATGAACATGATTTGGGTGATAGTTGATCGCCTAACCAAATCGGCTCATTTTCTGGGCATTAAGGATACTTGGGGACTACAAAGGTTGGCACGAGTGTTTATTGCGGAGATAGTCCGATTGCATGGTACACCGAAGACCATAATTTCTGATCTAGATGGTCACTTCGTGTCATATTTTTGGAAAGCGGTTCATAGAGCCTTGGGAATCGAGCTGAACTTTACCACAGCTTATCATCCTCAGACTGATGAACAGTCCGAGAGGACTATTCAAACAATAGAAGACATGCTGAGAGATTGTGCCCTAGATTGGTCGACTGAGTGGGAAGTTTATCTACCGATGATTGAATTCACTTACAACAAAAGTTGGAATGCTTCCATTAAGATGGAACCTTTTGAAGCGTTATACGGGAGAAGATGTAGATCACCCCTGTGTTAGGATGATTCGTCAGACTTGATCGGGTCGGAAACTGGAGTTGATAGTACAGACTCAAGAGAAGGTAGGTTTGATTCGTGAAAGACTGTTGACTGCCCAGAGTTGGCAGAAATCTTATGCAGACGTGCGCCATCGCCCGTTAGAATTTGGAATTGGGGACCACGTGCTTTTAAAGGTTTCTCCTACTCCGGAAATTTTTCGTTTGGGGAGGAAAGAAAAGTTGAGTCCGAGATATATCGGACCATTCGAGATTCTTAAAAGAGTTGGGGATTTGGCATACAGGTTGGATTTTCCGCCGTTGCTGGGTCATGTTCATAATGTGTTTCACGTGTCTTAGTTACGGAAGTACATTGTTCGCTATATTTTTAAACAATCCGCAAGTGTACGGAGTAAATGTAGAAAGTGGGAGCAAGGTCGTATTCCACATAGACTAATTATTCCTATTGTATTGATTACTAGATTATAGTGATCCCAATTTTATCTAGACGATCATTGAGGTGGATGAATGGTTAATCTAAAGGAAATAAAATAATGACAATTAATTTAAACAAGTGTAATATTCAAATCAAAGAGAGCTTTAAAGAGTTTTGAAATATAGATTCCAAGGCTAGGTTCCATTTATTACTAAGCTTAGTCGGGATTGATTACAAAGAGTTCTATGTGCGTTTCTAAAATGATAATCACAACAATATCTTAAAGTCTCTCTCGAGATGCATTAAAACGTAGATTAAATAACCTATAACAATGTCTCCATCTATTAAATTACCTAACTCCAAAATGTTCATAATATTAAATATCATCATAGTTTATCACCGATTTCTCAATATCAAACCTATTAATGCCCTCTTCTCTCGAATTATGAGCAATTAAGTTGAATAGGTAAAAACATTGATCAAGTGTTCTAACATGAATCGAAACCAAGTATTTGATAAAGAAAACACACTAGATATATATAATCATCAATCTTTCAAAACCATAGCAAATCAACGTACTCCCATGCCCAGAATCAAACAAGTTTAGCCGGACATTGTAATAAAAGAAAGAATACTAATCATCATGTTCATCATGTTCAAGCTAAATAAATAACAAAATTGAGTAAAAGATAGGAAGAAGATAGAACTCGGATGTTGTCTTGAGTGGTCTTGATTTAAGCCTTCAAGTGTTCTTGGTGTGTTCTTCTTTGAGCTTCCTTCAAATTCTCCCTCTTTTGGTGGTTTTTCTCTCAAATCTTATGTTTTTACACACTCAACAACTCCCCAAATCATAATATATCCTTCCAAGTCCAGTCCAAGGCCTTTTTATCAAGCCAAAAAGCCAAAATTCTTGTTCAAACCGTGTAAAAATATCAATAAAGTGATTTTGCACCGAAAAGTGACACGGCCCGTGTCAAAGTGTTCTAGAATTGGCAAAAGCTTCTGGATAGGCAACCTGACCGTGTTGTATGACACGGTAGAGTCAAGTGACAGGGCCCGTGTCAAATGACACGGCCGAGTCCGTGTAGATCTATTTTGACTCCATTTTTTGTTCTTTTTCGGCTCGATCTTTCGGTTATGCATGTTGGGATTCCGGAAACAATAACGAATACGCAGCGGAATAATAAAAAAGGAATCCCAAACAGGATCGATCAAGTAACGTATATACGAAAAAAATAAATCAACTAAGATTAAAGGATCAAAGTCCCATACCTTTGAAGCCTTTAATAATATCTTCGTATGTTGATGATGATCACGAACCCGAACACGAACACGAATTCCCTTTGTTCCAAACACCGGAAGTGCAATGTCTCTACGTTACTACGCGACGGAACTTGTCCGAAAAAATCAACGAGACTCTGTTCTCCAAGAACACGGCTAGGGAAACTTGTAGGAATTTTTCTCTCTATTTTTCTTACTTATTTCTTATATCAAAATGAAGAACAAGATGAAGAAAAATATTTTCTCCCTCCTCTCTATTAAGTCACGGCCGAACCACACACACAATTGATGGTGTTGTTGTGTGTTCTTCACTTAGTTGATGGAGTGGTGTTATATGAATAATATATACATTATTATATCAAGTCATGTGATCCCACCATATAACATGCATTTGGCAACATTAGTTGAACAAATCATGGTGGGGTCTCACAACACATAATAACACACCAAGAAGCTACCAAAAAGGAGAGGGCGGGCGGACCATGTGAAATTTCTAGGAAACGGGCCAAGTCACTTGGCTCGTGTACCGGACGTTCGTCAAACGACTCCGTTAAATACACTTCATTTTATCACCAATATATTTATACTAATTAATTAATCCAATTAATTAATTATATCAAATACAAATATATTTCTCTAAGAAATATAATTTATGAATTAAATTAATTACCTAGTAACTTAATTTCAATTCATAAGACCGCTATTTTATCCAATAAGTCATAATTTAGATATCCAATATCTAATATTAATAGAGAGATAATAAATTCACATTTATTTGTCAACGCTCCTGATGCGCGACTCTGTAGGTTCGTCTCAGTCGGCATTGGGAGGAACCAATGAGTGCGGGAAGCACTTAGCCAACCTAGCGGGCTGCACTGTAAACCCCGACTGAGAACGCATGAAGGGACCATTCCAGAACCATTATGTCGTGAATACCATATACATATAGACCCTTCATCAGATGTCCCGGTCAAGTCTTCAGGTCACGGTAAAGCCATACCCTACTGTTGACTAGACTCTATACATGTGTTAATGCAAATCAAGACCAACTGATTACTAGTGTACCGAATACGACTAGATCAGAATGCTTTGGCCAAAGACTTATAATCGTATTTGCCATTAACCGTATAGGACATTCGCCTGCTCACTAACAGGAGGTGGAATCCTTTCTTGGCGTACAGTAAAGACTCCTACCTGCCCGTATCGTCCGCACTTCGAGGTTGACTCAGCAATTAAGCAAATGAGTCTAACTACTCTAATGACAAACTAAACGTCACAGGCACATCTCTTACTGAACACTCAAGTCAAAGGTCCACGTATACTATCACAACCTTTTGATTCGTCATCGACTCTCCAAGAGTGAATACCGTGTGACTGAATCAAGTATGAGTCTTGTTCGAGTATACTGGTCCTACCAACATACTTATAACTATGCAATCAAGACATGCACACGTCCTAGCATCAGTTATACAAGTCTTACTCAAAACTTAATGCCCAATTAAGTTTATCGACCTGCGAACGGTTTACGTAAATAAACTTTAAATACTTCCAGTGCATTTTCTCTTATCCGATAACGAGAGTGGAATGTTCACTCTTATTTACATGGACTTCACTTCAATGTTTACCAAATCAAGAATGCATTTGAAATACAATAAACAGTGAATGAATCATATTGCCTTTTATTAATTATTCCATAATTACAAGTACAATGCCCCTACTCTCTCATCCCCTGAGTGGCATTCGAGCGCATATTCCTAGCAATGCATTGCTTGATACGTATTGGGGATTGAGACTTTGTTCTTGCTTGATAATGTCCTTAAAAACATCTATAAAATCAATAAAACATACTCAAGCATGATCGAGTCCAACAAATACCACCATTCTACACATTTTGGGATCTTAAAACCTAGAAAAACCTTATAAAAATATGTTTAAAATGAGTGTTACCAAAATCTCCCAAACTTAAACGTTAATCGTCCCGAGCAATGCATTTTAAAATAACCGCTCTTAAGGGAACTCATCCCTCAACACACCTCAAAGGATCATTTTGAAAATTCATCAATACGCCTCGAGTAATAAATAAGTCGAGTTTTATAAAGTATTCAAATCTTTGGGGTGCTTCCTGTAACACCCCCGATATATTCAGGAATATTACAGCGCCGTAAATCCTTTACATAAGAATTTACAAGGCTGAAGAATGAAATGACAATAATAGATACCAACTTATGAAATCACTGATATAAAATACAACAGTCTGGTTCAATACCGAGATTACAAATATCCAATAAAGGGTTATTAATACATCATCAAAATCCAAACATCATAAATTGACAACGTACTCGAGTACTTATTGAAATAACCAACAAACAACAGACAATAAAACCCGGCCGGAACATCACTCTGCACCCTCATCGTCATGTATCTCCAGTGGTTGTTTCCCCGCTCTCCTGGATCCTGAACATACACAAATGTTCACCCCTGAAGGGGTTAGCACAACAATGCTAGTACAAGTACAATAATCATACAACAGTGATATAATCAACAATTATATCATAACAAGTTTCTCCAACGAGAAATATTCACAACACATCATATCATAACAGTTTCAACATACTGATGGTATTCCAACGATCCAGCGCACACAGCTATAGATTCTCATGATGATCCCGTCAGACCAACACATGGTGGAACTACCTGTCCAACGATCCAGCGCATATAGCTATAGATTCCCATGATGATTCCCGTCGGATCAACGCATGGTGGACATTTAATCACAACACATTTACACAATACAATCACATCATAACTATCATAATATAAACAATTCTAATTAGAGTACTTTCCTCGGTTCGTTGACAAGAATAAATTTTCCACGAATAACAAATTACTCGAAGGTCGTCCCCTTCGATCAATCACGTGTTAAGCTCGAACCTTAACAAAAGAAATAGCATAGAATTTATCTCACGTCGTACGAATGTCTAACAATTCGATTTACGACCAAAAGCTCATAACATGCAATCTGCCTGAACTTCTTAGCGCACGCTAAGTACTCTGTGTAGCGTGCGTTAAGTCTGCTCGATAGCGCACGCAAACAACAAAGCCTAGCGTACGCTAATTATGCATGGTCAGTACCTCACTGATCAGCCGACTGACTCGACTGATGGCCTAACGTACGTTACGTACCAAACGTAGCGTACGTTAACTCATGTTCGATAGCGCACGCTAATCTACATAGCTTAGCGTGCGTTAACTGTGCATGGCAGTTCACTACTGGGCAGAAGACTGTTCTTATCATGATCAACCCAATGAAATCTTCAATGATAATTCATGTTTCCTCCATGAATATCATGTTCATACGATTATGAATGATCTTACGGATAATAACAACTTCGGATTCAATAATATGTATACTATTATGAAACCATATTCCATTTCAAATACAATTCTTTATGCGATGATTCGGAAGGCTTAACAGTTGATATCAACACCTTTATATCAATGAAAACTATCACTCTGAAGTTTGAATAATGTTCCATCTTTACAAAATAAATTCTTCCATGATCAACCTTATAGATTCGTCTAACAATAATGATGTAAAAGTCAAGTCCATGATTGTTATGAAAACACCTACTAGATTCGGATTACCAATGATAAAAAGCTTCCTCTACTTGTTCAATGTAATAAGATTCGAATCATGATGTTCATAATCAAGGTACTTAAGGCCTATTCATCTCAATATTCCAAACATGATGTACTTTGGATAATTCATCCAAGAAGATCAATATATGCTAACATGATCATCTTATTCTCCATAACACGAATCTAGAGTTGAAGATAGAATCAACATACCTTAATATGACGAAATCACTGAACCACAAGGTTGAATCCGACTCCGGTTGGTTATGTGCCACTCCAAGGTGTTACTTCTCTTCAATGATCACTCACAAGTGATAACCAATAATCAAGGATCAATAAGATGTGTTCTAAGTGTGTTAGAAGGATGATTATAGCTCTCTGGCCTCTCAAGAATGAAGAATGGATGAAGGAAATGTAAGCCAAAACGGGTTGTTGTCCCATTTATAATATTCTGCACTTTAGCTAATTAGCGCACGCTACAATACATACTTAGCGCGCGCTAATAAGCGTTGACTCCAAATCTGTCCAGGTTCGTCCGCGGGAATCTTATCCGGACCCATGTCCCGGTTGGCGCATGTGCTAGCCGCCTACCTCAATAATTCAGTGTCTACCACACGCAACTCCTACATACGTAGCGTGCGCTAGTAATAACCGATAGCGCGCGTTAAGCTACATTCTTAGCGTGCGCTATCACGAGTTTGCATGAGAAAATTCGCATGTTGTTATACTTAAGTACAAGGATGCCAATGTAAGAAATATCATACTCCAATAATCAAAACCACAAATCCGAATAATACAGGGTTTGAATACAGATGAAATACACAGTAATAAATTCGGATATTACATACTCTCCTACTAAAAAGGAGTTTCGTCCCGAAACTCAATACGAAAATAACTCGGGATATCTGGACTTCATACCATCTTCCGTTTCCCATGTGGCTTCTTCCACTCCGTGACGTGACCATTGAACTTTGACCAAAACGATTGGTTTGTTCCTCAACTGCTTAACTCGACTCTCGAGTATCTTGACCGGTCTTTCTTCAAACGTCCCATCTTGAGCAACTTCTATCTCGCCGAAATCAATGATATGACTAGGATCGGGTATATAAATCCGTAACTGGGATACGTGGAATACGTTATGAACATGGCTCAACGATGGTGGCAATGCTAATCTGTATGCCAACTCTCCAACTCTCTCAAGGATCTCAAATGGTCCGATATATCTCGGACTCAGCTTTCCTTTCCTTCCGTAACGAAATATTCCCCGAGTAGGAGAAACCTTCAAAAGTACGTGGTCTCCAGTACTGAACTCCAATGGGCGACGACGTACGTCTGTGTAAGATTTTTGGCGACTCTGGGCGGTCAACAGCCTTTCACGAATCAAGGCTATCTTTTCTCGAGTCAGCACGATCAACTTTGGTTCTGTTCCGATCAAGTCTGATGAATCGTCCCAGCATAGGGGCGATCTGCATCTTCTCCCGTATAATGCCTCAAATGGTGCCATCTTAATGGAAGCATGCCAACTATTGTTGTAGGTAAATTCAATCAATGGTAGATGAACTTCCCAATCGTTTGACCAATCTAAGGCACAAGCCCTCAGCATATCCTCCACCGTTTGAATGGTCCTCTCAGATTGTCCGTCAGTCTGAGGGTGATAAGCTGTACTGAAGTTCAATTCGGTCCCTAAGGCCTTATGAACTGCTTTCCAAAAGTGAGACACAAAACGGCCGTCTCGATCAGAAATAATGGTCTTCGGCGTACCATGCAATCGAACTATCTCCGAAATAAATACTCGTGCCAACCTCTCTGGTCCCCACGTGTCTTTAATGCCTAGAAAATGAGCCGATTTGGTTAAACGATCAACTATCACCCAAATCATGTTCATTCCAGTCTTGGATCTCGGCATACTAGTGATAAAGTCCATCGATATGTCCTCCCACTTCCATTCAGGAATCGGGAGCGGCTTCAACATTCCGGCAGGCCGTTGATGCTCGATCTTAACCTGCTGACAAGTCAAGCATTTCGAAACATAATCCGTTACATCTTTCTTCATGTTGCCCTACCAGAAATTCTGCTTCAAGTCCTTATACATCTTACTGGTGCCCGGGTGGATAGAATAGGGCGAACTGTGAGCTTCCTTCATAATTGTCTATTTCAGAACATCGACATCGGATACGCAGACTCGGTTCTGAAATCTCAAAACTCCATCATCATGGATTACGAATCCTGGGGCCTTCCCCTTGATCACTTCATCACGTAACTGAATCATCAGAGGATCATCTGCCTGTCTAGATTTGATTTCTTCGGTTAATGATGAAGTTATTTCCATCACGCACAGTTGTCCTTGGACTCTTTGTAACCACACCTCAATTCCTTATCGAATCATCTCTCGTTGAAGGCTAAGTTGGGAGGTCAGCGTCTCCAGCATCTGAATAGAAACAGGCTTGCGGCTGAGTGCATCGGCCACAACATTCGCTTTGCCTGGATGATACAAAATCTCCAGTCATAGTCCTTGATCAGCTCTAACCATCTTCGTTGCCGCATGTTCAATTCTTTCTGACTGAAGATGTATTTGAGACTCTTGTGATCCGTAAATATCTGACAGTAAGTCCCGTACAGATAATGCCTCCAGATCTTCAAAGCAAAAATTACTGCTGCTAGCTCTAAATCATGTGTTGGATAATTCACTTCATAAGGTTTTAGCTGCCGTGAAGCATAAGCGATCACTTTGTCATTTTGCATCAATACGCATCCGAGTCCTTGGTTCGAAGCATCACTGTAAACCATGAATCCTCCCGTCCCTTGTGGAAGTGATAAAATTGGTGTTGTCGTCAATCTCCCTTTCAATTCATCAAAACTAGTCTGACACGACTTGTTCCACTCAAACTTTTGAGTTTTATGCAGGAGTCGAGTAAGTGGGCGGGAGATTTTAGAAAACCCTTCCACAAACCGACGATAATATCCCGCAAGTCCTAAGAAACTTCGGACTTCTTTCACGTTCTTTGGAGGCTTCCAATCCAAAACCGCTTCGATCTTCTGAGGATCTACTCGGACTCCTTCAGCTGATACCACATGACCGAGGAACATTACTTCCTTTAGCCAAAATTCACACTTAGAAAGTTTGGCGTACAGTTGTTCGCTTCTCAAAAGTTCTAATACAATCCGCAAATGCTGCGCATGTTCTTCCGGGCTTTTAGAATACACCAGAATGTCATCAATGAACACGACCACAAATTTATCCAAATATTCGATGAACACTCAGTTCATCAACTGCATGAATACAGCAGGTGCATTAGTGAGACCAAACGGCATCACTACAAACTCATAGTGTCCGTAGCGAGTTCTGAATGCTGACTTTGGAACATCAGATTCCTTAATCCTCAGCTGATGGTATCCTGATCTCAGATCGATTTTAGAAAATACTGTTGCTCCTTGCAACTGGTCGAACAGGTCATCAATCCGTGGCAACGGATACTTGTTCTTAATCATCATCTTGTTCAACTCTCGATAATCGATACACAGTCGAAGCGATCCATCCTTCTTCCGGACAAAAAGAACTGGTGCTCCACAGAGCGAAACGCTTGGCTGGATGTAGCCTTTGTCCAGTAATTCCTCCAGCTGCTTTTTCAGTTCATACATCTCAGTAGGTGCCATACGATACGGCGCCTTAGAAATTGGGGTAGCTCCGGGTTCCAGCTCAATGGTGAATTCTACATCCCGTCGTGGAGGTAGTCCAGGTAACTCATCAGGAAATACATCTGGAAATTCATTAACAACAGGAATGGATGAAAGTTTCACAATTTCGTCTTCTCTTTTCATTGCATAACACCAGTATCCGGTACAGCCCTGTTTCAACAATTTGACAGCTTTCATTGCTTTGATCAACTTTCCTGAGCTTCATGGTTTCCATCCTTCAAACAGTACTTCGGAGCCATCGTCAGCGATCAGTGAAATATTCCTCCTTCGGTAGTTTACAATAGCTCCATATCGATTAAGCCAATCGTCTCCGAGTATCAGGTCGTCTCCTTGCATTTCTATCACAATCAGATTTGAGAGCCACTCCCTACCCCCAAATGATACAAGGAAATCTCTAGTCTCTAAGTTCCCAACAATCCTTTCTCCACTCGGTAAACCAACAACATAAGGTTCACAAGTGTGAAAACCAGAAATATGCAAACGATTTACACAAGACAAGGATATAAAAGAATGCGTAGCTCCTGTATCAAATAAAACGCTAATTAGCTGGGAAAGGATCTGGACAGTACCTGATGCGACAGCAACATCCTGATCGTCTATCCTCCTCATCTCGTACAGACGTGGGGAAACAGATCTGGCACTCGATGTCCCCTTTCGGTCCCATTGTCCTTTGCCTCGTCCGCGGCCAAAATTTTGAGGCATCTGAACACTTTGTTGCGTCTGTTGGATACTAGCTTCCTTCTGAACTGGCTGCGATGAACGGGTTCCATTGTACTTGGTGGCATCCTTGCAAAACGTCGCACGGTGCCCTTCCTGTCCGCAATCAAAACATGTGACTGGAGTGCGCAAACAATCACGCCAAATGTGGCCTGGGCGACCACAGTTAAAGCATTTCCTAGCTGTATCCGTCGTGGCTGACGTTGTCCCGAAATTCTTTCCGCTCTTAGATAGGTGCGGAGGTTTCTTGAAAGAATGAAAAGAAGACTAGACCTTGCGGGGCCCACTGCTCTTGTGCTCTGTAAAAGTACCAGAGACTTTCTGCTTCTTCGACTCCATAAACTTTTCCATTGCTGCTTCTTTTATTTCATATGCCAACGCCTTATCCTGGTATTGGCGGAGAGTGGTACATTCAAAACCGGACATGTACCTCTGGATTTCTGGTTTCATCCTCATTTCAAAATGAATCATCATCTCCGCATCTATTCTGACCAGATGTCGAACAAATGCTAACGGCTGGTTAAACGTCTTAATTGTTTGGGATACGGGTTCGTCTGATGGCTGAGCGGAGAAAAACTCCCGAATTTTGGCTTCCCTCACAGGACGAGGGAAGTACTGAGCTTCCATCATCTTTTTAAATTCCGTCCAATCGGCATCATGATCTGCAGGTCGGATAGCTTCCCACCACTCGGATGCTTCCCCTATCAGAAAGTACTGGGCAATAGGAGCTCTCCTGTCGTCTGGACAATTAATTCCAGCAAAAATTTTCTCCAATTCCTTCAACCAATGATCCCAAGTGGGAGTCTCTGAAAAGCCGTCAAATTTGGGTGGTTGCATCTTCGCCACCTCTTGCAGCCATCGATCACCTCGATTTCCCATGTCCGGGATCCCTTGCTGTCCCTCTCCCTGCTGTAGTCCCACCACCACTTGCATTCGGTCCACGACCTGGGCGAAATGAGTCATCTGGTTCACCACCTGACGAAGAATTTCTGGTACAGCAGGTTCCGGTTCGTTATTGATAGATCTCTGTGGCTCGCCTGAGCTATGACTGGCCTGATTAGAAGGCGACGCCTCCCTTTCAGCATTCCTTCGTCCGCGTCCACGACCGCGACCACGTCCACGTCCGCCTCTCAACATACTGTAAGCATAAATACTCAATATACAGGAAACAATATCGTTCTAATGTTCAAGTATAAAGAGATACAACATGTAAAGAATGAGATAGAGTTTAGGAACTTACAACCACCGTCGCATGAAGACGTATGCAGTGCAGTGATGTTATTCACGGCCAGTTACCTCAAAAGACGTAAATGACTCCTATTTTAACCCAATGGCCAAGATATCCATAATCTTAGCTCCGATACCATATTCTGTAACACCCCCGATATATTCAGGAATATTACAGGGCCGTAAATCCTTTACATAAGAATTTACAAGGCTGAAGAATGAAATGACAACAATAGATACCAACTTATGAAATCACTGATATAAAATACAACAGTCTGGTTCAATACCGAGATTACAAATATCCAATAAAGGGTTATTAATACATCATCAAAATCCAAACATCATAAATTGACAACGTACTCGAGTACTTATTGAAATAACCAACAAACAATAGACAATAAAACCCGGCCGGAACATCACTCTGCACCCTCGTCGTCATGAATCTCCAGTGGTTGTTTCCCCGCTCTCCTGGATCCTGAACATACACAAATGTTCACCCCCGAAGGGGTTAGCACAATGATGCTAGTACAAGTACAATAATCATACAACAGTGATATAATCAACAATTATATCATAACAAGTTTCTCCAACGAGAAATATTCACAACACATATCATATCATAACAGTTTCAACATACTGATGGTATTCTAACGATCCAGCGCACACAGCTATAGATTCCCATGATGATCCCATCGGACCAACACATGGTGGAACTACCTGTCCAACGATCCAGCGCACACAGCTATAGATTCCCATGATGATTCCCGTCGGATCAACGCATGGTGGACATATAATCACAACACATTTACACAATACAATCACATCATAACTATCATAATATAAACAATTCTAATTTGAGTACTTGCCTCGGTTCGTTGACAAGAATAAATCTTCCACGAATAACAAATTACTCAAAGGTCGTCCCCTTCGATCAATCACGTGTTAAGCTCGAACCTTAACAAAAGAAATAACATAGAATTTATCTCACGTCGTACGAATGTCTAACAATTCGATTTACGGCCAAAAGCTCATAACATGCAATCTGCCTGAACTTCTTAGCGCACGCTAAGTACTCTGTGTAGCGTGCGTTAAGTCTGCTCGATAGCGCACGCAAACAACAAAGCCTAGCGTACGCTAATTATGCATGGTCAGTACCTCACTGATCAGCCGACTGACTCGACTGATGGCCTAACGTACGTTACGTACCAAACGTAGCGTACGTTAACTCATGTTCGATAGCGCACGCTAATCTACATAGCTTAGCGTGCGTTAACTGTGCATGGCAGTTCACTACTGGGCAGAAGACTGTTCTTATCATGATCAACCCAATGAAATCTTCAGTGATAATTCATGTTTCCTCCATGAATATCATGTTCATACGATTATGAATGATCTTACGGATAATAACAACTTCGGATTCAATAATATGTATACTATTATGAAACCATATTCCATTTCAAATACAATTCTTTATGCGATGATTCGGAAGGCTTAACGGTTGATATCAACACCTTTATAACAATGAAAACTATCACTCTGAAGTTTGAATAATGTTCCATCTTTACAAAATAAATTCTTCCATGATCAACCTTATAGATTCGTCTAACAATAATGATGTAAAAGTCAAGTCCATGATTGTTATGAAAACACCTACTAGATTCGGATTACCAATGATAAAAAGCTTCCTCTACTTGTTCAATGTAATAAGATTCGAATCATGATGTTCATAATCAAGGTACTTAAGGCCTATTCATCTCAATATTCCAAACATGATGTACTTTGGATAATTCACCCAAGAAGATCAATATATGCTAACATGATCATCTTATTCTCCATAACACGAATCTAGAGTTGAAGATAGAATCAACATACCTTAATATGATGAAATCACTGAACCACAAGGTTGAATCCGACTCCGGTTGGTTATGTGCCACTCCAAGGTGTTACTTCTGTTCAATGATCACTCACAAGTGATAACCAATAATCAAGGATCAATAAGATGTGTTCTAAGTGTATTAGAAGGATGATTATAGCTCTCTGGCCTCTCAAGAATGAAGAATGGACGAAGGAAATGTAAGCCAAAACGGGTTGTTGTCCCATTTATAATATTCTGCACTTTAGCTAATTAGCGCACGCTACAATACATACTTAGCGCGCGCTAATAAGCGTTGACTCCAAATCTGTCCAGGTTCGTCCGCGGGAATCTTATCCGGACCCATGTCCCGGCTGGCGCATGTGCTAGCCGCCTACCTCAATAATTCAGTGTCTAGCGCACGCAACTCCCACATGTAACATCCCCAAGTTATTCAGGGTATATTACAGCGTCGTGAGCCCCGCCGTGGGACCCACAAGGCTAAACATACGCGGAATTATAAACTTGACCGAGAAGGTCTACATATAATGGAAAGAAAGACGATACAAATGGTATTCAAAACCATAACCAATGAAACCATATACATCACTGCACAAATCAATACCTCGGCAACACAGTAGGAACATCAAGGAAGCGAAATACAATACTCGAGTATTTAAAAATCCATTCCAAGATAACAACACCGAATGGAGGAATCCAAGAAAATAACCGAGACAAGACACAGATCACACTTGCCCATCATCTTCATGCCGACCCGTACCCACTGTCCGCTCTCCTGGAACTGAAATACATGAAACGTATTTCCCCCATAAAGGGGTTAGCCGTCGAATAGCTAGTGCAAGTATAACAGTATGAAACATAATACTCCTCGACAATAAAGTAAATGTAATCCGTCAATTCATCAATATCCGTCAATTCATCAATATCCGTCAATTCATCAATATAAGACTAGTATTCCGGAATAACTAAAATCTCATAAGATGTATGTGAATGCCGTAGAAACGGTTCGTTCACCTCATACGCCGTTACGTATGTGAATGCCGTAGAAACGGTTCGTTCACCTCATACGCCGATACATGTAGGAATGCCGTCAAAACGGTTCGTTCATTACATGCCAACAATATATCTATGAATGCCGTAAAAACGGTTCGTTCATGATATGCCATCAATATTTCTATGAATTCCGTAAAAACGGTTCGTTCATATCATACCATCAATTCCTTTTACTTTCAAAGTCGAGAACATACAATCATAAATGTATACTTGCCTTAATAAACGTTACCGAAGATCCCGAAGAACACGGTTCGACCGGGAAGCTTGAACCACGAAGAAGACAACGAACGGAAGGGTTCCGACTTGAGTTCTTCACAAGGATTTCGTCCCTAAGTCATATCAATGATAAATCAACAATCGTACGATGAATAATAATCGTACAACGCACAAAACCCCCCTCTTAGACCTTTTGTCGGACACTTTCAAGGCGTCGACTAATAACTCAACCAAAACGACGAATCAATACAATCCAACCGTGGAATAACGATGGGAATGATAGAATACACCTAAATAATCATCAATCCATCACTAATCTAAATTACTACGGATTAAAAGGATGAAGTCAAACAAAATCCTCAATTTCCAACACAAAATTCAAAGTGTTCTCGAATAATCTTTCAATAATCCGATGAATACTCCAACATGTCCATAATCATGCGTATATCACTTCATACCCCATGATTTTAACATCCAAAACATCATTACCCAATACAAAATCGAAATCCAAGATGTTGAAGAAATTACCTCTTGAAGATCCAAGCACTATGATTCGAAGAGTACGCGATAGATCGATGATCCGAGCTTCACAATCGAAAAGAGATGAAGAGAAATCACACACTCAAGTGATAGGTGAAGAAACATCTTCCTCTCAAACCTCCTCTCTCGTGCCCAAGTGAAGAAATGGGGAAAAATGGGGAGATCCGCTCAAGAAAACGCAGATATAGGGTTAACTGTCATGTGTGCCGCGGCTCAGTAGAAGTGTGCCGCGGAACAGGCCCAAAATTTGCTCCCAGGGCTCGGCAGTGTGCCGCGGCTCAGCCCAGGTGTGCCGCGGCACCGGGTACAGGCGGTTTTGGCCGAATCTGGAAAATGAGAGTGACTTAGCTATTTTGACCATAACTACCTCGTCTGGACTCCGATTGACTCACCGTTTGAACCATTGGAAAGCTAACTCGATGCTTTATAATATTGCGTAGATTCAGAATTTTTGGAGTTTCCAAGAATTTAGGGTGATTTAACAAAGTCGAACTCACACGTGGAAAAGTCGCTAAAGAACACGGAATTCAACAGAACGATACCGAAACGAACTCGGATGACAAAAAGTGTAGAATTAATCATTCTCAGGATGATGAAACGGTCCCAAGCAAGTCGTCAAAATGGACTTTCGCCAAAAAAAAGAAAAATTACCGGAAATCGAATTTGCGGATATTACATTCTACCCTCCTTAAAAGAAGTTTCGTCCCGAAACTTAAAACAACTAGGGAGAAGCAATATCCCACCAGGAAAACTCAACGAGATACACAAGAAATGCGTAACTTACGCCCAACGGCGAAACGTTACAAGTAACACAACAATACATTACCCGAAGGTAATCCAAGCCAACGCTGAAGTAAATACGAATCATAATATCTGAAGGCTCCAACAGAAATACTAATACATCGCAATGGCTTGAAAGCCCCTCAATCGAAGCTGTATATCACGATGGCCTAAAATCCGAACAGTCCAAAGCTGTAAATCATCACAATACAGATCTCAAAGAAGCAAACCTGACTGTCGGACATACCCCTCGGTGTATGAACGCTTAATCACAAAACGTCGAACACATCCAATCAATCATGGACTACGAACGACCAAACAATAAGGCTCAAGAGGGAACATCACAGTACGCCCGATCCGGAAATGTGTCCGTACACATGTCTACCCCGTATACGGAATCCAGAATATACGTGTGACAATGTACCTTACTAGTCTTACGAACTACGTCTTGTGTGCACGGTCCAATGCGGAAACATCCACGCATGACCATCGTGTGCCCGGCTAAAAATTCTACACATAACCAATCGGCACGCAGACATGATTCCAGATATGCCACGATACAACATGACAACGAAACTCAAAGGATAACACATCCAAAACAAATCATACGACTCACCAAGTGAACGATGACACACGAATGATGAAAGATCGACACGACCAACAATATTCAAAACAACCATTCTGGGATCAAAATCCCTAAGGACCGATTAACACGAGCAACGATCACAACACAACAGTTCGGGAAATCCTCAACTCTCAACGATCACAAAATTACCGAGTTCACAAGAATAATAGTGTGCTGCCTTGAGTCGGCCAACACGGCAATAATAATTCAACGGATGGGAACTATCCTCGACAGTCCCAATTCAATGCTTCGATTACCGTAGAATGGCCAATCGATAACAATGATACAACGGATGAGAATATCTTTGACAACGGATGGGAATTATCTTCGATAATCCCAATTCAATACCTCGATTACCTTAGAACGGTCAATCGATAATCAATGATACGATAGAATAGATGTCCCGGTGTCTTAAATCGACCACCGAAACGGAGATGACAAAAGGATATATCAAACGTCCCCAATCGGTTAATGCAACATCATAGCAACAGTTCCAATTCGACAACAAAGATTCGACGATGTCTCAGAACGACATTAATCGCGAACAATAATAATCGATACATCGATACCGCGAACCGGCTATCGACAGCAACTTTACCAACAAGTATCGTAATGCCTTGAATCGTCCTTTAACAAACAACAGTAACATTTGGCATAATTTGCCGACGGGCCTCGTGTCAACCAATCCCCTGATATCAATACAATCATAAAGAGGCCATGTCCCAAAATGATACACACAATCGAACGCCTACATGATAACATTAGTCTCATTGATTAGTACGAGTATAAAACTTGTCTCGATATCAATACAACGTACTGTTACCAATTCAGTTGATTTCGTCTTACGAATTCCCTCAGTCTCGACCAAGTTAATCTACGAACCCTTCAACCTTAACCGCAACACAACAGTCATAATTCACGATCAAACATCATACCTTATTGTAAGACGAAGGATTAATAATCAACAGGTTCGATGATGACCAATATCAATACCACCAAACCACAACTCAATCGTTTCACCATATCTCGACTAATCACAGTCTGAACAATCCAGCTCAGACACTTACAAATCCTGTCCACAATACGAGTCGAAATATGATGATCATATCAGCAACCAATTCGGACCAATAATAAGGGTCTAAATGTTCCAAACTCAATTCTTAAATACGAATTGACAAGATTCCCTTCTCGTAAATCCATCGTTAAAATTTACTTATGACCGTCATCAATTCGAATCATCCGACTGGTTCAAAACAATGGATAATCATATTATAGAGGTTTTCAAACAATCCAATCATTCGATTTGAATATTTGCTCCATACGTATGGGCTTCCAAATTCAGAGATGAATAATAGTCTCATCAAACTCATTATCACATTCGTATTCCTATACGAATATTATTTCAAACACATAGTTTAGCTCTAGATATGAATATTCCATATTCATATTCAAAACATCAACACTTCTTAAAAATTTTCATCACCTCGGATAATTCAAGAGTTCTGCAAGAACATGAAATATCCGAAATCACGTTCAGAACAACATATCCGAGGTATATATCTCCATGTTATCATTTCCTTCATCATGTCATTCATACAACCTCAAGAATCACAACAAAACCCTTATCGTCATATGAAGAAGATCTCAATAATCATATGAACATCCGAAATCTCTTATTACGATTCCAATAAATCTCGTATAGCATTATCACATGATACCAAGATTGTAACACCCTGATCCTCCTGAATATTACACGCCGTAAACCCTTCTCACAAGGATTTACTGTGCTAAGCACAAATTTCCATGTCATTTCAAAAATGCCAAAAAGACCGATGACGGTAATATTTTTCAAATACTAAAAATCATTTTCCAAATTCCGTCAAAGCGATCAAGGTTAAAATGCCGAAAACTTCGCTTTAGGGAATCGGTTTTACAAAATAAAATTCAGTTGGCAAAATACCAAAATCCATTTCAAAAATACTCATGCAACGGATAAAAGTACAGTCCAATTTATGCATTTACATTGAAATAAAAACGAACATCAAAATGCGCGATTCCCAACATGCTCCCTCCCAAGTAGTAATCCTTTAAAAAAAACGAACCACTATCAAAGGGATACGAGGATTATCTTGTATGGACGAACCACGAAGAAGAATAATTTGATCTCCATTCCAAGAATCATCAAAAACTTCAAGAACAATACTTAAATCCGAGCTCTCCATCCTAATCTTGTTTAAGAGAATCATCTCTCAATGTTTAGGAACTTCAAGTACTTCCCAAGGCTCTCTCTCTCTATTGACTGAAGGAAGGAGAATGGACAAAATGCCTCTCAGCACTCGTCTATCCTCTCTATAAAACACATCACTAGCGCGTGCTAGACCTTATATTAAGCATGCGCTACATGACTAACGTGCGCTATCCTTCCTTGATAGCGTGCGCTATCGGGCAGTCCAGAAGCTACTACATTGCTTCGAAATTCATCTAACGTACGTAATGCCCATGCATTAGCGTACGCTAACAGGCGTTGACTTGCTACAGTGAAATGCTCAGTAGCGTGCGCTATTCTTCGACCTTAACGCGCTAATCGCCGTGACTTTCTGATGTCGTGCCCCCAAATGCCGAAAACATCCGCGATTACCGGGATTCCTTTGACCGATATGGAATTAGCGTGCGCTAATCATACGGTTTTAACGTGCGCTAGCTCTACACGACAACTCTTGCTGACCTTATCTGGACACGCATCGAACATGGCCGGGTCCGCCCGCCGAAGCTAAGATTCCATTAATGGTGATCTGGTGTTAGCGTGCGCTAACCAACATGCGTTAGCGTGCGCTAACTGAATATAAAAATCAATCTGGGCCTACCTGTCGGCCACCTTTCGGAACTAACCCAGCAAGTTGTTACGCACGTTAGGGGTCCTCCTTAGCGCACGTAACCAAATTTCTTAGCGTGCGCCAAGTATGCACCGTAGCGTACGCTAAGTATATATCTTAGCGCGCGCTAGGCATACCTTGTAGCGTGCGCTAACGTAGCTGTACTTAGCCATTTTTCGCTATTCTCGACATAAACAAATTCAATAATATTGTCATACGTTCACATCATCCTCAAGTACAATTGTCCATCAACGACATCCAACATATAAACGAAAAAAATTATATCCGAAAAATCGGGGTATTACACTCTACCCCCCTTAAAAATAAGTTTCGTCCTCGAAACTTGCAATCACTCGCACAAACAACATTTCAACGGAAATTTAAATTCACCAAGAATTATCGAATAATCCGAACAACATACTTACAAGTCTGCGAAGTCGAAGATCTCCCGTGATACTAGCATGCGACTCCTAAACAAAGTCTCAACATAATACCGATACACACCACTATTGCAATTAGCAACTTAACAAAATCTCAAGGAAGAGTTCACGTCCATGACCACGGCCACGATTCTTCCTACTTTCAGCCAACATTCTGAAGGGCACATCCGTGCGTAAGTATAATCCGAATCGCACATTCTCGAAGTGACCAAATCCCAAGAATACCAAGCTATAAACGAAATGATTAAGAAAAATACAAGAAGAGTGAGAGGACTTACAAGTCTGGCCAGACCTTGTGATGATGGCGAGTAGTGATCTGTGGCAAATGCCGACTCAATCGACCCAAAAGACCGACAGCCTAGGTATCCATAAACCTAAGCTCTGATACCATATTCTGAAACACCCCCAAGTTATTCAGGGTATATTACAGCGCCGTGAGCCCCGCCGTGGGACCCACAAGGCTAAACATACGCAGAATTATAAACTTGACCGAGAAGGTCTACATACAATGGAAAGAAAGACGATACAAATGGTATTCAAAACCATAACCAATGAAACCATATACATCACTGCACAAATCAATACCTCGGCAACACAGGCCGAAACATCAAGGAAACTGAAATACAATACTCGAGTATTTAAAAATCCATTCCAGTACAACAACACTGAATGGAGGAATCCAAGAAAATAACCGGAGACAAGACACAGTATCACACTTGCCCATCATCTTCATGCCGACCCGGTACCCACCTGTCCGCTCTCCTGGAACCTGAAATACATGAAACGTATTTCCCCCATAAAGGGGTTAGCCGTCGAATAGCTAGTGCAAGTATAACAGTATGAAACATAATACTCCTCGACAATAAAGTAAATGTAATCCGTCAATTCATCAATATCCGTCAATTCATCAATATCCGTCAATTCATCAATATAAGACTAGTATTCCGGAATAACTAAAATCTCATAAGACGTATGTGAATGCCGTAGAAACGGTTCGTTCACCTCATACGCCGTTACGTATGTGAATGCCGTAGAAACGGTTCGTTCACCTCATACGCCGATACATGTAGGAATGCCGTCAAAACGGTTCGTTCATTACATGCCAACAATATATCTATGAATGCCGTAAAAACGGTTCGTTCATGATATGCCATCAATATTTCTATGAATGCCGTAAAAACGGTTCGTTCATATCATACCATCAATTCCTTTTACTTTCAAAGTCGAGAACGTACAATCATAAATGTATACTTGCCTTAATAAACGTTACCGAAGATCCCGAAGAACACGGTACGACCGGGAAGCTTGAACCACGAAGAAGACAACGAATGGAAGGGTTCCGACTTGAGTTCTTCACAAGTATTTCGTCCCTAAGTCATATCAATGATAAATCAACAATCGTACGATGAATAATAATCGTACAACGCACAAAACCCCCCTCTTAGACCTTTTGTCGGACACTTTCAAGGCGTCGACTAATAACTCAACCAAAACGACGAATCAATACAATCCAACCGTGGGATAACGATGGGAATGATAGAATACACCTAAATAATCATCAATCCATCACTAATCTAAATTACTACGGATTAAAAGGATGAAGTCAAACAAAATCCCCAATTTCCAACACAAAATTCAAAGTGTTCTCGAATAATCTTTCAATAATCCGATGAATACTCCAACATGTCCATAATCATGCGTATATCACTTCATACCCCATGATTTTAACATCCAAAACATCATTACCCAATACAAAATCGAAATCCAAGATGTTGAAGAAATTACCTCTTGAAGATCCAAGCACTATGATTCGAAGAGTACGCGATAGATCGATGATCCGAGCTTCACAATCGAAAAGAGATGAAGAGAAATCACACACTCAAGTGATAGGTGAAGAAACATCTTCCTCTCAAACCTCCTCTCTCGTGCCCAAGTGAAGAAATGGGGAAAAATGGGGAGATCCGCTCAAGAAAACGCAGATATAGGGTTAACTGTCATGTGTGCCGCGGCTCAGTAGAAGTGTGCCGCGGCACAGGCCCAAAATTTGCTCCCAGGGCTCGGCAGTGTGCCGCGGCTCAGCCCAGGTGTGCCGCGGCACCGGGTACAGGCGGTTTTGGCCGAATCTGGAAAATGAGAGTGGCTTAGCTATTTCGACCATAACTCCCTCGTCTGGACTCCGATTGACTCACCGTTTGAACCATTGGAAAGCTAACTCGATGCTTTATAAAATTGCCAAGATTCAGAATTTTTGGAGTTTCCAAGAATTTAGGGTGATTTAACAAAGTCGAACTCACACGTGGAAAAGTCGCTAAAGAACACGGAATTCAACAGAACGATACCGAAACGAACTCAGATGACAAAAAGTGTAGAATTAATCATTCTCAGGATGACGAAACGGTCCCAAGCAAGTCGTCAAAATGGACTTTCGCCAAAAAAAAAAAAAATTACCGGAAATTGAATTTGCGGATATTACACTACATATGTAGCATGCGCTAGTAATAACCGATAGCGCGCGTTAAGATACATTCTTAGCTTACGCTATCACGAGTTTGCATGAGAAAATTTGCATGTTGTTATACTTAAGTACAAGGATGCCAATGTAAGAAATATCATACTCCAATAATCAAAACCACAAATCCGAATAATACAGGGTTTGAATACAGATGAAATACACAGTAATAAATCCGGATATTACACTTCCTTAACATCATAGCCAATACTTGAAAAATATAAACCTCATCGGTCAAGTATATTCACTCACTCTCAAAGTGTATAAAAGGACATGTGTACGCTCAGAACTCATTCAATAAAATAAGAATCCCCATAAGTTTGCCAATTATCTACATCTCTACCACTATTTGTGCATGCAAATTTTGTGAATCAAAAAGGACTTTACAGGTTGTAATGTAGGCTTTTTGGTCGGGGTAAGATAAATATGGCTAAAGTGACTTGACTTGAGCAAATTAGAACTATATCACAATAATTACTTCACTCACTTAGAAGCTCATCATTTTTGGAATTTGCTTCTTTCAACCCCTTAACTTATTATAATTGCAACAAGCGATTTTGAAAGTAAAAACACAACCTTATTCCTCCTTATCGCTCCATTTATTTTATTTTCGCCTCATCCCTTTTCTTTTTTTTTTTACTCTTTTTTTCAGTGTGACTCTTCATATAGTGGACAACATCGTCATTATAATCACAACATTTCTACCTTCAAATTTGTTTTGATAAATCATTTTGAACCAACTCCATCTTGAACTTAAACAATCTTCCCCATTCGCCTCCACACATATTATTCCATTCTTTTGCCAATTTATTCTATTAAGCTCAAGTATAGGGAAAAAGAATTTAACGAAACGGAAAGCTCATAATATGGATAACAAAAATATAGGCTTTAGGCTCATTTGGGCTCACTAGGGAATTAACAATTGTTGGGTTAGCCAAAAAGATTGAAAGGTTTAAATCAAAAATTGTCTAAAATCATTTTCACTTATTTGCACACACTTATGGTTTTGAATAAGATACCAGGGCAAGTTTCTGCAAGAATTTCTCAATTATCATTTGTTCCACATATTCTATCATGGGTCAATAATTTTCAATGATACAATCTCCCCCAAACTTATAACAATTTGCACATTTACCCCAAAATATCCATTTTTCATCCAAAATAGCCACATGTGAAATTCAAAACACCAATCTTCTTGAAATAATTGTCTTCATCGTATATAACATCCCTTTAATAACAAGAATTTCCAACATATAACTCAATCACCCAACACATCAATCTTCATGAAAAATCCCAAAAAAAAAAAATCGACTCATGAACCCTAAATTAATCAAGAATTCATAATTCACACAATCTTAGTATACTTAAAAATTAAATCATCCAAAATCGTAAGACATACCTTGAATTCGGAGTAAAAGGATGAAGAAAATGGAAAAAAATCGCGAGTAAAAGAAGGTTGATTACGTCCGATTTCTTCTACTTTGAAGCTCTTAGATTGTGTAATAATGATAGAAATCTTGTTTCTATGCTTGATTTAGCACAATTCTTCTTTGATTTTGAGGATTTGTAGGGGTATTGAGGTTAGGGTTTTCGGAAAGGAAGAAGAAAAAAAATTGGGGGAGAAGATGAAATGAGACACGATCGAGTCATGCTTTTATACCCCCGACCGACACGGCCTATGTCAAATGACACGGACCGTGTATCACCTATGCAAGGTTTCACGAAACCTTCTGCCAACCGGACCCGACCGTGTCAAATGACACGGCCCGTGTCGTACATGCCTAGAAACTGAAAATCAACTGTCAGCCTGACCCGACCGTGTCAAATGACACGGCCCGTGTCGTACTTGCCCAGAAAGTTAAATAGCATCTGCCTGCCCGACCCGACCGTGTCAAATGACACGGCCCGTGCCATACAAGCCTGGAAAGTGCGCTTTTGGTCTCCGGGTCTTTTTCCTGCGAATTGGACACCTACAGTTGAACCAGTCAGTTCCTCATCAAGTAAAAATAGAAATAAAATGCGAATAAGAACAAAATAAACTAACAAGAACCATTGAGTTGCCTCTTAATTAGCGCTAAGTTTAACGTCTTCAGTCGGACGCCTGAAACAGGAAGTTCTATGGCTCGATTAAAGTTATCACGGACACGGCTTCCTTTTGATTTGTATGATGATAGTGTTTGACTTGTTGTCCATTAACTTTAAATAGCTCGCTGTCTCTACTCATGAGCTCGACCACTCCGGGTGGAAGTACTTTCTTGATCACGAATGGCCCTGACCATCTTGATTTTAATTTTTCGAGAAATAATTTTAATCTTGAATTATAAAAAAGTACTTGTTGTCCCGGCACAAATTCACCTTTTAAGATCATCTTGTCGTGCCTTATTTTTGATCTCTCTTTGTAGATTAGAGAATTTTCATAGCATTCATCCCAGAATCCCTCCAACTCGTTCAGCTCTAACAACCTTTTCTTTCCAGTGGTCTCAAAATCCAGATTTATTCTTTTTACCGCCCACATCGCTCTATGCTCCAACTCTAGAGGTAGATGACATGATTTCCCGAATATGATTTGGTAGGGAGATGTACCCAAAGGTGCTTTATATGACGTGCGATAAGCCCAAAGTACATCGTCAAGCTTTGACGACCAATATTTTCGGATGTACTCACCGTCTTTTCCAGGATTAGTTTAATCTATTTGTTAGCCTCTTCGGCTTGTCCATTTGCTTGCGGATGATAGGCCAATGATTTCTTTGATCGGACCCCATATTTTTGAAGGAGTTTATCCATGATTTTATTTACAAAGTGTGATCCCCAATCACTGATTAACACTCTTGGGGTTCCAAACCGGCAAAAAATATTCTTCTTTAAAAACTTCATCACTACTTGTGCGTCATTTGTTGGAGAAGAAATTGCTTCGACCCATCGAGATACATACTCGACTGCTAGCAGAATATACTTATTCCCAAATGATGATGAAAAGGGACCCATGAAGTCAATGCCCCAAACGTCAAAAATGTCAACCTCAATTACGTTGGTCATGGGCATCTCATGACGCCTTCAAATATTCCCAACTTGTTGGCATCTATTACATTGTTGAATGAAGAGATAGCAATCTTTGTATAACGTCGGCCAATAAAACCCACGCAACACCTTTGATGCTGTCCGAGTTGCTCCGAAGTGTCCTCCGATTGGTGAAGAATGATATTGTTGTGGAATTTCTTCCCACTCTTCTTGCGGCACACATATCCGCACTATCATGTATGCGCATCTCTTGAAAAATAGTGGGTCATCCCATATATAGAACTTGATATCTGGAGGAATTTCTTCTTCTGGTAATGAGACAAGTCCGAAGGTAAAACACCTGCAATCAAGAAATTTACAATGTCATCATACCAAGGAAATTTTGTTTCGACTATAAAGAGTTGCTCGTCCGAAAATTCCTCTTTAATCTTTTCAATTTTGGGCTCCTCTTCTTTTTTGTATTCAAGGCAAGATAAGTGGTCAGCCACCACATTTTCACAGCCCTTCCTATCCCGAACTTCCACATCGAACTCTTGCAAAAGGAGAATCCACAGAATTAAGCGAGGCTTGGAGTCTTTTTTCTCAAACAGATATTTGATAGCTGCGTGGTCTGTATGTACTGTAACACCCCAATTTACAAATGGGACATTACACGCCGTAGAACCCTCGTGAGGTCTACCAGGCTAACACATGACACATAACCACAATGAAATCCCAAAAGATGCACTCAGAAGTAAATAAGGACGTGGCCTCGGCCAAAACATTTCAACGAAGTACATGAAACATAATGTAAATATAAATTTATTGCCCACGCAGGGGACTTAAACCAAGTTTAGAAGTAAACAGTCTAACTCCAGTACTCGACAAATGCAATGACAAAACATAAAAATACAGACTCGAGCCACATCATCAAGCCAGCCCATCCTTTGCGTGCATGTCCCGTGCCTGCTCCTCAGCTCTCCCAGTACCTGAAATGCATAAGACGCATTTCCCCCATTTAAGGGCTTAGCATTCGAATAGCTAGTGCAAGTACACAATTACACAACATTATATACAAATACGGTTTTTACACAATCATCTGAATCAGAAATCATTTTCCATAAATATTTCGGAATACTACGTTGGCAATCAATCCAGTTTCCAATCATCACGATATCACAAAATCACAACTGGTATCCCGTGGCCGTACCCCTTAGTATCGACCCCCAGACATCCCGTCGAACGCTCCGGGTGGGATACCACTTCCGCGGCCGTACCCCTTAGTATCGACCCCCAGACATCCCGTCGGACACTCCGGGTGGAAGTTCAACCACACACGCATCCAAGTCCACTTCCGCGGCCGTACCCCTTAGTATCGACCCCCAGACATCCCGTCGGACACTCCGGGTGGACGGAACACAACTCACGCACCCGAAAACCACAATTCATCATCCACTTTGAAAACGTAACATACATAACGGAATGCAATACATGTACTTGCCTTGGATAACACGACGTGAAGGAAAAACGGTGAACGGAAAAGGTTTCGGTCTTAACAATCTTCACGAATCTGACCCTAACAACAATAGAGACTCAATCAACTACAATTCCACTGAGAAATCACGAATTAATCGACGTTCTATCCTAAGGGACAATCCTCCGAAAACTATTGAGGCATAAAGTTCAAATTCGATCAACGAAGGGGAAAAACTTGGAATTTATCCGCTAAAGTTCTAGGAAAACATAACACCATGATTACCCAACTAATATTCATCATCAATCGAAGCAAAAACGAAAGGAAAAATGAATTATAGCCAAGAACCCAAAAATTTGGTATAATGACCAATTACCTCAATTCAACGATGGAATGGAGGAAGGAAGATGATTGATTCGTGTTAGAATGTCCAAATCCGAGTTATAAGATGCTAGAATGCAATATCTGGTTGAAATCGCCCAAAGTCGCGAGGAGGGAGTGGAGAAACGGGAGAGAAAGGAAGAAATGGGGTTAAAACACCCGTCTGTCCTTTATATACTGGACAGAACATGGCGCAACAAACGGTCCAAATAGCGCCGTATTGATGGTCAGCGGCCGACCCCTGTGCGACACGGCGCACAGACACGGTGCAAAATGCCGCGAGTCTTGCGCCGTTTCGCAAGGTAGCGGGCACCACTGGGCAACACGGCGCATGCACCGGCGCGTAATGCCGCGGTCTTGCGCCGTTTCTGACAAAGGATCGACCCCCTGTGCGACACGGCGCACGCACACGCGCAAAATGCCGCGGGTCTTGCGCCGCTTTTGCATGTGTCCCGGCTGCACGGCATTCGGATGTAAAACAACGCTACCAAAAACGAAAAAGACGATCACCAAAACACAATATGCCGACCCAACCGTCCGAGGAAAATACACACAACAAGAAACAATAACCAGTAACCCAAAATGGTCCGAGGTACACAATCAAAACCGAACAAGGAACAAATTCCCTAAACTTATAGGAAATTACAAAAACGGCCCAAACATCCGAAAATCACGATACAACGTCGGATTAACAATCCAAAACTCACAACATGCTCTACTCAACCATACGAACTCATGGAAATAGGAAAATGACGAAATCGAACGAGTTTAACGAGAATTGAATACACATGCGACAAAATATAACTCAAGATGAAATTACGCAAAAACATCATCGAGACTCGTCCCAACGGAGAAACTCTAAGAACAAAATAGATTCAGAATTCCGAAACAGTGCCAAGCGAGTTGTCCGAAACGAATATACACCAAAAATAGAAATTACTAAAAATAGAAAACGCGGATATTACATTATCTCCCCCTGAAAATAAGTTTCGTCCCGAAACTTACAACGCGAATAACTCGGGGTATCACGACCTCATAATCTCCTCCGTTTCCCACGTGGCTTCCTCGGATCCATGCCTCGACCACTGCACTTTAACCAAAGGAATGGTTTTGTGCCTGAGCTGCTTCACTCGACGCTCTAAGATCTGAATCGGCCTCTCCTCGAAGGTAATGTCGGGCCCCAACTCGATCTCTCCGAAATCAATAATATGGCTATGGTCTGGTACGTACTTCTTAAGCTGGGAAACATGAAATACATTATGCACGTGGCTCAGAGACGGCGGCAAGCCTAACCGATATGCAAGCTCTCCAACTCTCTCTAGAATCTCGAACGGCCCAATAAATCTCGGACTAAGTTTACCCTTCCGACCGAAGCGGTAAACTCCCCGTGTCGGCGACACCTTAAGCAACACATGGTCTCCCACCTCAAACTCCAACGGTCGGCGCCGTGTGTCGGCATAAGACTTCTGCCGGCTCTGGGCCGTCACCAACCTATCGCGGATGAGAGCAATCTTCTCCCTCGTCTCAACTACCATATCGGGCTCGGTACCAATCAGCTCAGACGCATCGTCCCAACACAACGGTGATCTGCACCTCCTCCCATACAATGCCTCGAATGGTGCCATTTTGATCGAGGCATGCCAACTATTGTTGTACGTGAACTCGATCAATGGCAAGTGCGACTCCGAATCACCCTTCCAGTCTAAGGCACAGGCTCTCAACATATCCTCCAGTGTCTGTATCGTCCGCTCAGACTGTCCATCTGTCTGAGGGTGCTAGGATGTACTAAGTCTCAACTCGGTCCCCAAAGCTCTATGAACGGCCTGCCAAAAATGTGGTATGAACCGGCCATCACGATCCGAAACAATACTCTTAGGGGTCCCATGTAACCTCACGATCTCCGCAATAAACACTCGTGCTAGTCTCTCTGGCCCCCAAGTGTCCTTAATATCCAGAAAATGAGCCGATTTGGTTAGTCGATCGACAATGACCCAAATCATGTTCATTCCAGTCCGAGTCTTAGGCATACCGGTAATGAAATCCATAGAAATATCCTCCCATTTCCACTCCGGGATAGGAAGTGGTCGCAAAAGCCCCGCGGGTCGCTGATGCTCGATCTTAACCTGCTGACAGGTCAAACACCTCGACACAAACTCGCTAACGTCTGTCTTCAAATTACTCCACCAGTAGTTTCTCCTCACATCCTTGTACATTTTACTCGTACCAGGATGTATGGAGTAAGGTGTGGTATGAGCTTCACTCAAGATCTTCTATCTCAGCTCAACAACACTCGGTACACATAGTCTGCCGCGAAATCTCAAAACTCCATCATCGTGAACCACAAATCCAGGGGATTTCCCCTTCCTCACATCCTCCCTCAACTGGACCAAAAACGGATCATCATACTGCTTCGCCTTGATATCATCAGTCAAGGACGAAGTGATCTCTAACGTACATAACTGACCCTGAACTCTCTAAACCCAAACCTCGATATTCTGACAGATAAAATCTCGCTGGATCCTACTTTGTGGTGTAAGTACCTCTAACATCTGTAACGCCATCGACTTCCGGCTCAACGCATCAGCCACTACGTTAGCCTTACCCGGATGGTAAAGTATCTCGAGGTCATAATCTTTAATTAGCTCCAACCACCTACGCTGTATCATATTCAACTCTTTCTGACTGAAGACATACTTCAAACTCTTGTGGTCCGTAAATATCTTACACGACGACTCATAGAGATAATGCCTCCAGATCTTTAAGGCGAAAACGACCGCAGCTAACTCCAAATCGTGCGTGGGGTAATTCACCTCATAAGGTTTTAACTGGCGGGACGCATAGGCAATAACCCTGTCCCTCTGCATCAAAACACATCCGAGCCCGAGGCCCGAAGCATCACTATATACCACAAAATCTTCGTTCCCCTGAGGCAACACTAACACGGGTGCGGTAGTTAGTCGTCTCTTTAACTCGTCAAAACTACCCTGTTTGTCTGCGGTCCACTCGAATTTCTGAGTCTTCTTTAGCAACTGAGTGAGCGGTTTAACAATCTTAGAAAATCCCTCAACAAATCGATGGTAATAGCCGGGAAGACCCAGAAAACTCCTCACCTCCTTCACATTCTTAGGCGGCTCCCAAGCCATCACTGCCTCTATCTTCTGTGGATCTACCCGAACTCCCTCTGCTGAAATCACATGCCCGAGGAACATCACTTCCTCGAGCCAAAACTCACACTTAGAGAACTTCGCATACAACTGCTCAGCTCTCAAAATGTCTAATACAATCCGGAGATGTAAGGCGTGCTCCTCCCGACTCCGTGAATAGATAAGGATGTCATCGATAAAGACGACTACGAATTTGTCCAGATACTCAATAAAAACTTTGTTCATCAACTGCATGAACACTGCTGGGGCATTGGTTAGCCCGAAAGGCATAACCACAAACTCGTAATGGCCATATCTCGTCCGTAAGGCAGCTTTCGGTATATCGGTGTCCCGAATCCTCAACTGGTAGTAGCCCGATCACAAATCAATCTTCGAAAAGACTGTCGCCCCCTGAAGCTGATCAAACAAGTCGTCGATCCACGGCAAAGGGTATTTATTTTTTATTGTCAACTTGTTTAATTCTCTATAATCGATGCATAAACGAATCAATCCATCCTTCTTCTTAACAAAAAGTACAGCGCACCCCAAGGCGATGCGCTCGGTCGAATATACCCTTTATCTAACAAATCTCCCAACTGATTCTTCAACTCTAGCATCTCCGACGGTGCCATACGGTACGGTGCTCGAGAAATAGGGGCCGCATTCGGCTCAAGATCAATAGGAAACTCCACCTCTCGATGTGGTGGTAATCCCGGCAAGTCATCCGGAAATACGTCGGGATACTCGCTAACAAATGGAATCGACGATATGTCAACCCCACCATCTTCCACCTGCAGAGCGAAACACCAGTAGCCGACACAACCTTGGTTCAGAAGTTTCATCGCCTTCAAGGCGCTAATCACACTCCCCGATCTACCCGGCTTACGACCTACGAGAGTATGTTCGGTGCCGTCCTCGGCCACTATCGATATGGTACGAGTCCGATAGTTCATGATAGCACCGTGACGATCCAACCAATCGTCCCCAAGGATCAAATCCTCACCCTTAAGGTCTATAACAATGAGATTCGAGGGCCAATCCCGACTCCCGATCCTCACTGGGCAATCTCTAACCTCTCGGTCCCCAATCATACGATCCCCGATAGGCGTACCCACTACAAACGGTTCATACTCAAACAAGCAGTTAAAGCCAATACGATTCACACAATCCGAAGCAATAAATGAATGGGTAGCACCCGAATCAAAAAGCACTGAAACTGGATGAGTAAGGATCTGAGTGGTACCTGACGCCACCGGAACATCTGCCTCCTCTGTGCGCCTCATCTGATATAATCGGGGGTGAACTGAACCCGAACTCGACGTTGTACGGCGATCCGGCTGACCCCGACCCCTACCACGGCCCGAACTCTGCGGAACATGAGTAGCTGGGATGCTGTGCTCCCTCTGATAAGCGGTGGTAGTCGGAACCCTAGCGGCCCTGGTGGCCCTCTCACAATGGACTGCCCGATGCCCGGTCTGCCTGCAAGTAAAGCAAGTAACTGGAGGAGAAGGGCAATCCTTCATCAAATGCTCATATTGGTTTCAGTTAAAACAAACCCTGCCACCAGAAGCAACGGACTGGACTGAACGATTACCCTGAGATCCCCCAGCCTGATGAAATGGTCTCTTCCCAGGTGTAGGGGCAGATTGTGCTCTCGAAAATCGGCCACTCTTGTCGGATGAAAAGCTGCCAACCATTTTCTGTTTCTTGGCCTCGGTACCCAACTCTGATTCCAGTGCGGCCATCTCGATCGCTAGAGCGCGATCCTGATACTCCTTCAAGGTGGCACACATGAGCGGTGCCATACTCTGCCTGATATGCGGCTTCATGCGCATATTGAAGTAATGGATTTTATCAGCCTCTGTCCTCACTTGATCTCTCACGAAACCCAACTGCTGATTGTAAGTAATGATGACCTGAGAAATAGGCACATCCTGAGGTGTAGCGGTGAAGAACTCCACAATTCTGCGCTCCTTAATTGGCGGTGGACAATATTCTGCTTCCATAGCAGCCCTGAACTCCTCCCAAGTGGCCCGACAGTCTCTGGGCGCAACGGCCTCCCACCATTCCGTAGCTTCCTTATCCAGGAGGTACTGGGCAATATGTACCCTCCTGTCTTCGGGACAAGCTACGGCATCGAAGGTCCTGGACAACTGAAAGAGCCAATTCTCCCAACCGAGGGAGTCAGAAGATCCGGAGAAACGAGGAGGGTGCATCTTAGTCACCGTCTGAAGCCACTTACTAGCTTCCTCTTCAGGTGTCGGGGGCGGATTCTGGCGTCCACCCTGAGCTATCTGAGCAAGCTGGGCTACTAACTGCTGAAGTACGGTAGTAGCCCCGGCGTCGGCATTATTACCCGACGGCACTGAGTGAGAGGCTGAGTCTGCAGAGGACTGAGAAAGTGAGCCCTCTTCATTATCAGCACCCCGACCACGGCCTCGGCCGCGTCCCCTAGCTGGTCTACCACGACCTCTCAACATACTGAAGAAAATATGAAAAGAGCAACATCAGAAAGATTCACAATTCATAAAGTTGGTATCACAAGTCACAATTCTGAACAACGCAAGAAAACGAATTACAGAAATATAAGAGTTTGAGGAGACTTACAGCCACGGGTCGCACGAAAAGACGGTAGCATGATGATATTAAGCTCAACAACTGACTCTAACGACACAACTGACAGACCCAAAATTTACCGACAACCTAGGTATTCAAAACCTAAGCTCTGATACCATAAATGTAACACCCCAATTTACAAATGGGACATTACACGCCGTAGAACCCTCGTGAGGTCTACCAGGCTAATACATGACACATAACCACAATGAAATTACAAAATATGCACTCAGAAGTAAATAAGGCCGTGGCCTCGGCCAAAACATTTCAACGAAGTACATGAAACATAATGTAAATATAAATTTATTGCCCACGCAGGGGACTTAGACCAAGTTTAGAAGTAAACAGTCTAACTCCAGTACTCGACAAATGCAATGACAAAACATAAAAATACAGACTCGAGCCACATCATCAAGCCAACCCATCCTTTGCGTGCATGTCCCGTGCCTGCTCCTCAGCTCTCCCGGTACCTGAAATGCATAAGACGCATTTCCCCCATTTAAGGGGTTAGCATTCGAATAGCTAGTGCAAGTACACAATTACACAACATTATATACAAATACGGTTTTTACACAATCATCTCAATCAGAAATCATTTGCCATAAATATTCCGGAATACTACATTGGCAATCAAACCAGTTTCCAATCATCACGATATCAGAAAATCACAACTGGTATCCCGTGGTCGTACCCCTTAGTATCGACCCCCAGACATCCCGTCGAACGCTCCGGGTGGGATACCACTTCCGCGGCCGTACCCCTTAGTATCGACCCCCAGACATCCTGTCGGACACTCCGGGTGGAAGTTCAACCACACACGAACCCAAGTCCACTTCCGCGGCCGTACCCCTTAGTATCGACCCCCAGACATCCCGTCGGACACTCCGGGTGGAAGGAACACAACTCACGCACCCGAAAACCACAATTCATCACTCACTTTGAAAACGTAACATACATAACGGAATGTAATACATGTACTTGCCTTGGATAACACGACGTGAAGGAAAAACGGTGAACGGAAGGGTTTCGGTTCAAACAATCTTCACGAATCTGACCCTAACAACAATAGAGACTCAATCAACTATAATTCCACTGAGAAATCACGAATTAATCGACGTTCTATCCTAAGGGACAATCCTCCGAACACTATTGAGGCATAAAGTTCAAATTCGATCAACGAAGGGGAAAAACTTGGAATTTATCCGCTAAAGTTCTAGGAAAACATAACACCATGATTACCCAACTAATATTCATCATCAATTGAAGCAAAAACGAAAGGAAAAATGAATTATAGCCAAGAACCCTAAAATTAGGTATAATGACCAATTACCTCAATTCAACGATGGAATGGAGGAAGGAAGATGATTGATTCGTGTTAGAATGTCCAAATCCGAGTTATAAGATGCTAGAATGCAATATCTGGTTGAAATCGCCCAAAGTCGCGAGGAGGGAGTGGAGAAACGGGAGAGAAAGGAAGAAATGGGGTTAAAACACCCGTCTGTCCTTTATATACTGGACAGAACACGGCGCAACAAGCGGTCCAAATAGCGTCGTGTTCAGCGCCGTATTGATGGTCAGCGGCCGACCCCTGTGCGACACGGCGCACAGACACGGCGCAAAATGCCACGAGTCTTGCGCCGTTTCGCAAGGTAGCGGGCACCACTGGGCAACACGGCGCACAGACCCGGCGCAGAATGCCGCGGGTCTTGCGTCGTTTCTCGGACAGTGATCGACCCCCTGTGCGACACGGCGCACAGACACGGCGCAAAATGCCGCGGGTCTTGCGCCGTTTTGCTGAGTCCCGGCAGACGGCGTGCAGATGAAAACAACGCTACCAAAAACGAAAAAGACGATCACCAAAACACAATATGCCGACCCAACCGTCCGAGGAAAATACACACAACAATAAACAATAACCAGTAACCCAAAACGGTCCGAGGTACACAATCAAAACCGAACAAGGAACAAATTCCCTAAACTTATAGGAAATTACAAAAACGGCCCAAACATCCGAAAATCACGATACAACGTCGGATTAACAATCCGAAACTCACAACATGCTCTACTCAGCCATACGAACTCATGGAAATAGGAAAATGACGAAATCGAACGAGTTTAACGAGAATTGAATACACATGCGACAAAATATAACTCAAGATGAAAGTACGCAAAAACATCATCGAGACTCGTCCCAACGGAGAAACTCCAAGAACAAAATAGATTCAGAATTCCAAAACAGTGCCAAGCGAGTTGTCCGAAACGAATATACACCAAGAATAGAAATTACTAAAAATAGAAAACGCGGATATTACATGTACAATCGTCTTTGTCCCAATCAAGTATGATCGAAACTTATCAAAAGCAAATACCACAGCCAGCATCTCTTTCTATATTGTTGTGTAATTTTGTTGGGCTCCGTCTAATGTCTTGCTTGCGTAATAGATCGCCCGAAATAGTTTCTCACGACGTTGCCCCAACACAGCTCCAACCGCATAATCACTTGCCTCACACATGATCTCAAAAGGTTGAGACCAATAGGATAGGAGCACTCACTAATGCCCTTTTTAGAGTTTCAAATGCTTGCAAACACTCATTAGAAAGAATGAAAGCAGTATTTATTTTCTAACAATTTACTCAAAGGTTTAGTAGTTTTTGAAAAATCTTTTATGAACCTCCTATAAAAACCAGCGTGACCAAGAAAGCTCCTAATGGCCTTTTCATTATTTGGGGGGGGGAATTTTTTAATGGCGATAATCTTTGCTCTATCCACCTCTAAACCTGTAGCGGACACTCTATGGCCTAAGACAATCCCTTCTTGCACCATAAAGTGGCATTTTTCCCAATTAAGCACGAGGTTAGTATCTTCGCGTTGCAAAACTAAAGTGAGATTATGCAAGCAATGATCAAATGAATTACCAAACACAGAAAAATCGTCCATGAATACTTCCATTATATTTTCAATTAAACCATGGAAGATAGCCATCATGCAACGCTGAAAAGTGGTTGGGGCATTACATAAGCCAAACGGCATTCTACGATATGCATAAATTCCATGAGGACACGTGAAAGCCGTTTTTTCTTGATCTTCTGGCGTTATGTAAATTTGATTATATCCTGAATAGCCATCAAGAAAATAGAAAACTTCATGCCCGGCCAATCTATCAAGTATTTGATCAATGAAGGGGAGAGGAAAATGATCTTTTCGAGTAGCCGCATTCAAATCCCTGTAATCTATACACACTCGCCATCCTGTAACTACCCTCATAGCAATTAATTCATCTTTCTCATCTTTAGTCACGGTCATCCCCCCCCCCCCCCCATTTTTTTAGACACTACTTCCATAGGGCTTACCCACTCACTATCGGAAATAGGATAAATCATTCCAACATCTAACTATTTGAGCACTTCCTTTTATACTACTTCTTTCATTATATGATTGAGTTTTTGTTGATTTTGCACTTTAGGTTTATAGTTTTCTTCAAGCAAAATCCTATGCATGCATATTGAAGGGCTGATTCCCTTCAAATCTGAAATAGACCATCTTATGGCAGACTTATGAGCTCTCAAAACACGAAGTAGTTTATCTAATTGAGTAGAGGAAATCGAAGAGGATACAATTACTGGATTTGTATTATTACATCCTAAAAATGCATACTTGAGGTGCTCTGGAAGGGCTTTAAGGTCCATGCTTGGTTGTGATACACCCGACTGAGTGGAAACGGACTGTAAGTTTTGGACCGTTTCATTTGACACGGTCGAGTCGCCCATCAGCTTGATTTCAGCAACTACTGCATGCTCCTGTTGTTCTGTTTCTCTGTCAAAATTATCGAATTTATTGATTTGTGGTTCTTCCTGCAGGGAATTTAATTCACAAACATAATCAAATAAGTCAGAATCATCAAACTCCAAGGTCGAGTCACTAGAAAAGCATGAGTTCCAAAGAGCAAACTCTAACGGATCTGAAGATAATGAGTGTAAGACTTTTTTCTTTCCATACGAATTTATACTATCAATAACATTGCAATATTCAATATCATCATGAAATTTCATAGCTTTAAATATGGAAAATAGAACATGCTCATGATTAACACGTAGTGTTAATTCTCCCTTTTCAACATCAATAAGAGCTTTTCCCGTTGCTAAAAACGGACGTCCAAGGATAAGTGGCAAATCTTCATCTTTCTCCATGTCGAGAACGACGAAATCCGCTGGAAATATAAATTTGTTGACCTTTATGAGCACATCTTCAACAATCCTTTTGGGGTGTGTTATGGATCGATCCGCCAATTGTAACATTATCGTTATGGCTTTCATTTCCCCAACTCCTAATTTCCTGAAAATAGATAAAGGCATAAGGTTAATTGAAGCACCTAAATCACACAAAGCTTTATTGAATGAAACTTTTCTAATGGTGCATGGAACGGTAAAGCTTCCAGGGTCCTTAAGCTTTTGAGGTAATTTGCGTTGGATAATAGCGCTACATTCTTCGGTTAGTTCAACCGTCTCATGCTCTTCCATCCTTCTTTTTCCTTGACATCACATCCTTCAACAATCTTGCATAATTAAGCATTTGTTCCAAAGCGTCTGCAAAAGGAATATTGATGTTAATTTTCTTGAAGATGTCCAAAAATTTTGCAAATTGGGCATCTAACTTTTTCTTTTTAAACCATTGAGGAAAAGGGATAGGAACTTTAAAAGTAGAAGTAGAGTTAGAAGGTATTTTAGGCTTTTCAACCCCCTTAGATGTGTCATGCTTCACTTCTTCCTCTACAATTTTGATTTGATCCTCTTTGGCTTCCTTGCTTTGTTGGACCATTGGTATCTTTGGCCCTTCATAATTCGTTCCGCTTCTTAAGGTGATAGCTTGACAAGATTCTTTTGGATTTACTTCGTTATTGCTTGGAAATTATCCCCGGTGATGTTGACTCCCGACAACTTTAGCCAATTGTCCAGTTTGAGTTTCGAGATTTTTCATTTGAGCTCCCATGGTGGCAGCTAATTGAGTAACATGGCCTTCGATTTTGTCTAATTTTTCCTCATCACAACTAAATCGACTCTTTGTTTCCATCATAAAGGTAGCTAGAATATTCTCCATATTCGAAGTTGGCTTCGCTTCTTCAATTATTTCGCCATTTGACACTTTGAATTCGGCCGGTGGTTGTAAGGCATTCTTTTATTAGCATAGCTAAAAAATTTTCGTAATTTCTGTTGGAGGGATGGTAGAAACCCGGAGGTGGATTATTCCGGAAATTGTTTTAATTTCGATTATTAATGTAATGAGCCTCCTCGAATGGGTCGGACGGTAGTGTACTTCCTTGAGGAGTTATTTTCGAATCACCTCCTTTTGTTAGGGCCCCAAACTGATTAGTTAACATCGTCATTTGCGCGGTTAGTGCCTTGATAGGGTCCGAATCGGATATCTCAGCCACCCTTTTAACATTTGCTCTTTCAATCGGCCATTGATAACTATTCATAGCCATTTCTTCTATTAATCCATAAGCTTGTTCAGCGCTTCTTGCTAGCAATGCCCCTCCCGCAGAAGCATCAATAAAATTCCTCGTTTCTCCCATAAGACCATTGTAGAAGAAACACATTTGTTGGTCTTCTGGGAAACCATGTCGAGGACATCGCCTTAGTAGATCTTTGAAACCTTCCCATGCTTCATACAACAGTTTGGAGTCCAATTGATGAAATTGAGTAATCTCACTTTTTAGCTTCATCGTCTTGTTAGGTGGGAAAAATTTGAACAAAAATTTTTCGCTCAAATCCTCCCATGTACTTATACTTCCCAGAGCTAAAGTCCCAAGCCAGTTTCTTGCTTTCTCTCTCAAAGAGAATGGAAACAATCGTAAGCGTATTGCATTATCCGAGACCCCAATCATTTTGATAGTATCACATATTTGCATGAAATATGTGAAATGGGCATGCGGATCCTCGACAGCAAATCCTCCAAATTGATTTTGTTGAACCATTGAAATTAAGGCAGGCTTCAACTCGAAATTCAGAGCGTTTATTGGAACATGAGTGATTCCTCCAAAGTTTCGATCAAGCTTTGGTCAGAATCCATCCCGAATTGATGCACCCTAGTTGCTGGATTTTCAATCCTTCCACCATCGTTGTCCTGGATTATTGCATTCTCGTTTCTTGTGTTCGTGTTATTCATCCCCATGTTATCTCCTTCTCTCTCCATGTCATCAAAAAGATCCCTTCTTAGTTTCCTTGAGGCAGCACTTGTTTTTCGGGTAAATACTTTTACTTCCGGGATGAAAGTTTCTAAAGGCACTCGAGATGAATAGGTGTTCATGCACTCCGGATTTAAATGTGCACAACATGACTTATGTAACAAAAATAAGAAAATGTCTAAAGTAAGACTAGAAACACTTATCGTAATATCAAAACTAATAAAAATAAATTAGTCCCCGGCAACGGCGCCACAAACTTATTCGCTATATTTTTAAACAATCCGCAAGTGTACGTAGTAAATGTAGAAAGCGGCGAGCAAGGTCGTATTCCACAGAGACTAATTATTCCTATTGTATTGATTACTAGAATATAGTGATCTCAATTTTATCTAGACGATCATTGAGGTGGATGAATGGTTAATCTAAATGAAATAAAATAATGACAATTAATTTAAACAAGTGTAATATTCGAATCAAAGGGAGTTTTAAAGAGTTTTGAAATATAGATTCCAAGGCTAGGTTTCCGTTGATTACTAAGTTTAGTCGGGAGGTATTACAAAGAGTTCTATGTGCGTTTCTAAAATGATAATCACAACAATATCTTAAAGTCTCTCTCGAGATACATTAAAACATAGATTAAATAACCTATAACAACGTCTCCATCTATTATAAATTACCTAACTCCAAAATGTTCATAAGATTAAATATCATCATAGTTTATCAACGGTTTCTCAATCTCGTAATTAACTAAGTCAAATACTCGAAACCTATTAATGCCCACTTCTCTCGAATTATGAGCAATTAAGTTTAACATATAAAAACATTGATCAAGTATTCTAACATGAATCAAAACCAAGTATTTGATAAAAAAACACACTAGATATATAATCATCAATCCTTCAAAACCATAGGAAATCAACATACTCCCATGCCCGGAATCTAACAAGTTTAGCTAGACATGGTAATAAAAGAAAAATTAATAATCATCATGTTCATCATGCTCAAGCTAAATAAATAACAAAAATGAGTAAAAGATAGGAAGAAGATAAAACTCGGATGGTGTCTTGAGTGGTCTCGGTTCAAGCCTTCAAGTGTTCTTGGTGTGTTCTTCCTTGAGCTTCCTTCAAAGTCTCCCTCTTTTGGTGGTTTTTCTCTCAAATCTTATGGTTTTTTCACACTCAACAACTCCCCAAATCAGAATATATCCTTCCAAGTCGAGTCCAAGGCCTTTTTATCAAGCCAAAAAGCCAAAATTCTTGTTCAAACTGTGTAAAAATGTCAATAAAGTGATTTTACACCGAAAAGTCACTACAAGAAAAACTGCATCAGACAACGGTTTTTGCTCGTTGTCTAACTTCCTGTTTTCCCGTTGTCTATTGAGACGCCGTCTCCTACCTGCCTCAGACAATGGTATAGAATCTATTGTGTGAAAGAGTGAGAGACAACGACTTCATCTCTAGACGCCGTTGTGTAATAGCCAGAAACAACAACACTCCACTTAGAAACCATTGTTGTTTGGGATGCTACACAATGGTTTTAGAACAATACACACTTGTCATAAAGGAAATTACCCAACATTTTTGTAGAATTTGTCCATTGTCTGTCTGCTTATAACTCAAGTGTTGTTCATTAAAACATGTTGTTAGAATTTATCAAACACAATTGGTTTTTATTTTGAATATGTTGTTAAGATTTCATAAACACAATGGTTTCTTAAATTACCTAATTGCCTAATGTGAACCGATGGTGCAACATGGAAAATAATAAAAATAAAATACAGTTCATATTAATTTTTATTTATTTGATTTCTTGGTTACAATTCATATAATTTGAAATAGGTGCAACATAGAAAATAATAAAAATAAAATACAATTGTCTAAATGAGTAGTTTTAATGCAAATAAAATCATTGCCTGATGGCATGGGAACCGCCCAAGAATGTGAAGGAATTGAGGAGTTTTCTGGGACTTGAAGGCTATTATTGTAGATTTGTTGAGGGATTTTCTAATATCGCTAGACCGCTCACTCAGTTACTCCAGAAAACTCAGAAGTTCGAGTGGACCGCAGACAGACAGGATAGTTTTGATGAGTTGAAGAGACGATTGACTACCGCACCCGTTTTAGCATTACCTCAGGGGAACGAGGATTTCGTGGTGTATAGTGATGCTTCGGGCCTTGGGCTCGGATGTGTTTTGATGCAGAGAGACAGGGTGATTGCTTATGCGTCCCGCCAGTTGAAACCTTATGAGGTAAATTATCCCACACACGATTTGGAGTTAGCTGTGGTCGTTTTCGCCTTAAAGATCTGGAGGCATTATCTATATGGGTCGTCGTGTAAGATTTTTACGGATCACAAGAGTTTGAAGTATATCTTCAGTCAGAAAGAGTTGAATATGAGGCAGCGTAGGTGGTTGGAGCTAATTAAAGATTACGACCTCGAGATACTTTACCATCTGGGTAAGGCTAACGTAGTGGCTGATGCGTTGAGCCGAAAACCGATAGCATTGGAGATGTTAGAGGTAATTACACCACAGAGCAGGATCCAGCGGGATTTGATTTGTCAGAATATCGAGGTTTGGGTTCAGAGAGTTCAGGGTCAGTTATGTGCGTTGTAGATCACTTCGTCTTTGACTGATGATATCAAGGCGAAACAGTATGATGATCCATTTTTGGTCCAGTTGAGGGAGGATGTGAGAAAGTGGAAAGCCCTTGGGTTTGTGATTCAGGATGATGGAGTTTTGAGATTTCGCGGCAGATTATGTGTACCGAATGACATTGAGTTGAGGCACAAGATGTTGAGCGAGGCTCATACCACACCTTACTTCATACACCCTGGTACGAGCAAAATATACAAGGATGTGAGGAGTAACTACTGGTGGAGCAATTTGAAGACGGACGTTAGCGAGTTTGTGGCGAAGTGTTTGACCTGTCAGCAGGTTAAGATCGAGCATCAGCGGCCCGCAGGGTTGCTACGACCACTTCCCATTCCGGAATGGAAGTGGGAAGACATCTCTATGGATTTCATTACCGGGATGCCTAGGATTCGGACTGGAATGAACATGATTTGGGTTATTGTCGATCGACTAACCAAATCAGCTCATTCCCTGGGTATTAAGGACACTTGGGGGCCGGAGAGGCTGGCACGAGTGTTTGTTGCAGAGATCGTGAGATTGCATGGGACTCCTAGGAGTATTGTTTCGGATCGAGATGGCTGGTTTGTATCACATTTTTGGCAGGCTATTCATCGAGTTTTGGGGACTGAGTTGAGACTCAGTACATCTTACCACCCTCAAACTGACGGGCAGTCAGAGCAGACGATCCAGACGCTGGAGGATATGTTGAGAACTTGTGCCTTAGATTGGAAGAATGATTGGGAGTCGCACTTGTCGTTGATCGAGTTCACGTACAATAATAGTTGTCATGCCTCGATCAAAATGGCACCATTTGAGGCATTATATGGGAGGAGGTGCAGATCGTCGTTGTGTTGGGACGATGCATCCGAGCTGATTGGTACCGAGCCCGATATGGTAGTTGAGACGAGAGAAAAGATTGCTCTGATTCGCGATAGGTTGGTGATGGCCCAGATTCGGCAGAAGTCTTATGCCGATACGCGTCGCCCGCCGTTGGAGTTTGAGGTGGGAGATCATGTCTTGCTTAAGGTCGCTGACACGGGGAGTTTACCGCTTCGGTCGGAAGGGTTAACTTAGTCCAAGATATATTGGACCGTTCGAGATTTTAGAGAGAGTGGGAGAGCTTGCATATCGGTTAGGCTTGCCGCCGTCCTTGAGTCACGTGCATAACGTATTTCATGTCTCCCAGCTTAGGAAGTACGTACCGGACCCTAGCCATATTATTGATTTTGGAGAGATCGGGTTGGGACCCAACATCACCATCGAGGAGAGGCCGATTCATATTTTAGAGCGTCGGGTGAAGCAACTTCGGCACAAAACCATTCCTTTGGTTAAAATTCAATGGTCGAGGCACGGATTCGAGAAAGCGACATGGGAGACGGAAGAGAGTATGCAGTCAAGATACCCCGAGTTTCGAGGTTTGGGTTCAGAGAGTTCAGGGTCAGATATGTACGTTAGGGATCACTTCGTCCTTGACTGATGATATCAAGGCAAAGCAGTATGACGATCCGTTTTTGGTCCAGTTGAGGGAGGATGTGAGGAAGGGGAAAGCCCCTGGATTTGTGGTTCACGATGATGGAGTTTTGAGATTTCGCGGCAGACTATGTGTACCGAGTGTTGTTGAGCTGAGATAGAAGATCTTGAGTGAAGCTCATACCACACCTTTCTCCATACATCCTAGTACGAGTAAAATGTACAAGGATGTGAGGAGAAACTACTGGTGGAGTAATTTGAAGACAGACGTTAGCGAGTTTGTGTCGAGGTGTTTGACCTGTCAGCAGGTTAAGATCGAGCATCAGCGACCCGCGGGGCTTTTGCGACCACTTCCTATCCCGGAGTGGAAATGGGAGGATATTTCTATGGATTTCATTACCGGTATGCTTAAGACTCGGACTGGAATGAACATGATTTGGGTCATTGTCGATCGACTAACCAAATCGGCTCATTTTCTGGATATTAAGGACACTTGGGGGCCAGAGAGACTAGCACGAGTGTTTATTGCGGAGATCGTGAGGTTACATGGGACCCCTAAGAGTATTGTTTCGGATCGTGATGGCCGGTTCATACCACATTTTTGGCAGGCCGTTCATAGAGCTTTGGGGACCGAGTTGAGACTTAGTACATCCTACCACCCTCAGACAGACGGACAGTCTGAGCGGACGATACAGACACTGGAGGATATGTTGAGAGCCTGTGCCTTAGACTGGAAGGATGATTCGAAGTCGCACTTACCATTGATCGAGTTCACGTACAACAATAGTTGGCACGCCTCGATCAAAATGGCATCATTCGAGGCATTGTATGGGAGGAGGTGCAGATCGCCGTTGTGTTGGGATGATGCGTCTGAGCTGATTGGTACCGAGCCCGATATGGTAGTTGAGACGAGGGAGAAGATTGCTCTCATCCGCGATAGGTTGGTGACGGCCAGGCCGCGAAGTCTTATCTCGATACAGCGCCGACCGTTGGAGTTTGAGGTGGGAGACCATGTGTTGCTTAAGGTGTCGCCGACACGGGGAGTTTACCGCTTCGGTCGGAAGGGTAAACTTAGTCCGAGATTTATTGGGCCGTTCGGGATTCTAGAGAGAGTTGGAGAGCTTGCATATCGGTTAGGCTTGCCGCCGTCTCTGAGCCACGTGCATAACGTATTTCATGTTTCCCAGCTTAGGAAGTACGTACCGGACCCTAGCCATATTATTGATTTCGGAGAGACCGAGTTGGGGCCCGACATTACCTTCGAGGAGAGGCCGATTCAGATCTTAGAGCGTCGAGTGAAGCAGCTCAGGCACAAAACCATTCCTTTGGTTAAAGTGCAGTGGTCGAGGCATGGATCCGAGGAAGCCACGTGGGAAACGGAGGAGATTATGAGGTCGTGATACCCCGAGTTATTCGCGTTGTAAGTTTCGGGACGAAACTTATTTTTAGGGGGAGAGAATGTAATATCCGTACTTTCTATTTTTGGTAATTTCTATTTTTAGTGTATGTTCGTTTCGGACGACTCGCTTGTTACTGTCTTGAAATTCTAAACCTATTTTGTTCTTGGAATTTTTCCGTTTGGACGAGTTTCGCGGATGTTTTTACGTAATTTTATCTTGAATTATATCTTGTCGCATGTACGTTCAATTCTCGTAAAACTCGTTCGTTTTCGTTGTTTCTTGGTTTGCATAAGTTCGTATGGTTGAGTTAGTCGTGTTGAGACTTTCGGTTTGTTAATCCGTCGTCGTATCGTAATTTTCGGGCACTTGGGCCATTTGTGTAATTTCCTATAAGTTAGGGAATTTCACTTTCTTTGTCGCATTACGGACTCTCCGGTGGTCGGAGTCGTATTTTCTTTTGACACTTAGCTCCGTCGTCTTGTATATTCCGTGTTTATGTTTCTGGATTCGGGCCTTGCTTTGCATTTCGACTTTCTGTCTGTCGGCAGCAGTGTACTGATCTGAGCAGTACTGGACTGCTGCCTGAGTAGCATACGCTACTCCTTGATTCCTTGCGTGCGCTACCGTTGTGTAGTTAGCGTACGCTAACTTGGAGTTTGTAGCGTGCGCTAACGATTTCATGGTAGGCGAAGGTTGATATTTGATCTTGGACCGAGATAGCGTACGCTAATTGAGTGTTAACGCGCGCTAATTTCTAACATTAGTGCACGCTAATTTTGTTAGCCCGCGTATGCAAACGGGAGGACAGAAGCCTCTGATTTCATTCCGCACCCTATTAGCGTACGCTAACTCTTGTTCGTAGCGTGCGCTAAGCCTGTCTGATTTAAATAGGACAGCAACAGCCCAACTTCGTCATTTTCCTTACTCCTACTCTTCGGCTTTGAGCGATTCCAGACGAGGGTTAGGGCCGATTCTGACCAAATATCATCCTCCACTAACATCCTTGCATTCCTTGCGTGAATTCTTCAAGTTCTTAACATTTTCCGCCATCCGAATCAAGGTAAGAATCCGTGAAACCCTTGTTTTGAGATTTTGGGGAAATTTTGGGGATTTCTTGTGATTTGACTCTTTTAATCCGAATTATCATGGATTATTACTAGACTTAAATCGTATACTTGTAATCCTTCGTTTTCTTGAGGATTTATGGTTTTAAATCCGATTTTTCCATTGTTCGTCACTTTTACTCGACGATACCCTTGTAATGTTCGACGATTTGTTCCAGCGGGTAGAACTAGGACGTATTCCTACGTTTTCGTAGTTTTGAGATTGGTTGTTTATCGTTATTATGATAGGAACGGGGTTGTGAAGATTGTTCGGAGCAAAAACCTTACCTTTCAACCTTTCCCTTCCGTCGTCTCACCCAAGGCAAGTACTTCTTTACATTTTGTTATGTAGAACGTAAAATTCGACATTGATGGAAAGTTGTGATAATCGTGTGTGTGTGTTGTTGTTCTTCCACCCGGGGATGGTCCGACGGGGCCTCTGGGGGTCGCTACTAAGGGGTACGACCGCGGAAGTGGTTTCCCACCTGGGGAGGGTCCGACAGGGCCTCTGGGGGTCGATACTGAGGGGTATGGCCACGGGTTACCAAGTGTGAAATTGTATTGTGGTAATGTGATGTTATGTTTTGCCTTGATAGGCATACTTTGTTGAGAAAAACTGTGATATTCCGGAATATTGTGTTTCTAGTATTTTTCAAAAGCATTTTTCATGTTGGATTATACTCCTTAATAGCATTATGTAAATTGTACTTGCACTAGCTATTCGAATGCTAACCCCTTAAATGGGGGAAATGCGTCTTATGCATTTCAGGTGTTGGTCGAGCTGAGGAGCTGGCACGGGATGCGCACGAAAAGGATGGTCTGGCATGATGATGTGGCTCGAGTCTATATTTTCATGCTTTCTCATTGTATTTGTTTGAGTATTGGAGTTGGACTGATTACTTTTAAACTTGGTTTAAGTCCCCTGCGTGGGCAATGAATTGGTATTTGACTTATGCCTCATGTACTTCCATTAAAATGTTTTGGCCGAGGCCACGGCCTTATTTATACTATGTTAAGTGCGTCTTTTCAGATTTCATTGTGGTTTATGTCTCATGAGCTAGCCTGGTAGACCCTCATGAGGGTCCTACGGCGTGTAATGTCCCATTTGAGATTTGGGGTGTTACAGGCACATATAGACGTGTGATGGGGTCATGTCCTCACATTGGACTGTGCACACGAGAAGATTACTTCGTGTGACTGATTAGGTATAAGACCACATAGGTATTTGATCGATACCCGGGGTGGCTTGTGCACGGACACATTTACAGATCGGGCGTACTGTGACGTCCATGTATGATTGGATATGTTCGATGGTTTGCGGCTGGTTGTTCATACTCCCGAGGGGTATGTTCGACAGTCGATGTTATTTTTCTTGAGATCCATTATTGTTGATCGTTTGTAGTTTACCTTGTTGATGGTATTCTCGGTCGTTAATTGGTCCTTTGTTGATCGTGTTTGGAGTTTACCTTGTTGATGGTATTCTCGGCCATTGTTGATCCTTTATTAGTCGTGTTGGGGTTTATCATGTTGACGATATTCTTGGTCGCTGGTGATTCTTCGTTGGTCTTGGTTGGGGTTTATCCTGTTGATGATATTCTCAGTTGACTTATTGGTTGATCTGGTTATTGATCGTATGAGTATTTGGACTGTACGTCGATATTTCGGGACTTGTTATCATTATTTTGTAGTAGTTAATCTACAGATGTGTTGTGTGTTTGGTTCTTATCAGGATTGGTATTTAATTGTACGATCCGACGGACAGGATTTGGCACGAATGAATTATTTCACGCTTATGAGTTATGATGACGCTTTGAGGATTCTTGGTATTGTTTGATTACAGTACAGATGTTTGTAGTTGAGATCATTTCGTCATTTGAGAACGTGAAATGTGGATTAGGTAAGGGTTGTTTTGGTACAATTTGCCATGGGGTGGTAAAGTATGGCGGTAAGATTATATTGGTAGTATTCTTACTTGTAATTACATTGGTATGTAGTTATTTATGATGATGTGATCGATATCATTATTGAGTATTGTGGCTGACCCCGTCGTGGGCTTTATTTTTAGGTACTCGGAGATCGAGCTAGTAGCGGTCGTGAAGAGATGAGCTTCCCGGGTGATACTGGCTGTAGCACTTATTTGAGTTTTGAGTACTCCTTTCTGGTTGTTTTATTCCGCTGCAAATGTGTATTTTGAACTGTGTTTTATCCGTTGCGTGTGTGTATTTTAAAAAGGCTTCCTGGTATTTCTTTCCAACTCGTGTGTACTTTCAAAATGGCCTTTTGACATTTTGCGAACTTGGGTTTATTTCGTAAATCGATTCCCCAAACTATTTTATCGGTACGTATAAGTGGTGACTTAACGTACATTTTGAAACTGTTGAGTTTTGGCATTTCGCCTTGTATTTTCAAATGGTATTTTATGACGGTATTTGAGAACTATGTTTTTTAATATATTTGAGTATTTGCAAAATATTACCGGCATCGGCTTTTTCGGCGTATTTTTGAAATGGTTTTGTAAACGGTTTTTAGCCTGGTGGGTTCCGATGTGGGGCCCACGGCGCTGTAATATCCCGACTGGTTTTGGGGGTGTTACGTTTCTCATACATCAATCGCACTGTTATTAATATATCAAATCGACCAACGGAGCTTCAAGGGTGGCATCACAATCTACTTTAACTATTGGATTATAGTTCTTGCTTCCACAACTAGCTAATATAGAAGTGCAAAAACTTCCACTATAAGTTTTTAGAAGATGGTAGTTTATGCATACAGGTCGCTTTACCCTCTAACATAATGGTAAAAGATAGATATATAAAGTATAAATGAAAACTGTAGTGTTGCACAGAGCATAAGAACTTAGACAAAGATTGCAAATTAACATTAATCTTTGAATAAATAAACTCAACCACCAGAGTTTTCTAAACAGTAAAGATATAATCTACCACCAAAAGGTGCACCCTAAAAGGAAATAAGCTACCAAGATAAGATTGTATACCAGAGATATGAGAGGTACTTCATCTTCATCAGTTGTCACATGAGTCATCAGAGCCAGATTTTTCACCAATCCACAGGCTTCACCTTCTGGAGTATCGCAGGGACACAACATGCCCCACTGAAGATAAAGTGGTTTAGTAAGATTAGACATGAAATCGAATGATAAGAGAAAATAATTGAAAAATACAATGTTATGATCGGCCGACGAAGATATCAGTTCACCTGGCTAGGTTGCAAAGCTCTGGGGCCACTATTCAAATTGCAGTGAGGCTCTTGTCATCTAACCTAAAGTTCCTATGTACGACAGTCTACCTACAACCTGAACAAGGAAACTTAACAATCAATCTCAACTGTTCAATAATAAGTTAAAATATCAAAACAAACGAATGTTGAAGACAGGAAGGCTAAAACATGGGCAATGTTTAAAGTACCTGAGTCATTCCCTTTCGGTCCATCCTGAATCTTTTAATCTTCCAATTCCCAGTAGAATAGATCTTTCCAAATCAACAGTAGTTCTATCTTTCACTATATACTAAAAGTAAAGAAAATGATATGTGAACAATAAAAAATAAAAATACCACTAACAGCACCTTCATGCTAAATAATAAGACACATGTATACCATCTCATAGTAAACATGAGTACAAATGAAAAATACAGTAACACGGTATAACCATATTACCATATTGAGAAGAAGCTGAAACACAATAATCAAAGTAATGGGTATTAGCTCACGAAAAAACACAACCAAAAAACTAAAATAGAACAGCAATGATCTGTTCTATTTGTAAGGAGACTTTTCTGCAGAGATTGAACCCAGGGGGATATTTGACTCTTCTAACTAGCCAAAAAAGACAAAAGAGAACAAGTAGCAGAGCAAGAATGTTGTGTCTAGAGAAAAACAAAAAGTGAAACAAGGGAGGAAATAGTGAGAAAGAGAGAAGTTGCCACAACCTATGAGACAGTCAATAACTTCATCACTAGTATACATTGTAAAATAGATAGGAGCTGCCGTGGCACCTCACCACCCCGACGCGGCCAAACCCCGAATCAGAAAACCCACAACCAGCATCGATCGACCTCGACCCTTTTCAAACCCGAGAACCCAAAGCTGCGGACCGAACCTTACCTGGAATAGCCGCTGCCACCGTTCCGGCCACTTTTACCTCCGGTCCACAACATGCCGCACACCATCGGTCGCCGTGAGCAGTCCGTTCGAACCACCGCCGCTGCAGGCGCACATCATGTAATATCCGGAATTTCCACTACTGTTGTTTAATATTATTTTATCCGAGTTATGTTGTACAGCGTGGAATCTGTACAGTATGGGTAAAATAATTGAAGGACCGAGACATCTGTATTGGTATAATTGTCGTACTTGGTCGACAATTAGATGTAAGAAGTAAATGTATTCAGTATGCCGTATGTTCGTATTCTGTATGTTGAGACGTTGGACAATAATAGCTGAAAATGGCTAAGTGTAACATTATTAGCGCACGCTAATAATCATGAGTAGCGCACGCTATCATGCAGGTTTAGCGCACGCTACGGATATAATATAACGCACGCTAATGCAGTCAGATCGGAAGGAATCTGCGTGTGGACCAGGCCACTTTCGGCGCACGTTCTGATAAGTCAACGGATGTTTGTAATGTAGTACTAGCGCATGCTAAACCCTAAAGGTTAGCGCACGCTAGTGATATATCAGACAAAAAGGAATCTTATCCTCGTCAGCACTTTCGGCGTGTGGACCTGTAACACCCCCAAATCCCATTGGGTTATTACAGTGCCGTGGACCCCACACCAGGAGATCCACCAGGCGAACATGACTAAAATACAACAAACCGACTGAAAGGGGAATCACAATCCCTACACTGACACCCAACACAATATTCCGATATGGAATTTCAATGACAACAGTGGGCCTACATGGCCAAAATAAAATACAACAACATCCACGAGCCTTGCTCGGATAATACATAATGACAAAGACTGAACAAAACTGGAGTACTCCAACCGCTGACCGACATGAACACCAAAACATCTCGGACTAGTATCGCTTGAATGCCTCGTCGCCACCGTCATGCCCCTGTGTCTCAACTCTCTCCTCGCAAACACCTAAAACATGAAAACATGTTCCGCCCCACGGGTCGATCATCCAGATAATGATTATCAAATACATGTACAACATGATATGCATCGAAAGGGCGTAATGAAATAGTATAGTAATGGTAATACGAGATGCTCACAAACCAAAGTAAGAATCGAGCATTCGTGGAATACTATGCCCACGGCATACAAGCAATACTGCTCAACGAGTTAGAACACAAGTGCCCAACGCGAATCATCAATACGAGAACACAACAATACATCACCCGAAGGTAACCTAAGCCAAACACCGAAATAGATACGAATCACAATGCCCGAAGGCTCCACCAGAATACCGATACATCACAATGGCCTATGTACCGAGCACCAAGTTGTTCATCATCATAATACCCTAAATGTCACTCACCGAAGTGTCAATCACCACAATGGCCCGAAGCCAAAGCGGCCATTTGTATCAATGAGGCGAAGCCACGGCATGAAGCCGTATCACAATAAGGGCGAAGCCACGGCACGGCCGTATCACAATGAGGGCGAAGCCACGGCACGGCCGTATCACAATGAGGGCCGAAGCCACGCACGGCCGTATCACAATGAGGGCCGAAGCCACGGCACGAAGCCGTATCACAATGAGGGCCGAAGCCACGGCACGAAGCCGTATCACAATGAGGGCCGAAGCCACGGCACGAAGCCGTATCACAATGAGGGCCGAAGCCACGGCACGAAGCAGTATCACAATGAGGGTCGAAGCCACGGCACGAAGCCGTATCACAATGAGGTCATCCAATGACCGTGACCTGCTGAATTGCAGGTGCTGGGAAACCAACCGCGAAGGTTCAAGCCCCAGACTTACCCATAATGAGATCACCCAGTGACCGTGACCTACTGAACTGTAGGTGTTGGGAAACCAACCGCGAAGGTTCAAGCCCCAAGCTTACCCATCGAGCACTAGCCGAGACTAGTTTCCAAAACATAATTAATCACAACAGTAACAATCCCAAGATTACCAAACTCACAAGAATAATAGCATGCTGTCTTGAGTTGGCCAACACGACGACAATAACTCATGGATGGGCACCGTCCACGGCGGTCCTAATTCAATACGTCGATTACCTTAGAACGATTAATCGATAACGATGACACAACGGATGGGAATTAGCTTCGATAATCCCAATTAAATACATCGATTACCTTAGAACGGTCAATCGATACACAATGATACATCGGATGAGATTTTTCTTCGATAATCCCAATTAAATACATCGATTACCTTAGAACGGTCAATCGATACACAATGATACAACGGATGGGAATTATCTTCGATAATCCCAATTAAATACCTCGATTACCTTAGAACGGTCAATCGATAACCAACGATACAACAGATGGGAGTTATCTTTGATAATCCCAATTCAATACATCGATTACCTTAGAATGGTTGATCGATAACCAATGATGCAACGGATGGGAATTATCTTCGATAACCCCAATTCAATACATCGATTACCTTAGAACGGTTAATCGATAACCAATGATACGGTAGAATAGATGTCCCGGCGTCTTAAACCGACCACCGAAATAGATATGATAAACGAATATATCAAATGCCTTCAATCGGCCAATGCAATATCATAGCAACAGTTCCAATTCGATAATAACGATTCAATGATGCCTCAGAACGTCATTAACGTCAACAATAATAATCGATACATCGATGCCGCGAACCGGCTATCGACAACAAGAATCTCAATGCCTTAATCCGGCCGTTAACGAATAACAATCACGTCTGGCATAATCACCGAAGGGTATTGCATCAAACAATTCCCGAATATCAACAAATCACGAAGAGACTAAGTCTCGAAATGATACAATACATTCATACACATATATGAAAACATTAATCTCATTGACCAGTACAAGTATAAAACTTGCCTCAAACCGAAGGCGAGAAAGTCCTTCCACGATCAACGTCCTGGCACGAAATGCGAACGGCGCCTCCCGACGAACACAAACACTCGAACAACCTTGAATGAAAATGATTCATTCAAAAACACAAAATCAATAGAAAATAACGACAAGGACAAAGTCCGATTCAAACACGAATCGATCACACCGCACGAACGAGTATCATAGTTCTCAACTATGAATTCTAACGTCCTCCAACACCTCGATGATCAATTAACATGATCATTACGTTCTTAACACTTGTGAAATCCATTCAACAAGATTCACTTAAGAACAATCATCAAGACAATCATCTCAAGATGATAATATCACCAATATCATCAAATTGATCCTCCTACAATGATAATATTATCAATATTATCATTATCACCCAAGAACATCATCCACTCAATAATCATGATGTTCAAACAAAATCCTTCATCAATGCATCATGAATTCGGATTAAACAACAAGATTCACTCAACCATTTTCAAATTATGATAATCACCTCTGGATCATCATAAATCCTTACTAAAATGGTTAAAATCTTACAAGAACACCACCAACAATAATAATCATCTCAAGACTATGTTAATCATATAACAATCTTAACATAATCTTTCCTAGACATGATTAAAACCTCCAAACAATCTAAAACATCAAGAACATAATCATCCTCAAGCTATACCAACATGTTCTTCATCAAAAGTTCATCCAAACTATGAAGAATCATGATATACTCCATTAATAAAACAATACCCGAAGAAAACAACAACAAAAACATGAAAATCACTTGAAGAACAAGAGATTGAGGGGACTTACCAAAGAAGAACAAGAAGAAGCCTCGAAACACCAAAGGAGCATCAACAAGCTTCCAACTTCAAGCTTCAATCCAAGCTAGGATGATCAAGATCGAGTTGGAAGAGGCTAAACATCAATAACAAGTCCAAACGGACGATTCTAGGTAGAGAAAATGTGTTTTGGTTCGTGAGGAAATGAAAGACGAAACCAAGTTAAATAGACTGACCAATTCATTACGTACGTTATACACTAAGGTTAACGTACGTAAGAGGCATTACGTACGCTATGCTAAGACATTAACGTACGTAATGAAAAAATCCGTATGACTTGGACTAAAATACGAAGGCCTTAACGTCGTAAACAAGAACTTATTACGTGCGTTAACAAGACCTACATTACGACGTAGAGCTCGCCTCTTAACGCACGTAAGTCCGTTGATCGCAATAGTGAGATCCGATCGGAAGATGCTCGGGACCCACCGGCCAAAAGCGACTACGAGGAAGGTTCCTGCCACCTACCAAGCATTACGTACGTAACCTTACAGGCATAACGTACGTAATACTCAACCCATAACGTACGTAAGTCTACCCATGTAGCGTACGTTAAGGCTAGTGTACTTAGCCAAAAATCCAAATTCTCCAACCAACATTCAAACGACGAAACTAACCCGACGACAAGTATAATATTTCGATCCCGAAATATTCCAATACAATATACATTGTATCAGTCCAAAACAACAACACTTTGTACAATTCCAAATGAATATGTACAACTCAACAGTAACACGAAAGGAAAAAAAATTATCCCCGGATATTACATACTCCCCCCCTTAAAAAGAGTTTCGTCCCCGAAACTCAGGGTGCAAAAACACGGGGCACGAACTATCCATCAGGATAAGAAAACAACATCTCCAGGAATACTCCTCACTGCGAACCGCTTCGCCTGAGTAATCGGGCCAACCCCACGGGTTCCCGCGTCTCCTCTGCCCGAACACGGCGAAAAACAAGGGATAAAAACACTCAACCAACTGCGAGATCAGCCGAAACATAACTCTCCCGCTAGAGATCAGCCAGGAAGTCGTACCAATTGCATGACTAGTAACACCGGCGTACACACCCCGCGGGTGCCGCCCATTGTACATGTCTATAATCATCGGTGTACACTCCCCCGTTCTCATCAGCATTAAACGCTCAAGCAAACACTGACTCATGCCACAAAAAGGAAAATAACAACGCATATGTGGTCCTCGGGACCATATCAACTGCACACCCAAGTCCTCACGACTCGGCGTCTCGGATTGAAATGAACAATTTCCCAGATTATTACAAAATCTCGGGTATAACACCAAAGAGGAAGGAAAAACACATCACACGACCTCAAATCTCAAGATTCTCAGAAGCTATCATAACAAGATAGATCAGTAATAAATGGTTCACAACCACAACATTACAATACAGACTGAGTCAAATATCAAACAAGGAAAATACAAATCAAAACTACATCTCAAATATATCCGAAATCAACACCCTCCGGGTCATCGAACTCATCGATCTCATTGACTCGAGGAAGACCCAAATCTGAGCTCGCCGCTCCTCCTCGAGTGTCCATACCTCTGGCTCCCGAAGCCCGATATGACCCCTTGGATGGAGTACGGACTGAAGCAACAAAATCTCTCGAGGCCCGTGAGCTTCCTTGAGATCTACTGGCACTAGAACTCCTGCAGTATTTCTGAAGGTGTCCCGGATTCCCACACAGAAAACAAACAATAGCTAGCACAGTACAACGGGTGCTAACGTGCCCCGCTGAATCACAATTAAAGCAAACAACAGTCGAACTCGTCGCCGGAGAAGAAGATGATTTCCCAGCACGAAGACGACTAGAAGACGACCTCTTGGACGTCGGAGCCCGATGTCCTTCTGAACGAACCGGTATCCTAGTCCTCTCACCGGAAGAAACTGAAGGGTTCTTCCGAGCAAGCTCCTTGATCAAAAGCTCTGCTCCAAGAGCCTTCTCGATGAATTCACCAAGTGAATTGCAATTATGGTTGAACAACTGCATCCTCAACTGCGGGTTCAACCTCTTGCTAAAATACTTGATCTTATCCGCCTCAGTACGGATAACAGATGAAGCAAACTGAAGGAGTCCCTGAAACTTCTCCGCAATAACAATAACACCCTCGTCCTCGACGGATTCGGGGTTCAAAACCTCTGACAGCTTGGCTTCACGAAGTGGAGCCGGATAATACCTCTCTAACATGAGAGTCTTAAACTCGCTCCAAGCACAATCACGATCGGTGGGTTTCACAGAAAGCCACCAAGAATAAGCGCCTTTACTCAAATAGTAAGCCGCTACTGCCACCTTACTCTCTTCCGGACACTGAACCATGTCGAAGAGTTTATCAAAATGTTCAAGCCAATGAACAATATCAGCTGGTTCCGACGAACCCTCAAAAATAGGCGGCCTCTGACGAGAGATGTCGCCGATAATCTGACTCACTCTCCTGGACTGTCCATAAAACGGCACCTGGGATCCCTGCTGCGGTGGACCACGTACCACTGAGGTCTGTATGGTTTCCATTATCTGCGTCATCTGAGTCATCTGGGTCATCATGACCCTCATAATCAAGTAAGGGTCGATGTGATCACTCTCAGTCTGGTCGACTCCTCGAGTATGACATTCCGAAGGGGAACCGGTCGCATAAGTCACATCTACGGCTGAATTCTGATCCCTCTCGGCATCCGCACGCGCATAATCACGAGGTTCTGGGTTTCGGCCTGCTCCGCAGACTTTACCCCCTCTGCCACATCCTCGGTTTCTTCTTTCCATACTGAAAGAATAACGCTCGATCATGAACAAAGCTCAAATATGCCTCAACGGCTAATCCCCAATGCTATGTCAATAGCCAAACACGAGTATATATACTCAACAAATAAACAATCACTTCAAACATGTTAATTATAGCTAATACTGATCCGACACACTCTAAAGCAATTAATCATGAATGGGTCATAAAACAATGTTACATAAAGATTTCAACAAAACATGTATAATCAATGGCATAATGAATGTATGAACATACAAGAGAATCGAGTCCTTACACAGGTCATACGAAGCTTCGAGGTCTTGCGATACTAGTCTTCACCGATGACGACTCTATGAAAGAATGACTCATACAGTCGTCCAATTACCACGACTCACAAAACCCGACTGTCCAGATTGTCATAACTTGACAGTTCACTACTACCGCGTCGGTAGAACCGCATAACTCACATATCAGGGTATCTCACAACCCAACTCTCTGATACCATCTTCTGTAACACCCCCAAATCCCATTGGGTTATTACAGTGTCGTGGACCCCACACCAGGAGATCCACCAGGCGAACATGACTAAAATACAACAAACCGACCGAAAGGGGAATCACAATCCCTACACTGACACCCAACACAATATTCCGATATGGAATTTCAATGACAACAGTGGGCCTACATGGCCAAAATAAAATACAACAACATCCACGAGCCTTGCTCGGATAATACATAATGACAAAGACTGAACAAAACTGGAGTACTCCAACTGCCTGACTGACATGAACACCAAAACATCTCGGACTAGTATCGCTTGAATGCCTCGTCGCCACCGTCATGCCCCTGTGTCTCAACTCTCTCCTCGCAAACACCTAAAACATGAAAACATGTTCCGCCCCCACGGGGTCAGTCATCCAGATAATGATTATCAAATACATGTACAACATGATATGCATCCAAAGGGCAGAATGAAATAGTATAGTAATGGTAATACGAGATGCTCACAAACCAAAGTAAGAATCGAGCATTCGTGGAATACTATGCCCACGGCATACAAGCAATACCTGCTCAACAGGTTAGAACACAAGTGCCCAACGGCGAATCATCAATACAGAACACAACAATACATCACCCGAAGGTAACCCAAGCCAAACACTGAAATAGATACGAATCACAATGCCCGAAGGCTCCACCAGGAATACCGATACATCACAATGGCCTAACAGTAGAAGCATTGTTTATCATCATAATACCTGAATGTCACTCACCAAGGCATCAATCACCACATTGGCCCGAAGCCAAACACCATTGTATCAATGAGGGTCGAAGCCACGGCATGAAGCCGTATCACAATGAGGGCGAAGCCACGCACGGCCGTATCACAATGAGGGCGAAGCCACGCGGCGAAGTCGTATCACAATGAGGGCGAAGCCACGGCACGGCCGTATCACAATGAGGGCGAAGCCACGGCACGGCCGTATCACAATGAGGGCGGCCACGGCACGGCCGTATCACAATGAGGGCGAAGCCACGCACGGCCGTATCACAATGAGGGCGAAGCCACGGCACGGCGATATCACAATGAGGGTCGAAGCCACGCGAAGCCGTATCACAATGAGGTCATCCAATGACCGTGACTGCTTATTGCAGTCTTTGGAAACCAACCGCGAAGGTTCAAGCCCCAGACTTACCCATAATGAGATCACCCAGTGACCGTGACCTACTGAACTGTAGGTGTTGGGAAACCAACCGAGAAGGTTCAAGCCCCAAGCTTACCCATCGAGCACTAGCCGAGACTAGTTTCCAAAACATAATTAATCACAACAGTAACAATCCCAAGATTACCAAACTCACAAGAATAATAGCATGCTGTCTTGAGTTGGCCAACACGACGACAATAACTCATGGATGGGCACCGTCCACGGCGGTCCCAATTCAATACGTCGATTACCTTAGAACGGTTAATCGATAACGATGACACAACGGATGGGAATTAGCTTCGATAATCCCAATTAAATACATCGATTACCTTAGAACGGTCAATCGATACACAATGATACATCAGATGAGATTTTTCTTCGATAATCCCAATTAAATACATCGATTACCTTAGAACGGTCAATCGATACACAATGATACAACATATGGGAATTATCTTCGATAATCCCAATTAAATACCTCGATTACCTTAGAACGGTCAATCGATAACCAACGATACAACAGATGGGAGTTATCTTTGATAATCCCAATTCAATACATCGATTACCTTAGAATGGTTAATCGATAACCAATGATGCAACGGATGGGAATTATCTTCGATAACCCCAATTCAATACATCGATTACCTTAGAACGGTTAATCGATAACCAATGATACGGTAGAATAGATGTCCCGGCGTCTTAAACCGACCACCGAAACAGATATGATAAACGAATATATCAAATGCCTTCAATCGGCCAATGCAATATCATAGCAACAGTTCCAATTCGATAATAACGATTCAACGATGCCTCAGAACGTCATTAACGTCAACAATAATAATCGATACATCGATGCCGTGAACCGGCTATCGACAACAAGAATCTCAATGCCTTAATCCGGCCGTTAACGAATAACAATCACGTCTGGCATAATCACCGAAGGGTATTGCATCAAACAATTCCCGAATATCAACAAATCACGAAGAGACTAAGTCTCGAAATGATACAATACATTCATACACATATATGATAACATTAATCTCATTGACCAGTACAAGTATAAAACTTGCCTCAAACCGAAGGCGAGAAAGTCCTTCCACGATCAACGTCCTGGCACGAAACGACGAACGGCGCCTCCCGACGAACACAAACACTCGAACAACCTTGAATGAAAATGATTCATTCAAAAACACAAAATCAATATAAAATAACGACAAGGACAAAGTCCGATTCAAACACGAATCGATCACACCGCACGAACGAGTATCATAGTTCTCAACTATGAATTCTAACGTCCTCCAACACCTCGATGATCAATTAACATGATCATTACGTTCTTAACACTTGTGAAATCCATTCAACAAGATTCACTTAAGAACAATCATCAAGACAATCATCTCAAGATGATAATATCACCAATATCATCAAATTGATCCTCCTACAATGATAATATTATCGATATTATCATTATCACCCCAAGAACATCATCCACTCAATAATCATGATGTCTGAAACAAAAATCCTTCATCAGTGCATCATGAATTCGGATTAAACAACAAGATTCACTCAACCATTTTCAAATTATGATAATCACCTCCTGGATCATCATAAATCCTTACTAAAATGGTTAAAATATTACAAGAACACTACCAACAATAATAATCATCTCAAGACTATGTTAATCATATAACAATCTTAACATAATCTTTCCTAGACATGATTAAAACCTCCAAACAATCTAAAACATCAAGAACATAATCATCCTCAAGCTATACCAACATGTTCTTCATCAAAAGTTCATCCAAACTATGAAGAATCATGATATACTCCATTAATAAAACAATACCCGAAAAAAACAACAACAAAAACATGAAAATCACTTGAAGAACAATAGATTGAGGGGATTTACCAAAGAAGAACAAGAAGAAGCCTCGAAACACCAAAGGAGCATCAACAAGCTTCCAACTTCAAGCTTCAATCCAAGCTAGGATGATCATGATCGAGTTGGAAGAGGCTAAACATCAATAACAAGTCCAAACGAACGATTCTAGGGAGAGAAAATGTGTTTTGGTTCGTGAGGAAATGAAAGACGAAACCAAGTTAAATAGACTGACCAATTCATTATATACGTTATACACTAAGGTTAACGTACGTAAGAGGCATTACGTACGCTATGCTAAGACATTAACGTACGTAATGAAAAATCCAGAACTGACTGGACTAAAATACGAAGGCCTTAACGTACGTAAACAAGAACTTATTACGTACGTTAACAAGACCTACATTAAATGCGTGAGCTCGCCTCTTAACGCACGTAAGTCCATCGATCGCAATAGTGAGATCCGATCGGAAGATGCTCGGGACCCACCGGTCGAAAGCGACTACGAGGAAGGTTCCTGCCACCTACCAAGCATTACGTACGTAACCTTACAGGCATAACGTACGTAATACTCAACCCATAACGTACGTAAGTCTACCCATGTAGCGTACGTTAAGGCTAGTGTACTTAGCCAAAAATCCAAATTCTCCAACCAACATTCAAACGACGAAACTAACCCGACGACAAGTATAATATTTCGATCCCGAAATATTCCAATACAATATACATTGTATCAGTCCAAAACAACAACACTTTGTACAATTCCAAATGAATATGTACAACTCAACAGTAACACGAAAGGAAAAAAAAATTACCCCGGATATTACAGGACCAGTCTTCGGAGCATACAGACAAACGAGTCAACTGATAATAGCGCACGCTAAACGCAAGGACTTGCGTACGCTAGAGAGTGTAAGTTACGTACGCTAATGCATGGGCATTACGTACGTAAGCACATGTACGAAGCCAGCCAGTAGCCTCTGGACTACGATAGCGCACGCTAACAAAGTCAGTTAGCGCACGCTAAGGCCGTAGCGCACGCTAAACATAAGGTTTAGCGCACGCTAGTAATATACTTTATAAAAAGGGACAGACGGGTGTTATGAAGCATTTCGTCCATTTCTTTACTTTCACCCGATAGAGAGAACCTTGGGAGGACATTTGGAGTTCCTAAACACTGAGGGATGATCCTCTTTAACAAGATTAAAGATGGAAATCATGGATTAAATCTTTGTTCTTGAAATCATTGGTGATTCTTGGAAATGGATTCAACCTTGGAAATCAATCCATTCCTTCATAAAGGTAATCACTCTTCATCTTTAGATTTCGTTTTGGATTGAATGTTGATGTTCTTGAGTTGATGATTATTACATAAACAAGTTCGCAAGCATGATTATGAGATGGATTACCGGAGTATGATGATATTAATATGATTCGTGTGGTTTGAATTATGTAGTTTGTTTTCTTGAGATAAGTTGGTGAATCTTTCTTCTCCTTTGCGGATGTTGATATCATTGTTGATGATTAATCTCCGTAATGTTAGATTAGGGGAGTGTTGTTAAGGTTCTTAGTGTTCATGATGTTGATATTTGAGGAAGAAGATGATATATGGATATAGAACTTGGATTATAAGTTGGATGATTGTTTATATGTTAGAGGATATCGGATTTCGTTGTTTTGATATCTATGAGCATGATTTAGAATCACTTAGTGTTCTTGATAATCGCCATATGTTGATCGGTATCCAAAATACATGCAACTGCATGTCATTAGTGCACACTAAGCCTACTGGCTAGCGCACGCTTACGGGAGCAACTTAGCGCACACTACGTTAAGTGATTAACGTGCGCTAAGAAGGCAGAAAGTGCAGTATTTTCGTGTTGTGGTTATGAATTCGTGCTGGTTTGAGTTGGATTGATCCGACTAGTGTTTAATCGAGATATTATCAAGCCGTTGGGTTTGTGATTTGGTTTTATCGATTGTTGATTGTTATCGAACTTGTTGTCTATCGATTACTTCAATAGGTTGAGATTATTGATCGGTGATTATAACCATATGCTGTGGTCGTGTTCGAGTAGGTTCGTGAATTACTTTGGTCGGGACCGAGGAACTTGTAGATGACAGCAATGGAATTGGTAACGGCTTCATCATTATCGAGGCAAGTTATTACTTGCTCAGTTTATAATATTTAATGAATGGTTTCAGTTTCATTCGTTTATAATTCGTATAGCAATGTTTATAAATCGTAATCACAGGAGATTTGGGATTATAGGTTGTATTCGAGTTTTGGGAATTTAAATCATAATGTATATGATTTACAATTATCGTTGGTATACTTGTTATCGAGGATACATCATGGTATTGAAGGAAACGTGAATTATCTACCGTCCGTGATGTTTTGGATCGGTGAATATTCAGAATAATGGTTGGTGATGGTTTAGATATCGAGATTGCTCTCGAAGGACTCGGATCGAGTATTTTAATCATTTCTGTCATTTGTGTTGATCATGTTGTGATCCATTCGTGTATCTTTGTTGTCGTGCATTGTGTATTGTTGTTTTGTGCAGTCGTGCATTGTTGTCGTATGTCCACCATGCGTTGGTACGATGGGATCATCATGGGAATCTATAGCTGTGTGCGCTGGATCGCTGGACAGGTAATGCCACCATGCGTTGGTCCGATGGGATCATCATGGGAATCTATAGCTGTGTGCGCTGGATCGTTGGATTACCATATGTATTGTTGTTGTGCATATGTATATTATGGGTTTGCCATAAGTATACATTGTCGTTATTGTTGTGATCATATTGACGTTGTCATATAAGTATGCATTTGTAGGTCTTGTGTTAGGACCATGTCCGTATGTTGTGTTGATCTGATCTCGGATTAGACTGACGTGATGGTAATGGTATTTCGTATCTTGAGGTATGTTCCATATTTCCTTGGTACTTGTCTTTGATGGACAATCGATTATCGTATTGGAATTGTCGACATTATCCGATGGATTGAATTGGCCAGAGTTGGTATAATTTCCGTATCGCGAGTTATGATAATGTTCTGAGAACCTGGAGTATTGTTGAGATACCGTACAGATATTTCGGTATTATCTTAATGTGTTGTTAAGGGAACGAATCGTGGATTTTCGTAAAGTTACGACGGTAAGATTACATTGGTCGTATTCTTACTTAGTATTTCCATTGATATGTAATTATTGACGAGATGTGATAGTTTCCATTGTTGGATATTATGGCTGACCCCGTCGTGGGCTTTCTTTTTAGGTTCTTGGATTATCAAGCTTGTAGCGGTCGTGAAGAGATGAGCTTCCCGGAGGATACTGGCTAGGACATGTATTTATGTATTGAGCTTCTGATCAGTTGTTGTATTCCGCTGCTAGAGTATTTTAATTGTTTGTCTTTATCCGTTGCGTGAGTGTTTATTTAAAGGGCCTTTTGGTATCTGGGAACTTGGGTTACTTTGGCAATCGTTTTCTAAACTATTCTGTCGGTACGTGTAAGCGATAGCTTAACGTATGTTCTTAAACAATTGAGCTTTGGCATTTCGGGCCTTGTGGTTTCAAATGAGATTTTACGACGGTTTGATAAACGGATTTTATTAAGTCTTCAAATGTTTTTTAAAAGATAGTACCATTGTTAGCCTCTTGGGCATTTGTAAATGTTTGCGAAAATTTCCTTCAGTCTTGTGGGTTCCATCTCGGGGCCCACGGCGCTGTAATATTCCTGGATGGCTCTGGGGGTGTTACAGAATATGGTATCAGAGCTTAGGTTGTGAAAACCTAGGCAGTCGGGTCGAGTTGGGTCGTGCTTTTGCCGTGTCATTCGAGTTCTCGATTGAAAAATATTAGAGCCGTGAGTTTTTGTTGTTCACTCGGGCTTGTGAGTTATGTGATTTACCAGTGTGGTACTGGGGTTGTTGTAACTTTTCCAAATGGTATTAACGTGTTTCTTCGGATAGAGATGTGTTGTGTTCTCGAGTTGAACTGAGTTTGCAAAATGTGTGTTTTGAAAATATTTGTGTCGAGTATTTTCTTGAGTCGAGACATGTGCCAGTATCACGGGGAATCGTCGACTTCACGGTCTGTAAGTATTTGGATTTTTTGAATTGCATTGAAATTTTTTACCGTTCTAAGTTGATATGCTTTGAGATTCAGCAGAATATATTATGCATTACAGTATAAGGTGACAGAGTTGGGACAGGATTGATGATCTTGAGAAGTTAAGATTTTGGAAATCAATATGTCGATTAAGTTTTGGAACGGAGTTGTGCATTTGGGAGAAATACTGTGGATTGTTGAGAAGAACATGTAGTCATGTTAGTTCATTTTGTGATACATGAACTGTTTTTGAGCATTTGAAAATGATGTTTTTCAAAATGAATATTTTATGGATGTCTTACGGAAAATGATTTTTTGGGCCGAGACCCAATCGATTTTGAAATAGATTTATAACTCGGGACTTGAGGTCCAAAAGGGTTTTCTACTTTTTAAACTTCTTGTAATGCGGAACGAGATACGGGCTGAGACCCTAATGTTTCAAATGGCTTTTCTGGTTTCTAAAACTCTCGAGATTTGTAAAACACTTTACCAATCGTTTTTATTTCCGCCTTTTGAGATTCTTGGTTTACTTGTTCAAATGAAACTTCTCGAGAAGTCTTTCGCTGTGTTGATTTGTTTCAATATTTTGTCATATCATATTTAAGGTGATCCAGGATGGGTTAATGACTGACGTTGCGAGTCATATGTGGAAAGGAGTTTTTGTCGGATTCTATACATTGAGATTTTGGATTCTATCGTGTAGTTTTCCGATGGAATATCAGTGGAATTTGTGACGAGCCGGACTGGTATACAGGAGTATGGATATGGACAAGCATTTGCATAAATTCCATTTTATTTAATCGTGAGTATTCGAAAAGAATTTTTATCGAGAACTTGGCACCAGCAAGCCGATTTAATTTTAAAATTGATTTCATGGTCTTACGAAAATTTATGTTTTGAGTTTTGAAATTTTTGAAAGGACTTTCGAAAATTTGTCTTCTTGACAAGACTATATGATTTCAAACTGGTTTTGAAATATGATTGATATACATACGCATTTAGTGCATGGTGCATATCATGGTGAATTTATGAGTGTGACTCACAAACTGGATATCATATCGATGGTACGAAGAAAAGAGGTTCGAACGTTAGTATGGTAGTTTGGTTATCCAGGGATGATCGGTTGATTTATCGGATAAGAGAAAAATACTGCGTGTTACAGGTTCGGGTACATCATGTAATGTTGGAACTATGGGTTTTATGAAACCGGGACATATGTGCTATGTGATTCCATTGGTACGGTATTAGCGCGATTTTACCATAGTGATCTTTTGAATGATTTCTTTGTAAGTGTAGATTTGGGGATGGTAACCCCATGCTGGTTGTTTTGGAAATTGAGTGGTCGTTCCCACTCCATGTATGATTGGATATGTTCGTGGGGTTGTGATTGATTGTTCGTATGACGAGGAGTATGTTCGCCAGTCGGGTATGTTTATTGAGATCTATTGTACGTGATTGATTTGTCATTTTGAGAATGTTATTCTTTCGTATATCTGTTTCTGTGGTTCTGTGTTGACCGTGTTGCAGTTTACCATGATGATGATATTCTCGGACGTGTTTTGACCTTTGGATTGGTCGTATTAGAGTTTATCATGTCGATGATATTCTCAGTTAATTTATCGGTTGATCATTGCTGGTGATCATCTGAGCGTTCAGATTTTGTGTCGATATTTCGGGATTCGTTGCCATTGTGTTGGGCAGTTGTTTCACAGATGTATCGTGTATTCTTGATTTGTATCAGGATTTGGACTTGATTGTGTAATCAGGCAGACAGGATTTGAAACGGATAGATTATTTCTTCCAAAGATGTTATATTTTTGTTGAGACTCATGGAATTGTGATCGTAAGCGTGTTGAAGCTATACAGTGAAGTCACTTGCTAGTATCTCAGGAGATCGTCGACTTGGCACATATGTAAGTATGCTATTTTGGTTATTCGGTAATAATGATGATTTATCGTTGTCGTGATGGTTTCGGGATATGTTGGTTGAACGGTTTGTTTGTTTTTATGACGGATTGCAAGTTTCGAGGACGAAACTTATTTTAAGTGGTGTAGTATGTAATATCCGGAATTTCCACTACTGTTGTTTAATATTATTTTATCCGAGTTATGTTGTACAGCGTGGAATCTGTACAGTATGGGTAAAATAATTGAAGGACCGAGACATCTGTATTGTTATAATTGTCGTACTTGGTCGACAATTGGATGTAAGAAGTATATGTATTCAGTATGTCGTATGTTCGTATTCTGTATGTTAAGACGTTGGACAAGAATAGCTGAAAATGGCTAAGTGTAACATTATTAGCGCACGCTAATAATCATGAGTAGCGCACGCTATCGTGCAGGTTTAGCGCACGCTACGGATATAATATAACGCACGCTAATGCAGTCAGATCGGAAGGAATCTGCGTGTGGACCAGGCCACTTTCGGCGCACGTTCTGATAAGTCAACGGATGTTTGTAATCTAGTACTAGCGCACGCTAAACCCTAAAGGTTAGCGCATGCTAATGATATATCGGACAAAAAGGAATCTTATCCTCGTCAGCACTTTCGGCGTGTGGACCATTCTTCGGAGCATACAGACAAACGAGTCAACTGATATTAGCGCACGCTAAACGCAAGGACTTGCGTACGCTAGAGAGTTTAAGTTACGTACGCTAATGCATGGGAATTACGTACGTAAGCACATGTACGAAGCCAGACAGTAGCCTGTGGACTACGATAGCGCACGCTAACAAAGTCAGTTAGCACACGCTAAGGCCGTAGCGCACGCTAAACATAAGGTTTAGCGCACGCTAGTAATATACTTTATAAAAAGGGACAAACGGGTGTTATGAAGCATTTCGTCCATTTCTTTCCTTTAACCCAATAGAGAGAACCTTGGGAGGACATTTCGAGTTCCTAAACACTGAGGTATGATCCTATTTAACAAGATTAAAGATGGAAATCATGGATTAAAGCTTTATTCTTGAAATCATTGGTGATTCTTGGAAATGGATTCAACCTTGGAAATCAATCCATTCCTTCATAAAGGTAATCACTCTTCATCTTTGGATTTCATTTTGGATTGAATGTTGATGTTCTTGAGTTGATGATTATTACATAAACAAGTTCACAAGCATGATTATGAGATGGATTACCGGAGTATGATGATATTAATATGATTCGTGTGGTTTGAATTATGTAGTTTGTTTTCTTGAGATAAGTTGGTGAATCTTTCTTCTCCTTTGCGGATGTTGATATCATTGTTGATGATTAATCTCCGCAATGTTAGATTAGGGGAGTGTTGTTAAGGTTCTTAGTGTTCATGATGTTGATATTTGAGGAAGAAGATGATATATGGATATAGAACTTGGATTATAAGTTGGATGATTGTTTATATGTTAGAGGATATCGGATTTCGTTGTTTTGATATCTATGAGCATGATTTAGAATCACTTAGTGTTCTATATAATCGCCATATGTTGATCGGTATCCGAAATACATGCAACTGCATGTCATTAGCGCACGCTAAGCCTACTGGCTAGCGCACGCTAACGGGAGCAACTTAGCGCACGCTACGTTAAGTGATTAACGTGCGCTAAGAAGGCATAAAGTGCAGTATTTCCGTGTTGTGGTTATGAATTCGTGCTGGTTTGAGTTGGATTGATCCGACTAGTGTTTAATCGAGATATTATCAAGCCGTTGGGTTTGTGATTTGGTTTTATCGATTATTGATTGTTATCGAACTTGTTGTCTATCGATTACTTCAATAGGTTGAGATTATTGATCGGTGATTATAACCGTATGTTGCGGTTGTGTTCGAGTAGGTTCGTGAATTACTTTGGTCGGGACCGAGGAACTTGTAGATGACGGTAATGGAATTGGTAACAGCTTCATCGGTATCGAGGCAAGTTATTACTTGCTCAGTTTATAATATTTAATGAATGATTTCAGTTTCATTCGTTTATAATTCGTATAGCAATGTTTATAAATCGTAATCACAGGAGATTTGGGATTATAGGTTGTATTCGAGTTTTGGGAATTTAAATCATAATGTATATGATTTACAATTGTCGTTGGTATACTTGTTATCGAGGATACATCATGGTATTGAAGGAAACGTGAATTATCTACCGTCCGTGATGTTTTGGATTGGTGAATATTCAGAATAATGGTTGGTGATGGTTTAGATATCGAGATTGCTCTCGAAGGACTCGGATCGAGTATTTTAATCATTTCTGTCATTTCTGTTGATCATGTTGTGATACATTCGTGTATCTTTGTTGTCGTGCATTGTGTATTGTTGTTTTGTGCAGTCGTGCATTGTTGTCGTATGTCCACCATGCGTTGGTCCGATGGGATCATCATGGGAATCTATAGTTGTGTGCGCTGGATCGCTGGACAGGTAATGCCACCATGCGTTGGTCCGACGGGATCATCATGGGAATCTATAGCTGTGTGCGCTGGATCGTTGGATTACCATATGTATTGTTGTTGTGCATATGTATATTATGGGTTTGCCATAATTATACATTGTCGTTATTGTTGTGATCATATTGACGTTGTCATATAAGTATGCATTTGTAGGTCTTGTGTTGGGACCATGTCCGTATGTTGTGTTGATCTGATCTCGGATTAGACTGACGTGATGGTAATGGTATTTCGTATCTTGAGGTATGTTCCATATTTCCTTGGTACTTGTCTTTGATAGACAATCGATTATCGTATTGGAATTGTCGACATTATCCGATGGATTGAATTGGCCAGAGTTGGTATAATTTCCGTATCGCGAGTTATGATAATGTTTTGAGAACCTGGAGTATTGTTGAGATACCGTACAGATATTTCGGTATTATCTTAATGTGTTGTTAAGGGAACGAATTGTGGATTTTCGTAAAGTTACGACGGTAAGATTACATTGGTCGTATTCTTACTTAGTATTTCCATTGATATGTAATTATTGACGAGCTGTGATGGTTATCATTGTTGGATATTATGGTTGACCCCGTCGTGGGCTTTCTTTTTAGGTTCTTGGATTATCAAGCTTGTAGCGGTCGTGAAGAGATGAGCTTCCCGGAGGATACTGGCTAGGACATGTATTTGTGTATTGAGCTTCTGATCAGTTGTTGTATTCCGCTGCTAGAGTATTTTAATTGTTTGTCTTTATCCGCTGCGTGAGTGTTTATTTAAAGGGCCTTTTGGTATCTGGTAACTTGGGTTACTTTGGCAATCGTTTTCTAAACTATTCTGTCGGTACGTGTAAGCGATAGCTTAACGTATGTTCTTAAGCAATTGAGCTTTGGCATTTCGGGCCTTGTGGTTTCAAATGAGATTTTACGACGGTTTGATAAACGGATTTTATTAAGTCTTCAAATGTTTTTTAAAAGATAGTACCGTCGTTAGCCTCTTGGGCATTTGTAAATGTTTGCGAAAACTTCCTTCAGCCTTGTGGGTTCCATCTCGGGGCCCACGGCGCTGTAATATTCCTGGATGGCTCTGGGGGTGTTACACATCACGTCCTAGGATCTTCGCCGCCGCTTTCTTTTAGATTGCCGTCGATTGCATAGTGTGTGTGAGACTATGTTCGTGTGTGTGTGTGTCAGACCGTGTGTATGTGTGTGTGTTTCTGCAAGTTGCGTCCGAGAAGATTTTGGGGGATAGAGAGAAGAGAAGAGAGAGACGAGAGGAAGGAGTACAGTGAGAAATGGGGGTGAGATAGCGGTCGATCGGTGTTAAGGGTTTACATATCCGGAGTTTTAGGTTATGATCAATTAAGTCTTTTCTTTCTATATTTATTCAATTTCATCCCAGACATCTTTTAATTACTACAATTGACCCCAGACAATTTATTATATCTTCAAATCCAGTCTTATTTAAACCCAAGTCATTAATAATGTTACCTCTTCTTGACGATCCAACCGTACGGATGTCAACATATATCCAATTTAGTGATGTTCCCAAATTTTCAAAATAAAAGTTAATTTGGTTTGAGATCTTAGCAAACCACTACTAAATTGACTAGTGCTAGTAACTAGTGCTTTTCACGGATTATTGTTTCTATTTTTGTAAAATATTTATTGACGAGCCAACCATACGGATGTCAACATATATCTAATTGAGTGATGTTTCCAAATTTTCAAAAGATAAAAAATTAATTTGGTTTGAGATCTTAGCAAACCACTACTAAATTGACTAGTGCTAGTAACTAGTGCTTTTCACGGATTTGTTTCTATTTTCAAAAAAATATTTATCGACGATCCAACTGTACGAATTTCAAGATATATATAATTGAGTGATGTTCCCAAATTTTCAAAAAAAAAAATTTAATTTGGTTTGAGATCTTAACAAACCACTACTAAATTGACTAGAACTCGTAATTATTGCATTTTACGGATTATTGTTTCTATTTTCGTAAAAATATTTATCGATGATCCAACCATATGGATGTCAACATATATCTAATTGAGTGATGTTCACAAATTTTCGAAAAATAAAAAATTAATTTGGTTTGAGATATTAGCAAACCACTAGTAAATTGACTAGTGCTAGTAACTAGTGTTTTTCATGGATTATTGTTTCTATTTATTAAAAAATATTTATCGACAATCCAACCATACGGATGTCAACATATATCTAATTGAGTGATGTTCCCAAATTTTCAAAAAATAAAAAAATTAATTTGGTTTGAGATCTTAGCAAATCACTACTAAATTACCTAATACTAATAATTAGTGCTTTTTATGAATTTTTATTTATATTTTTATAAAATATTTATCGACGATCCAACCGTACGGATGTCAATATATATCTAATTGAGTGATGTTCCCAAATTTTTAAAAAATAAAAACTTAATTTGGTTTGAGATCTTAGCAAACCACTACTAAATTGACTAGTACTAGTAACTAGTACTTTTCACGGATTATTATTTCTATTTTCGTAAAAATATTTATCGACGATCCAACCATATGGATGTCAACATATATCTAATTGAGTGATGTTCCCAAATTTTCAAAAAATAAAAAATTAATTTGGTTTGAAATCTTAGAAAACCACTAGTAAATTGACTAGTGCTAGTAACTAATGCTTTTCATAGATTATTATTTCTATTTTTATAAAAATATTTATCGACGATCCAACCATACGGATGTCAACATATATCTAATTGAGTGATGTTCCCAAAGTTTCTAAAAATAAAAAATTAATTTGGTTTGAAATCTTAACAAACCACTACTAAATTGACTAGTGCAAGTAACTAGTGCTTTTCACGGATTTGTTTCTATTTTTGTAAAAATATTTATCGACGATCCAACCGTTCGGATGTCAACATATATATAATTGAGTGATGTTCCCAAATTTTCAAAAAATAAAAAAATAATTTGGTTTGAGATCTTAGCAAACCACTAGTAAATTGACTAGTGCTAGTAACGAGTGCTTTTCATGGATTATTGTTTCTATATTTGTAAAAATTATTTATCGACGATCCAACCATACGGATATCAACATATATCTAATTGAGTGATGTTCTTAAATTTTCAAAAAATAAAAAATTAATTTGGTTTGAGATCTTAGCAAACCACTAATAAATTCACTAGTGATACTAACTAGTGCTTTTCATGGATTATTGTTTCTATTTTTGTAAAAATATTTATCGACGATCCAACCATACGGATGTCGACATATATCTAATTGAGTGATGTTCCCAAATTTTCAAAAAATAAAAAATTAATTTGGTTTGAGATCTTAGCAAACCACTAGTAAATTGACTAGTAGTAGTAGTAACTAGTGCTTTTCACGGATTATTGTTTCTATTTTCGTGAAAATATTTATCGACGATCCAACCGTATGGATGTCAACATATATCTAACTAAGTGATGTTCCCAAATTTTCAAAAAATAAAAATTAATTTGGTTTGAGATCTTCGCAAACCACTAGTAAATTGGCTAGTGCTAGTAACTAATGCTTTTTATGGATTATTGTTTCAATTTTTCTAAAAATATTTATCGAAGATCCAACTGTACGGATGTCAACATATATCTAATTGAGTGTTGTTCCCAAATTTTCAAAAAAAATTAATTTGGTTTGAGATCTTAGCAAACCACTACTAAATTGACTAGTGCTAGTAACTAGTGCTTTTCACAGATTTGTTTCTATTTTCCGAAAAATATTTATCGACGATCCAAATGTACGAATTTCAAGATATATCTAATTGAGTGATGTTCCCAAATTTTCAAAAAATAAAAATTTAATTTGTTTTGAGATCTTAACAAACCACTAATAAATTGACTAGTGCTAGTAACTAGTGTTTTTCATGGATTATTGTTTCTATTTTTGTAAAAATATTTATCAATGATCCAACCGTATGGATGTCAACATATATCTAATTGAGTGATGTTCCCAAATTTTCAAAAAATAAAAAATTAATTTGGTTTGAGATCTTAGCAAACCACTAATAAATTGACTAGTGCTAGTAACTAGTGTTTTTCATGGATTATTGTTTCTATTTTTGTAAAAATATTTATCAATGATCCAACCATATGGATGACAACATATATCTCATTGAGTGATCTTCCCAAATTTTCAAAAAATAAAAAATTAATTTGGTTTGAGATCTTAGCAAACCACTAGTAAATTGACTATTACTAGTAACTAGTGCTTTTCACGGATTATTGTTTCTATTTTTGTGAAAATATTTATCGATGATCCTACCGTATGGATGTCAAAATATATCTAATTGAGTGATGTTCCTAAATTTTCAAAAAATAAAAAATTAATTTGGTTTGAGATCTTAACAAACTACTAGTAAATTGACTTGTGCTAGTAACTAATGCTTTTCATGGATTATTGTTTCTATTTTTGTAAAAATATTGATCGACGATCCAACCATATGGATGTCGACATATATCTAATTGAGTGATGTTCCCAAATTTTCAAAAAATAAAAAATTAATTTAGTTTGAGATCTTAGCAAACCACTAGTAAATTGATTAGTACTAGTAACGAGTGCTTTTCACGGATTATTGTTTCTATATTCGTGAAAATATTTTTCGACGATCCAACCGTATGGATGTCAACATATATCTAATTGAGTTAGGTTTCTAAATTTTCAAAAAATAAAAAATTAATTGGCTTGAGATCTTAGCAAACCACTAGTAAATTGACTAGTGTTAGTAACTAATACTTTTCATAGATTATTGTTTCTATTTTTGTAAAAATATTTATCGACGATCCAACCGTACGGATGTCAACATATATCTAATTGAGTGATGTTCCCAAATTTTCAAAAAATAAAAAATTAATTTGGTTTGAGATCTTAGCAAACGAACACTAAATTGACCAGTACTAGTAGCTATTGCTTTCCACATATTTTTATTTCTATTTTTGTAAAAATATTTATCGACGATCCAACCGTTCGGATGTCAACATATATCTAATTGAGTGATGTTCCCAAATTTTCAAAAAATAAAAAATTAATTTGGTCTGAGATCTTAGCAAACCACTAGTAAATTGACTAGTGCTAGTAACTAGTGCTTTTTATGGATTATTGTTTCTATTTTTGTAAAATTATTTATCGACGATCCAACCATACGGATATCAACATATATCTAACTGAGTGATGTTCCCAAATTTTTAAAAAATAAAAAATTAATTTGGTTTGAGATCTTAGCAAACGAACACTAAATTGACCAGTACTAGTAGCTATTGCTTTCCACATATTTTTATTTCTATTTTTGTAAAAATATTTATCGACGATTGTTAAGATATATATAATTGAGTGATGTTCCCAAATTTTCAAAAAATAAAAAATTAATTTGGTTTGAGATCTTACCAAACCACTACTAAATTGACTAGTACATTAACTAGTGCTTTTCACGGATTATTGTTTCTATTTTTGTAAAAAATATTTATAGATGATCCAACCGTACGGATGTCAATATATATCTAATTGAGTGATGTTCCCAAATTTTCAAAAAATAAAAAATAACTTGGTTTGGGATCTTAGCCAACCACTACTAAATTAACAGTACTAGTAACTAGTGCTTTTCACGGATTATTGTTTCTATTTCTTTAAAAATATTTATCGACGATCCAACCGTACGAATGTCAAGATATATATAATTGAGTGATGTTCCCAAATGTTCAAAAAAAAAATTTAATTTAGTTTGAGATCTTAACAAACCACTACTAAATTGACTAGTACATTAACTAGTGTTTTTCACGGATTAATGTTTCTATTTTTTAAAATATTTATCGATGATCCAACCGTATGGATGTCAAGATATATATAATTGAGTGATGTTACCAAATTTTCAAAAAATAAAACATTAATTTAGTTAGAGATCTTAGTAGGGTAAAAATAAGAAACTTCTAGATTTCAATCAATGGCTCTTATTTCGCCACCTCAACAATCCAGGTGAAAGATTTTCCACCAATCACGTGCTGTCACAGTAGACAACAGTTTATTTGTAAAACCCTTGTATAAATAAGTTTACGACAACAGTTTAAATTTACAAAAGTTTGTATGAAAGTGTTGAAGGCAACAGTTTAATATACAAACCTGTTTTATGACACGTTGTGTGAAATGTAATACAACAAGCATAGTTAAAAATGCTTGTCTTATTTCAACAACGGTTTAACGTGGCATTGTCTTAAGCTAATTCCCACAATATATTTTTAAAATGGTTGTCTAATCTTTCGAGTTTGCATAACACCACCGACAAAAAGCGTTGCCTGATTGATTTTTCTAGACAATGGTTTTTAAACCGTTGTAATGTATTTGGATTACACAATACTTTTTCGAGGATAAAAATATACCGTTATCTGTTAATTTCAGCCAACACTTTTTCGGCCAACTGTTGTCTGATTGCATTTTTTCTATAGTGAGTGAGACGGCCCGTGTCAAATGACACGGCCCGTGTCAAATGACACGGACGAGTCCGTGTAGATCTGTTTTGACTCCATTTTTTATTCTTTTTCGGCTCCATCTTTCGGTTATGCATTGCTTGATATGTATTGGGGATTGAGACTTTGTTCTTGCTTGATAATGTCCTTAAAAACACCTATAAAATTAATAAAATATACCCAAGCGTGATCGAGTCCAACAAACACAATATAAGCACAAATACCACCATTCTACACATTTTGGGATCTTAAAATCCGGAAAAACCTTAAAAAATATGTGTAAAAATGAGTGTTACCATACATAACAGATCCTAGTCATGTAACTGATTTCAGCGAGATCGAGGTCGCTAAGGATGGTACGATCGAAGAGAAACCAATCAAGATACGCGAGAGTCGAGTCAAACAATTGAGAAATAAACCAATCACCTTGGTTAAAGTTCAATGGTCGCGACACAGAGTCGAATAAGCCACTTGGGAGATGGAGGATAGTATGAAGTCAAGATGCCCAGAATTATTTTCGTCTTAAGTTTCGGGACGAAACTCCTTTTTAGAGGGAGAGTATGTAATATCCGGATAATTGTTGAATATTTTCATATGTATTTGAACCTTGTAATATTCGACTTTGTGGTATCAATAATCGAAGTGTGATTTTTCCCGTATTCGTATTCCAACAGTTATGGTCATATTAGGAAGAGTTTGTAAATTCATGCATGCAGCTACGTCATAACATACGCTAGCAGGTTAGCTTAACGTACGTTATGAGCTGAGGATAGCGTACGCTATGGACGAAGCGTAGCGTACATAAGGCAGTCAACGATGGATAAGATTCCCACGGCGGGAACCTGGACAGCCTTTTAATTAAATGGGCCAACGAGGCTTAACGTACACTAGATGCTGGTGATAACGCACGCTATGTTCATATGATTACGTACGTAAAGGTTTTGTATAGCGTATGTAAGAGAAGACCAGGAACGAGACAGTGAGCTATTATCTGACGTTAACGTACGCTAAGGATTGCAAATAGCGTACGCTAAGACGATAACGTACATAAGGCTTAGCCGTTAACGTACGTAAAGTTCAGAACATTATAAATGAGACAGCAACCCATTTCATTTCACCCTCGTTTTTTTCATTCCTTCTCCGATTTCTGCAAACCCAGAGAGCCCTCCTGCTACATAAACATTGATTTAACATCTCTACTTAGTCATTGAAGTTGGGAAGCACCTTGGATTGGTACTCAAGCTTCTGGTGTTGGGTTTTCATCAAGTGTTCGTCATTGTCCTCTACATTAAGGTATGTTGATGTTTTCCAATCTCAAATTCTTGTTCTTAGGAATGATATGAACATGCTTATGAGATCATTGAATTCATTAGTAACCCATTAGGTTGAACACCATGTTTTTTTAGAAGTTGAGATGAGCATGTTTGGGACCTTCCATGATTAAAGAAGATTTTAAGTTGAACTTTGAGTATGCCGATCATATGGATGAGGTTTTCTGAGATTGTAACGTGCCTTTTATGGTGATTTTGAAATATTCATTTGATGAGCATCTTGTTAAATTTATCACCTATTTTAAGAGTATTCATGAAGATAAGTGTATTATATGAGTTTCGAAGTATGTTCATGTCATGTAAAGATGGCCCGGATCCGATAATCTTCATAAGGATGATTAGAACAATGAGATTTTGTTAATGACCATCGTGTTGAATATGAAACCTTAGTATGTTAAACCTTCTCGCTGGAGAACGAAACCCTTGTGATGAGTTAACTCGACTATATCCATCCTTATTGAGAATCGTAGAATTAATCGAGCCATACTTTAGAAGCGATGATCGAGATTGGAATATGAATGATAATGACTTGCATATCCTTGAACTGTAGACATCGACATTTTATCTCCGTTAGGACCCGTCGTTTCGCATGTAGTTTGGTATTCGTCCGACGTAGCGTTCTTTGAGTAGTTAACCGGGCCGAACAATGATGATTACACTCGGTCGCTATCGGAATGTTTAGAATGTTCGTGTGATGGTCTTGTTACGTAAGTTGAGTTTGTCGTTATCTTCTTTTGTGTAAGGTTCGAGCATTGCGAACGGTTGATCGTAGGGAAGGCCACCGAGTTTGTTGAAGTCGTTGAAGTGCTTATTTTCTTGCCATATTTCTAAGGCAAGTACCTAAATTATGTTTATCCGTATTGATGTCAGTTATGTTGTTATGTGATGTGGTTGTTTTGTCCACCATGCGTTGGTCCGACGGGATCATCATGGGAATCTATAGCTGTGTGCGCTGGATCGTTGGACAGGTATTTCCAACATGCGTTGGTCCGACGGGATCATCATGGGAATCTATAGGTGTGTGCGCTGGATCGTTGGAATACCACGAGTATGTTGAGACTGACATGTTGTGTTGTGCATTGTTATTGTTTCTCGTTGGAGAGACTTTTTGTTATCTTTGTGGATATCATTGTCATTATTATTCAGGGGTTGCTGAATAAATCGTTGTTGTATAATTATTGTACTTGTACTAGCATCGTTGTGCTAATCCCTTCGGGATGGATATTTGTTTTATGTTCAGGATCCAGGTGGGCGGGGAAACAATCACTAGAGCTGCATGACGACGAAGGCGCAGAGTGATGTTCCGGCCGGAATGATTGTCAGATTTTAGTTCAGTTTTAATAAAGTACTCGAGTACGCTGTTGTTTTGTTGTCTTTGAAGTTTATATTTGGATGTGGACTGATTTGTACTTTTCGAACTGGTGATGTAATAATTAATTTTACGGTTGTTATTTAAATAAGGTTGTTTTCAAATTCTTAGCCTTGTAAATCTTTATATCGGGGATTTACGGCGCTGTAATAATCCTGAATATCTCGAGGTGTTACATAGTAACGGTTTAAAACATTTATGTAGCACTTTATGAGTAATATATGGCCAATTTTCTACTACAGTAGAAACTCTATAAATTAATACTGTTGGGACAACCAAAATTTATTAATTAAAAGAGTTATTAATTAATCGACAAATTAATAATTATTAATTTATATATTAATTAATATTTTATTAATTTATAATGAAATACTTAATTTACAAACAACTTTCAAACTTTCACTTAATTATTGTACAATGCATGTACATATCAAATGAAGGGTCCAATTTAAAATAACCCTTCAATCTCTCATCTTATTATGCGTCCTGTGTTGAATATATCAGTATATATTTTTTCTATAAATACAAAATCAAAATATGCGAAACATTAAAGCGGCCATCATATTGAATAATTTATTGCTGAGCCTATATGAGAATACAACACTAGAAGTTCTTACGTTGATAAGGAAAATTAGAGATGCGATTTAAGATGAAATTGATTCCAACAAAAAAGAAATACAATTGAGTAATTTTTTAAGAAACCTTCATAAATTATTCCTATAATATGTACAATATATAAGGAATTATTAATTTATATTTTATATGGGACCTATAGAAATTATAAAAAATGTATTATCTTATAATTTTAACGAATTATTATATCCCTGAGTCGGGACCGGCCAAAACTATTATCTTAGAGAATTTATTAAATAATCGAGTATTAAATTATCAAGTTTCTACTGTAGTGTTTCCATTTAGATTAGAATTAGTTTCTTACGTACCAAGTTATTTTGTTAGTATAAATTGGTATTTTCATTATTGTTTAAATGATTGATTTGATATATTGAAAATAAAAAACGGGTTTCATTTCAAATTTATTTCCTTTTCAAGTATTTTCAGAATGGCAAAATAGTTTTATTAGGGACTCAAGTTTGACATTTTTATCACTTAAGGGACTCAAGTTTAAAGTGTATCAAAGTAAGGAATCAAGTTTATTCCGTTATACATGTTAGGGACTCCATTATTTTTAATCCGTTAAGTTTTAACGGATTGCTGACATGGTCGTTAAGTGCCACGTCTCAACATTTTATTGGTCGGTAAAAATAATAAAATAATAATAAAAATTTCCAGATTTTTGTATTAATAATAAAATAATAATAAAAAATATAAAAGTATAAAAAAAGATAAAAAAATCTGGAACTTTTTTAAAAAATTGAAACTTTATTTTTTTTAAAATTTGTTATTATTTAAAGTTCAAAAATAAAAATTAAAAATCAAAATATTTGGATCTGATTTATAATTAATCTTTAATTTATTTTTTTAGATTATTAGATTTTTTTGTAAAATAATATTTATTTCTTAATATTATAAAAAATTAGATCAAGTTTTAAACTTTAAATAAAAAACATCCAATTTTAAATAATAATATTTCAGATTTTTTAAAAAAAAATAAAGTTTCAAATTTTTTAAAAACAAATCCAGATGTTTTTGTTTTTTATATTTTTTTAGACTCTGATATTGTTATTGTTATTTTATTATTATTACAAAATTTAGAAATTTTTATTATTATTTTATTATTATCACCGACCAATAAAATGCTGACACGTGGTACGTAACGGCCATGTCAGCAATCCATTAAAATTTAACAAATTAAAAATAATGGAGTCTCTAACGTGTATAACGGAATAAACTTGAGTCCTTATTTTGATACACTTTAAAATTTAGTCCATTAGCTGATGAAAAAGCAAACTTCAGGCTAGCTATTTTGCTTTTAAGAATCAAGCTAGACTTGCATAATATTTTCTTTTTATCGCTTCGCGCTGCATCAATCACGTGTGCATAAAATTTTAAATTTTAAATTCACTAAACTCCATAAGGTGGCGATTTTAAGGTTAAGGCATAAGATTAATTTTAAGCCATAAGATTTTAAAATTTTTGCGCTGCATCAATCACGTGTTTGATTAATTTTTGCATCAATCTTAAAAATTTTATCGCTTGAGGAGAAAAGTAAAGACAGCAAATCAATTGTATTGATAACAATCAATAGAGGGACCTTTATATAGGCATTACAAAGAGAGTCTTTCCATACATAGGATTCCTAGTTAAGGTAGGACATCTAACATGATCCAACTACTTATGGAAGAGTCCAGAACCTTCCATAACTCTTATCCCCCTACAACTAGTATTAAGTAAGACACCAATACGGGAAGGATTTTAACACTCCGTGTCGAACGCTAATACTAACATGGTGCACAAGGTGTTGCCTCAGAAAAACCTTTCCAAGTCAAATAAAACCCCGTGGGAAAAACAAAGACTTTGGTGAGAAAAAGAGCGCAACGCACCAACTACAAATGTCGAATCATGTGAAGTATACTCCCCGAGGTATACATGACTCTCATTCCATCGAGCTATCATTAGTTGAGCTCGGATAATCGACACTTGCCGATGCTTCTCACCTGTTTCTCAAATGTAGATTTCGGCAGACTTAGTGAACAAGTCTGCGATATTCTCATCGGAACTCACTTGTTTCACTTCGATATTCGCAATTTCTCGCTGCGATTATAAAGAACTTCGGCGCAATATGCTTGGTATTGTCACCCTTTATGAAACCTAACTTCATCCGCTCAATGCATGCCGCATTGTCCTCAAAGATGCAAGTAGGGGTTCCGTAGTGGGATCTAATCCACACGTTCCTCGTATATGGTCTATGATCGACCGAGCCAAATGCACTCCCTTACGGATTCATGCAATGCAATTATCTCTGCATGGTTCGAGGAAGTAGCAACTGTGGTCCGCTTGGTAGATCGCCAAGATATCGCCGTATTCCCAATGGTGAACACATAACCGGTTTGGGAACGTCCTTTATGCGGGTCGAGAGATAACCGCATCAAGAAATCCAACTAACGTGTCGTTAGGATTCTCTGCATAAGGGGTAAGCTTGCTCGCATTAGCACTTCCGGTAGTCAAGCTACCATGCTTAGCCGCAATATCGAGGAAGATCGAGTCGGTATGCATCGTCTTAACCTCAACAATTCCTTTCGAATATCGCTCTCTCTTGCGTAGGGAAAGAACAATCCAAGGTCACTGGAGCCTTTCAAGTATCGAAAGATGTGTTTTACTCCATTCCAATGCCTTATCGTGGGAGCGGAGCTAAATCTCGCTAACAGATTCACAGAGAATGCGATGGCTGGACGAGTACATTGAGCCAGATACAACAACGCACCGATTGCGCTAAGGTACGGTGTTTCTGCTCCAAGGACCTCTTCATCCTCCTCTTTGGGACGAAACGGATCCTTGTTCATTTCCAGACTTCGACCAATCATGGGGGTAGCAAGAGGATGTGCCTTGTCCATGCTAAATCGCCTGAGCATTTTGTGGACATAGGCACACAGATGAATGAGTATACCATCATCTCGATGTTCTAGCTCTAAGCCCAAGCAGAATCGAGTCCTCCCCAGATCTTTCATCTCGAATTCGGATTTAAGGTAGCGGGCCGTTTCATTGACCTCATCTATGGTACCGATAACATTCATGTCATCTACATAGACGGCTACAATCACGAATCCTACATCTGTTCTTTTCACGAAAATGCATGGACAAATGTCACTGTTCTCCTATCCCTTCCCAACCAAGTATTCACTTAGGCGGTTGTACCACATCCTTCCGGATTGGTTCAACCCATACAGTGAACGATGCAATTTCACAGCGTACGCGCTCCGTGGTTTAGAGCTACTTGATTTGGGCAATGAAATCCCTTCGGGGACTTTCATATAGATATCCGTATCTAGATCCCCATAAAGATACGCTGTAACCACATCCATAAGCTGCATGTTCAGTTTTTCGGACACTACCAAACTGACTAAGTAGCGGAAAGTGATGATGTCCATAACGGGAGAATACGTCTCCTCGTAGTCAATGCCAGGGCGCTGCGAGAAGCCTTGGGCAACTAGTCTCGCTTTGTAACGCGTGACCTCATCCTTATCATTGCGTTTACGAACAAAGACCCACTTATGTCCAACTGGTTTAACGCCCACGGGTATTGGCTCGATACGGCCAAATACCTCACGTTTAGCCATTGAGTCTAGTTCAGCTTGCATTGCATCTTTCCATTTCGGCCAATCGGCTCGTTGTTGACACTCAGCAACCGAGCGCGGCTCAGCGTCGTCGTCTTCAATAATTTCTTGAGCGACAGAGTAGGCAAAAGCATCATCGACTAGCGTGGACTGTAACACCCCCAAACCACTCGGGAATATTACAGCGCCGCAGACCCTCTCCGCGAGGATCTACCAGGCTAAATACAAAACAATGCATCACTTCACATGCCGACATGGCTACATAAAGGACCATTAGACCGATTTGGTCTTATATCACAACACACACAACAATATATATAGGATCCTTGCCCAGAACACATACCCACGCAGGGGCTAGAATACAATAACACTCCCATAAATCGGGGTAACAACACATCGGAGGGATAACCAACATGACTCTACCAAATACTCTACAATTGGTCTTCACGTGATTAGTATCTTCGTCTCCCATCATCCTTCGTATCGATCCTGTGGTTCGCTCCCCAGCTACCTGCAAGTACCTGGACGCAATACAGACATCCACCCCCCGAATACTCGGGGGTTAGCAAAACTCCACTGTTTTGCTAGTGCAAGTATAAAACAGAAGTACAAGCCATACACAACGTGCTTCAAGAATATAATAATCTTGAATATATTTTCCGAGATAATTCACTTAATCAAAACAGTTTGATTTATAAAAAAAAAAGGTAGGAAATAACACCATGTATCTCTTACAAAACATTTTATAATCTCGGAAGTTTGAAAACATTTGGAAATAATGAATTCTCAAGTCTTTCGAAAACACTTGGGGGGCACGGCCCAAAATCGTCTTTCCAAAATACGATTCCAATAATAAAATGCGGTTTCACAACCCAATTCACAACACACGGGGTCCAAGACCCAAATCATAAGCCACAGGGTCCACGACCCGAATCACATAACACATGTTCCTAAGGATTATTCGCGTCCCGTGCTAACAAGCCACGAACCTCAGATGCTCCCGTAGAACATACCCGAGTGAATAACCCAATAGGAAACCATACCAAATCACATGTCCTCGTGACAACAGTCACGGAACCATTCCATACCACAACCATAAGTTATCCCGGCATCGGGCTAACAAGCCACGAACCTCGGAGTGTAATACCCAGTTATAATTCAGTAATTATCATTCAGTATTTATCATTCAGTAATTGATACTCAGTAATTTCATTCATTATTGATCATTTGTCACTCATATTCAGTCATGGTATTCGTCATTCAGAGTAATTGTATCGTGTATCAATCGTCATTCATCACTAATCTGATTGGAGTTTCGTGCCGTGTTTATCATCATTGTCATTTCGTTGCGAACTGTGCGTGAGGAGTAGCGCACGCTACGTACTCCTTTTAGCGTACGCTAATTGGGTATAGGTAGCGCACGCTACCACTCAGCTTTAGCGCACGCTAAGGTTACCACGGCCGCATCCGTAAGGTACCGACCGCAGTGAGTTATAGGCAGCGCACGCTACGAATGGTAAGTAGCGCGCTAGTGAGTTGTAGTAGTGCACGCTAATACGTGGTGTAGCGCGCTAAGGACAGACAAAGTTGAGTCCATGGCTACCGGATCGCATTGATTAATTCATAGCGCGCGCTATGTGTTGTTTTTAGCGTACGCAACCGATTGTATAGCGCACGCTAAATAATGGTTGTAGCGCACGCTATCGAGGTCAGATCAGAGAACAGGCAGTTTCTGGACTCCAGTACTGGGCATCAAATTATTCGTTAGCGCACGCTAACTATGAGCATTAATGCACGCTAATGATATGGTCGTAGCGCACGCTACAAAAAGGTACGTAGCGCGCGCTACCGTTTTCGGACAGTGGGTACTGGAATACTCAAATTTCCCGTTAGCGCACGCTACGCATTAGGGCTAGCGCACGCTAACCTGGACTGGCTATAAATTGGACAGTTTAGGCAGACTTCGTCATTTGTCATCTATTTCTCTTTCTCTCATCGGTTCTTGGCGATTTGGGCGATTTAGAGAGTATTCTTCAAGGTGTAATCATCCATCATCATCTTCAAGTCTTTGAGTTGGATTAATCATCACTTCATCATCTCCAAAACATCGAATCAAAGGTATTAAATTCTTGGATCTAGAATTTCGGATTTTTGGGTTTTCCTTCCGATTTCTTCGTGTAAGCTTGGATTATCATTGGAATATGTTAGTTATGGATTATCTACCTTGGATAAATATATTCCTACGGAATTAGTGATTATTTTCGGAATTATTTCAAGAACCCTTGGGGTTGACTTCAGTTAATTGGGGATTTTCCGATTGATGTTGTTGTAGTCATGAATTATGGATTCCTAATGGATTATTGATATCATTGAAGTGTTTTGTTGGTTCGAAATACTCAATTTGGTGTTGGTTTCGACATATTCGGGATTGGATATTTCCGAAGTTGTGTGGTTGGTTGTGTGTTCGTTGGAATGCCCTATGAGTTTGATTATCGTTGTTTCGACCTTTGGGTTAGTCGTGTTTTGTTGTTTGATACGTGTATTGAACGATTGTTGGTAATTATTGTTATTCAAGGTTGTTCGAGCGACCGGTATTTCACATAGGACGTTGTTCGTGGACGGACATTCTTCATCGGTATTGTGTAAGTTAATTCTTACTCGGTTAAAAGGATACTCATTCCTTTTGTTGTTGATTGCTCATAATCATAATTCATTCATCATAATATTAATCATTTTGAGACTTGTAATTGTCGAATAATCATTTCATTCACGAGGAACGACGGTTCCAAATCATTTCATTGGATTATCAATCACGTCACTATTACTTTCATATCGGTGAGTCATCTTGGCCTTGTCTAATTATTATTCATTGATATTCATCATGGTCATTCTCGCTCATGTGACCTTCCGGGTTCATATTGCGTGGCCGGGTGTGGCTGTGTGGAATTTTTAGTCAGGCACACAATGGTTGTGTATTGGGTTCACCGATACACTGGACCGTGCACACGGGAAAGCGTTACACCGTGAGACTAATTAGGTACAAGGACGGGTGTGTCCGGTCATTCGTCTTGTACACTCGCACAGAACACTACGGGCGTACTATGGTACTCCTCTTGGCGTAATTCATAATTAAGAATATTTCATAACCCGGTTAATTCATGATTGTGTAATTTCAACCCTTGAGGATTGTTGTTACGTATGGCCCGGCCGTTGGGGATTTTGTTTTCGTCACGGCAAGGCAAAGGCACGGGAAGAGCATATTGGCGGCGAGTCCCGATGATACTAGTAGGGGCCCAGTCATTCCGTTTGTTCGATCATTTTGATCATTTGATTATTCCGTCATATGTATTTTCATTGCAAAATTCCGTTTGAGATGTTTATTTATTCAGGGTGGTGTATTTTATCTCCATATAAAATATACTAGTATTCGGTTTTATCCTGGTGTGTTGTACTTAAACTCCTCATCGGAGTAATTGGTAATATAATGTGGTACGGTACTACAATTATATTATTTAATTCATCATTTTCATTCGCCTGGTGGGTCCCAGTCGGGGATTCACGGCACTGTAATATCCGCCTAGTTTGGGGTGTTACAGAGTTGGTATCGGAGCGTGGTTTTGAATACTACCCTCCAAGTCATGTCTCGTTTGAAATCATCGTCATCGGACTAGTATTATTGGACTTACGCGTCACGTGTGACCTGTGCAAATGCCGAGCCAATCAGACCAAGAACTGTAAGATTTCTAATGCCATGGTATAATTTCTGGCAATAATCATTCATTCATAATTCATCAGTTAACAATCCTCAATCATCATTGTCATTTTGACCAGGACGGTCAGGTTAACTCATTAATCACCAATTCATTTCATTGTTCATTGTTGATCAGGACGATCGAATCATTAATCTTGTTAACTCATTCAAGATAATCATTTAAGTAACATCATCAGATAATCCTGTCACGACAAAAAATCATACATGTAATCGCAGTATTTGAGCTCGTATGCTCATTTTCATCATTTCATAATATAATCATAATGTGATACTCATGCGAGATATATAATCATCATATGACTTTCCACTTCAGTATGGAAAGGGCTGGCAGAGGACGTGGAGGACGAGGACGTGGAGCGGGCCGAATCCCGAGAACTTGTGCGAATACACGTGCGAATGCCAGGAATAATGCTAATTCATCGAGCGTGACGCGCCACTCATTCACTGGGACGCGATCATTCACTATCGGGAGTCGCACCGGACACGGCTCGGTCGAGGGTGTCCGGTTGACCCACTCGCTTTTATGCAGGGCATGATGGCCCAAATGACACAGATGGCTCAGTTGATGGAGACGATGCATAACTCCGTCAATCAAAATCAGCAGGCTCCTCCGCCGCCACCTCAGAGGCAAGAGAGGAATGTGAGTAATATCATCGGCGATATCTCTCGCCAGAGGCCACCTACTTTTGAGGGCTCGTCTGAGCCGGCAGATATCATTCATTGGCTCGAGCATTTCGAGAAGCTGTTTGCTATGGTAGAGTGTCCCGAGGGACACAAAGTTTCTGTTGCGGCCTACTACCTGGGTAAGAGCGCACATTCTTGGTGGTTATCGTTGAAGCCCACCGAAGGATCTTGTACTTGGGATCAGTTCAAGACTCTCATGATGGAGAGGTATTATCCGGCCCCACTCAGAGAGGCCAAGCTGTCAGAATTGCTCACCCCCGACCCCTCATCAGACGAGGATGTTCTCGCCATTGCCGAGAAATTTCAGGAACTTCTCCCTTTCGCCTCATCCATGATTCACTCAGAGGCGGATAAGATCAAGTATTTCAGCAAGAGACTGAAACCCCGTATGAGACTTCAGTTACTTAATCATAATTGCACCACGTTGGCTGAATTCATTGAGAAAGCTCTCACCTACGAGCTTACTGCTAAGGAAATTGCTAAGCAGCAACCTTCGTCTGCTAGCAAGAAATCGAAGAATCGTAATCAGTCTGAAGGCGGTCAGACAACTATCAAGAAACCCCGTGCGGGCTCTGCTTTTTCTGAGCGACCTCCTGTGTCGTCTAAACCCGCGGAATCTCAGTCTCGAGCGGCCAATTCGGCCATCACCTGTTTTAACTGTGGGGATCTTGGTCACCTCAGTACCAAGTGTCCGAGACAGACTATCACATGTCATAATTGTGGAATTGCTGGGCATAAGGCCCGTTTTTGCCGTAGGGACTCCAAACCTACTCAGACGTCATCTCAGGCACCTAAGCAGTCAGCCGTTCAGAATCAGGCCACTCAATCAGCGTCGTTTAAAATGACAGGAGCGACTAAAGGTGGAGCTTTTAGCCATCAGACGGGAGCGTCCGGTGCCGGGACTAGCAAGCCCCGGATCTATGAGATGAAGAAGACCGATGATCCAGAGGCCCGAATGATCTCAGGTACACTCGACATTCTATCTCAACCTGTGTGTACCCTTTTTGATACTGGTGCATCGCATTCATTCATTTCCGAGTCATGTTTGAGTAGACTACGTCTGGGTAGTGCTACTAGTTGTGAGCCTTATGTCATTGGCCTACCTGATGGTAGATGAATTATCGTGTCGTGAGATTCGAATTGTCGGTCGAGTTTCATGGTCGTGTATGGCCGTGAGACCTAATCGTGGTAGAATTGCCGAGGACGACGTCATCTTGGGTATTGATTGGATGGATCGTCATGATGCCATCATTAGTGTCCGTAAGCGTATGGTCACTATCATTTCAGACGATGGGGTTGAATGTGTGTTTCAGGAGGTAATCCTTTGCTGCAGTAAGGTCATTAATTCGATGAAAGCGGTAAGGTTACTCAATCGGGGATGTGTCGGTTATTGGTGCTATATGGCCAAACCGAGAAGTCATCGATAATGTTGACGGATATTCCGGTGGTGAGGAATATGCCGATGTTTTCAGACGAGTTACTGGTTTGCCTCCACAGAGGATGTGGAATTCACGATTGAGTTGGAGTGCAGTCGTCCCGATATCGAAGGCACCGTACCGGATGGCCCCGATCGAAATGCAGGAATTAAAGAACCAACTTGAGGAGTTGTTCGAGAAAGGTTATATCCGACCGAGTGCGTCCCCGTGGGGAGCACCAGTGTTATTTGTCAAGAAGAAGGATGGTTCATTCCGCTTATGTATTGATTATCGGGAGTTGAACAGGGTGACGATCAAGAATAAGTACCCCTTACCCCGTATTGATGATCTCTTAGATCAACTTCAGGGAGCTTCAGTATTCTCCAAGATCGACTTAAGGTCTGGATATCATCAGTTGCGTATCCGAGAGTCGGACATCGCGAGGACGGCATTTCGAACACGCTATGGTCATTATGAGTTTGTGGTTATGCCGTTTGGACTGACTAATGCACCTGCGGTATTCATGGAGTTAATGAATCGGGTTTTCATCGACTTTTTGGATCAGTTTGTTGTTGTCTTCATCGATGACATTTTGATTTATTCTCATGACCGGGAGGAACACGAGTTTCACCTTCATCAAGTGCTCGATGTGTTGAGACGAGAACAACTTTATGGGAAGTTCTCCAAATGTGAGTTCTGGATGTCCGACGTGACTTTTCTCGGACATGTAATTTCATCAGACGGAGTTCGTGTCGACCCTCAGAAGACGGAGGCTATTCGAGATTGGCTACCTCCGAAGAACGTTAAGGAAATCCGAAGTTTCCTCGGATTAGCGGGTTATTATCGGCGATTTGTAGAGGGATTTTCTAGAATCGCTCAACCCTTAACGAACCTTTTGCGGAAGGATAAGAAATACACGTGGTCCGACGCGTGTCAACGGAGTTTGAGGAACTCAAGAGCCGGTTATGTAATATCCGCATTTTTCTTTCCCTTGTATTTTTCTTTCTCGGCGTATTTCCCGATAGTAGTGACCCTCGTGTATCTTTCAGTGTATCTTTCCTATTATCTATGGATTTTATTCCCGTTATTGTATTGCGGAACCGCCGTTTCGGGGTTGTCGTGGGTCCATTCTATGTTATGATGCCCGTTGAGATGTTCCGTTGGATGTTTCGTTCACCTTCCGGTGTTTTGAACCGTTCATATTTCATACCTAGCGCACGCTATTTTTTCTGCATAGCGCGCGCTAGGGGTCCCTTAGTAGCGCACGCTACGTTTGTTTCGTAGCGCACGCTAGCGAGTAGCCCTGGGAGTGGCGATCTTTTTTTCGGCCTTACGGACTAGCGTATTAGCGTCGCTACATATCTAGCGCACGCTAATGTCGAGAGGCTAGCGCACGCCGATGATGCCCAGTAGCGTGCGCTAGCGTGAGTGTCGATCGACGCTTTACTATCGAAACCGGTCAGTGCGGTTAGCGACGCTACGCTGGATGGTAGCGCACGCTAACGGATCGATTAGCGCACGCTACGCTTGTATGGTAGCGCACGCTAACGTATCGAGTGGGTTACGGCGGTTGCCCGGACTCGGCGATGTCCAGGTAGCGCACGCTATTGGTCGATAGCGCGCTACCGAGAGGTTATTAGCGCACGCTACGTTTCGAGTAGCGCACGCTAACGGCCAAAAGTTTGGCTACTGGACTGGACGCTAACTATTATGGCCTGTAATTTTTCCCCGTTAGCGCACGCTAACACTCCCTGGCTATATAAACCAGGGAGTTGACCGAGATAATCATAATTTCTCATTTCTTCCTCTCTCCGCGGCGAAGGCGATTCCAAGGCGATTTTCTTGGCGATTTCTTCCTCCAATCATCTCATCCAACATCTTTCTTGAGTTCTTGGAGTATTATAACAACATCAACACGAATCTTTCATCCTAATCCAAGGTAAATCTCTTAGAACCCTACTTTTTGATAAATTGGGAGTTTTGGGATTTTCTTCCGATCCGTTCCGTTTTGTTGATGGATTCGTGATGAATATGATTAATCTTGTTGGTATTCTTAGTTTCCCTACGGATTCATGGTATATTTCGTGATTTTTACGGAATCGAGAGGGTTTGGTTATGGTCCGCCCTCATTGTTGTTTATATACGAATATACATGAATCGTAGGCGGGTTTTCGGGTGTATTCCAATTCCGTATTCATTTAGAAATGGTTGTGATTGTATTCTTCGAATCGTTAGGTTCGGTTTCATTGGTTCCTAGCGTTCGTCGGTGACTTTTCTTTCCGTTCTTCGCGTCGTCAATAATTCAAGGCAAGTATTTTTGGAAACCTTTATGCTTAACGTGGAATGGTAATGTATTTTGTGTGTGATTTGCTCACCTCGTGTTGGTCCGACGGGATCAAGGAGGGAATCGAAAGGGTTGAGTCCTCGATTCATGAGTTTGTATAGCTAGCCAGCGCGGGAGGGTCCTTAGAGGCCTCGTGCGGGAATCTATGATATTACTCTGTTCCCAAGGCGATGCATGTGCGTGTTTTGTTTTATAATATAGCCAGCGCGGGAGGGTCCTTAGAGGCCTCGCGCGGGAATCTATGATATTACTCTGTTCCCAAGGCAAATTGTTTGACTGTTTGTTTCCGGAAAAGACATGTCTGGTTTTGACTTTTGAAATTGATATTGGTGCATGTACTATGAAATGTGTAAGCGATTGGTTTGCCTTGATTACTTGTACTAGCGTAATTGCTAACCCCTTTGGGGACCCGTTTTGGGGAAATTCTTGTTATGGATTTCAGGTTATGATTATCCGGACGAGCGAGCACCAGGACAGTACGAGGATGTTGGCCAGGGTCGTTGACATGTGCATTTGGGTCTACTTATTTCCTTTGTCCATTTCGATATGGTTGTTCCCACAGTTTTAAACTTATAGATTGTACTCGCGAGTACTTAGGCTTTACGTTTCAAACTCCGTATTGTATTGCTTTAAATTTTCACGTTGTTGGTTGATGCTTATTTTGCCGGTTGCTCCGGGCGTATCTTTATATGTCATATTATTTAATTGTGTATCCTCGCTAACCAAGATGGTTAGTCGAGTGGAGTTTTCCTATTGTAGCCTGGTGGGTCCCATGTAGGGGTCTACGGCGCTGTAACATATTCCGAATATCTCGGGGTGTTACAGAAAATGGTATCAGAGCACTAGGTTATGGATACCTAGGCTTGTCGGTTATTTGGGTCTAGTCGTGTTTGTTTTGCACATTGTCACGCCGCTGCCAGCATCCCAGTACTTCCAGTGCTCGTAAGTTTTCTTATTCGGCTCTTTTGTTTCTTGCATTGTATTCCCACTTTTGAATCGTAGTTGCTTTTCCTCCCTTACTCATCATCGATGTACTTCTGTTATCTCTCAATATCAGTATGGATGCCGGAGGAAACCGTGGCCGTGGTCGTGGCCGTGGACGCGGTCGAGGACGTGGAGCAGCCGGTAGGGCGGCCACGTCGCACTCTTCGAGGCCGGCGTCTGGCGACCGTCATAGTCATGCTTCTTCTCAGGAGCGCGCCGATCTTGGTATTGCGGCTGTTATGCAGCAAATGGTTAACCAAATGGCGGCTATAGCTCAGGTGGTCCAGGACCCCGATCGGGCCCATGCTAATCGGGGCGGAGCGGATCGCTGGCTTCAGGATGTCATCAAGATGCATCCTCCTCAGTTTCCGGGAGCTTCGGACCCGATCGGCTGGGAGGGGTGGATCAAGGAGATATCCAAAGTCTTCACTGCTACCAACTGCCCCGAGGACCGTAAGGTCCCTATTGCTCAATACTTCCTCACGGGAGATGCTACAGATTGGTGGGAGGCCGTCGGTCCCAAAGATCATGTTGCTTCGTGGGCCGAGTTTCAGGAGTTGATGGAGACTGAGTATTGTCCGTGGCCGGTCAGACAGGCTCGAGTGCATGCTTTCTATGATGCTCAACCACGGGATATCCCCGTATCTCAGGCCATTGCCGACTTTAACAAGGAGTTGGGTTATGTGAAGACCCAAGTTGTCGCTGAGAGCGACAAAATTTTCCATTTTTCCAGGAGGATGAAGCTGCCTATTCGGGACTACATGTCTGGACTCGTCTGCACTACCTTGAAGGATTATCAGAGTAGGGCCCTCGCTTATGATATGTCAGTGACGGCGAGTGATTTGGCTCGTGAGAGCAAGAAGCAGAAGTCGGTCGGAAATTTTTCTGGTCCCAAGAGTGGAGGCCAGCAGAAATCTCAAGCTACAAATATTTCTGCGGGCGGTTCGGCTCATTTCTCTGGGAGCTTTCGGAGTGCCGCCGGAACCTCCGCTCGTGAGCCCACATGTTTTAACTGTGGTGCGCATGGCCATAGGAGCCGACAGTGTTCTCGTCCGAAGTTTACCTGTCATACTTGTGGACAGCTAGGCCACAAGGCCCCTTTTTGTGAGCAGATCAAACAGCTCCGCGGTGCCCGTTCTTCTCACCCAGCACCTATGGAGCCGAGTGTGAACCAGGGCTCGTTTGCTCCGCCGCCTCCACCGAGTGCCGGCCGAGGTAGGGGTCGGGGTCAGCCTGCTAGGGGTGGAGCTTCCAGTGTCGGCTCCGCCCAGCCGCGTATATACGAGATGAGGAGGGCCGACGACCGAGCAGCTACTGTGGCGACAGGTACCGTTCATATCCATTCTCATCCTGTCGGTGTGCTTTTTGATTCGGGTGCTACGCATTCATTCATTTCTCTAGAGTGTGTACGCCGTTTGAGTCTCGACTGCTTGTCACCTTGTGAGCCTTTCATCGTTAAACTTCCTAGCGGTGATAGAATTGTCGGTGATCGAGAAGTCCGGGACTGTTCTATGATTATTTGTGAGAGGGCTTGGCTCTCTAACCTTATTGTCGTGGGTATCGAGGGTGAGGATTTGATTCTCGGGGATGATTGGCTCGAGCGGCATGGCGCGATCATGAACTACCGCACGAGAATCATCACTATGTTAGCCGAGGACGGCACCGAACACTCTTTCGCAGGGCGAAAGAGGGGAAACCAGAAGTTCGTTATTAATGCCTTAAAGGCGATGAGTCTCCTGCGAAAGGGGTGTACTGGTTATTGGTGCTATGCCTTGAAGGCGGAGGATGGTGGAGTCGAGCTTTCGTCGATTCCAGTCGTTAATGAGTTTCCTGATGTATTTCCTGACGAGTTACCGGGATTGCCACCGGATCGTGAGGTTGAGTTTGCTATAGAGTTAGAGCCGGGCGCGGCTCCGATTTCGAAGGCGCCGTATCGCATGGCACCTTCAGAGATGGCAGAGTTGAAGAAGCAGTTAAGTGAGCTTCTTGAGTCGGGGTATGTTCGACCGAGTGCCTCGCCTTGGGGCGCACCGGTCCTGTTTGTGCGGAAGAAGGATGGTTCACTACGTTTGTGTATCGACTATCGCGAACTAAACAAGGTGACCATCAAGAACAAGTATCCTTTGCCGAGAATCGATGACTTGTTTGACCAGTTGCAGGGAGCTGCGGTATTCTCGAAGATTGATTTGAAATCGGGGTACTATCAGCTTCGGGTGAGAGAGTCCGACGTGCCGAAAACAGCTTTTCGGACGAGATACGGACATTACGAGTTTGTAGTTATGCCTTTCGGGTTAACTAATGCGCCGGCGGTGTTCATGCAATTGATGAACAAAGTCTTTATCGAGTATTTGGATAAGTGTGTCGTCGTCTTCATTGACGATATTCTTATCTATTCGAGGAATGAGGAAGAGCATGCCCATCATCTGCGGATAGTGTTAGACATTTTGAGGACCGAGCAACTCTATGCGAAGTTCTCGAAATGTGAGTTCTGGCTGAAGGAAGTGATGTTTTTGGGTCACGTGATTTCAGCCGAGGGAGTCCGTGTGGATCCGCAGAAAATTGAGGCAGTGTTGGATTGGGCATCGCCCACAAATGTGAAGGAGGTCCGTAGTTTCTTGGGTTTGGCTGGCTACTACCGTAGGTTCGTCGAGGGTTTCTCAAAACTAGCTCGGCCACTTACGAGCTTGCTCCATAAATCCGAGAAGTTCGTCTGGACCGATGAGAGGCGATCGAGTTTCGAGCACCAAGAAGCGTTTAACTTCAGCCCGGTTTTGGCGTTGCCATGTGGCAACGAGGATTCGCCGTTTATAGCGATGCTTCGGGTCGTGGTCTCGGGTGCGTATTGATGCAAGACGGCAAGACCATTGCCTATGCGTCGAGACAGTTGAGACCGTATGAGCTTAACTACCCTACTCACGATTTAGAGTTAGCGGCGGTCATCTTTGCACTCAAGATTTGGCGTCACTATCTTTTCGGCTCTGCATGTCGATTTTCACCGATCATAAAAGTCTCAAATACATATTTACTCGGGAGTTGAATATGAGGCGAGGAGATGGTTAGAGCGATTAAGGATTACGACCTCGAAATCCTTTATCATCCGGCAAGGCAAACGTCATGGCCGACGCCTTGAGTCGGAAACCGATTGCGTTGCGACGCTTGAGGTCCTTACGCCCCGATCGAGCTTGGCGGGCTCGATCGAGTTAGATGTTGAAGTTTTGTTGCACGAGGTGTCGGGCAATTGTGTGCTCTAGAGATTTCGTCGTCTTTGATCGATGAAATTAAGTCAAGCAATTAGAGGATCCGATGATTACTCAAATCCGAGAGAACGTTCTTAAGGGAAAGTCTCTGGGTTTGTGATTCACGAGGATGGTGTTTTGAGATTCAGTCGGCTTTGTGTGCGAACGATCCAGAGTTGCGACAGAGTATTTTGCATGAGGCCCATTCCACACCCTATTCCGTTCATCTGGTTCGAGTAAGATGTACAAGGACACGAGGAGGAACTTCCGGTGGAATGATATGAAGGAGGAGGTCGCACGGTTTGTGGCGAGATGTTTGACTTGCCGGAGTCAAAATCGAACATCGGCGGCCATTTGAGTTATTGCAGTCACTTCCCATTCCAGAATGGAAATGGGAAGATATATCGATGGATTTTGTTACGAGTTTGCCGAGACCGAGGTCGGGCATGAATATGGTATGGGTGGTTGTTGATCGTCTGACCAAGTCGGCACATTTTCTGGGCATCAAGGACACTTGGGGCCCGGAGAAATTGGCTCGTGTGTTTATCGCACAGATTGTGAGACTTCACGGTACTCCGAAGTCTATTGTTTCGGATCGTGATGGTCGTTTTGTATCGCACTTTTGGCAGGCGGTGCATAAGGCGTTAGGTACCCGTTTGCATTTGAGTACCTCTTTTCATCCCCAGTCAGATGGACAGTCGGAACACACTATCCAAACATTCGAGGACATGTTGCGTGCTTGTGCCCTCGATTGGAGTAGCGACTGGGAGGAGCACTTGCCATTGATCGAATTCACGTACAACAATAGTTGGCACGCGTCGATTCGGATGGCACCGTATGAGGCACTTTATGGGCGACGATGTCGATCGCCGATTTGTTGGAATGAGGCGTCCGATTTGGTCGGGACCGAACCGGATGTCGTTTTAGAGACGAGACGGAAGATAGAATTAATTCGAGAACGAATGTTGACTGCCCAGAGTCGACAGAAGTCATATGCCAATGTACGTCGTCGACCTTTGGAATTCGAGGTGGGAGACCACGTTTTGCTGAAGGTGTCGCCGACGAGAGGAGTTTTCCGTTTCGGGAAGAAGGGGAAGTTGAGTCCGAGATTTATTGGACCCTTCGAGATTCTCGAGCGAGTCGGTGGGTTAGCATACCGTTTGGCGTTACCCCCGACCCTGAGTCATGTTCATAACGTTTTTCATGTTTCCCAGCTGAGGAAATATGTCCCGGATCCTAGTCACATCATCGACTATGGGGAGATTGACGTTGCCGAGGATATTACTTTTGAGGAGCGTCCTTTGAAGATTTTAGAGCATCGGGAGAAACGACTGAGGCATAAGACCATCCCTTTGGTCAAGGTGTAGTGGTCGAGACACGGTGTCGAGGTGGCAACTTGGGAAACCGAGGAGAGCATGCGTGCTAGGTACCCTGAGTTGTTTGTTTCTTAAGTTTCGGGACGAAACTTGTTTTTAGAGGGGTAGAATGTAATATCCACATTTTTCTTTCCCTTGTATTTTTCTTTCTCGGCGTATTTCCCGATAGTAGTGACCCTCGTGTATCTTTCAGTGTATCTTTCCTATTATCTATGGATTTTATTCCCGTTATTGTATTGCGGAACCGCCGTTTCGGGGTTGTCGTGGGTCCATTCTATGTTATGATGCCCGTTGAGATGTTCCGTTGGATGTTTCGTTCACCTTCCGGTGTTTTGAACCGTTCATATTTCATACCTAGCGCACGCTATTTTTTCTGCATAGCGCGCGCTAGGGGTCCCTTAGTAGCGCACGCTACGTTTGTTTAAATAGCGCGCTAGCGAGTAGCCCTAGAGTGGCAATCTTGTTTTCCACCTTACGGACTAGCGTATTAGCGTACGCTACATATGCTAGCGCACGCTAATGTCGAGAGGCTAGCGCACGCTGATGATGCCCGGTAGCGTGCGCTAGCGTGAGTGTCCAGTACTGGACAGTTTACTACTGAAACCGGTCAGGTGCCAGTTAGCGCACGCTACGCTTGGATGGTAGCGCACGCTAACGGATCAGTAAGCGCATGCTACGCTTGTATGGTAGCGCACGCTAACGTATCAGGTGGGTTCTGGGCAGTTTGCCACTGGACTCGACTGATGTCCAGGTAGCGCACACTATTGGTCGATAGCGCGCGCTACCGAGAGGTTATTAGCGCACGCTACGTTTCGAGTAGCGCACGCTAACGGCCAAAAGTCTGGCTACTGGACTGGACGCTAACTATTATGGCCTGTAATTTTTCCCCATTAGCGCACGCTAACCTTGAGGACTAGCGCACGCTAACACTCCCTGGCTATATAAACCAGGGAGTTGACCGAGATAATCATAATTTCTCATTTCTTCCTCTCTCCGCGGCGAAGGCGATTCCAAGGCGATTTTCTTGGCGATTTCTTCCTCCAATCATCTCATCCAACATCTTTCTTGAGTTCTTGGAGTATTATAACAACATCAACACGAATCTTTCATCCTAATCCAAGGTAAATCTCTTAGAACCCTACTTTTCGATAAATTGGGGGTTTTGGGATTTTCTTCCGATCCGTTCCGTTTTGTTGATGGATTCGTGATGAATATAATTAATCTTGTTGGTATTCTTAGTTTCCCTACGGATTCATGGTATATTTCGTGATTTTTACGGAATCGAGAGGGTTTGGTTGTGGTCCGCCCTCGTTGTTGTTTATATACGAATATACATGAATCGTAGGCGGGTTTTCGGGTGTATTCCAATTCCGTATTCATTTAGAAATGGTTGTGATTGTATTCTTCGAATCGTTAGGTTCGGTTTCATTGGTTCCTAGCGTTCGTCGGTGACTTTCCTTTCCGTTCTTCGCGTCGTCAATAATTCAAGGCAAGTATTTTTGGAAACCTTTATGCTTAACGTGGAATGGTAATGTATTTTGTGTGTGATTTGCTCACCTCGTGTTGGTCCGACGGGATCAAGGAGGGAATCGAAAGGGTTGAGTCCTCGATTCATGAGTTTGTATAGCTAGCCAGTGCGGGAGGGTCCTTAGAGGCCTCGTGCGGGAATCTATGATATTACTCTGTTCCCAAGGCGATGCATGTGCGTGTTTTGTTTTATAATATAGCCAGCGCGGGAGGGTCCTTAGAGGCCTCGTGCGGGAATCTATGATATTACTCTGTTCCCAAGGCAAATTGTTTGACTGTTTGTTTCCGGAAAAGACATGTCTGGTTTTGACTTTTGAAATTGATATTGGTGCATGTACTATGAAATGTGTAAGCGATTGGTTTGCCTTGATTACTTGTACTAGCGTAATTGCTAACCCCTTTGGGGACCCATTTTGGGGAAATTCTTGTTATGGATTTCAGGTTATGATTATCCGGACGAGCGAGCACCAGGACAGTACGAGGATGTTGGCCAGGGTCGTTGACATGTGCATTTGGGTCTACTTATTTCCTTTGTCCATTTCGATATGGTTGTTCCCACAGTTTTAAACTTATAGATTGTACTCGCGAGTACTTAGGCTTTTCGTTTCAAACTCCGTATTGTATTGCTTTAAATTTTCACGTTGTTGGTTGATGCTTATTTTGCCGGTTGCTCCGGGCGTATCTTTATATGTCATATTATTTAATTGTGTATCCTCGCTAACCAAGATGGTTAGTCGAGTGGAGTTTTCCTATTGTAGCCTGGTGGGTCCCATGTAGGGGTCTACGGCGCTGTAACATATTCCGAATATCTCGGGGTGTTACAGGTTAATGTCAGCACCTGTACTTTCCTTGCCGCAGGGGACGGAAGGATTTATGGTTTATAGTGATGCATCCGGACAGGGTCTCAGATGTGTACTCATGCAGAACGGGAAGGTTATTGCCTATGCCTCACGACAATTGAGGCCTTACGAGGTTAATTATCCGACCCACGACCTGGAGCTAGCAGCCGTGGTGTTCGCTTTGAAGATTTGGCGTCATTACCTTTATGGCGTTACCTGTCAGATATTCACCGATCATAAGAGTTTAAAGTATATATTTACTCAGAAGGAGTTAAATATGCGTCAGAGACGGTGGTTGGAATTAATCAAGGATTATGATATCGAGATCCTCTACCACCCGGGCAAGGCGAATGTTGTCGCCGACGCCTTGAGTCGTAAGTCCGTTCAGGAGCATATGCTTTCCTGTTTAACAGTTCAGAAGGAGCTTCAGCAGGAATTCCTTCGACCCGAGATCGAGGTCTGGCTTCAGCGAGTTCAGGGGCAGCTTTGTATGCTAGAGATTTCATCATCACTCGAGGAGGCAATTCGAGAGAATCAGGGTTCGGACCCATCATTGTTGCGCATCCGAGAGGATGTGGCTCAGGGGAAAGCCCCTGGATTTGTGGTCCACGAGGATGGACTTTTGAGGTTTAAAAATCGGTTGTGTGTACTGGCGAATGACGAGTTGAAAAACTCGATTTTGAAAGAAGCTCATGCTACCCCTTATTCTGTGCATCCGGGGTCTAGCAAGATGTACAAGGACTTGAAACAAAATTACTGGTGGAGTAATATGAAGCGAGAAGTCGCCGAATTTGTTTCGAGATGCTTAACCTGTCAACAAGTTAAGATTGAACATCAGCGACCGGCGGGTATGCTGAAACCTCTTCCTATTCCCGAATGGAAGTGGGAAGATATTTCTATGGATTTCATCACGAGTTTGCCGACGAGTCGTCGTGGCATGAATACGATCTGGGTGATCGTAGACCGCTTAACTAAATCAGCTCATTTCCTTGAGATCAAGGAAACGTGGGGTCCCGAGAGACTTGCTCAACTGTTCATCAAAGAGATAGTCAGACTGCACGGTACTCCTAAAAGTATCGTTTCCGATCGTGACAGACGGTTTGTGTCCCATTTTTGGAAATCAGTTCATCGTGCTATGGGAACCCAGCTTAATCTCAGTATCGCTTTTCATCCTCAGTCCGACGGACAATCAGAGAGGACCATTCAGACATTATAGGACATGTTGAGGGCATGCGTCCTCGATTGGAAAGACGATTGGGAAGCCCAACTACCATTGATCGAGTTCACGTATAATAATAGTTGGCATGCTTTGATCAAGATGGCACCTTACGAGGCCTTGTATGGCCGTCGTTGTCGGTCTCCGTTGTGTTGGGACGACTTATCAGAATCAATCGGCACCGAGCTCGATATGCTTATAGCCGCCCGTGAGAAGGTAGTTTTGATCAGGAGTCGTTTGTTGACTGCTCAGAGTCGACAGAAATCATACGCAGACAACCGTCGTCGACCATTAGAGTTCGAGGCTGGTGACCATGTGTTGGTCAAGGTATCCCCGAGTCGTGGTATCTTCCGTTTTGGGAAGAGGGGAAAGTTGAGTCCGAGATTCATTGGACCGTTTGAGATTTTGGATCGAGTAGGCGAGTTAGCTTATCGATTGGCTTTACCTCCGGCGTTGAGCCGAATTCATAATGTGTTTCATGTCTCTCAGCTGCGGAAGTATGTTGCCGACCCGAGTCACATACTTCAGTTCGACGAAATCGAGATCGCCGACGATCATTCATATGAGGAGCGTCCTATGAGAGTTTTAGAACGACGAATCAAACAGTTGAGGAATAAGACGATTCCTTTGGTTAAAATTCAGTGGTCTAGACATGGAGTCGAAGAGGCTACTTGGGAAACTGAGGATAGTATGCGGGAGAGTTATCCCGAGTTGTTTGACCCTTAGTTTCGGGGACGAAACTCTTTTAAGGGGGGGTGTATGTAATACCCGGTTATAATTCAGTAATTATCATTCAGTATTTATCATTCAGTAATTGATACTCAGTAATTTCATTCATTATTGATCATTTGTCACTCATATTCAGTCATGGTATTCGTCATTCAGAGTAATTGTATCGTGTATCAATCGTCATTCATCACTAATCTGATTGGAGTTTCGTGCCGTGTTTATCATCATTGTCATTTCGTTGCGAACTGTGCGTGAGGAGTAGCGCACGCTACGTACTCCTTTTAGCGTACGCTAATTGGGTATAGGTAGCGCACGCTACCACTCAGCTTTAGCGCACGCTAAGGTTACCCTGGCTGCAGTCCAGAAGGTACTGGACTGCAGGTGAGTTATAAGTAGCGCACGCTACGAATGGTAAGTAGCGCGCGCTAGTGAGTTGTAGTAGCGCACGCTAATACGTGGTGTAGCGCGCGCTAAGGACAGATCAGGTTGAGTCCAGTGGCTACTGGACTGCATTGGATTAATTCATAGCGCACGCTATGTGTTGTTTTTAGCGTACGCAACCGATTGTATAGCGCACGCTAAATAATGGTTGTAGCGCACGCTATCGAGGTCAGATCAGAGAACAGGCAGTTTCTGGACTCCAGTACTGGGCATCAAATTATTTGTTAGCGCACGCTAACTATGAGCATTAACGCACGCTAATGATATGGTCGTAGCGCACGCTACAAAAAGGTACGTAGCGCGCGCTACCGTTTTCGGACAGTGGGTACTGGAATACTCAAATTTCCCGTTAGCGCACGCTACGCATTAGGGCTAGCGCACGCTAACCTGGACTGGCTATAAATTGGACAGTTTAGTCAGACTTCGTCATTTGTCATCTATTTCTCTTTCTCTCGTCGGTTCTTGGCGATTTGGGCGATTTAGAGAGTATTCTTCAAGGTGTAATCATCCATCATCATCTTCAAGTCTTTGAGTTGGATTAATCATCACTTCATCATCTCCAAAACATCGAATCAAAGGTATTAAATTCTTGGATCTAGAATTTCGGATTTTTGGGTTTTCCTTCCGATTTCTTCGTGTAAGCTTGGATTATCATTGGAATATGTTAGTTATGGATTATCTACCTTGGATAAATATATTCCTACGGAATTAGTGATTATTTTCGGAATTATTTCAAGAACCCTTGGGGTTGACTTCAGTTAATTGGGGATTTTCCGATTGATGTTGTTGTAGTCATGAATTATGGATTCCTAATGGATTATTGATATCATTGAAGTGTTTTGTTGGTTCGAAATACTCAATTTGGTGTTGGTTTCGACATATTCGGGATCGATATTTCGAAGTTGTGTGGTTGGTTGTGTGTTCGTTGGAATGCCCTATGAGTTTGATTATCGTTGTTTCGACCTTTGGGTTAGTCGTGTTTTGTTGCTTGATACGTGTATTGAACGATTGTTGGTAATTATTGTTATTCAAGGTTGTTCGAGCGACCGGTATTTCACTTAGGACGTTGTTCGTGGACGGACATTCTTCATCGGTATTGTGTAAGTTAATTCTTACTCGGTTAAAAGGATACTCATTCCTTTTGTTGTTGATTGCTCATAATCATAATTCATTCATCATAATATTAATCATTTTGAGACTTGTAATTGTCGAATAATCATTTCATTCACGAGGAACGACGGTTCCAAATCATTTCATTGGGTTATCAATCACGTCACTATTACTTTCATATCGGTGAGTCATCTTGTCCTTGTCTAATTATTATTCATTGATATTCATCATGGTCATTCTCGCTCATGTGACCTTCCGGGTTCATATTGCGTGGCCGGGTGTGGCTGTGTGGAATTTTTAGTCGGGCACATAATGGTTGTGTATTGGGTTCACCGATACACTGGACCGTGCACACGGGAAAGCGTTACACCGTGAGACTAATTAGGTACAAGGACGGGTGTGTCCGGTCATTCGTCTTGTACACTCGCACAGAACACTACGGGCGTACTATGGTACTCCTCTTCAGCGTAATTCATAATTAAGAATATTTCATAACTTCAGTTAATTCATGATTGTGTAATTTCAACCCTTGAGGATTGTTGTTACGTATGGCCGGCCCGTTGGGGGATTTTGTTTTCAGGTCACGACAAGGCAAAGGCACGGGAAGAGCATGTTGACGGCGATGAGTCCCAGTGATACTAGTAGGGGGCCCCAGTCATTCCGTTTGTTCAGTCATTTTCAGTCATTTCAGTTATTCCGTCATATGTATTTTCCGCTGCAAAATTCCGTTTGAGATGTTTATTTATTCAGGGTGGTGTATTTTATCTCCATATAAAATATACTAGTATTCGGTTTTATCCTGGTGTGTTGTACTTAAACTCCTCATCGGAGTAATTGGTAATATAATGTGGTACGGTACTACAATTATATTATTTAATTCATCATTTTCATTCGCCTGGTGGGTCCCAGTCGGGGATTCACGGCACTGTAATATCCGCCTAGTTTGGGGTGTTACACGGAGTCCCCGCAAGACATACCCGATGATAACCCCACAGGTTATCTCGGCATCGGGCTAGCAAGCCCCGAACCTCGGAGTCCCCGCAAGACATACCCGGATTGGATAACCCTACGGTCACGCCCGACCCATACTAGCAAGTATGGATCCCGGAGATTCAACAATCCTACCCGGAGGCACATCACTATCAACGATCACATAACAATGAGCAGAATATCAAGCCAAGCAACACTTAAACATCACAACCTCCTTTCAAAGGAGTATCAACTAATATCACACCCAGTACGTTCTTACCGAACAAATACACATAACAATACGTAATCCCCGGCAAAGGATTACGGTCTATTAAACTCACTCAAAGTGGTCATAACATCTTTTCAACATACAAAACCAACACACATATCCCGAGAACACATATATTCACGAAGTACATGAATTATCGTTGAAAGACAACATTTATCGAGAACATACCAATCCCTTTTTACGTTCATTAAACATTGGGTTTCGTATATAATCATTTATCAATAATTACGCCTACGAAACATGAAACGTATGGACAAGATACTTGCCTCGATATCACGAGCGACGAAACGACGAGCGGGCACGATCGGGCAACCTTCGAACCTCCAGAAACGATCAAGACTTCGACAGCCCACGAATACTACGAAAATAGCATCACCACGAATCAATAACACTAATCGAAAACCGAAAAGATCCTAAAAACGACAAGGATCTAAGTGTTCTCAAAGAAATCAAGAATCGTTGATCCGGGCTATAAAAATCGATGAACGGTTAACAAAATCTGAAGATTACAGTCAAGACAAACAAGAATAAATAACCGATCGGATGAGATAGGTTAAGAATCACAAATCCAAGCAAAAACCCCAAATTTAAGAAAATAGGGTTCTAACAAGAGATTACCTTGATTTGGACCAAGAAGACGATTAGATGTTGTTAAACATCTACAAATCCGCTCAGAGATGAAGCTAGAAGAAGAAGATCGGTCCTAATCGCCTCTGGATCTCACTCCCGTCGGAAGGGATGAAGAAAAGTGGAAAATGACGACTTAATCTGCATTGTCGGTATTTATCTTTGAGCCGATTATTAGTGCGCGCTAAACACCGCATTAGCGTGCGCTAACGGTCAACGCTCGAGAAACCGCTTATAATACGATTAGCGTGCGCTAGCTAAAAGCCGTAGCGTGCGCTAACGGGTCACAAAACGATCCAGTAGCCTGGACGTAACCGCACTGCCGGGTAGCGTGCGCTAGAAAGAAGAGAGAGCGTGCGCTAAGCGGCCGATAGCGTGCGCTAGCTATCGGCCTTAGCGTGCGCTAACAAAGCTCGATCCCGATCCGGTAGCTACCGGATCGCCTCGATCGCCCGATTAGCGTGCGCTACACATTCAGTAGCGTGCGCTAACCACCACGCAGTAGCGTGCGCTATGCCTCAAGCATTAGCGTGCGCTACACCACCAAAACTCAAAAACTCACATAGAGATCCGAAACGCCTCCAAACACATGCCCCAATAATGCATGACCAAAATGTGGCACAAAATTCCAACGATGAGGACAATGACAACCCGATAAAACCCAGAAAACCCATCGAATCCGGAATAAAGATCTCGGGTTTTACATGGACGACCTGTCCAATAGTACGTATTCACTCGTACATTGCATCGAGATTTCTTTATTCTCTGACATCAACAAAGTTTCCGATGCGTCCGTCGATTGTTCCATTGTTGATTCGAGGACATATCCGTAGTCAGAGATAATCTCGTGTGACGGAGTCACTGTGTCGATGATGAGAGGATTTTGTGCCTCCGTTCCTCTTCTCTTTCGAGTTTCGGTATCCTTTCTACCCACTGGCCTCCCCTCTTTCGGCGGGGATAAGAGCGGCAAGGCGTAGTCCCACCACTAAGGTTGACGCCGGAGGCATCATTCCTTTGTGCGGATGAACCTTGCCCTATAACTGGGACTTCTAACCTTGCAGGAACATTCGCAGCGGGAATGGTAGATCTTGTCACTTTCGCAGTATCAGTAAAGCTGTCGGGCATCGAATCCGCAACTTTCTGAAGACTGAGAATATGTTGCACTTCTAGCTCGGATTGAGCTGTGCGGGGATCTTGATGAGGCAATGAGGGAGCACACCAGACAATTTCCTGGCGTTCAACTGGAATCGTTCGATTCCTCTCTTCCCCTAACGACGGGAAGTTTGTCTCATCAAAGTGACAGTCTGCAAATCTTGCAGTAAACAGATCTCCTGTCAAAGGTTCCAACTAGCGGACAATTTTAGGCGATTCATAGCCAACATATATACCTAATCGTCTTTGCGGACCCATTTTAGTACGCTGTGGAGGCATAATTGGCACATATACCGCACAACCAAAAATGCGTAAGTGTGAAATATCAGGCTCATATCCAGTTACCAACTGGTACGCACTAAACGGTTGATTGGCAGTGGGTCGAAAGCGAATAAGTATAGCCGCATGCAAAATTGCATAACCCCAGGCAGAAATTGGCAAGTTGGTGCGCAATACCAATGCTCGGGCGGTAAGCTGTAACCGCTTAATCATAGCCTTGGCAAGGCCATTCTGCGAATGAACATGGGGGACGGGATGTTCAACATCAATCCCAATCGACATGCAATAGTCGTCAAAATACTTTGACGTAAACTCTCCAGCATTGTCCAATCTTAATGACGAGATTGGGAAGTCGGGGTGGTTAGCCCGTAACTTGATGATTTGTGCTAGGAGTTTAGCAAATGCAACGTTTCTCGTGGATAGCAGAGCGACGTGTGACCATCGCGTCGATGCATCAACCAGAACCATAAAATATCTGAATGTTCCGCACTCTGGCTGAATAGGTCCACATATGTCCCCTTGAATTCTTTGTAAGAAGCGAATGTTTTGTGTTGAGTCTTTAGCAAAGGACGGAGAGGGTATCAACTTTGCTAGTGAACAGGCTTTGCAAAACGATTTATGGGCATTAGAAATTGCCACGGAAGCCTCGGGATTTACGAGAGATGCACCGTCAACCTTGTCAGGGCGTGCGATCTTTAGTCCCGGTGATACGGTATCAAGCTCACTCACATCAATGCCGATATCGAGTGGTGCTTCCTGTAATACCCGGTTGTAATTCAGTCACTATCATTCAGTAATTTCATTCGGTGATTGTCACTCAGTGGATTTTCACTCATTTATAATCATTCATCAATCATGTTTATTCACCCGTGTTCACCGTTCGTAAAAACTTCGAGTTGTGTATCATTATTGTTCATTGTTTCAACTTTCCTCATATGAGTTCGACTTTGTTAGATCACCATTAATTTTTGGTAACTCCAAAAATTCTAAATCTTTGCAATATTATAGAGCATCGAGTTAGCTTTCCAATGGTTCAAACGGTGAGTCAATCGGAGTCCGGACGAGAGAGTTATGGTCGTTTTAGCTCACCCGCTCATTTTTTCAATTTTGGCCGATCACTGCCGAACGAACTCGGCCGTGTCGTCCGACACGGCCCGTGCCGTACTCGTCCGGAAAATGCCGAAGTCTCTGCCTCAGGACCCGACCGTGTCGTCTGGCACGGCCGAGTCGAACCCTTCCGGATAAGCCAGATAAATGCGCCCGGCCACGCCCGGCCGTGTCTGCAGCGCGGCCGAGTCATGCCGAGTCGCTGTCGGACGGGTCACTGTCGGAAGGCCCTCCGCGCCGCGACCATGTCAAGCAGGACACTGTCGAGTCCCTGTCGGCCAACTGTGCGACACGACCGTGCCGATCGGCACGGGCCGTGTCCGGCAGGGTAGTCAACCCCTATAAATTGGTTTTTTGAGCATTTCAGCTCATTTTTTCCATCTTTTCCACCTTCTTACGAGAGAGATAAGCTTGAGGGAGAGTTTTCTTCATCAATTATCATTTGAGTGTGTATTTTTCATCACCTTCAATCATTTGGGGAGCTTGAATACTCGATTAAACTCGTGTTCTTCGGATCGAAGTGATTGGTTATTCAAGAGGTAATTTCTTCGACACCTTGGACTTCGATTTTGTGTTGAGATATGATGTTTTGGACGTTATAATCATGTTATATGAAGGGATATGTATATGATTATGAGTTTGTATAAGGATTCATTGGATTATTGAGGGATTATTCAAGAACACCTTGAATATCGAGTTGGAATTGGGGATTTTCGACTAATTGTTGTTACAATCACGTTTTCGGATATTCGTCTTGAATTATTAATCATATTGAAGATGTTTTGTTGGTTTGAAACACTTCTTGAGGGATTTGATATTGGTATGTTGAGGTTTGATTGTAAACAATCGGAGTTTGGCTGCAACGTGTTTGATTTAATGCCTCAATGAACTTAGTTTAATAGTATCGACGTTTTGAGTTCGTTATATTCGTGTTTGATTCGTATATTGAACGAGTTGTTGGATATTGTATAATTCAAGGTTGTTCGAGCGATCGATATCTCAATTAGGACGTCGCTCGTGGAAGGATAATTATCACCGGTGTTGAGTAAGTTAATTCTTACTCAGTTAACAGGATATTCATACCTTTTGTTGTTGATCATTCATAATCATAACTCATTCATCATTGTATTAATCATATTAAAACTCGTTATTGTCAATTAATCACTTGACCATAAGGAGCAGCCGGTTCCAATCTTTTCGTTGAGCTATCATTCATTTCATTATTACTCTCATCTCGGTGAGTCATTCTTGACTTTGTCGATTATTATTTATTCATTGATATTCATTACGGTCATTCTCGTTCATATGACCTTACGGGTTCATATTGCGTGGCGGGTGTGGTAATGTGGAATTTTTAGTCGGGCACGTTATGGCCATGTATAGGGAGTGATACATTGGGTGTGCACACGGAAAGCGTTACACCGTGAGACTAATTAGGTACAAGGACGGGTGTGTCCGGTCATTCGTCTTGTACACTCGCACGTAACACTACGGGCGTACTATGATACTCCTCTTGCGTAATTCGTAACTAAGGATATTTCATAACTTGATTAAATCATGATTGTGTATTTTTCAACCCTTGAGGATTGTTGTTCTTTATGGCGGCCCGTTTGGGGATTTTGTTTTTCAGGTCATGGCAAGGCAAACGCACGGGAATAACATGTTGATGTCGAGGAGTTCTAGTGATACTAGTAGGGGGCCCCAAATCCTTTCAGTCATTCCTATTGTTGTCATTTATTTTCCGCTGCAGATTTTCACTTGGTTATTCCGTTTCATTCAGTGTTGTGTATTTTATCTTCATATAAAATATACATGTATTCTGTATTATCCTGGGTGTGTTGTATGAAACTCCTCATCGGAGTAATTAATGTTGTAATGTGGTTCGGTACTACATTCACCCTGTGTAATTCATTCATTTTCATCTGCCTGGTGGGTCCCAGTCGGGGGTCCACGACACTGTAATATCCGCCTAGTTTGGGGTGTTACACTTCCAATCGTTTTCTGGACTTGAAAAACGGATGACCATGTGAGTTTTTCAAAATGCGAATCATCATGTCACGTCCAGGGTGACCGAGTCGGTCATGCCATAGTTGGTATGCTTCGGAATCACACAGTTCGTGACTCACAAAGATAGATTCAATAACCCTTATTGTAGTCAGTATAAACCACTACTTAGACTCATAAGTTTCTCGAGAACGGCGTCTTCCGCATTCCGTCGAGTAACACACAAAAATTCTGTCCCATTCTCACAATGTGTATCAAGGTGATAACAGTTGCTTGCGGATGTCCCTAAAACTTAGCAAGGTTCGGTTTGCTCTTGGGGCATAGAGAGCATTTGTGATATTAATATGCGTACCATTAGGTAGCAAGAAATGAGCAGGTCCCCTCCCTTGAATTGCTTGGGAGGAACCAATCATTGTTGTCACTGAGGATATGTATGGCACAATATCCTTGAATAATTGCCTATTCCGAAGAATAGTGTGGGTTGTTCCACTATCAGCAAGGCACTCAATTTCGCCACGAGACATCTACAATAAGACATGAAACTCGATTAGTCTTATGATTAGAGACATAGCGAAAACTCATTAACATCGAGTTTGGGGAAATTCGACCAAGTTGGTTAGGATCAAAGTTAGCACAATCGCTGGAAATAATTTCCGCGCAGCTTGACCTTTGTTCACTAAAACAGCAATAACTTCTTCGTTAATAAGGCTATGGACGAACGGTCAGTTGTTCTGGAAACTAGACTTCCGTATATTTCTGTCCATAGGTCGTGCACTTTCTGGATCATTAAACTCAAATCTCAGTGCTCGTTTCAATTTGCTATTTTGGTATTTCCCTATTGTTGAGTGATAGAGCAAGGTTGAAGCCTTTTTCAAAGGCATTATTGTTGATACAATACTATGGAAATATAGCCATAGGAGCGTTTAAATACTTTAAAACGCATCTTGGTTTTCGATTTATATCTCGACTAATGATCCTTTCGGTAACTCCAACTTGGTAGACTTGCATAGAAAGTAGGAATGTCAGACGACTAAAATTGTTTAAAAACCACTGATTCCGTTTGAACTCTCAAAGCATAAACAAATACCAAGGAGGATGCACCTAGTTTTGATCAAAAGTTTTGATGAAATCCACCAATGTATCAATTTAACCAAGCAATTCATTTACTGAGCAATTGTTTTGTGATAAACCAAACATGCTTTCGAAGGGAAAAATAAAATTCGTCTTTGCACAATCACAGCAATTAAAAGAATTTTATTCATCATGGCCAACTTTATTACATTCATGAAAATCCAAAGTAGTTCTCGAAAACTAGAAACAAGACAAAACATAACCAAAGCGTAAAACTAGTCAAAGTCGGCAACATCCATATGTTGGTCTTTGTCCGCAATGGTAAGAGGAGGGATCTCAGTCTGGATCTCAATATGGTTCACCTCCGTATTCTCATTATCTTCTTCCATGTAATTTGACTCTTGAGTCAAATATTGTTTATAGTGCTTGTAGTAAGCTTGGATGTTCTTTGGCGCTTTGCAATTGCAGTAAGTATGCTTCTTCGATCCGCAAGTATTGCAATTCCGGCCTTCCTTTGGAGTGGTTCCATTCCCGGCAGCAGGAGGTGGTCCACGTGGTTGGGTTCCACTGGGTCCCGTGGCCGAGCCACCTTGCCTCTTCCACACGTTGGAACGACGACCTCGTCTTTTCCCTCGCTTGCTCGAGTCATGCATCCGTGGTGCTTGCAAAAACTGAGTAGCATTGCCTTTTCTATTTTGTCGTGGTGCTTTCCTGTGGGTAGCCTGATTCACTTCCGGAATCGGCTTCGTACCAGCTGGGCGCGCATTGCTATTGAGAATAATCTCATGATGCCTTTCTTTTTTCGCGAGGTGGGAGATAAGGTCACTAAAGTTTTTAATTCTCCCTTCCTCGTAGGCAACGCGCAGCTGATGAGCAATCACACTTGCTCCCACGGGAAACGTGTTAAGAGTCTTCTCGATCAAATCTTGATCAGACTTCTTGACACCACAAAAACCAAGATCAGCGCGAAGATCGAGGATAGCTTGATTATAGGCTTCCACATTCGCATAATCCAAAAATCGGATTTGCTCCCACTGAAGTTGCAATTCGGGGAAGCGCTGATCATGCACATTATTAAATCGTTGTTCGAGTGTATCCCATAGTTCTTTGGGGTTTGCAAGTTCATATAACACTTTTTCAACAACGGATGTATATGTCTACACAAGTACATCAGTGCATTAGCCTTGATTTCCTCGCTCGGTTCTTGAGCGGTAGGCTCGTTAGAGGGAAAGATGGTGGTGGTAAATCTCTTACCGACGAATGCCAAGCGAACGTCTGAGACCCACCTATGGTACTCCTTATCAGCATGGTCAAGGATGTCGAACTCCGGATGAACATTGGAGCTTTGTGCCATCTACAAGATATAAACAAGAGGAAGTTAGTCTTGTTGGATTTTCAGTGACAATGTAAACGGTCACAATCGATGCTTTTTAAAAGCGTGTAACATAACTGTTACTCGATTTACTTCCCTTAATTGTTATTTAGTAAAGTCGACAAAAAAACGGCAATATCAGATCGCACCCAGATACGTGGTGTATGCAACAACCACAAGTATCGACTTTTCAACAATTCCGTGACTCCCCCAGGACCGTCACACAGTTTTCTTCGACACGCAGAGATACCGACTTCTCTCGCGGTCTCATCCACCGCAAAGTAGCGTGGGAGATAAAGAACCCAAAACCCGTGTCCCCAAAAGAAAAATTCCCAAAAGGAGAGAATTGAAATAGGGACAAGTCAGATAATTACCTCGATTATAAAATTAGGCACATGCTGAATTTGTGGTGTGCTTCGATCTACCGGTTGGTACTCGATGCGACGACGTGCAACCGGAGGTGCAATTTTGACGGCTTCTGAAGATAAGTTGATGTTCGGGTTTTGGTCCGAGAGTCGGAACCGGGTCGGACTTGGCTGGACTGGAGCTGGCCGGCAGCGGTCGGCGGTGGTCGGCGCGCAGCCCAGTCTTGAGGCGGCAGTGGCGGTGGCTGGCGCTGGCTGGCGGCCCATGTTAGCGGCTCAAGGCGGCGGCGGCGCAAAGGGCAGCAGCGGCGGTGGTAAAGATGCGGCATATGGCAATGGCGGCCAGCGGCTGGCGGCCGGTGGCGGCAGAAGCGGCAGCGTGTCAGCTTCGGCGTGGCACAAGTGGGTGGTAATCAAGCAGAGCGCTAGGCAAGAAAGCGCGGTGGTGGCACTGGGTAGCGGCGGCAGCAGCAGAAGCGGCAAGCGGCTGGCAATGGCGTGGCAATGGGCATGGCAATGAGCGGTGGCAATGGCGGAGGGTATGGCGGCGGGCTGTGTTGGGGCTGGCCGATTTTTTTCTTCCTTTTTTTTTTTTCGTTCGAGCTACGTGCTGATAACGTGTTTGAGGAGAAAAGTAAAGACAGCAAATCAATTGTATTGATAACAATGAATAGAGGGGCCTTTATATAGGCATTACAAATAGAGTCTTTCCATACATAGGATTCCTAGTTAAGGTAGGACATCTAACAGGATCCAACTACTTATGGAAGAGTCCAGAACCTTCCATAACTCTTATCCCCCTACAACTAGTATTAGGTAAGACACCAATACGGGAAGGATTTCCCGGAACAATCGCGTAAATTTTAAATTTTAAGGCTTAAGGTGGCAATTTCCCCAATTTCCCTCCTTTCTATTACATCAAACACTATTAATCAAAAAAATTTACTTAATGTTAACTAGAATTTTAACTCCATAATCACCCAATTCCTTTTTGTAAAAGCAAACCCCCCAAATTTTAAAGATTGATGTGAACATATAGATTCATCTTAATAGATTCGCATCCTCTTTACAGATCACATACTTATTGTCTTATTTAATTCGCAGATGGTATATATTTTCCGGTAATTTCTCGTTATTATCTATACTATATAAAACTTATTTCTCTTAATTTAATGTGGAAGGGGGATTTATGTCACTTATTTAAATATATAATATAAAAGAATCTAACAAAATACATAAAAAGATTTAAAAATTATAACTATACCTAACTTCAAAAGATGGGCGGGCCGTATTTGGAAGTTATGTAAATAAATTAATTTAATACAAAAGTTATGATAAACATCACAATGCAAATGCACCTTATAATACACAAGGTGATTAAAATGAACTTTTAAATGATAGTATAAATTACAAGATGGTTAAATTTTAGCTATGAATCTTAGATACAATCGGTGCATCGCACAGGTTAAATAAACCAAAAACAACCCCGGAGCAACATACGGGTTAGTAAAGCTTCATTTCATATAACTAATTACATAGACTAAAATAAAAGGACAATAACAATAAAAAGAATATATAAACTTCTCTAAAAGTCATTTAAATTCTGTCATCTGCTCATTCAACCGTCTGCCCCAACATTACGTACAAAACACATAGATATTCAACCAAAGACCGTGCATTGCACGGGTTGGATAATGCCTCGTCTTAATTAAAAGCACCATCGCATATTTACTACTTATTTAGTTTCATATTAAGTATTTTTTTTTTTTCAGCTTCAACTTTAACATTAATTTATCTCCCAAATCATAGTGGCAAAAATATTAAAACAATACCTCGTGTGTTCACTTTTAGCTGCAATAATTTACTATTATATATTATTGATATACTAACTTTCCATCATATCTTTTGTGACTGGTACAGAAACAAATTATTATTTTTTGGAAAAGGTATAAAAAAGAACATTAGAATATATATAATGTTCAATTTGTCTCGATGCAAATCTTCATAGTATTATTTCTTTGTAATTTTTAATAATATATAATTAGAAATATTTATGATCAAAGTTATATATGGGACTGTGTATTTTTTTTCTATATTGCCCATGTTACTGAATGAAAATAATATATTATAAAAATAGTCTTTATTCTGAATCTAATAAGTATACTCTGTAAATTTCATAATTGTTTTTTTATGAGATAAACTATGATCAAAATTCTACATAAAAAAACAATAATCGGTATGATTATATTTCCTCTAATTAAGATTAGTAACAGAATACATTAAAACTGCAGGGGTAGCCAAGTTGGTGGAGTAGGCACGAGTTCGATTCCCCCTACCAACACTTTCTTGGTTGAGCCTGTCACACAAGGCTTGCCTAGTGTGGTTTACTTGTTTGGCCTAATTTGCATGCTATTACGTCCAGTCCGAGGGTTTATTTAGTGCGCACTCGAAGAGTAGCGGCTGCGGGTTCCCCGTTATAAAAAAAAAGTATCAGAATACATTAAATCAATATAAATATTTCATTCTTTTGTTATTGACATGGTATATATTTCCTCTATTTTTTTTTTTGTTTTTCATAATTGGCTCAAATTAACTACTCGCCTATAGTAATAAACAAGTGGGGAAGCCCGCTGCGTTGCAGCGGGTCCTTTTGAATTTAAATAGTTTTTTTTTTCTTTACGACGTTGTTCGTTTCGAAATTATTGTCCATATTTGACTTTGACATTCTGTATTTTTTCTTGTCTTTGGTAATTTCTGATGCGAAATATATGAACAGATTAACACGGTAAACTTTCTTTTGGTAATGAAAAGTGTTGGGCCAAAACTATTGTGAGTACGCGTTTGTATAGATTGATAAATCGTCAAATTTACTCTCCCCCTCTTCCCAACTGTATGAAAACCTTTATATCAATTAATTTCTTTCTTAGTTACTTTATGTCACTCTGTCGGTTTTATATAGGGATAATCTCATAATCATAAAACAACTCTTTTTAATCTTTTTTTAATTAGAATGCTTAGCTAAGTTCGGTTTTATTGAACTTTTTCATCCTTTTAATGACACTTTACTGTGATTGTGATGCCTTTTTTTTTTTTTAATGAAATCAAACGATATGCAACATATTTGCGACATTTTTTCTACTTAATATATACGTACATATAATAAGCTGACAAAATAGATATTTTTTGATTTTCTACTTAATATACACGTACATATAATAGTTGCTGTTGATTTTGACATGTTAAACGTTTATATTTTCGTCCATTTTGGAAGTGTTTCAGAGTGTTACTTTTCTAATAGAGAGAAATATTTTATTACTTGATAGGACGTCGAATGTACGCTCCCTGAAAACCCGGTTTAAAATATGGACCAATAAAAGTCCGACCTAGGTTCTTAGATAAGGAGATGACAACCCCAAGGTCCTTTAGAAGGTCGCCGACCTCGGAGGCCCCACTTAGCTGTAACATCTGTTAGAAGGGCGCCGACCTCGGAGGCCCCGTTGACCTAGGATATCTGATAAAGGTCGCCGACCTCGGAGGTCCCGTTTAGCTGTGACATCTGTTACAAGGGCGCCGACCTCGGAGGCCCCCGCTGACCTATGATATCCGATAACAGGTCGCCGACCTCAAAGGTCTCTCAAACTACTGATTTGAATAGGGATGAGCCGACCTAAAACCACCGAACTCGGGAAGGTCGAACTCTTGAGAAAGAAGATCCCGACTCACCCGATGTAATCCCTAAGATCCAGGGGTTGAGAGCCCATACCTTGCCATCCCGAGATCCAGGATTGAGAGCCCATACCTTGCAATCCCTAAATCCAGGATGGAAAATCGCACTTGAATCCTGGATATCCGGGATTCTCTCTGGGAATCAGAAAATCTCGATAACAAGGCACCCTCCTCCTATAAAAGGTAGAGAGGGGTTCCTCAAAAGGAGACACACTCGAGAATACTGATATTTTAGAGAGAGAAAGAAAAGAGAGTACTTCATATATTTTGGGTTTTCTTAGCTAAACTTCTAAGATTAACCTTCTTGGTGACCGATCAGCTCGGTTACATCAAGTGGCGCCGTCTGTGGGAACTGTGATATCGAGTCACTTTGAGTTGAGACGTGAGGTTAGTAATGGCGTAAGAAATGAACCAAGAGAACATGGGAGTTAATACCTTAAATCTAGAAGAGGAACTAGCGGCGGGTGGAGAAGCGACTGGAGAAAACACCCGTCACCCCCGTAGAAGAAATCGCACCAAGCACAATTACACCGACGAAGGAAGCCTTAGCCGACATAATCGCGGTCAATCCAAGAGCCGGAGGTCGAAAAACAAAGGGTACCACGAAATAATACCCATCCTTTCGGATGGGCGGAAGAAATTGATCACAGGAAGAACATGGGGAGAGTTATCCAAAAATATGGGAGCGATCTAGGGAAAAAACGCAGATCCCTTGATATCCATGCAGACGAGCCTGGAAGAGTTGCGACAGAGGGTTGCGGGGAGGGACATGGAAAGTCATCCAGGCCATCCCTTCTCGAAGGCATACTACAGCCGAGCTCCCGTATGGGTTTAGGGTCAAGTACCTTCACCTATGATGGACTCTCGAGATCCTACCCGACATTTATACCGATTCGAGAACATGGCGGTACTACATAGATATTCGGATGCCGTGAGTTGCAGTGGCATTCTTGGCCACACCGACAGAGTCACCAGGGATTGGTTCCACCAGATACCCCCGGGTCAATCACCGCCTTCAAAACTTTCACCTCCGCGTTCTTGACGCACTTTGCCAGCTGTGGCGCACCAAAAGACCTTCATGTCCTTGTTCAAGATCAAGCAATATTCGGAGAAGCGCCGAGAGCTTATGTGACCCGATTCACGAAGGCGTGTCGGAGGTACCTCGTCGCCGAAGAAGTAAAAACCAGTGCCTTGACGCAGTGGATCGAGGCCGGTTGTTACGCACCTCATTAGCTAAAAACCACCGGGAACATACGATGAGGTCTTAGCCCGATGCTCGAAGTACATCAATGTTGAGGAAACCGAGAAGGATATGGAGGAGTTGCATGAAAAGCCCGAGGATGGGGAAAGGGGGTCCAGCAGATTGATACGACGGGAGGAGTACATCTTTCAAGGAAATTTGCCTCGGGAAGAAGTGTCACGGGGAAAAACAGATCGGAAGAAGAACGATATCGTTCTAAGGCGACCAGGATTTGACCAATACAGCCCACTAACAATGAGGAGAGCCCAGGTTTTGGAAGCAGTTGAGGGTAAGATGAGCAGGGTCATCGAGTGGCCTGCATCTCGCCCTAATAGGCCCACCCACCAAATCGAGCTTTATTATCGATTCCACAATGATTACGGGCATAAACCAGACGAATGCAAGCACCTTAAGGATGAGATCGAGAGGCTGGTCCGAGCGGGACATCTGATGGAGTTCACATATCAACAGAGAAATGGAGGTCGGAGGCAACCACCCATGCCCCAAGGAGGGGCGGGGTGAAAAGAGAAGCTCCTCGGGACCCGCCGCTCCCGGCTAAAAAGGAGTGATCCACATGATATCAGGGGGACCTACCGACGGAAGTTCTAATCAGGCTAGAAAAGCCCACGCACGAAAGGCTAGGTGTCATCAACTCAAGGAGGTCGCCTCTGTAGGCAGTGGGCCTATCATTCAGTTCAGCCCCATGGATTATAATGGGATACATACGCCCCACAATGACGCGTTGGTCATCACAGCGGAAATCGCCAGTTACGATGTGCAAAGGGTGTTTATCGATACGGGAAGCTCAGTAGACATCTTATTCTATGACTGTTTCAAACAGATGAACCTGGAAGTGGAATTGAGAAAGGTAGATACCGCGCTCTATGGGTTCTGTATGACCGAGGTGCAACCAGTTGGAGAAGTGGTGCTTCCAGTAGCACTAGGTCGGATGCCCCATCGGAAGGTCAAGACACTCAGATTTTTAGTGGTGGACACCAAATCGGCCTATAACGCCATTTTAGGACGACCAGGGCTCAACAAATTCGAAGCAGTAGCCTCTACCGCGTACATGAAAGTAAAATTCCCCGTAGGAGGTGAGGTGGGAGAAGTAGCAGGAGATCAGTTTGTCGCCCGTTCTTGTTATCAAACAACCGTAAAGCAGGGAGTGCAGCGCGGAAAGAGGACACCCGAGCTCGGGGGTCCGGATCCGGAGTCTAAGAGGAATAAGCAATCGAAGGCACCCGAGGAAGCTGAGGAAGAAGGTGTCAAGCCCAACGAGGAGTTACTAGAAATAGAATTGGTTCCAGGAAAGCCGGAAACAAAGACTCGCATGGGAAGTCGGTTGGACGATGGAATAAAGGAAAGCCTCATCAGCCTGCTAAGAAGATTCGTGGACATTTTCGCGTTCGCAGCTGAGGATCTGGTGGGAATCAGCCCAACAGTTGCCGAACACAGGTTGAACATCGACCCCACCATAAGACCAGTAAAGCAGAAGAGGAGGCATTTCGGGCCAGAGATGGATAGGGTCATTGGGGAAGAGGTCGATAAGCTCCTCCGAGCTGGGCATATAATGGAGATCCAGTTTCCGGAGTGGCTATCCAACGCTGTGATGGTAGGGAAGGGCCAGGGGAAGTGGAGGATGTGTATGGACTTCCGGGACCTAAATAAAGCATGTCCCAAGGATCACTACCCGTTACCCCGCATAGATCAGCTGGTGGATTCAACCTCAGGGTGCGAGTTACTCAGTATGATGGACGCTTCCCAAGGATATCATCAAATTCCTCTCACACCCGAGGACAGAAAGAGGGTTAGTTTTGTGGTTTCAAAGGGAACTTTTTTTTATGTACGCATGCCTTTTGGATTGAAAAATGCAGGAGCTACATATCAGAGGATGGTCGACAGAATCTTTAAATCCCAAATCGGCAGAAACATGGAGGTATACGTGGATGACATGCTAGTGAAAAGTGTGAAAGCAGGAGAACATATCAGGGACCTAGAAGAGACGTTCGAGAACTCGCGCACGCATTTTAATGAAGCTCAACCCATCAAAATGTTCTTTTGGAGTCTTATCGGGAAAATTCATGGTGTATATGGTCACAGAACTAGGAATCGTGGTCAACCCGGAGAAGGTCAAGGCAAGATCGCAAATGAATCCTCCAAAAATATAAAGGATATCCAGATACTAACGGGAAGAATAGCAGGGCTGAGCCGTTTCATATCACGCTCGGCCGAGAAGGGGTTCCCATTTTTAAACTCTTAAGAAAAGGGAACAAGTTCGAATGGACCTGGAAGCGCAAACGGCATTCGGAAAATTGAAAGAGTATTTGGCCGAGCCGCCCTACTCACCAAACCGGTATCAGGAGAGGATCTTGTACTCTACTTATCCGTGGGAGAAGGAGCGGTGAGCTCGGTCTTGCTAAGAGAAGAAATGAATAAACAAAAGCCCATTTATTATACAAGCCGAATCTTGCAAGGAGCAGAACGGAACTACTCCGAGCTAGAAAAGGGGCGCTGGCGTTAGTGGTTACGGCCGGGCGATTGAGGCCCTATTTCCTAGCCCACCGGATAAAATTGCGAACCAACTTGCCCTTGAGAGAGATATTAGGGCGACCTAATGTGTCAGGTCGTCTGGTGAAGTGGGCGGTAGAAATGGGGAGTACGATATGGAATATGAGCCGAGAACGGCGATTAAAGCTCGTGCCCTAGCAGACTTTATCCAAGAGGGGCCATGCCATCGCCACCGTAAGGACAATGGTCATTGCATGTGGATGGATCGGCGACAACCGGTGGTTCAGGGGGTGGATAATCCTCACTACCCGGAAGGTGAGCAATTAGAGTATGCCATAAAATTCGATTTCAGGGCATCTAACAACGAGGCCGAATATGAAGCCCTGGTTAAGGGAATGCAGCTGGGAATAGACTTGGGCGCGCGACGACTCATTGCTTACTCTGATTCCCAACTGGTCACACAACATGTAGAAGGAAAATTTGAGATAAATGAAGATCGGATGAAGAAGTATGTGGAGGAAGTGAAAGAGGCTGCCAAAAAACTAGGGGAATGGAAGTTAATTCATATCCCTAGGTCGGAGAATGCAAAAGCTGATTACCTAGCAAAGATGGGAAGCTCCTTAGTGGATTGCCGCTCGCGAACAGTAACGATTCTGGGAGCAGCCCGAAGTAGCATCATGAAACAGGTGATGGAGGTGAATGAGATGGCAGATTGGCGAACTCCTTTGTTGGCATACCTAAGAAGGGCAGAATTACCCGAGGAGAGACAAGAAAGAATGAAAATTGTGCGAAGAGCAGCGAGGTTCTGCTGCATTAATGATGAGCTATATAAGAGGTCCTACCTCGGGCCATACCTACGATGCATCTCGGAAGAAGAAGGGCGAAGTGTATTGGAAGAAATCCATGAAGGGTGCTGTGGAGACCATACCAAAGGAAGAGCGCTGATTAGCAAAACGCTAAGGGCTGGTTTCTTTTGGCCGACCATGAGCAAGAAAGCAGTAGAAATGGTTAAGCGATGCCAAAAATGTCAAGTGCACGCACCCTTAATTCATATCCCAGCCGAGGATATGATCACCATGGGAGCGCCCTGTCCATTCGCTAAATGGGGAATTGATATCATGGGGCAGTTTACACCTGGCTCGGGAGGAAGAAAGTTCTTAATAGTAGCCATAGACTACTTCAGCAAATGGGTAGAAGCCGAGCCCGTGGCCACCATAACCGAGCAAAGAATCATAAGTTTCCTGTTTAACAACATTTGCTGCAGGTACGGAGCGCCCGAGATACTCATCTCAGATAATGGAACCCAATTCAATGGGAAGAGAACCCAGTCCTGGTGCGAGGGTATGCATATCAAGCAAAGGTTATTGCGGTTGCTCACCCGCAAGCTAATGGGCAAGTAGAGGTAACTAACAGAACAATCTTGCAGGGGATAAAAACCCGCTTAGACAAAGTGGGAGGAGGATGGGTGGATGAACTTAGCTCGGTACTATGGTCGTACAGGACCACACCTAGATCGTCAACAGGAGAAACACCCTTCAGTATGGTCTACGGGTCCGAGGCCGTCATCCCCGCAGAAGTCGGAGAAATGTCCCATCGGGTTCGATGGTTCAACGAGGTGGAGAACGAGGAAATAATGAAGGAGGCGTTAGATACCATAGAAGAAAGGAGGGAAGCGGCAGCAGCACGAACTGAAAGATACAAAAGCCTGACAAAAGCAACTCATGACAAAAGAGTCAGGAAGAGACAATTCCAGGTCGGTGATTTGGTGCTTAGGCGAGCTGATGCCCTCAGAAAAACAGGAAAGCTGGAGCCGAACTTGGAAGGCACTTACAAGGTAATCCGAATTTATGCGGGAGGAGCTTACGAGCTTGAGGATATGGAAGGGCACCTCTGTTGGGATTCCACAGAAAATAAACGCAGCGGAAGTATAAACGGAATCCCTAAGAGGATCGATCAAGTAACGTATATACGAAAAGAAAAATACGAAGATCAAGGAATCAAAGTCTCATACCTATGATGTCTCTGAAAAACCTTCGTATGATGATGATGATGATGAAGAGCCCTTCGTTCCAAGCACCTAAAGCAAGGTGCCTCTACTTCACACGCCGGAACTTGACGGAAAAATCAGCAAACTTCCTTTCTCTAAGAATGCGGCTAGGGAAGCTTGTAAGAATTTTTTCTCTCGATCTTTTCTACTAATAACTTGTCTCTAAGATCAAGCATATGCTGTAGAAAATTTTTCTCACTCTTGAAACTCTCTAAAAAACGAAATTAAACACTTGAGGAGGAAGAAGGAGACTTTATAATTGAAAAGACTTTCTTTTCACCATTATTTCTAGCCTCACATGTAGAAGATGCTTTTAAAAGCATCTCTACACCTCACATAACCCCACAAGTGTATAATATAATGAGAGAGAGAAAGTAGAGTTGAGGGGGGGGCCTTATAGGGAATCTTCCAAGAAACGGGTCAAGTTAATTCGGCTCGTGTATTGGATGTTCGTCAAACGAATCCCTCGTGAATCGGATGTCCGTCAAACGAATCCGTTTTATTTCCAATGTGTTTATACTAATTAATTAATCCAATTAATTATTTATATCAAACACATATATACATTTCTCTAAGAAATATAATTTATGAATTAAAGTAATCACCCAGTAACCTACTTACAATTCATAAGACCGCTATTTGATTTATCCGATAAATCACTAATATCTAATATTATAAGAGAGATTATTAATTCATATTTATCCATCAATGATCCTATTGCGCGACTCGTAGGTTCGTCTCGGCCGGCATTGGGAGGAACCAATGAGTGCAAAGACTTAGCCACTAGCGGGCCGCCGTAAACCCCGGCGAGAACGAATGAACGAATCATTCCAGAACCATTATGTCGTGAATACTATATACGTATAGACCCTTCATCGGATGTCCGGTCAAGTCTTGGGTCACGGTAAAGTCAAACCTCTTGTTGAATAAACTCTATACATGTGTTAATGCAAATCCAGACAGTGATTAATAGTGTATCTAATACGACTATATCGAATGCTTTGCCAAAGACTTATGATCTTATTTACCATTAACCGTATAGGACATTCGCTGCTCACTAACGGAGATAGAATCCTTTCTTGGCGTCTGACAAAAAGATCGCTACTGCCGTATAGTCCGCACTTCGAGGTCGACTCGGCAATTAAGTAAATGAGTCTAACTACTCTAATGACAAACTAAACGTCACGGACACATCTTCTACGAACCCTCAAGTCAAAGGTCCACGTATACTATCACAACCTTTCGATTCGTCATCGACTCTCAGGAGTGAATACTGGTGTGATGAATCGAGTATGAGTCGTGTTCGAGTATACTGGTCCCACCAATATACTTATAACTATGCTATCAAGACGTGCACACATCCTAGCATCAGTTATACAAGTCTTATTAAAACTTAATGTCCTGTTAAGTTTTATCGACTTGCGAACTAGTTAAGCATTCGAGCTCTAAACACTTCTAGTGCCTATCTCCTTATCTCTATAAGGAGTAGAATGTTCACTCTCAAATGCAAGGACTACTATTCTATATACCAAATCACAATGCCAGTGATACACAATAATATAGAAATAATAATTGCCTTATTAAATATAATATTCATAATTATAATACAATCGCTCTCACTCTCTCATCCTCTGAGTGGCATTCGAGGGCATATTCCTAACAATCTCCCACTTGCACTCAATGCCACAAACTATGGTATCTAATACCCATACTCTCCAGATGTCTCTCTAAGACCTTACGAGATAGTGGCTTAGTAAGCGGATCGGCAACGTTATTTCTTTGTGTCTACTCTCTGTGATGTAACATTCCCATCCCGAATCATTTCTCTAACAAAATGATATTTTCTCGCAATATGTTTGGTGTTGTGGTGAGCCCTAGGCTCCTTAGCTGTCTGCAATGACTCCGTCATTGTCATAAAAGCAGTGTCACGGGCTTCTCTCGCATTAGGAACCACTTGAAGTTCCTCGGTGAACTTCTTTATCCAAAAGCTTCTTTAGCGACCTCCGTGTTGCTGATATTCGGCTTGACATGTGGAGATAGCGGTCGAACTTTGCTTGGCACTTCTCAGAAATCGCCCCACCATTCGGAGTAAAGATATACCACGATGTGGACATCGAGCATCCATGTCCCCAGAAAAATCGAGTCTGTATAACCCATCACTCTTAGTTCTCCACCGCCGTATGTAAGAACCAAGTCTTTAGTCCTCCTTAGGTACTTTAGAATGTTCTTTACTGATCCAATGTTCGCCTCGGATTTGATGGCAAACCGCTTACTACGCTCACGGATAGGCAATGTCCTGGTCTAGTGCAAATCATTGCATACATAAGGCTACCTCTGCTTTGAAGCATAAGGTACCTTGCTCATTTCCTTTCTATCTTCCTCACTTTGAGGACACATCTCTAAGGAAAGTTTTGCACCATGTTGCATAGGTAGAAACCCTCTTTTAGAATCTTCCATCCTAAATCGCTTTAGGATCTTTTCTATGTAGAGGGCTTGGGAAAGACCTAACATTCTTTTTGCTCTATCCCGGTAGAGACGAATACCCAGAATATAGGTAGCTTCTCCCAAGTCTTTCATTGAGAACTCTTTAGAAAGCCAAGCTTTCACAGAACTGAGCATTCCTACGTCGTTTCCTATAAGTAGAATGTCATCTACATATAGTATTAAGAACACAATTTTGCTCCCACTAACCTTCTTGTAAATACAGGGCTCTTCTTCATTTTGGACAAAATCAAACTCTTTGACTGTCTCGTTAAAATGAAGATTCCAACTCCGTGAAGCTTGCTTGATCCATAAATAATACGCTGAAGTTTGCATACTTTATGAATATTGGTTTGAGATATGAATCCCTTAGGTGTTCTATATAAATCTCCTCCTCGAGGAATCCATTTAGGAATGCCGTTTTCACATCCATTTGCCATATTTCATAATCTAAGTGGGTGCTATAGCAAGCATCATGCGAATAGACTTAATCATAGCTACGGTAGAAGGTCTCGAAGTAATCGATTCCTTCTCTTTGGGAATAACCCTTTGCCACAAGCCCGGCCTTATAGGTATCAACCTTGCCATCTCCATCAGTCTTTCTCTTATAGATCCATTTGTTTCCAATAGGCACTATGCCTTTAGGACGATCTACTAAAGTCAGGACACGATTAGCATGCATTGAGTCTATCTCGGCTTCCATAGCTTCTTGCCACTTGGTGGAGTCAACGTCTACCATCGCTTGGTCGTATGTAGAAGGATCATTCTCTTGACTACTTTCTGTCATCTCATGGACACCCGGTTCCTCTTGATGCGAGATAGCCATACCTCTCGAGTAATTGCGAAATTCTACTAGACTTGCGAGGTTGTATTTGTATTTCGAAGGTTCGGTTCTTGTATCTTGCATAGGTGTCTCATTTGGTGTTTCTTTTATTTCTTCCAAAGAAATATTTCTACACCCCTCCTTCTGAATAAACTGATCTTCCAGGAAGTGTGCTTGTATAGCAACGATGATCCTATGATCTTCGTGCATGTAGAATAGATATCCCATGGAATCCCCTGGATATCCTATGAAACGACCTTTCACATACCTAGTTTCCAATTTCTCTACTTTAGTCTTCTTGACATAAGCAGGGCATCCCCAAATCCTAATGTGATTAAGACTTGGTTTCCTACCTCTCCACATCTCATGGGGAGTCTTAGGAAACAGTTTGGAAGGACATCTGTTCAAGATATGCACAGTGAAGGAGTGCGTAACCCCAGATAAATCGGTAGATCAGTCTGATTAAGCATGGAGCGAACCATGTCCAACAAGGTTCGGTTCCTTCTTTCTGATACACCATTTAATTGTGGAGTAGCTGGAGGAGTGAATTGTGACACTATTCCTAGTTCTTTTAAGAACTCATCAAATTCGGTACTCATGTACTCACCACCCTGGTCTGACCGAAGAGTCTTAACACGGTTACCTGTTTGATTTTCAACTAGGGCTTTAAATTCCTTGAATTTATCAAAAGCTTCAGACTTATGTTTCATTAAGTACACGAATCCATACCTGGTATGGTCATCAGTGAATGTAATGAAATACTGAAAGACTAAGGGAAATACCTAACCTACACTAAAGATCGGTGAAAAGATTAAGTCAAACTGGTCGGATTACATTTAGGATTTTTCGAAATTTAAAAGTCGGGCCATATCGGAAAGTAATCGTATCAAAATCAAACAGGCACAAGATACATCAAGGTTACAAGCAACACCGAACTATATCAACTTGTCATACAAATCACACAAACCCAAAGTATATTCAACTCAAAAAGTTGTCATTCAAAATAGCTGTGGCAGTACAAATAAAGTAGGGAAAAAGAAACAGAAGAAAAATATACATTGTCTACACTAAGCTACAGGCTCTGAAGACGGAGGAGGCAACGGAGGAGAAGCATCACGATCGGTCCCAACCACCTCGGGACTAGGAGTGCTGGCCTTAACAGGTGAACTGGGAGGATCAGAAGGCAGCTCCAAATCTAAGCCAGATTGCTTTATGGACTCCTCAAGGGCGTCCTTCCACCAGGCCGCCTCCGGAGATTCTTCCACGTCCCCGGACCAACCCGAAGGAACGGGAGCCCCGTCCAATGCAGCATCCCGGTCCAGCTCGCCCGAAAAGCCCAATGAAGCTAGCTGCTCACGAGCACGAGTCAGAGCAAAATCAAAATATTGTGTCGCAGCTGGGGCTAGCTTAACCAGGAATGCGGTGGAATTATGATACCGGGCCAGGAGGGCGGAACGGTAGGCCTCCAGAAAAGAGTGACCAACGTCACTAGTCAGGAATCGACGTCGGCCATCCGTCGCCCCGCGCTCATAAGACGATCCCTCGGATCTAGCCTCGGCTAGTTGAGTCTCCAGCAGGGTCACCTTTTCCGATGCCGCTCTAGCTTGAGCTTCGAGGTCGGCGACCTTCTCCAACTCAGCCTTAGCCCGTGCCTCAAGTTGAGCTATCCTTTCGGATTCAGCCCTAGCTTCCGACAACTGAGCCTCGAGCTGGCCCACCTTCTCCGTTTCAGCTGAAGACATGGTCTTCCAAAATTTCAGCTCTTGGTTTAGCTGAACATTGGCCATCTGGGGCCCGCTCTAAAACCGCCTCCCGCTCGAATTTTTCTTAAGGGCGGCATCTGCGATACTCCCTCTCCGGCCGGCCGAAAGATCAGAATTAGCCGACAGGGCGGCCTCCAGGTCGGCTTGCATCTGGGTGAGCTGCGAAGAAGAAGTAGCGCCGAGCTTATGATCCTCGGCGAAGGTCACAAAGGTGGCGAAGAACTGCACAAGAAGTTATATCAGGTCGGCAGAGGGTAATAATAAACATAAAAATAACCAAAAGGGGTATGAAGGCGAAAAGGGGAATACCTTCCCAAAGTACATCATCATAGCATCAAATTTAGGGTCCTCCTCGGCGTCTCGTAACCCCAGCTTATCCTTAGCCGGGACCATGGAGCTAAAATAAGGGAGAAATCTCTCAAACTCCTTGCAACGGAGAAGAGTCTCCATAGCCGGACCTGGAGGACCCGCGGTCTTCGGCCGTTTGGAAGCAGGGGAGCTAGGAGAAGAGGCCCTCTGAGTGACCTGAAGCTGCCGAGACGAGCTCGCAGAGCCTCGTCCGGTGGTCAAGGTAGGAGCCAGGTCGGATGGGAGAGTTACCCCAGACTTGGGGCGAGCAGGAACCTTCCGTTTAGCTTTGGACGAGCCCTACGCCCTATCCTTGGGAGGATTCATCGACTTAGGGACCTTCTCTTTTATTGGTTCAGCCGGCTTGGAGGCATCCGACTGGCAGGTCCGCATGAACCGATCTACAAAAAACAATACAAACGGTCAAGGAAATAGCTAAAAAGCAAAATAACAAAGATCTAAAAAAAAAATATATAGATAAAGCCTACCAATGTCACGGATAGCCGGGTAGGGATTCGAGCTCAGCCCACAATGGAACAGAAGATCATGGAATTGCACACTGGAAAACATTATAGGGAATGACATTCCATTCCGAACTTTCTCGACCCACGCGGCCGGATGGAACTACGCCAGAATAGGATCTGGCTCTGAGTAGCTGCGTCCATTGCGTAGGAAAGCCCCAAGAATCGGATGTGGGGAGTCGAAGGAAAAGAAGCGGGACCTCCAGTCCTTCACATTGGAAGGGAGGTGGGTGAAGAAATGGGCGTTGTTTCGGGAAGTCAAGTAAAAGAGCCTTTAAAACTCTTTAGCCCAAAGCAAAATAGAAAAAGCCAGTCGGGTTCCTCATGTCCTGTAATGACACGACGAGAAAACCCACCATGTAGCGAAAAGAGTTAGGAGAGGCTGGTTGAGGGGAAGATTGTATTTAACGGAGAGAGAGACAAGGAAGGGATGGGGTGGAAAGCGAAGACCATCGCTCACGATCCACAAACCAGTAATATGACCGGAGGAGGATGATCGGGGGTATCGCTAGCCCGAGGTGTGACAAATTCCCACCCCGGGAAGCCTAAGAAATCTTATAAAACTAGCGCGCTGGCCGGGCTAGTCCTCGATAGAGGATGGGGATGGAGAACTCGAGTCGCCCTACAACCGTCGATATGGGTCGGCTAAAAGGACGGTCATGATTACCTCGTCCATGGGGGAGGGGAAGGAGGATCTACAATGATTAGGGGATGCCGAGGGAGGGATGTCACCTAGCTCGGACGATCTACGTCACCTAAAGGCTCATCCCTAAGACGGAGAGAGGAACCAAGAGCTCGCCCGACCTACCCCCGAATCCCCATCGAAGAGGAAAGACCCTCCAAAAAGAGTTCACGGCCGATTCGCGGAAATATTGTGAGAATCCGGCGACGACATAACTAAAGGAAGAAAAGGGGAGGAAGAAGAAAAGGAAAATATCTCAGAAAACAAATCAAAAAGCTAAAGAGATGTTTAGAGGAACATACCCATGGATTGGGTGGAAGTTCATTTGGAGAAAGGTAAGCAAGCGCGTCGGGGGACAGATAGTGTGATCGCTAGTGTCGCCCGAGAATTTTCGCACTGAGGTTGAGGGTATAAAAACGCGGAAGTGATAAAGGGGGAAGAAGACCTCCTTTTATAGGAGGGAGGGGCAAAAACCAAGAAGGATAGGGACGATCTGGAGCGTCCGATGCCCTATTCGAAGGAACGGCCGGGATTTGGCACCGTCTTAGCCGACCTATGGCAGTCGACACTGCTTCGCCATCGACGCGACGTTTGGGAGGCGGGAAAGGAAAAGACAGTTAATTATAGCGCACGAGTCCGAAGAGCCTCGTTATCCGGGAACGGAGTCCCAAGGGATAATTGCGTCAAGGTCGTCGGTTGTAAACAAATCTTACTCTACTCGGTCTTACAGCTCGACTAGAGTAGGGGGGACTGGTTGATAGGACGTCGAATGTACGCTCCCTGAAAACCCGGTTTAAAATATGGACCAATAAAAGTCCGACCTAGGTTCTTAGATAAGGAGATGACAACCCCAAGGTCCTTTAGAAGGTCGCCGACCTCGGAGGCCCCACTTAGCTGTAACATTTGTTAGAAGGGCGCCGACCTCGGAGGCCCCGTTGACCTAGGATATCTGATAAAGGTCGCCGACCTCGGAGGTCCCGTTTAGCTGTGACATTTGTTACAAGGGCGCCGACCTCGGAGGCCCCCGCTGACCTATGATATCCGATAACAGGTCGCCGACCTCAAAGGTCTCTCAAACTACTGATTTGAATAGGGATGAGCCGACCTAAAAACCACCGAACTCAGGAAGGTCGAACTCTTGAGAAAGAAGATCCTGACTCACCTGACAGAATCCCTAAGATCCAGGGGTTGAGAGCCCATACCTTGCCATCCCGGAGATCCAGGGATTGAGAGCCCATACCTTGCAATCCCGGAAATCCAGGGATGGAAAATCGCAGCTTGAATCCCTGGATATCCGGGATTCTCTCTGGGAATCAGGAAAAATCTCAGATAACAAGGCACCCTCCTCCTATAAAAGGTAGAGAGGGGTTCCTCAAAAGGAGACACACTCTGAGAATACAGCATATTTTAGAGAGAGAAAGAAAAGAGAGTACTTCATATATTTTGGGTTTTCTTAGCTAAACTTCTAAGATTAACCCGGTTCTTGGTGACCGATCAGCTCGGTTACATCATTACTCAAAATAGAACAATGTCTTGCAAAGTAATTTAAATTCTAATGTTTCCTATTAAAGTAGTTTTTTCTTATTTATATATCTGGTTGCTTGTTTGTAAGTAAAATATTATTCAGGTCAAAATAGTAACACACAACACATGTAAAAAGTTTATATTTTTTAATGTAACAAAAAGTTACTCTATTTACTCCTTTATATATTATTCACTACCTACACTACATTTATTTAGTCAAGCCCGAAACCCTATGGCTTCTCCCATAGTACACAGCACATCACAATATTTAAACATATGCTCAATTTTCTATATAGAGAGAATATATATATAAAAAAAAGGAAAAAAAACCGGAGGTGCATTAAGTCTTTCGTTCTTAATGCATAGAATATAAAAAAAACAAAGGAAAAAAAAAGGAGGTGGAATTTTTTAATCGGGCACGGAATCATATTCCTCCCCGGAGGTGCATTAAGTCTTTCGTTCTTAATGCATAGAATATAAAAAAAAAACAAAGAAAAAAAAAAGGGGGTGGAATTTTTTAATCGGGCACGGAATCATATTCCTCCCCCTTTAGTAAAGTAGTTTTTTCTTATTTATATATCTGGTTGCTTGTTTGTAAGTAAAATATTATTCAGGTCAAAATAGTAACACACAACACATGTAAAAAGTTTATATTTTTTAATGTAACAATAAGTTACTCTATTTACTCCTTTATATATTATTCACTACCTACACTACATTTATTTAGTCAAGCCCGAAATCCTATGGCTTCTCCCATAGTACACAGCACATCATAATATTTAAACATATGCTCAATTTTCTATATAGAGAGAATATATAAAAAAAAAAGGAAAAAAAACCGGAGGTGCATTAAGTCTTTCGTTCTTAATGCATAGAATATAAAAAAAAAACAAAAAAAAAAAGGGTGGAATTTTTTAATCGGGCACGGAATCATATTCCTCCCCTTTAGAATGTAGTAGTAATATGAAAGTCAATATTGTACACTTCATGAACTTCTCCGAACTATATAAAGTCCCCATAAACAAGAATCATCACCTAAACAAACTCCATTACCCCCTCCCCCCACCAAAAAATAAAAATAAACAGCGGAGGACTTAAAATGGCTTCAAAATTCGTATTTTTTTCCTCTGCTATGGGCCGTAGCTGTTAATATCTTCACTTTACCAGCCGTTGAAGTCGAAGCTGGGAACGAGCCGCCGGTGATTTACATCATCAACGCAGTGGATGGCGCAAACTCGCCTCCTATAAGCCTTAGCATCAAAGCCGGCGGCAACTTGAAGGTATCGGCTGACCTAAGCCGTGGCCAGCATATGCAGGTCAAGACTCAAGGCAGACGCAAACCTCGTGTATTTTGCTAGCGTGTTTTACAGTTTGAGGTTTACGTCGTTTCACGCATACGAACCGGCTCGGGATAAAGGCCGAGCCGCCATATATTGGAGGGGTGATAACTCGGGATTTGCTATCAGTTATGACAAGGCTAATTTTAAGATGGTGGCGCCTTGGGAATCCGAATCAGGCTGATTTTATTATCAGCATTTTATTTTTAATTTCTGCTTGGTGATAAAAGATTAATGGCGTCTTCTTATAAGTTTATTATAATTAATAATAACAATCTTATATATTGTAGCGTATAATATAAGGCTCTTATAATATAAGGCTCTTATTTACCCTAATAATAATATTTTGCTTTCTCTTTCTCATTTTCTGATTTTGTTTCTCTTCCTTTGTTTCGTTCATTTTGTTTCAGATTTCTCGATCAGGTTTATCTTCCTATCTCAACGATTTCTTCTTTCTCTCGCGCTTCTGGATAATCTGCGGCTGGTGACTTTTCTCTCTTCCTCTTTTTCGTGTTCCGATTTTGATGATGTTTAGGGTTTACTGGGGCTTATTTTTGTGGGTTTTTTTTTTTGGGTTTCTCTTGGTTTTTCTTCTTTCTCCTGGGGTAACTGATTTCTTCTGGGGGTCGATTACTTTGAGTCTGAATTCTGAGTTGTATCTCTATTTTCTTCGTTTATTGCTGGCTAATATTGTGTGTTTGTAATGACTTTGGAGCATTCTACTGCTCAATTTTGGGGTTTGGCTCTGTAGTTGTGATTTGTTGTGCCTTAATTGGGTCCATTTCCTTTGTTTTAGGGCTCGCTCAACTATATGTTTATTTCCCACGTTAGGTTCTATTCTGAAACTTTTTTAGAAATGAAATAGCCGATCATTTTCTTGTCTTTATTTCTATTTCATTTCGCTAAATAGAAGCAGGGTGCTTGTGTATGTATTGAATTTATATCTCCATTTCTCTGCAGTTCTTTTGTCATCATCTCTTTATCGCCTCTACTTGTTTGGCTTGCAATTGAATTGGAAGGGTCTCATTTATGCATAGTTTGTGTTGTTTGAAGTTTGTAGTCTTACTTACTTCGAACTAATGTGTTGTAAGTGCATTTCACATGTCTTGCTGTATCCCTCGATATTCTTGATTCTTTCTGTGTCACTCATCTTGTGTAGTTTTCTGCTATATATACACAGGTGAAGGGGTATGCAGCGGAGGAACAGCTACAACAGGCTTTGGGGGGTTCAGATATTGTCGTCATTCCAGCAGGTGTGCCCAGAAAGCCTCGCATGACCCCTGATGATCTCTTTAAGATTAATGCTGGCATTGTCAAATCTCTCTGTGAGGCCATCGGCAGGTATTGCCCCAATGTAACATGCTAATCTTTCTTTACATAATCGTACTTTTACTGGTACTGAAATTTTGCTTCAAATTTACAATGCCATCAAGTGTTTAGTAAGAGTAGAATTTTGATGTGGTTTAAAAAATCTAGGCTCTTGTAAATATGATTAGCAAGCCTGTAAATTCAACTGTGCCAATCGCTGCCGAGGTCTTCAAGAGCAAGGGAGTTTATGACGAAAGGCGGCTGTTTGGTGTGACTACTCTCGATGTTATCAGGGCCAAGACATTCTACGCTGGCAAGGCCAATATCAATGTGGCAGGTATCTTTTCATTTTAAATTGTGAAGTAGTGTTTTCTTGGAGGTTATGATTTTACATCACTGAGATCCTTAAATTACCTTAATTACTTCTTTCACTATACCTGTGGTCGGTGGGCATGCTGGAATTACCATTCTCCCCTTGTTTTCACAAGTACTGCATTTGCTTACCTACATTTATGTCGCTTCAGTGGCATATATGATGCTTATGTTGATTTCTTTTAATATAGGCCTCACCAAAAGCAAATCTGTCAGATGAATACATTAAGGCTCTTACTAAGAGAACACAAGATGGTGGGACAGAAGTTGTTGAAGCTAAGGCTGGAAAGGGTTCAGCTACACTTTCAATGACGTAAGTGATGGCACTTCTATTTACTCTGGATCCATTGTTTTGTGTTTTGGTACTTGTAATTGAAATTTGGTTCCTGTAGAAAAATCGAGGCTCAAACATTCTGTTTGTTCCTGGCCCCTGGTACTAATAATGTAGAGCTCACAGTAGTGTATATTTATATAAGTTAAATAACCTCATACTATGTTATAATAATGATATCATAGTACGCATATACATCATTCGAACCATTTTCTTCGTGTCGTGCTTTTTCCGGATAATAGAATTCCAGTTTAGAGCTCATAGGACTTGAACATGTAGAACGAACACGAACTAAGTTATGTTGGGAGTAAGAAGATATTACATGTAATTCAACCACTTTGGTGAAGTAATCTTCTCTTTCCTTGGCTCCGGGTAAATTTTTGCTGTCACAAAAAATAAACTTTTATCAATGTTTTTTTAAATATATAAAACCATACAAGTGCAACATTTTCAGTACATATATTAATATTCACACAATACACACACACACACACACATTTTTAGCATATATATATGAACTTTAATTAGATTATTCGTGAGGCTTACGCATGGAGGAGGAAACCAGAATCAGAAATGCATTTCACTCTATTAGCATTAGGTACAAGTGCGCGAAAGCTATCACAATGCAAAATGGTTGCCAAAGCGCCAGCTGAGCTCCCCGCAGGTATAACCTGTTTAACATGAATATCAGCATTACCTAATCATGTAAAAATAAAGGGAAGTTTATATATAAAAAGCTACACATAAAATCAATGACTTAATATAAATTAATTGACTTAATTTGTTGATTTCATGATCAAATATTTTTAAACTACATTCTTGAGGGATATAATTGTAAAACAGACATACATTGTCGGCATTGTTCATTCCTTTCGACAGCACCTCCTCCATTATAGCATTAAACACCCTTGAGCCTCTATAAGTGAGATTGGTATCCTGAAAATAAATATTGCACAAGTTATTTTTTGATCACATCTTGATCATATAATGGAATAAAAAAGATACAAAGGCTATAATTAAATATCTTCAATAATATTGAAATAATTAGTATGTATATTATATCGCATGTAAAACTTACTGGGTTAACTTCCTCAACATCCCCCAAAAACGATGCTCCGTCACAGTATATAAGATAAACTTTATTCCAATTATAGAAATCTGTAATATCGAGATATCAACCGTTATTTATTCAATCCACCGAATACGAAATAATTAATCTAAAATAATATTTGTACGTAAATACTATTTAGTGTATGTATGTATCGAATTTCTTAATTACCTGGATTATATATTTGGTTTCGGGTGAGCATACCGATGTAATAGATTTTATTATTACTTATGTGTATACTACTACCAAGCCATCCTTCTGATCTGATTCGGCATTCATGTACCGTTCGCACCACGCACCACCCTAAAATCCAGTTGTAATCAGTAAAAATCGAAGGGAAATGCGCAAACAAACAAAAAATAAAATAAGTAAAATATTAAAGTAAAGGTTAAAACTAATTAGCTATCTTACATGTCAGGACAGATCCACCGTGTTGGAATAAAAATATTATTTTTTAAATTAAGGAAATATAGTATTTCTATATTTAATTTTTATTTTGCATTTCGTTTTACAAATGCATGTCATTGATATAAAATGTCATTAAACATTAATTTACAAATATCCAGACTCATTTTATACTGTTCGTTCTCTCTCGCATTTAGCTAGCTTGTGTTTTTAATAACTTGTATGCTTGGGTTTTGTAGGTTTCGGGATTGTTCTTTCATCGGTTTGCTTGTGTGATAGTTAGTGGCTACGGTGAGGTTCTTTACTGGTTTGCCTACATGGATTTTTTTTATCGTTATTTGTTTTATCGGTTCTACTACCGATATTTTGTGTGTTTTAAATCTACCAGTTTTTCTTTCCCGTTTACAGCTGATTCTGATTTTTCTATTCATCCGCTTCTTCGGGCTTCTTCTGGAAGAGCGGTGGTCGGCTATTATTATTATTTTTTAGAGTGATTATAGTGATATTGATCTGGCATTTCTTTCGGCTTTGGCAACTCGTGCCTGCTTTGTATTAGTAAATAAATGTTCTTCTAGGGTTCGTTCTATTTACAAAAACGCATACTTGTTCTTCACATCGGCCTCTACTCACCTCTCTCTGTTCTATTTACGCCAATTATTTTATACTGCTCATTCTCTCTCGCACTGAGCTGGCTTGTATTTTTAACAACCTGTATGCTAGGCAGGTTGCGTTTTAAATCGTGCCTTCAATTCGTTGTATGGACACAATGTATAGCGTTCTCTTGTGTATATGTTCGCTTCTACGTTGGCAGATTGTTAGCTGCGCTTGTGCACCACCCATTGTTTCGGCTGAAATTGTTTTTTGACAATTTTTTTTTTGGCCTTCAATCTTGTAGGTTTCAAGATCGCTCTTTCATCGGTTGGCTTGTGTGATAGTTAGTGGCCCAGGTGAGATTCTTTATTGGTTTGCTTGCATGGAGTTTTTGGATCTGCGCCTACCACAGCTTAATCATTTTATATTTGCATTTAACTTGATCAAGTTTGTGTATGTCGTCTTCCTATCTCTTTCAATGTTAGTGCATGTTGCCTTTACTAATGCTTGTTTTTATTGCAAGTTTCATTTGATTTTTGGTGCACTTATATCTGTTCAGCTGTTGATTGAACATAGATAGATTGCGTTGGCTGGCTGTATAGTAAAATAGACGTACTAATGTTGGTTGTTTCCCCATCTATGTCGCTGTCATGGTATTTTGCGATCTTTTCATGCTTTCTCATGGGAATATTGCTTCCTTCCCCCTCTGTCTTTCTTCTTTTATCCCTTTCATCTTCTTTTATCCCTTTCATTGATGCAGACCTTCTCATGCTAACCTATGTGCTAGGCATGTTGTCTTCTAAATCGTGCCTTCAGTTCATCGTATGGACGCTATGTATAACAATTTTTTGGGTTTATTATTTTCACTTGTGCGTATGCAGATTGCTAATTGTGTCTACATCATTGGCTCTGTTTTTTGTGTCGGGAAATATGCGTGCGCAACGCTCACTATTTCGCTCATATTTTTTTTTTTAGTCATGGACTGTGTGAGGTTCTTTCTTGGTTTGCTCAAAATTAACAGCCGCATTCATTTTATGTATTTGGCATTTTCTTGGACTCGCGATTCGTGCTTGCTTTATATTAGTAAATAAGCATTACTCGCTAGGGTTCGTTCTATTTACAAAAACACATACTTGTCTTTCATGACCTCTACTCACCTCTTTCTCGCTCTATTTACGCCAACTATTTTATATTGCTCATTCTTTCTCGACCGAATCGGCTTGTGTTTTTAACAACCTGTTTGCTAGGCTGGTTGCCTTTTATTTCGTGCCTTCAATTCATTGTAGCGTTGACAGATTGTTAGCTGTGTATATATTATGGGCTCTGAATTTTACGTCAGAAATTTTGCTTGTGCACCACCCACTGTTTCGGCTGCAATTTTTTTGCGCCAATTTGTTCTTGTTTTTGTAGGTTTCAGGACTGCTCTTTTATTGATTGGCTTGTGTGATAGTTGGTAGCCCACGTGAGATTCTTTAGTGATTTGTTTGCATGGAGTTTTTGGATGTGCGCCTACTACAGCTTACATTGAGTTTGCTTACTATCTCTTTCAATGTTGGTGCATGTTGCCTTTACTAATGCCTGTTTTTATTGCATGTCTCATTCAATTTTGGGTGCACATACATGCGGAGTGAACGCCAGCTGAGCCCGGGATAGCCTCTTCAATATCTGTTGTTTTTGCAAATCTGATGGTGTACTAAAAAGTATAAGTAAAGTAATTACTTATGTTTCTTTTGTTTATGTTTTCTGGTGTACAAATATTGTTTCTTTTTTTAGGTCTGTCAGTCATTTCTTATAATATTCTCATATGTTTTATCCGTGTCGGTTCCTTCGAGGCTTAAATATGTAGTGTTTGTTACTTGATTGTGTGTATTATTTGTCATGTTTTGTACTCGGTTATTGCTAAAACTGTATTTTTGAGTGTTTCAGAAAGAGATTGTATCTTGTTCAGTTCACGTGTAGAATTGAATGAAATATGGAATGCATTCTCGAACACTCATGTGATTTTAAATGAATGTTCTTTGATCTTGTGGAAGTTTATTATATATATTTAGGTTTATTATTGTTGTTCAGCTGCATGGTTGTACACAGGATTATATATTTTGGTTTTAGTCTGATTTAATATCAACATTTGAGATTCATGGTGTATTTAGTTAATTTCATTGTTTCTTTTTTAGTGTTTGCTTCTTGCTGTGAATGACTGTTTAATTTTTTCTCGTGAGTTTTTTAGGCTAATAGAGAATGAATATCTAACCTACTTTCATTCATTTACATATTCTGATCATGAAAAAAGAGGAAATATTTTCTGTAATATCTTAGTGGTTCATTGCAGGTTCTCACTAGGTAAAAACGAATATGACTAGGCTAACTGATTCATACTTTTTATTTTCTGCAGTTAAACAGTTGCCTCTTATATATCTCCGCATCCCAGAGGTTGTATGCCACATTTCTCTGCATTCTCAAGGTTTGTTTGTTTCTCATTTATCCCCCTTCTTGCTTCATATATTTGCCGTCATATGCTCAATATTCTCCTAATCGGTGTTTTCAACTGCTTATTTCCATGATCTATCAATATGCAGATTTAATATGTGCGTTCTTTTATTTTTGATCTTTGTGTTCTGTTGGTTCGTTTGTTTTGTTTTGCTTTTACTTGGATGCAACTTATTGAGTAAACATATCGTTTAATGTACATTTTTTATTATTAATTTGTATAATTACATAACAATGCATTTTGCCGAAGAGATTGTTATTTTTTCAATATTGTTTGGAACAAATACAGGAACTTTTGTCTTGATAACATTTATTTGTCGATTACCTGGAAAATAAATGACCAAATGTGGTTAATGTGTGGAATGTGAAAAATAATGAGTTTAAAAGTGTTGATATATTAATCATTCAGTATAACAAAAATCGATTTTCTTGAATGGCATTTGTCTTGAGAATTTTCTCTAAAATTATTTATCATTAATTTGTAAATATACAAATTAATGATAAAAAATGTGCATTGTTATGTAATTATACAAATTAATGATAAAAAATGCAGATTACATCATGATATTTATTCCGAGATTCAAATTAATCTTTTCTTTGTTCAATTATTATTATTATTATTATTGTTGCTATTATTATGTACATCGTTTGGGATTGTACTCCACTGCAATTTCCACGAGCACATTGTAATATCCGCAATTTCGAATTTCGGTAATTTTCTTTTTTCGGAGGAAGTTCGTTTTGACAACTCTATCATGACCGTTTCGTCATTCCGAGAATGATTAATTCTGCACTTTTTGTCATCCGAGTTCGTTTCGGTGTTGTTTTGTTGAGTTCCGTGTCCTTAATCGACTTTTTCACGTGGGAGTTCGACTTTGTAAAGTCACAATTAATTCTTGGATACTCCAAAAATTCTGAATCTTTGCAATATTATAGAGCATCAAGTTAGCTTTCCAATGGTTCAAACGGTGAGTCAATCGGAGTCCAGACGAGGGAGTTATGGTCGAAATAGCTAAGACTACACGATGTGCATTTTTCGTGTTGGAGTGGGTCGCACTGCGTGTGCCGCGGCACACTTCACTGTGCCGCGGCACTAAGCCGATTCTCGGGCGTTTTTGGCCACGGGCCGCGCACACTCATCCTGTGCCGCGGCACACGGGCTTTTTCTGCGTTTTCTAGCAGATTTTCGAGGAGAAAACTTCATTTTTCTCCTCTCTTCTTCCTCCTTCCATCTAGGGTGATTTTTGGGCGATTTGAGTGCTCCCAAACTTGTAGAGATCATCCACCTCAAGTCTTGTTGTAGATTTTCGACCTCTACTTGAATCATTCATCCAAATCAAGGTATTTTGGCTTGAACCCTTGTTTTTGTAGATTTGGGGATTTTCCTTTTTGATTTCGATTCCAATCCGTTTTTAATCAATTAATTGTTGTATAAACGTTGTTTAGAACTTGTTCTACTTGATCGATACTCGTATCTTTGGTCTGCTCGACCCGAGGGTGATTTCTTTGTTCTTGAAGGGTCTTGAACATTTAATGTTCGATTAAATGTTCGAATGAGTTCCCTTTGATAGTTTGTTGGGATTTAGTTGTTTTTGGCCTTGATTCTCATCGTAATCGTGTTTTATTATTCCTTACGGAGGATTATAGGTGCTCGATGATTCCGATGTTGAATTAGTTGGTGATTGATGATTGATGTGGTGTTTTCCGTAGTAATTTGGTCTTATCGCGTTCTAGATAGTGTTCGGGAATTTGAGGGCTATCCGGCCGTATCCGTTCATTTTTCCATTGCTCGTGATATCGAGGCAAGTATCTTGCCCATACATTTCATATTTCATCGGCATAATTATTGATAAATTATTTTATGCGAAATCCAATGTTTAATGAACGTTAAAAAGGATCGGTATGTCCTCGATAAATATTGTCTTTCAATGATAATTCGAATACTTCGTGAATGGATATGTTCTCGGAATATGTGTGTTAGTTTCGTACGTTGAGAGACGTTATAATCGCATTGAGTGAATATAATAGACCATAATTGTTTGCCGAGGATTGTGTATTGAATTGTATGTTTGTTCGGTGGGTATTCGACATGATGTGATGTTAGTCGTTACTCCTTTGAAAGGAGGTTGTGATGCTTAATGTTGCTTGTCTTGACAATCGACTATTGTTGTGTGCTTGTTGTATGTGATGTGCCTCCGGGTAGGATTGTTGAATCTCCGGGATCCATACTTGCTAGTATGGGTCGGGCGAAACCGTAGGGTTATCCAATACGGGTATGTCTTGCGGGGACTCCGAGGTTCGGGGCTTGCTGGCCGATCTTGGGATAACTTGTGGGGTTATCATCGGGTATGTCTTGCGAGGATTCCGAGGTTCGTGGCTTGTTAGCGCGATGCCGGGATAACTTATGGTTGTGGTTTGGTTGTGATATTCGTGTCGTGGAAACATGTGATTTGATATGTTTTTCCTATTGGGTTATTCACTCGGGTTTGTTCTTCGGGAGCATCTGAGGTTCGTGGCTTGTTAACACGGGACACGAATAATCCTTAGGAACATGTGATTTGTGATTTGGGTCACGGACCCCGTGTTTTGTGAAATGGGTTGTGGACCCTGCATATTGTTACCAGAACTTGAATTTTGGAAAATGACTTTTGAATTTGTGTCCCTAAATGTTTTCGAAAGGTTTTAGAATTCTTATATCCCAAATGTTTTCTAAACTCCGAGATCGTCAAATGTTTTGTAATATGGACATTGGGTTATTTCCTACCTTTCACGTTTTGAATGGTTTGATCAAGTGAATTTTCTCGGGAAGTATATTCGTGATTATTCTATTTTTGTGGAGTATGATATGTATGGCTTGTTTTCGTATTTATACTTGCACTAGCAAAGCAGTGGAGTTTGCTAACCCCAGAGTATTCGGGGTGGATGTCTATTTTGCATTCGGGTTTTGGAGCATAGCACGAGTCGGCACGAAGGATGATGAAAGATGAACGATACTAATCACACGAGGATCATTGATGTCGTTTTGGTCTAGTTGTATTTTCTTTTCATTTGCAGTATCTTTTCCCGTTATGCGGGAGTTTATTGTATTTTGACCCCTGCGTGGGTATGTGTTTGGAATTGAGTTGTATGTTATTATTGAAAGACCAAGTCGGTCTCTCGAGTCATTATAGCCTTAAAGGCGAGGTTTAGATGTTTGATTTTATGTTATCAGCCTGGTAGATCCTCGAGGAGAGGGTCTACGGCGTGTAATATCCCTGAGCGGATTGGGGGTGTTACATAAATGGTATCGGAGCTTAGGTTGTGGAAACCTAGGCTGTCGGGTCAGTGGTGTCTGTTGAGTTTTGTCTTGTCGGATTGTGTCTGACTAAGTCGTGTCGCGACGCGTCGTCTGAGTTTGTTGGTCGTGATTAGTATCGTGGGCGATCATCATCTTCGTGCGACCTGTGAATGTAAGTCTACCTTCTTTGTGTTGTGCCTCGTGTGACACGAGCTATTTTTATGATTATTTGTTAAGTGACGGAATCCTCTTATGAATTTTGATTTCGTGATATGTGGTTATTTGACTCTCATATTTCGTTCATATGAGGAGTAGTGTTGTTGGATTGTGCATGTTGAATTGTATTTCTTTTATCCGCTGCGTGAGTTCTTTTGTAATGACTTTCGGTATTTTACCGACCGAGTTTTATTTCGAAAACCGATTCCCTTAATCGAGTTTTTGGCATTATGGCCTTGACCGCTTTGTGAAATTCTTATGGTATTTAGTATTTTGTAAATGGCTTTCGTGAGTTTTGAAATATTACCGTCATCGGCCTTTTTGGCGTTTTTGTAAATGGTTTTTAGCACAGTGAGTTCGTAGCGGGACCCACGGCGCTATAATGTTTTGTGTAATTACTGAAATTTTGGGCATTCTAGCCCATTGAATTATCTTTGAAAAACTTGAGTATCTTAGAAAATAAATTTGAGACGTACTTTCAAAATGAATTATTTTCTCGTGGTACATCCAAGATGCCACGATATGTTTCAAAATTCTTCTACCGCGAGGACCCAAAATGTTTTGAGATATTTTCAATATTTTATAAACACTTTTACTTAGACAGAGGGTCGAATATTTTCGAAAGTAAGTGTTCTCATTTTTATCAAATGCGAGATGGTTCTCCAAAGTCTCGATAACGATGTTTCACGTTTGTACTTTTTCTTGAAAGGTGATACTCAAGATCAACCGGCATTTTTCTAAATTATTTTCAAAAGGATGTTTTCATTTTAAAAAAAAACATATCCATTCCTGTTTGAGGGCTGGATATGTATGTATGATGTTTGCTTTGTCGTTATGATGTTACTCCCGAGTATGATCGAATTGGTGGCATGAATGTCGAGGCGTTGTCACGCATTTGTTGTACTAGCCCTCTGTGAGAGGTGTGAACTGGTGTTTACTGTTTATCACCTCGTGGTGATTTGCGTGTTGTCGCACGAGTGTGGTTTGTTAAAGCTTGGATTTTTGTGCGTTTATGCACATGTGATTGTTTCATGATGTTTGTAATTATGTGATTGCTATCGTTCGGGCCGTTGGGGTCGCCGAACGATACCGTCGTTGTAGTGTTTGTGTGTGTATTACTTTACGATGGTAATAGTTATATATGATATGTGTTATGATTCCTTGTTGTGCTGAGTTGGCATCTCCGGTATGTTGTTTTGCGGTGTTATGTTCCATTGTATCTAGCATTTGTATTTTCGGTATGCCGAGCCGAGGCATTTCAACCGTGATGTCTTGGGAATGTACGTGCAAATTGTCCTTCTCGTCGATAACACATTTCGAGTGTGGACTCGAGGACACCGAATTCGGTTTTGCGAATGGCTACCGAGACTTTTGGAGTTCGCGCTTCAAAGATGAGAATCGGCTTTGAGAGGCCTTTGAAGGATGTTTCGCCGATTGCACATTGTGTCGTCTCCTTGATTTCGTTATTGTGAGTAGCGGGGACGACCTTCTTTTATAAGAGGTCGAATGTAATACCCGTATTGTTTTTGGACTTCTTCATTTCCTCTTTCTCAAGTCTATCGATTCGCTCGTGTTCGTTGATACTGTCTGAACTTGTTCTGTATTTCGGTTTCATCGTTCGAACGAGTTGTGATCTTGTTTTGGGTCGCTCTGGTTATCGCTGTGACTTTTCCGAGTTCGGTTCGATTCTTGTGAACCTTGTTCGGAAGTAACATTTTTTGGTTCTACTAGTTCTTTTAATCGAAGTGGATCGGATTTAGAACTTCTGTATTTTCGACTCTGTCGACTCGTTTATGTTCGTTGACATTTTCTGAGCTTGTCCTGTCCCTTGCTTTTGTTGATCGAACGAGCGTGGTATTGTTTCGGAATAACTCGTTTGTCGTTGTGACTTTTCAATTTCTATTCCCTCTCGTGTGGATCTTATGTGAATGCATATGTTGTTGTTTTCACCGGATCATATATTGTCTCGAGTCGAGATGTGAACCTTGGAGTTGTTGTTTGAATTTTTATTGTTCTTCGTGATTCGAACATGATCGTTCGATTTTTGTTGTCTCGATCTTTGTGGTTCGATCGTTTGATTGTTCGGTTTTTGTTGATCTCGTTTCGCGATTGTTGAGCGTTCAGACTCCTTCGTAATTCCCTTAAGTTCGGGAAATTAGTCTCGTTTTCGATCTTCCAACCCTTGGGCGGTGGAATTCCGTATTAGTTCAGCGATTGGCTCGCGTTTCGATTGATGTACCGTTGGGTTGGTCAATCATACTGACTTTCGTTCGTTGTGTTTTGTGATTGTCGGATAATTGACTTGGCTATATCATCCGTTTGATGACGCTTATCATTTGTTGGTTTTATTGTATCCCTAACGGCGACGTTGTGTTGGTCGTCGTGGAGCGTGTTTTCACGCCGTATGTCTTTTTGCGTTTCTTGCAGCGTTTCGCCGTTGGACGCGAGTTTTCTATTTTTGTGTATCTCGTCGAGTTTTCCTGGCGGGTATATTGCTCCCCCCTACTTGTTTTAAGTTTCGGGACGAAACTTCTTTTAAGGAGGGTAGAATGTAATATCCGCAATTTCGAATTTCGGTAATTTTCTTTTTTCGGAGGAAGTTCGTTTTGACAACTCTATCATGACCGTTTCGTCATTCCGAGAATGATTAATTACGCACTTTTGTCATCCGAGTTCGTTTGTGTCGTTTTATTGAGTTCCGTGTCCTTAATCGACTTTTCACGTGGGAGTTCGACTTTGTAAAGTCACCATTAATTCTTGGAAACTCCAAAAATTCGAATCTTTGCAATATTATAGAGCATCAAGTTAGATTTCCAATGGTTCAAGCGGTGAGTCAATCTGAGTCCAGACGAGGAGTTATGGTCGAAATAGCTAAGACTACACGATGTGCCTTTTTCGTGTTGGAGTGGGTTGTACCGTGTGCCGCGGCACACTTCAGTGCCGCGGCACTAAGCCGATTCCTGGCGTTTTTGGCCCAGGCGCGGCACACTCATCTGTGCCGCGGCACACGGGCTTTTCTGCGTTTTTAGCATTTTCGAGAAAACTTCATTTTCTCCTCTCTTCTTCCTCCTTCCATCTAGGCGATTTGTGGGCGATTTTGGGCGATTTGAGTACTCCCAAACTTGTAGAGATCATCCACCTCAAGTCTTGTTGTAGATTTTCGACCTCTACTTGAATCATTCATCCAAATCAAGGTATTTTGGCTTGAACCCTTGTTTTTGTAGATTTGGGGATTTTCCTTTTTGATTTCGATTCCAATCTATTTTTAATCAATTAATTATTGTATAAACGTTGTTTTGAACTTGTTCTACGGATTGGATACTCGTATCTTTGGTTCGTTCGACCCGAGGGTGATTTCTTTGTTCTTGAAGGGTCTTGAACATTTAATGTTCGATTAAATGTTCGAATGAGTTCCCTTTGATAGTTTGTTGGGATTTCCATTGTTTTTGGCCTTGATTCTCGTCGTAATCGTGTTTTATTATTCCTTACGGAGGATTATAGGTGCTCGATGATTTCGATGTTGAATTCCGTTGGTGATTGATGATTCATGTGGTGTTTTCCCGTAGTAATTTGGTCTTATCGCGTTCTAGATAGTGTTCGGGAATTTGAGGGCTACCGGCCGTATCCGTTCATTTTTCCATTGCTCGTGATATCGAGGCAAGTATCTTGCCCATACATTTCATATTTCATCGGCATAATTATTGATAAATTATTTTATGCGAAATCCAATGTTTAATGAGCGTTAAAAGGATCGGTATGTCCTCGATAAATATTGTCTTTCAACGATAATTCGAATACTTCGTGAATGGATATGTTCTCGGAATATGTGTGTTAGTTTCAGACGTTGAGAGACGTTATAATCGCATTGAGTGAATATAATAGACCATAATTGTTTGCCGAGGATTGTGTATTGAATTGTATGTTTGTTCGGTGGGTATTCGACATGATGTGATGTTAGTCGTTACTCCTTTGAAAGGAGGTTGTGATGCTTAATGTTGCTTGTCTTGACAATCGACTATTGTTGTGTGCTTGTTGTATGTGATGTGCCTCCGGGTAGGATTGTTGAATCTCAGGATCCATACTTGCTAGTATGGGTCGGGCGAAACCGTAGGGTTATCCAATACGGGTATGTCTTGCGGGGACTCAGGAGTTCGGGGCTTGCTAGCCCGATCGGGATAACTTGTGGGGTTATCATCGGGTATGTCTTGCGGGGACTCCGAGGTTCGTGGCTTGTTAGCGCGATGCTGGGATAACTTATGGTTGTGGTTTGGTTGTGATATTCGTGTCGTGGAAACATGTGATTTGATATGTTTTTCCTATTGGGTTATTCACTCGGGTTTGTTCTTCGGGAGCATCTGAGGTTCGTGGCTTGTTAGCACGGGACACGAATAATCCTTAGGAACATGTGATTTGTGATTTGGGTCACGGACCCCGTGTTTTGTGAAATGGGTTGTGGACCCTGCATATTGTTACCAGAACTTGAATTTTGGAAAATGACTTTTGAAATTTTGTGTCCCTAAATGTTTTCGAAAGGTTTTAGAATTCTTATATCCCAAATGTTTTCTAAACTCCCGAGATCGTCAAATGTTTTGTAATATGGACATTGGGTTATTTCCTACCTTTCACGTTTTGAATGGTTTGATCAAGTGAATTTTCTCGGGAAGTATATTCGCGATTATTCTACTTTTTGTGGAGTATGATATGTATGGCTTGTTTTCGTATTTATACTTGCACTAGCAAAACAGTGGAGTTTTGCTAACCCCCGAGTATTCGGGGGGTGGATGTCTATTTTTGCATTCAGGTTTTGGAGCATAGCACAGGGTCGGCACGAAGGATGATGAAAGATGAACGATACTAATCACACGAGGATCTGTTGATGTCGTTTTGGTCTAGTTGTATTTTCTTTTCATTGCAGATCTTTTCCGTTATGCGGGAGTTTATTGTATTTTGACCCCTGCGTGGGTATGTGTTTGGAATTGAGTTGTATGTTATTATTGAAAGACCAAGTCGGTCTACTGAGTCATTTTAGCCTTAAAGGCGAGGTTTAGATGTTTGATTTTATGTTATCAGCCTGGTAGATCCTCGAGGAGAGGGTCTACGGCGTGTAATATCCCTGAGCGGATTGGGGGTGTTACACACATCGCTGTCAGGTGAAATTTGTTTTATATAAAAAATGCCTTCTCTATATATAAATTGTATTACGGCGATATGATGCGAGACATTTCTATATATGTTTGGTTAATTTTGCAGTGTCCAGGCACAACTCTATTATCACTGCGTAGTCTTGCTTCGTAGAATAAAAAGTGCTCATGCGATGGTTCAGCACTCCTGCTATGGTTTTATAATTCTACTGTACCAATTTATTGCAAATCCATATAGCTTGTTTTAAATGTTGTTGTGTTTTATTACAGGTGCAACATGGAATGTTTTAAATGGTCAATCAGCATTATTTTTCTTCACTTGTTAGATTGTGATTGGTGGTATTGAAAATTGTTATTAATTTTTCCTATGTTATTATTGTAATTTGAATTTATAATCAGGTACGCTTACCCTTAACGGATGAAAATGTTGCTTTGATTCTTTGGGCGGATATGGTAAATCATGGTTGCGAAGTACGTCATTATGCTAGATTTTTGTATTATCCATATTGTATCCAATGATGCAGTTAAGTACCTTATCTTATCTCTTACTTTAATGGTTTGACCGATTAGGTTGAGACATTTGTAGATTATTTATGATGAATCATCTCAGAATTGCTGAGTTGGTCCACAGCCTTTACGAATCAATCTACTAATATATTTGTGCTTTTCTCCAGACGTTTTCATAAAAAAAAAAAAAATTGACCTACTTGAGTGTGTCAAATAAATCCTTCTACAAAAGGATTATGGGATTTTTGGATCCTTTGAAAACCCAGACGCTCGCTTGAAAAGGAAGGTCTGGCATTATTTCTGTTGCTGTGTACAAATACCCATATTCATATAATATCAGATTGAATTTTTAATGCATTTAGGTACATTTTAACATCATCTCTTTTGATTTATTGCTTATAGTTCTTCATGACTGTGGCAAAATAATTTGTTGTTTCTTATTTGGATTAAATTATGAAAACTATCTCGGAGGAATAGCCTATTTAGGAAACAGCTCACGTTTCCTTATATTTCCAAATACATCCTTCGTATTTGCAAAATTACGTTACATCATTGGCACGTGTTTATTCAAATTTCTCGCTGGAAATATTCTTGTTCTATTTTTTGATGAGCATGTCTGGATATTGATTTGATCCTTTTTGTTTCAAAGAATGTTAAATACGATTTTCATTATCTTCCACAGATGCCCTTAAAATTTCAGCACTGCCAAAAAACGAAACAAAAACACTCCCTACGACTGTCTGCAATACCGAAACAATCACCTCAGAAACAATCACTTCATCCTCAGTAGGTATATCTAATGTCTGCAAAAAATGCAAGATTGCAGCCTCATCTGCTTGTTTGTCTATATAATGAAATCTGATTCAGATTATTGAAATTCTTTTAGCTGATTACTTATCGGTAAAGTTTTGTGCCCCATACAATCCTGCATTTCTTTCATAGTGGCACATAGCCAGTCTCTCGGTTAAACAAACATCTAACCACATTACAAATTTCTCGCTGAAAGTAATCTCTGTATATTTTTTGTTTCAAAGAATGTTGACATGAATTTCATTTTCTTCCACAAATGCCTTCAAAACCTCCACACCGCCCAAAAACAAGACAAAAACACTCCCACCAGCAACCAAAGGTAGTTTCTTATCAACATGTTCAGCTTGTATGCATTCACTAAATATATATTACAGCGTCTTTTTCATTTCAGAGCATCCTAACCCTGACGCACACATCAATACATCATCTCGCGGACAAACCTTGAAAGCAAAAAGAGTTGAGTGACTCTACTTTGTTGTCTGCCTGTTTAATCCCTGCCTGTATATGCTTAAGATTTTTATTTTACTTTTCCGCTGGTTTTAGATATTTCCCGACTTGGTTGTGGTTGTTACCAAACTTACAGCAAAACAACATCAATACAGCAGTGAACAAAACAGCAATACAACGGAGGCAGACAAGCAGTAAACAAAACAGCAAAACAACAGGAATGTCAATAAATAACATTGAAATATACAACAAACAACATTGTAACCAAACCAAACAACAAACAATATTGTAACCATCAATACACCATCATAATCAATACATCACGAAAAAAAAGCATATGAATAATAAACACAATACACCATCAACCGAACCAATAAACCTACACAACAACAAACAATATTGTAACCAAACCAATAAAGCAATATATTAAACACCATGCAACAATAACATTTTATACATATCAAAATCAAGGAGTTGATATTGCACAACTGCTGTTGCCCTTATTTTAAAAATGCTCGAATCTAAACAAATAACTCCAATATTAATAGAATTCCAACTCAAATACATATAATATGATCTGAATCATACATGGGCAATCTCGTGCATTGCACGGGACCAAAAAACTAGTATATATATATAAAGATTCAGTCCTTAAATTTATTGTGGAGTCTTAATGACTCCGATTTTTATGTCTTACTATTTATTGTCAAGTTGTAATGCTATGAAAATTTATTTTGCTTGGGTAAACAAAGAGAATGATGCAGACGTTTATTTGGGCGAATTAAATGTAACACTCAAGAATCCGAACCATTTTCTATAATATCAATTGTTGTTGCAGTTTTAGGAAAATCAAAAGACTTTTTAATTAGTGATGTTAAGTTTTAAAGAAAATCAAAAGACTCTTTAATTAGTGTTTACATTTGCTTATTAATTGATCAGAAGCCTATAAATAACAACCGAATAGACCTCAGTTTATACCATCATCGGTCGAAACCAAAACGAAAAGGAAAGAATAAGAAAATAGACTGTGAAGCAGATCTCTCATCTCCATCACCAATCTGTTTACAATCACAACATCATATACTATTCTAATCCAATCCTCCTCAACTCACAATCTATACTAAACACAAACAAGACTCGAAAAACAAACATAAAGATCTCAGTCCGTTCACTTTTTGTAACAATCTTTAAAAAAAATTGTGTGTAAACCAAACCCATCATAGTATAAGAAGAAATACATCTTATTAAATATGCGAAACTTAAAAGAAAGATCAAAACAAAAGTGTTTCAATCTTACTTTCATTCGGTAAAAAAAGAAAAAAGAAACAAAAAACAGGAAACCTACGCGAGACCCGAATAGGATCTTGAAGCCAAACCTGTCAACGAATCATGCATGAAAGAGAGTATCAAAGGTTTAAGGTTTTGTTTGTTTTGTGTTTGATCTTCGAAGAACAAGGTCTATGTTTTATGTGTTTCTGAGATTAAAGTTTAAGATGAAATGAAGATATAGATCTTCGATTTGTCTAAGATGAAAGAGTTAGCCTTTGTGTTTTGTTCGTGAGTTGTGATAAGGAAATCGATAAACAAGAATGTTTTTGTGACTGTGATTCGTGTGTTTGGGATTTGTTTGGAAGTAACTAAAAGGAAAGAGCTGTGAGATGCGTTTCTTTTTGATAGATGACTGTGTATGATAAGAGAAAATAATTAGGAAAAGAGGCGTGTATTTGTGTGGAGCAAGGATTAGGGTTATTTGATTAAGTGTTTTATTTTGATTTGGGTTGGGTATGTATAATGGGCCGATTATTATGTAAGAAAAATGAGTTTAAATAGTATAGATTTGGCCCGTTAACCCATTTGGGAATTAAGCGAATGGATGTGCATATTTTTTAGTTATGTTTGATTTTTGGTCATTGCGATTAATTTATAAGATTGAAAATGATTCTCTTATTTTTGGGATGCTTTTATTTGGAAAAAGTTTTGGTCGTGCAAGTAACAGTGTGTTACATAATATTTCTTTTGAATACGAATGAATAAGATGGGGCAGATGTTTTGAGGGTGAGAGGAATATTAGGGTTAAATGTTGCTAAAGATTATTGCATTGCATGATATTTTATTACCATTAAACTTTGTGGTTAAAATTGTTGAACAAGCTGTTAAATAGTAAAAGAAATCGAAATTTGATGTTATTGCATGTGGAATAAAAGGACATCTTTTTAACAAAGACCTAACATTACACAATGAACAATTAGATGCGGCCCGTATGCATCGCACGAGTCTGAATGACTCGTAACAATAATAGTTATCTTAATATGAAAAGTGTATTTAAATTTGTATTTTATTGATTTGTGTATCTTTGTGGTTTCATTTCTTATAAGATATATGTATTATATTTTTTAACGAATGTTCAAACCCATATACTCACATTTAAATTACTTATCTTCATTCTTTTTTGTCAAAGCATCAACACTATAATTTATATTAACTCTTTTTTTAATAACTTCTTTTCTGGTTTTTCGAGACAAAACTTTACTCATAAATAATTTTTTAATAATATCATGAAAAATTATCAAAAATAAGATTATGGTATATTAAAAATGAATATAATGGTATCATTTTTCTATTTAACAATATCTAAGAAGTAATAAATGATCAGTATTCATTTTTTGAAAAAGTATTATTATGACATAGTATGATATTATTTTTCTTTTTTGGGATTGAGAGAGTTATGATAATTGGTATGAATTCCTAGAGGGTATTCTGTTCCAGGCTCAAAATATCGAAGTTTTATGAAAACTGGTATTTCATCTGTATGTTGCACGACTGATAATATTTTGAGAAATAAATAGTTGAATAGTTATTTTATAATATAATTATACATTTGCATATTGCTATATTTTTCTTTAATCGGTAGGGAAGTGGCTAAAGAGAAATATATACCTAAGTGTTAATAATATTAAATATTTTTAATTGTTACTCTCAATTGATATTTATATAATAAGATCGATAATATTGAAAATTTTGCACAAAAACATATGCGATAAATAGATTAAATAAAGAAATATATTTATATTATATAAAATATTAGTCCAAATTTTAATTAAATATCCGAATATAATAAATTCATAAAATAGAATGAGCTTAAAAATAAAAAATCAACTTTAAAAAAATATGCCATTGCAAGTCTGACTAAGCACAAGTAAAAAAAATGTGTATTATATTTTTTAACAAATGTTCACACTCATATACTCACATTTAAGTTACTTATCTTCATTTTTTTTTTGTCGAAGCATTAATACTATAATTTATACTAACTCTTTTTTATTAATAACTGCCTTTCTGGTTTTTCGAGACAAAACTCTGCTCATATGAGAAATTATCAAAAATAAGATTATGGTATATTAAAAATGAATATAATGGTATCATTTTTCTATTTAACAATATCTAAGAAGTAATAAATGATCAGTATTCACTTTTTGAAAAAGTATTATTATTACATAGTAGGACATTATTTTTCTTTATGGGACTGAGAGAGTTATGCTAATTGGTATGAATTCAGAGAGATTATTTCTAAACGAGATGTTTGTTCTAGGCTCAAAATATTGAATTTTTATGAAAACTGGTATTTCATCTGTATGTTGCACGACTGATAATATTTTGAGAAATAAATAGTTGAATAGTTATTTTATAATATAATTATACATTTGCATATTGCTATATTTTTCTTTAATCGGTGGGGAAGTGGCTAAAGAGAAATATATACCTAAGTGTTAATAATATTAAATATTTTTAATTGTTACTCTCAATTGATATTTATATAATAAGATCAATAATATTGAAAATTTTGCACAAAAACATATGCGATAAATAGATTAAATAAAGAAATATATTTATATTATATAAAATATTAGTCCAAATTTTAATTAAATATCCGAATATAATAAATTCATAAAATAGAATGAGCTTAAAAATAAAAAATCAACTTTAAAAAAATATTCCATTGCAAGTCTGACTAAGCACAAGTAAAAAAAATGTGTATTATATTTTTTAACAAATGTTCACACTCATATACTCACATTTAAGTTACTTATCTTCATTTTTTTTTGTCGAAGCATTAATACTATAATTTATACTAACTGTTTGTTATTAATAACTGTCTTTCTGGTTTTTCGAGACAAAACTCTGCTCATATGAGAAATTATCAAAAATAAGATCATGGTATATTAAAAATGAATATAATGGTATCATTTTTCTATTTAACAATATCTAAGAAGTAATAAATGATCAGTATTCACTTTTTGAAAAAGTATTATTATTACATAGTAGGACATTATTTTTCTTTATGGGACTGAGAGAGTTATGCTAATTGGTATGAATTCATAGAGATTATTTCTAAACGAGATGTTTGTTCTAGGCTCAAAATATTGAATTTTTATGAAAACTGGTATTTCATCGGTATGTTGCACGACTGATAATATTTTGAGAAATAAATAACTGAATAGTTATTTTATAATATAATTATACATTTGCATATTGTTATATTTTTCTTTAATCGGTGGGGAAGTGGCTAAAGAGAAATATATACCTAAGTGTTAACAATATTAAATATTTTTAATTGTCACTCTCAATTTATATACTAAGATCGATAATATTGAAAATTTTGCATAAAAATATATGCGATAAATAGATTAAATAGAAAAATATATTTATAATATAAAATATTAGTCCAAATTTTAATTAAATATCCAAATATAATAAATTCATAAAATAGAATGAGCTTAAAAATAAAAAAAATCAAGTTAAACAAATATGTCATCGCAAGTCTGACTAAGCACAAGTAAAAAATATATGTATTATATTTTTTAACAAACGTTAACACTCATATACTCACATTTAAGTTATCTTCATTTTTTGTCAAAGCATTAATACTATAATTTATACCAACTCTTTTTTTTATTAATAACTACCTTTTTGGTTTTTCGAGACAAAACTGTGCACATAAATAATTTTTTAATGATATTATGAGTGTAACACCCCCGAGACGTTCATGATATATTTTTAAATATCGGGGTATTTTTAAATTTAAAGATTTAGTATGCGGTTTGAATCCTAACCCCTATTTATTCAAATTATATTTTTGAACACAAATCATTTGTTCAAATTATCATTACCGCATGAAAATTTCTTTGTCAAAATTTTAAGTTCGTCTTGAACTTTCAAAAGACCATCTTTAGAATATTTTTATTTTCAATGCATTTTGAATGATCGATCTCGACAATTTTTCCCTTTTCAAGAATTTTGGAAATTTTATTTTCTAATAATTTATTTTTAGCTTGGAGGGATTTTATTTTGAATAAAGTATTTTGAAAATCGGTATGCAATAATTCGAATGCTTCAAATAAATCATCGTGAGAGGATGTACTTACTTGACTTTTGACGTCGCTATCGTCGAATGAACTTTGTGCCATGAGTGCGAGGTTATTTTGATTGAGAAAATCTTCGTCCTCGTCTTCGTCACTCCACGTGGCAATTAAAACTTCCTTTTTAGGATTTGCTCGGCAATTCTTCGTGAAGTAGTCTGGTTTACCACAGACTCGACAGTTGTTGTCGAATTTCTTTATTTCGCCCGAGATGTCTTTCTTTCTCCGGTTTAATAAGTTTTGGAACTTATTAATATTCTTGGCATAATATGCCGATTCTTCGTCGCTTTCGTCCACCGGGATTTCTTCTTTGTTTCTCGACATCTTAGCCTTCATGGCTATTGTTCTTTCCTTCGGCTTTGGCTTGGCATTCCGAGATTTTAGGACAATCTCGTAGTTTATAAGTGAACCAACGAGAGCACTAAAGTCAAGATTGTTTAAATCTTTTGATTCCATTATTGCCGTCACCGTTCTGTACCATTCTCTAGGTAGTGATCGAAGGATCTTCTTAACTTTTTCACTACTCGAAAGAGGTTTTCCATAACATGCCAATCCATTCGCAATGACCGAAAATCGGTCGAGCATAATCGTGATGGATTCTTCTTCTTTCATTTGGAATAGCTCGTAATCATGAAGAAGCATATTTATCTTCATCTCCTTGACTTGAGACGTTCCTTCATGTGTGACTTCAAGCATTTTCCATATTTCTTTCGCACTATCACACGAAGATATCCGGTTGTGTTCTTCCGGATTTAATGCACAATATAATAATTATGTGGCTTTGCAATTATAGTGGTCATTTTTCCAATCCGCATCGTCATACTCTTCAAAAGTTTTGAGAGTTCCGTTCGAGTTCGTTGGAATTTTGGGACCAAGACATACGACTTTCCATAATTCAATATCGTAAGCTCGGATGAAAATAGACATTTTCTTCATCCAAGTCATGAAGTTAGATCCATCGAAGAATGGAGGTCGACATAGAGCAAGACCTTCGACCGGGACAAGTTGAAACGCTATTTGGATCTTCTCCTCAGATGGTAAGCCGCTTCTAAGAGGTACCGCTCCGATATCAATTGTTGGAGCAATATTGCTTGGTATCGCCGTTTGGGGATAGAGTTATAAAACTCTTTCGCGTTGCGGAAGCGATTTAAGAAGTGGTGCAGAAAATTAAATCGACATAGGATTTATAGAGGTTCGGCCAAACGTGCCTACGTCCTCTCTCGGTATCTTTTTCTATAGGCTAAAGATAAACCTCTGCACCTCTCTTCTATCGATCGAGGGATAACCGTTACAAGCTCGTCTTTTATCGGTCTGAGTAAATCGTTCTCTCACTTGTCTTTATGTCGGTCCAAGTTAAACCATTTTCCTTTTCTATTGGACAAGGAATCAACCAATCTAGCTTTCTATGGGTACTAGATAGACCTCACTTGGATATCGATTGCGATTCTAACAATGCTGGATCTTTGATCCTAATAATACCGAATCCAATCGTATCCTTTTCTTTTTCCTCTCTTGTATGATTTCGTGTATAGCACTCAATCACTAAACAATATAAGCTCAAGAACAACTAGAATGTTTGCAATGATATAACAAGTATATATGATTTGCTCAAGGTTGTTGTATGGTTTGATACCAAATGGTTTGGTATTTATAGGCATTTCCATCCAACTAGCCGTTAGTCACTTTTGACTTGCTAGCGTGCGCTAGCCTTTCTCCATAGCATGCGTTATGCCTTGTTACGTACGTTATAGGTTTCATGTAGCGTACGTTATCGCCTTCCAGTTTCAGTCCACTAGCTTCGTTTCTGCTGTTACGTACGTTGTCACTTGCTCATTACGTACGTTATCTTGTCTCATTCGCATACGTTAACCATTCATCTTAGCGTGCGTTAACAACTTAATCATCAAAACTCTGTAACCGAAAATCGACTCCTTGTTGTTTTGTTTGCTTCTTTGTTGTTTTACTTTGTTTAACAACTTAATCATCAAAACTCTGTAATGAATATTTGCAATAAAATATTCCAACAATCTCCCCCTTTTTGATGATTATAAAACATCTTGAATTGGATAAAACCTGCAAAAATAAAATATATGTATATTTGTACAGATCAAAGTTTTCGACTTTGTCCGTTTCGTTAGTTTCGTCTCCCAACTTTTCTTTCTTTCCTTTTCGACTTCTTCTATTTGTTTTTCAACTTCTTCGTTTATTCTTTTCTCACTCTTTTCTCCCTCTTCGTTTAAAATAGTTGAATGGATAAAAAACGTCATGGAAGATTGACGAGAAAAATAAATATGTGTTCGAATTGTAATATCCGGAATTTCTACTATTGTTGTTTGATATTATTTTATCCGAGTCATATTGTACAACGTGGAATCTGTACAGTATGGATAAAATAAATAAAGGACTGAGATGTCAGTATCGGTATAATTATCGTATCTGGTCGACAATTGCATTTGAGGATATCGTGTATCAGGTTATCGTACTTTCGATATAGAGTATATCGTATAAGAATGTTATTGGATTCAGTATATGTATTCAGTAAGTGTATATGTGTTTTCGGTATGTCGAGACAGGCGGTAACAATTGAAATTGGCTAAGTATAGAATACTTAGCGTACGCTAATGCTGAAGACTTACGTACGCTAAATCACAAGAGTTACGTACGTTATGGCCAGAACATTACGTACGTAACATGGGAATCAGACGACTGAGTCATGGTCGGCAGGTGGGACCCTGTGTCGGCAGCTTTCGGCGGAAGGATGTTGACAGCGAGTCATTCGTATTACGACGTTATACGGGATGTATTACGACGTAATATAAGGTTTTACCGTAGCAAGTCAACGCGCGTATTAATGCGTAATGAAGGAAATGTTACGTACGTAATCAAGTGGACGAAACAGGACAGTTAGTTTTGGGATTAGCATTACGTATGCTATCAAGGATGGATAACGTACGTAATGCGTGTTACGTACGTTAACCTTGGTGTGTTACGTACGTAACGAACGGAAATGTTTTATAAGTGGATGCCCATCTTTCATTTCCTTCGACGTTTCTTTTCGCTTTTCGTCTTTAAACTTTGAGAGAGAGAGATGTTGACCTTCCTAAGTCGATTTTGAGCTTGAGGACTTGGATTTGAGGCTTGGATATGGAATTATGGATGATTCTTGAAGGGTTTGATTGGGTTATTCATGTTCTTGAGGTATGTTGTTGAATTCTTCACTTCGATTTCGGATTTTGGTATTGTTATCAATATATGATTCGTATGAAGTTGATTGTGATGTTGTTGTTACGATTATTGAGGCTAGATGAACTATATGTTGAAGGAAGATGGTGTTATGATGGTTTATACCTTGAATATGTTGATTATGATTATGAAATCATAGAGTTCTTGATGTTCTTGGTATTGTTACTTCGATTCTTGAGGTTAGGGAGATCGTATGTTCAAGAACATGTTGATATACACATTGAATTGTGATTAGGGATTGTTTAGATGTTAGAAAACATCGGATTACATTGTTTTAATGGCTATGAACAAGGTTTTGAATCCATTATTGTTATTGAGGAACTTCTTGATGAATTTAACATAGCAAGACGATCGTAGGTTGAATTATCGGTACCTTTGGATATGAAGATCGGATATTCGTTGGTTGTAGTGGTAGAATTCGAATGTTCTTAATGAAATACGAATCATGATATCAATTTGGAATCCGGAAAGATTGTGATTGTTCGTCGAATATGATTTCCTTTACGTCCGTACCCGTAATCGCATTGTGGTTGTGAATTCGTAATTGGTTGAATTGGATTATTCGAAATTATGTTAATCAGGATAATTGTGAAATCGTTAAGTTTATCGATCGATGATATTGATTAGTAATTATCGGATTTCGGTTCATATGATGGATATGAATTCGTAAAATAGTTTGAGTTATACTATTTGGTTTTGTATATGATTGAGGTATCGTTGAATCGTTGAGATGATTTGGTTGGTCGTGTTGGTTGTTAATAGTTATCGGATATATGTTATTTGATTACTTCGATAGGTTGAGATTATTGATCGGTGATTATAACCGGATGCTGCGGTCGTGTTCGAGTACGTTCGTGAATTGCTTCGGTCGGGGCCGAGGAGCTCGTAGACGAAGGCAATGGGATTGGTAGCGGCTTCGTCATCGTCGTATCGGTATCGAGGCAAGTTATTACTTGCTCAGTTATAATGTTTAATGAATGGTTTCAGTTTCATTTCGTTATAATGCATATAGCAATGATTATATGTTGTCATTTCGATTCTGGGAGTTAAATCATAATGTATGTGATTTATTTCGGTTATTGGCATATTCGGGTATCGAGGTTATATTATGGTAAAGACGAGGATATGATTACCTGTAGTCCATGATACGTTTGGATCACCGAGCATTGCGGATAATCGTCGGTGATGGTTTGATATCGAGATTTCTCCCGAAGGACTCGGGGCAAGTATCTTATATCGATTCAGTTAGTGTTAGTGATTTGATCATGCATATTGTCATTCATGTTGTCGAACATGAGGTCGTATTAGTGGATTTGTCATATTGTCGTTCATGTTCTGTTGTTCATGTTGATGAACATATTGATTTGCATATGTGTATGCATAATTCTATTGTTTATGTTGTAAATGATCCGATGAGATCATGAGGATCTATGCTGAGGGCGCTGGATCGAATGTCCACCATGCGTTGGTTCGACGGGATCATCATGGGGATCTATGCTGAGGGCGCTGGATCGTTGGACAGGTTTTCCACCATGTGTTGGTTCGACGGGATCATCATGGGGATCTATGCTGAGGGCGCTGGATCGTTGGATTACCAGTATTGTGTTGATGGAATCTTGTGAATTCGCATCATTGATTTTATCATGTGTTGTTGTGCATATGTATATTGTTGGTTATCCACCTCGTGATGATCTGTAGGATCATCTTGGGATCTATGCTGAGGGCGCTGGATCATGGGATTTCCATTGAGTATACATAGTCGTTATTGTTTTTGAGCATATTGACGTTGTCATATGAGTATGCATTTGTAGGTCTTGTGTTAGGACCTTGTCCGTATTGCATTGTTCTGATCTCGGATTAGACTGATATGATTATCATGGCACATCATATCTCGAGGTATGTTCCATATTTTCTTTGGTCTTGTCTTCGGTGGACAATCGGTTATCGTCTTGGGATTTGATGATATTATTCGATGGATCGTATTGGTCAGAAATGGTAGATTTCCGTATCGTGAGTTGGTTATGATAGTTTGAGGATCTTGAGTATTGTTTGATGTACAATACAGATATTATGTTCGAGTTTATTGGTTAATCGAGTACAGGATGTAAAATGTGATAATGGTTATTCTGATGAGAATTACTTGAGTAAGTAAAGTTATGGCGGCAAGATTACGTTGGTCGTATTTTTATGTTATATTCTCATTGGTATGTAACTATTAATGTGATGTGACGGTTATCATTGTTGGATATTATGGCTGACCCCGTCGTGGTGTTTCTTTTTAGGTTCTTGGAGTATCGAGCATGTAGCGGTCGTGAAGAGATGAGCTTCCCGGAGGATACTGGCTAGGACATGTTTTGTGCATTGAGTTTCTTGATTGGTTCTTGTATTCCGCTGCTAGAGTATATTTATGGTTGGTCTTTTTCCGCTGCGTGAGTATTTTGAAACGCTCTTTTGGTATCTGGTAACTGAGGTTACTTTGGAAATCATTTTCTAAACTTTTGAGTGTCGGTCGTTTGGCCTTGCGATTTCAAATGAGTTTTTACGACGGTTTTTGATAAATGGATTTTATAAGTCTTTATGCATTTTTTTTAAGATAGTACCGTCGTTGGCCTCTTGGGTATTTGTAAATGATTGTGAAAATTTCCTTCAGCCTTGTGGGTTCCATCTCGGGGCCCACGGCGCTGTGACATTCCCGGTTAAATCTGGGGGTGTTACAGAATATGGTATCGGAGCTTAGGTTGTGAAAACCTAGGCATTTGGGTCGAGTTGGGTCGTGTTTTTGTCGCGTCATTCGAGTTGTCAATTGACTAATACTAGAGCCGTGAGTTTTTGTATTCACTCAAGCTTGTACATTATGTGATTTACCAGTGTGGTACTGAGTTTGTTGTAAACTTTTCCAAATGGTGTTAACGTGATGTGTTATGTTCTCAAGTCGAACTGAGTTTGCAAAACGTGTGTTTTGAAAATATCTGTGTCGAGTATTTCCTTGAGTCGAGACATGTGCCAGTATCACGGGAAATCGTCGGCTTCACGATCTGTAAGTATTTGGATTTTTGAATTTCATTGAGATTTATTGCCATTCTAAGTTGATATGTTTTGAGATTCAGCAGATATTATGCTTCACAGTATGAGATGACAGAATTAGGACAGGATTGATGAATTGAGAAACTATGATTTTGGAAATCATTATGTTCGGTAGATTTTGGAACGGAATTGTGCATTTGGGAAAAGGTTGTGGATGGTTGAGAAAAACATGTAGTCATGTTAGTTCATTTTGTGACATATGGAACTGTTTTCGAGTATTTGAAAACGATACTTTTCAAAATGAATGTTTTACGGATGTTTTACGGAAAATGATTTTTGGGTCGAGACCCAATAGATTTTGAAATAGTTTTGTAACTCAGGACTTGGAGTCCGAAAAGAGTTTTCTACTTTTTAAACTTCTTCTAATGTGGAACGAGATACGGGCTGAGACCCTAATGTTTCAAAAGGCTTTTTTTCTTGTTTTCTAAAACTCTCGAGATTTGTAAAACACTTTACCAATCGTTTACTTATGTTATTTCCGCCTTTCGAGGCTTTGGTTTACTTGTTCAAATGGAACTTCTCGGGAAGTCTTTCGCTGTGTTTGATTTGTTGATTTGTTTCAATGTTTTGCCATATCATATTTGAGGTGATCCAGGATGGATTAAGGATTTACGTTGCGAGTAGTATGTGGAGAGGAGTTTTTATCAGAGTCTATATATTTGAGATTTTGGAACTCTATCGTGTGGTTTTCTGATGGAATATCAGTGGATATTGGTGACGAGCTGAATTGATATACAGGAGTATGGATATAGTCAAGCATTTGCATAAATCCCATTTTATTTAATCGTGTGTATTTGAAAAGAATATCAAGAACTTGACACGAGCGAGCCGGTTGGTTCGAAAATTGATTTTGCAGTCTTACCAAAAATTTATGTTTTGAGTTCTGAAAATTTTGAAAGAATTTTCGAAAATTTGTCTTCTTGACGAGACTATATGATTTCAAACTGGTTTCGAAAATATGATTAATAACCATATGCATTTAGTGTACATTACATATCATGGTGAAGTTGTGAGTGTGACTCACGAACTGGGTAATATATCAATGTGGAACGAGGAATATGGATCCGAACTTTGGTATGGTCGTTTGGTTATGCAAGGATGATCGATTGATTTATCGGATAAGAGAAATATGTCGTGTGTTGTAGATTCATGCACAGGATGTAATTTTGGAACTTTGGATTTTTCGAAATCGGGGCATATGTGCTATGTAATTCCTTTGGTATGGTAGTAGCGCGATTTTTACCATAGTGATCTTTGAATGATTTCTTTGTAAGTGTAAATTTGGGGATGGTGACCCCATGCTGGTTGTTTTGGATATTGAGTGGTCGTTCCCACTCCTTGTATGAATCGGTATGTTCGTCGATTTGCGATTCGTTGTTCGTATGCCGAGGGAAATGTTCGCCAGTTGGGTATGTTTATTGAGATCTATTGTACGTGATTGATTTGTCGTTTTGAGAATGTTATTCTTTCGTATATCTATTTCTGTGGTTCTATGTTGATCGTGTTGGGGTTTACCGTGTGAAGGTATTCTCGATTTTCGTTGATCGTTCGTTGGTAATATTGGAGTTTACCACGTTGATGATATTCTCGATTGTGTTTTGACCTCTGGTTGGTCATATTGGAATTTATCATGTCGATGATAAATTCGGTTGATTGTTGATCATTGTTGGTGATCATCTGAGTGTTCGAATTTTATGTCGATGTTTCGAGATTGGTTGCCATTATTTTGGACAGTTGTTTCACAGATATATCGGATATTATTTGTCTTATCGAAATTGGAACTTGATCATGCGATCAGGCAAACAGGATTTGTCACGGATAGATTATTTCATCTGACGATGATATAATTTTGTTGAGACTCATGGAATTGTGATTGTAAGCGTATTGAGGCTATACAGTGAGATCGCTTGCTAGTATCTCCGGAGATCGTCGATCTGCGTATTTGTAAGTATGCGGTTTTGGCTATTCAGAATGATGATGATTGATCGTTGTCGTGATGGTTTTGGGATATTTTGGTTGAACCGTATGTTTGTTTGTTTTTATGACGGATTGCAAGTTTCGAGGCCGAAACTTATTTTAAGTGGTGTAGAATGTAATATCCGGAATTTCTACTATTGTTGTTTGATATTATTTTATCCGAGTCATATTGTACAGCGTGGAATCTGTACAGTATGGATAAAATAAATAAAGGACTGAGATGTCAGTATCGGTATAATTATCGTATCTGGTCGACAATTGCATTTGAGGATATCGTGTATCAGGTTATCGTACTTTCGATATAGAGTATATCGTATAAGAATGTTATTGGATTCAGTATATGTATTCAGTAAGTGTATATGTGTTTTCGGTATGTCGAGACAGGCGGTAACAGTTGAAATTGGCTAAGTATAGAATACTTAGCGTACGCTAATGCTGAAGACTTACGTACGCTAAATCACAAGAGTTACGTACGTTATGGCCGGAACATTATGTACGTAACATGGGAATCAGACGACTGAGTCATGGTCGGCAGGTGGGACCCTGTGTCGGCAGCTTTCGGCGGAAGGATGTTGACAGGCGAGTCAACTACGACACGACGTTATACGGTGATGTATTACGACGTAATATAAGGTTTTACCGTAGCAAGTCAACGTGCGATTACGCACGTAATGAAGGAAATGTTACGACGTAATCAAGTGGGACGAAACAGACGCTTAGTTTTGGGATTAGCATTACGTACGCTATCAAGGATGGCTAACGTACGTAATGCGTGTTACGTACGTTAACCTTGGTGTGTTACGTACGTAACGAACGGAAATGTTTTATAAGTGGATGCCCGTCTTTCATTTCCTTCGACGTTTCTTTTCGCTTTTCGTCTTCAAACTTTGAGAGAGAGAGATGTTGAACTTCCTAAGTCGATTTTGAGCTTGAGGACTTGGATTTGAGGCTTGGATATGGAATTATGGATGATTCTTGAAGGGTTTGATTGGGTTATTTATGTTCTTGAGGTATGTTGTTGAATTCTTCACTTCGATTTCGGATTTTGGTATTGTTATCAATATATGATTCGTATGAAGTTGATTGTGATGTTGTTGTTACGATTATTGAGGCTAGATGAACTATATGTTGAAGGAAGATGGTGTTATGATGGTTTATACCTTGAATATGTTGATTATGATTATGAAATCATAGAGTTCTTGATGTTCTTGGTATTGTTACTTCGATTCTTGAGGTTAGGGAGATCGTATGTTCAAGAACATGTTGATATACACATTGAATTGTGATTAGGGATTGTTTAGATGTTAGAAAACATCGGATTACATTGTTTTAATGGCTATGAACAAGGTTTTGAATCCATTATTGTTATTGAGGAACTTCTTGATGAATTTAACATAGCAAGACGATCGTAGGTTGAATTATCGGTACCTTTGGATATGAAGATCGGATATTCGTTGGTTGTAGTGGTAGAATTCGAATGTTCTTAATGAAATACGAATCATGATATCAATTTGGAATCCGGAAAGATTGTGATTGTTCGTCGAATATGATTTCCTTTACGTCCGCAATTCGTAATCGCATTGTGGTTGTGAATTCGTAATTGGTTGAATTGGATTATTCGAAATTGTGTTAATCAGGATAATTGTGAAATCGTTAAGTTTATCGATCGATGATATTGATTAGTAATTATCGGATTTCGGTTCATATGATGGATATGAATTCGTAAAATAGTTTGAGTTATACTATTTGGTTTTGTATATGATTGAGGTATCGTTGAATCGTTGAGATGATTTGGTTGGTCGTGTTGGTTGTTAATAGTTATCGGATATATGTTATTTGATTACTTCGATAGGTTTAGATTATTGATCGGTGATTATAACCGGATGTTGCGGTCGTGTTCGAGTACGTTCGTGAATTGCTTCGGTCGGGGCCGAGGAGCTCGTAGACGAAGGCAATGGGATTGGTAGCGGCTTCGTCATCGTCGTATCGGTATCGAGGCAAGTTATTACTTGCTCAGTTATAATGTTTAATGAATGGTTTCAGTTTCATTTCGTTATAATGCATATAGCAATGATTATATGTTGTCATTTCGATTCTGGGAGTTAAATCATAATGTATGTGATTTATTTCGGTTATTGGCATATTCGGGTATCGAGGTTACATTATGGTAAAGACGAGGATATGATTACCTGTAGTCCATGATACGTTTGGATCGCCGAGCATTGCGGATAATCGTCGGTGATGGTTTGATATCGAGATTTCTCCCGAAGGACTCGGGGCAAGTATCTTATATCGATTCAGTTAGTGTTAGTGATTTGATCATGCATATTGTCATTCATGTTGTCGAACATGAGGTCGTCTTAGTGGATTTGTCATATTGTCGTTCATGTTCTGTTGTTCATGTTGATGAACATATTGATTTGCATATGTGTATGCATAATTGTATTGTTTATGTTGTAAATGATCCGATGGGATCATGAGGATCTATGCTGAGGGCGCTGGATCGAATGTCCACCATGCGTTGGTTCGACGGGATCATCATGGGGATCTATGCTGAGGGCGCTGGATCGTTGGACAGGTTTTCCACCATGCGTTGGTTCGACGGGATCATCATGGGGATCTATGCTGAGGGCGCTGGATCGTTGGATTACCAGTATTGTGTTGATGGAATCTTGTGAATTCGCATCATTGATTTTATCATGTGTTGTTGTACATATGTATATTGTTGGTTATCCACCTCGTGATGATCTGTAGGATCATCTTGGGATCTATGCTGAGGGCGCTGGATCATGGGATTTCCATTGAGTATACATAGTCGTTATTGTTTTTGAGCATATTGACGTTGTCATATGAGTATGCATTTGTAGGTCTTGTGTTAGGACCTTGTCCGTATTGCATTGTTCTGATCTCGGATTAGACTGATATGATTATCATGGCACATCATACTCGAGGTATGTTCCATATTTTCTTTGGTCTTGTCTTCGGTGGACAATCGGTTATCGTCTTGGGATTTGATGATATTATTCGATGGATCGTATTGGTCAGAAATGGTAGATTTCCGTATCGTGAGTTGGTTATGATAGTTTGAGGATCTTGAGTATTGTTTGAGGTACAATACAGATATTATGTTCGAGTTTATTGGTTAATCGAGTACAGGATGTAAAATGTGATAATGGTTATTCTGATGAGAATTACTTGAGTAAGTAAAGTTATGGCGGCAAGATTACGTTGGTCGTATTCTTATGTTGTATTCTCATTGGTATGTAATTATTAATGTGATGTGACGGTTATCATTGTTGGATATTATGGCTGACCCCGTCGTGGGATTTCTTTTTAGGTTCTTGGAGTATCGAGCATGTAGCGGTCGTGAAGAGATGAGCTTCCCGGAGGATACTGGCTAGGACATGTTTTGTGCATTGAGTTTCTTGATTGGTTCTTGTATTCCGCTGCTAGAGTATATTTATGGTTGGTCTTTTTCCGCTGCGTGAGTATTTTGAAACGCTCTTTTGGTATCTGGTAACTGAGGTTACTTTGGAAATCATTTTCTAAACTTTTGAGTGTCGGTCGTTTGGCCTGTTAGGCGTATTTTTATACGCTTATTTATCATTATTTTGTAGTGTTTTGGTGAGTGAAATCATCTAAATGAGCTTTTAATGCCTTGATTTTGTATGATTGACAGGAAATTGAAGTCCGGGAGCTAAAACGAGGCAAAACGGGCGAAAACGGCAAAATCGACGATGAGCAGCGGCGCAAGGAATCGAGCCGCGGCACAGGAAGACACCACCAAAGGGCGAGTAGGTGTACTCGTGCGCGGCACGGCCAGTGAGCCGCGCACGAAGAATTTATTTACGCCTGTATTGACTTTTGGCGATGTGCCGCGGCACAGTTGATGAGCCGCGGCACACTTAGCGGGTTTGGTACGTCTGCGGATTCGGACCGTTTGGCCGCCAACCGACTAATACGGACGCGATTTATGGAAGTGCTTAGCTATAAAGAGTGTTGAAGACCCTAATTTAATTAACTTGGAATCATTGAATCTAAACCTAGGAGAGCTTAAGATTGAGACAGAGAAGAGGAGGAAAGCAGAAGAATTCAAGGGCGAATATGGAGTCGAAGAACGGAGGAATCCGAGCTTCATGTGCGTTTGTATTTTATGCTTTCGTTTATTTATTCTGTATTTTCAGTTTTTAGTATGTCAGGCTAAAGCCCTAATCTAGGGTTTTGATGAAACCTTTATTTTGACGAATTGATTGAGATTATCCAATTTATTACCTTTTTATTGAGTTTTCCCAATTATGTTTAATGCTTGCAATTATCCGGCCAATAGTTGTATTGATCTAATCATTCACTTGAATCGGGAGAGGAGATTTGGTGAGGAACTATTGGTGAGGACCGTTTTATTCTCGTGAGATAGGAATATACTCATAGGAACTACGTGGCCTTTAGGAGATTTCATGCTTTTGCCTAGCGACGAGATAATTCACCTAGGGATAGAGTGCGTTAGTCGCCGTTAGATAAATCTATTGACCTCGGGAGAGGCGGTAGAATATTTTAGCAATCTCCGCCTTCAATAAATTGGGAAAATTATTTATTACGGATAATCAAGATTAAATTCGATAAATTAAGGTGGATTGAACTCTAGACTTATTTATCATTTGATTCCTTTTATTCAAGCTATCGTTTTCTGTTTAGTCTTTTATTAATTCTTTTAGTTATTAATCCAAAACTCATCTTCGATAGTTCAAATAAAATTGGAATACGAAAACGTCGGTAGTTAGAGATTCAATCTCGTGGGAACGATACTCTACTTATCACTTTATTACTTGTAAACGATGACGTGCACTTGCGTGTAGGAAATATCGCAACAAGTTTTTGGCGCCGTTGTCGGGATTGAAATTTTTCTAATATCGATTTAAGTATTTCCAGTCTTAATTTGAACGTTTTATTTTTATTTTTGCGTATTTAATTTTGTTTATTCGCTTTTCCTTTCAGACCTTTCGTAGTGCATGAGAAGACTGTAACGAAGGCTTACTACCTTTGGACACCGAGCTCGAGCGCACGCTAAGAAGGAATAAAAAGGAGAAAAGAGAGTTGCATTTACTGGCCAAGATGGCCGAGAATATTGAAATCCAAGGAGGAGACAACCAAGTGCGGCAAGTTCAACCGGAACTCGCTCTTCGAGATTATGCCATGCCGCAAGTCAACGCAAATTTTTCGGGAATTCGGCGTCCCACCATCCAAGCTAATAACTTTGAGATCAAGCCCGCCATTATTCAGATGGTGCAGGCGAGCCCTTTCTGTGGATTGCCGAAGGACGACCCGAATGCCCACCTTGCTTCGTTCCTTGAGATATGCGACACTTTCAAAACTAATGGTGTCACCGACGATGCCATCCGATTGAGGCTTTTCCCTTTCTCTTTGAGGGATAAAGCAAAGTTTTGGTTAAATTCCCTACCGCCGGGGTCGATTACAACATGGGAGAGGTTAGCGCAAGCCTTCCTTGCCAAATTTTTCCCACCAGCTAAGACGGCGAGGTTGAGAAATGAAATAACCACTTTTGCCCAGTTCGATATGGAATCGCTCCACGAGGCGTGGGAGCGATATAAAGAATTGCTACGAAGATGCCCTCATCACGGCATTCCTGATTGGCTTCAGCTGCATACGTTTTATGGTGGTTTGAGTGCTTCTACACGCACTTTAGTGGATGCAGCCTCCGGAGGAACATTCATGGGAAAATCTATGGCCGAGGCTCACGTGCTTTTAGAAGATATGGCTGAAAACGCTTACCAATGGCCAGCAGAAAGATTGACACCGAAGAGGGTAATGGAAGTTTCGAGCAATGATCCGATTTCCACCTTGTCAGCTCAAGTCGCCGCTTTGACACAACAGCTCCAGAACTTTTCGCACGCACCAGCCCCCGTTACCATTGAGACATGCAATTGGTGTAACGGATCACACCCGAGTGCGGAATGTCAATTTGGAAATCCGTTCGAGCAAAATCAGATGGAGCAAGCTCAATTCGTAGCCAATGGAAATCGACAAAGCCATTTTTACCCCAGCACTTATACTCAAGGGTGGAGGAATCAACAAAATTTTCCATGGAGAAATGGGCAAGCTATGAAGGCTCCACAACCTCACTTCGTGCAACCCCCACAGCAGCCCCCTCAATCACCAAAGGTATCTTTGGAGGATGCTCTTGCTCAATTGGCGGCTAACACAAGCCAATTCATGACCCGCACCGAGACAACTCTCCAAAATCATTCGACCTCCATCCGAAATTTAGAAACACAAATGGGGCAGATTTCTAATTTATTGTCTTCTCGGTCCCAAGGTGCAGCCCCAACGCACCGAAGTGAAATCCAAGGAAATGTGCAAGCGATCGAATTACGAAGCGGAAAGGAGTTGAAAGGGCAGCCTATTAGTGACAAAGAGCACCGATCGAGCGTAACGAGAAGGAAAAGGATGAGACGCCTAAGCCAAAGGAATTATCGACTACTCACCCACTCCTCAAATTCCATTTCCACGTTTTTAAAAGCAAAACTGACAAGCGCTTTTCAAAATTCCTCGACGTCTTCAAGAAATTGCACATAAACATTCCGTTCGCCGACGCATTGGAACAGATGCCGAGTTACGTCAAGTTCATGAAGGAGATCTTGTCCAATAAACGAAAGCTCGAGGAATATGAGACGGTCGCTTTAACAGAAGAGTGCAGCGCTATTTTGCAAAAGAAACTCCCACCTAAATTGAGAGATCCGGGAAGTTTCACCATTCCTTGCATCATCGGAAATTCATCTTTTGAAAGAGCCCTATGCAATCTCGGGGCCAGTATAAATCTTATGCCCCTTTCGATTTTCCAAAAGCTGAACATTGGGGAAGCCAAGCCAACCACAGTCTCATTACAATTGGCGGACCGATCGATAAAGTATCCGAGGGGAGTGATCGAGGATGTATTAGTTAAGGTTGACAAGTTCATCTTTCCAGCCGATTTTATCGTACTAGACATGGAGGAAGATGAAAATATTCCGATCATCTTGGGACGACCATTTCTAGCGACGGGCCGAACCTTTATAGACGTGGAAAAGGGAGAGTTAACTCTGAGGGTCCAAGACGAGCAAGTTACTTTTCAAGTGTTCAAATCGTTCCCATGTCCCGGAAGTGCTGATAAAGGATCACAAATTGAGGGTGTGGATGTTTGTGATAGAGGAAAGCATCGGAAAAATCGTCGTTGGGAAAATTCAGATTTTGTGTTAAATGGCCCAAGTTTGAAGAAGGATGTAGAACTAGTGGCGTTTCTCGACTGTGAAGAAAAATCTGCTGCAGTTGTGAGTTCGTTTGTGAAGGAGGAGAGTGAGCCGAAAGCCAAGAGAAAAATTAGTCATGGAGAAACCGGGTGTTTCGGGAAGTTTTTCAAGTCGAAACCTTTTCGCAAACAACATTTGATGACCGAACCGAGAATCGAACTGATGATCAATGGTCATAATTTTAACCAAAATATAAACGGTTCGATGAACGGGGCGGAAACCAAATGGAGTTTGCGAAAAGCGAACTAATGTTGTCCAATAGGTCCGGCTGAAGACTATAAACTTAGCGCTTCTCGGGAGGCAACCCGAGCTCGTAGTCAGAGATTTTTGCATTTCTTTATTTTTTTTCTTGTACTCGTGATTTTTATTTTTCATCATTTTTGTGCTTCTATTTGCTTCTGCCTCTCGTTTTTAACGTCTTCTGTTCAAAATTCTGTGCAGGAAAGTCCCAGGGAAGAAACTGAAGTATGAGCCGCGGCACAAGTATTGTGAGCCGCGGCACACATCAATCGCCAAGGAAGGTAAAACCGACTGTACTTTGTGCCGCGGCACGGCATAAATGAGCCGCGGCACACTTGAGCAATGAGCCGCGGCACACGGAATTTGAGCCGCGGCACACGACAAATCGAGACACAGGTAAAAGGGACTGTACCTTGTGCCGCGGCTCACCTTATATGTGCCGCGGCACACTATGCGGAATCCGAAAGGCCAGGCAGCTTATAACATGTATTCAGCCGGCATTTATCAGGTACGTTTTTCTCCTTCTCCCTGCCTTCCCTCCCCAGCGCGACCGGCCGACGTTGTTCAAATTTCTTCCTGCGATTTTTCTTGCAATCTTCAAAAGGTACGCTTCCATCTCTATTGTTTATTTGCTTATGGGTTATATTTTGAAGTTGTTTTTGCGTTGAATGGATGGAACATGCCCAGTTTTTCCTTCAAATAGTTTTGTAATTGTTAGAATATAACAGGGTAATTTCATCGAATTTTCTTGATTAAATTGGAATATCAATGAATTGATTGTGTTAAGTTGTTCATGATTGAATTGATTTCTGTTTTTGGGGGCTGAATCGAGCTAGAACTATGTTTATTCTTCAAGTAAACATGCGCCCTCAAGGTGTCTGATAAATTGCCCAAATGAAAATTTTCTTTGAAAAAGCAAACGTTTTGAATTCTCGTGCAACGTCTACGTTTTGAATTTACAGCAAGCCCAACCCTTACATCCAGTTTAGATGTTTAAGTCCAAATTCATCTTTTTCTCTCGTATGCGCTAGTGTCTTAAATTCGGAATTTCTGGTTTGATGTCTTTAGCCGCGCATATATCATCGTTACTATTTTTGCGTAAATAAACCCTCGTGCTGTACTTCTCAGGACTGATTATGGCGCGCACGAAGAAGTTGACCAAGCGTGCTAGGACCGAGTCATCCCCTACGCGAGGGGAGACCTCTCGGGGTCGGGCCGAGGCGGAGGGGCACCAATTTTTGGACCCCGAAATCCACAAGATATTCAACGAAAAGATCCGTCCGCGACCACTTATTCCCGAGAGAGGTTTTACTCCAGCTCCTCAGGACGGGGAGTTGCTCACCATGATCGACGAGATGGGATGGGCCAGATTTACAGCACCTCCCGAGCCAGCAGTCATCTCGATCGTCCAGGAGTTTTACGCCAGCGCTCTGCTGAAGCATATCCGGGCAGGGCATTCGTTGCCATCTTTAGAGTCCCGGACTCAGGTCGACGTCCGAGGGGTCACAGTTGATTTCTCCCCGACTGCTATTCGGAGGCTTTTTGGGTTTCCGGCGGTGGACGAGACAACTATGACCGCGTGATGACCGGCCTCACTAAGGAGGCCCTGCTTGAGACGATCAGACACGGCATCGATCGGGAGCCGAGCACGAGCTCATCTACTTTTCACTTCAGAGCTCGCGCCTCGCCGGCTCGGGCGAGCACGGCTTTACTTTATTTGTGCCCGCATTGATCCCACCTCCCAGATCCGTACAGCTTTTCTCTCCCGCGCCGGATACTTTTGCTATCACCTCCGGGCTGCGTTTTGATGTGGCCCCCATTCTGGTCCGATCTATCTTCCAGAGTATCCAGTGGGGGGCCAAGACGGTTGAAGCATCCCTCCTCATCTCGCGCCTTATGCCGGCAAATGGCCGACGTGGTCGGTCGACGAGCCGATGCTTGCCCCACAGGCCCCGATCGACCACCGCATCATATCGCACTTTGAGCAGTGGGGCGGAGCACCGGCGCACGCTCGGGGGCGAGGATTTTTGCTCGAGGAGGCTCACGAGGGATCCCCCGAGCCGCTTTTGTTGACGCACGGAGAGGCCGGCCCGCAGCCTGACAGAGCGAGGTTGGAGGAGCTGTTTGATGGGCTGCGGGAGGATCTGAGGAGAGAGAGAGAGGAGCAGAGAGAGGAGCTGAGAGAGGAGTTGAGGAGAGAGAGAGACGAGATGAGGAGAGAGAGAGAGAGAGCTGGATGGCTGCCATGCGGGAGGAGCAGCGGGCGGCGCGGGAGAGTGTTGTTGCTGCCGCCAGAGCCGAGAGGAGAAAGCAGGCCCGACGGACCAGCCGACAAGCGGCGAGGCGTCTTGCTGCGAGGGAGGCTTATCATCAGGAGCACCTCGCCGCATGGACGGCCCACATCATGCATCCCGACGGGCCATTTACTGCGCCCGCCCGGCCAGCCACACCACCCTCCTCACCGGACGATGCCGGCAGACTGGCCTCCCGAGCAGACCGGGAGGAGTACTTGACCTTTACTTTTCTTGCATTTCATTTTTGTCCATTGAGGTCAATGTACGTCCTAAGTTTGGGGGGGGGGGGATTTACATTCAGTCTACATTCATTGCTGTACTCTATTTTCTTGCTGTACATTATATTTTGTTGCACTTTTCTTTTCTTTGCGAAAATTTTTTTCACTGTCTTTCTCTCTGAAGAAGCGGGCGAGTTTTAGTCGAGTTGTAGTCAGTTATTTCTGTTCTGCTTAGTATTCAATTAGGTCCGAAATTTTTCGTGATTGTAGAGGTCTTGGCAGATAAGAGACGATACATACTTGTTTAAAATCCCCATCAATACGTTTGGCTACATTTTCCCGAATAGTGAGTCGTACTGTTTCTTCAGTCGTATTAGCACTTAGTTTGAGTTTTGAGTCGGTCAGTTTTTCTCTAAAAGTCGAGATAAAGTGTTCTATGAAGGGAAGTCTAGTAACCGGGGGCATTCGCGTGACCCGTTGTTTACTCTCGCGTAAAACGATGACCCCGATTAGACTAGTGATTTAGTGATTTCACATGTGCCAATGATAGGAAGCCTAGTAACCGGGTGTATTCGCGTGACCCGCTATTTACTCTCGCGTAAAACGGCAACCTTGATTCGGACATGCGGAAATTATGCATTCGAGTTGTTTCTCCGATGTAAACGGGAACTTAGTAACTAGAAGCATCCATGTGCCCCATGAGTGTCTTTTACGTCAAACGGTTTCCGAATACATGAGAATGGAAGTTCCACCCTAGGATTATCCCGATGAAACATCCCGAGATCCTAACCTAGTGGTCGACTCGAATCAAATTCTTGAGCATATTTATATAAGGGGATACTGTCCGAGGTTTATTTATTATGAGACTCGTGAAAATTGTGCCTTTAGACTGTGGAACGCGACGAACTAGCTTGTTTATGTTAGCCTTTCATATTGACGGTCGATTTGACTCATGTTTTGTTAATCTTTGAGCTGAGTTTTCTTCATGAACGAATGATTAGGACTGAACTTGATTACTTTGCGGAATCATTATTCTGAGTGCAGCTCGCTTTTATGACACTCGTATTATTTAGAGAGAATGGCAGGATAGTATTGATTAGATTGAACACTATGAGTTGCACAATTATTCACGACATTCTTTTATTGACTTTAATTCTTTTTGCTTGAGGACAAGCAAAGGCTTAAGTTTGGGGGTATTTGTTAGGCGTATTTTTATACGCTTATTTATCATTATTTTGTAGTGTTTTGGTGAGTGAAATCATCTAAATGAGCTTTTAATGCCTTGACTTTGTATGATTGACAGAAATTGAAGTCCGGAGCTAAAACGAGGCAAAATGGGCGAAACGCAAAATCGACGATGAGTCGCGGCGCAAGGAATCTGAGCAGCGGCAGAAGACACCACCAAAGGGCGAGTAAGTCTACTGTGCGCGGCACGCCAGTGAGCCGCGGCACAGAAGAATTTATTTACGCCCAGGTATTCAGCTTTTGGCGATGTGCCGCGGCACAGGTTCAGTGAGCCGCGGCACACTTAGCGGGTTTGGTACGTCTGCGCGGATTCTGGACCGTTTCGAAGCCAGTTTTCAACCGACTAATACGGACGCGATTTATGGAAGTGCTGAGCTATAAAGAGGGTTGAAGACCCTAATTTAATTATCTTGGAATCATTGAATCTAAACCTAGGAGAGCTTAAGCTTGAGACAGAGAAGAGGAGGAAAGCAGAAGAATTCAAGGGCAGAAGGCGGGAGCTGAAGAATGGAGGAATCCGAGCTTCATCTGCGTTTGAATTTTATGCTTTCGTTTATTTATTCTGTATTTTCAGTTTTTAGTATGTCACGCTAAAGCCCTAATCTAGGGTTTTGATGAAACCTTTATTTTGACGAATTGATTGAGATTATCCAATTTATTACCTTTTTATTGAGTTTTCCCAATTATGTTTAATGCTTGCAATTATCTGGCCAATAGTTGTATTGATCTAATCATTCACTTCGAATCGGGAGAGGAGATTTGGTGAGGAACTATTGGTGAGGACCGTTTTATTCTGTGAGATAGGAATATACTCATAGGAACTACGTGGCCTTTAGGAGATTTCATGCTTTTTGCCTAGCGACGAGATAATTCACCTAGGGATAGAGTGCGTTAGTCGCCGTTAGATAAATCTATTGACCTCGGGAGAGGCGGTAGAATATTTTAGCAATCTCCGCCTTCAATAAATTGGGAAAATTATTTATTACGGATAATCAAGATTAAATTCGGATAAATTAAGGTGGATTCAGAACTCTAGACTTATTTATCATTTGATTCCTTTTATTCAAGCTATCGTTTCATTTAGTCTTTTATTAATTCTTTTAGTTATTAATCCAAAAACCCAACTTCGATAGTTCAAATAAAATTGGAATACGAAAACGTCGGTAGTTAGAGATTCAATCCTCGTGGGAACGATACTCTACTTATCACTTTATTACTTGTAAACGATGACGTGCACTTGCGTGTAGGAAATATCGCAACATGGCCTTGCGATTTCAAATGAGTTTTTACGACGGTTTTTGATAAATGGATTTTATAAGTCTTTATGCATTTTTTTTAAGATAGTACCGTCGTTAGCCTCTTGGGTATTTGTAAATGATTGTGAAAATTTCCTTCAGCCTTGTGGGTTCCATCTCGGGGCCCACGGCGCTGTGACATTCCCGGTTAAATCTGGGGGTGTTACACGAATCAAAAAGAGGGAGAAAAGAATAAACGAAGAAGTTGAAAAAAAATAGAAGAAGTCGAAAAGAAAAGAAAGAAAAGCTGGGAGACGAAACTAACGAAACGAACAACGTCGAAAACTTTGATCTGTACAAATATACATATATTTTCCCTTTGCAGGTTTTATCCAATTCAAGACATTGTTTTGTAATCATCAAAAAAGGGGAGAATGTTGGAATATTTTATTCCAAATATTCATTATAGAGTTTTGATGATTAAGTTGTTAAACAAAATAAAACAAGAAAGAAGCAAACAAAACAACATGGAGTCGAAGACGCAAAAAGTTGATCAAACTGCATGGATAACGCACGCTATCTGCCACTCTATAATGAATATTTGGAATAAAATATTCCAACACCTGCTAACAATCCGAACATATGGTTACGAAGTATTCCCGATGACGAATCTAAACGCTAAAAGTAAACATAATTCTGACTATCCTAAGGTTCGGAATTTGATGATGGAAGTAACTTTTCTCCAAACTTTAGGAAATTACAAAATGGCCCAAACGTTCGAAAATCATGATACGACGTCGGATTATGAAACCGAAACTCACAATACGAATAACTCAAGCATATGGAGTCATGGGAACAAAGAAATAATGAAATCGAACGAGTTTTACGATAATCGAACGTACATACGACAAGATCATAACATAAAGCATATTACGTAAAAACACATCCGAAACTCATCCAAATGGAAAAACACCAAGAATAAAATAGATTCAAAACCTTGAAATGGTTACAAGCGAGTCAATTAAAATAGACCTGCGCCAAAAATAGAAACTGCAAAATATACAGAAGCAGATAAGAAAACTAAATATTCTAACCTATCAAAGACAGACACTCACGGGCACCGGACCATGCCGGAGGGATTCCGTAGTCAGTCAGCACTCCCAACACGTTGAAAGGAACAAGAAAGTAGCATTACTTCCACCTCTTATTACATTTCTTAAGGACAAAGATCAAAGGTGTCTTGAACAACTCAAAAAAATGGTATCGATCGTAGTTGCTTTTATGTGCTTTAAGGCTTTAGACAACCAGGACATCCTCATAGGTAAAGCTAACTTCCCTCGCCTCAGTTAACGCCTGGATGGACATCAGAACACCCCAAACATTCGGCATCTGACTTGGCATGATGGCGTGGAACTTACAAGCCTCTAAAACCAATCAGGGAAGCGAAAACCAAGCACCCAGCACAAGCGGAAACTCCTGCATCACCGACCAACCCGGATAACTCCAATCAGCCCTCTCTGGATAAGAGGGAGCAACCAGATAGACATGCCTCATGATTTTATAGCTCTGGCGAAACTCTTGAGATGTTCCAAGGTGATCTCGGACTTTGTGTTCCTCCCCAAGAGTAATTTTTTAGGTAGACTATCTCTAATCGGCCCAATGCAATCTACACCGATACCAGAAGTGTAGGTATAGCTATCCTGGCTATCCTTCTAACCCTCCAAATGGTAACCTGGTACGCCGGTTAATACATCGCCTCGACTGCCACCATCATCGGACTCCCGAACCCTCTTAGTAGTCGAACCACTAGATTGACTTTGGTTGGAGGAAGACATTATGACTAGTCGTTCAGCTAATGGTTTAATAAGGATATAATAAGGGGTAGGGCTAGATGGTATCGGTTGAAAAGATGTCGACAAAACTACTTCGCTGATCGGCCAGACATATCATTAGTTAAAGTCATCATAACTAAAAACAGTCAGCAATCTAGTCCTACCAAACAAGTCAACAAGAAGACAATCGGAACCACATATAATGGGTCGGCCGGACATAACAAGGTTATAGTACATACGCCGAGCAGCCGTACCAGACAGTCGGACTCTTAAAATACCGAGATTGTAGTAGCTTGAACAAGAAAAACCAATCTCATATGTAATTAAGAGCGATCGAACACGAACATGTAGTTTGGTAAATCAAAAACTATCCTCATACGAGTTTGAACAATCAAATAATACGAAGAACATATGAAGAACACTTAAAGAAAATATGAAGAACATTCAAACATTATGAAGAACATTCAATGAAAATGAAGAACATTCAAAGGATATGAAGAACACCCAAAGAAAATGAAGAACATTCAAAGGACATGAGGAACAAACCTCATAAAGACTTTTCCTTACGCCTTGCACTTTTCCTTCCAACTCCTCCTTGCTTCTAAGCTCTCAACTCTCAAAGTATAAAATGAAATATCAAGTGATAAATGAAGAGAAGCTCACCAACCCTTATAGGAAGTCCTTCTCGAAGTACGTACATGACCTTCTGAAAGTGCGTGTCTGGCCTATCATATCCCTTCGAATCGCGTGTCAAGAAAAATTCTCATCTTGAGTTGTGAGTCGTCTAGATAGATAGTCTAACCGACATGTTGATTGAACTCGAGGTCAGAAACAACTAATCCAAGCTGGGAAACAAACGATCGGCGCTAGAAAATTGGTTGAGGCTGGAAGCAACTGAACCTAACAATCAGGGCATATAACCGATCGAAGACCATCGATCGGATCCAACTAATTGGACTCGATCGATCAAGCATAGTTTGACTCCAATCAGATGGACAACTGGGCTGCAGAGCGGTCAATCGGCATTTGGAAAACCGCCCATATGGAGTCCACTTGTCTGACTCTGAGTTTTCTAACGAATAGGTCGGATCGATTTGACTACTAGGATGTGGCGTAGGTCGATCGGCATTCGGACAACGGATTCCTCCTATTTGACTCTGAGCTGTCGGACGGAATGGGTCGGGTCGATCGAACAGCATGAATTAGCATTTTCGCCTAGATTTGTGGAACAGTCGGACAACCGAATCGGGTCCTCTCTGGATCAGTTGCCTTCCAATCGAACAACCAAACATCGGGTCAATCAGATAGATGCTCGGGTCACATGGATCGACATTTTCTGAAAAATGTTATTTTTTGTGGAGGTCAGGGATCGAACCCAGGTCGCGCGGCCGTGTAGCATTGTCCGGACCATCTCGACTAGTGCCATGTTTGTGTTAAATAAGAAGCGATTACTACATTCCCCGATTGACCCAAAAAAGTCGAGGGTGGTGCCGCGAGGGTCCGAACAAGTGGATCCCAACAGATGGTCATATTGAACCCGAATGTCCGTATAATGTACCCAAACATCCTAGCGATGACTCAAACACGATATGAATAATTTCGACGACTTGAACCAACTAACTCTCTAATTAGAAAAATTCTAACTGGAGAGTGGGGGACAAACTGTAGTTGATAAAATTCGTCTACCTAATACGGGCCCAGTTCTTATTGAACCCCAGTTATACAATCGAATAAGCCATGCCTGTTGGAGCAGAATCGGAATATGCGCCGTGTTGCGGAAGCGTGAATATAAGGTGTGGAAATTAAACGACACATGGATTTATAGAGGTTCGGCTATAATCGAGCCTACGTCCTCTCTCGGTATCTTTTTCTATAGGTTGAAGATAAAAAAACTCTGCACCTCTCTTCTGGTCGAGGGATAACCGTTACAATCACGTCTTCTATTGGTCTGTGATAAACCACTCGTATTTGTCTTTGTGTCGGTCCAAGTTAAACCGTATTCCTTTTCTTATCGGACAAGGAATCAACGGCTCTAGCTTTCTATCGGTACTAGATAAACCTCACTTAGATATCGATTGCGATTCTAATAATTCCGGATCCTTGATCCTAATAACACCGAATCCAATCGTATCTTTTCTTTTTCCTCTCGTGTATATGTTTAATGTATAAACACTCAAACTGTCAATATAAGCTCAATATCACAACAACAAGAATATCAATATGAATATCTGATCAATGAGTCATTTGCTTTGCGTTGTTGTAGTGAAACAATACCATAGGAATGGTGTTTATAGGCTTCTTCATCAAACTAGCCGTTAGCACCCTGAGTCTCTCTTACGTACGTTAAGGCCTCCATATTACGTACATTAGCTAGTGTTACGTACG